>CM072889.1:17761796-19161259 GCA_037013685.1 Acridotheres tristis
AAACTGTGCAAAAGAAACCAAGTCTTTAATAGTTAGCTGTTAATAATTATTACCAGACTTGTGAAGGATTTTAATGGCATGATTTAATGTGAACTATTTCTGCCTTATAGGAGTTTCCAAAGAATTTATCCAGGATTCTTGGCCAGTCTGTTGTAATTGAAAAGATGATCAAACTGCTTGTGAAGTACCACTGGAAACTGTTAAATGTAACTTGGATATTTCCTTTTCAAGCTCATTTCTCTAACAAAGGTGGGGTTGCTCCAGTGCCTTTTGTCCTCCAGAGGAAACTTTTCCATTGCAGCATCACAGTGAACCAAAGTTTCCATGTGTGTGAAGGACAGAGAAAGAGGATAATAAAAATACAAACTCTCTGTCATCAAGGTGTTAACTTTACTTAACTCACTTTTTTCCTTTTTTTTTTTTTTTTTAATTTTTTCAAGTTAATCCTCCAGTGGATTAAAGAAATTAAATACAATTTATGGAGGAAAGCAAAACAAAGCACAGAGCAGCTAGAGATTTCTGGAAATCAGATATTCAGTTTCTCCCCCATCCCTCTGTGGCTTTGCTGTGCAGGATACATAAGGTTCTTGAAATATAATCCACATAAACAGATAAGAATTGGTGAGTTCCATTCTGAAAGTTCAATACTAAATTATAAATAAAACTCAGAGGCAGATGCAACTCATCTTCTCTGAATGTAAAGTGGGATAGATAAACATTGGTAAATGTTATGTATTTCAAAATACACAAAGTTTAATCAAATTAAAGCTCTGTTTCACATTCTTTGGCTTTTAGTCCAAGGAAACGTTCCTTATTCTAACTAGCTGTATATTTATTTTAATATACAACGCTGCAAAATATCATCTTACTTCTGTTATTTGCCTGAAGGAAATTCATTTCAAATATGAAACTTTTACACAATATTTACTGTTCAAGTACTGCAGCTTTTATTAAATGGGGCCAGACAGGATGCCAAGGGATTTAAAGAGAGAATTAATAACAACCATTGCTAATTTAGGCTTATGCACTACATTATTGCAAAAGCAAGAATGAGGATAGGAAACCAGGGATAATCCAATTGATACTAAACATTTTGAACTTATTAACTGTATTTGAACAAAAACATTTTTTAAAAGGCTACATAGCTAAAATAAGACACATAATCCATCAGAGATAGCACAGAAAATTAATCTTTTCCTTTTTAATTTGGCTAAATTTGCAATGACAGTGTTCAGCCCCACCTCCCTGAACTTCACATGATCTCCACTGATTCAGTGAGGTCACAAATGAAAGGACAGCTGTAACTCACAGGAGCTCAAACCCCAGATTTCAATGAACAAATCTGAGTGGGGTTCTAAATTTCTAAAATAAGATACAGTTCATTTATATGATTAGGGTAAGAAACTAGTTTGGTTTCATTTCCCAATTTATTGCAGTCATCTGCTATTACAACAAACCTCTGTAGAGAAAAGGTGAAGAGAAACCTTCAGTTATTGGAAATCCATATTATTGAGGTATTTCTTCCTCAGCAGACAGCGTGGATATACTCACTCTAATTCAACATGTACATTCTCAATTCAATACAAACTCTATTGAATTTATACAGTGACCATTTTGACTTATTCTTGTAGGATTATCTGTGATATTCATCAATGTAATATCTGACTAGTTTACAATTAACTAATTAATTCATCTTCAGATCACTCCTCAGAATTACCTACCATACCATCCTCAAATATCTTCGACAAAAACCCTTGAAAAGTGGTGATTCCTAACTCACTATGGAAGCTAAGAAGAATAATTAAAATTTTTCTCCTTTTTATTCTGTACAAAGCTTTTCTTGTGATGAAAAGATGGCTAAACTCCTTCAAGAACTTAAACCCAACTCTCTACAGCAGAGCCACTGCCACCAGAAGTCTTCAGTGTGAATTCTTCAAGATGGAAATCTGTCCCAGAGGGTGCCAGGCAATCTTCACAGCAAATGGAGCTCTTTTAAAGCAGAACATATGCACTGCTTAATGAGTATTAATATTAATTGTGCATCTGTTCTCTGCTATTTATAATAGAAAATATATAGCATAATATAAGGCAGAAATACTTAAAATAAATGCAAATGTCCTTGCATTAAATAATGCCATGATTACTGTCATCACAAGTCTATGCAATGTTGAAGAGAGCACTGAGGTATCTTTGTGTTAAAATTCTTTATGGAAAAGATAAATCTTATGTACTGAAAGCCAGAACTGTGAGTTTCATGAGAAAGCTGTATAAAACTAACTACAATAGATGACAATGAACTATATTAATTTTTAATGGTTCAGATAACCATTAGCTGGAATTATGTTTGAAGCATTAATGAAAGCATCAAAGGCACCCCAGGCTAAGACACCTCTGCTTAAAAAGTTTGATTTGAGCTGCTCTGAGCTTATTTTGCCCAAGTTTGCAAAACTACAACCTGTCAGTCTTGGCACAAAATCTGTAATTTAGGGTCTCCAACCTGTAAAATCTTAATTTCTACACTGGTTTTTATTTGGTGAAAGGCAGGTTGCTCCCATCTTGTATAAAACACCCTGTCCTTCCCATTGATATATTTAAAATACTTTGAAAAATCTCAAGTTCTCCAATGAAAACTGGTGGATGTCCAGTGAAAAAAACAACTTGAGCTTTTCAAAATTCGAGTTGTCACCATTCCTCAAAGCTTCTCCAGATCCTTTGGAGCTCACTGTGGTTTCCATCACTGCTCTCCCTATGCTGTTCCACAGCACAAATCCAGTATTTTTACTACTCCATTCTCTCACCATTTACAGGGCCCCACTGACTTCTCTGCCAGGCAATAAATACAAACTTATCTTCACTACAAGTCTTTCAGAGTAGGAATAATTCTCTAAGAGTAAGAAGCCCACCAAAATGGGGAATATTGAGGAGGATAAAATTATCCTCACCTTGCTGCTCCATGGAGAGGCCAAGTTACAGCAGAAATATCACTTTTTACACAGAGGGATCACTGACCTTTCAAAGATCTGCACACTCTCTCTTTTTTTTTCTTACTCTTGATTAAATGGCAGCAAGGCAATTTAATAAGAACAAAAAAAAAAGTCATATTAATGTATGAAAGCACATAAAAATGCACTGAAAGGAGGTAATCCCCTGCTGTAATGCAGGGAGAAAAACCAGAGTTAACACAAACAAAAAATATCCAGCACCAAACAGACCAGATTCTACCCAGCAACTGATAGTTCCAAATATTGCAGGAAATTTTAAAAAGTAGAATTATAAGAAGTTAGGCAGCACTGTGATCACCATCAGAGGGACTGTAGGATCCCTTTTTGTAGAGTCATTTTCTAATCCTCAGACCAAGAATTTTCCCATGTGTATGTTTAGTTCCTAAATCAATGCTAAGAAATTCTGCAGATATTCTCATAATCAAAGATACCATCACTGAGATGACCAGCATAAATTAAAAATTTATAAATATATATACATACATACATATATATATATATAAATTATAAATTTACCTTTTCTCTCACATTGTCCTCATTCCACAGCCTCACTTTGGAAAAAATCCACATTTTTTTCCTAATGAGACTGCAAACAATTCAGTTAAAACTGATCTATTCTTTGAGCATCCCCATCCCAAAACATTCTGTTTCTGGTTTCTCAAGACCAAATTCAAAACTTCAGGATGATCAGCCATTTTCCATTAAAAATGTCATTTTGCTCAGTGTTCAGTTTCCTTCCAGAAGTTTCAGTGACAAATTTTAAGCAAGTTCAAACAAACTGAGAACACAAATGAAGACGACATTCAGTGAACACTGGTTGCTTTCTTCCTTTAAAACTTTCTATAAATAACCTGTGCCAGTTTTGACCATATCAGCACTAACAACCGCGTAAGAAATTTGTATTTCTATAAAAAATAAAAAACACAAATCCTTTGCTTTTTCTGATTAAAATGTTTCAGGCAGCATCTTTAAAAGCCTAAACTTTCTCTGATGATCTTCCAGTCTGCCACCATGTACAGATGGCAAGTTATAATGGGGGGATCATCTACTAATTTGAGACATTTCCAGCTCAGATCATGAATCAAAGTGCTGGCACTCTATAATGAGAGATCGATTGTGTTTTTTGTAGAAAGACCCTATAGAATTCCATAAATAATGAGTGTTTAGTGGGATGTGCAGGCAGCAGAGAACAAATTACATTTTCTCCAGAGGGGTCTTTAAAGCCACACCTCAAATGTGATGATAAATGTAGTGTGATGGAAAAGACTATGAATGTTAAAACGCTGTGCAGAATAATGTGCTCAGAAATTAGAATCCAGTGCATTTACTTTCTTCTGTTTAATAGTTAAGTAATCACTTCATCAAGACCTTTTCTCTAGTTACAGTAGCAGTGGGTCATAGCCAGCATTTCTCGAGTTTTTACAGATGGCAGCAAAACAAAATAATGTCTTTATTCCCAAAGGATCAGGATATTTCACAGGCTCACGGTTTGAAACACGTAAATATCTTCACCAACTCATTACACCTGACTCCAGAGAAATGAGGCAATGGTCATCAGCTAAGGCACCATCTGGGAGTCCCAGAAATAGCTTTAATTACTGAGCTGGGCTGGGCTTCCTGCTGCTGGCAGAGGGCAGGCACAGCACAGGCTCTGGGCCAGCTGGACAGAGCACCTCCAACAGCAGGGACAGAGTCTGGACATCCCTGGGACATCCCTGGGACACCTCCAACAGCAGGGACAGAGCCTGGACATCCCTGGGACACCCCTGGGACAGATCCTGGACACCTCCAATAGCAGGGACAGATCCTGGACATCCCTGGGACATCCCTGGGACATCCCTGGGACATCCCTGGGACACCTCCAACAGCAGGGACAGATCCTGGACATCCCTGGAACATCCCTGGGACATCCCTGGGACACCTCCAACAGCAGGGACAGAGCCTGGACATCCCTGGGACATCCCTGGGACACCTCCAACAGCAGGGACAGAGCCTGGACATCCCTGGGACATCCCTGGGACATCCCTGGGACATCCCTGGGACAGATCCTGGACACCTCCAACAGCAGGGACAGATCCTGGACATCCCTGGGACATCCCTGGGACATCCCTGGGACATCCCTGGGACAGATCCTGGACATCCCTGGGACATCCCTGGGACATCCCTGGGACACCTCCAACAGCAGGGACAGAGCCTGGACACTCCTTGGACACCCCCAAAACCAAGGATAAATCGTGGGCACCCTCCTGGCTTCTAATCTGTGGGCTGTTGCCACCCCTGCAGTTGGGAGGTGTTTGGGGTGACCACAGAGAAACTGCAAAATCTCATCTTCCCTTCTACCTTGTAGACTTCACCCTTTTTTCCAACAAAACAGCCAAGCCTTGACCTTGCTCCGGTTCCTCTTCCCTCCTCTTATTGATAAAATATTCCAGCAAAGCAAAAGGAGACAGAAAGAACAGAATTCCAAAGAATCAGAGACAGAAGTAACTTCATTACTTCTTCACAGAGAGAAACTTCAAGCAGAAGTTACTCATTAATCTTGAAATGATCCTTTAAATCATGAACTATCAAAAGCCTAAGAGAACACCCAGGCATTACCCAGAACTAGAACACAAAGTCTAAGCCTCCAACCTGGGAAGAAATTCCTGGTTCAAGGACTTTTTCTTTAGTGTTTCCCCATATAGACACCCCAACATTTACAACCAGTAAAAATCACTCATGTCTCTTAGATCTTGGTCCCAAAAACTTATGTATTCAAGCAGGAAAGGAACACAAAATGGGAAATTTAAAAGCTTTTCTGCCATTTCAACATTTGATTCAAAACCTGTCAGTGTTAAGTCTAAGAATTTCCTCTTATTCTCTTCTCTGCCCTCCCTCACTCTAGGAAAGGCCGAGTCTGTTAAAAGGGACAGGTCACAGGGCAGGTGCCTGAGATCTCTGTTTGCTGCTTTCCTGTCCTGTCTCTCCCTGTGCCTCTGCCCCTGGTGCAGGGGGAATCCTGGCCCTCATTAATCAATCCTGTTAGCTGTGCACAAATTAACACCACACCACTGACCTCCAGGACAATCTTTGCAAGCTCACGTTTTCCAATGGCATTTGGGAAGAGCCTGAGGCTCCTCTGGAGCAGAATTTTATCAGAGATTTTCAGTGGATTCTGTGAGACCTGGAGCTCCTTTGCAGAGGTGTGCTGTCAGTCCAGGCTGCAGTGCCTCACAATTTTAAATACTCAAAGAGTTTCAGAGTAAATAATGGGTGCCTTTCTATGCCACCATAAATCAAAGCAAATAATGAATAAAAATAATGCTCTGCTTCACAGAGGTGAAGTTCTTTATACTCTTCTAATCAGCTGTAACTCAGAAAAAATATGAATGCAAAGACCAACTCTATGTCTAATGCCTCCAGAAGATTTAAGTGGGGAAAAGAACAGTGGTAACCAATAAACAAGATTTACCTGCTTGCTGCGTGGCAATGTTATTTAATGCACATCTGTGTTTGGAAGCAGGGAGGAACGGGGCATCCTTTGCCTGCTGCTGTCAAGGTCACTGGAGCCATTCTGCTCAGGCAGGAGTGGCCCAAAGTCACACAGTTAGTTTTAAGTTATGGCAAAGCATGGATGCTAATTCATCTAAAAGAACACCTATTCATTTTGATTTATTTCTGGAAAGGGACTTCGTCAACTTGGAGGCTACAGGAAGCCAATAAATTCCATCAGCAGTTATAATCTCTTGGCATGGACTGAAAAGAAAAGATGAAGTGACAAAACAGAGTCAGTGATGTGAAGGTGTTACAAATCTGCCCAGCCCTGCCTGCCTCGGATAAAAGGAGACACGAGCTCAGCTCTGCAGTTAGCAATGTTGGTATCCTGGCTTTGCTAGGCAAGAGGAACTCAGGGGACCTTCTACTCTCCTTACATTTCTGAAAACACAGCAAGCCCGATGCAAAATTCAGGAAGTTAATGAATTTTAAAAATCAACTAACTCTAGAATCAGTGGCTTATATCTATAGCTCTCTATGTGTATTTACACAGGAAGGTATTAATACATGTAGGCACATACACTTAGCAATGAAAATATTTAAATGAATAGTTTTAGTTTGTTCTTATCAAGACCCAAGCTTTGCTTTTATCTTATAGAATAAATTAAATTTTACACAATAAAAAATAAACATTTACTTGGGAGTTTCTATCCGCATACTGGCAAATACAACTTCTTTTATTTTTCCTTTTTCACTTTGTTTTAACAATTGCTGCTTGCCAGTCCTAGGACTTCCACTCTAGGGACAAAAATCTCTTTTTGTGAGCGTCCATGAGCTGAAAATTCCAGTTACTTATCAAAGTATTTTGCTCATCCTCAGCAAAACAGGAAACCACATTTGTTTAGTGGGAAAGGAGTGGTAAAGGCCATAAGAAAACAGTAGGGGAGTGTCTTTATTAATGCTGCTATTACCAGAACAATACTCAAAAGAATTTGGGGAATTTATTTCATTACGTCCTGAATAATTTATTTTAGAACATGCTCACAAGCACACTTGCACAGAAAAAATACCATTACATTTTTTTTTTTAACAGAAGCAACATGAATTAAATAACGCACAGGACATTCTCATCATTGTTGTTACATGGATTTTGATATTTGGTATTTATTTTATCATTCTGGAGAGTCTACAAGACAGAACAACACGGGCAAGGGCAGAAGGGAAATTAAACAGTTATGCTGATGGGCAATAAAATTCTATGTGGGGGACTGAAATTCTGTTATTCCACAGAGCAAAAAATGTTATTTAACTTAAAAAACAACAACAGCCCCTGCATAACTCATCTCTTCAATATAATTCAGGTCTAAAAGGCCTTGACATTCTGTCCTCACTCTAAGGGCCAGAACCTTTGACAGCTTGGAGCACTTTGTATCTAAACATCCCTTTAATCACTTTTTAATCACTTTGTACTACTAAGTACCTTTATATTTCTAACCAACAGCAACCAAATTAAGAAACAGAAAAGGAAAAAAACTATCTAGAAAAACACACTACTGAGATTGCTAATTCACTGGATCTGTTCCAAGTTACTAATGTTGACAAAGTCACTTGCAAATAAATGAAGGTTTACAAATTTTTGTAAAGATCAGAAGCTGGTGTACCCAACACACAAATCTGGAATTACACCTCTACTTGCCCAGAGATACTTTCTCAATTAAAGATATGAGAGAAAATCCTGAAGACATTTTAGTATGTGGAAGGAGTAGATGTACAACATGCATGTGGCATCCAGGAGAGTTAATATACAGTAACTGTTACATTTAGACATTAAAAAATTATCTGCTTGGAACAGGTAACTAACCCCGTAATTATATATGGATATTTAGGTTGGACATTTAGCTTTCAAGTTAATTAACCAGCAAAAAAAAAAAAAAAAATTAACCCGGGGTGTCAGCAGGAAATTTTAAAAAAAATAATCTTGATGTGTTAGAAGCACAAAGCAGAGCAGTCTGCTTCAAGGCTCAGACCAATTTAATTTTTTAATCACTGTCTCTCACACATTCATTCTATTATTCATACTCCTCACACATTCATCCCAAGGTGCACCTGGGAACGTGCTGGATGCTGAAAGGTTGGTGTGTTAGCCTTGGAAGAGGTGGGATGCATTTACCCGGGAAGGTTTGGGGTAAATCAGTCCCTGAGCAGTTTTTCTGCTCTGGTTGGGATGTGCAGAGCTCCCTCAGGTTTAGCACTGCAGATGTGGCACATCCCAGAAACTCCTTCAGCACTGGGGCTGGTTCTGAACACTCACAAATTCACTGAGCATCATCTCCAAAGCTCCTGAAACTCAAAGTTTCCATCTGTCTTTGGATCATAATATCCATAACAATCCATAAAGATCCATTTCATCGGGGTCACCGTGGGACAGTCCCCTTGCTCCTGTTTACAGCACAAACTCTAGAAATTCTGGGGACATTGACATCTCTAGTCTGTAAATTTGCTCCAGTTCCTTTGTTTTCTATCTCTGTTTGGGGAAAGCCAGCTGAGATGTACCTGCCAGCCCCTTCATTTTCCAAATGCATGAGGATTTGAAATCCAGGACATCAGATGTGCCAGTGAAATAGAACAGGTTCATGAGACCTTCAACCCAAACCAGGCTGCTAAAAATGACATTTCCTTTTAGTCCTGAAATTCTCCTGCAATTTATCTATGCAGCAATCACCTCCTTCTCTCCTCTCTCTCCACTTACATTCAGAATTCTTCAAATCACACAGACTGCATTTTGGATTCTCAAAAAAGAGTTTTACAGTGAGGAAAGACTGGGTGCTGAGAAGGGGCTTTTCCCCAGTTTATCAAGAACAGATTTGGATGCAGATCATGGTTATGATCCTTTCTTTATTTGCCACAGGAGTGGGAGATAAAAGACTTGTACCTTGTACAAGCACTCGCCCCCTCATCCACTAAAAAATAGTTTAAGCTTTTTTAAGATCCTTTTTCTGCAATTCTTTCTCTAAAACCTAACTTCTTAGGAATAAACTATGATATGTTTATGATTTAAACATAGCATAAACATAACATTTAAACTTTTCATATAGGTTGTAAATAAAGGCTTGAAAATTGTCTGATTTTCTCAGTTCAGCAAATGGAGATCCAGTTAAAATATGAATTAGGAATAGTAAGATTCTAATCTTCTTACAAAAATTTTTTTTGATCTCCCAAAGGGGACGCAACTAAAAGCTTGGAGCAATCTGAAAATTGAGAGATAAATGTAGTTAATGAAGTCTGGAAAAAAATTATTTTAATTACCACATTTTATGTTTTGTCATTCATTAATCATGCCAACTAAATGAACCGAATGACTTCTTTATTGGATATTAAAATACTTTTTTGTGCTTATACAGGTCCATTGCAGGTGATTATTTAGTTTCAAAGAATTTAGTGAAGAGCCCCTAAGACACAGACTAGCAAGGATGTGAACAGCTTCAGTATTTTACCTTCAAAAAGCAATGAGGACTCATCTTTCTCTGCAATCTGCCTGCTACTTGGGCTTAGTGCAGAACGTGCTGCCAAAGTTTAAAACCTTTCATCTGCAAAAGCCCTTTCGGTGCTGCCATTGTGAAAGAAGTCACTGGAATTTAAGAAGATTTTTGCATCAAGTCCTGCTTAGTCCCTTTGACCCTCCCAGAGGCCTCCGTGTACACACAGAGCTTTGGCAGCTCTGCAAATCCTGCTCTGGGGGAAAGGAGAATGCAGGAATAAAAACTGAGAGGGTTTTTTTTTTCACTGGCAGAACTGGGAGATAATCCAGAGGAGCATGGGAGAAGCTGAACTGGAGAGTGAGAGCCCAGCAGCCCTTCCCTGCCCACACCACTGTCCAAACCAAAGTCTGAAAGGCAAAAATCATGGCCAGAGGCTACTCAGCCATAATCCATCCTCCCAAGCCCTGCCACACCTGAATTTAAAATGTCATTTTTCAGCAGATCTTTTATTGAAAGTACAGTGACAGCCCTGGGTTGTGCATCCCTCCTGCCACTGGTTCTGGCTGTGTCTGGGTTATCCTGAGGGAAGGAGTCACACTGCAATTCCAGATGACAATTTTAGAAGTGCCCACATGTTTATCACAGGGTTTCATGTGCCATCACCACTCTCACAGGCAGGGTCAGTCAAGAGACACAAGTATTGCTGGTCCCACCTGATCACTTTTGAGTTCTGTTTCTGTTATTCCCTGGATTCTCTTTATTCCATACAAGGAAACCTCTCCAAAAATCAAGGGGCTGAATCATTCCCTACACAACCAAATGTGACACACAGCAAATTCTTCTGCCCATATAAAGGTGGATAGCAATAGGTCACATTGAGGTGAAAGCTCAATATTCCATTATAATAAAATAATGCCATTACTTAGTGTGGCCTTCCATCTCAGAGACCTTTTGAAACAATTATTAATCTTCATACTTTGCTATCAACCTGCTTGGACTAAGTGAATAAATTCAGTGTTTCTTTCCTTTTGAATTTCAATGTCTTACAATTGACTTCAAAATGGTATTAGTCAGCTGGAGAAGCAGAGAGTGTAAATTAATAATGGGTGTTATTTTTACAGATATTTTGGGTCCTGCAGGTTTTGAGGCAACACTACTGGAAGGCCAGAGAAACCCTAAGTTATAACCAGAGTCCTGTCACATAATTTTTGATATTAAACACTGAATTATAAGAAAGCTAATTATGAAAATACCAGCATGGGAAATAGTTCAGTAACCCAGTAAAGAAGGGAAATAAAAATCCTGCAAAACCAAATTCTTATTGGTGGCTTTAAAAAGGTATAGAAATTATTTTTTATTATTCAAGAACTAGAAGATAGGTAGGAATAACAAATGACAACTGCTATTTGTATGAGATTTCAAAGAGAATTCCACATATTGAGAATATAGAATTGAATTTTCTCTCAATGACAGAACAAGCAACAGTAGTTTCATTTCTCTGAAACAGACAGACACACAAACCCCAAGCATTATATTTCAAAGAATTTTAATTAAATCCATATAACAAAAAAGAAATGTCTCACATCTTAATTGAAAAATCACCAGCTAGAGAACTGAGCCAGTGGAACTGTCTGGAAAGCCCTGAGATACAATTGAAGAAAAGAAAAGATGAGAATATTTCAAATGGTTTCACAGTCAGCAACCAGTGTAAATACTGCAATCCAAATAACGATGTTTGAGTGATTAAGAGAAGAACTAATTTCTATTCTAAAGCTGCTTTTCTTTGAGCATCATTTCTCATCCTGGAGCATCCCTGAGTGAACACAGACCTCCCTGACATCCTCCAGGAAGCACGAGGATCACAGCAGAGCAGGTATTTACATCACTGCAGCTTTTATTGACATCACACAATGCCCCACCTTCTCCAGGAAAAAAAAAAAAAAAAAAAAATCAGGAAAAGCAGGGAGAAGAACGGTGTTAGTGCAGCTACACCCAGCAGTGCTGCAGGACAAGGGAAGGGCTGAGCTCCAGCCCATGGGGGGAAATGAAAGAGGTGAAGTTTGAAGATTGTGACATGGGAAAAAAGCCAAGGCCAGATGGAAATCTCAGCTGTCACCATCAGAGGTCAGCCCGACCTTCCTGGCACAAGGTGGTGTGGAAATCCTGGGTACTATTTATACAAGTTTATCTTACCTGTCCTTCTTAATTGGGAACTAACATAATTTTATCTTACATTACCTTCTTGTTATTCATTGTCTTGTCTTTGTTTAGTTCTACTTTTAATTATAGAAGTCCAGCAGAGTCGCCCCTGAGGTAATGTTGGTAATCTGGGCTTAAATTTCTAAAGGATTTGTTTAAGAGAAGCTTGGATAAACCTTAAGGAATCTTTGATAAGGCTTTGTTCTTTTATTTTATTCTAAGACTATATTTTTAGAAAGGACAATTCTTGCTGAGTGGAGGAAAGGTTTGTGGATGAGACTGTTCTAGTGCAGTTTTAATGGAACTGCTCATAAAATATTTTTGCATGGTCTATTTAACCCTCTGAAGCTATAAACAGCTCTGATATCAGCATACATGCTTAATGTTGATAATGTTGCCCACCAGAGAAGCAAACAGAAGTACTTCTTCTATAACTAAACAGGGTGGATTATATCCTTCCTTTTTTATTTTGTTTCTTTTTTGTACATTTCAAATTCTTCGAGTGTTGTTGAAGATGTATTGTTTAAAATTCCCTTCCTACATATAAGTGTAGTACATGAAATAGTGGATCTAAAGAACAACAAAGATAAGTGTCCAAAAACATCAGAAAAAAATTTATTCTCCTAGAAATGACCAACTAATAGCTGAACCTGATTTAAATCTCCTGATTAAATATACAACCAAAGTATCTCCAAATCCTACAGTCTACATGCAGCTACGTGTGAAATTATGACATCATTCCTAGATTTGACATATTTTTCCACACCCTTATTTTCCTCTTTCCACCTCAGGGGTTGCACTGTGCAGTAAAACTCAACTTTAGTGTGGCAGTCGTGATGGGCTGCAGACATCAGGGCTCGGAGTGAAACCCCAGGCACAGAAAATCTGCATGACACTGAAATCCCAGCCCCAGCCTGAGCACCCAGCATTGGATTATTTTCTTTTTCTTGCCAAGGGGAGGTGTTTTGGAGGGCTCTGCTTTGCGAAGGGAAGCCCCAGTGTTGTCTGCACTGCCCTTGCCCACCTTGGAGCCACATCCCTTAGATGAAGAATTTCCCAAAAGGCTGGCAAGGCAATTATACAGATGTGGGAAGAGGGATCCCTGCATGGAAATGCTCTGGGAAAAGCAGGAAACAGACTGGGAGCTTTCAGAATGAAGGGAGGACAGCATGGCAGCTCTGCTGGGACCTGCAAATCTTTTTAGGTCGGAAGAGGTGGGTAAGACCGGCTGTGATCTCCCCTTTAGTACAGAATTGAGAAGGCTTCAGAAGGTGGCAGCACCTGCTTAGATCCAAAAAAAATAATTAAAATAAAAAGGGGGAGGGGGAAGAAGGGGAGCTTGCTCACACAAGACCTCTGGCACTTCTGTGCTGAATGATGCTGTGGATGCTGCAGCTCCACACATGCTCAAAAGCCAAACTTTGCTTCACATGAAGTAATTAAACACAGAAATTAACTGAAGTTCGAAGTGGGTCAGGTGGAATCAGCTGTGAGATGGTTGCTCTCAGGTGGATCTGTCCTGTGCTTGCCCTGTCTCCCCTTTTCCCTAGAATTTTTCTGTCCCTTTCAGTGACAGGATACTGAACCTATGGTGACATTCTTGTTTCCAGCTTCACTTCAAACCTTATTGTAAAAAATTACTCCTCCAACTTGAGTGGGATTTTTGTTACTTCATTTTTAGCACATAAAATCTGCAATTACACTTCAACCACAGGGAACTCAAGCCCTGAAAATACCCACAGGAACTATTTCTAGACTCCAGCACTAGGGTGACACACCATTAAAACAAAGTAAAACCCATCCAAATCCATCAAATATTTCCTATGTTCTGCCACCAATGGTCATGTAATTTTTCTCAGTTTTCACTAAAATTGTTTTAAATTGCACTAATACTCCTTCACAACTTATGCATTCACTTTAAATTTTAGAAATCCCTGGGCATATAAAGAATGTTTTTTAACAGTCAGATCCTTGAGTTCTGTCAAAAATACGAGGAAAACAAAATTGATCTCAAACTTCATTACTTGAGACCTGAAAAGTTGTCATAATTCATTATAAACGACAGAAAATAAATTTCCAGTTAAGAAATTCATTATTTGCTGGTCACTGGTGGCAATAGATTTACCTGATGCCTGAACATCTGCATGTGGATTCGCAGTGTCTCCCCTTCCAGGTGTAAAGAAACACAAATCAAAATTCTCCCCATGTCCTGCTATCTCACAGATGAAAGTGAAGAGAACGGTTTTGAAAACCCACTGGGTCAAAGGAAAAAAGACAATTTATCTACATTAACATATCCTGTCTGTCCTGCCACACAGCCAGCACATAACAGCGTGTTGCTAATTGAGTCCCAGCTAAATCTTCACATTGTTGTGAGGGGAGGAGAAGGAAAAGTACTCAGAAGGAGTTTAAAAGCACAAACCATATGTTCCCCTATTTTTAAGCATTTTTTTCACCTTCCTCCTTCACAATCCTGTATCTCCACCTCACCTGGTTAGGATGCTGTGTGCTCAAGTATCTGACCTGATCTCTTGCATTAATGTTTGTGCCAACAAATTTTATTTCTGTTTTCAAAGGCATTGCAAGGTTTGAAGCAAACAATCCACCTCCTGACAACAGGAAAAGGAAATGACCTGGGTGCAAAACCTTCTATTAGCATTAAATTTACTGAAAAACACTTTGTATACTGAACCCCACCTTGCATCAATTGGAATGTGCCTGGTGCACATGGGGTGAGGAAAGAGAAGAAATTCTGTCCATGACCAGAGCTCTCTATCAGTCTCCATAAGGAACTGAAAGGGAATCAGACTGGGTTGTGTTCAGTGCAAGGTTAATTTTTTATCCAATATTCAGTTCATCATTTCCCCTTTTCCTTCCCTTCCTACATGAACAAACATTTATTGGCATTTAAACAGCACAGTAATATGTAACTTTATAGCATTTCTACCTTAAAGAAAAGGAAATTCAAGAAGTTGCAAGCTAACAGAGTGTAACATTCTGCAGAGGGCACCCTCGGTACAGTCAGAACCCATCACCTTCTCCCACTGCATCCCTCCTCCAGAACTTTAACTCCACAATATCACATGTACAGCTGTCAGGAATATACAATAGCAAAAGGCTTTCCCTGATGGCAGCAGAACAATGTCTGCTGTAGACCCGTGAAAGAGAACCAAGTCTATCTGTACAGAGAACAGGCACTTTGCTTTTCAAACATCACAAATGCTTCGGGGCTTAATAACTTATCATGACTTAATTTGCTGTCAAGAACTATATACACATAATAAAGACAGTGTCTATCTGCTATTATTATTATTATTATTCCATTTTCTCCTGTATTGTTCCTTTGAAGGCTTTTACTTATTCAGAGATACAGAGAAAATTCTCCATGAAGCAAAAGGAGGATTGCAAGCAAACATGGTTATATCTGATATGGCATAATATTAAGACTTTTCACTGTTTTAACATTGAATTCTCATAAACAAGACAGGAGATACTATCTTCATTGGAGATGTGAGAAAAGGCTCATTTAAATATTATCAAAAAGCACATTCTCTCTGCATTTTACTGCTCAAAGTGCTCATGCCCCGTGCTCTGTGCTTTTTGCTGACACAGCTGCTTCTTGTCCAACTCTCTGCCAATATGACCTGCTCTCCTTTTTTTTTTTTTTTTTTTTCCTCTCCCACCTCCTTCAGAACCATTTCTGGGCAGTTTCACAAGAATTTTGATTGCTGTTGTAAAGTTTATATCACTGCCATCTGACAGCTTTTTTGCTGGCCTTGGTGAAATGAGTTGATGGTCTCAGTTAATTTGCTCACAGGCAGGTGTTCACAACTCCAAACATCACCTCTGCTGCCACAAGGACTCCCAGCCAACAAAAACAAAAGTAGAGGCTCACCACGGGGTGAAATGCTTCAAGGGAAACACATCTTGAAGTGCTCTTGGAAGGAAAGCTGAGCTTTGCAGATGGATTAAAAATCAACAGAAAATGAGCTCTGCTAAAATGTCCTATAGCAAAAGATTTAAATTATATTGGTGGATAACTTATCTTGGTACAGAGAAACCAGAAATGCAAAGCAAATTGGAGACCAAGTTGGGCTGATGGAGTTGTTTCTATATCCTTATCAATATCTTTACCAATATCCATAACAATAAGACTGCTTGTGAGCTGGGGAGAGGAAAATACACAGAAGAACCAGAACCTGAATATTCAGTGTTGGGAATCCTTCCCTTGCTTGCTGCTCTAAAACTAAAAACCCTTCATTGTAAATTAAAGTATCTTCTATAACAAAGCAATTCATAAGGCTGTTATGTTTTCCTTTGAGAAAATGATACATTTTTAGGTAAATTCCTGAAATTCACTGTGACAGGACAGGTTACAGATGGGCACATCAGAATCATTTGCCATTAGAAAACTTTCTATGCAGCAAACAACATGTGCTGAGTATTGGCTGCCATTTGAATCCAATAAAAATCTGAGTTTAAAAGCCCTATAAAAACCCCTATAAAACTACCAGGATATGTGAACTCAGGGCACAGCAGAACTTCCTCAGGTGATCCAACCATTACCATTGGATCCTGGTTCCATTTTTGTGGGAAATGAAAGCAGCATCACACTGACTGCAGAGCATCCTTCTGAGAGTAACTACTGCTACTTAATTTTATTTCTAGACTCAAGGAAATTTTTTTTGTTTCTCAGACTCAAGGAAAATTACTTTCTCTTTGTTGATTAAATTGTGTCAGCGAGTGTTTTAATTTATGTGTTTTAGATAGCAAAGCAGAACAATTTCCATTCTTGGGCAAGGATAATCATAATTAAAAACACATTAGCTGATTATACCAAACATCCATCCTAAAAAAAAAAAATACTCTATATCATGATTTATAAATTATGATTTGTTGACTAACAGATTTTGAAATGATACAACTTTATAAACTGATGAATGGTTTTTGGCAATAGTTCAACTACCCAGGGCTTGGAGCAACCTGGAGTGGTGGAAAGTGTCCCTGCCCAGGGCAGGAGGGTTGGAACAAAATTGATTTTAGTGTCCCTTCCAACCCAAACCATTCTGTGATTCTATGAAGCTTATTTCAAACAGCAGCTTCTAAAATAAAGGCAAATATTTTGAAATGATGCTTTGCCATCCAAGGATGGAGGATTCTCCACTGAAGCACACTTGGTATTTCCTATTCCTGTGTGGTAAAAATATCTTCCTGCTGTAATGAGATTAATGCTTCCTCACAGATCTACTCATTTGATCTCATGTTCAAGTTTTTGACATCTTCCACAAGCAATCCTATCCCATACAGGATGTATTGCTTTAGCAGGTATTCATTTTACTGAGCTCCACTATAATTTCTTAGTCTTACATGATGCCTCAAGATGTTTCACACATTCTGAAAAGAAAGCTAAAAGGGAATAATTTGCATATATTACTTAAGCTGTACATGCTGTAAATATTGATCTGCTGATAGAGATGAAAAAGGTGGAGGGTTTTTTTGTTGGTTTTTTGTGTTTCTTTTTTTTCTTTCTTTTTTTTTTTAATCAGCACTTACATTTCTATAGGTTTTTAATAATATTTTTCAGGTGAATCTTGGTGAAGAGATGCCAGCTCTGCTCACCCCTGCAGCTGAAGGCTATTTGACACTCCAGCCCATGACATTCAGTGTCTATTATGGCAATTTACAGATGATGGAACCTCTATACTTTACTCTTTTGCAGTTATTACCAATTCAGCACAAACTGTTCAAACCTCAACTGCTGTGTTATGCAGAGAGTGAAGCTGATTTCACAGCTTTGACCCATTATTTCAGCCAACTCCCTCTGACTCTCAAGGATGATGCACTGATACTCTTGGGAAATGTTCTGGGTAACTTTCAAGCCTTTTCTCCCCCAGAAGTGAGAAGCTGTAATTTATCTAACATGTGAGAACAAAAAAAAGAAATAAACAACTCTTCATCCCACCTTCACACCAACCCCCACCATACATTTGGGAAAGGTTCTGGTGAAGAAGTGCAAACACAAGCATAAACAGAGAAGGATTCTCATCCTCCTGCCATCCCTGGTGCCTGAAGGCAGGTGAGATTCTCTGTCCCTCATCCTTTTCAAGCACCTCAATTCCACGCCAGGGCTGGGCAGCAGTTGCTGGGTTTATTTTCCATTTTGTTTAAAATGCAGTATATCTGCTAAAAACGTGCTATTTCACATTACAAGAGAACAAAAACACTTTCTTCTACCAGGGAATACCGTGCAGCCCAATACTTCATTGCTTGGATTTCTATTTTTAAGGATTTTCCACCCAAACAAATGCTTTTGCTCTGACAGCA
The DNA here is from genome assembly GCA_037013685.1 of Acridotheres tristis. Lineage (NCBI taxonomy): Eukaryota > Metazoa > Chordata > Aves > Passeriformes > Sturnidae > Acridotheres > Acridotheres tristis. Next base: position 17,780,275 of record CM072889.1, read on the forward strand.
TTTAATAACAAGTTTGACCTTGGAGTGTGTTAAGTTTAAATGATTTCAGAGAACGCTGCAGCAGAAAATCAGGGGCCAGGGATTCTTTTCCTTATTTGAATTTTATTATTTTGGGAGAAGGGGGAATCCCTTGTTTCACAGAAGAAATTACTTTTGAGCCACAGCGTGAAGACTTTTTGCATGAGCGCACGAAGAGCCACAACTTTTTGTGCTTGCTGCAGTTGGCACAAAATTGTCACCACGGCCAAGGAAACTTTGCTGCTTCCCCCTGGGGAATATCCCTGAAAATCGAGGAAAGAGAGCTGAGAAGGGCTGGAGTGTGTGCTGGGAGAGGAATGGGATCCTGGGAGGGACACCTTGAGCATCATCAGCCGGCAGCCCCCGGGGTGGGCACAGCTCTGTGAGGCTCCTTCATTTTTCCACAGGATTCATTGCCATCCTCATTATCAAACCCCATTCCCAAGGAAGGTACAGCTCACCCAGAACTATCACAGGCTGCAGTTTCGTTGGTGGACTGGGCAAATACAATTCTTTAATCTGAAGCACCAAACGTGCGAGTATTTAACACAGATGATTAAACTCCCTGATATATGTGATCCTAGTCACATATCTGGGATTTGTTTTCATTTCTCAATTTCCTATAAGCACCCCACAAACTCTGAGAAACATCAGAAGCACACACAGAGTAACTACTTTATATTAATGCTAAGCGAGAATGAAAACTAACTTTTGCTGCCGAACAGAAGAAAGGTCCTGCGGTGGAAAAAAATACTGTTTGTTTGAGTTATTACATAATTCAAAGATTAAATTACTTTTGGCTAGAGCTGTATCAGCCTTTTTTTTCTCCTTAAAATAATAATATCCTGAGTACAACTGTGTAGGTACAACAGTGGGACACGGCTCCTGACAGTCTAATCATTGGTTCATCTAACGATGCTCACGGGGAGTCAAAATGCTGCTGTTAAATCACTGCCCTGCCCTATTCCAGAGAACCACCAGGTGAGCTGTTTCAGTGCTAATGGCAACGGCAAACAACACAAAAAAAAAAAAAAAAAAAAAGAATTTATAGTCAACAGATCTGCACAGGAAAGCAGCGCTGCAGAAGCAATATTGATTGAAGCAGGCAAAAAAAAAAAAAAAATCATATGTACTCTGCATTACACTTACACAAACCCTCTTATGTAATGTGGAATAATGTTACATTCCATGGGCATTCAGTCTCGTGATAAAACCCTCTCTAAATCCATGTGTTATTAATTTTCTGTACTGATCTACAACAATTTGAATCCATATAACATGTTCACTGTAATAACTGCTATACAAAGGACATTGATCCCCATAGAGGAACTACTTTTTTTTTTTTCTCCCCAAGTATACACAAATTCTGCAGAAAATTCTACTCCCATCATGCAAACTCGTAAATAGGAGGGGAAAAAAAAAAAAAAAGAAGGACAAAATAACTCGATCTTTTTATTTTCTCTCTGGGAAAATAAAGGTGATGAAAGAAATGATGACCCTTTCATTGTTCATAAATCATCTCCAAGCTCAGTAATTGTGATTTACATTCAGAGTTACAGTTTAACTGCCATTTATGGGTGTCATGGCTAAAAACATCAAATTTAGAGTGACAATCACTAGGGATTTCCATTTCTAACTAAAGTGATGCTTAAAAAACATCAGAAGCTTGTGCATTAAAAAATATTGACACAAGTACAAAGAATTAGTCCTAGAAAAAACAAAAGTATCAAAAATTTAAAAAAATATTTGGTAAATTAAAGACAGTTCTTGAAAACACTTTATAATTCATAGCTGACAATGATCAGCTCTTCTTTGAGCCTCAAAAAAAGGGGCAAAAGTGCATTTTTAGCACAGATTTATACATTTAGTTCTTTCTTAGTGTTTCTGTGGAATTTCTTGCACTTTTCCAAGGTTTAGCCTCTGGAACTGTTGTCCCTTCCCTGCCAGGACATCCAGACCAATACAATCTGACAGTAATGGCACTTCATTTCATGAACAAGCCTTTCATCAAACAACTATTACTTTCTGCCATAGAGATAATTTATTCTTTATGTATAATTGATTTGTGCCTGCACTTAAAAATGTCTTTTGAAATCCATATTATAACTAATACTGTCATATAATAAAAAGCAACACTTTTAATTTAAAGTTAATTATTTTCCATTATTCAACATTAGTAGACAAGGCAAGAACTCTAGCTTAGTGCCAGAACATAAAAGAAGTCATTCTGAACTTATAATACACGGGTTTAACAGCTTAATGTCAAGAAGCAATACTGTAAATTAAAAACTGAGTAAAAGGATTATGGTATCTCATATTTAGAAATTTCACATGACTACAGATAATTAAGGCAAGTGAAATATTTTCGCAGCATTGTCCTGAAATCTTCAGTTACAAAGGAAGTGTTTTAATGGCAACAGCACAATATTCTGCAATAACACTTTACAGACAACATCACTGTGGCTCTGAGGCTTGCTGCAGTACACCACTGCATTTTTCAAGGGCTGTAGGAGGAATTTCTATTTCTTGCTTCCTTTTATCATTACTACAAGACAGCTCCCTTCACTCATCTCATCTAAAGCCCGGCTGGGACTGGGAAATCACAGGTATGGGGCAGAAAGGGAGCCTCAAACGCTGCAGGTATGCAGAGGTGCTACTTTGGAGGCTTCTTTTAATAGAAATAGAAACCACATGTGGGCAGCACATGATTCCTTGCAGCTATTTCACATTTGAAGAACAAAAACATTTCATAAGCCACGTGAAATAATTTCAGTGTTGACTTTCTGCAAACATAAAAAGGTTCCAAAATGAGCCAAACACCTGGAAATTAGCATTATCTCATTCTGAAGGTATCTATCCTCCAAAGAAAAAAACATCCTCACAGTAGGCTGGAAGACACTAATATATTACTGCATTCAAGAGATCGAGAATTCTATTCCCTTATGGAGATTTTGGAAGGAATTTAGAAGACAGATTTTCTGTGTTTGTGTGTTCCTTATGCCTCAGATTATGGTTACTCAAAAATCTCTGTCAAGAAAGTCGCCCTCAGGGAAGAACTCTTCCTGGAAAGTTCCCATCAGAGAATAAAACCAGAATTACTCCACAATCTGCATTCTTTTGTGTATTTGGATGTTCACCTACCTTTTTTTTTTTTTTTTTTTTTGCACTTATCAGCTTGGGAAATATTGGCTTTTATAGCTGGGTGTCTTTTTGAATTCCAGCCCCCCTTAATATCCCCATCCCCTCCAAAAAGTGTTTTATTCTTCCCTTCAACTCACTGTCAGGAGCTCTCTTGATGGGAGAGAAAAACTCATTTCACTGACCTAATTATTGTGAGAGTGTCCTTGCTGGACTGAGCCTTATTTCCAGCCATAACCCATCTCATTCCCAGGGAGGTGGATGAGCTCCTCCATCCCTTCTGCTCCCTTCTGGAACATTCCACAGCACCTCATGTCCTCGCAGAAACCCAACAGAGACATTTATTATGTGCACACCCCTCACTGCTGCCTCTGATCTGCTTTGGGTGCCTGACTGGAGAGCTCTCAGGGATATTTAAAGAAACCAACTCTCATTTACCACTGCCAAAGCAGAAGCCTGTGAGTCCACCAGCCCCACGACATAAATCTCTACATTTGTGGCATATGGCTGCTTTTTTTTTTTTTTTTTTTTTTTTGACAGAATGTGTTGGGATTTTTCAGTCAGTCAATCCATTCTCCCTTCACAGATTGCAATCATTTCATACTCTCATATTCCACATCCAATATACCATCACCACTGATTAAACAGCCAGCTACAAAAGGTTTTAAATCTTATTTTAACAGCATTCACACACACACACACACATATACAGTGGAACAGACCACTGGCAATATGCTTAACGAACTTTCAATCACATTAATTAACACCAAACAAGCAGCACAGCTCTAGGCCCACAGATCCCTGCCTACAGACAGATGAACCATCACAACATCCAAGTCCCTTCAGCAGGCACAGGAAGTTTTCAAAATAATTGCCCTTTAGTCATTACAGGACTACTTTTATTTTAATAGATGCTGGTGTGTGAAGGAGAGCAAAGAAGCAAATTTTATTTCTGAAATGACTGCATCAATAAAGGTACCTAATTAAGGTATTCATTAAAATATACAAAGTTAACGTAACAGGAAAATATCTAAAAATATTATTACATTTCCCCATTAAACTAATTTAATTTAGTTATAATGCAAATTCTAATAGGATGATATTATTAACTAGTTCAATTTCAAAATGTCTTCTCGTGTTTATTTTTATTATGCAACTAAGCAGAGTAGCAATTGACCTAATTTATTTTATTAAATAACATTTCTCAATCTGTTTAAAAAGGGGCAGTGGCCTACTACTGTCCATAGGCCCTGAGCAGGCTGCCATTTCAAAAATTACAGGAGAATTCAAATTTGCACCAATTTCACATACCAGCATTCAAAACTATGTATAATTTATTACTCAAATCAGTAATCTCATCTGCAGTTACACAATTTGTGAGGTTAATATCTATAAACCCTTGTGAATAGGGAACAGGTTGGGTATTTTTGATTATTATTTTCTTTCATGTGTTACAAACGGACAATACAGAGGTTTTCATTAGGATTTAAAATAATTAATTATGAAAAACTACAAAGCTATGTTCAACAGCCTCCCAAAATGGAAAGAGAACTTCCTTCCACAATAAATCCAGGTAATTTCTGACTTCCTGCTATGATGTTCTCACACCATAGAGAACAGAATATCTGTGGTCCCAGTGGCAAATCCACAGCATCCTTATCTACCCTGGACACAGAATGAACCCCTCGTGGGAAATTGTGCAGAGTTTGTTAATTCTGGGTTGCACTGAGCAGTCCCCAAACATTCCAGGTGTGCCACCAGCAGAGCAGGACAGCATTGTCACCAACCATCACCCCATAGCCCAGGACAGCATTGTCACCAACCATCACCCCATGGCCCAGGACAGCATTGTCACCAACCATCACTCCATGGCCCAGGACAGCATTGTCACCAACCATCACCCCATGGCCCAGGACAGCATTGTCACCAAACATCACCCCATGGCCCAGGACAGCACTGCCACCAACCATCACCCCATGGCCCAGGACAGCATTGTCACCAACCATCACCCCATGGCCCAGGACAGCATTGTCACCAACCATCACCCCATGGCCCAGGACAGCACTGTGACCATCACCCCATGGCCCAGGACAGCATTGCCACCATCACCCCATGGGCCAGGACAGCACTGCCACCAACCATCACCCCATGGCCCAGGACAGCATTGTCACCATCACCCCATGGACCAGGACAGCATTGTCACCAACCGTCACCCCATGGCCCAGGACAGCATTGTCACCAACCATCACCCCATGGCCCAGGACAGCATTGTCACCATCACCCCATGGCCCAGGACAGCATTGTCACCAACCATCACCCCATGGCCCAGGACAGCATTGCCACCATCACCCCATGGCCCAGGACAGCATTGCCACCATCACCCCATGGCCCAGGACAGCACTGCCACCATCACCCCATGGCCCAGGATAGCATTGTCACCAACCATCACCCCATGGCCACACCACTGTCTGCATGGAAGGAGCCTGACATCTCCACTGCCAGCTGCATTATTTGGGGTTTTATCTCTGGGCACTGTGGGGCAGGAGCTCAGCACTGAGAGCCCCAGAAAGAACAATGCAAATGGTTGTAGTCCCTGCACAGTAACTGCTGAGCACGGCTCTGCTCCTTGGCACTGTTAATTGTCACCCTGTTGGTGCTGGCATCTCCTCCCACGCCTTCACCTGCAGCTTTTCCTCTGCATCCCTCGTGTCCCAGGCAGCTCTGTGTGGAGCAGCTCCCTGATCCCTGCTCTGGGTCTCAGCTCGGATCTGTTTCACACAGGGTGTGAAGCAGAAAAATCAATGCTGACAAATTCTGCAGCCCAACCCAGAGATGTGGTTCAGACCCCAGGATTGTTAGCAAGGTTTAGTCAGTGCCAAACTGGGATGTAACCTAGAGGAAAACCAAGTTATTTCTGTGAGTAATGCACAAACCATTCTCCTCCCAAGACTTTAATCAAACAAATCAAATATTTTATAACAGATAATATAAACATAACTTCCTGCTAAGAAAAATTAAAACAAACATTAAAAATATTTTAAAACCCACGTAAATCCAAGTAATTACATAAACTGAGGTTGTCCACTATTCACACATTTTTAGTTCAGTGCAGAAGATCTTAAAATGAAACATTTTGGTCAAAGAGGTCATACCAGTTTAAAAGCTTCCATCTGCTCTGCCACATTGATTTTCTAATGCACATAACATGTTAAAATGAATATGGTCAATAGTTCAGCAGACCATACAAATCAGAGGCCAGAAATGCTGCAAAGATTCTCTTGATGCTTCACCAATCACAAGTATGGCCTAATGTCAGGAGAATAAAGGGTTTTAATTCAGTGTCAAGGGATTAAGTTTTATACCTTACTACAAGTAAAGTTAAATACTACATAAGCAATTACAATAAGTGGAATATGCCAGGAAGTACATACAACTATGAATTCTGAAGAGAATGGTATTTCAGTTTGGAAGGTGGGTATCAAATTAAAACCTTGGGCAATCTCACCTGCACTTCCCCTGATGAGGCAGACAGGTGGGGAAAAGGCTGACAGCGTGAATGGTAAAGAAGAAAACTTGCAACAAATCCCATAAACCTGTTCATGAGCCAAGCACACTATTTTTTTTATAATCTGGTCCATTTACTGTGGCTCATACAATACACCTACTCCTTATTGTCAGAGTCCAAGTTGAAATAAAAATGTAAGAAGCCAACATTACAAAATTGTTCAAGATCACAGTCTTAACAAACACCTTCTGCTGCAAAATTAATTGTTCATTTTAAATCTAAATAGAAATGTTGCTCAAAACAGGAATTACTTTGCTTGTTTGAAGGCAGAAAGGTGCTAGAGTTTATGAGAATTACACCACAGAGTTTGCCTGGCACAGAGAAGCTCCAGCACACATCTCTGGGAGGGAGCACTGTTCCATCAGCCTCACTGCATAATCAGCCACAGATTAATTGCACAAAAGAAATTTCATACTGCACTTATGATTGATTTCTTTGTGAAGCTGTAGAAAACATCATTATTTTTTTCCAATGGAAGTTATTGCAGGTGTCTTTCCCCTGCTGTCACCTAGCTCAGAACAATTATCATATAATGGTGGTTACCTCTTACACAAACTTCTCATACTCTGCTTCAAGCAAAGACTCCAAAGCAGCAAGATAAAACCAGAACCTATGAAACAAATGATTTCACTTCCAAAACTCTGAATCTGGTCTAGCTATTAATTAACTCAATGACTCTTACAGCATCTTCCTGCATTGCTTCTCATGTATCAATGTATGAGAAAGTAATGAGGGAAATTTGCTTGTTGATGCATTTATCTAATAGTTCATTATCATCATCAGAGGTCAAAATATTCATCACCCTCATGTAACAGGAAAGGAAAAAAACAAAAACACCTGTAACACGAAATAAATGCTGGCAATTAGTGGCACAAAGATGAAAAAAACTGGATAGCCAGTGAAATAATCCTTTGTTCCACTCAGATACCTGTGTAGATATCATAAACCAGAGCCTAGATACTGAATTTAAAATAGAGAACAGCATCAATGGTATTAAATTCGAAATTAGAAGTGCAATTAACTGAGAGCAGCTTATATGATGTGTGGGCTGTCTGCACGGATCTGCAGTTCAAACATCTGTGTGACAATTTCAAGGCAATATTTCCAAACTCTGCCCTGCTGCTGTGCCCTGTGTCACTGATGCTGTGCTCACTCCAGGTCCTGCTCATTCGTTTCTGCTTCTTTGCCCCCAGAGATGAATGGATGCAAAATCTGAATTTACTTCAGAAACTGGCATTACTTATCTGAAGACGTAAGGTGAATAATTTGCTCTTTTATTTGTTGTTGTTAAGCCAGTACCAGAGTGACTGTTCACCTTTCCAATATAAAAAGAAATCCAGAGAAACTGGATTTCTTACAATTGAGAAGCAGTGATCAAAATCTCGTTCCTTCATCCTCTCTGGAATTTTGCCCTGTCTCTGATAAGTATTGGGGAAAAGTACTTGAAACAAGCAACAGCAAAGACTTTTTGCTGTTGACAACGCTGTCAAGATTTCTTAATTAAAAAAACCCAAACTTTTAAACAAAACATATCTTTAACAAAGCTTTCTACATTGGGAACTCACTTCTTACCCTTTAGTGAACAATTTGTTATGGAGACTTCATGCTCCTTTCTTCTAATTGACACATTTTTTACATCCAGAGTATTTTTCTCTTTCTTTGAATATATCCTGTCATGCAAGACTTACATACAAAACAAAATTAATTTGGTTGAAACCCTAATTTGATTCTGTTGATAAAAGAAAAAATATTCTGTCAAATGACTCAAACCATTCTGTCAACAAAACCTCCCCGGCTACTTTCAGATTTTTTTTTTTTTTTCTGTAGATGCAATTTGCAAAAGAATATCTTTGCTGGAAAAATAATTTGCAATAGGTGTAGGAGCCTTCTCTGCTGAAGTGCTGAATGCCTTTGTGAGCACCTTCAACTCCCTCTGAAGGCCCAAAGTTGTGCATTTTGCAGATTTATATCCCCAGCCATCCCATGAATTACAATGTGCTCTGTCACGCCTTGTCTCAGTCTGTCTCTGGAATTTCCAGCTTTTATTACTCCATATCCTAGAAAAAGGTTTATCAGACCAAATAGACTCTGGTTATCTGTTGGTGGCTTTAAAATAAAAGCCACATTTACAAATGAGATAATGTTATCTATCTTCTTGATTTTTTTTAAGAACTCATCGTTCTTGTAAAATTTCAGAGTGTCCTTTAGCTTCTCGAGCAAATTGCTGTTCAAGAGAATTAGCTCTGGGCAAGGCAGAAACTCTCTGGTATTTCAATACAATGAAATAGTTTCACAAAATTGCCCTTGCAACAGATTTGGGGGAAGCATTATTTATTTATTCTTCACTTTGCTTTTATTTCTGCGTCAGAAATTCGTAACTGAGAGAGGAAATGATAGCAGAGATCAATGTTATGGTCATTTCACAAAGCCTGATTGTATTATTGGAAACAATAATTTTCAGAGGAAGAGTCTGAAAAATGAAGCAAATTCACATCCACTGAGACAAAGCTGCAGTGACTGCTCAAAACTCTCATTCAGTGAGAGTTTTGATTTCTTGCCTTTTTCTGATTTTGAATGCTAGAAGGGATAACTTTGAAGGAAATCTAAATATGAATATTGACTGCACAGTGCATTGGAAAGATCTGCAAGCAACATCTCTAAGAGCTCCAAGGTTCTTCAACTTTATTCATGTGTGTAGCATTTCTCTGGTACAAGCCTTTAGGATATGGATGGACCCTACAAAGATTCTAAATGATTGTTCAGTTTTTAGAGTTATAGGTGAATGCCCTGACATAATTTTACTGTTCCTTCTTTAGCTCAAAGTATGGCAGATGAAACTTATTTCTGGCATTGGCAGGAAATACCATCCTTAGCAATTTAACTCTGAAATTTAGTACTGGCAGGAAGGACACCAAGCTCTTCATACCTGCCTATCATAGGACTCTACACTTCCTATTAGTGATCAAAAAACAGAGGTTGTTTTTGTTTTTTTTAAATGAATGTAATTTTTGTTCTTTAAATAATCTCTTTTTACAGGTCCCAAATTATTAGAAAGAAAAATGCCATGGACTTCAATCAGGCTTCCACTCATGAATCTGTGGACTCATGGAATGCAACTGCCTGTACAAAGCACATTTATTATAAATATCACTCTGTTGTGAAGCTACTTTTGCCAGCACAATGAACCCTTCAATGAAAAACAAACAAACCTGCAAATGAGTCAAGAGAAAAAAAAGATAAATCTGCTGAGATACCAGCACTATGTAAATCAAAGTTGTGATGAATTCAGTGGAGGAAAGCCAACCCAGAGAAGGTAAAGACCTGTCCAAACATATCGAGGCAATCAATCAAAATTGAGTGCTGTTGTTTTCTCACACATCAGAATAATATGATTTTAAGATCAGCTGACCTTATGCACTTAATTAATGCACAAGGCATGTTTCCAGTGGGGACAGGGGACAAGCTATTGATGCAGAGATGCTGAGATTGCTCCAGGCTGTGCCTTTGGGCAGAACCCTGAAGGACACTCCATGCTGTCCCAGTTCCACAATGCCATGGAAAGAAATCCCACCCATTCAGGAGGTTCCTTCAGGGCTTTATCACATCCCCAGGTCCCCCACATGACTTGACAGAAGATGTCAAGACTTAGAAGAGGAACTCACATCCCTGCACAAAGAAAACATCTGCTTGTGTGTTCTGCCTGCCAGGAGAAATAGAGGAAATAAATGTTCTGTGGGAGACAGCTCTGCTCTCCTCTTCATCCTCACCAAGGCTGAGAAAGGGAGGACAAAAGTACCCAATAATACCCAATAATACCCAATAATACCCAATAATACCCAATAATACCCGGGAAATCTGGCAGGAACCTTCTCAGATGGGACTGGCCCTAAGATAAATTCTTACACAGCTCAAACCAACCTCTGCTTCTGGCCTAGTTCTGAGCAGCTCAATGACTGCTGGGACATTGTCTGTGACATTAGAGGTGAAAGGTAACAAAACCAAACTCTGATATTTCCTTCACCTCACCTATTTGTTTTATTTCAGGATTCCCTAGGGAATTTTGTCCCTGCTTTATAATTTAACAAATCTGGAATTTGTTGGTCCACAGTAATTGATGCAGTTCTCAAAAAACACTCTCCAAGATCATATTAAAAATCTTTTTTTTTTTTAAATTTTAATCAGGTTTTGAGTCCTTTGCCTTGTCTTTTTTCCTCCCTGTCATTATCAACTCCATTAATAATGTATCATCAGCCATTACCCAGTTCTATTGAGTAAATTTAGTGCCAGGGCTGTGCTCTAAGTCACTCCTTGCACAACAGCCACATTTATAACTGTGACACTTTTGTCACAGACCAAGGACTGCACTGCAGAGGATTTACACTCACACCTTCAGATGGCTCCATTTAAAGATAAGGGATCACAAAAAAGGCAAGCATTTCAGTGAAGGAGCCACAAAATGTGCACATCAAGGTTTCCTCATGTTTCTTGAATTTATGGCTTGAAGTTGATTTTTCTCTCAATTCGGGTATGCAGAGAAGGGTGAGCAAAAACAACCTCTCTGCTCCTGGGGAAAACTTTTCACAAAGCACAAACTGCTTCAGGGGTTGTGGCAGAGTTCAAGAGCCTGAAGTGCAGCTCAAGGAAATATCATTGAGTTTATGGAGTTTCAGCCTTCATCACCAGACCATGGCACCCTGACCTAGGGGACATCATCTCACTTTTAAGACACTGAACACAGCTAGAGATGGAAAAAAAAAAAACAAACCAAACCTTCAAAAAAAATGAAGTCTTCACTTGCCATACAACCCAAATTGCTTTTATTCAACTGACTTATGGAAATAAAACCATTTATTTACAGTGGTGGGTAAAACAGGCACAAGATTTTTGCCTTTTCGAGTCACCAAAGCTCAGGAAATCATTTATTTTTGTCCAAGCTGTGTTTGAAACACACCTCATGATCATCACTGAATCACAGAAAGTGCAGGGAATTAGAATTTTCCATTTTTTATTTATTAAGATAATTTGAACACCAACATATCAAATCCGTTAATTAAAAAAAAAAAAAATCAAGGGGGGAAAAATAAAAATCAATGCAATAGAAAGAAAGGAAACTTAAAGGAAACACTGAGTTCATTTTACATTTTATCAAATCTTTACTTACTATAATTATTAGCTGGATGCAACTCCAAGCCACTTTTTAATCCAGAATACCAGAGCCATACAATTTAATATCATTTTTAGCCATGCAGTGACTTTGTATCATACATAGCAAGATATTTCATGCTCTGTAGAGTAAAAAATGTAGGTCAGGACCCACAGGCTATAGTCAAGCCATGCTGCTGTGAGTTTAACATATTATTCTTTTGGGAAAATAATGAAACTATTTAATTCTGCCCACACAAGCCAATGATCTTCAAACATTTCATTTTCCTAAGAGTAAAAGGAGACTGACACCTGATTGGTGTGAAAATCACCCTACCAGGAAAAAAAAAAAAAAAAAGTTTTCTGTAGGGAAGCAAATGGAAGATGTTGAGTTTTTGCCTTGCTTGTAAATGAAAGATGCTCAAGTGGGTCCAGAAAATTTCAGCTGATGCCCAAGGCTGACAGTCAGTTCATCCACCTGTGTGCTGTGGTTTGTCTGCTTTTACCAAATCAAAGATTTGAGGTCAACAGAGTGGTGGTGGAAATCCCAGAACCATGGAATGGTTTGGGCTGGGAAGGACCTTAAATCCCATCCAGTGCCACCAGGGACACCTCCCACTGTCCCAGGTGCTCCATCCCCAAAATCCATCCTGGCTTTGGGCACTGCCAGGGATCCAGGGGCTGCTGTGGGCACCCTGTGCCAGCCCTGCCCACCCTCACAGGGAAGATTTTTTTTTTTTTTCCTAATATCTAATCTAAACCTGCTCTCTCTTTCAGTCAGAAGCATTTTCCCTCATCCTGTCACTACGTGGTCTTGTAAGTAAACAAATAAATGAAATAGAAAAGGGGGGAGTAGCAAAACTCAGACAACATCACGCAGTGCAATTTATTTGTTAATATGTGTGAATATTGCAGCTCTTTCTTGGCCAAATGGCATTTTAGAAATGCTGGAAATGTTCTGTATTTTGGTAACAAGTTCTGCCCACCTGTGGTCTTACCTGCAGTATCTCACCTCTCTGACAAACATCTCTAAAATAAGCACAGCAAAACTTGCAGGTGGGTCAGTTTGTATTAACCTTGCACTTCAGGGAAATACTCATTTCTTTCAACAGCTTTCTGCCACAAAATTGGTGATGGGGTAGTTAAAGCAGCAAGCCCTGTACTCAATAGCCAGCTCGGACAGGAAGGATGTTGCTCCATCCTGCAGCACACAATTTCAGCCTGGTTTCTCCAGGGCTGACAGCTCAAGGGAGAAAACATCCAGAACAGGAAGGTTTTTCTGAGAATTAACACTGGGACCTGCCTCTGAAGTTCTGTTGAATTTTCTTCTCCCCCTACCATTTATATAGGGATACACTGAATATTTCCTGTACCTGTGAAGAGCTCAGGGGGCACAGATGTGCACAGCTGCATGACAAGCTATGTTATAACAGGGGAAGTATTTTAAAGATTTATTTTACACTGTTTGTGGCTGCAGCACATTTATACAAAATAACAAATAATAAGCAATGTCCTGTTTCATCAGCACTACTCCTCCACAGAACAGAATATCCAGTATTTATTCCATTACACCAACACACAAAGATGGCAAATAACACCTTGGGTGTGGATTAGTATCCCTTATCTCCAGAGCTGCCTATGCAAAAATGCTTCACCAGGCAGAGTTAAACTCATGTGCACTGCAGACAGTTTTAAACTACATAAATCAGTAAAATCTGCCCAAAAAAATACTGTACAGAAATTTACAGCCTGATTCACCAAAAAAGCTATTTTTTTGGTAGCTCTGACAAAGGCTGTTTGTCAAACTTTTCTTTTTCCTAGCACCCAAAAAATGATCAAAACTTCCTGGATCATGCCATAACTGTCTCCACATCGGTCACACAAGCTGATAAAAATCAGCAAAAAGATGGAGCATTAAGGGAATTTTCATTCTAGATGACACATTCAGATCCTGATTCGTATTCCTCACCTGAACCAAGCAGATGCACTGCAATGTAGACAACCCCCCTTTGGTGAATGCTCAATTTCATCATCAAACTACTCAGTGGTGAGAAAATCCTCCTCAAAAGACCTTCCACTGGCTTTAATTTCTGACAGAAAAATTAACAAAAGAATTGAGGTGTGCAGAGTGAACCTTAGGAAAAAGGTCTGTTTGAATATACAGATTAAAAGGTAGGTAGTTCCTTTGTGGTGATAACTACTGAAAAATATAATGGAAAACAGAAATCTGGGTAAATAATGGAAAACAGTTCAGTTGAGTTCAGCACTCATCAGTAGTAAGATATATTTGTCTATTTTTTTTTCTCACTGGAGATGAGCATAAACCAACAGTGGAGCAGATTATCACTGAGAAACATAAGTGAGAGACTGTAAATATAAGTAAGAAAGGCACTGATCAGAGAGACAGAAAAACTCATCCTCTACTTGATTCACAAAAAGGATTTATGATTCAACTGATTTCCAATGTTTATAAACAATCCCACAGAAAAGAGATTATAGGAGAAAGGAAAACCAGATGGTTCCATGTCCTCTTTTTCTTCAGTTAATGGCTCAATTCAGATGCTTTTGGGATTCAAAACTTTTGGGCACAGACTTCTCAGACAGCATGGGCTGGCTATTTATGAGACCCTGTCACATGAAAAAGAAAAGGGTTTTCCTTTGGGTGTTTCAGCCAAATCTTGCATCCTGGCCATCAGATGAAGTTCAGCACATTGCTCTTTGGCCATTAAAATGAGCAAACTTCCCAATCCATCCACTCACTAATTTAAAGCCACTTCATTACAGCAGTGCCTTTTAAAAAGTAATAATATTATGAGTGCTTCTAGTTAAACTATTAGGTTTGTCCCTTCTTCCAATTAAATTTACTCACTTATGAAGAAGACATGAGCACATCTGAAAGTGAAATTATCCTCCTCCTAGGAACATTTACACAGTTCCTTTTCTGAGAATGGATTTTAACACTTCAACAAGAAAAATCTGCTCATGTGAAGATAAAATTCAACACCAGAGCAGCACGAGCACGTGCAAGGTCACTGTTCTTCTGTGCTTCAGTCAGAGCACTGCAAATTATTTGTCTAATGTGTAAAATGCTGAGTTGCTAATGCCAAGATTCTTGACACTTTTAAGCAAGGCAAAAGCAGATTCTCCAGTTTGCTTAGTCTGTGTGAGCCACAAACCTCACTCAGATCATTGCCAGGTCACTTACATGGATATCAGTCCTCAGGACATATCCAGTGTTCTGACCATTTTGTGAGCGTGCTAATTTTTAGTTTAAAGCTATCCAAGAATAAAACACAAAAAAAAAAAAAAAAAGGAATGCCTGTGGTGCTGGTTTCATTCTGAACGATTATGAAAGACTGAGGATGTTAAAAACAAATTTAACAAATAACTTAGGTTTAACAAAAAAGCTGTACAGGTATCAATCCCATTTCACAGAATCCTGGAATCCACAGAAAGGACATTAAAGAACATCTTATATTAAAGAACATCTTATTCACTCCAGCAGGTCCACATCCTTATGTTGGGGAGGTTTCAAATTTCCAGGCCTTTTGCTGCTGTTTCTTGTAATAAAAGCACCCTAAAAACAAAAAGATCTCAAAAAAAGAGCTTCATTTCCTGTCGTTTTAATAGTACCACCTTCAGTCTTATTAAATTACATCAACCTCAACTTAAATGCTTTATTTGCATTTAAGAAAGTTGCTTTATCCTATTCCCTTCCTAATCCAGGTGGGCTTTGCACCACAAACATTGCACTCAGCACTTGGACATAGATGCATTTGCTCAAAATAACATCAATTATGCATATACATATATATTTCTTTATTTCACATGTTAAACACACTTCAATTCACAGAATAATTTGCCAAAAAGATAATGACACAAGATCTCAAAAAAAAAAAAAAAGAAAAAAAAAAAAGAATGGTTACTATCTGAAGACCTGACAGCATAAATAGAGAGACCTGCTCTTAGGAGTGTAAGTATTTTTTACTGACTTAGAGTGCCAGAGGAACAACATACAGGCTTTAAAGGAAAGATTTTTTTCTTCCAGGATTTTTCAAAGCAGGATTAGATTCATTTTACAACAAAGGACGCTGATGTGAAGGACATTAAATGACCCAGAAAATTTCTCATCACTAGTCCAAGCAATAACTAGTAACAAAGAGAGTTACAGAATCCACTTCTGTACTTTGAGCTCCTGTTCAAAATATCCATTATCCCTTGGGAACAATAAACAGGAGTGGGGGAAATTTAATAATCAAACATTAGAAATCTAGGCAATAACAAATAGAAGAATTCTGAATTTTCAAGAGGCAAAAAGCTTCTGCCTTGACTGAAGACAGAATTTCATTCAATGTGTTATAAATCAAACTCACAGAAGTTTGCCTACATAAAATAAACACTCACTTTTATCCTGTTCAGCCAAAACTGATGGATTTGCATCAATACATGGAATTCAGAGTCAAACACACAAAATAAAGTGGGGCCCAGCCTTTGCACAAAACAGAAGCCCTGGACTTCAGGCAGTTTACAAAAATGATGATTAGACAGAATTTATTATCTCAAGTACTAAAGTAGTACTAATATGTTTATTGATTAATTTATATATATCTATTTTTTTTTTTTCTTTCTTTCTGGACATGTTAGAATTAAAATATTAGGGAGGTGGAGATGAGAGATCTACAGAAAATTGACTTTGGTGTGGCCTGAAAGTCAACAAGCAAATCAGCTGTTGATACAAGCAGGGAAGCTCTGCTGACTGCAGCACAGTTTGGGCTATATTCATTATTTGGCTGTGCAATTTTTGTCTAATATTATACAGATTCCTAATTTTATAAGCAGAAACTGAGATTCTCACTACTCCAATACTCTGATTTATAGATCCTAGTTATTCTACCTAGGAAAGAAACAAACAAACAAATTGGCAATCAGTTTATTCCGAGCTGTTCCAATTCTGGAGCCCCTTGATTTCGAGCATGAAAAGTTGGAATATGATACAAGGGAAGTGCTGGAAAGGAAATGGTTCTTGACAGGCTCCCACTTATGGGAAATGGGAAACATATCAAGTGTTTTAGGGGAGTGTTCTGAAACAGCCACTCCAGTCTCCAGAGCCTTTTCCAGGATTCCAGGGAAATACTGGAAGGCTCCAACTTTCTTTTCTCCAGGGTTTTTATTAGAAGACATTCATTCAAACTCAAGCACTCCAATAAACAAGCAGGCAGGCAGAGTTAGTTACAAGTCCTCAAGGTGCTACAAACCACGAGTGTTTAGTATCTCAGAACTATTAAACACAGCACAAATTCATTCTTTAGTGGAATGTAATGATTAATTCATCTTTTTTTTCTTTTCTCTTTTGAAATGCTATGAATACCTTTAAAGACTACATGCTCCACAAATTTATTTATACAATAATTATTATCAAGCATTTTTCATCAAAGATCTCTCTGGCTATCCAGTGGATGAACTTTTCCTTATTCCTTTATACCATTTATTATTGCTCACCCTTGTGACCAACATTAATTTCAGCATTTATGTAATAGATATTCAAACACATTTTCATAGAAACTTTGTTAATCCACAGGAAATTCTGTGATTTTGGTGATGGCAGCTTCAGCACCTGCATTCCAGGTATCTTACAACAAAACACAGAATAACATTACTGTGGAAATTATTTTAAACAACTTGTTTTTTCTATTGGAAGAAAAAATACATTCTGTCCTCCATAAAAGTCCTTTGACTGCTAATTTTAAGCATATGTTAAAATGATTTTTTATCTCACGTTTCAAGCTTCTATATTGATAATATTAATCACACTTTCTCCACTTCTCCCACACTATTTAATGGGGTTTTTTTTCCATTTTCCAGTGCCTTTGCAACAGATACTTTCTTTGATTCATTTTTTAATTGATTCAAAGAAAGAAACATCAGGTAGAACATTTGTAATGCATTTTTCGCTTTCTGTTATCTGTAGTTATTTATGTATTTACTGTGATTTATTTATTTTGGCAACAAAGGACTGATTGATAAATTTGCTATGTAACTTTGAACAGTTAAGTCAAGAAATAAATTTCTATTGTATTAACTTAAACACTGTGTTTAAGATCCTTTTGTTCTCATATAAACTTCTGAAAACCATTATAAGCTACAAAGATAAACTCAGTATAAATTTAGAAAACACAGCTCTAAATACATAGACTTCATTGGGAACAATCTTTAGAATTTATTCTGAGTTGTCAGGGCTCAAATAAACACCCTGATATCTTGCATAAGGGAAACCACTTTGGTTTCCATTTCTAAATGTGCTGCTCAGTCTTGACTGCTTTCCCAGGGTGGGTTAGCAGAACATTTCCTTCCAAGAACTTCCCTAAAACCCCACAGAAAGACTAATGTGCACAAATACTGGCATATGGAAACAACAGCTAAGAGAAGGACGAGGGGAAAAAAGCAAATGAGAAATATATAATAAGGTTGGATATGTATATTGAGGAATTCTTGTGAAACACTGAGAGCACTGCAAAAGACAAACTTAAAATAAATAGTGCTTCTCTCCTTCTGCCCTAAAGTGAAACTTCATTTTAGTGATTTCATATCACTACCAAAATGCTTTCAATCTAAACCAGCTTTCTGGTCGTAAATGAACGATTTTGCAAAACAGAATTAGCATTAAGCTTAGAATTTGAGAGGAACTTGAAAACAGACATGCTGGGCTTTCCCAAAGTCCTTTCAGTCACTCTGCAAGGCAGCAAGACAAGCGCTTTCCTCTACTTAGAGCCGAAATAAAAACCCCGAGACTCATTTTAGAAGTCACTTGAGCACAACTGCTGCACAGAGACATTTTACCTTCAGACTCCTCCTGCCACGGCCACTCCACATTGAGCCTGCAGCCCCAGCTGTGTGACATCCTTCTTTCTGATAGCTCCTCGTGAGCCATCCCTGCAAGTCCAGCTCTCCCACTGCTACAAGGCAAATTTACCCCCCTTCCCCTGCCTTGAATGCACTGCTGTATCACAGGAGCTGCCAAGGAACTGAAGGAGCCTTCTGGAATGAAGCAGAGCTCCCCAGGGCTTGTTTATAGATGAACATTGGGTTGGAATAACTCAAGATGGGAATTTAAACCATGGAAGCAAAACCAGCAGAGTATAATCAAGTTATTTTCTAATTTCATTGTGAGCTGGCTGTAAAAAAACAATTTACCTGCAGAAAATTAGTAGGTGTCATGAAACAACCTGTGTAAACATTGAAGTCACACACTACAACACATCAGGCTGCTACTGGTGGGTGGTACAAGTGGCAAAAAGAGGGAACTGCTTATTCAGATGGATTTGCACAGGCTGGAGAAGCTCATGGAGCTCAGCAGAGGTGAGGGCAAAGCCTTGGATCTGGGCTGCAACTGATGCCTTAAGCTTTAACTTTTACATTTTCCAGACTCTGCACTGCACTGTGTGTGACTCTGAACTCCACACAAAGTGTTCCAAGCTCTCCTCCCAGCTCAGGCACACCAAACAATCCTTTTCCAGCCCCACAACCAAGGACAGCTGCAGCTCCAGCCCCAAAAAGTGCAAACAGCAGAGAATGGAGGAGAGAATCTGGGAGGATGGGACTGCAGAGCCTGGAGCTGGGATTGGACAATGAACCCCAGATGGAAATGGACCCAAACTGATAAAAGTGTGAAAAACTCCTGACTCTGGGTCCATCTTGGGTGTAGCCACTGCCCAAGGTGAATCCTTGGAAGGATTTTAATAAATCTCTGCTTTATTCCTTTAACTCCATCCCAGGGAGCCTCCTTAGGCATCAGAACAGCGACCTGGTGAACAGCACAGCATTCATTGTCTCTCCATTGTTCTGCAGTTCCACACATCTGATTTTTATCTGCTGGATGCTTTTCCTTTTGTCTTTGTTACCTCTCAGACTGGCTCCATCCTGCTCCCCAGGTTGCTGTTCCTTAAAAACCACTCTCTGACAAAGCACCTGAGTCATGAACAGCCCTGGGGCCTCTGGAATCATCCTGAGCTTGGTCATGGCCAGCCCAGGGAACACCAAGGGACAGGTGACACAGTGTGCTCAGGTAACCACACAGCAGAAATAAATCCACCAACCTGCAGCTTCACTAATTTCACTAACCTCAAATGAAGCTTTTTTTCAGAGCATCTCTGAATTCAGCCTTACATTATCAAGGTACATTCATCCACTATAGAAAGTTTTCCAGCCCAGGAAATTAACTTCCTCTGGCATCACACTGGAGGTGATGCTATAATCATTCTCTTCCTTTCATAATGTGTGGCTGATTACAAAATCCTGATTACATTGGGTAAAAGCAAGAACTGAGGGCACTGCCTATGCTCATGAGCCAGCTCCTAAGAAGATCTCTGAACATGAGAATCTGTCAGGACTAATGACATCAAGGAATGGATGAGTCTGGCTACATCACATGTGACAAGGACAAAATTTACCTAAATCTTCTTTCTTAAAGACATTTACAAGAACAAAACCATGCTTGTGAGAGAAACAGAAAGGGAACATAAGAATGTTGGAAAAAACAGAATTTCAAAATCTAATTTCTAGCGTGAAAAAGAGGTAAAGGTTGGGGGGTTTTTGTTCATTTTCTCAACTTTTACCCAGAACTGAGGGTTCCAAACACATGAACTGTTCCTATAGGAAACTTGAATTGTAAACTGAGAATTTTGTTGCATGTGTAAGATTTTCTCTCATCTCCTTTGGAATTGAAAACTCTGTCGAGACTTGTGCAGTGACTCAGGATCTCAGTTTGATACAGTGGCATTAAAAACTTGGGCTGGTTTTCCATGTGCTGGGATAAATTTCATACAAGTTTCAGTTTGAGATAAGAACTTCTTGAAGTATCACAAAGGTTTTTTCATCATCCTTTAACATAATACAGCTGACATGACCAGTGTTATGATCAGAAAAATGCAAACAGGCACATTTGTATATGCAGAACTCACTGTATGAATTTCAGATTCAACAAAATTTCGTAACTTATAAATGTTATCTGATGGTTTTCTTGCATATGAAGGGACAACCAGCTAGCTCTGATCTGCTGCTTCTCATGCCAGAACTGTTTATCATGACCAAAAAAAAATCATATTTAGTACAGTAAATTATTCACCTTCTAAAAACTACAAACAAGAACTTAACTTCAACAAGAAACTAATCCCTCTTCTCACACCTGAAACTGTAAAACAGAGGGTTTTGTTAAAAATCTTTTTTTTCAGGAAGTTTTTTTAAAAACACGCAGCAACATTCCTTTTTCTCCTGTGTGCCACAGCCACGAAACAGAGCTGCCTGATGTGTACTTAGCAGAAGAATAGTCAGGAAAAACTACTCCATGGAAACAAGTAGTATTTCTTTTATAAAACAGGGGAGGTTTTGTAAAACGGGCAGAATGCAGAGCCAAGTGTGCTGTAGAGCTTTTGTCGGTGCTTATTTCAGATCACCTGAATAGCTCATCACAGCTCTGGCAGTCCCAGGCAGCAGAACTATTCCAGCAGTTTGCTCCCCTCCTTTGTAGCTCGAATTTTGTGCAGTCCACTCTTTGCCAAGTGCAGTTAGTGGATAATAACTACGGCTGGGTAAAGGTAACGATGCCTCTTCCCCATCCTGAGCCTGTGAAGACAACAATCACACTGGCCCAAATTAGGAACTCTGCCATAAATAGCCCACAAGTCTCACTATTCCAGCTCCTCGCTGCACTGGGTTTCTTTAATAAATTCACAAGTTTCCCACCATTTGTGTCAAATGCAATATTTCAAAGGAGTCCTGCACTACAGAGAAGAGCTCCAAAATGAAAATATACTTCCCTGAGCAGAGAGGAAAGCCAGCCTGCCCAGTGCAGCCTGAGCTGGACTTTGATGTAGCTTTACTCACTCCTCTTCTTTCATTTGCCCAAAGTTAACCAACTGATAAACAGAAAAAAAATGTATCCAGGAAACCAAAGATTATTCACCGGGGAGAACAAATTACAAAACAGTTCTTCATGCCCGGTAATCACTTAAATCACAAACCATTAGCAGCAATCACATTGATCACAGAAAACAACTCTCATCCCCAAGAAGGAGCCAGTGTAATCCCTCAGAATGCAGACTATTAGCAGGTGGATGATTTAGTACTGCTAATAAATGATAATTTCAAAAGGCTACTTCGAAATAGTATTGATGGTCACTTTACTGTGAGGCTTTTGACTACTGAACAAAGCAGGATTTAAACTAAACCACTGCAGTGGAGCTTCATGGATAATAAAGGTGTGGTAAGAATTTAGTGTACATACATACTGCAAGGGCTTTGAAGAAAATAAAAACTCTGAAGAGATAAAAACTTTCAACTGCAATTTGTGAATAAATGTTCCACCCAAACATCACAAAGTACTGGTGATCAAACCAGTCTTTATTAAAGTGCCAAGGTGCATAAGAATGCAGACATGAAATTTCACATTCACTTCAGAATCTCAAAAAGCCAGAGGACACAGCCACTGCCATCCATTTCCATGGTATAAAGAGGTTTCTTAGGGTTGTGAGGAGTATCCAATGAGATCCTCCCCAGACAACCTTGAGAAATTCCAGTTCTGTGCATTACTGACTTGTTTGTGTTCTTTAAATGGCTGGAAGGATGGATATATGAGGTGTCCAAAGAGATTACTAGAATTTTTAAGGTAACATCAAAGTTTTTGGCTCTTCTGTACCTCACCCCTGTTCCTGATGCCAAGAGCATCCACCTCTGCAGTTGGGTACCTGTGCAAGTGCTTGAACTTAACAGCAACACACCTGATCAAAAAGGAAAATGAGAAAATGGGCCTCAGGATAAGCCAACATAAATAACTACAGCTAGAAATGAAAAATGGGAGGGGGAAAAAAAGGTCAGAAGAAAAAAAACAGCAATAACTGATATGAAACAATATCTGAAACCAGCTGGAATAACTACACTAAACATAGCATCTTCCTATCTTTATTAAATATTTTAAATGTAGATCTGCCTTTCCTGCATCCCACCAGATATAAATGAGCTGACATCATTTAGTAACACAGTGTATGAATGCTGCATTCAGACACTTATGAATATAAAAGAAATAAAAATGTAAGACATCAAGTTTGAAAACCATATAATAATCTTTAAGAGTAAAAAAATGTGGAAATAAGAGGCTAAGATGAAGAAAATCCTACAAGTCCATAAATAATAATCATAGGAACCACTGCTTAATTTAGTGTCTTTGACGTTTCTGTTATCTGATCCTGGTCCTAGACTGTTCCACAGAAAACCAGAATTTAATATTGAAGATAAAGCCAACAGCCTCCTATAACTACATTAAGTCAAATTAAATTGGGATTTCTGTTCTTCCTGGTACGTAGCCATTTGTTACAGTAAGCAGCTACAACATCCATGGCTGAACACATGGCATTCATTGTCCAGCCTCTGGAGCACTGTCACAGGCTGGGGACACAAACAGACACCCAGCAGCTCTGAAATGTGCCCAGAACTCACCTGGAGGGCAGCAAACACCCAAAACTTTCCTGAGCAGGAGGAGAAGCCCTTGGGGGAGCCCAGCCCAGCACCACAATCCCCACATGAGGTTTGTCCATGAATTACCTGTCCAAGGGCTCCTTCAGTCCCTTTCTGAACCAGCTGAACCCATCTTTCTGTCTCCTGTGCCAACAGAATTCTGGTTTTCCATGCAGAAGTACTTTCTGGAATGTGCCCAGAGAGGAGGATGTGGCTGCCCCATCTCTGGGAGTGCCCAAGGCTGGATGGAGCTCTGAGCATCCCAGTCTGGGGGAGGTGGAACAAGATGAGCATAATGGTCCCTTCCAACAAACCATTCTATGATGTAAAATCATGTCTTGCAAGTTTTAACTAGTGCCTCTGGCTCAATTACTTTGATTGGTTGAGTAAACCTCCTATTTATTTTTTCTTGCTGCCTTTATGATTCCATAATCCTCAGTTTTCCCCACTGCAACACCTTCTACTTTCCAAAGTGGAGAATTTCAGCCTTTTTAGCCTTTACCTACAAAGAGACTTCCCCATTCTCTGAATTATTTTATCTGTGATCTTCTATAACCTAACTTTGCTGTGTCCTTCTTAGAACACTCGAGATACGAGCACAAGGTTTTAAATAGCCTTTATCTCATTCTCAATACTTTTCCTGATAATGCCAAAGACTTTTTTTGAGAACAGGTATTCACTGAGCCAGCGATTTCACAAACTGTTAGCAGTGACTCTAAGTTCTGCTTTCTGAAATCTGTCAGCATCTTATCGGGTTTAGATAAGATTTTTTTTTTTCTTTTCTTTCCTCCAGATTCATTACATGAAATTTATCTGCACTGAAACTCATATGGCAATTTTTTTGCTCATTCCTTACACTCTGTGTAGTCCTTTTGGCACAGTGTTAGCCTACCCAAAAGAGCCTGTTCATCTGCAGCCTTGGAGCCCTCACTGCATACAAAATCACCAGAATTTAATTTTCTCCTCTGCAATTCAGTCTGTTTCTCTGCTAATTTTTATGAGAGGCGCCCACTGAAGTCTTCAGCATTTTCCACAATTATGGCTATTGATTAGATTATGTTTGCATTGGAAATGATTTTTGAGCTATCTGCTGTTTCTTAGGCTCCCAAACCCAGCTATAACTCGGCCTTTGCTACCATTAAGTGCTGGAAACAACCACAGTATTTTAGACATCAGCTCCCAGCTCTGTGTACCTCAGACTACACAGAGGGATGAAGTGATGGTGTGTGGGATTTCTCCCAAAGGCTGAATTCCAGTAAAAGTGAGGCCTCAAAGATAACTAAGGTTGGGTCAAGGCAGAGTTAAATTATTTATCTGAATATCTAAAGCCCATTGTACCTATCTTGGCATCTCCAATGAGGAAATCAGTCAACATCTGTCAGCCCAAAATTCTCTAAGTACAATTTTTATCGCTCTTTTCTGGATATCTAAAAACCTCTACAATGGATAAATACATTTTAAAAAAATACATATATAATTTTTGAGAGAAACTTCTGATTTTTGAATCGGATAAATAGATTGCAATAATTTCACTCCTTATTTATTTTCTTCTAGAATTGCATGTTCCTTCTTTAAAAATATACAGAAAAGGTGATTTCTGAAGTCAACCTTTTTTAAAAAAAGACAGCATCTTCTCCCTTCCCTGAAAATTTCAGTAGACCAGTTTTCACAGACCTGTATGTTCTGGCAAAAAAGTTTCATCTGCCTCCCCCAGACCTACAAACAAGTCACATATTAGATTAGCAGATAGATTTAAAAATACAGAATCAACAAGAGGAAGTTAACACTTCCACAAAATATGTTTACTAACCACAAAGGAAGAACTATTCACAAGGGGAAAATTCATTTTAGAAAGCTGAAATTGAATTTCTTTTCCCAGAATCTAATGCACTAAATCACTGAATTGTATTTTGGCTCAGGGCTGAATTGCAGTGCAGGTAGACACTGCAATACTAATTCTAACTTCAAGTGCTGTCCTGAAAAGTCTGTAGAGTGGCTGATAATTTTTAAGCAGAACTTGTAGAAATGGAGAAAATTAATTTGAATCTCACCTTCCTGCCGATGGAGCTGATGGAGTAAAGCACAGCCCTGCTGCAGACTGCAGAGTTCACTGGAATACTCCTAACTTCAGCTGAGACAAGTGCTGCAGAGTCATGGTGAGGATAGGAGCCATGAGCTCACGAGCCAGCCTTGGATTTATGGCCAGCCCTCAACTACTGCTCATGGCCTGACACCTCCACCAGCTGTGGAAAGATGCCACAGCTGGAAACAGCCACACATCCATGCCAGGCACAGCCAGGGGAGGAAGCACCTCTGCCACAGCCAGTCCCAGTTATTAATTAATGCTGCCAGGCTTCCATTTTTGCCTCTTTAAAAGCTCTGCTGTTCAATGGTGAAGCCCTTTCTGCCATGGACATCTGAGGAAGGGGGCTCTGACCCTGGGAAGGAGATGGAACAGAGATTTCTGTGCTCCCACACACTGCTACAGGCAGGCTTTTAAATCGAGCATCAGGGCAAAAAGCAGTCACCAGTCCTCATCTAATTCCTAGCTTTTGTATCACAACATGAACTTCCTAAGCTCCTTTTGGCCACCACTGCAGGCTGGCACTTCGAGGATCACAGACTCCACCTCAGGAGTTGGAAAGGACTTGTAAGACCAGCAAGTCCCACTGTGAACCAGCACTGCCAAGGGCAGCACCAAGCCAGGTACCACAGCCACACACCTTTTCAAATTCAACACCCTCAGGGATGGTGGCTGCCCTGGGCTGCCTGTGCTAAGCACTGAACTCTTTCCATGAAGGATTTTTTCCTCATATCCAATCTGAATTCCCCCTGGTGCAACTTGAGGCTGTTTCCCCTTGATTTATCACTCATTACCTGAGAGAAGAGTCTGACCCTCACCTCCCACATCCTCCTGCCAGCTGCAAAAATGTTCACTATTGTCTTTCAAATAGAATTACACAGTTATGCAAAACCACCAAGACTTAAGTGAACCACAGTTCAAATCCTTCGATTTGAGTTCCCACTGACTTCAGTGTGAATTGGGTAAGAGGGAATTTTCAGATTGTTGTCATGCATGCTGTCATCTCATTGTCACACATGAAATGCCAGGCAAATTATATGAAGAATACTCTTGCAGAAGGAGAAAAAAAAATTCCCACACTGCTTGAGAGAAAAGACCCTCCAGGCACTGATAAAGCAGGGCTTAGTGTCACACTTTTGTTTTGGAAGGATTGCAAGGATTTAGATGGATTTTTCATTGGGCAAAACTCAAGGCTTGATCCACACCAAAAAGAACAGATAAGTGAAATAGGACTCGCAGTACTAAGCCTCCAAAATATGGCTAAAAACTATTCCCCTTTCCCTTGTAGATTTTTCTATAATTTTTAATTAGACTTTGAACTAGACATGGGCCTTTTTGATATTTTCCACTTTGGTTTTCTTTATTTAACTTTATATTAATGACAGGAGTACATAAAGCAAATTAAAGAAGTTAACAGTGATGAAACCAGAGGAAGAAAACGTTATTTATAAAGCTATAAAGTTCCACACAAACCCTTCAGATCTTACTGTGGAAGGTGATATTTTATCTTTAAGAAATGTTAGCTGTATCAAACATTGACTGCTTCATGGATAGGATTTTATGGTCAGCTTTATTAGAAGGGTAAATGAATTGCAGTGATGGGCTGGTTGACTTAGGAGGGGAAAAAAAAATCTTTCACTAAAATCTGTGTAAAGAAAACGAATCATAAATAAAGAGAGCAAATATTCAAGTGGTAATCTCTAAAAAATGAAAGCACATAAAAATGTTCTGTTTGTATTAAAATGAAAACTCTGTGTTCAACAGCTGGAGCTTGTGACAAAGGCAGGGACACCCCCTTAGGCAGAGAGGGAGCCCAGAAGGAGCAGCACAGCCTTGCCCCCATCTCTGCTGGAGCCACATCTGGATTTTAAACCTCCAAAAACACCTGGGCACCACCTTGCCTGGTCCTGGCCAGGGGTTTCCACTCCAAAAAGGTAAAAAGCAGAAGGAAAATTGCACACAATCAATGTTTGACACACACACGTGTTCATCACATTGATGTGTCTTCTGAGGAATGGTTGAGATTGACCTCAGGAGTGGTCAATGTTGTCTGCAGGGGTTTTTCAGTAATTTTAGAGTTGGGAGAGCGAGGTTTGTGGGCCCAGGATCGGGAATGCCACGAGCAGAGCTGGGATCAAAGCTGCTCTAATGACACCCTGTCATTGTGCAGAAGTCAAAGAGCACCAACAGCATCACAGGCTAGGTAGCCATGAGATAATTAATTATGTCCAGATAGCTACCCAGACCTAATTTGAGGCTATTAGAAGATGGAAAACACATGATTAATGCCCATCTTTGTTACCACGAATCTTGCATCCCTATCAAATCTCATTATTAAAATCAGACAAGGGACAGGAAAAGGACGACTGCAGAAAACCCAATCAGAGGAAGAAAAAAAAAAAAAAAGAAAAAAAAAGCACATTTCCATTGTAAAGCACATACTCTCCCCAGCTGTCTTCCCTTCTGTGGTGCTAAAGTGTGACAGCACAAGGCTCCCCATGTTTGGAGAAAAAAGAAAAGTGAAGGACTCGCTTCAAAAGATCCCAATTGTACTTGGAGAAAAATATGCAAGGAGGAGACTAAGGAGAAGACTTCATAATATTATTCAGAGACTGATTTAATCCCTTCAGAATAAGTACATCAAATAATCTCTTGATTATGAAGACAGAAACAGGAAGGTAATTTCTCTCAAGATAAAAGTTAGTTTTAATAATGTTCTTCCTCCTCAAGAGGAAGAGCACAATTTTGCCTGAAATAAAGAATTAGACTATTAACACAAAGAGGAATTAAGATAAAACAAAGAACTAAACCAATCTAAATATTCCTAGAAATGCAGCACAAAAAGTAGGAAAAGCTATTTTACATGTTGCAAAGCAGAGGCTACGAAAAGACTCTTGTAACCTTGACTTGAAAGTTAATGATCTCGTAATAGTGGAGTTATTCTTAAAACACAAAAAAAGACACAGCCCCTGCATGGATCACTTGTGTCACTCCTGCTTCCCATGCTGGGACCAAATGCTAGACAGAATTAGTTTCACAACACAGTAATTCATAAGCCAGACAGTCCAACTGTGATCCATCTCTTGTGCAGCAATAATTTAAAAAGTCAGAGCAACTCTGCTGTGACGTAAGAGAAGAAACTGATGTTCCCCCAAATCCATTCCAAAATTCCCCGTGAAGGAGAGGCAGACTAGCATTGCTGTTAGGGAGTTATTTTTGAATTTGCAAGGCATGGAGTTTGTTCTCAGTGCTCTAAGCCACTCCTAATGACCAGGCAATAGAAATCGAGCTGAACAGCTTCAGTGGACTTCAGAAATTCACATTCCTCTTCCCCTCCCTGAGCTCTGCTTAATATGCAACTGCACTATAATGTTTCTTGTTAGGCAGACAGCTTAAAATTAGAATAGTGGGAGAATTGATTGATGACCTGGGCTCTCACAGCCCTTTCAATGAAATATATTCCATTTCCATTTCAAAATATGTTTATTATGAATTATTGGTTTGTCATTGGACCTGATGAAAGTAAATTTACATGAGCAACTCAGACCTCTGCAAGGGGAAACACTTTAATCAGGTAACCTTTTCCTCAGTGTTTTCCATACTTGATGGAAAGAGACAAGCTAGCTAGGATTTTATTCTTTGCATACAGAACTAGTTTATTGATTGAGCAATGCTTCCTTGTTTGGAAGCCACTTACTCAAAGTCTAAAAATGCTGTGACCTCAACCCCTTCTTCTCCAGAATAAATCCTTAACATCAGTGTCTCAGGCAAAGCTTTACCCTAGTTGTGCAAAAGGATGAAAAAACCACCTGAATATCAGATAAGAAGAAACATTTTTCCAAGACTTCCTTAGAAAAAGAACATTTTCGTCAGAATGGCCATTCAAGAAGAATCTGGTGGAAAAAAATTGGGTAAAATATGCTTCAACTTAGAAAATTCTGGTTTTTAAAGCAGCTCTAGTCTGAGGTTTGCCACTCAAATCCAGCAGAAGAAGGAAGAACACATCCTGATGAGTGACACCATCACTCCAGTGCTGAGCCAAACAACATTCCCTGGAGCAGAGCAGTCCCCTCTTGCACAGCACAGCTGTCACACTGCCTGTGCTGACTGAGGAAATGGTGTCACAGCAGAATATGGCTTTTGTCACCACATCTCAGCCACCAAACAACAATTGTGTCATTTTATCAACCAAACAGGAGAAGGTTATGGAAATGTTTTCCCCCCTGTCTTACTGGGCTGGATATGCAGGCAGGAAGGGGTTTTTTGTTTTTGTTTTTTATTGAAAGCAGACAGTTATCACTGTCCCTCTTCACAGGGACTCTGGGGGACATTCAGTGACAGGGAGGGAACATTTCATACCCAAGAGCCCCCCAGCCATCATCTGAAACCCCCTCAAATTCCTGGCACCAGTTGTTAAATCAGCACTTTGGCCAACCATAGATCTCATTTAAAGCAGAAACCCTTCCTTGCCAGAGTGTGATGAAATGATTTCAAGGCCTGTAGCAAATGATAAATTAGATTGCAATTAAAAGCATGCAGGAATCAGTAAAATGCTCCCTATGGAGAGATTAAAGGAGCCTCTGAAGTGTAAGGTCAGTGCACAGTACTGAAGGCAGCACAAACACTCACACATCCTCATTCTCCTGATATTTTAACACAGGCTTCTCCAAACTCCCCATTCTTTCTTCTGGTGACTGCAATATCCAGGGCAACTTAAAAACTAAAACCAGGCTTCTTGAACCGGAAGGATTCCAGGTTTGAATCCAATATCTGGCTGAATTAGGCTTTTACTTATCTAAAAATGGGACAACTTCCTGGATTTGTGATATTTCCTGACAATCACAGGCAGAAACTGATCCTACTTTATTTTCCAGTAGTCTTCAAAATCATCCTATCTATTAAAAATCGTAGATACACAGTGTCTACAGAAATCTCATCTAAAAATTAAAGAGAATTACAGTAGAAATATACTAATTATTCATATTTTTTTTAATGGAAACTAATCTAGAACACTCCTGGACATCATGCATCCAGCTTACAGGAACAACAGCAGCATCTGAGCTCCTAGAAACAGACTTTTTCTAAAGAGTTAATTTGGATTTTCATGTCATTAGGGTTGCATATTACAGTTTCTGCTTGGAGATGATTTGCTTAAGCACACACTAGAGGATAGCCAAGGCAAAGAACTGTTTGAGAGAGCTACTAAATGGTCCAGTAATAGTCTGAACACTGGCAAAGTGGACATGAGGTACAGTAAATAGGGAAACACTCATTCCACAGACAGCATGGCTTTAATTTGTAAAAGAATTTCTGATATGGAAGGAATCAGTGTCTTTATTCACTGGCAAACAGTTGCTCTCAGTTGGTTTAATAAGTATTTCAAGTCTTCCCCTCTCCATTACAGCATAAGTTTAGGCTGATGTTTCATGGGAATTCTGCACCATTCCTGAAGTTATTGAATTCTGCTTCCCTTTCCTCACTTTGTTCAGTGCAGGCTCCATGGTCCCAGACTTCTCCCAGACAAAGCCACACTCAGGAAGTCACAGAGAACAAAGGGATGGCAAAAACTGCAAATGGTGATCAGCAAGGTAGGCATAATTTCCTAATTCCCTTAATTAATCATCTGATTAAAACACATGCATATAGATGTTGGCATATTTTAAGTTCTCTCTCCATACCACAGGCAAAGTATGGAATCCAATATTTTGTCTGGCTTTGCATTTTTATTTACCATTGACATGCTGGATTTCAGCTGCCCTCTCTCATGGGTTTCTGGCCAGACAGTGCTAGTAATCTGATTTACCCTAGAGGGTGATTTGTAGATATCTAATCTTATTTCTGTAAAAACTGAGTGGTGTGTAATTTTATCTTCTGTGCTGGATGCTTGTAAATGTACAACTAACATGATATTCCATACCTGCACAGAGGGGCTGAAATCTCTGAATACATTACATTAAAACTACCTGTTCATTAGAGCACAGTTCAAACAATTGTGCTTCCAGGTCTACCTTGTCATCATTCATCTATCAGAGAAGCACAAAAATTAAACCGAAATCTACAGCACTAAGAAATAGTAGAAAAACACTAAGTAAAATATAACGTTCAAAAGAAACTGTTGGATAACTGCATGCATGTTGCACTTTGTTGTGCTGTTTCTCTACCTCTAATCAAGGGTAGTTAAAGGTAGAAGTCAACCAGAAAAAAGTTCATGAATTGAGAAAGGAACTTCCATCCCTTCTTCTATGACTTTGCATATCTCATATCTTGAATATGTCCTTATGTGACTCCCAACGCTACAAGATTCTAAAATTTCGGCTCGATTTTAGTTCCAGGTGTCAGTTTCAACAAACACATTCTTCCCCAGATGCACACAAAACATCAGTGAGCTACGGGGTGATGTAGAAGAAAAAGAGATTTGATATCCCTTAGGAAAAAAAAAAAAAAAAAAACTTGGGGTTTTCTTTTTCTTCTTCAGCAGGGTAGTGCAGCTATTGATTTATTGATGATTTGATATTGATTATATATGATGATTTCAGCAGAAATGGGAGGGAGCCATGGATCAGCATCCACCCCTCCTTTCCCATCACATCCCACCAGAGCCCAGGACCTCTCCTGCCATGCACTGAGGGCCAGTGCCAGCCAGAGAGCAGTGCCCAAACACAGATATTCCTCATTCTGCCACAGGCAAGAGCATAAATTCTCTCCCCATATGTACAAAGTGTTTGTTTGCTCTGAGTGTACAAAGCAGCATTGCCACAATTCCCATTGTCACTTCACCAAGGCTCAGAGATGCAGAGCTCCTGTTTTCACCTCCTTACTTTGGTTTGCAACCTTTTCCTTTTTGGATTTCATGCAACATCATGTAAACTATTACTGAGTGGTTTTCCAAGTCACAGTGAGCAACAGTTTTATTTTAAAGGCAGCCCCAAATCTTTCATGGTAAAACTGCAGTCCCCAAGTAAACTCTGCGACTCCAGTGTCTCCATATAAAAGACACTGGTAGTGGGACATGAATAATAAAAAAGAAAGTACAGAAATTATCTGACAGTGCCAAAAGGTGAAAGCATAAGACATCAAAGAATTGATAATTCGTGTTTCTTTTCTATGTAACTGACATCAATGAATTGAATTATTTAATTTAGATCATCTTTCAGGGAGAGTTTTCTGCAGTCTGAACAGCAGCTGTCTGGAAAAGGTCCCCAATGAAACAAAAGGATGGCTTTAGGAAAAAAATAGTTGTGTGAAAGTTGCAGCAGTTACAGCACTGACCTGTGCTCTATCTTTGATAAACATAACATCCACAAGTGAAAAGAATAACTGTGATACTTCAAAATACCTTTTTCATCATCCCAGTGTTTGGCAGAGACATGAATTAAAAAGAGGCACCTTGTCTAGCTGTCCTAAATCCTCATACACATCTATCCATTCCAACCATGAGGAAGGTGAGAATAACAGTCATTTAATTTTAAGTGGCTCTACTCATAACAGATTTCTTCGGACAAAAATTTCCTTTAGAAAGAATGGAGAATTTCTCCCGAGGGAAAAAATTTAGACATCCACCACAGTACCAGCTTCATTTTCATCTCCAATCTACACCCCTCAGGTACCCCAATCCATTCATTTCCTTCCTATATAAACATTTATGTAGTACATCTCTCTCATAAATGAAATCCCAAAGCAATGATGAGCTTGTTATAAGAACAACTTGATAAAGATTATTATTCTGCAAGGATACAGGCAGCAAAATAAAACCATCTTCAAGCCAGCATTTGGCAGGGGCTATCAAATCCAGCTTGTTACACAGTGTTACCATCGTTTATAAAAGTGCACTCTAATTAAGGTAAATGAGGTAGCAAGAACACAGTGACATTGGTAACTTAATGACCCATAGCCAAATTATTTAAAACTTCTTTGAAGTTCAACTTAATTGTAATAGATATAATATGGAAGAATTTTTAAAAGCCCTGGATGCCTTGTAGTGTAACCTTAATGATCTTTTTCTCCTCTCCCTTACATTCTTGGTGTATGTGTGCATGTGTTTAGAATACTGTTTATAATCCTGGTATTTAGTATGGAAGTGAATTCCAGTTTATAGCTGGTGCCATCCACGCAGTAAAATGACATCCATGTTCTCCAGGCCCATCACTGGGCCATATTTTAAACTAATAAGGTACAAGAACTTGGCAGTTACGAGAAAACTGGGTTTTGACCGGATTTT
This sequence comes from Acridotheres tristis, assembly GCA_037013685.1. Taxonomy (NCBI): domain Eukaryota; kingdom Metazoa; phylum Chordata; class Aves; order Passeriformes; family Sturnidae; genus Acridotheres; species Acridotheres tristis. The sequence goes on from CM072889.1 coordinate 17,813,944, forward strand.
CATTCTGTCAAATGAGATTTTGTCCATGAAAAGAAGAATATTTTTCCATAATCTAAAGGCACTTTCTTAAAAAAAAAAAAAAATTCTAAATACAAAGCACGTAAAAAACCACTTTAAATTAATTACCAACATAACTGTATTTTGCCTTGTTCTAAGAAGCAATCTCAGAAGCACCACAGTGTACTGTGGGCTTCCAACCAAAACAAAAGCCATTAAAAAAAAACCAAGCTTTACTGCAAACAGCAAGTGTAAGTCACTCTGGAGATGGAGAGTGAAATCCAACATACTTTATTTTTTTTAAACTGAATTATGAGTGCATTCTTTTCATCTGCAGAGTGAGACCTGATGCCTAATATGAATTTGTTATAAAGCAGAAATAGGAAGAACTTTTTTTTTCCAAATTATTTGATTAGGAGTTCCAGAAGGAGAGTTACTTCCCACACATTGCAGAACACTCAGATCTGCTCAAGACCATTGGTACAAATCACAGGAGAGATTTGGAGCACTCAGGAAAACTGGGTGTGCTGTATTTCCATAGTGCTTATCAGAGAGTAAGGAGACAATCAAAAGCACATCTGCAGCAAGCATCACACACGTGGAAAAAAAAACCCCAAAAACTTCCATCAGCTCAGGCTGCAGCCTTGTGGTGCCTGAGTGCAAGAGAATCCTTGCACACAGCAAATTCCTCCATCAATGGAGGTTTGTTCATCACTACATCCTCGGGTTAGAGAAGGGGCACGACACCCTGAATATCTTTAGAATTATCTTTATTTCACACAGGTCAATAAAAAGATCCACTGCTATTCACAAAATCCCTCTGCTAACATCACTACCCATCTTCACTTCCAAATAAAGAAATCAGTGTAAATGCTTGGAAATCTTCCACCCCACCATGTGGGAGATGATTTCATCAGCCAGATCTGCTGCATTTCCAATCACCCCAAGCTCCACTCTTGGCACAAGGGGCAGGGCAGGTTTAGCTTTAATTCTGAGCCCAGGCCTATTTTACCAAGCTGAGCTCTAGAGCACAGGGCTCAGAATGATCAGTGATGGGCTGTACTGCACATTTCACAAGGTACCACCTGCATCCCTGTGTCACACCACAGGTTGCTCATGCTCTGTCTTCTTCATGAAGACATCTCTTTCCCCCTTTTCATTGTAAGGCTTCTTGAAGCATCTCTATTTCATTTCTAATCATGTCTTAATCCTGAAGAACTTCAACACAACTCAAACCCACAGTACTGCACAGCAATTTTTCCCCTCAGTAGCGTTGCTTTAGAGCTGACCAGTGGATTATAGGACAAAAATATTGCTAGTGAAGGACTGCCTGGAGCAACAGGCCAAGACTGTTAAAAAATTCATCATATTGCTTCAATTTTCCATAAGCTGCTCAAACTATATTCTAATTTCACTCAACTTAGATCGTCTAACTACTGGTTAGATTTTATTTTCTCCTGACACCTCTAGAAATTATTATTCCAGAGCTGTCTTTAATTACCATTATTTTCTTGCATGACAGAGTTTATTTTAATTTCCTCTGAAACAGCCATATCCTAAAACCATAATTTAAGGAGAAGCAACATGTGCAGTGAGGAGACAGCAGTCCAAAGTGAGCACAGCACATCAGAGGCTCTGGATTTGTACACGGGTCACTGGAGCTCCCATTGCTCAATTATCACATATTTACTAATGCCAGCTAAAATGGAATTAGTTTGGATTTGCTTACTTACACTGTTAATCATATTTTCTTCAGCCACACAGACAGATTACTAAAGTGAGCCTTTGAAAGTCTGTGTTTGATTAGAAATACGTAGCAAATCCTGGGAAAAGTGGAATTTCCAGTGGAACTGGGGAGATTCCAGTTCCTTGCCATGGTCACACATTGTCTGGACCAAGGAAATCACAAGGGGAAAAGTGGGGCTCTGATCCCTGTGTGTGAAATAAAAGCCTGGGAGCTCCACAAAGAGCAACATTTCCATGGACTGATGCAACTTTTCAGCTATAGCTATCAATGCTAAACAAACAAAATATAAATATATATGAATATCCCTCCTATTGGCTAAAGTCACAACTAACATGGTGAATGTATTTTAGTAAACCCAATTGCTGCTTTTCTTTGCACTACACCTGGTCAAATCTACCCTAAATCCAGTTTTACCTCCATAATGATTCTGTGTAAATGTCTCTCAATATTTGGATGCAATAAATGGAATATTCCCTTTGTTCTCACCCAATCAGTCCATGATGGTTTTAGCTCCAAATTTAACATGGATATTTTTAATGCTATTTGCAGATTAATGCAAACAGGAATTTTTGTGCTGCATTTAGCAGAAACATAAAATAATAAAAAAGCAAAAACAACCCTATTGTGTTAGTGGTTGGGATTTTTATATTTTTAACCACACAGATTCTCAATCTTTTTACAGTCAATTGAGAAAGATAACAGATATTTACCAATAGTCTTTTCCAATGTTTTCCAATTTTTTTTTTTTTTTTAACCAATGTTTTGCCAATGTCTTTTCTCTTGATCAAACCAAGTGAATTTTCTAAAGTGCCTCAAATGGAGAAAAGATGCTTTTTGAGAGCTACTTCTGGAATTTTGTAGAGACAAAGTACTTTCTATACAGAGAGCCTTATCATTAGGGGTGAAACACAGGACAAGCTAACAATATGTTGGGATTTCTGAGACAAAAGCAAGCTCAAAACTACAGGAAAACAACTTAGGGATTATTTTCCATTTGCAGTTTCAATGCTGCCGTGCCAGAATGGCCTCATCCTCTTCTTAGATATTTCAATGTTATTTAAGGTGCAAATACAGAATGAGGGATTCGACTTTTAGAGAATTCCTGCTGCAGTGCTGGCAGCTCTGTTTTTTCACAGGGTTTGTACCTTAGCAGGAAAAAGCTCTCTCGTGTAACTCAAAGTTTTCTCTTTTGGTATTGAGTGTGAACACAAGACTGGTTTGGTCCATCTAGGAATAAAATGCAAATAAAGGGACTGGAGCTCCTATTTCTCAGCAGATCCTCCTCCCAAACAGTCATCAGATAAGGATGTTAAAACCCATCAATATTAATTTATAGCAAGTGCTGGAAAATGATAAAATCTAGGAGATCTGATTTAAAAAATGCATTGGTACTGAAGTATTCAGCACTGAAACAGAACTGAATAGAGGATTTGGGGCATTTGATTTCTGTACACACAGTGACAAAAATCTGAACTTTCTATAATTAATATAAGGCAAATTTCATTGCACTTAAACTGTTGCTATTCCACGGAGAAAGATACAATGCATCCAACATACTGAGGTGGTGTTTTAGCAAACACTGAAGCACTCAGTTATCACTGTGGAATCACTCACTGGCTCTTTCTGAAAACATTTCTTTTGACCGAGGTTAACGGGCATTAGGCAAGACCCATGAAAAGCAGTTAGAAAACCTGAATAACCCAAGTTTTGTGAAAGAAGCATTTACACCATAGCTGGCTCTTCCATCTACCTGTCCTGTCTTGAAATCCCACAGCGACCAAAGAAAACAAAACCAAGGCAGAGCTGCCGAGAACTTGAGTAGAGACTTTGCCATTTCTTCCTTTCCCACAGCAGAAGGGAGCAGAGGGCTCCTGATGGCTGAAATAAAACCCAGGGAGCATTCGGGGAACACATGTGCATTTGCACTCTGATTTCTACCACCACACTTAATCTATTCCTGCTTGAAAACTCTCACTTTGAAATCCTCAGGGGATTTGTTCTCCTTATTTTCCTGAGCTGGCACAAATCAGTGTTATTTGTTAGGGCTGAAATGCTCTCTGTTGTAAAACCTTTTAGAATTGCATATAGTAAATTAAAATTTATTTCATATTCCTTAATCTAGCAACTTAATCTGCCTCATGATTCACTTTGTTAAGCAATGCCTTGCTGGATTTTTAACATTATTTTTCTTTAAAATTTCCTTTCAAAATTCTAATATCCCGTTTTATGACATGTCTCTATGGCCAACATGTTCTGGTCATTGAAAAAAATATTTGGGAACTTTTTTTTTTTTTTTTTAAACTGAATGCAAAAGCAATCTTTAGCCTATTTCTACAGTAGGAACCAGCAAAAACATTAAAAAAAAAAATCAGAGTTCACAGACAAACGCACATGGATAACTAAAACAAAAACAGTAAAATGTAATCAATGCTTATTAACTTTCATAAAGGATCTAGAGACTTTTTGCTTTAAATTTGTTTTACACTGACATTATAATTGGCTTCATTAGTCTTGAAAATTGTCGCTGCAAGTCAGACAGGCTGACTGCCTGGCTCCTGCAGTTAGAAAATAACATTAGAAAATGCTAATTGTTAAATGAAATTTCAGGCTAAAATATCCGACATTGAAACACGTTGCACTTGAAACACACAGAGTTTTAGAGCAGGCAAGTAGAATGGAGATTTTAAAACACAAACTCAAATCAAGACCAAAATAGAAAAAAAATTATGGGGAATATTGGAACTTTTAAGGCTGATTTGAAGACACACATACACGACATATGAAGGAAACACTTGAGCTTGTAATAAAATAATTCAATGAAGAAACAAACCCTCCATGCTCTGCTAAACAGTTACTTTACACTTCTCATTTTTTTCTATAATTCACAAGAAATAATATACAGTGCAAATCTCCAGGAAAACTTTTTGATTATTGATAAAAAAATGAATTGTTAAACAGCAGGAGCATGGGAAAAAGGATTTTTTAATAAGTTTTGCTTAACTTAGGAGTAGGATGTTCCTCCAACGCCTTCTTATAAAAGGCAAATAATTTATTGGGAGCAATGAAGGAGGAAGCAATGATGAGACCTAACTTGAATAAATTATTTGGATTAGGTCTTTCTTAGGCAGAGATTTAGATCTCCATAGATTGCTGCTATTTTATTAAATACTTAGGCATTCAACTTTTCCTCTATTTATCATTTTCCCCATTAAAACATTACAAGTTGAGAATGTTTGGAGGGAACAGTAAAATCCTCTGCTACACAATGGTCTCTTTCACCTAATTATTCCTTTGAAGGTTCTTTAGACTCTTCATACAAAATTCCTGTACAGCAGCATCCTAACACAGGCATTGCAAAGCTGAGAGAGAACTCTCTCTAAGTGAAATCCAAAACAGAATAAATGTAAAGAAATAAGGTCTTTAAAAATCACTTTGAAATCTGTCATTTACTCAGTTCTTCAGTCTCATCTAACAGGAAAGAAAAAAAAAAAAAGACTGGAGGAGGCAGCCTCCTCTCTCTCACATGGAAGAAAAAAAAATGCATGTTAGCCAAGAAAAACTTCACAGGTCTGCAAAGCTGGTTCATAAAACTTGCCAGACTTTCAGAGCTCAGCTCCAAGTTCCAGATGTGAGTGCCATGACAGTCTTGGCTAGGAGCTGACATTCAAAAACCTGCACAGAGATGGGGTTTTAGTGGGGGTGAAATCTAGAAAGCAGCAGGGGAAATGAGCGAAAGGAAGAGAGTTCCTTACTCGTCCTCCCTTAGGGAACACCCAGGAGGAGCATTCACTGCAGTGAGCACCCACCGTGCCAGGACACTGCATCACCCAACACACAGCAGCCACAAAAACACCTGGGCAAAACACAGATGTTCCTAGAGCTGAGCAGAAATCTCAGTGTGGAGACAGTGAGAACGGTGCTCACTCAAGAGGATGATTTCCTGCTTTGCCCAAGCCCTTTGTCCCTCTGAGGAGGTGACACAAGAGCTGAGGTCACACAGGGACACAGCCCTTGTCACTCTGCTCTCAGGGCCACACAGCAGGAGAAGGGACAAACTGAACTCATGACAGAACCCGCACGGGAGGGGAAGAAATGGATTTGGAGACTGAGCCTGTGGCAAAGCTCGGAGCAGCTCACAGCGGCTGCAGTGCTGGATTGCTCTGTGCCCTCCCTGGTGCCTCCAGCACAGGCAGGGACAGCTCCAGGAGCCACAGGCAGAGCTGGCACAGCTCAGGGCTGCCATGTTCCCTCTCAGCACCAGCAGGGACAGGGATCTGCAGCCAGCAGCTCCCCCAAAAAAATCCCTGCCAGGGCAGGGAGGTGCCAGCAGCAGCCCCCAGTCACTCCCTGTGCCACCGCTCCGGGATGGAGACTGTGCTCCTGGATGATCCCAAAGCAGAGATCTGGGCTCTGGTGCCTGGCCCTGGTGAGCAGGAATTGCACACACAGATGCACTGAGCTCTCAGAGGCTGCAGTGCAGGCAGGATGCATTTATCTGCTGGGAAAAGCCATCGAGCAGCAGCACCTTTGACACGTCTGTAATAGTCTGTGTTCAAAAGATCACAAAGAAATTCACATTTATGTACTGTGTAACAATAATCCTGCACGATGCTGTGTTTCTCCATATGCTCTGTAAGAGATAACAATTACAAATGCTATTTTCTCTTGTAAGGCTAATGTAGTTTTTAAAATAGTGTTTATGTGTAACTACAAGATATGTTTTCCTGCAAGTGCTCAGATAGCTACTGGAGACAAAAATTGGTTTAGCTTATTCCAAGATCCCCATTAAAAATAAAAAAAAAAAGTCATCACCAGACCATTATGCTGTGCAAAAGAACCACTCTCTTTTTTTCTGTCTAGCCTTAAGAAAGTTGTAACAGCTTTGTTATCTCAAAGTTCAGCAGCACCACAGAGTTTGTAAAACTGGAGTCTCTCTTACAACCTATGAAGTCTAAAAGAGACACTGAAATTTTAGCAGTACATCTCCTCCCCACAGGACACTTGTCTCTATCTAACAAAAGACTTTTTCCTTCCCCTGTCACCTTTGATAGATATTGCTGGTACATCTAAATTCAGCTGACAGTGCATGTAAAACCTGACATTTCCTTAATCAATTACTTGCTAAATGACTTCATAACTTCCATATGAAGAGTTGCATAGGGAGAAAAAAAGAAAAGTTTGAATTCTATCATGGGATTAATGATAGTCAGGAGAATCTTGCAAGGACTGTAAAAACTTTCAGAGTTTGGTGAGTAAAGTGGTTTAAGTTTTAAAGTACCTGACTAGAATAGTGTGATAATTCTAAAACTAGTAATTTAGTGAAATACTAACCAGCATCACTATCTCTCCTGAATTATTAATCCAGAATATTCTTGGTTTTATTTATTCAGTTCTAGCAATCCTACCCAAGGTAGCTGCTCTCCTGGTATTTTCATACTTTGATAATCCTTTATTTGATAATCCTGGCATAACTCAGACAGGACTTAGGGAGACACAAAGTGTTGAGAGTGAGAAGAAGTCAGTTTGAGGCTTCACACAGGTAACAGCTGACTGGATTCTATTTGTGCAGAAAACAATAAATCCAATTTTCTCTCTTACAGGTAGCACTAAAATCTGATGAAGCTGCTGCTGGATTTGAAGCACAGAGCCGAGCTGAGTGTGAGCTGTGAACAGCTCAGTTACCTGGGGATGCTCCTGGGATCCTTCAGGGAGGGCAGAGCACTGAGAACTGCCTTGACAGCCTGTCATAAGAAAAAAAGCAAACAAAACAAAACAAAACAAAAAACCAAACAAACAAATAAAAAAAAAAAAAAACCAACTAGAATTCCTTTGGCACAGGGAAGGAGTCCCTGTTGTTGATTAACGTTCTGACTCCATCCTTGAGAGGAGGCATCGAGGCTGCCACTTGCTCTGGGTTGATGCCTGAAGCCTCAAACTTGTTTTGTAGATGGCCAAGGTTTTAGTGCCCCCAGCTCTGAGGTGCAAGTGCTAAGGCAGAAGCTTTTCAACAGGAAACTCTGATAAGAAAAAAGGATTATCAAAAAACCTGAAGTCGCTATTAAAGATATGACTACAGAATACAGAATATTTAAAAACCTTCCTAAGTGCAGCTGCACCATTTCCTCATGAGAAGCTCATATTTCAGTTTGGCTTCCATTTCTGTTCTCCTCCTGGAATGTATCAAATGTAACAAAATGATTTGGGAGTTTTTGGGTTGATTGTTGTAAGACAGACAAAAAGACCAATCATATTGCACATAAGATACCATTAGTGATTTCAGCAGGCCAAGGGTAGAAGAAACAGCCTTTTGGTTTTTTTTTCTTGCTATGGTGGCCTGACAGTCCATAATAAAATTTATGATTACTCCAGTAGACTGTATATAGTTTTAAGTATTTATCAACATATTAACTGCACATTTAACATTGATTCCACACCTTTCATCTTTGTATCTGTCACAGGGAGGAAGCACAAAAACTTCAAAGTTTTGCAGCACTAAATATCTTTACTCCTGTCATTAACATAAGAGTATCAGCTGGGCAGAGAGCAAAATTACCTGGGGACAAACTGCTGCCACTGTGTTGGGCAAAGAGGCTCAGTGCCACGGGGTCTTGTGTTTTTTTCTGACCTCAGGGGTTTTTAATTCTGTTCTGGGAGCAGAGCACAGCTCCATCCTCCCTGCCCAAAGCACACAGCAGTGCAGGCAAGCCAAGCCTGCCCTCCACCTGAAGTAGTTGCTGAAAGTAGGTTAAAAACCCCATGAAGTGTTCATGGACTAAGGCAAAACTATTTCTCGGCGTGAAATGCATCAGTTAAGCACAGAGATGAAAATTTCTGTCATGATACTGACTGCTTTATTGTATTTTGCCACAACTTCACAGTACCATTCATTCAGTGGTTTTTACTGACACGTGAGAAAGGCATGAAAAGAGGCAGCATTTTTGTAACATTTAGTCATGGAGGGTCCATAAGGTACCATAACTGTGCAGATCAAAAAAGGGAAAGATATTAACCTAAAAATTAAAAATATACCTATTTATTTTTCTGATGTAGCACATTGCACAGCTACAGCACAATACCAGTCCCAGCACTGTGTGAAGAGACTGGAAAGGCTTGATATCAAACCTAGAGACAGAGGGAGAAAGGAACATTTGAAAGCATCTACTTTTTACCCCTTCAAAAGCCCACAGGAATTAGCACACACAACAGCACCAGGGCCCTTACAAACTTACACCACCTCACACTCCTAATATATATTTGTGTTTTAAAACTTTTCCTGTTTGTCCTTCCTTGCAGACACTCTCAAAATCTATTATTTCACACCTAGTTTTCATTTCAACAAAATTATCAGCACCTCCATGTGCAAATATACTCTCAACTCCTTTTTACTGCAACAAAAGTGGCCAGCCAGCACCTCATACCTAATACTAAAAGCATTAGTATATTCCCTTCTTTAAAGAACTCCAGACACATGCCCAGTGTGTTATCCTGGTGAGCAGCTCCAATTACAGAGGGCTGTTCTGACACTTAAGGCACAGGATTGGTGCTGAGGAGCAGGATCTCAGCACTACAGCACACCAGATGAATCCAGATTGTTGCATCACTCAGTACAAGGAGTTTTCTGAGATAATGAGACAAGACAGGGACTAAAATATCTCGTTTGGCAGAGGGAGACACTCCTCAGGGCTGTGCTTTCAGCTCCTGCTAAAGCTCTGCTGGTTGAGCTCCTTGTTCACTGGCAACAGCCCCGAGCCAGAGGGATGCCAAAGTTCCTGCTGGAGGTGCTGAGCAGCCCAGCCCTGCTCCCCTTCCACACCTGAGCAGCCCAGCCCTGCTCCCCTTCCTTCTCACCTGAGCAGCCCAGCCCTGCTCCCCTTCCTTCTCACCTGAGCAGCCCAGCCCTGCTCCCCTTCCTTCTCACCTGAGCAGCCCAGCCCTGCTCCCCTTCCTTCTCACCTGAGCAGCCCAGCCCTGCTCCCCTTCCACACCTGAGCAGCCCAGCCCTGCTCCCCTTCCACACCTGAGCAGCCCAGCCCTGCTCCCCTTCTCACCTGAGCAGCCCAGCCCTGCTCCCCTTCCACACCTGAGCAGCCCAGCCCTGCTCCCCTTCCACACCTGAGCAGCCCAGCCCTGCTCCCCTTCCTTCCACACCTGAGCAGCCCAGCCCTGCTCCCCTTCCTTCCACACCTGAGCAGCCCAGCCCTGCTCCCCTTCCTTCCACACCTGAGCAACTCAGCCCTGCTCCCCCTTCCTTCCACACCTGAGCAGCCCAGCCCTGCTCCCCTTCCACACCTGAGCAGCCCAGCCCTGCTCCCCTTCCTTCTCACCTGAGCAGCCCAGCCCTGCTCCCCTTCCTTCTCACCTGAGCAGCCCAGCTCTGCTCCCCTTCCTTCTCACCTGAGCAGCCCAGCCCTGCTCCCCTTCCACACCTGAGCAGCCCAGCCCTGCTCCCCTTCCACACCTGAGCAGCCCAGCCCTGCTCCCCTTCTCACCTGAGCAGCCCAGCCCTGCTCCCCCTTCCTTCCACACCTGAGCAGCCCAGCTCTGCTCCCCTTCCTTCTCACCTGAGCAGCCCAGCCCTGCTCCCCCTTCCTTCTCACCTGAGCAGCCCAGTCTGCTCCCCTTCCTTCCACACCTGAGCAGCCCAGCTCCCCTTCCCCACCTGAGCAGATGCTCACAGAACCTGCTGCCCACCTGGGGGTGAGGGAGGGACACAAGAACTTCTGACAGCACAGTGCCACCAGAGATGGGGGTGACCCCAGCGGCAATTTCAGCTCTCCTCGGGAAGCTGCAGAGCACAAAGCTGGAACACAGAGCTGTGCCTACTACGAATGATGGGCTGAAATTTAATTTCTGACGCTGCTAACAAGTTTAGGAATTGCCTATTACTTACTGCAGCTCTCTCTAGTTTGTGTGCAGAATGGCAGAGGGCAGTTCAGGGAACACCCAGCAGAAGGAAAACCAAGCACCTTGCCCAGCAGAACGCTGGTGCTGGCTAAGTGCTCACTGAGCTTTCTACTCACACTAGCCAGGAGTCATCCTGCCCATAAAATCACTCATTTCCTAGGGCTGAGAGTGCCCTGAAGCAATAGAGAAAAGTCATTTGTGTTCAGGTGAAATCAGGATTCTGATACTAAGGAAATAAGCACCCACTAAGGAATCAAAAGGCCACCACGTTCTGTGTATTTCTAGAAGAACTTTGGGATCATCTGTGAATTAGGTAGTAATTAATAGAATAATGAAAATTTTCTAGATCATTTTCATACTTTTGATAGTGTTGTAGAATGACATAGATCTTTACAGAAAGACTCCTACAACAGGTGCAAAAAGTTGTCTTAGTCTGACACAGGAGTGGGGATTTTTATTTGAACAAAACAAAATAACACACAACCCCACAGAAACCCAGGTTAGAGGAAAACTTAAAAAAAAAAAACAAAAAAAAAACCCACCAACTAAAACCTCTCACATATTTTTGATGCTTCTACTGTCACCCATGATGGCACATTCAGATGAAGGTAACCTTTTTCCACATGGACTGGCAGTGTTTTGGATGTGTGCTGGGAGCAGCGCTGATGACACAGGGATGTTTTTGTTATCAGTGAGCAGCACTTGCTCAGGGCCATGGTCTTTGCTGCTACTCAGTGGGCTGGGAGGGGACACAGCCAGGACAGGTGACCCTGAGTGACCCAAGGGTGCCCTGGACAGCACAGAGAGCTGGGGGAGCAGGAAGGGAGGACGGTGATGGCATTTCCCTCCCCAGTTACCAGCCAAGTGATGGAGCCCTGCTCTGCTGGGGCTGCTGAGCACCTGGTGCCAGTGGGAAGGAGGCAACGATTTCCTTGTTTCTCTCTCCTCTCAGGCACAGCTTTTGCTTTTCTTAGTAAACTGCCTTTATCCAGCCCACGAGTTTTCTCGGTTTTACCCTTCAGATGCTCTCCCCATCCCACCAGTGCTGAGCTGTGTGGGGCTGAGCTGCCAGCTGGGCTCAAACCACAGCACTTGAGCAGTGCCTGCCCCAGCCATGCTCTCCTCATCACCATCTCATTGTGGCTGAGCACCAGCACAGGGATCACTGCACTCTGCTTTGGACTAAACTTGTTAAGCTGTAGCCAGGGGGGACTCTGTCACCCTGCTTTTAACTCCCTGCACGGCTCTAAACTGTGAACAGCATTTTCTCAACTCTCCATGAAAATAATAGGCCATAATGAAGAGAAAAGGACAACAAAAAAAACCACCACCACACAAAAAAAACAAACACACAACCAAAAAACCACCAAGAAACACCACACCCCCAAAAAAAAACCAACAAACCCACAACTCCTTGAAGTACTAAAAAACCAGAACATCATCAACAACTAGAATGAAAAGATGTCCAAGAACAAAATCCAAGTGTCACCTATGTTAGTCACTTGCAGGAAAATCACAGAGATGCAATCCTTGCCTGCCCATGAACATCTTAATCCTTTAAGATGTTGCAGCTATTTTTTTTGCATAAGGTACATAAGCTAGAAAAATAAAACATTTTGTAAAGAAGAGTGTTCTGGGTGATTTAAAGGCTTCTTTTCCTCCACACACATTCAGCTGTCAAATGTGACAGACTTAATGAAAACTTTTTTTTTTATATTAAAGGCAACATGGGGTGAACATTTGGAAAGTTACAAGCAGTAGAACAGGTCTGAAGCCCCTCAAAATACCTTGAAAACAGGACAAAAACCAAGAACTTTTCCTAAAATCCACGAAGAGTTCTTGGGCTGAAAACCAAGAGCAGCAAGCAAGGCTGCTGCAGTCTGCAGGAACTCCCAAGGGCTTTCCTACTCCATTCCTAGGGAAAACTGACATGTGAGAGAATATCCCCCCAAAAATAGCTCCTGTTATTAGGCATTTTCTATAACTGGAAAAATCATGGAAGAAAATGATGCTTTTGACACCAAAGACTTTGATAACACCTGGCAAATTAATATCCATCAAATAAAGGTTCCAGGTTCCACCTCTAGTCTGGCAAGGTCCTCTTACACTTTAATCATGCTCTAATAAGCTTTCACACTTGGAGAGTCAGTTCAAATGTGAATTTGCACTGGTTTGCTGAGTATATTTAGAATTAGTGATAAAATACACTCCTGGCAGACTGCTGGGCCTTGATTCCCAGCAATATAAAGATGCTGGAGTCTTCAGATGACCAAGGCAATTTTCCAAATGAGAGCTACTGGAAACTGGGCAGTAAAGGCTCTTGCAAATGGGCTTCACCCTCTTCATTCAGGCTTAGCTGTAAACCATGCAGACAGGAATGAGCAGAGTCATCTGAAATCGTCCTGCTTTCACTACTACATTGACTGCAAAAATGAATGTTCAAATGTAAAAATGAATGTTCACACATTTTCCTGACTAGCAAGTACCTGCAGTGCCTGGCCAGCACCGTTGCCATTGGTAGCCATGGGAACCATGTCACTGATCTTGGTTATTAGAATGGCATTTAACCTGACTCACAAGCTTGCTTTTATATGGTGGCTGCAAGAATTAACAGATTAACAGTGTGGTTTTACCATTCCACAATGTCTTGTCCCTTTTTTTGGAGGATGGGGGAGGTTTGTGTGTGTGTGTTTTGCGGTTTGATTTCAGGCTAGATTTTTTGTTTGTTTGTTTCTTTGGGGTTTTTTTTTCTTTGCTTTTCTTTTTTTTTTTTAAAGAGAATTTGAAAGATTAGTTCCTATTTCGAGATGTGATTCAGCAGCATCGGGCGCAAAGCTTTTTCACAAGCGAGTTAGAATTCTTCCATCCCTTTTTAGCAGAAGAAAGAGGCCATGTGGGAAGGCATGTGGAAAGTGTGGGAGTTCAGAGAACGTTCATTATGTAACTCAGCAGGGAACACAAAGTCGAGGAGCGTGGAGAAGCCAGCAGAGTGAGCAGTCCAGTGAGCAGTGCCTAAGAGAGAGCTGCTGCATCTTCAGAGGCTCCAAGTTTTGTGTCCTCCCTCTCCTCTTCCACAAAGCTGCCACTGCCTCAGATTCAAAGCCAAAAGGGATCCTTACAAATCACTGAAAAGGTCACACTGGCCAAACATGAGAAGTACAAAAAGCATCTTGAATATCTTGCATGAATCTTTGAAAATACTGTCTCTGCTTCTCCAGGCTGGCAGTTCAGCTTATTTTAGCTGGATATGTATTTGCTGTGATTCCAGGAAACCTAAAAATCTGGATACCATTTCAATATGGATCCCAGTTTTATAATCAGAACTGCCTTAATTATAGCAATGTACAGTAAAACTGGGATGTGTAAGGAATCTTCATCGAGTCAGAAGCTGTGCCAAGTGCAACTTGAAATGTTACCTAACTTCACATAGAGCAGAAGGAAATTTCCTTCTACAAGAGCTTTTATAGTGAGCCCAGCAAGATTCCTGAATTAACAGGAAAACATTAGCAATTGATCTGGATGAATCCAGTATCCTATGGCTGCTCAGCTATCCAGTGTTCTACACTTGTGCACATCAAAGTCTATTGTGATAAAAAGAATGAACCAAATGAAACATAATTGTCTCTTGAACCATGATGTGCAGTGAGAGCACAATACATTTTTACAGCTGGAGTAATATATTTCGTCAAAATTAAATATTCTTGATTGCCTACAGAAGAAATTAACTCCTAGAAAAACAGGCAGAATAGATCACAGGAAAAAACAAAAAAAAGAAAAAACTCTCACTAATTATGGGTTGGGATACTGGAGGTCTTCCACCTACTAAAACAACATTTCAGTCATCACAGACACGTTACCATGTCAATTCTGTGGCTTGAATGGGGCAGGGGGGAGGTGGGAGAAAAACCCACTTTTTTCTCCATTTTGAAAAATGAAAACCACATCGACAAAGAACCAGGCTAAAATGTAAAAACACAGCCCCAGTGCCCGTTTTCTGGAGCATCGTGAATGTTTAGCCCACACCTGAGAAATCCCCACAGAAATTCCACAGAGCTCTCTCTGCCCATCTTTGAGTGACAATTTCCAGGAAACTTCAGCTCCTTGCTGTGGGAAAGCACCAGCAGCTTTGGCACAGACAGAAAATTGCTGAAACCAAATTCTTTGGTGTTTTGGGCTGCTAGAAGAAGACAAAATGAGGTGTTTGTGTTAAGGTACTGCTAATATGTCACCATCAAAATGGCACAAGGGGAAATTTAAAGATTGGCAGCACAAGCTCAAGTGTGATATTTCCCATTCAAGGAGAATATTTGCTGTTTTAGATAAAACACTGGAATCAACCTGTCTGTGCTTTTAGCTTAAAACAACAAAATGGACTTTTTGTGACTAACTACTATGGCATCCTTCTCTTATTTTCTTTGTACTTTTTTTCATGTATACTTTTACCCACCTTGGATTAGTTTTGAGCTGCTATTCATTCACATTCCAACTCCTCTTCCACTCCCACATACCCCTTCCCCTCTGTTCTTCCTCACATCTTTCTGTGGGATCTCCTCTCTCCAACATTCGTATGCATTTTCTCATTTATCTTCCCCCCACATACACTGGGTTGCACACAGCAACATTTTGCTCAAGCAGATTAACGTGCTGCATCATTCATGGCATTTTTTTCTGACAGCTTCCAAAGAGTCACAAAGCACATTACAGGAATAATCACCATTTGGTATTTCAGCCAGAGAGTTTCTCAGCCTCTGCTGTTCTTACAGCTTTTAACAGATGTCCATTAGCACCAGGACTGCTGGATTGCCCTCGGGCAAATTGGAGAGACCCAGCTGATGGATTTTGGAATGATGCTGCTCTGTGGCTGAAGACACTCAAGTGTTAGCTAAGTTCCTCCCAACAGGGTTTGGACCTTCCCCAGAAGTTTTTTACAGAAAGCATTGCACCAGCAGGGCAAGCAGGATCTCCTTGGACAACAGTTACAGCAAAAAAATTACTGCACAAAAAAATCCCCAATGATCCAACATGAAACTTCTAAGGAAACTGCTCACAGTTATTTCATTAACTGTAAAAGTTACTGGTAAAAAATGCTAACTCTAAAGAGAAGTTTTATTCAAGTCTAAAAAACACTGAAACACTGTTATACAATCGAGTTTAAAAATAACTGGCTTTAAAAAGAGCAGGCAATAAAACAAACTAAAACCCAACATACCCCAAAATGCACACACAGTCAATGCTAACAGCATGAAAAAAAGAACTTCCAATAACCACATAACTGGCATTTTCCTTTATCCCCCTCCTGGCACCATGCAAAGTCAGAAAAAAAGGCACTCCCTTTTTGGTTGAGAGCAAATTGCATTCAACAACTGATTTTCTGTTTGAGTTGCAAGCAGCGTACAGAAATCAAAACATTTAACAGAAAATTTAGTCTGCCTCACTTTTCTAAAACAAACAATAGTTATGAAAGGCAAAATACTCTAAAGTGGAACAATTCACTTTCAGCCCTTAAAAGCAGCGAAAACGTGGAAGCAAATAGAGATGAACACTGGAACAGAGAATGCATGGAACAGCTCTGCTTCCTTGCAGGAGACCAAGCCCCAGAGTCAGAACATTCTTAGCAACTGGGAGCTAAATCTGGCTTTTCTTCCTTTGCCTGCTTAATTGCAAAAAATTTCAATCAACATTTCTCAAAGAGGCAATCAGGTTCTGGAATATGCTGAACTGACCTCAGTGCCAGACTCTGGGGTGTGCTGATGGCAGACTCCTGTCTGAAACAGCAAATTACTGCCCCACTTGGTAATAAAACAGATACATATTAGTGCAATAAAGCACCAGGTACGATTTCCTGATGATTTGGACATCATCTATCAATCAGTGGATTGAGGTGGTCAATAAATGTTTGTTTATGCCAAACAGAAAAGAAATTAAAGTGAAAGTATAAAAGAAAGACCATCATCTAGAACAGAGGTCACAAAAGTGCCATAAACCGAAAAGATTAACAGCTCAAAATTGTTCAGGCAGCAAGAAACATCAAGTACAGTTCTTATGTTTTAAAGGATTGCCCCAGACTATGAGTGGAAAGAAATCCCCACAGCCCAACACCAGCTCTGGCTATTTCCCTGGGGAAGAGCTGAATTCACACACTGCATGGAGAGGAAAAAATAAACAGTGAGAAGGAAAAAAAAAAGTCCTACATGCTGTGATCCATTTGAATATTTCTGGTTCTGCAGGTCCATTGGCTTACCAGATACAGCTCAATAATTCAGGGATACTCAAAGTTATGGAGTAAGTTTTTCTACCTTTAAAACATAAATCTCTAGGGGTTACACAATTCACCTGCTTACACCTGTGCCAACACATCCCTGGGGCCCTGTGCTGCTACAGCATTTTCTGCATCCACCTCTCAGGAAAGGGCTGGAAATGGAAAGGAGCTTGGAAGTGTTACTGGTTCAGCTTGTGCTGGAGATTGGTGTTACAGATGGCACAAACCTAACTGGGAAAAGGAATTCCCCTCTTCCTCCTCCAGCCTAAGATCTGACCTGCAAACCTAATTAATGGCAAGGGAGAAACTTTTCCTGGAGGCTGCTAGAAGAATCCACATATTTTAGTTTGAGAGTAAAGCCTAAATTTAACAAACATGTCATTCTGAGAAACAAATCTATACATAGACAACAAGTGGAAAAGTCCACATTTCCAAGACGGAAGCAAAAGCCTGTATTGACATCATGGACAAAATTTCCTTTAACCTCAGAGAGAAATGTCTAAATGTTAGAGTGCTATTAACCATAACAGCCCAACTCAGCTCTCAAATACAAGGAAGAATTCTCACTGCATCATTGTGTACAATTTCTGGGTTCAGATTGTTCAGATAAAACTCCCTTCAGGAAATAAAAAAAGCACAATTTCTGCTGTACCTCAGTATCACAGTGCTCTTCAGATAACTGAATCTCCACTTTCCCCAAAGAGCAGTACAGATAATTGCCTTCTGCTCTTATTAATACAGAAGCATTTGTTTGCAAGTGTTTTGGTTTGTAGATGCATTTTGTGGCTTGCCACTGAATTGCTACAATCTAAGTGAAATTCCAAAACCAGCTTGCCTAGTCAAATATTGGGCAGAAATGGATTTCCAGCAAATAATGACTGCTTCTACTTCTGCCTGAAACTATTTACACTTTATGGTATTTTTCTCCAAATACATTCTAGAGTGCTTGATCACTCTTACTCAATTGCATTCCCAGAGATTCTACTGCTGAACTCAATACAAAAACATCTGCCCAGTGAAAGATTATGTTTCTAAGCTGCTTGGACTGGTGTACATAAAAAAATATCTTTATTGAAGCAGAATTAGACCTCAGCACAAACAAGGTTCAGTCCGTGAAGTAATTTTAACATTGACAGTTTACTTGTGAATGATCAAAACAATTGGGTGAAATCCAAAGTAATTTTTAATTTCCCAGATTTTTTTTTTTTTTTTTTAAATTCTGGGTATCAGTATCACAGTCTCCCACTTCACCCAACCCTAACAACTTCTAGAATATTTTCCAGCTACATAGCTAGAAATTCTTTAGGACTAGGAACCAGCCACAAAAACCTTATTTTAAAAGGTGCAACTCCTTTAATTTAGTGGTTTCATAAACCAGTTGTCCAAAGAACAGCAGCCTCCCATGAAAGGCAGAATAGGTTTCCTGTTACTTTCTTCTTCTGGTGATAAAGCTGAAAAATATTAATTAATTTGGGCCGTTTGCATACAACCTAGAATCAGCAGACACATGACTGCTTAGTGGCAGTAGAACTAAAAAGAAAGCCACACTCACAAAAACCTAAGAGTGAGGCACATAAGGGATGAAGGGTAAGAAAAGCATGAAGTTGGAGAGCAGGGAAATGCAGCCTGACTCAGGCTGTCCTGAATAAAAACTGGAAAGGCATCCACACACAGAATAAAGTACCAGGCAGCAAACAAGAGAAGAAAAAAAAAAAAAAAAAAAGATTAGTGAATAAACCACTCATAGAAACACATCTGAGCTTCTTTCACTAAAATAATTTTATAGAAGAGAGTTGTTACAACTTGGCTGTCAAAGCCCAAATGTTTATCTAACCAAAGACACATCAGCATTGTTTGACTCAAGCACAGAAAACCTTTCTGGTGCCAAGCCAGTCTGCGGGGCCACTGCTCAGGGAGCTTTAGGCTTGTCCTCAGCTCTGAGCACTTCCAGGAGGTCACTCCCAAACGGGGAGTTTAACATCTCTGCCCAGACAGCACAGCACAGCACAACGTTTGTTTTGAGGATCTCAAACTGAGAAAGAAGCCTTTGTACGTTAAGTTGTCCAGTTAGTGAGTGTGCAAGAGTGAGAGTGCCCAATTAAAGTGAAATGTCAGCACCTCTCACTTTTTGCACTGTGTATCATGGCTTTAATTACACTGCTGATTCTTCTCACCTTCTTTAAGATGATAAAGGGGGAAAAATGTTCAAAGGAAGAAAACAAACGGCAAATCATTTATTTGAGGCCAGGATTCAGCACAGGCTCAAAAAACTGTAGCTACAATACTTGCAGTTTAGTTTATTAACATTGCAGAGCTTCTTTTGTTTCACCTTCCAGAAGTGACCAAGCACCTGAATTCTTATCCTATATCAATATACCTGCTGATAAGTTACCAAATTAACAGCTCTTCTCAAAGACAGTAATTAGAAATACAGAATAATGAACAGAGAAAAGGGAATAGGAAAAAAAAAAAGCATAATATAAAGCCAGTGATATGACTCAAACAGCAATTTTTCATCAATATATATTTTTCATGCGGTAATTATAATGCTAATCCATTCTTCTGTGACAAAAAGGCACCTCCACATTATTAATGACAACTAATATCTGTAATATTAATTTTAAATAAATAATTCATGCAATAATTTATATACTAATAATGTAATTAGACCAAGGTTATGATCTCTGAATAGCAGATCAGTGCTCAGTTCATGTTGCTATCTGCTCTCCTCTGACACAATGTTTCTGGAGGCTTAATTAAAGCCTACAATATATTTCAGCCTTTTTTTCATCATATAAATATTCTGCTCCCTCTCTGGGCTATCCTTCCTCCTTGTATTTAAGATTTTGGCTGAGGCCAGCAGAGGTGCAGGTGCACATCAGGAGTTCAGCAGGAGGCAAACAGCCCTTGTGTCCTCTGAACAGCAAGCTGGTGTTTCAGGAACTCCTCATCCTCACCACAGCTTTATTTTAGAAAACTTTTTCCCTCTCCCTGACCCCAGGATGGGGCCCACCACTCACAGATCTCTACAGAAAACCCACACAGCTCCCAGCTGGCCGAGTCACCTCTACTTGTCAAGCAAGTTGGGGAAAGAAAACTATTTGTTTTCCTGCTTTGGAAAAACTTCTTGGTTTCTAAAATGTGGGGGTGGAGAAGAAAAGACCCAAGAACAACAAAACAAAAGAAAACCCTAGGACTGAGCCTCTAATTACCTTTCCTTAGCAAGGCTCTTCAGAGCCTTCCCTATTCAATGCCATTAACTAATACTTGTTCCATAGACAAACCCCATTATCTGTTTAATTAGCTCTGATTAAGTTCGGGCAGGAGCAGCAGAGCACAGAAATGTTTTCTCAGTGGCCCGTGATGGCTGTGGTGCTGCTCCATCTCCTAGAGCACCACAATTCCTCAGGACCCATCCGTGCAGCTCAGGCTGCAAAGGCACAGACTGGAGGGGCAAACAGGGCACTGCTCCCCCTCCTTATCTCTGCATCTTCCATTTGCTTCCTCGATAACTCCTGGCTGATTATTCTCCTCCTGGTTCCCAGCAACAGGAACCAGATAATGCATCTGCTTTCCATCCCCTGGACTGACTGTGCAAAAAAAAAAAAAAAAAAAAAAAGTATTCTTGATTGTCTGAGAGCATCCCATCGTGCTGAAGTAATGCAGTCACTTAGATTACTCTGGAAACATGCTTTCTACTGCAGAGCTCCAATTTCTTAGGAGAAATGACTTGAGTGCATTGGTACTATGGTGTTCAAGACTGCTTGGCACCGATTTTCTTCTTTCTACAAGCCTATTATAATCATTTATGATGGGCACTTGGAAGATATTTCATATTTACAAACTATTCCAAAGAATAAAACTGGAAAGATATTCAAGGTTTCTGCATCTTATCTGGTGCTAGAAGACAATTTTACAATTGTGGCTCAAGCAACTCTTTCAGAAATTTTGTTCAGGTTGGACCCCTGTGGTAAAGGAAATACTGAATCCCTTCAGGATGTTCGTACAACTTCCATTCATTGCCCAAGACACAGCACACAACTCTTGTGGACCAGCAGCACCCTGTGACCACTCCTGCACAGGAAAATCTGATATTTCCCCACCAGCACTGCCACCCCAGCCCTCAAATCACAGACCAGAACAACTGACAGCTAACAGACCTGCAGCTACACCGAGAAAATCCAAAACACTTAACAACTGCAGAGTTTACACTATATTTTATTTGTTTTTTTCCCTAGATTTAAGTGTTATTGATGTGTTAGAAACCCCAGAAGAGATCAGTGCATTTCTTTACCGAGGTGATTATGTCATTTGTTAATGACTCCTGCTAACACAGCTATCTCTGAGGGTGATGCTAAGGCTCTCACAAAAGCAGCAGAAAACAGCCAGTGCAATCACAAATTACTTGCCTTTATAAAGCATAGCAGAGTTAAAGACCTAAACAGTGAATTATGTTGACTAATGCATTAAAAATGGAACATGCTTTCACAGAAAGGTGGCAGAAGTCACTGCGGAGTAGGTCTGATAAGATTGCACTGAAGAAAATACTAGGAAGGAGGAAAAAAAAGAAAGAGACAACATGACACTCCAGTAATCGAAAGTTGCATAATTACTTATTGACAGTGACAAGTGCAACGTTAAGGGTAAAATATTACATATTTAAACAAAATGAGTAATTGCTCTACACATGTATTTAGCAAGCATTCAACAACAAGGTGAACGAGAGGTCTCTTCGTTGCTGCTAAAAAGTCTATTAGCCTAATTTACAATTACCCACACACCAGAAAAAAGCTGTCAGGGCACAGAAATGTCACTGGTGACAGTTTACATTACACCAGTGCTCAGATCACAATGGAACTGTTAGCAGCAAATTACACAGAAGTGCAAGAGTTGGAACAATGTAAATCAATCTTCCAGCAATTCCATTTTTTTTCCCAGATGTTTTATGAAAGCTCAAATAAAGTCACATAATGCTAATCCATTCTGGTTTTAAAAAGGAGTCTGAGAAAATTTAAACATTCTCTTGCTTTTTTAGTGCAAGAGTAAACACATTTATATAGGCCACTCTTGCACAGGAAATTACATACAAAGTCATTTTATAATTAAAGTTTCCAAGGAAATATTTTAAGAAATAATGTTACTGGCTAAGCCTGCAGAACCTATTGCAATTCTGCCTTTGTAGAAATGCTCAATCTATCTAAATTAAATATCTATCTAAATGTACTGTAATCACATTTCCTGTTCCTCACCTTTCATCATTTGCTTCTTCTGGTTAAAACTAACAATCACCTTTCCTTCTTGAAAGCAGTGATGATTTCCTATTGCCTGTGGCGAGTTGTGGTTTTTCATTTAATATGATACTACTGTAAAATGACATTATCAGGTATATGCTTATACCTCACATTAGATTTTCAAGAGGGCAAGCAGAAGAAGAAAGAGTGCACCCACCCTTGTCCAAACTATACTGGAATTACACAGGAGCTCCCTGCTAAGCTGAAATCACACAATATTCAAGGCAGGCAGTCAATAAACAATCTATTCCATTTCTGCCTTGAAACCACTGTGCAGTTCATGCCAAGGCCACTCTGAAAACTGATAAGAATGACCACGAGGTTAAAAACTAAATACTTTTAGTAAGTTTGCTAGCATCCACAGTCAGTTCCATTTTAAGAGCTGCTGAACAATAAGGTCAAAGTCAACTGCCTGAGTCAACCTCCCAGTGGAAAACTTCCACCCAGGTCTATTTTTCCAAGTTAAAGTGACTTCTGAGTCCCAGCAATGGAACTGTACAGCCAGCAACCACTCTAGCCAGTAAAGAATTCAATAAAGACATTTTGAACCACAGAAGGAATGGTTAAAGAGATGCTGCTGTGTCAGTGACAAAGGAAAGGTTCACTATGTGAAAGAGCTGAGTTTGTGATGTGGGGGTGTTGCAGTTATTGTAAGTCACAAAAGAGAAGAAGAACTTGAAATATTTTGAGAATAATTAGCCATGGTAAAAGAGTGAAGGGCTTGGTGCACAGGACATGGAAAAAAGGAAAGGATGGAAGTGGCAGGCTTTATTAATTCCCAGCAGGGGAAAGAAATTGCTGTGGCTTCTCCTTTACTCAGCCAAAGGAACTGTCCTTTCACCTTTCTGCAACTGAATAAATGGTTAGAGCACTTGTTCTCATCTCTGCTCAGCTCTAGGGCAGTCTGCCATTCTCATAACCCTGAACAGCTTCATTGATCCTGAAAAACTTAGCATTTTGGGAAATCATTAGCATAAAAAGATATTTATAAAACACCTGCTACCAGCCTTGCAGTCACATCTAACTGCTGGCTCAGCACTGGAGGAAGCAGCAGAGCCTCAGCAGCTCTTTGCAGTCACCCAGCCCAAACCATGGAGGAGCTTGAGAGTCCCCAAATACGGACTTTGCTTTAGAAGCCACAAAGGCAAGTCTGTTGTAAATAATTATGGATACTCCTTAGCAAGAGGAGCCCTCCCAGATGTTATACAAGGAAGAATTCTGACAAATCTGGACAGGGGAGGGGGCCATATCCCAGCTATAACAACATCCACCTTTGGCCATTACTTGTAGCTGTATTATATTTTAAAGCAGTCAATCTGTATTTATTTCCTGTGAAGACATCACCATTTTTAATGATCATTGGTAAAATCAGCACCTGTAAATCTCAGTTGAAGTATGAAGGTATGTGCAGCCAGAGCATGTAGCCCACAGCACCAAAACAGAAGCTCAGGAACAAGCATGGCAATAAAGAGAATTAAGGAACTTGGTTTTTTAAAATAGAAAACTGCAATAAAAACAAATGGATTGAAAGTCTAATGGTGGAATGAGAATTATGTATTACAGCCCTGGGCATACAGATCAAGACAGTAACAGCTCACTAAGCTTCTTTATCCAGAAACAATCACTGCAAAAAGCACGTCTAAAATGGGATATTTGTGAGTCAGGCTGCTCACAAGCCCTCTGCAGCACTTCCACATTCTCTTAGGCTGAGCTGACCACTGCTGACAAACGACATGCTGCTGTTTTCCCTTCAGCTACTCCCACCTAATTTCTTCATGCTCATGGTGCACAGCTCCATTAAATAATTTGCAATTATCACCTGCTCCATGTTGTCTATAAAACACCTCTACTCCACACCTGCCCAAATTGAAGCTGAAGTCTAAGCAAATTGAACAAAAGCCTGAGTTTGTACACATGGATTGCTGAAGGAGACCAAACAGAATTGCAGCTCTGGTGACTTTCACCATTTCCCTCATCCTATGAATTACACTGGTTGCTTGGTGGGAGCAGAATTTCCAGCATGCAGCTGCTGAGAGAAGTATTCAAAGATGTGACTCAGAGGAAGTTTTTGCATAAGAAGTCGATAGGGATACACTGAACTATCACGGCTGCAAAAGTTGTGCAGGCACTCGGGTCTCAAAACTCAAAATGTGTTATAGAATTAGTAACATCAGTGCAGAGTGAGAAATAGAGGCTGATGAAAGAAGCACTGCCACAGCAATGATGGCCTTTGCCAAACCCATTACAATTCACACACACACAAGGGCAGGAGCAGGGCCAGACCTTTACTTTGTTATTTTAGTCCCCTTGTGCTCCACAATTAAGCTTTAATAGCCATGTGATATTTTTAGCAGTTTTGAATGGACTGCTGTTGCTATTTTTACAAGTACCACCATTAGCCTGCTCAAAGTGTTGGTATGTAAAATGCATTTTTGCTTCTACTACTAAGGGTAGACTCTTCAAATTACTTCAGGAAAATGAAGCATTAGAGAAAAACATCTACTGCTGTTTTGGGATTTCTTCGCTTACATTGGATAATTTATGGATAAAAAAAACTAAATACAAACAAAAGGAACATAATAGTACCAGTGTTGAACTCCTCCTGGGAGGAGAGGGGCAACACAGAAGTGATTATTAAACCTGAGGGGAAAAGCTTTCTTAGCCTAAAGAACTTTTTCCACCTTGAGATACCTGCAAGAAATCATTTTTTGTTGGAACTGTGGCTTAGTTAAATATTAACACAAAGTATTACCAGCTCAGAAGAAAAGATGATAGAAAAATCCCAAATGTTTCATCTATGATAATTTTGGTTTGCTGTTTTTTTTTTTTTTAATGCTGGTTTTAGAATGTTTATGATGACTTTTTCCTTTTGCTGAGCAGCTGAAATGCCTGCTCTGCCCTGCAGTCTGTGCAACTGCTTCAGTCTAGGGGCTGAATTCCCCACTTCCTCCTGCACCTCTCCATCCTCCTGCTTTATTGCCAATATTTGATGCTAATATTTCCTAAGCTACTTCCTTTGCTTTTTATTTACATTTCCAGCTCAAAATCTCTCCTTGCTCTTACCTTGGCTATGGGCAATTCCAACACCCAGCAGCACAGTGCACATTTCCTCTGCCCAATTACCAATCCTGACAAGTTTTGTTTCAAGCCACCATGACAATTGTAATTTATAATTTATAGTTCCACACCGAGGCAGGGGTTTGGAGAGCTGGAGCCAGCAGCCAGAGGCCTGAAGTGTTTTTACAAAGGCTCCACTCTGGGGGGTTGACCAGCACAAAAACCTGATCCTGTTTATAGTGACACTGCTACACCTGTGCAGTCACATCTCAACAGAGCCTTCTGCAAGCCCAGCACACTCCTAGACCAAAATATTCCTTATTCCCTAGAACATTCCTCTGTGTGTATTTCCTTCTGCTCACCATGGTTATTAGAACCCAGAATTTCTCACTGCTGTCTCTGCAATCATCCATCACAGCACACTGTTGTGCCCTTGGTTTCTTGCTTCACCTGGCTGCTCTACTTCAGGGTGTTTTTCACAGCCTACCATAATAATTTTCTCCTTTTCATGAACACTTAAAGTAACTTTCCATGGCCTATTCTGAATTCAGAATTGCACCAGGAATCACTGCTTGTACTTCTACTGATAGCACCTGAAGACATGGAAGTTTTTGACCCTCTGAACTCACACACAAAGCAAGTTCCTGGATTCCACACATTCAATAAAGCAAAGCTTTGTCTTTCCCTTGGTGCACAGTGAACGTTTCCATGAATTGAACCTTTCTTTCTTTTTAACTGATTCAAAACAACACTTCAGGTGCTCACCTCTGTACAGTTTAAATATGTGCTTTACAAAACAACCATCAGTGACATAAACCCAAAAGCAGAAATCTGCCCCTGCTGACACACTGCCCAGAATTTTGGGCTGATCCCATTAATAAAGATTCTACTAAAAGCAAAATTTTCCAGTCAGTGATAGTTTCATACCTAATAAACCAAATACTTTTAGGGAAAATGCTTAAACAGTTTTGGTTTGAGTTCCATGAGAGCAATATTTACTGCTCTAAAACACAACCTGTACAGTGATCCAGCAAAAAGTCAACTTAGTCTTCCCTTCTGAGGAACACCTAGTATTAGGACAAAGTGAAAGGAATAAACTACTGCTGAGTTTCCCCAAGATCACTCTCTCATGTAAATGATGTCAGGAATCCTCCAGAGGACAGGTGAGATTTCCAACTGGAATGACACATCTCACGTATTTTCTTTGGTAAAAAAAAATAATTTAAAAATTTCCATTAGACAAACTAGTAGCAAAGTAAAACAAAGCCTTCAGGGTTTGTTTTGTTTAAAAGCTGTTCTGTTCCCAAGTTTTTGTACTTCACATGCAGCAAATGCCTGCAGTGTTATGTAAGGGAAAGTGTTCTGCACAGAGGCACCAGGTTGTCATCGAGGCAATTGGCAGTGAGGTGTGACAGACTGAATCCCTTCCTTGCAGTTATATTAATCATGCATTCTGCATCACACAATTGGGTGTCTCAGGGCCCAAGTGTGTTCACAGCACTGCTGACTTTCTAACACTTCACTCATTGGCAAGAATACTCAACCAAGTCTTGAATTACCAGCAAATGTTCCTGAAAAGAAATTGGGGAATTTGCACCTGCACCACAAAAAAAAATCCTGATAGTGGGAGCTGCACTCAGCCTGGGAAGAGCATCAGCGTACCAGGCTGTCACCAGAACCTCTCACCAAAAAACCATTGTTAACTGCTGACAAGAATAACAAGTTAGCACCCAAAAAGGCAGAAGCTGGGATTGTTTAACATGGAACAATTAATGTGTTTCCAATGACAGTTTACAAATTAAAAAGCAAGCTAGCCAAAAGTTACCTAACACAATTTGGAACTTGTTTCAATCATTTATTCAGCTCTGACAAAGTTTAAGACTGTGTTAATTAACTGTGATACATTCAATATATGCCATGGCTGTCATTTTCCAAGTGCTCTTTCTGCTATGAAAATAAAGAAACAAGCTAAGCCCAAGTAAAAGTTTCTACATGTAATAATTGTAGAAACAGAACTCCTATATAATTATCATTTCCATGCTGACATATATCACAGTATTTTAGGACAATCTCCCTCCAATAGAACAGCAGCCACTATGAACAGTTTTTTCTGGAAGCAGATTCCCTGTGCAATGGAAAATGTAATCCATGATTGCAGTTCTTTTTTGTCCATGTGTAAAGCTAAATTGGGGATGTCAATGTGATCTCCAGATCCCTTATTTCCCCTAAAGTTTTTTCAGATGTAAAGCTCCCTATTACCAGCTCCTTGGACGGTCTGAACTCTCAGAATAACTTTAAAACAAGACCCTCTGCAGCTTAACTAAAGCTGGAAACGGAAGGTTATGGGGAAGGGGAAAAAAAATAAAAATAAATTAAAAATTAAAAATAAAAATAAATAAATAAATAAATAAAATCTTAATTTCCATTTCCAGGAAGTGCTGTAGCACCTTCCCTCCCATGCCCAATGAGGCATCACCTGCTGGGCTGCCCGGGGTGCTGCAGCAATCTCCCCCAGAACTGAACGTGTTCTCCAGGCTCATCCCTGCACACCTGCAAAGGCACAAACCCACCCAGGTCCTGCACCCACCCAAGGGGACCATGGCTCTCTCCACAGTCCCCAGGGTTCACTGGCTGCTGGAATTTATTTCCACACCGCAGATGGATGCCACTGGGATTGGTTATGACAGGCAGAGCAGAAAGGTCAGACAGAATTCTGGAGAAATTAAAAACCAGGAGGAAGCAAGAGCCCACCCAGGGAGACCTTCTAAAGCACCCAACTGATGCTGGAATGCAAATCCATTTTATTTCCCACTAAAACTGATGGAAATAACATCTCTATTCCCTAACTTCTACAACAATAAAACTGGCTTTTATGAAGATAAGCTCACAGAACTCTCACTGTGTTTTGTTTTCTTTACAAAGCCTATTATAGATTATTTTTCCCTCATTAAAGTTCAGTCCAGAAATCTGGAAAAGTTATTTCAAACGGACAAGAAAACTTCTTTCACAGTAACACAGACATGTTGAGGGAAGCTGGAAGGAAGGCAGCAAGACCAAACACTATTACTGCTTTTCTTTATGCTCTTGTTTTCTGTTTAAGAATACATGCATTTTTAGGTGAAAAAAAAAATACAAATCACACATCATTTACTTTTACATCTCTGTGGAATACAAAGTGCAAAAACAATGCAAGAAAGTAAAGTAGAAGGTTAAAAGATGAACGGGATTCAAATATAAACTAGAAGTTTAATAATTTTGGATTATGTTTTATAATACTTCTGCTAGAGAGTTTTACACTGGAACAACTTTATCCCATCTATACATTTGTATGCCATTAAAAGCCATTCAAAGGAGTTCTAGAAATCAGTAGTCACACGATTCTTTATAATTTTATTATACTTGATAGCATTATAAGTATGCTGCTATTAAGAAATCCAACTGAATATAAAGCAAGATGTGAGTGAACCTTGGTCATTCTCAGATGAAGTCCATAAGTCACCACCAGCTCATTAAATTTTCTGGATATTCTGTTTTGCCCCACTTAATCTCTCCTACTGCAATAGTTCTATTTCTTATAAATAAAAAGAAATAGAAAATACCAGACAAACTTCTAAACAAGGGTCTTTAAAAGCAGTCTGAAGTGGTGTTTCTATTCAGGTATTTTCTTTCTTTTACACGGTCTAAACATTACCAGTCCAGTTCACCCAATTAGTGTCAAAAATTAATTAACTAAAAGTCTGCCACCTTTCAAAGCAATCACCCAGCTTAAAGCTTTCTGAGGTGGGTTACCTTCAGTTGTTCTGAGAAGAATTGTGCTACTTGATACAAAACACAGAAATATTCATTTCAGGGAGAGCAGGAAATGTGTTTTGGATTGCTTGTTAGAATGTCTGCCCAGTCCTTTTCGATCATTTCTGCTAATGAATAACCAAACAATTAGTGCTCAGGTACACTAACCTGTGGAATAACAATCAGAGTGAGGGCAAAACACCCCACTCAGACAGCACTGCAAGGATATTTTATGTTCCCCTGATAGCAGCAAACAGGTTTTCTGTCATTAGGGCAAAGCAACAGAAATCCAATTAAGGTTTCAGAACCACATTTGATGTAAATCTGTTTACCCAAAGCTATCTTTTGGCTGGACTAATTACTGTTACTTTCTATGGCCAGTTGTTAGAGCTGGCTCTAAACTGATCCTGAGGCTTTTCCAGAGCCATTCCTGAAGTGACATCTCATTGTGGAGAAAGCAGAGGTGAAGTGCATCACACAATATCAGCTCCGAGACACACATCAGTAATATTAAATATTAATTCCCCTTCTGCTCTCAAACTTCAAGAGGGCTTCCTTTTCATAACCTTAGATAAGACAATTCACAATTTATTTATTTCCTTTTTTAATGACCAGGACAAATGTACTTTTACTTTGTAGGAAATGGCTGGGTTTCCAGAAATGGACCCTAATTCCAGGAGGAATAGCCCAGCATTTCTTTATGGATACTCGGAAAAAGAGAAGCAATAAACCCCTCTAAATACCGATTCATTTGTAGAAATAGCCTCACATGGCTCTCGTGGGAGCACAGGGAGACAGCACGGTTTAAGTAAATAATCTCTCAACCCAGCTGAGCCATTTGCTGCCCATTCTCCTTTTACCACAAATGTCTGCAGATTTATTCACTTTGTGTCAAGCTGACACCAGCTCTGGCTATCTGTACTACTATTTCCAGCCTTTTCTTCCCCCATCCTTGCCTCACAGTCTTATCTCCTATGTGTTATTTTTCAGCTTTTCATTTTTAACTATAGCGAGTTTTTCTATCACCCGACAGTTTTTTACGAAAACCACATTGCAACAAGGGTAAATTAGCAATAGGTTTTCACAAGCAACATGAGTTCTTTCCCCCCCCCCATATTTCCTTTTTCACCCAGGTAAGATAATAGAGCAGTTACCAAAAAAAAAAAAAAAAAAAAAACAACACACAACTATGTGGATATAACAAAGTTGACTATGAAATAATGACGTGTCTAAAATGACACTCTAATTCCTGTTTTCAGAGGTGTTTTATATTTAAAGCAGTCTGAGTGCCACTGAAAGCCATTAAGATTATGGTTCCTCATATGATGCCTGTTCTAAGAACACCTTACCAGCATAACAATCACAACTGCCCAAGCTGTCACCTACGAGTGCATTTCCTACTGAAAGCACCTCGCTGAAACAGCACTGCTGATATTTGAAATATTTAGCAGAGCACCAAAAGTCGTGGGCTTGGTTAACTGGGGCCAAAGTGCTTCCAGATCTCTCACCATTTGGATTGGAAACCATTGCTCATTACCACACATTCATCAGCTACTAAAAGTTAGCTGTAGCCACGTGTTTTTACATTCAAAATACACGAGTGGCTGTTAATTAGTCATACAATATAAGCTTTCAAGTGATCTTTCGTTTAATTTTATCTGAGTCCCTGTCCTACTGTCAGATAATGGTTCCATCACACCTTTTTATCACTTTGGGAAAGGCAGGATTCAGGTGGGGTGGAGAGCAGCAGTAAGTAGGTACAGACTCCCTAATGGCTCTGCTTGTCATTTTTCCTTGCCTCAGACACACTGTCACAACTGTGACACATTATCAAAAAATTAAATCAAAAATTAAAACTTCAGGGAGCCTGAATGTCTGGGTCTAGTGACACAACACCTAGTCAATAGCTATCTCTTCAATTTGCCAGCAGAGCTTGCATTTTACCTCAGCACATTTAATAGCTTCCGTTTTAAATTACATCCAAGTAGAAAAGGCCAGAACAACAAGGCTGCTTTGTAAAGCTGAATTTGCACCTTGCACAGGTCAGCTGGACCATCAGTAAATCAAATGAGTGATGTACTGATAATATTCCTTTCTTCATTAGGATACTCCTTGGTTTTGAGGAAAGGATGAATTTCAGGTGGTATTGAAAAGCCTTAAGGTACCACAAAAAGATTAACAGAAATGGAGATATAAAATGGATCCCTGAGTGCCCGAGGTTAAATTTAATCCCAGTAACAGTAAAATTAATCCCATTCAGAGTTACATGCACATTCCAGCTGTGCAGTGCTGTTCTTCTCAGGGGCTAAAAGGCAGGACAAGACCCCCAGCTCATCCTTCCTCCTCCTCCTCCTCCTCCTCCCAGGGAGCTGCAGCTCCATGTGCACACACACACAGTGAACAGTGGGGAAAATTCTCATGGAAAGTAAACTCCAAAAGACTAAGTAATGCAAAGATAAATTTACTAAGCCAAGTTTAAGCGATAGTAATTGGTAACTTCTCCAGAGAGACTGATTTTCTAACCGTGTGTTCAGTTCTTTCCAGAGCAAAGAAACTCCACGGGAGTCTTTTATACAAAAGCCAAGGGAAGTTTTAAAATCAGTAAATCAATAAAAACGGCTCTAATAGGCCACCTTCCTCTCTAACCTTTTTAACTTCTATTTTCAATTAATTCATGCTTTCTGCAATATGTGTAATTACCTAACATGCTATTTTGCCATTAAAAAAAAAAAAATCTCTGATTTAGTTACACTGCACAGTTCTCTCTCACAACAAGCTTTGTGTGACCTCTTAGCCACTCCCAGGAGCTCAGCAACCCCAGAACAAAGATTTAATGTCACACACACAGCTTCTGAACAGCTCAACAGTCAAGAGTTAATTCTGTGTGGTCACACACACTGGGTGAAACTTGTTTTCTGCACAGGCTTGGAGGAGTTTTGTTTTTGTTGTCCTTCAGTCTGTCATAGGTGACATGCAGCCAAAACAATCCGTATCCATCCGAGTGACACACTAATATCTAGGGATGAAAACATGACAGGAGAACAAGGTCTTCCCGTCCTCCTGACTGAGCCCTTTCCTGGCCACGGTGATAAACTGTTATGGAAGAAGGAGGATGAGAGACAGAGGTGGAAAAGCAAAGTGCTCCACTCAGTTTAGGCTGATTTATAGCTGACAAATGACTCGAATCACACTGAATCATCTCAAACAAACCGGCAAAAGAACCTCAAACCAAAACGCCAGAAATGCCACTAAACGTTAGTCCTGCATCACAGAATAAAATGTGGTTGCTTCCCCCCACCCCATATAACTTCATTTCTCACTTTTGAATATTACTTAAGGGCAGAAGGCTTTAATTTCGTAAATGCAGAAGTTTTGTCAAGTTCAAAGCAGTATTTCAACTAAAATTTCTAAATCAATATTGAAATGCTCACAGATAGTTTTACCTTCAAGTACCCTAAACATATTGAAGTACATACATTGTTTTCTATAGTTCTGATGTCACATCACTTAAAAATTAAGTGAAGAGCAATAAATTAACCTCATATACCTTTAAATGTGTAATTTTAGATATAAAGTGTAGATGTTCTAAGACTGTGCTTAAGTGTCAGATGCAAAAAACCCAACATTTTCCTTCAGCTCATGCAAAAAAATGGATCATTTCCCACAAACACCGTCTACAAGTTTTTCAAGTCAGCATTTATTCCACATTGAAAACAGCCAGCTAAATACACATTATTTCCATGGCATTTTATCACAGAGTCTTACTCAGTGTCCATCTGATTCTGCAAAGACTCCACCTGGCACAAAAGCAGGAGATGAAACCCAGACAAGCTTTTCATAATGCTGCATCACTTCTGTTCCCTGGATTAACCACTTAGTTGGGGAATAATGGAATTAGGCTAATGGAACACAGTGTTTTCTGTAATTGTATATGGTGCAAGCACTTTGCACATTTTAAACACAGACTTCAGCTCTTCTATTCTCTTATTGTATCTGCAAAAACATCATTAAGGAGCTGCTCTCTTTGCTGCTTACTCTTCATCACTCCAATGAATGCAGCTCTGTCTGAGAGAGGCAGACGATCCTTTCACTTACTTTCCTCAAATTGGATTTCATCTTGGTAAAAACCTACAACTTAAGTTACCTGAGCCACTTAAGTGGTGAAAATCAGGCTGGTTGTGTCTCTCCTCAGAGATTTCCAAGTCCTAGTACTTTGGGGTTTCCAGCACTCATAGAAGAAAAATAGTATTTGTATGTAATATCAGGCACTGCTAGACCTGCTATAATTGCTATGCATTTTGTTATAATTTAGAGAATACATTTCTGGGAAGGATGGACAAGAACAATGAGAAAAATCCAGCAGTAAATGCCATTAGAAACCGGATCCATGACAAACAGGTGATTTATTTTGGTTTCCTCTAATGAGATCATTTGATCATTACCTTGGGCAATTCCTTACACAGCACAAACTGTCACTGGAATCAGCACAATGAGGTTCACAGTGAGGGGAATGGATCCACATTCGGGGGGCAAGTGAGGGCTGAAAAGGAGTTTCAGGAAATTCAACACTGAGGTCCAATCGATTTTGTCTGCTCCACCCTCTCAGCTCCTAAAGATTGTGTCTGCATCTCATGAGAGCGTCTGGAAGTTACAAGCACTCACACTGAGATCAGAAAATTCCCCAAAATCCACAAATTCTTCAAGAAATGAACTATAACGTGAAAGAAGACAACAAGAGAAGGTAGAGAATCTAGCAGGGGCTGGAGCAAAGTTTGCAGCAGCAACCCCTGCTTAGCAAATTGTCTGCCAAGC
The DNA here is from genome assembly GCA_037013685.1 of Acridotheres tristis. NCBI lineage: Eukaryota > Metazoa > Chordata > Aves > Passeriformes > Sturnidae > Acridotheres > Acridotheres tristis. Next base: position 17,847,800 of record CM072889.1, read on the forward strand.
AGTTTTTAGCCACAAGAGCTACATTCCATCCCCTTGTGACAATTGATAAAAGATTCGTGTTAATCACAAAAGCATTGGGGTTTGGATAAACCAGAATACTAAGCTCTGAAGTGAAGCATGGACACTAGATAAAGGAAATTATATGATTAAATAATTCTGTTTAAAATCACCTTGTTGTGTTATATTATGTTGTATTCTGTTACATTACATTATATTATGTTATGTTTTCCAAATAAGTTGTATCGGCTGCCAGCGTCCAAAATCGGACTTCCCAAAAAGCCCTTCCTGCCTTTGTCTGATCAATACTGCCTATCCCAAAAACCAGACTCCAGAACTTCTCTGGTGGTTATCTACAAGGACCCGATGGCAATCTGTGACTGATTATCACCCAAAGGCTTTATGAATTTGTGTAAGGATGTTTATTCGACCACCACTGCTTACCTAGCAAAATTATGACCAAAAAAAAACCCCCAAAACTTATTGATTACAATGAGAACCCACAGTATAAGAAGAGGCTGCAAACCGAGGTTGGGTGGAGCGTGGAGTGGGCAGTGACCCCTCACGTTCCCCAGCCCTGCTTTGCTCTTTCTATATCAAATAAAGCAATCTAAATATTGCTGAATATCGAGACTTTTGTCTCTCATTTATTATAACACCCTCAGCCTGCAGTGAGTGGCTTTCCAAGGCAGAGCTGCTGTCTGGCTGCAGTTTATGGCCCATTTTTACTGGGAGCACTAAGGAAGCAAGCGAGGCCGGCTAAACAGATTTCCTCCGTGACCTTTACTACTGTCGGCTGAAAACAATTTAGTCCATTTTAAGTCATTTGAGAGCACTGTAAACATTATCCAAGGGGCTTAGGACTGACTGCCTAAAACATGACCTTTCAAGCTGACAGCTGACAAAAATCCTCCACTTTAAACCATTTTAAAAGATATGATAAAGGTTCTTATCCTGCTGAAACAGAAAGGAATTTTCCTTTTACCACTACAGAATAAAGATGCCTTTCATTCCATTTAAGGCAAAACAAAACCCCCAGTTTGTTTTTTTGGTTTTTTTTTTTTTTTTTTTTTTTTTTTTTTGTTGAGGGACATGGAAAAATGAGAGAAATAACAAACTACTCAGATACTTTCTCTCTTACAAGTCCAATGCACCCAATTAATATAAACCAAAAAGTGAAACAAAGAGGGGAAAGCAAGCAATGAAAGAGACAGGCCATGCAGAAACATAAAACCTTGCATAGGGAATAGTTGGACTGGAAATTAAAAGAGAAAGAAATAAAGATATGGTCCAGTTTTAGTAACACTTTGTGTATATAGACACACTTTTTTAACTCGTTCATACACAAGGGAAGGTAAACAGAACTTTCCACACAAGCAAATTGATGTGGGAAAAGCTACATTTTGATACTTTGGCTATTTCAGAGCACAGGAACACTCTGCTCATCTGACTTAACCAGAAGTACCCCGAGAAAGCAACATACATGATGGATTCCATATGGCAACAGACATGATCCCATTCTAATGAAATTAAATGGATTTCAGACTATATAACACATGAAAAGTATTCCACATTTATTTGGCCTTGTCATGTCACAGAACTGAAATGGAAAAATTCTTATGAAGAACATATTCCATTACCAATTTTTAGAAAGTGTATAAACGTCATGACTACCATGACTTCCTCTTAAAAAAAAAAAAAATGCAAACAGGCTGGAAATATACAATGAGATAGTACTTACTTCCTGTACAATTACAAAATGATTCTGAAAACAGCCAAAAATATTTTGAGATTCACTAGACATTCTGCTATGCAGATTTACTTGGCACTGAGGTACCAAGCAGTTTTACACAAAAGCCCCTAACAGCAAGCTAAAAAAAAAACAACCTATTTAGATCATCTTATTCCTTTTAAAGTTACTTAGTTTGATACTGTACCAGTCTTTGTAGCAGCACCCTGTTGTGTGTGCTATCGAAAATACTCTACTGCAGTCTAATCAGCTAAATATGCTTTGTTTAAATCCTAATCTGCCCCAACTTTTCCCTAACTGCTGAACACCTGCCAAGAGCTCCCATATTGATGGTGTGACAGGGAAAAAGGAAGGATGAGACACTGTGTGTGTGACAGAAAGGACACACACACGACTGAAACCTCCCAGGATGGCCACCCTGCCTGGCTGGAGTCTTCCTCTACCCCATCTTCTGTGAAAACAAACTCAGAGATAACATTGAATTGTTCTATTGGAGTTTGAGTCAATAAAAACACATCTCCATTACTGAAATACTGAGTGTTGCTTATTCATCAGGTAAAATGAAGGTGAGGAAAGGAATACCAATCTGCACCCACCTGTCTTTCACTCATTATACACTGAAATTCCAGTGTGGCCCATTTTTTTCAGTTTTAATTCCATTACCTCTCTCATACTGGGCACTGTTTCCTTTGGAGAGACCCATCCACTCAAACAGAAGGATTCAATACCCTAAAAGCAGAATGCAAACACACTCCTGGAGAAAAGCTTTATCAGCTCACACATCCTCCACAGAACAGTGGGATTTAACCAACCACCTTGCTGTTACAAAACACTCAGTCGCTTCAGGGCTTTCAAAAGCTTGTTCTTGTCTCCTGTCACACCATTTTAAGCTACTTTGTTCCTCAGAAGCAGCACAAGAAACATCCTTTTTCCCCCCATTGCTTTGGCACAGCGGCACTGGTGGACTGACAGCTCTGCTTCCCTGAGCCTGCAGGATGAGCAGAGTGCCCTGAACTGCTGCAGGGGACACAAATACAAACGACAAACACACACGGAAATGCTGCAAAACAGCTCTGTGGGCCATCTTCTACAAAATTACTCCCATTTCTCAAAAAAAGCTTAAGATTGGTTTGATTTCATGTTCAGGAATCAAAGCCATAAAATAGGGTTCCTTCACTAAAAATAGAGTCAGATTTTCCAGCTTAGTTTTTATTTGTATTTAATTCTTTCTAAAATTCTTATTGACTTGAAGAAGCAATATTCTCACTTATCACACTAATTTATTCAAAAGCAGATTCTTTATCCTAAATACAGTCCAAAAGGCACAGAGAGGAGACTCTCATCCCATGGGAATTTTTCACCGGGTTTTGGTGGTCTTGCATGCAGAAATACCATTATGATCGATTTTCTTCCTTTCTCCTTTCTTGTTTTTTTTGTCTAGGCATTCCATGTCTCTAAACATATTATGTGAACCACAGAGACTTTATCTTTATTCAAAATTCACAGGTTTTGAGAAATCAAATGAAATCTAGAGAAGTTCCAGATTACAGATGGCAACTGTCAATTTTGCTTATGCTTGTAACATTACCTTTAAGGGAAACATTCCTTAATCAGATTTCACATGCTTTGCCCATTACATCTCTGCAGTATTGCTGATGTGGGAACTCCACTGGCAGGAAAATTTTCTCCTTCAAATACAAAGTGGACTTTTTTTTTTTTTAACGAGGTTTCTTTGTCCAAGCTGTACAACACAAGCTTTTGAATGATGGTAGAACCTTCACAATATTTTTGAAAAAACACTTCAAGAGATTACAAACATGATGCTACAGAGAGATTGCCAGGGAATCAGAATGGCCTGGGTTGGAATGGACCTTCAAGACCATCTGATTCCACCCCCCTGCCAAAGGCAGGGACATCTCCCACTGTCCCAGGCTGCTCCAATCCCAATGTCCAGCCTGGCCTTGGGCACTGCCAGGGATCCAGGGGCGGCCACAGCTGCTCTGGGCACCCTGTGCCAGCCCTGCCCACCCTCCCAGGGAAGGGTTTATTCACAAGATCTAACTTCAATCTACTCTTTTTCAGTTGAAAAGAAAGAAGAGGGGCTTGTCCAGCTGCAGAGACACAGCAGGCAAGGGCAGCCCCACCAAACAGGAGCCAGCTGGGACAGGGGACACCTTCCCCAGGGCACACACCAGGCAGGGCCAGAGACAGGACTGGGCTCAGTGAAAAATTCCACCGGGACACTGGAGCAGAGCTAAACCCGGAGACAAGGAACCCACGAGGTTTTCCCAGGAGCCTCAGACCCTGAGCCAGGCCAGCAGAGCCGTGCCGGGCTCAGGTGTTTCTGTGGCACAGCACGGGCAAGAGCCCCAGACCAACAAGCCCCAAGTTATTCTGGTCAGGGTAATTAATGCTCATTAGTGCAGCCATGGCCTGACACAAACCAGCCGTGCTGCAGCCTCCGGGGCATTGTTAACAAAAAGTGAACACGGAGCAGGGACTGTTCCTGTTTCTCTGGCTCTCACTCCAACATCTGTTTCAGTTTAAGGCTGGATCAGTTTCCATTACCAGGATTTTAACTTGGAGCTCTTTGGTAGGGTTCAAAAGGAGCATAAGGAAACTCTTAGCATACTTTTAAGAGCAGACACTTGATCAATCAGAGAACTAATATAAATTACATAACTGGACAGGAAAATAAATTCCAAGCATTATAATTTATCCTGCAAAAGATCTTTAACACACTCGTCATCATGAGCCAGGGGAAAGAGGAAAGCATGACTCACTCACCACTGATAATATCTCAAATTAGGATTGAGCCCAAGTAATCACTGAGGATGCAGAGCAGTCTGAAATTTTAAACAGAAATGCTCTTTTTCAAATTATACAGTACCAACTGCAGCTGACCAGCCATCCTGCTGCTTACATGTACTTTCATCATCAGCTTTTCTACAGTATTTTCTGTTAAATAATTTCCTACAGCAAGAAATGAGAATGACATCAAGTAGCACAGGTGTGTATGCTGCTAACATTAGATATGCAAATCAATTAAGATAAATACGTGACTCTATGATGGCCATTTCAAAGTACAGCTATTGTGGTAAGACAAGAGCAGGTCAGTGAAAGGATTGTTGAGGATATCTGGGTAGTCAGAGAGTTTATAAATGAAGGAAATCATGAAGCATCCATTATGGAATGGACTGATTTTTCTGTCTTATCGGTAGAGAAGGTGGTGACTAGCAAAGTCCAAGTATCAAAACAAGCAACAGAAGAGCATTTGAATTCTGTGCTTCCCAGACAGAATCCTTTCATGCAGACACTTGTTCAATTAACAGGTAATCCCTTTCTTCACACAAACCAACCTCTGAGCAGGAGAATTGTCCCAGCTGAAACCCAGCTCCCCACACAAAGCTCTCCCCGTGGTTTCCCTGCCTTTGCAGTGTCTGGGAGCTTGTTACAACACAATAAGCTCTCCTCTCAAATCCTTCAGTTGCCTCAGTCATTAACAAAGGATATTTAAAAAAGACATTTTGGAAACTTAAGGAAAAAGGGACACTTTATAAGAAAGATGCTGGAGAAGTAATACAGTTTATCTACACTTTTGGAGAGCTTTAGAGGCAACTCATTATAAAGCAGAAATCTACAAAGTTACCTTAAAATATGTGAGTTGCTGGAGTAGATTAATAAGAGCAGATTTCAAATCAAAGGAGACTTGCAAGTGGGAATAGTTTTGAAGGAGTGCAGCAAGTACAGGAGTGCCACAAGAATCAATATTAATACCATTCCTTTTACTATCTCTTAAGATTTATACAATGCCACATGGACTGTAGTGACAATATTCACATAAAGTGCAAAGCAGAGGCAGTCAGCACCAGGCAAGGTTTACAATTCACATGCAGAGAGGGTTCACTCTGCTACAAAGGGGACAGTGATAGAAAACAAAAAGGAATGTAACATTTTAATGAGTTATATCCTACAGAGATGTGCAGCAGAAAGAGCTGTTCCAAAAAACAACCGTAGTATTCTTCTAACTTGGCTATTTTGTGACCAAATCTCACAAAAGGGAAAGAGCATTTTGTGATACATTTGTGAAGCTCAATTTATATGACTAGTTTCTTTGTTTGAAATAAATAGATTAGAAGTCAGGAGAGCATAATGCAAGAATAACAAGTAGTACACCAATTTTGTAGGAGAGTGTCAAAGAATTAGTACTTATAAGAATTAGTATTTATAGTGAGAATATGATTTATTTAGGAATCATGCTGAACGATACCACATGCCCTGCCTGAAATCCTATACCTTGGATTTAATGAGAGTTTGATGACCATTGACATCTAGACAGGATTGTGGTGAATATTCACAGCTTCTGGAAGCAATGAACTGTCCACATAAAAACTTCTTCATTACATATTCAATGTACAGTTTGATGTGCACACAGAACATTCAGGGGGATTAAAAGGAACCCTCATGTTGCAGTTACCTGAGCTCTCCCACCATTACACACACTTCATTTTCCACCATCACACATTTTGGTTTATTCTCAATAGTTATTGCTCATCATGATAAATAACCTCACCGGTTCAGCATACAGAAAGAGTAATTACCAACACCATCAAAAATCAACAGCCAAAACCCACACATTTGTAAAATTCACCAGTAGCATGAAAACCTTCAAATTTAAGCCTTGTTTTCTAGTCAGTAAACATTTTATTATTTTTTTTTAAGCTTTTCTGCCTTCTGACTGGGATTTCAGTGGCCAAAATCTTCAGCTCTACCATTAATATTGACCAAAATCCACAGAGCAAACCAAAATCCACCGACCAAACCAAAATCCACAGAATAGACCAAAATGACCTCCTGGACAAAGACAGGCACGTGGCTCAGGCAGCAGCCAAAAAAATCACACATTGTAAAATTCACCTGTAGAATAAAAAACCTCAACTTTACGCCTTGTTTTCTAACAGTAAACATTTTTAGCATCTCTTCCTTCAGACTGAGATTTCAGTAGCCAAAATTTTACCATTAATATCAACCAAAACGCACAAACCAGACCAAAGCGACCTCCCGGACAAAGACAGGCACGTGGCTCACACAGCAGCCAAAAATCACACGTTGTAAAATTCACCTGCAGAACGAAAACCCTCAACTTTACACCTTGTTTTCTAGTCAATAAACCTTTTTTAGCATCTTTTCCTTCAGACTGAGGTTTCAGTAGCCAAAATTTTACCATTAATATCGACCAAAACGCACAGACCAGACCAAAGTGACCTCCCGGACAAAGAAAGGCACGTGGCTCAGGCAGCAGCCAAAAATCACACGTTGTAAAATTCACCTGTAGAATAAAAAACCTCACCTTTAAGCCTTATTTCTAGTTCATAAACCTTCTTTATTGTCTCTCCCTTCAGACTGAGATTTCAGTGGCCAACATTTTGCCATTAACATCGACCAAAATCCACAGACCAGACCAAAGTGACCTCCCGGACAAAGAAAGGCACGTGGCTCACACAGCAGCCAAAAATCACACATTGTAAAATTCACCTGCAGAACGAAAACCCTCAACTTTAAGCCTTGTTTTCTAGTCAGTAAACATTTTTGACATCTCTTCCTTCAGACTGAGATTTCAGTAGCCAAAATTCTCAGTTTTACCATTCATATTGACCAAAACGCACAAACCAGACCAAAATGACCTCCCGGACAAAGACAGGCACATGGCTCAGGCAGCAGCCGGGCACCGGGGTTGGGTCACCGGGCACCGGGGTTGGGTCACCGGGCACCGGGGCTGGGTCACCGCACGTCCCTTACCTTTCCCTGGAGCACGGAGCCTCCCGAAGCACCGTCACTGTCGGAGCACCGGGATTCCTTCTCCCAAAACCGGGCAGGTCCCGTCCGGAGCAGGCACCGTCGGCTCCCGCAACCCTGGACCATGTGCTCACACCATGGGCGGGCAGGAAGACTCGTGGCTCCTCCCAGCACAGCCCGGAGCTGGCCCCGGGGGGTGGGCAGGTGGTCCCGGGGGGTGGGCAGGTGGCCCCGGGGGTTTTCCAGCTGGCCCCGAGGGGTGGGCAGGTGGCCCCGGGGGGTGGGCAGGTGGCCCTGGCAGTCTGGGGTCATTGTTCCTGATCATCCCACAGGTGATCGCGATCTCATCCCCTCTCATCTCCAGCCCCAGCTCAGCTGCAGCCGTTCCCACCAGCATCCCAAGCGTCTCCTGTTTGCTTTATCCTGCCAGTGCTGCCTTTAGTTTTGGGCCGAAATGCATGGATTTTCTTTCTTTTTTAACCTGGCTCTATTGAAATATATCGTATTTGTCTGAATTCAGCGCGTCTCTCTAGATCAGTGACCTGGCCTCTTCATTATCTGTCGTGGTGTAATCCACAGTAATTATCTTGGATGATTTCATGTTTTCTTCAAGCTCATTGATAATGTGTCAAGCGGTGAAGGACAAAGAACCAATTACATTAAGATCTTATCAGAAAGTTTTCAGTTGGATGACAATTTCCCTCTGACTTCCCAGTTATTAATCCCTTAAATGTATTGTTTTAATTTCTTCATACATCACCGCCTAGAATATCATGATTCCTCATTAGAATATTTTTCTCTGAATTCAAAAACTCTTACTCATAAACTGCTAGGAAAATAATTTAAGGAATTACTAAAAAAAAAAAAATTATGATTTTTAAACTAATCCCATAACACTGGCAAGTAAAAACCTCTGTTATGATGTTACTTATATTTTCTTTCTTATAGCTTGTTGCAATTGATCAGGAATTTCTTACTAATTATGAGAAGCTTGTGATTTGTAACACACAGTTGAATATTACTGTCTCCTACTTAGCATAATAACAATAATAATCTTTTTTTTATTGTAACTATATAGAAGTCTGGATCAGTTTGTTTTTTAACTGAAGAGTGACTATGGAAGCTAATGAAAGAAATTTCCAACACTTTATGTAAAGAGTAAAATAAAAACATTCTTTCTAATGAGTAGATAATCTGTTTAAACTGGGACTGAAATGACTTGATTTTTTTCTGTGGTTACACAATACAATACAGTTTTCTATAGAATGAGGGAATACTCATTATTTTAAATAAAATCAGGCAACAAGGTGGGGCAAAATGTGGCCTAAGCAGTGCTCTTGTCCAGATGCTAAAGTTGAATAAAAATGCCCTCAAATTCATTGTTTAAGGGTTATTTCCAAGTTAGCAACTTAATATTTCCCTTTCAAGTGTGTAACTCGTAATATCAAAATCCAGGACATTGCAGGACACCCTGATGGACGGATGCAATGGAATCCTGTGGAACTGTTTGAGCAACAAAACCAGTACTTGGTTAATATCAGAATTTTATAAGTTACATCCACACAACCACAGTTCTTTGATTATATTCCAGTTCCTGCTACACAATAGACTGGCAGTAATAAGATATCAAGTGAGTGCAATAATAAATATACCCCTTTTTATTTTATTTTAAAGGAATCACGTTTTAAGTATTTTGTGTTATTTCTTGTTACATTACACATTATTACACATAAGTGAAAATTTTTAAAAAAAAAAAAGCAAAAGAAAATAGTTTAAATGGATAACAAAAACATCCACGTCAAATATTGTAACTTTCAGTTTTTGACTGCTAATTTTTTCCTACCTTGTGTACAAATGTTGAGTGTAGCATCTGCCCCACAGGCTGTTTTCTCAACCACTTCCCCACAGAAACCACTTTGCAGATTTTCATTGACATGAGTAGATTTTTCTTCAGACCCAGAAAGCCTGAAGGACCAGACCTGTCATCTGCTCAGAAATACCATTTGGTTTTTCATTTACAGGGACCAAGCGTGACATGAAATTACTGGGAGACAAATCCATACCTCTGTGGCAGCCCTTCAGTTGCTCACTGCAGGCTCAAAGGACAGGGCCAAGGTTGGGCAACTCGTGTCTTTTCCACATTTCTCGGGCACAGAGCAAAGAGATGTGAGCGTTTTTTGTTTTCTACACAAATGTGTCAGCCAACAGAGAAGGGAATGAGTTCACATTTAATGTGCTTCTGCTCTAAGCTCAGCACAGACCCTTATCCTGCTCTGCTGATTAACAAAACTGATCTTAGGTTCTCATCTCTAGATAGAGAGAGAATAAAAATAAAAGTACAAAGTCACGCCACCTGCAATAATCTTTAAATTGATTTCAGTGTCTTACTCACAGTATCATGTTTTAATTTGTTTCTGCACTTACTTTGAATTAACCAAATTACTTGTAAAGAAACAGTGAATTTTGACAGAACATTCCCTTCAAAATCCATTGTAATTCAGTTTGTTCTTCATGAAGACCATAAATTAGCACTTACTTCATTTTTGGGCGGAAAAAGGAGCAATGCTTTTAATAATCAACGTGCTTTCCTTCACATTTTGAAGTGCAAAGATACACATGGTAACAGCCACAGAGCAGCAGGAGCTTTATTCAGAGTGGTGATGGTGGTGAACCAACTTACATTTGTTTCTTACAGTTACAAGCAATGCAGATTGCAGGTGTTTGCACTGACATTTGCTTGATATGAAAATATACTTCCAAGCAAATATGCACTATCAAGCATCTTTAGCAGCCACTCTCACCATTTTCTTTCACATTTAAACACATGGGTGCAGGGAAAGAAAACATAATTGAGCCATATTAGCAATCATTTTAAAAATGGCTTTCGATGATGAGGATGTTCTTTGACATTTTCTAGAAGAGCTCGTTCAGTAGCAGAAGAGAGAAGTGCTGTTCACAGCTGGCTTCTCGCTCTGCTCCTGTTTCCTTCTCCTTGCACACCTCCAGCTCAGCCCCACGGCAGTGATTCTTCACACCAGCCCAGCCAGCCAGAATTCTCTCTTTGTTTTGCAGCACGCAGCCTGTCGCCTCGTTCCCGCACTGATGAGATCCAGGTCTCAAGTGACACCCGACAGCGAAGTGTTCCCGTCCCCAATCCATACACAGCGCTCTGCTTCAGATGTACTGCCGCGCAGAAAGCCAAAGAGGAAGTTCGCAGTTTATGGCAAAATTTTACTATTATTGCAAAGCACTAACAAGTTGTGAGTTTGCACCCAGTTTTACGTTACATGCCATGGTTAAAATGCAGTAGTATTTAGTGCAGTGATGCATTTGTTGAAGTATTAGCCCATGCAGCCTCACAGTGCGAGCAAAGCTGATCACACAAGTCCCTGTGTGAGCAGAATTTTAACTACAATGCTTTGCAAAATGTGTCCCTTGGCAATGTAACCCTAGATTTTTCTTTTACTGGAAGATACTATGATCAAATTATTATTTTTTGCTCCTTGCTGTACTTACTGTGCCTTGCCATCTGTCTTGTCTTCCACATCTGTCTTGTACCCTAGTTCCTACTCCATTCATTTACTCTCTGTCTTACTGGTCCCATTTGCCCTTACTCTACATTTTCATTCTCTTCATGCTGCTTGCATGCTTTTGCTTACGTTCTAGCACTACCTCCTCCTCTTACTAAGAGGATCTCAAGTGTGTTTACATCATTCTTGAGCATCTCTCTCTTTTTCTCTGAAATTTGGCTTCTTTATTTAGAAAATACTATCCTTGCTGTCCTGTAATTTACATTATTTTTCATAACTGTGTTTAACATAGAGCACATTTTAAGGAATCAGACAGAAATCCAGCTTTTGATGCAATGGCAGGTTTTGTTTTTAATTTGTACCTATAGACACACATCTGTAAAGCTCTCCTTCACAGAATCAACTGGCAGAAGAAAACAGCTCTCCTTAGTGCTATTGCTTTTAAGATCCTTCTCCATAATGGAGTTGTAGCAGATTTTTTTTCACAGAGAGAGAGAGAGAGACAGCAGCATTTTTGCTATAAAGAGACCTTTATTAGATTGAGGGGAAGAGAAACTTTGGCTGGTACACGATTTGGAGATCTCAGTGCTCCTTTCACAAGAATGGAAGATGATAACTGATGAAGGGACCTTTGAGGGACTCCAGAACTGTGTACACCTCTTATTTTATGTTAGTCTAATAAAAGTGTAGCTGCTTCTACATTCAGCTGCCGAGTTCAGTTGACAAGAACTACATTTTCCAATAAATCATTTTCTAACCTCTTTTGGTATCAATTCCCTCGTGTCAATGATAGGTTTCTGAAAAAGCAAAAGCAAAGAACTCTCCTGGGCAGTTTTTCAGTGGCAAGTACCAGACACAATGGATTCCAAATGCTGCTGGGCACTTACCTGTACCTGTCACTGTATTCTCATAGTAACAAACCTGCCAGTCCTGTGCTGGCTAAGAACGTGACCCAGTGTTTGATGTACAAGCTGGAGCAGGGGAACCCGAGTCTGTGTTGCTCTTGTTCTCCCATGCAGGTCACCCTGGGCCTGTTTCCTGTCCTGTTCCCCACCTGCCTCGCTTGCAAATTCTTCAGAGGGAATCATGTGTTTTACCAAGTGAGGCACTGTTATTATTTGAGAGCTCCATTCTCTTCCACAGTGTTCTGAGTAATTCAGTGCTTTGCGTACAAGATGTATTTCTTACCAAAATGTACAAACTAAAAGTTAGAGCTGCACAGTCACCACTTTTTAATGCCCAGCTACCTGAGCTCTTCAGTCCAAAGTGATGCCAAAAGGTGGCACTTACAGTGGCATTTGGGACATTTCTCACCACTGCTGACATTTATTTCACCGTTGTGTGCTACCAATGATCACAGAACTCTGGTATGAGGGATTTACCTGGTTTTTTTTTGAATCTGACACAGTTCTTTCTCCTCAATTTGGAAAGAGAAGCGAGATTTCTTTAATTTGTAATAGCATTTGCTTGGTTTGCATGCTTTTATCATGTCTCATACCTGGGACTATCACCCAAGTGTATACAGAGAGACTTTTTCTAAGGGCATGGAGCGCCAGGACAAGAGGGAATGGCTTCAAACTGACAGACAGAAAGTTTAGACTGGATGTTAGAAAAACAATTATTCACAGAGAAGTGACAAGGCTCTGGCACAGGGTGCCCAGAGAAGCTGTGGCTGCCCCATCTCTGGAAGTGCCCAAGGCCAGGTTGGATGGAGCTCTTCCAGCCTGGGACAGTGGAAGGTTCCCTCTCCATGGCAGAGGGCTGCAATCAGATCATCTTTAAGGTTCCTTCCAACCCAACCCATGCTGTGATTCTCTGATTCTCTAAGGCTCATACACAGAGCCCTTGATCAGGCTACTTCAACTTTCTTCATAAAGAGCTATCACATTATGCCTCATCCAAGGGTATTGCAAGCCTTAGCATATCACAAACTTTAATTAAAAATTATCTATAATTGTAATTATTACCGATTAATTTACTTGGTCTTGTAATGTCACTCATGCAGTCCATTAATGGCACGTCCATTTAGTTGACCCAAACTCAAGGCTGTTAAATGGAATAACTTTCTAAAAAAGAGCCTGTAAATAAAAATATACGGTGTTTTATATTTAGAACAACATAAACATGCTGTCATCTCATCAGTCAGCTCAGTATAAATATGCTTTTCACGTAAGGTTTAATGTTTGGCATTGTGCTGCCTCCCTTGCTGACCAAGGAGTACTTTTATATGCATTACGTGCCACATTCATTGCAAGCTAATGCATTATACAAAAATATTTTTTTTAAAAAAATTAAATATTTACATTCCTTTGAAGGTTTAATACCAGATATCCCTAATGGCTGCATTTTCTCATTTCTGCATTTTATAGTAATTGCTTCCCTCACCATGTACTCTTTGGTGATTTTCCAATTAATTGCCAACCCGTCTGACCACCTTTACTCTGTGTTTTATTCCTGGCTTATAAAAGAAATTTAGCAGCTGTTAAGAACATCATGGTAATGTTTTTGACTGCTTATGAATCTGAAAATGCTAGGCAGACATTAATTAAGTCACATAATGGTATTTAACAGACACCACTATGATTGATGGGATTACTTTGTGCACTGTAGATGTGTAGGCAATTCAAAGCACAGTTTCATAGGGATTCCCAAGCCTGGGTTTCAGTGCTAAAGTCCACTTAGGGATTAATAGGAAATTTAACTCATAACATCAACAATATGACACAGTACCCAAAACCTCTGGCAGAAAATAAATGGCAGCCTGACAAATGTTAAATGGTACATAAAGCTACAAACATTAAATGGAACAAAAAGCTACGTATTCCACTGAGTCTTCATATGCTTTGCATGTACAGACTTTACTCTATAGAGGGCTTAAAGCTATTTTTCTCTTCAAAAACCAGGAATTAAGATAAGGAAGGGCGTCATGCTGCAATGCCTTCCTGAAGCAAATAAAAAAAAATCACTGAAAAGAAGAGCAAACGTTACAAAGCTCAGCTGTATTGGCTCTGTTTGGTAGGGTTTCATTCGAGGCCCTAATCACAGGAACAAGATTTGTTCTAAATTGTTTGCATTTGCTTCTGAATATCTGGAAATTTGCTTGTTAAGTGTTCAGGTGGAGGAAAAAGCCTTCTCAGGTGCAGAAAGAAGTAATGCTGTGCAGTCAGTGGAAAGAAACATTCAAACAATTATCCACCCTACTGCTCCAAGTCATATTAAAACAATCTATAAGCTAATTCAATGCTAACACAATGTCTCATAAATGGTAAACGGGCCGGATGAACATCCCAGCTGAGCAGGCTGGATGAACAACCTTCCAAGTCAAGAAATGCAGTATCATTGCAGTGTTCAACAAGGCTTTAACTGCCAGTGACACTTTATACCTGCTGCATTTAATCAGTGGTGCCTGCACAGATTCGTTTCCAGTGTGAAGGCAAACCAATAACTGGCAAGCAAGATTCTGAAATCTGATGGTCTTTTCTTATTTCATTCCCATATTTTCTCATACAAGCTGGTCAGTAGAAGAGGATCAAAGCAATGAAAACCTCCCTTCTCTCCAACTCCACAAGCTCCTCCCACAATTTATGGATTCTTCAAGGTGAATAAAGGTAAATGGGTATTTTTGAACTTCCTAACGAATTTTTTTGGTTTTTACTGCTTTCCTGTGAGGCAAAATTGTTGGATCTAATCATCATAAGCACTTATCCACTTTTAGAATAAACACAGGGATTTTACTGCAATTCTCTCAAAGAACTGATGGGAAACTTAAATTTGAAGATGATGCTTAATGCCACCTTGCAGACTTAGTAATGAGCACTTACAGATCTTCTGATTGAAAATTCAGCTGGCTGCCTAGTCCCTGAGATAACTTTAAATTAATAAAACTTCCAAATACTTTTTTTCTTCTTAATTTTTCATGATGTTTCTATTTGATGAAAAAGTAAAGCAAAGCAAACTGTGAAGATAAAGGCAAACATGAGAATCCCGAATGCTGTAAACCCAAGGAACATCACTAAGGGGTGTCCAGTTTGCAGATGAGATGACAGCTTCATCTTTCATGCCCTGGAGTATCAGTAGGATCAGCTGCAAGATTCATCACCTGGGGTATATGAAGAGAAATACCTCCAGTAATGCTCCTGGTGGTTCTTACATTACATTCATAGCCTTGTGGTCTTTCAAATTGGAGGCTATTCTAGATCTGACAATCTAAAGGTCTGATAAATATTTTAAAATATTAAAAAAAAAAAGTAAATTTGGAGGAATGTTTGAATAGTAGAAGAAACTTTCAACTTCTTCACATTGCTGTCTGCAAGCTGAAGTAAGTTCATTTATCTCATTTCCCCCTTCTCCCCCCAAAAAATTATTTTAGGTCTGGAATATGTCTTGAAAAGCCAAGACAAGAAAAGACTGCCCAAAAAGACAAGGTGGCACATACCATCTGTCATGCATCCCCAAATGTTAATTACTTATGAGTAAGATTTAAGATCAAAATGGAAATGAAAATGATCTTCAAAGTGTAACTGAAGAGCCATGGCTGCAATTCAGCTCTCTGTACGTCTTGATCCTCTTTTTCTCACACTTCAATTGAAGTATGATACTTCGACTTTTCACAGAATCTATATTGCAGCACTCGTTACTAATCTGGTACAAATTCCTGCAGCACTAAAGGGCAATATCTATTTGGAATGGTTGTTACAGGAAGTTTTGTATTTATAGAAAATTCAGATTGTAATTAGAGATCTTTAAATATGCTCCCCCCATCACCACTTTTGGTACTATGCAGAAAGAAAGAGCAGTGAATTTCTTCGTATTCCATTGATATGATTAAACCTACAGAATGATGGGGGTAGAGGAAAGGAAGACAAAACTATTGATCTAATTTGGAATCTCTAGATGTGAAATGTTGGATAAAAAGCAGCTCAGTAATTTTGATTCCAAGCTACATCCAAAACTGAACAAAGTCTATTATTTTACCCTTAAGATATAAAATAATTTTTTTGTAATAACTTCTGTTCACTGAAGATTTTGCCCTGAGAGGAACAAAAGCAGCACAAAAATACCTAATCTTCAGGGGTTTCTATACCTTAGAAGGGAAAATTCCTACACAGAGAATAATCACTTGAAAAGAACTTATTTACTTAGCCCTCAGGTAGAAGAGAGTTTATGCACACACAGAAAATCCAGATAGTGTCTTAAACAGAGCCTTGGATATCTCACACACAACCTCTATTCATCGCTTTAAAACTGAGTAACAGCTTCAAAATCGCTGTTTGCCAGCATCTCTGAGGGAGGAGCTGAAGCAAAGCACAGCTATAAAACGCTTCCCAAAAAGACTAATAACATTTTGCAATGTAAGAATGGAAATCCTAATGTTCGGCTTTTCTTCGAAGAACAGTTTCTTTGTGTCCTTTGCTCAGAGAAGGCGAAGTGGCTGCTCAAAGCCCCTTGTTTTGCTGAGGAATGTTTTTGTTGTTACTGCCCCGCAGTGGCTCATTGGAATATGTATGCAGGGTGGTTGTTTTTTTCTGCCTGAGCAGGCATTTGGAGACGGCGAGGGTTGCCAGGGAATCTTTTATTTTCACTCAGCCTGCCTTGCAAATGATCTACAGTTATAGGCAAATACAGCTATAATCCAAGAGCGCGTTTTCTTTCACGTCCATATTACACAGCTAATGTATTCCTTGCCTCAATGTATAGATTATATTTTCTTCTTACTGATGGTTATTTAGATTGGATGAAATGGAAAGATTTAGTAGATAAACAGGGGACTGATTCGGAGAACAGGCGTTTCATTGAGTGCTCCCAGTGACAGTGAATCCTGCAGTCTGCCATGAATGGTAAAAACCTCAATGAGTGTAAATACACATCCGTGTGTGTAAATACTCTTTTCTCACACACTGATCCTCTGTACACACTTTCATTTAACATGACTTATTCTAAGAACAGAAGCAAAACTACCTTACAATGTCAATAAAAGTTCTGTATATTTAAGGTGTGAATTTAGCAACCAGGAGGTCCTTTTTAGATTAGTGGTCTGAGCGTTTCACTTCTGTTATGATCTGGCACAGTGAACACATTGCACAGTGACCCAGATTCTCCCTGTGCTCTGTGGCTTTGGACTGCTCTGCCAGTGTCATCCATCTCCCAGAGCAAAGGGGAGCTCCAGCCACACATCCTCAGCCCACTCTTTGCTGGGACTGTAATCAGAAAAAGGAAGGGTTACACTGGAGAATTCCAGCTCAGCCTCCTGGGCCCCTTAGCCATGGACATGCTGCCTCAATTCTGACACCGGCCTCTGTGCACAGCAGCAGCACCACTGGGATAGCGTAAGAATAAAATTACTTTTCTTCGACTATTTTTTTCTAATAGTTCTTGCCTGTTTGAGTTTAGATACACTTAGTTCTGTAGTCAAATACATTCTCAAATGACTACCAGATTAAAAGAGCAAAAAGCATTCTGGAATTCACGATTGCTTTCAGTCAGTGAAGCAGGGAGAATGTTACAAAATACAAAGTCACTCTTCAGTCTGACCTTGATTTGCAATCTACAATTTAGTGAATCTCACATCACATCAGATGTTCACTGGGTTAAAAAGATCAGTGAGCTTACCTGCCAGTACATATGTAGCTTATCTCTTTGTTTGGAGTTCAGCTTGTCAGCACACTAGTGATCTGTGCTCCATCTGCACATGGAAGCAGAAATATTCTGGTCTCATAATACACAGGCTAGCATTGCCCTGTAGTTCTTGTTTCAGCTGAGGAATGTTTATGGGGCTGAGCATACTGGTGCTGTCATCCTAATTTTTCTGCGCTGTTATTGTACCAGCACAAAGTTCTTGCAGTGTGTGGTTTCAAATGCTGGCTGCTCAGCAAATGAGCTAGTGCATGCAGCATTGTAATAACACAGAAATCTGCATGTTGAATTTCAATTATGCTTTAAAGCTTTGGAAACAGAATGCTTACACTTTTTTTTTTTTTTTCAACATGCAATGAAATGTTGTTGTTTGGGTTTTTTTGTTTGTTTTTTTTTCTTTCTCCTCAAGCATCAGCACGGCAGGGCACTAGAGAGTTTCCTTCTATGTAAGTGATTGTTTACTTCAGCTCCTGTGCCCTGTGGAAAGCCTGCCTAGCGAGTGACCATGTTAGAAAAGAGGCTCACTCTGTTTTCAAATCAGTTAATGCATTATCTCCCTCTCATGAAAGAGAGGAAATTAATTCAGTGAGATGTTTTTTACCTTCCCGTGTTTAAATAGGCAGTGCAGTAATGCATTTTGAGGTTGGTGCAAAGTAGAAGGGTGCTCAGTGACTTATTGAGATTTATTTGCAGGAATTTGCCACTGGTGCCTGCAGTCAGCACATGTAAGGGACTGGCTGCTTAGGACAGGAAAGAAGAATCATTAATTCTTGAAACTGAGGTTCACAACTCACTAGCAATCATCTTTTTTATTCTGGGAAGTGTTTGGATTCACAACCCTCTGGCAGGCTAGATTTCATGGTCACTCTCATAGTGCCAAAAGAACACCTTTAATGGCTTTAATAGAACATAAAGTGGAAATAGTGCAAGGCTGGATTCAGCCATGATGGCAGGGAGGAACTGGGAAGGGTTTTTACCAAAAAGAGCATTCTCATTGTCACAAAACATGGTCACTATGAATTTAACCCTGGAATGCTGCAAAGGAGTTCTCACAGCCTAAGAAATGCAGCTGCCACCAGGCAGGCAGGTCTGTACACCTTAATGGCAGCAGTGTCCAGAAACACAGCAATAAAATCTAAAAGCAATACAGTCATCTCCGAGTGGCTGAATATAATTGTATCAGCCCAGTTTGAAAGGCACAGCTAATCTGCCCAGTTGCAATTTTTTATTTTTTTTTTTTATGAAGCCACACTGCTTGAGGGAACTCTGCACTCTCCACTGGTGTGTGGAGAGAAGTCCATGATCTGCCAGGTGAAGCTAAGTTGGGTTAGGGTAATGGCATCTCCTCACCATGAGCAAAATTACAGGCTGGAACAGGAAAGCATTTTTAAAGTTAGAGATAATTGAGACGAACAATCCCACATTTGAAAAAGGTGTAAAATAAGAAACATAAGATGCTCGTTTCCCTTCTGTAAGAGTCTAATACTTATGGTTCTTCAAGGTAATGGACAAAGAAACAATGAGAACCAAAGTTCTCATTAACAATAATCAAAGAGAAGAATGAAGCTGTAAACTCTGAATAACTACTTCATAAACCTCATTTATAGGGGGGTGCAATTTAAAGCCACTACTGGTTTACAGAACAACATATAAAAATCTTGCTGCACATATTTTTAAGAAAATAGAAAGAAATACCATATTTTTAAGAAAATAGAAAGAAATACCATGTACCCATGGTAGTTGTGTATTGGTCATGGTACCCAAAGCTGGTCTCCATGGTGCCAGTGAAACAAGAGGTGGAGGAAAAAGCAAAGGAAGTAAGATTCTAACTTTCTTCTTGTGCAACATAAATTAAAAATGGGAGTACTATACTATGAGAAAGGTTCTAAGTACATTCCAAGGGCCCTAGTGACAGAAGTAAGCACTCTAGCTCTGTTTTTCAGTTTAGTACAATGTCACTGAAGTCCCTCGAGGTGAACAGCCTCACAACCCACAGAAACTTCCAACACTAAGTCTCAATTCACGCATGCATGCACTCTGCTTTTAGAAAGCAAGAAAACCAAGAGTAAAAATTCGGATTTTTCACATTTCATACTAATGAATCCAACAGTAGTCTTGAAACACTGCAATAGAATAAGATCCCTATTTCCTATGTTTCAATAATTAATTCATTGACACAGCTACGATGATGATAAGGGGAAAAGAGCTGCTCCCCATTGCCACAAGACAGTACCTCCAAAATTAACACTGAATTGTGATAAAGGCTCTTCTTCCAGCCAAGAAGGCAATCAATGCAGAGATCAGAACCACAATGGTTTGAATTATTATCCCATATTTTCAAGTAGAACTTGGCTTCTCCATCAACATGGGTGTTAAAACAAATGACAGCAGGAGCTGTTTTGGTAGCAACCAGATTTTAAGATGAAGTGACAATGGAGAAGACTCCAAAGTAAAAATCCCAGTGGCAGGAGGGGAAGAACAGGACCTGGTCCCCTGTGAATACACTGTGGCAACAGACTTGCTTACAGCAAAGGGCAGGAGGACATCACTGCTCCTTTCCTGTGTAAGCTTCTCACTTCTCAAACTTTCTTTGCTATAAATGCCAAAACAAGGGAAAATAAGGCTCAAAGAGGAACAGATATTAGAGATACAGCATTATGTTTTGTGATTCTTCACTCACATGCTAATTTTTGTTGATCTCATTCAAGTATAACTTCCAGCAACAGACTGTGCAACATTCCAATGAGAAACTTTACTCTTTACCTTTTTTTGTCAGAGATAAAATTGACTCTAGTAGTACTTTTTTTGGTGTCCTTGCAATTCTAGCAACATGAAGCTGCTTGAAATTTGGTCCCTGCTAAGGCAAATGTAGCTCTGTAGAACATGAGGAAGCAGCTAGAGCTGGTGATTCTGATCTAAAGTTTTCTTCTGAGCTCTGGTTCTGCACATGTGTGAGGAATATGAACCAACATCTTCCAGTCTAATATTTAAAGTTATTAAGGCTAAGATAACTGTCTGTGAGGACATGGTATTCATATGGCTAGTTCTTACATGTTCCACCAGCAAGAGATAATGTTAAAACGAATGGGAGCACCAGAACAATTCTAATTCTAAGGCTCATTTGTTTTTGTCACTCATACATGTATGTGCCAGTGGTTAGTGATTCATTTTTTGAAGAAATGACTGGTAAATATCAGTCCAAATTACTGGAAGAAGTAGTAGAGAGAGGGAAAGATGGTAATTTCTCATGCATTACAGGGTTGTAAAAACAAGTTAATGTTAGGGGGATTTTGAGTGCTGGAACACAGAATGTCACAAGTGGGGTAATGCTTGGTTTTGTCTTATTAATAGGCAAATACTGAAAACGTTCTAGAAATCTAACAGATAACCCTACAGGAAACTTAAAAATAGTCTAAAAAAACATTCAGCTTTGCTTTCATTTCCTATTAGTCATTGTGAGAACTGTCTTCCAAGATACTGAAGGTATTATCATGGTTGACTACGTTACACTTAAAACCCTCAGGGCAGCTCTACACTTACCTGTGCATAACCTGCAATCAAGTATGAAAAATAAATATTAAGGCACATTTTGGAATCCCTGAAGCCTTGTTTGAGTGGCTTATGCTGTCGACTTTGGTTTATATCATGCTTTAAATTTGGCAGACATATCAACAGCAACGGATACTTTATTTTCTGTTCAGACAAACCATTTTGTTTAACTATGGCTGGAAAAAGCCCCGAACTGCATGGCAGTACAGACTGCAGGTTAAGCTTTTTTTCCTTCATAGAGCAATGTGAAACATTTTTATTTCAGGTCTAGCATAGACCACAGACTCTGCTCTTCATTTACAACATGGTACAAGCAAGAGATTAGAAGCAGAAGTGGAAAAAGGCCACGGTAAATTGCTTTTGCCTTTTTTATATAGTGACCCATGGCTGTAGTCAGGAGAAAACAATATTCTCTCAAGAAATCTGCAGTCTATTTCTCTGTTTTACATACTGAAAGAGTGCAGAGCACTGTGGGAATTGTAAAACAAGGCAATGTGGAATTAAATAAAGTTAGGCAGTGCCATAATGTATATGCTTAGGTGGTAATCATCAATCTGGCATTTACTGCTGCCATGCCTGTGTGGTTTTTCATTAGGACACAACTGCCCACAGTGTAGCTGGAAGCCTGGATAGCTCTGGCTTGTATTAAAGGATCACTCCTGAGAACCTGAGGGAGGTTTTATCGAGATCAGCTCCTGGCCTTACTCTCCTCTTACGCCCAGTAAGTCTGACACATAACAGACATTCCTATTATCAGTGTAGGATGAGATTTAGGCTTGATCTCATTTAAATTTTATCAGCATGGCTGTTGATCAGCTGTTGTTATTCACACATCTCTCCCAGTCCTAGAGTTATCTCTTTAACTGCTGTTGTACTGATGCCAGGGAATGCCAGTAGAAACATTTTATACCTGTGTAATTGGATCTACACTAAAGTGATTGAAATAATGATAAAACAAAAAGCTGGTCTTGTCTGTGGAGGGAATTTTATGACAGAAATCTGTCTCTATAGGCAGGGGCTCAGGCTACAAGTGACTACAAGAGCAAAGCATCGAGGCACAGCATTGCCAATCCATGGCAGCCCCTCCCCGTGTGCCCAGCCCCTGGGGACACAGGACAGGAAGGACAGGACAGTGTGGCCAAGTTTAAGGCGATGGAGTCACCAGGCCCTTGCCACGGGCACTGCCTTGGCCATCTGCTTGGGTCAGGTGATGGATTAACTTGTTAAGCTTCAATAAGTTGTGAGTGACTCTGAGTCCCCTCTTTGTGTTTCCAGCAATTGCAGTCAATGTGTGGAAATGATGTGAAGGAAGAGCAGCTTTTTTCTAGTTGGCCTTACCCTGCCTTTTCATTTATTTGAGGCACACGAAGAAAACTTATCAAAACCATGGCAGTGACTTCTGTTCAGTGGCTCTCTTCTCTACAAAATTAATGTAAAGAACACAAACATAAAGATTTATTCCTGACAAAGAATCCAAAATAAGCGTTCAAGATAGCAAAAGTTCAGTAACTGAAATAGTGGTGCTCAGAACAAATACAGTAATAAAAATCCCAGCTACCTGAAGGAGACAGGCACCCTAAACCCTAACCCTGAGTTCTTTATTTGAAACTCTTGATAATGATAATGATGATAATAAGGAAGATAAGGATAAATATCTCTGGATTATTGGTAAAATTTTATTCATGAAGGTTAACTTTGGAACTGAAGCAGAGGCAATTTTTCAGGGTTATGCCCAAGATTCCTTCTAGGTCTGGACACAGAGCCTGACTTCTGCCTTATCAGACAATAAAATTATTCTTCCTCTCAAGTTAGGACCCAATATATTATCTATATTATTGGATATATATGATTTGATACTATTGGATCAAATTATGTTTCTTTAATAATATAAAATTAATAGAATACATAAACATAAATAAAATTAGAAATATTCTGGTGTACTTAGATTAATAAAACTTCACATTATAACACAAAGGGTTAGTTTGGTTCATGAGTTTACAATTTATAGAAGAAATGAAAATATCTTCAAAACTGTTAATGACCAAATTTGTGGTCATACTCTGAAAGGTGTGGTCTTGAAAACTCATTTGTTCCTACATAACTTTAAAATATTTCCAGAGAACACAAGTAAGAATACTAGCAAAAAACCCTAGCAGCATGTAATGCAAAATGTCTAGGATTGTATGCTTTAAATGCATAAAAATTTATTGGACCTGGACCATGTATGGGATTAATACTTTTCTGCCAGTCCCTTGATTTCTAATTTCTTTGCCAAACAATTATGAACAAGGATGATGATTTATCCTGGCCCTCCATAGTTCTATTTTCATTTTTTTAGTTCAATTTCAGAAGAAGTTCATGAAATTTAGGGTACTTTCATGCCTAACTATTGCAATTTATACCAATACAGTTAAAATGTCAAAACATAATATTAATTGATTAATATTAGTTTAAAAACAGTTATAAGAGTTCAGGAGGGTGAAATCTCACTCACATAAATCCTCCTTGCACTAGGTCAACTACAGCTTTTATTACCATGACCAAAGCCATAATTGCCTTGGTAGTGCAACCAATTATATCTATTTTTAAACTGAATATCTAAGACACTTAAGAAAATGTCACCTGTAATTTTTAGTCTCATACTCTTTTCGAATAACAGGTGTAAGTAACCATCTTTTGTAGCAAGCTCTGCCTCACCACGAAGTACCAAAAGTACAAAGTTGCTTGCTTCTTTAAATTATATTTATTATGACACTCTGGGATGGAGCACACACTAATTTCACTGGATAAATGGAAATTTGAGACCTCTAGGCTATATTCTAGGCTAGTTACAAAAAGTAATGACTATGTGTTGCAAAAAAACCAACAAAATATTTTGCTGTCAATTGTCTTGCTATATGTCAAATGCATTATCTGCAAATTGTCATGGTTTAGTTTTGTGTATTATTTCATTTCATTGAAGTAAGCATAAGAACAAAATTTAATCTGTTTCGGTTTCCCCTTCAAATTCTTCACTCTGAGAAATTATATGAGCTAACAACTTGGTTTCATCATAAAAATGGTTTAGGACAGCATTTTTTTTTTTTTTTTTGCCCCAACAGAGATTTTCTTTCTTTAGCAACAAGAAAAATGCTGTATAAAACTTGAATAAAATGAAGTCTCTTCTGCTGCACTGAAATCTAGATTTTAAACTCAAAAGCAAAGGCTAAGCTTTATTAGACACCAGTGCGTTAAGTCTTGACAAAACTGACTGACCAATGTATTTTAAGCTGTTTTCTTTTAATTTTTTCTCTTGCTGTTTGCTCTAAAACCCCTGTGAGCACATAACCAGCATTGCCTTTTGTGCTTTTTTGACACTAATTGAGATATATCTTAATTTGAAGCTTTTTGAAGGACATTTCCCTGGGTGCTTCCTTCAGATTCTTACGCGAGATCACAGATTAAGCAAGGTTAAAGCAGCCTCGCAAATAATTAAATTGTAGCGATGGAAAATACGGCGTGCTTTTGTTTTTGTTTTGTTTTTTTCCCCTGTTCAACGTTACAAAGAGTCTTTTTTTTTTTTTTTTTTAATTTTTTTTGGGTAATTTTGAAGTGGCGGAGCTGCTGGAGGCCGTGAGGGAGTAGCGCTGCCTGGGGCGCCCTCTAGCGGCGCTGCTCTGGGAAACGCAGCCACAGGCCGCGGTCCCGCACGGCAACCGACGCTGCGACCAAAATAAAAGAAAAGAAAGGTTTTATAACAGTTTTGGTGAGCAGTGGGGTAAGATATTGTAGAACAAACGCGGTTTTGAGAAATGGGTAAAGCATCTTCTGATTCGAGGAGCTTTCTGCTTCATTGAGAATCCTGATGAGCCATGGTCATGAGCGTTAGCAACGGTGTAATTTTGATGAGAAAAAAACAAAAAAAACCCAACAAAACAACAAACAAAAAAACCAAAAGAACACCTAGAACACCAAAAGAACATGCAATTCTAGACGTCGGATGGCAAAAAAAAAATTTTTCAGGAAGTAGACTTAGGAGTCCAAAGCTGAACTGAGTGGCCGTAACGCCCGTAGGATGGCAACCCAAACCCCAGGTAAGACTGACACCGGCCTCTACCGATACCTCGGTGCTCCTGTCAGCAAACATTCCATGACTGCTGTGGAAGGAAGGTCTGGAATGTTACATACTGCTGTGAAAACCTTAATACTGAACATTCTGTTATCTAAATTGAAGGAAAGGAATCCCAGAGGCACGCATTCTTTTCGTTCGAAACAATCCCAAGCATTTTTAAATGAACGACTTCGCTCACCGCTGAGATACAGCAATCCCTGGAATGGGAATTACTGAGCCCTTGGCAACCTTACATAGCTTGAAGCATCCATGCCCATTCTCTGCTATTTACTTTGCCCCTGCAGCAGATGTTTGTTCAGCAAGTCCTGCCTTGTACTTGCATTGAATGAATAAAGTCCTTGATGGGGTCCAGGTAAGTGTTCTCAGAAACTCTGCTTTGCAAAGCAATTATTTCACTCTCTGGCCCACAATGGAGTCAGTTCTTCAAAGTTAGAGTCGAAGAATTGTGAGACTATGGACATGAGTTCCTCTTTTTCTCAAGTGAGCAGTTTTGGTACTCAGATTACAGAGCATGGAAAGCCAGGGAATTTCCTGCAAATCACACATCAGACTGATCTCTCTTTGGTATTATATGGCCACCAATGCCATTGGTATTAAGGTGATGTCAAAAAGGATCCTAAAGCATATCCTGTTACTGAAGAGTACTGTTCTTCCCTTTTGCAGAACACAATACACTCAATATGTTAAGAAATCCAGGTCCAATGATGATTTAAAAGCACTTTATTTCAACAGGTCTTTAATCTCTCAGCAAGACAATACAAGGAAATCTAGGCATGCAACATACTCATAAAATCAATTCCATTTTTGAATGTGAAAATTTTGATCTATATCAAACATCTGCATATGTTTTTATTCAAACATAATTTGAGCAATATTAAAAATATTTCTATTAGTGACATATTAATTTTCACATTAAATAAGAACCTGACAGGCACGGGAATTAAAAGACTTGCCAAAAGCCAGATTGAAGAGAGAGGCCTGGTAGAAAAGAAAGCTGGGTCTTCCAGCATCCAGATTAGTACCTGATTTACCTGTAAATTACAACTCCTGTTGTTCTCCATCTACAGCTATGGTCAGTGTAGGTATCTACCTGCTTTGTTATTGCCCTGCACAGTCACAAGGAGAAAAATTCTGTACTTTGGCATGGGCACTTCTGTCATTTCTCCAGAAGAAACAGCTCTTTTCTACCCTGGTGGTCATAAATTCAGAATCTCCATCATGACTCTAGCTGATTTTTCTTTAATTGCACATGCAATTCAGCTGAAAGGAGAATTAATAAAAATATATTTATTTAAGACCAACTTATATTTGGAGCTCCATAATGAATATTAAATAATATTTAATAATATTTATATGTTAAAATAGGTTAAACAAGCCGCTAAAGTAAGGAGAGGGAGAAAAAAAAAAGGATGTGACTTTTCTTGCTAGTAAATAAAATATCCTGCAAAATATCCCGAAGGTTTGTTTTTTTTCTTTTAGAGGAAATCACTTGTAATTGCATTAAGTTGGAAGGAAATTTATTTTTATTGTGGCAGGTAACAGAATAGCCTTTTAGTATCTTTTGTTTGGAATATTTGAATAGATATGCAATCCAGTTAGTGTGCATCATTCTGAAATTTATAGGTTTCCAGTGGAAGCTAATTTAAAATAATGAAAAAAATATTGTTTATTCTAGCATTTTTGCATGTCTAGACTGCTTCTTAAACACAAGCTGTGCTGTAAAGTACAGTTAAAGACACAATATATTTCAGCTTTCTTAGTTTGTTTCTGTTTTGCAAGACATAAATCCCCAGACACTCTTAAAGATGCAAAGAACAGCACAGTGCAACTTGTTACGTTTACAAAATGTATTTAAATGAACAGTTTCTGCAGATTCCTATTACTCAGTTTGCTGTTATCAAGGACAGGTATTTCATTAATTCCTAGCTGCAAGACTCGCTCTGATTTTGATCTTATTTGAGTCATTTTAAGCTGCCACCTGTATTGTCATGGATATCATTGCTGCTGCTCCAGCAGGGACCACGAGTTCCCCCTGTCCTGCCTGGCACAGCCCCTGCCAAAGCCCTGCCCTTTGGGTGTGCATGCAGCAACTCTCCAAGCAGAGCATAAAAATTAATGTGTTTTATACATAATTCATGGCATTTAAAAAACATTGTCACTTGACAGCTGAGTTGATAATAAAATTAGTTTGTTCTACCTCCCGCTGTTAAGTACGAGACTTCCAGAGCTCTGTGTTTTAATGGTTCTGGCAGCACCTCTGTGAGATGATAGCCACCACTGGTGCCTGGCTCTCCCTCAAAAATCTGTGTATTTAGAAACTGAGACCCTTCTGAAAAAAATGCAGCCTAAACTTCCTCCCTATCAGCAATAGGTGTATAATGTCTCCAGTCCTGGAATGAAAGGAGTAGGGTGCATATAAACATGTGACAATTGTTCATCTCGATTTGTAGCTGTAGGGTTTCTTTTTTTATCCATTTGTGTCATTTCTAGTTGTTGTTGTATATGACATAAAGTTATTTGACCTGATGTTATGCCAGTTTCTTGGCCAAAAAATAATATTTCCACAAGTAATTTAGACAAAAGAAGATCAGCCACTGTAATTATAGAGCACTGCAAAGAGTTGGGCTCTGGGAGACCCAGACCCACTGGTTGTGTTATTAGCAAATCCAAATACAGGATCAACTGGCATTGATACAATGGTGCAATGGAAAGGCAAAACTTGGAATTTTCCATTATTGAGAAGTAGATGTAAAATCCGGGCTAGTGCTCAAAAACCCGACTGGGATTTATTTTACATTTCCACTAAATGGGGATGAGGAAAAAAAGGAGAGAAAGAAACTGTTGCTCACATAAGTATATGGAGAATAAAAGTCATATTTTGGACTGAGGCAAAATCCTACCAAAGATGTGGTATGATGTGGCTGCAATTTGTTCTCTGAGTTTTTCTGTTGTTCTGCCAGCAAAGAAGAAACAAAGCAGAACTCCGTGAGGCCTTCAGCAGAGAAGGACCTCCAACCTTATCTGTCAGGCTGGTGAAAGCAGCTCCTTTTTGTTCCCTGCACCAATCTCCACGCAGCCCCCATCCCCAGCACCGAAGGGAAAGCTTGTGTCTCTTATTTTCTTGCATAGAGACATAAAAGTGAATTACAATCTTTCTCTGCAGCTGTCATCATGTGGCCTCTCAATGACTTATCTGGCGACCAAAGTAAGGCTACTCAAGCAATATATTTTATGTGACCTTTGCAAAAATGCTGAGAATTCGTCCTGCAGGCAGTGCATTTTTATTTAACAGGTTTTTCCATGACTGTAAAGCCAAGAGTTGCATAATATCCATAGGACTCTTACATTTTGAGAAGTTAATAAAAAAGCCTGGCATCTGTGGGAAGAAGAAGCACAATAATTGCAATCAGGGGAAGGCAGGGGCAGCCGCTGCTCAGCTCCCTGCAAGGCACCCGGCCCCAAAGTCTCAGAGACCTGCTAGGACACAAATTGCTCTTAATCAGCCACACTGCTTACAGCATCCTGAGCAATGAGCTGAAGGTGCTCTATGGAAACCATAGTTCTGAGAGTTTGTCTGCTAAGTGCAAGTTTCAGAAAGGAAGCAAGCTTGACCTTCACAGTATGCAAAACTTTGGCTCTGGTCCTAGCTCCTTTCACATGTGAATAGTTCCTGTGAGGCCTCTTCATGTGCTCAGAGTAACAAACAATTTCAGGATTTAGACCTTGATCTGAATCAAGGGTAGCAGCAATATCTTCTGATGAATAAAAGTATTTTGTTCATAGTATTTTCTGCATGGACAGAGTTATTCTGACTCAAACTCTTCAGTTGTATTATGTAGCTGCTCTGGTTTGTAAAGGGTTCTTGCCCTTTTCCAGGGTTTCTCCCCAGTATCTGTTAAATAACACACCTACTTCTTACTAATTTTTTTATTTTTAATTTTTTTTTTAAATTTAAATTTGACTTCTGTCTGTGTAATTCAAACACAGTTGAGGCAGAATGCTGGATCCATTGTAGCTTAGACAGTCCTTGGAAAGCCAGACAGGTCATCTTCCCCAACACATGCCCCTTGCTTTCCTTTCTGGACTGGCTGATGCTATCACAGTTGCTTGCTCTTGTACAGGACAAACCATCCTGAAGGTCATTTGTGTCCAAGCAATCCACAGAAATTCCTTCCCCAATTGCCTCTTCTTAGGTGTAAAAGGTGTCCATTATGGACTTTGTTATTTTAGAAATGCTCTGTAACAGCAGCTCGGTGAAATGGGTATTAACAGGATTGATAGCCAGTCCTCATCTGTATGCCACCATCGTGACATAAACCAAACACACAGAGCTGAACTCTGGCTTTTATTTTTTATCCTTTTGGAGTTTCTGTATATGCCATTTTATTACAAAATGTTCAGGAACGTTGATAAATAAGTCTCCCTGACTCTGGTAGGTGTTACTCTCAGCAGCGTGGTGCACAGGAGCCAGGACACAAACTCTAATTTGTGAGTAATGTTCTGTTTGTACATAATGGGACACCTCTGCCATCTGTATGTATGTGGGGCAAAAATAATGAAGTCATAGCTTCACTAAATTCAAAGAATTTAGCACCCAGTAGAGTAAAATACAATGGGCATTTGGTTATAGTCAGGTGACTGAAATACGATATGGAAATATGACCTAGAAGAAAAGGCATTACATCTGTTCTGGAGTATCTCAGCATGGTTAATGGCCATGCAATTGTTCATTCCGAGTCCATATTCAAAGAATCTCACTGAATATATGAGTTAACAGGTAAGATGGAGACAATTCACTGAATGACTGGGGATTTTCAGAAGCTGGTTTTAGAACTTGCTCATCCTCTCACTTATATACCTTTATTTCAGAGAAATTCTGGCATTTTAACTATATTTAGCAATAAAAGTGAGACATCACCTACATCTTGCTACAGTGAAGAAGGTAAAATAAGGCTTTCACAGACATTCTCATACTATTTAAAGAAGAACACAAGAAAAATGTGTGCTGTTAGGGTAAGTGCAATGTCTTCATCAGAAGAGTTTAAAACTGTCGTGTCACCCAAGTACAGAAAAAATGCTCAATTATTTACAAATAATTATTGTGTTCACTGAGGAGTGCCTACTGCAGGCATCTGGCAAAATACTGCAAATAATACAAGATACTCAAATTACTAAAATCAACACCACAAATTAACTATTAATTAAACTGTATTTTCACGCAAGCTGAACTCACCACCACAGCCTTACTGTGCCATCCACTGATCCCTGATCACAGACTGAAGTGACTTCACACGGCCACCAGCCCCCATCCCCGGGGGACCCCCCGACCCCAGCTCTGCCCCTGCCGGGGAGCGGGGTCCGGCTCGGGCGGGACAGCCCGGCCCGACGGACACTGGGGACGAGCCGGGGACGAGCCGGGGCCAGCGCTGCTCCCCTGGGCAGCGGGTCCCCGCTGGAGGCTGCGGCACGACCCCCCTGCCTCCGTCGTGGTCTCTCGCACCCCCGAGCTCCGGTCCTAAAGAGGAGCCGCTGAAACGTGCGGGACACCCGCCCCACCCCCGAGCCCAGACACCCAACATCCCCCGAACTTGGGCACCCAAAATCCCCGAACCCGGGCACCCAGCATCCTCTGAAACCGGGCACCCAAAACCCTCGAACCCGGGCACCCAGCATCCTCTGAAACCAGGCAGCCAACACCTCCG
Source organism: Acridotheres tristis (assembly GCA_037013685.1). Classification (NCBI taxonomy): domain Eukaryota; kingdom Metazoa; phylum Chordata; class Aves; order Passeriformes; family Sturnidae; genus Acridotheres; species Acridotheres tristis. The sequence goes on from CM072889.1 coordinate 17,878,868, forward strand.
AATCCGGCCACCCAACAGCCCCGAAATCGGGCACCCAACACCCCCGAACCCGGGCTCCCAGCATCCTCCGAACCCGGGTGCCCAGCATCCTCCGAACGCGAGCACCCAACACCCCCGAGCCCGGGCACCCAGCCCCGCCGCCGGGAAGATCCCGCTCATCCCCGGGCGCTGTCCCCCCGGCGCCCGTTCCGCTCCGGAGCGCGGCTCGGCCGGCGGCGGCTCCGCTGCCATCCCGGGCTGCGGCGGGGGCGGTCGGAGCGGGCACCGCCGCACTGACGGGCTCGGAGGGCGGGCGGCGGAGCCGGGGGCGGCAGCTCTTCCGCGGGCACGGGCGCTCTCGCAGCCGGGGCGAGGCCGAGGGGCGATCCCTCACATCCCCTCCTTGCTCCCCCGCCGCAGCGCTTGTGCAGGCGGGGAGCGCGGCGGAGGGAGGCAGAACGCACCGCCGGCGCTGAGCTGCCCGGCCGCCCCGGGCTGCGAGCGCCGCGCCCCGCTCCGGTCCCGTTCCGGTCCCGAGCGCCGGTTCTCCCCCGCTTCTCCCCTGTCTGGGAGCCGCCCGCCGGGCAGTACCGGAGGGCGGGGGGCGCCGACGGGGACTGGGGCCGCCCCCCCCGGCGAGTCGGCGGAGCGGCCACGCCGCCGCTTTCGGGGGATTCTCCGAGAGGAGCGGGCAGGGCGGCTCCGGGAGGGGGAACCCCCCTCGGCCCGGCTATTCGCGTCCCCGGCGTCGCTCCTCCTCCTGGCGCTGATGTCAGCCGCGGGGAGGGCCGGCTGGCAGCGGCAGAGCGGGGCGCGGGCGGCCGCGGCAGAGCCGAGCCGGAGCCGCCGCCGCCGCCGCCGCCGGGACAGCGCGGGCTCCGGGGCGCCGCCGGCAGCGCAGCCCGCGCCCCCAGGGCCAGCCGGGCCAGCACCGGGCCAGCCCCGCCGGGGGCCGGGCGAGCGCCCAGCGGCGGCGGCTGCCCCGCGGGGGGACCCGGCGCTCCGGTGTCCGCAGCCGCCCGGCGAGGGAAGGGCTGCCGGGCTGCGCTGCGGAGCCGCACCGAGTTCAGAGTCTCTCCGCGCAACTTGGGTTACGCGGCCGGACCTCTGCGGACTGGTGCGGAGCTTCCAGGGCGCGACTGCCTTGCCATCTTCTCGCGGCTGCAAAAGCAGATAATTGACTAAACCCAACAGAAATAAAACAAACTCAGGTTACCTAAAAGTTAGGATATCTTTTTTTTTTTTTTTTTCCCCCGTTTCTTTTGCAATTTTATTCCCTATGTGGAAGTCGCGTGTGATTCGTGCTCGGCACACTGCATGGGAAGAAGCGGCTGCCGCTTTGGATCGAGGATTTGCTGTTGCAAAGCTGTCTAACTTCCATGCAGTGGGGCAGCCTTCACTACTCTAAACGCCTTGATGATGTGCTGAGGAGCCCATGTAGACTGGCATCTTGTGCAGAGAAGGCACTTAAGGTAAGAAGGGGGCTTGGGGAAAAGGGGGATTTTTGTATCTTTTTATATGATATCTTTTGTCCAGCATCCCCCCCACCCTTGGAAGCAGAGCCTCAGCGGTTCATCCAGAGCAGTATGGATAGGCTGGAACCGATCAAGTAAAATGAGAGTCCGCTCCTGTGAAAAGTACACGGAGCTCACAAGTGATTGCAAAAGCTGTATTATTTTTAGTCTGGTAGCACAGCACGGTGAGGATGTGTGCTCACGGCGCGGACAGTGAGCAACTCGCCTAGCTCAGGAATGAGGAGATCCAGGGCTCGGTCTCTGATGGGCAGTTTGCATTGGCTGCTGCATTTTATTGAATGTGTGCCCCCCGCTACCTCCCTAGAGCATCCCATCAGCCTGTTTGATTTGTTGTTTTTTGCAGATATAGTGCCTACTGTTAGTGAGAGGGGGTGAGGGATGCAAAAAAGCCCCCCAAACATATGGAACATTTTATTGATGTGATCATAGTCCTGTAATGGAGATTGCATTAAATGAGGATTGCATCAAAATGCCAGGCTGCTGTGAGAGCAGAGAAGGCAAAAACTATGCTAGATTGTAAATGAAGTTCTTTGATTGAAGGATTTTCTTGAACCATGAAGGGATGTCTGTAAGCTTAAAGTTGCTGTGTATGTGGAGTACTGGAATGGGATGAAAACCAGATGAAGCTGAAATGTGTTTAAATTGACTCAAGCTCTGGATACAGTTAGAATTGGTTAGAGGCATTGCAGTGATGCCCAGCGAATTCTTGGTTTCAGCTATGGAGACCACAGAGAGGCGAGGAGAGAGCAGAACACAGAAAGACAAGGAGAGAATGTGATCGTGTGGGGAAGGGAAGGATGGTTCGTTTGTGACTTTTGCCATCGTGCTACAGATCCTGCAGCCTGCTGCCTACAGGCAGGAGCCTTGCAGACGATGTGGAAGGCAGAGGATTTATCTCTCTCATTTTGCAGCCTGGGTGTAGTTGCCTGTAAAGTAGCTGCGAGGTGCATGGCAAGAGGCAAGCAGGGACCTGTTTGCCCTTCTCGGACACTGAAGGAAACTGAGGCTGGGAGAGATGCAGCCGGCTCAGCTGATCCTGCCTTTTTCAGCTTGAATTGATAATACATTTTGAGTAATTGTTGCTGCTTATCTCAATCGGCAGAGGAGGGGAGAAGATGTTCAAGTTTATTGAACCAAAGCAGCGCTGAGGACAGTAGATACTATCAGCTCACCCTTGCATTCTTTTTGTGCTCAGTTGTATTCTGGCATAGACAACTGAGCCATAAAGAGCACCTTCTTCACGCCTTGCTGCAAGGAAGCCTAAAGACAACAAAAAAGATTTAAGTGAAAGATAAATTGTAACTTTTTGCTTGTCTGCAGTGGAAGTAGCATTGATCTGCCAGATTGCACAGGTCAAAAGAGGTAAGATAAGAAACAAAGTTATTTATTTATTTATTTATTTACTAACATTCCCACACACACAAACAAAGTTGGCGTGCAGAGGAGCATCCCAGAGCGCGGATGCACCATGGCTGAGCACCACCTGAGAAACAACTGATGTAAACAGCAGAGAAATTGATGTAAGAATCCTCAACAGTGCCCATCTGTAACTGCAAAAGAGTTGGTTAAATGCTGATTTACAAACCAACCCTGAATAGCTGATGTTCTCAGAAGGAATTTGTTTTCCCATTTGTGTGTAGAATCTCAGGTAACATTTCCAGAACTCAGTCTCTCCCTTGCTGTGTATTTGGCATAAAGTTGAGATGGAAACACTTATTTTAAATAAAATGAAGAAGAGCAGTAGAAGCATATTGAATTCCTCTTAAGCATTTTATTTTGGCAAAAGACAACTTTTCCTGAATTGTAAGAGATAGGTTTAGAATATTCATGGCTTAACTCCAGGGAGCTTAGTGTTAGCTCAGTAGGCAGAAGGTTCTTCCTCTAAAGAGGTATCTGGAAAAGACATGTTTAAATTTCAAGCCATATTCAGTAGAGACTGTTGGTTTCCACATTTTAAAATCATTTTTTTATGCCTCTTAGGGGAATGATGCTTAATCTGGGCAATAAAGCAAGTGTTCCTAGCTCGCTTTTTTAATGGAGAGAGCAAGCAGCGAGCTCCAGCTCTACTTCTATATGCCCAATACTCCAGATTTTAATCTATTTTTTATCAAATAACAGCTGTGGAAGAAATTTTGTCCTTTGAAAACATGGTTATCCATGAAGATCTTGGTGTGTATTTTTACTACAGAAGAACTCTACTTCATGGCTGCATTGTTCATTCTTGCAGCATTTCTTTAAATGTGAGCCTCGCTATAGTTAAAGGATAATTTATATTCAGTGTAGTACTGTCTGCACAGTGGAATTGGCTTTATACATCACAGCCTCTGCAAAAAAAAAAAAAAAAAAAAAAAAAGAGATCAAAGATCTGAACCTGTGGTCCTGTATTGCATTTGTATTCTATGTGGACTTGAGTAATCTCATAGTGGAGCTATTCACGCTCCCACAGTTAGGAGTGTGTCAGCCTTTCCTTTAAAACACCCATTTGCTTAGGAATTTAACAGCTAGTTTTAAAGGACCGGCTCCAAGGGCTCCAAGTTTAAATTAGACACATTCATATAGCAAAAAGAAAAAACAGATATCCTAAACAGCGAACTCTAATAGCATTTGGCAGTATTAAGTTGGGGTTATAGAAAGCTTAGTAGAAAACAAGACCTGTATGAAAAATTGAGAGGTTAAAAATGGAAAAAAAATCCCCATCAAACCTTTCAAAAGGCCCTTGAGGATCCAGGTGAGAGTTTCTAGCTGGATTTTCAGGGGCCCTGTGGTTGTTAAGCAGGCAGTAGGACTTTTCTTGAAGGAGGAGAGCACTGGCTCCAAGCAGGAATTAGTCAGATCTCAGTTCAGTTTCACAGGAATCAGAACTAATGCCTTTGGCACTGTTCCAGGTAGTTTTTTTGAGGGTTCAGTTGCAAGAACAATAAACCCCAAACCTTGTATTGTAACCCGTGTAGTTTTCCTTTCAATGAGCCAAAGAGAACCATTCACTTTTGAATAGTGCTGATTGTCAGCCCAGGTGCTGGGAGCCTTTGGGGGCTGCTGCTGCTGCTAACTCTCACTTGCCAGGTTGTCCACCTGAAACAGCCAGCCCGGTAATCCTGCTTCCCATCAGCAAACTGCCAGCGGGGACAACGGCAGAACCCTTTTGTCTAAAGCATCCCAGAGCCTTTTCCTGGAATTACAACTCCATCTGGATCCCAGAGTACAGTTGCACATTCTGTGTAATACCAATGTTCAAGGAGCAGGTTGAAGATTCAGCTTCCTGTATTCCAAGTATTTTGGACTGGATGAAATAAATGAGTATTGTTTGCCATTTACATAAAAATTCTTAGGGGAGATTAATATTCTTCTGTCCCAGTTACCTCTTTCTGCAATGGGTTGCTGAGGAAATTTGTTGCAGTTGTCTTTCGGGGGTGTGGTGAAGTAGCAGTGACCGTATCTGTGTTGGGTCTGTGAAAACTCATCCTCCTTGCAGATACACAGGCAAGCAATATGAGGTCAGGAGAAATTAATGTGAAAATTAGAATACAGACGAAAAACACTGTGGGATTTAGTCCGTGGACACAATCAAATCATGGTGGTTTTGACAGTGAGTAGGAAACTGTGTCACAATTAAGTATTCTTTTCCTTTGAAGTCTGTTGTCATTGTGTTTAATGAAATCCTGTTGGAAATTATTTCTGACACACTTCGAAAATATATGATTTCCCATAGACTATGCAAGAATTAGCCTTCTTGATGCAACATGGCCTTTTCCAAATCTTCCTACAATCTATGAAAAAATTCCTAGTGGAACAGAGCCTTCCATAACTGCTTTTTGCCTTACATTACATACATACTTTAACTTCTGCCACTCCTTCAGGAGTTCTTTATGTTCATGTGGTGTTGAAGGCGTTTCTGTAGAGGAGTTTTGCTCGCAGGGGTGGCACAACTCAGTCGGCTTAACAGCAAATTCTTTACTAACTTTTCAAGGAAGCTCTTTTTAAATGTTTGTTATTTTCCTTAATCTAAGTTGCAAAGGGAACCCACGTAACCAGATCATCAAAGAACCAAATGCATTGTTAGAGAGACAGATGAATGTTGAAGTCGCTGGAGACTTCCAAATGCAGTAGTGGAATTACAAGCAGAGGTGCCCATGTCTTTAAAAGCCATCACTGGGGGTTTAACGTGGCAGTTCCCTGTGCTCACAAACTTCTGCTTCATCTTCCTGCCAAGGGAACATCTTGCCTTGTGTTCTACTTTGATGTGATATGGTTGTTTTGGGGAAGATTTTCTTCCTCCAAGCCGGTCTAGAAAATAAGATGTCACTGGTGATGTAGTCTGTTTGCATATCAGTGTTTATCTGTTACATCCTTAAGGACATAGTTTTATTATTGTTGTAGGAATTTAATTAGTAATTATGTACGCTTGATGCTGTCTACTGAAGTAGCAGGGAATACATGCTAAAGGGGAAAAAAACCCAAGTATAAGTTTATAATGCTTGTGCACAGCATATTTCATTTAACCAACTGTGCTATCTTGTTAAATAAATAAATGTATATGTATGGAAATCTATGATCTGCTGGATCCCTGTTCTCACACGTGGGCACACTGCAGCCACATGCACTCATGTTTCCAGCTGCAGTCCCTGGCACAAGGCACAGGCATGCCCACCCCAAGGAAAGCATGAAATGCTTGGGGGATGACTGAACTGCAGGTTCCATAAAATGGAGCATAGGGAACAGTTATAAAAAAGCCAACTGTCTCCCTCCAGCCTGTAACTCAGATTTCATTAGGTCACATTTTTTTTAATAATCCTCCCGAGAAAGGAAATTTCATGACTGAGTTTTGTCTCTGCTAATGGAAGTAATAATTTCAACCCATGTTTAGTCATTTCTGCAGGTTCTGCGATTGCTTTTGTAGTTATAAAAGTTTGTATTTCCCTGTCTCCTGACGAGTGTGGAGCTGGGTGTCCTGACAGGCACACTGTTACCTGGATTATTGGTTTTCCTTGGGTGTGATGATATTTTTCTTCCTGAAATGGAGCACAGCTTCAACAGGAGGCATCGTGACAAGGTGCAGGTTGGATTCACAAACTAGAAAGAGATTTTCCTGGGACTTGTGTGATGTTTCTGATGAAAGACCTGGACTTGTTAAATAGCCAAAGAGAGTGCCCTAGCATTCCCTAAAGAAAAGTGCAGAGGAACTCTAGTGTTTGGAAATTCCATTAAATGGAGACTTAAAAAGAACTGTAACGTGCATTTATAACTCTGAACTCAAATGATTTAGGGCCTCAGTGTAGTAGTTTGTTTAGATTATAGTTGCTGTCAGTAATTTAGAAATATATGTAGGATATAAGGATGAAACTAAAGCTATCATTAAATGGAGTAATGGCTTCACTATGTCACTCATTTAATTGACCCTTGGAAAATGTGCGTGGCAATGTGTTGTAAATCAAAATCAGGAGTGCAATGCAACACAGTGATGATTTTGGGGATGAAAATTGGGAAAAGAATATGTAAAATTCATTTTCTGTTCATCTCCCTGCCTTGTTCTCCTTTGAGGCTTTCCAGAATGAATGGATTCCAGTGAAGGGTTTTGAAATAGTTTCTGGTAATGGGGACTCTCCTCCAGGAGATCAGCTCAGTGCTTGTCAGCTGAGTGTACATCCAGAGATCTCTGTTTAAAATTCATATTCAGGAGATCTGTAATTTTATGACTTATGAGAAAAAAATGTAATATATGAAGAAAATCCAGCGTTTTGCTGTCCTGGTTTGTCACACTGTGACCAAGGGGCAGCTGAATTAGCAGTTATTACTTCTTTGTCTTCTATGATTCCACCAGAAACTTCAGGGAAAATAAAAGCCATACACTTGTACATGTGCAATTGTTTATGGCATTAGTGAAATCCGAGGAGTGATAGCTACAGAAGGGTCCTTAGATACTGGGAAATTAATGTATTTTAATTATATGTAATCAATCTGGAAAAAATGATGACTAGAAAAGTAGAACTATAATGAGATTTTTGGTATTCACTTATTCCCCCACCCTTTTTCATATATAAGCCCTTTAAATATATCTAGGAGAACAGCATAAACCACACTTTCTTAGCAAGAAACTCCTTTAAAATCCCTCTTTAAACAATTACAGAATGGTCGGCCATCAGTTACAGTTATTTGTCTTTTGACAACGTGCTCATTCAAATATCAGTTTGTATCTTGCACAGTTTAGATTTATCCACATAGAGAAAGAAAACCATTTCATGAACTGCACTGGGAGTACCCTAAAGCAGAATGCAAAGTATGTTTGAGATCAGTTCACAGAACATTAACTTAAGGTGTTTCAAGCTAGAAAGGGGGAGAAAAAAGACACTTGGCATATCATTAAAAAAAAAAAAAAGTTTAAAAAAGTCGGAAATCAAAGACTTTAATGCTTTCAAAGAAACGTGTCACTCGTGTCTCTGGTCAGAAGCTGTTGTGTTCTGGCTGAGGAATGAGGTGGGATGTGTTGGATGTTGGCAGCCCTGTGAGCAGTGAGCCCTCTTGGCTGTGTCAGTGCTGAGCCATCAGAGCCCTGAGCAACCTGAGCTTGTGTGCAGAAGGCAAAGCCATTCCTGGTGCCTAAATACCAGTGACTCCCTCAAGAGCTTTGAGTGTTTGAATGGAAGCACTTAAAAATCCCTGCTTTCTTCCATCCCTGAAAACAAAGTAAATTGAATTTACTCGTGCTCGCTCTTTCTCACTTTTTAAATTTGACTCAACTGTCTTTGAAATAAGTTTGTTAATTGAAGCTGAAAAGTTGATGCTTTGATGGTTGAGTTTGGGGCCAATTATTATTTGACATTCTGTGTTTTGTGGCTCATCAAATGGTAAAGCATCAACCAGTCTGTCCAGGTAACTGAGTGGAACCCTCAGCACTGGAAAAACACACGGTTATATTTTAGGACAATCACACTAAACAAGAAATGCAGCCAGAAAAAAAGATTCTTTCTACTTTCCATTAATCTAAACTTAGACAACAAACAGAAGTTAAAGCACTGAAGGAAGTTTATAAACAGAGGAAGAACTGTCTGAAATTTACCTGAATTTAGGATGAAATTTACTTTTATACATAGAAACATAGATTCCTTGTAGAATCATGGGTTAGATCTAAAATCTATTGTATTATCTATTAGCTTGAAGAAAAAGGTAAATGTGCTGGTAATTTTTTTTTTGTGCTAGGACAGTCTTTTTGTGATTGTATTGCCTTCCACAGCTCACATTCAGTAGGAGCTTCCTGACAATTTGAATGGGATTTGGCTCCAATTCCGTGTTTGAGTAGTGCTCTTTGGAATCACTGGGTAGGGTACTTTTAAAATACAAAAAAAAATCTTCATTAACAAAGTATTATTGTTCTTTGAGGCTGCTTAGCATCATATACTGGGTCAATTGTCCCGTTGCTACTTTCTTTGGCTATTTTTTTTTTTCTTGCTAACTTAAAGCAGGTTTCAGGTTTTGGTCATTGTTCAACATCAGTGGGAAAACACAAAACCCCAGAATATTTGCCTGTTAAGTTTGATGAAGACTTTATCTGGTTTAATAAAAATACCATTTGCTGTCAGTCCTTTAATGTCAGTGTTTGTACTTTTGTTGTAGTGCACTTAACAAGAAAAGAGGATTTAGAAAGTAATGTCTGAATCAAAAATTGTGCAACATGCCTCTGCAAAAAAAAAGTGGAGAGTCTCAGTTCCTTACATGTAATTCACTTTGGCAGTTGCAGTACTTTTAAGCTCTATTGTATTATAAATGCTAAAAAAGCTTGAAAGAAATCATTGGAAAAAGGTTTAGAGTAAGTGATTTAGAAGAGGCTGGCAGGTGGTAGCGTGGCTACTGCAGGATTAACTAAATTCTGGAAATGCAGTCACTTCAGAATATTGGATCCGTGTCTTGATTTAGTCATTACTGAAGCAGAAATCACTTTGCTGATCTGCTGAACTGCGAGACAGTGGCTGATGGAGATACTAATCAACGAACAGAAATTGCTTTCTGAAAGATTTGGGATGTTCCGGTGATTAAAGGGATAACTTGGTCAGGACACCTCTTTAACTGCTGTGTATATGGTTACATGGATATATGATATTTATGTAAAACCGTGGCACTACAAATAGGTTTTTTGGAAACCTCTAAGGGGAAGTGAAGTGGAAATGATGAAAATTCAAGATACTCTTGGAAACAGCTTCAGTGTGTTACTATGGTAGTAAAATACTTGTTGATGAGCCTCACAAAAGTTAGATGTCATTGGATATTTCTTAGTCTGATGGCTGAGGGAATTAACATTTTTAACAGACTGTTTTGTGATCCATAAGACCCGTTTTAGGATGACATACATCACTTTGTGAGCCACATTTATGACAGATTTTCCTTCTTTCCTTTTCTTTTTAATACTCTCTGACTGATGCAGTCTTTACAACCTCAGCCATAACTGTTTTGGAGGGAGAAATGTCAATTCCGTTGTGGGTTGGCAACAACCATTTTCTTTCTCAGCTTTCGTGAAGGACTCTGGAAATGGGAGCCCTATTTGGAGTCACATATTTCTGTCAAAATGTAGAATTTCCTGCTGTCCTTGATATCAGAGTGGTTTTAGGCTGAGTTCTACCTGCTAATTGCACTGGATCCTTTGCCATTTTATGTTTCCCGGCTGTAAAATCTCTGTATTCATTGAATTTCCTAGTGGTTCGAAGTGCTGCAAGCACCTTAGATAATCTTGGTAGGAAACCCAAAGAAATACTTGAAGCGGATTCTCCTTTCTTCACACTACAAAAACGTTCACTTAATTTACAGAGGTATCCTTGGAAATTTTCAAAGCTTGACCTAAGGCCCTAAGCAGCCTAATGTAACTTAGAAGCCTGAAGCAGGTTTGGCCAGACAGACTCTCCAGAGGTCTCCCAGCCTGAACTTCCCTGTGCTTCTATAAAAAGACATTGACTCCTCTATGTAGGTCACTGCTTTTTGCCTTGTCTCCACTGTGATTTTTTTTTTTTTTTTTTTTTTTTTTTTTGCTCAAATTCAGGAGTTTGCTCTGTCCTTGCTGTTCTGGCTGTTGAGGTGGTGAAGAGGAGAGGAGCAGGACAGGAAAGGGAAGAGAGCTGTAATTTCTGTGCTGGGTCTCAGCACTGCTTGCTCTTGCTGTCCCTGTCTCACAATGTGCTGTTTGGTGTCATTTTGGAGACCTCCTTCAGCTTCAGGTTATAGAGACAAGGCTGCCACTTCAACAAGTCATCTCTTCACTTTGTGCAGGGCCCTCCTGAATACAGGTTGAAGTAGTGCTTTTGATCTGTAAAATTCGTTTTTCTCTTTCCAAGGAAACCCTGCTGTTCGTTTTTGTTCTTCTTTAAAGGCCAACTGGAGAGCAGAAGCCTCAGCTTTATTAACAGAGCTGAGGGCAAGAGAACCTGAGAGTGATTCTTTGCCCTTAGTCCTACAAAACCTAAGTTAGTTGACATTCAGAGCTGTAAGACAAACTTGTTAATTCAGTTTTTCCTGAGGGTTTTCTGGGGTGGACACATTAGCTGGAGTGTAATTTTGTTTGTATTTGTGAAGAGTGTTCTGCTGATGCTTCATGTTGATGGTTTATTGCTCTTGACTACAAGAGTGACTTGAGGTTGATTGACAGATTCCCTACAGAAAAATGCAAGAAATGCAGTTTCCAAAGAAAGACTTAACAGTGTATGACTTTGAAGATACAGGAATAAAATCAGTTTGGGTATTGGCAATATTTTTATGGGCAGGAATTTAAGTGCTTTTATTAAATATATTAAAAGATGCCTACAAATAACACCAAGGGTCTTAACAATTCTCTAAAAATTATATTTATGGTTACAGAAGTTCTAATTTATCTGTTGTTTCATCATGGAATTACTTGCCAAAGAAGGCAGTCAAACAAAAATTGTTCACTGGAAAGGAATGATGGAGGTGCCTAAATGTGAACAAGCATTTCATGATTTTTACTGTTGTTAAAGCTTCATTTCTGGTAGTTTCATTTACTTTCCATGCTGTCTGTCTAACATGATGTCATTGGTATTTTTTATTCATCTAAAAGGATCATGATACTGCCTATTCTAAATTTAGCTGAAATTTAGATTAAAAATTACTTCCGTGGGTTTGTGTTGGTTTATTTGGGCCAATTTTAACTGAAAGCTCAGCAGAATATTGCAAGTACTCATTCAGTATTTTCCATCCTTGACTCTTGCTGTACCATTTTGTTCCTGCTGTCTGCAAAAGAACATTCTCCCTTAAAAAAATACTTAGGTGTTACTAAATATTTCAATAAATGTCTGCTGCAGGCAATTTGTTGGACTTTAAACATAGTTGTTCCACAATTATGGACGGTTTCCTTCAGATTCCATTGATGAAAGCTTCTTATCCTAATTATTTGTTTATCTTAATGAATGCATGGTAAAGGCTGGATTGAATTTGCACCATTAGACACTCTCAGTCTGATATTTTCAGAAGCCTGCAGATGTGGATTTTAAATAAATGAAAAGAGCAGATGGTGTACAGGGAAATCTTTGGTAGGCCAAGAAGCTAAATCAAAGTTTCCCTGAGTTCCTTATGAGGAGGTACCTCATGTAGGGGCTGCTTTTCCACCACTAGAAAATTTAATAATGACCTGTTGATCTACAGTATGTTGTAGAATCTCCTAAATATGCAGAATATTCTTTAGGAAAAGCCTGAGCCATAGGAAGAGATCTGCATTGTGCACTCTGCTTTTTAGAATGTATTTTAACGTGGGGCTTAGGCTTGCTTTGAGACAATCAACCCTGATGGTGCTGAATATAAAAAATGTCAATATAATTAGTCATCTCCAGCAGAAAATAATTTTTGCCATTTTTTTCCCTGTGTGGAGGAGAGGATGAACTGGTTTTCAGTTACTCTTTATCATTTCGGTTTCTATTTTTGCCACCGACTGGGAACATTTACCAATTACTTTTTTTCCATCTTGTATTGAGAGATGGGCTATCTTATGAGATAAAGATTTAGAACTGAAATGCTCTGGTGGTAATTCAGCAAAAGCTACTCCCGATGGTGAGGAGTAGGAACAGAACTGCCCATGGTCAGCTTTGGATAGAATGTGAGTTACATACACCACTCTCCTCCTGATCCATGCTCTCTTAATTCAGATATTGCAAGCATTCATTGTAGAACTTTATATTAAATGTTCTGGGTGAGGCACTTATATATGAACTGTTTCTGTTTCGTTTGGCATTGATGCAACTGCAGTAAAAGTTATGTGAATAAAGGATGGTACCCAGAAAGTCAAAGCACAGATAGTTGTTCTGATCCTTCCCTGATTTGAATTCCCCTAAAAAAAAGCTCAAAGATCCATCAGTCAAGCATATCTAGGCAAGAGAGTGCAATGTAAATATATAGTTACCATCATAGGGAGCAGGTATGGGCTCTATAACCACAGGGAAATCACAGATTTTCAATTTCCCTTGGAAGGTGTTCATTATTAGAAAGTGTTACCAGAGTACTGTTTGTTGTCGGAGAAGAAAATCCTGTTCAAGTTTTTAATGAATCTCTTGAGAGATTCATCAGATTTACAGGTTAAAAAAGCTGTAAACATTCTACTGGGAGCAGTCATTAAAGGGAAGATGAATGTGAGTTATCTGCACACTTCTTCTGAAACAGAAGCCCTGAAGATGATTTACAAACCAAAAAGCTGTTTCTCTTTAAATGATCTGTGTTGCTGCATTGTGCAATGAAATACAAAGTACGATTAAAGTAAATCTGCAGAATGAGAACCAGATTCAGTGTTTGGAGAATTTTATAGGTAAGGCTACAATGATCTGAGTTTGAAGGGAAGAAGCCTGAGACAAATGTATCCTTCATTTCTAGATTGCAAAAAGCAGTAGAGTGCCAGGAAAACCCCTTCCTGCATAGACAACCAACTTGGAGGGCCCTATGTTGGAAATCTGATTTCCTAAATGAAATAAAAATGCATTAATACAAGATTTGTAGATTTATTTATTTTTTTTAAAGGAGAAAGAAAAACCAACAAAAAACTCAATCATCTGATGAGTTCCTTTTTTTGGTACATCTGGAAGTGACAGCAGAGGCCTGCTAAAAGGTTTGCCTTTCCACGAGGCACTTCATACCCTTGACTACTCACTCAAGCTTGACTGACCCAGCAGCAATGCTGTTAAGAACTCATAATTTGTGATGAAACTGCTTAATCATTTTTTCTTATCTTGAGTACAACAGATGCAATGAAGGGAACAGTTTTGAATATACCACTAAAAGATAAAAGGCAGAAAAGTATTTCTAAACTAATTTGTCAAAAATTTGATCCTTGAAAGATTCTAATTGGTCACCTAAGATTCTGCTGAAGGTGTTTTGGTAGCCAAATATCTCCTGTTTCTTCAGAAAACTCCAGGAGAAGAATGGGAAAGGCAGTTTTGTTGTAGTTGGGGTGAATTCTGGCATTAGTTTTGTTTGGTTGATGTAGCTCCTCAGTGAAGCACGAATGCTCTGAAAACTTGGAAAACAAGGAAACGTGAACTGTGTCCCAACCACATCTGTTGAACACAACAGCAGAGGTTTCACAGCCACTCAGCTTTCCAAGAGGTCAGCCCCTCTGCAAATAATATGCATAACAAACTGCTGTATTCACACAGCCTCATCATTATGAACAGGGTGGATTTCAGCTGACACTGCCATTCACAACATCGTGTTACCAGTTTAGTACACGACTGCCAATCTGATCTTATTGTCAGACTGGAAATCATCAGGGCTCCAAAGTAATCACCATCACACCAACAGGATTGATGCTTCACACCAAGAGGATTGATGCCCCTGCTGCATTTTTAAAATATTTTGTAAAGATTATCTGCTCCTGAGTAGGTTTGTTTTTTTTTCCAAGATGTGTGTATGTGCATTTTTTTTTCCCTGTTAAAAGCCTGTGTGGGTATTGTATATGCATGGACGTGCTGTGGCCATAAAAAACATGATTTATGTCCTTGCTCTAAGCTGGACATTAAACTTTAAGGCTTTGGGCAAGCTTCTTCATGTGAGGCAGACCCAAGGAAAATCATCTCTGACCTGGCACATGTGCAGAATCCTCTTGAGCAGACTTCAGCCATGGCATTTGTAACACTTGGCTGACAATAAAGGTAAATCAAGACAAGAAGAGTTCAGGTCTGCTCTTGCTTAAGACTGGAATATCACAGAACATACAGGAATGTGCTCATTCATGCAGAATCATTTTTGTGATGCAGCCTGTTGGTGGGAGGTTAATGAAGAAGCCTCGTGACGTGTTTTGTACTGACGTTGTGTTTGGGTAGATCTTAAATACCAGTGGTGCAACGTTAGATTTTATGTTCCTTACATTTCCTTCTGCAAGAATTTACTTCTGGACTGTCATTTCTCTACGTGACTGGCAAGAATTTTGCCAATTTTAATTTTCCACTGTCACCTTTCTGTGCCTGCTTGTCTCCCACTGACTCCTACTTTTCCACAGACATGGGCCCTAAAAGGAACATTTCTTGCTAGGAGAGCTCGAGGTGCCAGAAGATGATTTGCACTCCTAGGACTATGTGCTTCACAAAGGCTTGGAAGATTTTGGGAAAGATGCCAGCTGGTGCACAGACAGTTTGGCTCTCTGAGCCCAGCATTAAGGTTAACAAGTTGTAAATAGCTGCATGTTGCCATTATCTCCAAACCCTGCTGCTTTCAGGACGCCATGAGGGCCATAATAAGAATGTTGTTCATTGCTTGTTGTATTTTTTTTTTCTCCTTCTCTTGCCCAGCACTTACTGAAGAATAAGGTTTAAAAGTTGGACAGCTTGTGATGGGGTCTTGTGATTCTTTCATTTCACTGACCAACCAGTGAGTTACTGGTGGAACTCTAACAAATGGATCAATGAGATGAGGGGAAAAACTGAACTCAGACCTGCCACTGTTTTTTAAAAGAATTATTTATAGAATGGAATCTTGGAATAAAAAAAATCTAGATTTTTTTTTTTTTAATCCAAAAATAAATACAGTGTTAAAAGAGCTGAATATATTTACAGTATCTCGTGTAAACTTTCATATATGTATAAGGCTTTCTTGCAGCTCTATAAATCTGCACATCTTGATTGATGTCTTTTGAGCTGTGCTGACTTATAAAAAACATGGATTGTATCTAACATATGCCACTCAAAGCTACAGTATCTCCTTTTTCAGACATATATAAAAAATCAACTTGGTGCATTTAATGAAAAAATATTTTCAGTGTTTAGGAGATGCTTGCTTTGCTTTCAGAATGTCTAATGTATTAACTGTTGCATGAATGCTCAGTGAAGTGGCCAACTTTGAAAAAAAAAAGATTAATTAATCTTTATTAGTATATTTTTTTTCATGCAACAGTAATTTCCTGACCCAGGAAGAGTTGTTCTATCAAAATGTGGAATTATATGTGACAATTTCTTTCCAACAGTGAGACACATTAGGCTCGGATGTGCTGTGAAAGAACTGAAGCCTGATGTCATTCTCCTGTTAGTGTCCTCTGTCTGAAAACACAGAAAAATGTGGCATGATTTCATCTGAGGAAGTGAAATTGCTCCATGTAGACATAAAATAATGACAGTTATTTAACAAGAATAAAACCAGTAGTATTGGTGATAGTACCACTGAACTGATGACCCAACCAGGAGCAACAAAATTCCCATGGCAGTTTCTTCCCAGGCGTTTTTTGATGTATCAGAATAACAAAGGGAGAACAAGCTGGGCAAACGTCAGTGCATGAACGTTCTGTGTCAGGAGCTGATGATCATTCATTAATTCATCCATTCATTCATTCATTTTTGTCCATTTATTTTGGAGAGGTAGGAGGGATGGAGGAGAATACATTGCATTACCTGGGAGTGCCGTGTTGAGTCTCTGGCTGAGCTGTGCCTGCCCTAAGCCTTGTACATTTACAGTGGAGCTAAAAAGGGACTCCTGTGTAGGAAAGGATGAGAGCAGAGTCTTGGAGGAAATTTCAGAGATGTGATGACTTGGCTGTAGAAGTGCATGGCTGGAAGTGCACAGCACTGAGATGAATATGCTGCAATATGAAGGCAGAGTGCCAGGGTGAAGGGAGTGTGTTCAGAGAAAGTGTGGCCTTGGAGCTTCACAATAAAGAGAAGCTTTGAGGCAAGACACTGAAGCACTGAGGAAAAAAAAAATCAAAAATCCTCAGCTTTTTTGCCAAGCTATCAGGGAACACAAACCAAGATGAAACATTAAATTCTCGTAGAGAAGCAACCAAGTGCTGAAGAAAAATGCTAAAATGTGCAGATGAAATTGATGGTTCCTAATGCAGAGTGCTTAAGAGGCAAAAACAGAAGTGCAGAGTTAAATAATGTTGAACAGAGGATGCATGGAATCTGTCACTTTTTTTCTTTGGAACTAAGTTTTTGGGGAAGTTGATGTTGTGATTCAGTTTGGCTTTGACTGACGGTCTGCTTATGGCAACATAAAGGATTTATTGGGTTTTTGGTACAAATGGAACTCTTTAACCAAATCATAGGACAGAAGTAGAGAATTCTAATACAGAGGACTCCTGTGTTTTTATTGTATAGTTCTATGAGGGATGCAGAAATGCTTTGCTCTATATAAGATCCAAAGGGGGAAATTATTTTGGTAAGAATTCCCCTTAGAAGGCTAAAATTCTACAGAATCCTCCCCAATGACATTGACATACCTCAAGATCCAAGGCTGGCATGTTTACAGGTTTGTCATGTATGAATCCTCCTGTTAAAGATCTTCATGGAAGGTGATTCTAACCTACCCCATTTCATTTCATTTCTGTAAAGTCAGTGCATAGCAATTGAAGAAAAGGGACTTGTTTTTAATATGTCAGAAACGTACAGTTTCTTCAATATTCAGCTCATGAATATTCATGTATTTTTGTCAGTATGTCTTCATTCCAGAAGTAGTAATGGGACTGTAAGATAGATTATGTCCTGTGAGTGGTGTGGAAATTTGCTGAAGGGAAATGAGCTGCAGGTTTTAGCAGAGTGGGAGACACAGCCCTTCTAGCTGATTTCCAGGCAAAATGTGATGAAACTGGAGAAAGAGGGAGACAGGTTTAAAATTCACAGAGACTCAACTCAGCCCTGAGTAAACTTGTCCCACTGTAATAATGGCTGAGGAACCGGAGTGATGACAATTTGTGTGTGAAATTGTATCTCTGTAAAATAATGCACGTTTGTCGTGGTTCAGTGCAGCTTGTAAGAGAGCACTGCATGTACCACACACGTGGTGCTGTCCATGGAGTTGGTTAGAGGCCATTTCACTCTGCTTTTACTTTCTTTAGAAATTGCTCTGTCTGCACTTGTATAAACTATTGCTGTATGCAGGCATTGCCAGCAATGCTCTTTTCATTGTTGCAGAGCTTTGCTGGAGAGATGAGGCTTTTAGTTCCATGTTAAGAGGCAGTTTATTCTTTTATTTTTCTTTAGTTTAAGGGTTTCATGGTTCTGCTTAGTGTGCCAGTTATGAGGATGACAGAAATACTGCCTCAGCTGACACCACCAGGGTTGTTTCACTTTTCCCCACCTGTTTATTCAGATAGCAGATGACATGCACTTCCAGAGGACATGATATCTCTGTGCTCATTCTGACAGATTGATTGGACAAAACATAGAGCCAATATGAAATATGGAGAATATATGTTGATTGGCATCTCCCAGAAAGTCCTTTTCATGGAATAAGAGGAGAGCTGCCTGGTGCAAGGTTTTCAAATGTTCAGAGGCTGAATCACACAGATGTGTGTGGAAGGATCCCTCAGAATGGAAAAGAATGATCTTGGAGTAGCCAAATTTTTCCCTTTATGCTTCGAGTGTTTGCAGTGTTGGTGTGCAGCACTGAACACATTGTGACTCCATAGGCACTGGAAATTTGGGGAAGAATTACTGGACATTCAGAACAGAAATTGTACATGATTCAAGTCTCTCTTGGGCAAATACAGTGTGTTGGAAACTTGGGAAGAGTCTATGTTATGTAACCAGGCTCAGTTTCACAGCTGATTTAGAAAAAAAGGGCATTTTGCTTCCCAGAATGAGATTTGGGGAAAGAAATTTTGTCTTGATCAAATGCAGCAGCTGCTGCAGTTTATATTCAAGTGTGATGCAAATCAAGCCCCCTTTTCTGCTCTGTTCTGTTCTGCCCAAAGAGGGAACCATTGTTGGTTTCTTCTTTTCATAGGACTGGTCTGTGGTTTGACCCCAGCAATTATGGATAATAATAAAAAAAAAGACATACAGGTTCTGGAATATTGTAATGAAACATATAAACAGTTTAAAAATACTTAAGTGATGAATCTGTGTTGTAAGAGCCAGCTGCAGAGTACTTATAACTGGAGTATGTTAAACCATTTAAATATTCCAAACATTATGTACAACAGATCTTGTACTAATTCATTATGAAAACAGCAATTTCATTTAATCATTTATTAGCTATTTATAAGGTGTCTGCATATCAAATATGCATACAGATTGTTGTTCTACCTGGCGACCAGTATAATGCTTGCATGTGCAATCACTGATGATTATTTTTGGGGATCATTGTTCTCAATTACTCCTCACCAGCACAGTGTGGTTCTGAGATGAGTGTGTTTAACAGAGTAAATGAGTCTTTGTCCCCCTAAGAGGGCAAAACCCCAGCAAATTGTTCAGAACAATAGCCAGACTTGAATGTAAGTCATTCATTCCTCATTTCTGTTCCCTTCTGGAATGTGCCTTTGCCACTGTCACCATAAAGACACTGCAGCAAGCTGCCCAGAAAGGCTCCATTATAATCTCTGTCCCCAGAGGTTTGCAAGATCCAGCTGGGCAGAACCCGAAGCAGGGTGGTGTGAGTTGGGTACTGACAGCCCTGTGCAGGGGTTGGACTGTGGCCCTTGCCAGGGAAGGATTCAGTGACTTCCCAGGAAGTCACAGAGTGGGACTGAGCTGAGGGCTCTTCCTTATCTCTTGTGTTTCCAAGGCTGTTAAGCACAGTTTGATTGTAGCACACAGTGCTGGACCCTGATGAACAAAGAAACACATCCAGAGGCAGCAAGCTGTGCCATACTCCAGAGTCCTGATCCTTGGTACTTTCCTCACCTGCTGCAGTGCTCTGGGGGTTTTCATGACTGCCACGTGTGTTTCAGCTTTCCCCTTGTGATAATCAGTTTCTTTGATGGGTCTTACTGGAGTGTGGATACTACAGGATCCAACTCTTATTAGCAGGATACTGTTTGTTACTTTTCTTACATCCTCATCTGAATCTCTTCATTATCTGATCGTTGAAGCCTTGAAAACCTTAATCAAGAATTTGCCACCAGAGTTGTAATATATCCAAGACTCCCAAATCCTAGAGCCATGACTCATCCATGTCCCATGAATATTTACTGTTTTGGAAAGAGCAGTGTATTTAACATCATCTAATGCCAACAATAAATGTACAATGTTCAAAAAGGAACGTGCAGCCACCTTGCTGACATGCCCCTGATGAGGTTCAGAGAATTCTTTGTCATGCCTGGCCATGACTCTGCCTGCTCCATAAACCAGGATACACCAAGTTAGGTGCACATTGAACATGACTGGTGAAATTCTTAGACACTGGTAAAGTTCTCACTAATGGGATTGTTTATCACATCTGGTCTTATTAAGTATGTGAAGACTGGAAAAGAATTTGTAGGTCACCTCACTATATAGTCCTTTTCATGAATGTACTTACAGACCATTTAATCTTATAGAGTGTGGAAAAGGGATAAGATTTTATTGCAAAAAATAATTTTCTCACACACCTCAGAACATTCATTTTTTATTTTTTTCTTCCCTAGTAGATAAATGTAAAAATTTCTCCTGCCAGAAAAGAACTGATAAATTACTGGAGACTTCAAAACAGCTGATTCCCATAGTGATACATTGCTTTGTCCTGTCAGTGTTAAAATCCTGGATGCAAGTTTTTAGCACTGAGGTATTTGAGGACATCTATACCGTGCATTTCTTGTGAGATGATTCTCACAGACAATGAAAATGTGAATTATTCACAGAGACTTGGCATTGTTTGTGATGCTCTATGCCAGTGCACCTGCATTAGCTTCACTCTTTTTAATACCTGTGTTGTTGCCACTTTTAAAACTGAGTTTACATTTTGTTGCATTCATGGCTCTGATTGCCTTTTCTGATCTATAGATACATACTTACACATAAAAAGTCAGCAGCTGATAAAATTAAATGGCAGATAAGGAAAACTATGAAAGGCCTGAAGCTCAAGTCACCCTCCAAGAGGGTGGCACAGTATGGCATTAAATCAAAATTAATATTGTTACAGCAACAGCCATCGAGCATCAAGTATTTCAGGGATTATTGACAGACTGAAAGGAACTGCTGCTTGCAGTAATCAACAAAACTCATCTGGTCATTAGTCACCAGGAATACCTGCAATGAAATCTTCATTGCTGTTTTGACTTGAAATTGATGGATGTAATGGTATAAATTCTTTTTTCATAACAAACATTCATTTGCTGTTTATTCATTTTTTCAGTGTTTGTTCCTGCCACCTAAATATATTTCCTAAAATAGCATAGAGGAAGGAAATTATCTGAAATTGTCTACAAGGGCTTGTATAAAGTGCTGCTTTTGCTGCTGCCTAGAAGAAATATGCCAGTCAGTAACTGACTCCCAAACCTGATCTAAAATCAACAAGGATCCTGCAGTGATGATACCAAACAAAGCACAGCAAATAAAAAAATCAAGGTTCATAAAAATATTTGTGTATCCGCTTGCCTGGCACCCTGAAGAGAGCTTTCCTGGAGAAGTAACATCATTTCATGTATATTTTGGTGCTCAAAGTTTGATAAATTCTTTCATTTATGCTCCTTTTTCCACCAGTGCACTCACAGTGACTTAAATGAAAACTGTCTTTAGTGTTACTTTGTGTAACATTAACTTGCAGAAGCCCATTACCTGAATTCAGAATGAAGTGCTCCTTGAACGTGGCAGTGCCATGAATTGGTAATACTTTGTTGTGCAGGTTATGGAAGGAAAGGCACAGAATGCTGAGTACTGAGATCCTGCAAGTGGAATCCATTTCCAAGCAGGGTGAAATCCAGTCAGCAGGAAAGCCAAAGCTGAGTTATGATCTTGTATTCCTTACAAAGCAAAACCAGAGGGAAGAAAAATCACATTTGTTACTTGAACAGACTTTGGAAAGCTCTTCCCTCCACAGTGCCTGATTCTGTGTTATCACCTGGATATCCTTTTATGTGCCTTTCCAAAGTAATCTCTCTAAATTCCTTTTCAATTTATGCTTAACCAGGCTGATTTGCATGCATGTAGAAAAGGAAATGAGAAAGTTTTAAACCAAAAATCTATATTCTTAGAATTTGATATTCATGCACATTTTTATGCATGGAATTCCCATTAAGATTACTGCAAGATTTACCTACGAATCTTCCATTCTGGAGGAATGATTAAATTCCCAAAGTTTTATGAGAAATAATGTATCTTGCTTTTCAGTTATCAGTTCATGCTAATGAAGATATGAACAACTACATTCTTGTATGTTTAAATTGACCAAAAGCTTTGTGTGGAGCTGGTTTGAAAGCCAAAGAATCCCTGAGTTCTCCATGTCTCAGAGAAGATCCTTTTTGAGTTGACTTTTGCTTCAGCTGCTGAATATTTTTTATGTTTTGTTTTTTCTGCAGGGAAAACATCTTTAATAGTAATGTAAATATATGTAGGTGTGTGTAAAATAGATTATTGCATGATTATCAGCTAAAATTAGTATCATGTTTCCCAAATAAATGGTAACAATTTAGATAGAAAGCCTTTGTTTTTTAAGGCTACTTCTCAATTTAAGGAGTTTTCTGCTCTGTTAAAACTATCAGTTTTTCTGAATGTGGTCTGTTGCGTGTGATGTAGCAAAAATTCCCATTCCCATTTAAATTAAAATACATTTCAACTTCAACCTATCCAACTGCAAAATGTCCCAGAACCTCACTTCATGTTCTGTTTCTAAGGAAGCAGCACAGAATAAATTATTCCAAGCTTCAATTCTGCTCTCCAACTTGTGGGAAACATTTGGTACATCGTTTTGCCAGACACATTATACCAGAAAACTTGAATTAATAGAGGCATCTTAGTCTGGTAGTGATGAAAAGCCCCAAGAAAGATCTGCTGATTTAGTTTGAGCTGTTCCACAGTGATGTACTGTGCACTATACACTGTGCAGCTGTTTAAATCTATATGGTGAATTCAAGCATGTGCAGAAGGAATAAAAACTGGAAAAGCTCTGAGAAACAGTATCAGGATTGCAGTGCTGGAGAATGAATGGCTGCATTTTTTTGTCTGGGGGAATGAGAAGAATCTTCATTGTTCTGCATGGTCTTCTCTTTGTATTATTTCTAAGTGGGGTAAAAAAAAATCTAAATATTATATTGCATTTTAGGGTAAAATCTGCCCTTTCTACATATAGGTATCTCCAAGTCCAAGGAAAATAAGTGAGTTCAGGTAGCACCAGGACTTCAGCACAGCACTTTTGTGGATAAGGGATGGGGCACTTGCAGTGTGTTCATTTTTATGCAGGGTGATCCTATTTTCTGACATACACAAACCCCTTGTGGAGGGGCATTTTCTTTATGATCTTGTGCAGCTTTGCTCTGCTTTGTCAGGGCTGGGCACAAGCCAAGCACGGGGCACAGAGTCCCTGAGTGAAGGTGACAGTTTGTGGTGCACACCAGGCAGGAATGTGCCATCAATTGCAGTTTCCTGCTCATTTATAAACTCCCTTTTCCCTGTTGTTTTTATAAACTGTCACTAACTTTCATTGATTATCATGATTCTGAAATAATGTATTTTTCTTACATTTAATAGGCACAGAGATTAAAATATTTTGCTCCTTTTGCATTCTTTGTGCTGTATTCAGCATTGATGTATGTTGGAAATGGTTTGGGCAAGTATTTTACACACTGAAATTATTGAGTGTTTTCCATTCTAACTACAGAGTTTTCTGATTTAGAAAATGCCATATAGTTTTTTTTCCAGAATTCAGATTCCCAGAGTAGCTTCTTTGATATTGTTATATATATACATATATATATATATATATATATATATATATATAATGATATATTATATTTTTGTTGGAGGGCAGTAACATCCAGGGATTGTCTTGTCTGTCACTCCTGTGCACATGCATATTCCTGATTTCCATAATTCTGATTTGTTCTGGCAACTGGATACCTAGGAGTGTCATCAAGAATTCCAGAATTATTGGCAGAGCAGGAGAATTTCATTATTTTTTCATCATTTTCATAATTTCCAAACATCTTTATTTCTACCTTTTCATTTAATGCCAAATGCATCCTGCTTGCATTTTCTTGACTTCCTAATTATTTTTAGGGTGGTTTTTGTTTTTTTTTTGCCTATAAACGAGAGATTAAGCCATAAATTTTACAGCAAAAGCAGCCCAGATTAAAAAGGAAAAGAGAAAATGTAATTGACATAACGATTATATAAATGAAGTTTCCTATTCTTTTTCTTTAAATAGCGAATCATTTGGTATTTTGGTGTTAATAATTTAACAGAACCTGAAGTAAGATATCAGCAGGACGTGTGTGGGATGGGTGGTAGCTCAAGTCTGATCTAAAAGCCTTGCCTTTGTATTGAAGTTGGGTTGAAGCTTTGATCTATTTATAATGAGTATTCTAAGGGTTTACTAATTATTTTAAACCTGAAGAGAATCTCAGAGTCCATTTTTCTGTTGGAAAGGAACCAAAAATAAACCTTGCTGGAAGGTAAAGGCAGAAAGTCATAAAGTTTGGGCATGTTTTTTAAAGTTAGAGCACGACCGCCTACTGGCTATAATTTCTGAAAAGTTTGGGGGGAAAATGTATTTTCTGTCTCCTTTTAATATTCTGTAGCATTAGGAATTTTCTGAGGTACTCTTGACTAGAGATAAGGCATCCTTTATATATTGCATCCATTAAAAAAGTTTCCAGCTAGAAAGCTGAAATGCAGGATTTTTTTTTTTGTTTGTTTCTTCAGAATTATGATTTGATTTTATAATGCATACCCATTTCTGTTACTTATGCCATTTATTCCATTAACAAACTAAATTAGCATACATATTGATGAGAAATTGTGGGGTGCTAATACATTTATCAAGGGAAACTTCATAAACCATTTATGAAGTACACAAGTACAACAAGTACAACTTTAAAAATAAATCTGAATCTATATCTGTTTAAAACATTGCTCAAGATTTTGGAGCTTTTTTTAAAAACCATGCTTGTGCCTGATCCATGCTTAATTCCATCTTTAAAGGCAAGATCCTTATTCCATTTTGTTACAATTGCTTTGTACCACAATTTTGTCAAATTCCAGAGACCCATACAATATGAAATTGAGTGCTATTTACATCATGTGAGAAATTTTCCCCTCCCCAATTTTTTAGGTTTTTTTTTTCAGTTTTCAAAGGATGCTGACTAGTTTAATGAATCTATAATGCATGAAAAATAGTTTATTTCTTATTTTTTTTCTTCCATTGAAACAGTATTTGGGATTAAAGGTGAACCTCTTTTCATGGTTCAAATCATTTTCATTAGCAGCAAGGAAAAACATGCCAAATAAGCCTGGTACTGCAAAAGAATTACCTAAAGTGGTTCTGAGGAGCAATTTTTGCCTTTTCAATTATGCAAGTGCTCATCAAGATTTTGTCTTTGGTAATCTTTGGCTCATGGTAAAAAACTGACACAGACTTTTTGACCTGACACAAATGTAATTGCTGTGAAGGTTTTCTCCTGCCTTTGCCCTGGCACAAGATTAAAGAAATGCAAGTACTGTGTTCCACAAATCAAGCTCATACTTATACCTGTATCTTATCCTTGTGATTAAATTTTTATGGAATCACAGAATAATTCACACAGGATGGAACCTTGGGAGTTTCTAGTCCAGATCTCAGTGTGCTCAGAGCAGTGTCAGAGTGAATTCAGATCTCATTGCTTCAGGCTTTGTCCACTTAGGTCTTACCCTGCCCACGAGCTGCTCCAAGGTTTCCTTGTCCCAGCTGATGGATTTTGGCCATAATTTGCAGTCAGAACCTTCCTCGTTTCAGTGTTTGAGCCTGTCCCTGTTCTGTCACTAAAAGCTGAGCTTTTCCCTCCTGCCATGTTTTCCATGTTGGTGGTTCCTCCCTCCTTGAACTTTGCCTTTAGACTCGAAGAGTTTTCTCTACAAGACTGAGGCAAAGTTGAATTTCTCTTGTCTTTCTTCACTTTCATGTCCTGTGTTTGGATGAGCTCAGCTGTGAGTTCCCCACGAAGCCAAGGCCTCCTGGTATTTCTGATTTTCCTGGGCATGGAGTGTTGTGCTGGCAGGAGATTGCCCTGGCAGGGCTTCCAGCTCTCCTGAGATCCTTTTCTTTTCAGAGTTCCTCACACAGGATCTCACTCACCTGAAAAATTCCCTTCCTGAGCTGAAGTCTGTCCTTGGAGATTCCAGGGTCTGTACTTGGTTACTTGCTGAGAGAATTTTTTTTTCAGAGAAACTGTAATGTAATTGGAGTCTGAAGAATGACTAAATACACAATATATAGAACATACCCATAGCTAGAGCATATTCAAAAGCCTGATTCAAAACACATTGAGTTGTTCTAAATGTTTTAATTTGATTTTTTAAGCCATGTTTATATCTGTTATTATAGAGTGTGTGGTGGCACAACAGCAATTTTGCATAATAACATATAAAATATTTAAGTGTTTATTCTTTGTCTTAGTACAAAAACACATTCACTCATATGAAAATAAAAATAAATTACATTTCTTCACCATAGCTTCCATATACTGTTGATCTACATGAGATTTCATGTGTTCACTTAGTGAAGATGGGAATATTCTCTGAGTATAAAAAGGAAACCCTTTAAAACTTTTAAAAACATGAAATTCAGAAAGAATTTTGGTTTACTTCTCATTATTTGAAATAAATAAAAATAAATAAAAATAAATAAAAACAACAAAATAAAAAGGATAAAAGAAAAGGAAAGAGGGATGTTTGAATGCCACCAAGGACTAGAAGTGTAAGCAATGTACACAAATAATTTTCAAAAGCCCAGGCTCCTTTCTCTCAGTATTTACTATGTTTAAGCTCCCTGAAGACTGCCATAATTAGTTTTCTCCCTTACAAGTAATTATGAGCACCTGTAATTTAAAAAAAAAAAAAAAAAAAAAGAAAGTGTCTGAGATACAATCCCTCGGGGATTTCTCTTTTAGATCCTTCCTCATTTGCTCTTAGAAGTTCTTTTCCACTAACTTCTACTCTTGGGATACCTTAAATGGGATGAATTGTTCCTCTTCAATTACTTTTAAAAGCAGGAGAGGGCTGATAAAAACACCTTCTGAAAATAGCAGTGCATCACTCTAGAGGGAATTATGCAGCTCCACACACCAGGAGATCCTTTGGAGGTTGCAAACCCCAGCATTATGTTCCTCTCCTCTTCCTTCTGCTTGGAGGTTTCACAGGTCAAACTCTACAGAAATTAATCTTCCATACCTGAATGTTGGCATTAGCTTAAAGCCAGAAGATTTCCTCGGAAAGAATTATTTAAGAGTCATTTTGCCTAATGCGAGGAACTGACAGGATAAGCCACGAAGTCTACAAAGAATTGCCCGTTAATTTGACAAACCTAAACCGCTGACTAGCTGGGAAAAGAATTTGATTCAGTTTTTATTCTAATACTCTATTGATCTTAGAATGTTCTTGTCATTCTTTCCAGAGCAGTCGACCACTGATTAAATTTTCTGTGTTTTCCTTTTCATAAGATATTTTGCAATTTCTCTGTGCACTGCATCACCAATACAAGCTGAGGGAACTACTACTTCATATAAGCAAATTCTCAGTGATGGGCGAAAATCACTGACCATGCTTTGGGTTCAAAAAACACTTAGGTAAAAATGCAGTTCACATCCCTCCACATATACGAGGATAGAGATGTGGAGCCTAAGATTTTAAACCTGTGGGTAAAATTAGAAAGCATAGAACTAGAAAAACTTCCCGGGTTATGGATAAAATGTCCATTATGGGAATTCTCTCAGTCTGTGCTGATAAGGAATTCAGTCCTTTCTGCTTTTGTATCCTCCTTTTGTAGAAAGAAATGCCAGTTGTACAAGTTTAAAGGTGACACTGAGGCTGACTGGGAGAACCAGGAGCTCCTGCTGGGAAAGCCCAACTGCCTCTAATTTTCATCCCTCCTTTAATCCCTCTTAAAGACAATGGAGACAATATGTTCTTGGAGGCCGAAAACATCCACTGCCTTTCAGCTGTATCAGTTTCAGAATTTCTCTGCCTTTGTAACACATTAATATCAAACTAAGAAAAGGTTAATTAATACAGAACCCAGAAGTACCTTGTGCTCCACACCGCCCTTCTTTTATCCTGTCATACAAATACTTCACAAGAATGGTATAAAGCTATTTATGTGAGCCCTATGCTTGGCTCAGAAATTACCTATAGAAGGTCTTTTCAAGGAGCAGTGCCCATTCCCTTTAAAGGCCCCTGAATGTTTTTTGGGAACCAGCTCCACTTGGTTACATTCGACCTTTTGAAAGGACTGCATTCAAACAAAAGGGAACTAATCCAGGTTTCTCAACAACACTAAAAAGGAAAGCAATCACTGGCTTTTCAAAACTTGCAATGGTCTTGGCTGGCTGTGCTCACCTTGTAATTGTATTTTCCTCAAGAGCCTTTCTCCCAAATAAGAGGTTGGGATGCTATTGTAATGTCAAATCTGACTCACTGTTACAGTTGCTATTAAAAGTTAGCAGCTGTAATTAGGGAAGAATTTTGAAGCTGCAGTGTTGTATTGTCAGTTGTAACAGCTTTTAATTATCTTATATTTTTCTTTAAAGTGATCAGCTTTGCTGAAGTTGAATGTGCTTTTATCATTTTTGCTCTGGAAATGAGCTGACACATTTAATATAATTTAGATAGAAATACTGTTGCTGCAGAAAACAATTGGAATCTATGAACTTTTTAGAGGATTTTGAGCACAGGAGACAGCCATAGTGCTTAGAGGGATTTTGCCATCATCCAATTAAAACACTCCTCCATTCTTTCTAATACCGTTCTATCTGGTCTTAAAATGCGTAAGACTAATTACATTAGCCTACAGAGGCTTGCATGCCTAATACTATTGGCCATTTCCTCAAATAGAAGAATTAGAAATGATTAAACACTTTGCAAATAATGGCAGTTTTGCTGCAGGACTCGATGGGGATCCACAGATATTCTGTATTTCCCCCCTTGCTCAGCAGCCTGTGCTGCTCAGCCTTGGAGCAGACGCCAGTGTTGGAATTCCAGCAGCCAATTCCATTGTCCCCCCAGCTGACTGGAGTCCAGGAGGAAACCAAACCCTTTTGTTTCTATTTCTACTCTGGACTTATGCTGAGGATAGAGAGAATAAAGACAGAGCCTTATAGATTAGTCTGGTAATAGAACATGCCTTGTTATGCACAACTTTGCTTCCTTTAAATCCTTTCAGTTCTACCGGGAGGAAAAATTTAGGATCCTGAATCTTTAGGATGTGGAAGAATGCAGCTGGTGTAGGAACTACAGAAGAGTCTGGGTGAGCAGACTGTCCTGTGGCAATGTGCAGCAGCCTAGAAGGTGAAATACAGCTAAAGAAATGCTGCTCTGCATTGTCATTTTTGGCAGGCAGCATCCTTGTCAATATGCATGAGCACTCAGCAGAGTGAGAGAACCTGTCACCCAGGGGATGTTGCACACTGATGACAACAACCAGGCACAGGTCCTCTAACATGTACTTAGATTAAGTTCATTTACAGTTGTCACTCTGAGAGAGGGAAAAGTGCTCGGCAGGAAAGGACAAGCAGCATTGGTGGTGCAGCCATTCTTCCAGCCAGCCTTTCCACTTTTTGTGTCCTGCTTCATAATTGATTCTTCAAGACTGGGAAAAGTGAAAATTCTGTCTGCTTCAGCAGCTCCAACAAACCTGAAAATTAATCCTTCTAATCCTTATATTATGATGTCCCCACGAGAGAGCAATTTAACCCATGACCATAGTGGGAATGCTCTCACTCCTGCCTGTTGGTATTGGATTGGATTGTTTTGATAAATACTGATGTCAAATATAATGTTCATATCCAACTAAAAATCCACCATGGGAGAGATTCCTGGTCATGCCATGATCTTGTTCATGTACTCTCTTTTAAATTATCCCAGACACTCCTGTCTCTGTCACACAGTCACCAGATTCTTTGGGGCAGGAATTCAATATTTGCTCAACTTGGTTTTTTTTGTTTTTTTTTTCCTGTTATTAGTGTTTGAGGAGGTGTGATGTCTTTCAGATCACAAAAGAAGTTATCAAATGGGTGTGGATGAGTGTCCTTTGTCCTTTTAATATCTGACTAGTAAATATCAAGAGATGGGTAATAAAACTATAATTTCAGAAAGGATAAGACCTTTTCCCTGTGAAACTCCAAAAAGCTCAAAAATGCTACAGGTGAATTTTATTGTTGTGAATGTACATATTAGAATTGAAATTCGGCATGTGGGAGCATTAATTTATGTGCAGAGGAGAAGATTATTTTCTTTGAAACACATTCAGGATTTAATTCCTGTTTTAGGCAGATGCAACACCTTGGCCAGGATTTTTGTTTGGGTGTTTGTTTTGTAAATAGAAATGCCCATCAAAGTAAATCTCATCAGTAGGAAGTGCAGTGCAATGTAAACCGTGTTGGAGAGTTCTGGGCAGTTTTGTGGCCACAGTTGCCTACAGAGTTCAGTATCTTGGGAATAGAAAATCTCTATTACCTTGAGCAGTTTTGTAAATAGTGGGTATGTTCTATTAAATTTTGCTTTAATGCTCAAAAGAAGTTCATTCCACTGAATGCTTTTCGTTATTTCTTTTCCATATAAGCACTGCATGTATACACACATATCTGTGGACACATAAATCCTAAATAAGTTTATAAATTGAACCAGGAGATTCAGAGTATTGTGCTTTCCAGAGTAAATAGGTTTTTGAAAAAAAATATTGAACTTTGGCTTTCAGAGCACTGGATGAGATATGCAGCATTGGATACACATTTCTCAGTGCTGGGGGAGCCCAAATTCCACTGAATTTCAGGGGGACCAAAATACTGATTGTGACTAAACTATTTGTGATCTGATTTACTTCCATGGGCACATGTCAAATGAGGATTTTTGAAAATTAGTCTGTAGAATCTGAATAAGAAAATATTTCCAGTATCTTCTGATACCTTTGAACACAGCCTTTCCATGGGCTTAAAATCTCCCTATTCTGAGGAAAGCACTGAGGGTAATTTAAGTTTGAGTAAAGAAAGAAGCAGTCTTTTTTTTTTTTATTTTGAGGGACTATTGCCTGCTTCTTGAGATTATTGAATTTTCATTCCAGTATAGAGAGAAGCAGTATATTGCCAAGATGAAACAGAAAGCTTAATAGGCACTATATCTCTTGATGTTTATAGAAACTTAGCCAACAATCTTAAAAGACACCAAATTGGATTCTAAAATACTGACACAAATGAATTAGGAGGAAATAGCTCTTGCAATAGTACTACCATGTGCCATTCTCACTATTAAAATATCACATTATTCTTAATTTTGTTATATTAAATTAGAAATTACATGTGTTGGAGAATAATGGGAAATGATAGAATCACGGGATAAGCTGAGTGGGAAGGAACCCACAAGGATTTATTGAGTCCTGGCCCTGCACATCCCACAATCCCAGACTGTGCATCCCTGGGAGCAGTGTCCAAATGTTCCTGGAGCGTTCCCTGGGGAGCCTGGCCAGTGCCCAGCACCCTTTGGGGGAAGCACCTTTTCAGAAAAAAATACTGGCATTTATCTTTTCAGCAAGAGACTGCAATAACTGAAATCTTATAAATAGCTCCATTACCTACTAAATGAATTGCTAAGGAAAATAAGAGTAATTTCCTTAACATGACAAAGATGTGTATCTATCCCACATTGAAAAACTGTTAAAGGAAACTGTCACAATTCTGCTTGGGGGACTTTTCTGTTATTTTTGCAGAGGTTTAGCTCGGCAGCATGGCTTTGCTGTCCAGGTGAGTGAGTGGTGTTAGTCCTTGTGAACACTTCAGGTTGTTGCAGAGTACTTGTTATTGCCAGGCACTAGGTGGCCTGCTTGCTAAAACATCGTAATGGAGCCTTCTGCAGACAATTTGCAAAAGCACTGCGTGAAAAATGAGTAAATAAAAATGCATCTTTAATTTCTAATAGAGGCTGAGGGGTTTAAACTCGCCTCAGCAAAGTTCCCAACTCGTGGAGGTCTGCAGGTACAGTGACCTACCTGAAACCAGCTCAGCACACAATTATTTTGTTCTTGTCTTGCAGACAATATTTAGACAAAAGATCAAAGTTTCCCACTAAAGATGAGATGCTGACCTGTGTATTTTCTAAATCATAAGCTCTTAGCTCCTTTGAGGGAAGGTAAAAGCTGACAAGTGCAGGATAGTGTAGCATTTGTCTTTGCACACTGATGGTGGGATGTGCCATGCCCAGAAACACAAAAAGGTTCATTATTTATGGTTTTAAAGGGCAAATATAACACTGCTGTTCCAGGAGTTAGCTGTACTCAATCTGATCTACAGAAAACCAGAATTAAAAGCAGTAAGCAAAGCAAGACCTCACTGGCTTTTTCCTGTTGGTTTGTTTTGTTTTGTTTTAGTTTAGTTTGGTTTGGTTTGGTTTGGTTTGGTCTGGTTTGGTTTGGTTTGGTTTGGTTTGGTTTGGTTTGGTTGGGTTGGGTTTGGTTTGGATTGGTTTGGTTTGGTTTGGATTGGTTTGGTTTGGTTTGGTTTGGATTGGTTTGGTTTGGTTTGGTTTGGTCTGGTTTGGTTTGGTTTGGTTTGGTTTGGTTTGGTTGGGTTGGGTTTGGTTTGGATTGGTTTGGTTTGGATTGGTTTGGTTTGGATTGGTTTGGTTTGGATTGGTTTGGTTTGGTTTGGTTTGGATTGGTTTGGTTTGGTTTGGTTTGGTTTGGATTGGTTTGGTTTGGTTTGGTTTGGATTGGTTTGGTTTGGATTGGTTTGGTTTGGATTGGTTTGGTTTGGATTGGTTTGGTTTGGTTTGGATTGGTTTGGATTGGATTGGTTTGGTTTGGATTGGTTTGGAATGATGGAAGGCTGGACAAGACCTGTGGTCTCTCAGTGCTGCCACCTGAGTCCTGTGCTGGTACAAACCACATTAAAATCTGTTTTCCAGCAATTCTGAGGTTTTCATTTGTTGTTCTGTGACTCTTGTTAGTGTCAGTAGATGTGTGGTGATCACTCAGTTTGAGCTTTGGTTACTGAACTTAAAAAATACCCCAAACAACCCATTTCTATTTTATTTATTCAAAACGTAATGAAATAATACTTTCAGCAACAAACTTTCATTAAAATAGTTTTGCTGTTGAATTGAATGGCTAAAGTGATTAACCATGGAATTATTTCAATATGATTATTGAGCTTCTTTAGTTCAGGTCAAATGCAAGACTAATGAGATGCCTGAGTTTGGAAAGATAATTTTATCTACCACTGGTAGAATTCTAGAATATTAGTGGTCAAGAAAGGTGCCAATTTTTGCTGTTCTGCAGAAAACAAGTGAGAAGGATGTGTCTGAACCAGGGGATGAACATTATCTGCATTCCACACAACACTATTGTGGTCATCAGCTCAGAAATTTATCTTGCACACATTTTTCAACTGAATTCCCCCAATGTCTCTGTTGTAAACCAGATAAATGAACAAACAAGAGAAAGGCCCATTGCACTGATTTCTAATTGTACAGGAAAGGGCATTGTGTGGCTTGTGTAATTGCATGTTTCATTTTCTCCTGAATCATACTAATTTAAACAATGGATTCAGGTAACTGATCATATTTTTCTATGGAAGGAAAGATGTTTCAACCTGATATTTGTGTCCTTTATTCTGAGTAAGAATAGAACACACCAGCAAATATATGGCAGAATGTGGTGTGCTCCAAGAAAATGTGGGGTTTTTTTGCTTTCTCCAAGAAAACATTGCATCCCAATAGAAGAGGAGCCATAAGAACTTGTTGTTTTGTGATTTGATCAAAAAGTGTATTCCTCCTTACTCCAGCCAAGTCTGAGCATGAATCTCTTGAATTGATTTCAAAGGAAGCAGACTTGGCAGGATCCCTCAGGTGACACAGAACGATTCTCCTTTTAAAGCAGTGCAGCATCCATCCACACTGCACTGAGAAATGAAGTGCCTCCTCCAACTCTGCCAAAAAGAGACAGAAAATCTGTGATACGTGGCACACTCACACTCACACTCACACTCACACTCACACACACACACGAATGTCCTGTCACTAAAGCTCGTAGGAGAAGCAGTGAACAAATTACTGATGCATGGAGGAATATCCCTGTGAGATGTCAGCCTGCCTATAGGAATCCATCATGCCTGGGTATCAGAAAATAGGTGTGATGTACTGCATCACATAAAGCACACAGAATTTTATTAGGAAAATAGATCTGCAGGCTTTAAGATACTCTTTATGCACTGGTATATTTGAAAAAAATCAATATATCTTAGAATACTTTACTGTATACATGGCACCAGCACCATGAAGTTGCAATAGGAATTGTGTCTGCTTTTCAACCCCACAACACTTTAATGCTCCCAGTTCCTGTACCTGAACAGAACTTTGTCTTAGGGAATTTTGCTGTGGTGCATTTAATAGGTATCTTATATTCCATCCTAACAGATCTTAGAGCACCAACTTTTCTTTACTACACAGGATGTGAATTTTGTAAGTTGTGAGCTTTTGTTTTACTGGAAATCATTAGGACTGACTGACACATCATCAAATGTTAAAGATCTGAAATGTTATTATTTTCTCCATTCATTTAATCACAAATCAATATTTCTGCTCCTTATACCAGTAATTGGTGGAGCAGTTAATCTTGTCACTGTTGTTCTTCCATCTTGTGAGGCAACATATAATTATGTCCTTGTGTCACTTGTGTTGATCTTGCTTAAGAGATTCAAAACAACCTCTGCACAGAAAGGAAAACATCAATTTTCTTGGCAGGTCTTGGATTTGGAGGTGTAATTAGCTGATGTGAAGGAACAGTCTATCAGTTGTGTTTGCATGACATTTCTATTACAACCCTAATGAAAATGTCTAATTTCCACAAATAACCAAAATATCTTTGGTCATTTTTAGTTTTTTGAAACAAGCTAAGTAACCAAAATGTGAAGCATGATAAAACATGCAAATTATACAGTGTTTTGTACAACCTCATGTTACTCAAAAATTCTCTGTGTTGTAATTTTTTCAGCTAATAGAGTGGTTTGTATTTTATGATATTTTTCGTACCCTTTTCTGACTTACAGCTAAATCATAAGCTGTTATCAAGTGGAGAAGTCACTCAATTTATAGCAAAATTAGTTTTTTCGCTTGGGTTTGTGGAGTAGGAAAATGACTTTTACACAAAGGAGAAGAAGAAGGATATTTATCTATTTGAAACTTGAATCACTGTTCACACTACTCCTTTAAATTTCTCCTCATGTAATTTCTGCTTTCAAGAACTAATATGTGATTTTTCTTTAAAAAATGTTCTGTGTGGCATACCAGTAATGACAGAATGCATCAAGGCCCCAAGGTATTGGGTGGGAAAACGTGTTTCAACAGGATTTTTAAAAGCTTTTTCCATGAGCATGGTGCCCTGCAGGACTCTGATACACAGATGACCACGGCTCTCATTATTAACTACACCTTTTGAAGCCGTTAATCCTTTGCACTATGTCAGAAGAAGGAGAATGGATGGGAAATAACATCCCAAATATTCCAAATTTCTCACTTCTCCATTACAAGGCTGATCTCTGCACATCACTGGTGTCTGGGGTCACTGACAGCAAGCTGCCCACCCCAAGTCAATCAGTGGAAATGCAGATTTTTGTCCACCTTGTAGAAGCTTAATTGTTGGCAGGATTCAGTGAGGAGGCTGGGAAGAAATGGAAAACAAAACAAAACAAAAAAACAACACATTTCCCACTATTTGAGTACAGTCTATGAAGGAGCTGCAGTGTCTTTGTGAACTTTATGGCTCTGGGCAAAATGTTAAAAATCAGATTTTCTGGGCTTGTTAAGCAGCAGCTTTACCATGACAGGCTTCAAGAGCATGGCCTGACCTTTGTAATACAATCTAAAATTAAGCATTTAATGCTGACACATAACAGTCTATGCAAATATTTAACACAGGTCTGTTGTTGAGGTGTGTAGGCAATTTAACTTTTTGCTTAAGTTAAGGGATTTTATTTCCAGAACTACAGTTCCAGCAAACTTTGTAAAGCCTGGAGTTTTTTTAAAACCTGAGCCACTGCTTTCAGTGGGCTTTGAATCAATTTAATTGTTGACCAGAACCTCCACTTCTTAAACCATATTTACTATACAGGTAAAACAAAATTTAAAGAATCAGGCCCTGCACATCAAATTGTTGTAACACATTGTAAAGTATCCTTATAATTCTGTTTTATCCAATTCTGTGGCCCTTCTTGCTGAGTATTTTTTGTGCAAGTAGTTTGACTGGGTTTTGGTAGCTGCTTTCTCCTAAATCAAAACAGCTCTGCTCCATCATCTCCAGGGGAGGATTGAGTTTTCAATTCCCTTTCCAGAATCACTTCAGTGCAGAATTCTCTCTGGCACAGAATCTCCTTTGAGAAAAAGCAATCCACGTGTTTTATCTCTGCAGCACTTTGGGGTCTGTCAGGATGGGAGATGTTTCACCAGAACACTGGAATGACTCTGGTGTCATTTTGGTTTTGAAGATAACAGAGGAAAAGACTTTACCTTTTTGTGAATGTAAACTATAAAATAAGTATTTTTGTTATTGAAAGAAGCATTTCTTGTTATTTTAAGAAGCATTTATTGTTATTTTGTTATCAGGCCAGCAGCTGAGGAGCTGCCACTCCAGGCAGCAATTCCCATCACGAGGCTTCCATGGCTCAAGATGATGATTTGTCTTTGTGTTCCTGGAACAAAAAATAAATGTTTTTCCTAGGGACTGCCTGAGGGTCATGGAGGGAGTGAGAATCCCCTGACCATGGGGAAGAACCACCCAGCCAGGGCAGGATGGGGAGAGGCATTTGTTGAGCATCCTCTTTTGGTTTGTGTTCTGATATAACCCAGAA
Source organism: Acridotheres tristis (assembly GCA_037013685.1). Taxonomy (NCBI): domain Eukaryota; kingdom Metazoa; phylum Chordata; class Aves; order Passeriformes; family Sturnidae; genus Acridotheres; species Acridotheres tristis. The sequence goes on from CM072889.1 coordinate 17,915,555, forward strand.
ACTCTGATATAAAACCCAAAAACTCTGATATAAAACCCAAAATCTCTGATATAAAACCCAAATTCTGGTATTGTTCTGCCCTTGGAAAAGCCTTCCTCTCCAACCACCTTCTCTTAGGAGTTTTCTACTGCCCATGGCCATGTTTTATTCATGTGCTGTGTTTAGATAGGACCAGTTAGTTAAAAAATGTGTTGATTGCTTCCCTGCTTGGGGCCCATCCATAAATGATGAGAAAATTCCTTCCAAGATGTGCCATTAGTTCTCAAGTTCATGGCACTCTTGGAGCTTCCAGAGCTGAGTTTATGATTTATCAAGGTTTATTCTCATGTATGGTATCCATATGTTGCATGTAACAACTTTGGGCAGACGTGGTGATGGGGCTGTAAGAGATGTAAGGTGTAGAATATCCAACTTATGATGTATTTGATAATTTAAACTCTTGACTAAAACCTTAGAGTTTGATTCTAATTTGCATTCAAGATATCTTTGAGAAGAACAAAAATTCCCACATGAAAATGAGCAGCTATGCTGCTACTAGATAAAAAAAAAAAGTGTGGTTTTTTTTTTTGTGTTTTTTTTTTTTTTTTTAAATATATATTCTGCTAAGGCAAAGAGAAACTGATGAAAATACCAAAGTTTAGACATCCTTTTGGAGTCCTATATATGTATTCTGGCACCCAGGAGAACTTTTTTCTCCTTCAGGAACTGGGTTAAATTAGTGCAAAATTCCAGATATCCTGAGTTTAACAAGAATTACAGACTATAAATAGAATTTTTTTCTCTCCTTTTAAATCCCGACTTTTTTAGAAAAAGGAAAAATAGTAATAGATTTAGTTTTCATGTTTCTTTTAAAATTTTTTTGGCAACAGAGCTCTCTGCTCTCACAAATGGTTAAATGAGAAGTAAATTACTGTGGTTTCCTCGTGTGTGTGTGTGTGGAACTCAAGGCTTTGGAAGAAGGTGACTGATTGCTGCTCCTCTGGAATGAATCCATGGCTGTGTCTGCCTGGGCTCTGGGCAGAATTGTGTTTGGAATAAGCAGGACAATATAAAACAATATTAACAATATAACAGCATCCCTGCCCTGATTCACAGCCACTGGAACTGTGGAGCAGACACTCTGAAATGTGGATTTTACCCAGTGAGAAATGGGAATTATTAACTGGCACTGAGGCAGTAAAGCAAAGTGCATTATGTATGGAACAGGTGATCATGACAATTGCCATTCCAAAGGATTTGACACAAATGACTGGAATCAGGTTGAAATCCATTTTTAAACAAATAAAAATGTGGTTTATGTTGGAGTGCATCCAACAGCCACATATGTAGCTTCCCTTAGTTTCTTATTGTGGCTCCAGATTCTCTTGCCAGTGGTTCATAGACGATTTTCCTTTTGTTTGTTTTAGCAGAGATTTAATTTTCAGATTTGAGGCATGAACAGATTTTCAAGTACCAAAACCAGAACAATTTCCACTTGATTGGTAAAATGTATTCATGTAGTACAAACACACAAATAAAATGCAAAGAAAATGACATTATGAATCATACCATTAACAACTTGATTTCTTTGTAATGTTTTTAGAAGTCAGCCATTGAATTATAGTGATGTATATTTGAATTTGCAGAGCAATGTTGTGTTCTCTTTGGAATTGTAATGGTCTGCAGCTTTTGGGTTTGGTTTGATTTTTTGGCTGCTTTTTACTTTCTATTTTTTTCTTCTTCCATTTGTTCAGGCATCCCACTATTTCTTTCTAAGAAAATGAAAACAGCCATCAGAGAGATCTTCAGCTTTTTTTCCAAGGTTTCTCTTCTCAACCTTTAGCTTTTATGCAGCTCCAATGCAAAAATGCTCCCCTGCTAAAAGCAGGACCATTTCCTAGTGTCACTGGTACATAAATAAATTTGACACTGCATATTCTCACAGGTCTCTGAAATAAGTTACAGGATATTTTAAAATTATTTCCTGGGTGGCTGCTAGATGCATTTTCCCAAATGTGGACTGTACTTACTCTTCTAGTAAAAAAGGGACTTCAGCTTTAAAGGGATTAATTTGCAACAATTAAAATAAATTACTCCTTATGCCATATATCAATGTGATTGAGTTTAATTTGTTCAGCATGCTCACTGCCTGTTGTGTATTTATAATTCTGTTCACCGTTTCCAGCATTTTGATACAAGTTTTAATCAACACTCTTCCTATTAGTTGCAGATTACTATCAGGAATAAAGAATTCTCTCTAAGAATTTATCAGTTGCTCCTTTTCCACACCTTGGCTGCTTTTTCCTGTGGCTTGAAGAACCTGTGTTTTGGTCATTAACTTTTTTATTTCCTCAAGTGAAGAGCATTTTTTACACCCCCCATGATGGAAAAGTAATGAAAAGAGCTAAAAATATTCTATTTTTAAAGCAATGAAGACCCTGAATCAGGAGAGCACACAACTGTAAGCAAGCTGTGCCTCTCACTTACTTAATTCTTTTGTTGACTTAAATGGATGTGGGGTGATGTTTTCTCCTGGTGATAAGAATTTCCAGTTTCATTTTGTTCATCACTGAAGAAAAATCAAATTAAAGAAACCTCATTGAAGTCAGTGCCATCACGCTCATAAAAAATAGATCAAAGAATGAATCAGTCCCATAGTGGATTTAGAGTAAAATCATATGAGGGAATGAATTTGAAAGCCCTGATAATATAACAAATTGTCTGTTTCTCTTTGAGGTAGGTCATTTTCTTTGAATATGATAATGAAATATCCTGTGTAAGGAGTGGATCTTGTGGATAAATATTGATGGCAAATAATTAGTGTTTGAAACACTATGGAGCGTGGCAGTGAGTTCAGGCTCCTTGGTGGCTTTTGTGCCTTCAAAAAATGAGGGGGATTTCTGTCAGGCAACAGCTTTGTGGTGTTTCCTATTGCCATCAAAGCCTGTAAAATACCTGTAAATTCTGTACCTTATTAAAAATCAGTCCCATCAAACCCAGCCAGCTCCTTGAATGACTCCTGGGCTGTGGTGGCAAAGGGGAGCAGCCAGACCAGTGGTTTATGGCAAACAAAAAGCTCCAAACTTAGAGCACCAGAAAGTTCCCACTTTGGGATAAAGCTGAAATCCATATCAGCATGGTCCAGGAGTTCAGAAGCTGTGCAGAGCTGCCTGATTGTCAGTGGGCACTTTAGAGGGAGCCCCAGTGAAGTGGAAGAATTGGAAATCAGTGAGGTGACGTGATAATCATGGTATTGACTGACAGGTGGAGCTGTGTCATGGGGATCTTCTGCTCTGGGAAACACCATTTTAATACAGAGATTTAAATGCTCCTATTTAAAGAGCCCATGGTGGATTAGCAGCAAATGAATAGGATATGATATTGAAAAAGTGTGGTGTGCCAGCTAAATTTGTCCAAGTAATTAAAATAGGTTTGCGAATATAAAGATAAGAATGGGAGTGATATTTTCAGGATTTCTTCTCTACTATGCTTTTAATAATTGGATATGGATGTAGCTTTGGACTTCAATATTCCTAATTTTTAAAAATATGACAACTTTTTCTTCGAACTTGATATGGCAGTTACAAAATATCACCACAGCTTGTTTGTTCTACTCTAATTCAAATCTGAATCCAAGGATCAAGCAACGGTGGTTTTTTTTCTAATCTAGACACCTGAACTCTTCTACCCCCTTCACTATTTTTTCTGAGATCCTTTTAAGGAAGAAATAAGTATCTGTAATAAGATAAAGGAATCCTCGCTCAGGTGGGAGCAGATGGAGCCTTGTGTATAAAGAACAGATTTAGATTCTACTTTCACATCCTGCTCCATTAGCTGGTTACAGTTTTTTATATTCCCTCCACTTTTCAAGGTATGATTTGACAGCTGCTAAATGAAGGTGATAATGAACAGTGCTAATATTTAAATGACACCATTAATATTTGGTGTATTGGGCAAAAAAGCAGGTATATTGGAGTTCATAGCCAGCCAGATGAAGAAAAGCAAGTTTAAACTTCTTTTTCCCCTCCTCCCTTCCATCCTGTCCATCTGGGCCATTTGTCTTCCTCGTTGGGAAGTCAGCAGCACAGACAGCAATGCATTCTCTTGAAGGCTGGGAAAATGGCTTGGCAAGCTTCACGTTACCTTCTGTTAAACCATTTGATTTGTTCTTAATTTTTGTTTGCCTGTTTGCTTTTTTAACAGCCCGAAAAGTGTGAGCGAGTGCTGGAACCCATGGAAGGTCCTTCAGGCTTGGGCTGCTTTATTCAGCCTTCTGTATTTCTGTGTTTCCTCAGGCTGCAACACTCTGATTTCAGAAATGTCTTTGGTTGTTAGAAAGTGCCTCTTGCTCCTGTTCTTTGCCTTGCTGTTGCCATAGTATCCCTATCAGTGCTATGGCACAAATGACAGGCAACGTACAGCTATGACTTTATAAATAGGATTTCTGGAAGAACAACACTTTCCTCACAACATAAGATATTCTACTCTATATCCAAGCAGCAAACTTGTGTCGTGTTGGGATTTTTTTTTTTTTCTCCTTAAAGGCCTACAGCTCTGGAATAGAGATTTAAAAGTGTTACTAGAAATATTTTGAAAGAAAAAAATTTAAAAATTAGTGTATTGTGCAGAAGTTCAAGCATTGCAATCCATTGTTGGTTGCGTTTTCCTGCTAAACTAACACTGTCTATTACATGTCCTTTAGTCACTCAGGAAAGTCTGTGACAGCAAAAGACACCACAAAAAGTCATGTTAGCATTTATGTGACGTGGTTTATAAGTGTGCTCTGCTGTTTTTTTCATGCTTTGAAGTATTTTCTTTACTATGACACAAAAATAATTCCAGTAGAGTGGTTCAAACTTGGTTTAAAGTATGTAAAAAACCGCATAATAATGTAATGAATGCCAAGTTCCACCCTGCAGTGTTCCTTACAAAACTCTTTGAGTCCTGCTGTTGTTATTTTATCATCCCTGGAATCTCCACTGCAGATGAAAGTGGGGTTAAAGACTTATAATTTAGTTTGAATATAAAGTATCTCCTGGTATGATCCCAACTTTCAGAAGTAATTCAGAAATATTGTTGATGAACTCTTTAGATTGTTGCATTTATGTACTCATACTGCTTTGTAAAGATAAATTATTTTTAATGTATTTATTTGGAAGATTTATATACCTGTTTATACAATATTTTTATATCATAATCATTTATAAGCAATACTTGCAGCAGTATTGCCATAGGAGAATTTGAGATAGGGGGTAGAATTTGGTTTATATTTATGGTTGGTGTGGTTTTGGTTTTTTGTTTTTTTTTAATTTCCTCTCCTCAGAAATGTAAATTTAAGATATTATTCTATAAACATCCAGGTTTGAAGGTTTTTTACCCCTATTGTATTATTTTTCATTTTAATTTGCAATAGAGAGGAAGAAGTGACAAAATAGTTCCTTCTAGTATGCACAAAACATGCAACCATTCTGGGGGTTTTTTGTTGTTTTTTTTTTTTAAGAGTCAGCATTTAAATATCAACTTTTCATTATAACCCATATATTTTTATTTGTGTTTTCCACAGGAAATAATGCAAATGTATTTATTTCAGTAATAATGGATACAAAGATGTGCTTTCCTGAAATCAGGGCTCTCTGCAGGTTGAATGCTCATGGGTAATTGCTTCAGTGGGATGACAATTGCTGGAGCTGGATTTAAAGAGATAAAAGGCAGTTAATAAATAAAATTATAACAGGCAAACTAATGCACTTGTACACTATCACCAAATTTTTCATTAGGCTCACACTGCTACCATGGTGTTACCATAATGATAACCAGGAGCTGCTGATGACTTCCTTATTTGCATATTTAGAATATTATAATATCATGGTTAATAAAAGGCTCTTGGTGCTTCACTCTGGAGCCCTGGTTGGTGCTGCTTTGGGTGTTGTGAATCCCTGAAGTCCAGTGAAAAAACAGGGAATTCCTGAAATGCCATCCCCTTCTCCCCATGTCAGAATTCCCTCCAGGTTCACTGAATTACTCAGAGAGCAAAGCCTTTTCCCATAAATGGAGACCTGCACCGTTGGAATTTTATTTCATGTAGAATCATGAAAACTGCATCATTTTCTCCTTTTGTATAATCACAAACTGCTGTCCAGCTGCCTGGTGCTGCTGTGGGGATCCACCTTGCAGATGGGCTTGGAATGTTCTCTGTCTGTCACTGGTCTCCAACCCAATGTGTTTAAATGGAATAGCAATATGAATTGTTCCTAATGTGTTTCACTGCAAAATCGAAGGGTTTGGTCTAAATTACCCTGCAAGGGGCACTTGCTGAAAGGCACCAACAAGGGCTGGAGGCAATTACTGGCATCAGTAATTTCTTCAACCACTGCAACTTGATCTGCAGAAGGAAATCAATCTGTGCTATGACAGGGAGAAGGAAATGAGAAGAGACAGGAAACAAAATCACACTTTTACCTGCACAGTGAAAAGAATGTAGATGTGTTAGCACAGGTGTATTTGAGACAGATTCTAACCTGATGGGAGTTAAGATTTCATTTACGAGAAAAATCACTTTACGCAGAACTATTGAACATCTACCTTAGAGAAATGCTATCCTAGCAGATCCTAAATTCTGGAATGGCAGAGTTATGTAAAGATTAGGCAAATATTCTATTGATGGAGTTCAAGAGAGTGATTTATGCCTTAAAAAGTCTTGGCTGTGTAGCTGTATGCAGCTACACAGATATCTGTGTGTACCTCTAAGTTCTCCTATTCCACTTCCATCTTTCATGAGGTTGTCAACAACCTCAAGGAGGGAATATATTGTTCTTCAGAAATCAGCTTGGAAATTGCAGATTTTTCCTCTGTGCAGAACCAGTTTGCATCTCCCTTTAAAGGTATTGGTGTTCCAGGGTATTATAAAGAGGCATCACCAAATTTAAAATTATATTAAATTTCTTACAATTCACTAGACAGATTTCCACACATTGTTGGCTGAAGTTAACCAGACTCCATTTAGATAATAACATTTTCTTGCCAGTTTAAGTTCCTGAATTAAAAATACCCAGATTTCTTTGTTGTTGTCAACAAACATTACACAATTTTGTCAGTGCAAAACTTGGGGGGAGAATTAAGACAAGTGTTCTTCTATTCCCATGTCTAAGCAAGAAGTATAAAAAGATCTGGTTCTCAGCAGATGGTTGCTTGCAAACTTCTTGCCTACTTTTTCCTTAGGGGGGGAAAAAAAAAAATGAGGACAATGTGGCAGAGAGATCAAAGGAAGAGATTTTCCTAGGGAGCAAAGGAAAATCTCATGCTGGAAATAGGGGATTCCTGTCCTTATTTCTTCATTGAATGTGATCCACCCTTAAAATTCTTACCTCAGTGTTTAGTTAAGAGTTTCAAGTAAAAAGTTGTGCAAGAAATTTTACACATATTTAGGAAGGATTGGGCCAAATGTGACATTACTGATGAGGGTTCATGTGGTTGGTGTAGGAAAGGAGATCTCTGTCGCTTTAGGAACAATATTCTGTGACTTTTAAAGGATTTTTCCTTTCCCTTTTCCCAGCTACTCCTGGCATTCTACACGGATACTCATTAGTCATTCTGGAGATGGACTTGCTGTCTGGAACGTACCTCTTGGCAGTCTTGTTGGCCTGCATCGTGTTCCAATCTGGCGCACAGGAGAAGAATTACACCGTGCGGGAAGAACTGCCCGAAAATGTCCTCATTGGCAACCTGCTCAAGGATCTCAACCTAACGCTGGACCCGGACGTGCCCCTGTCCTCCCCCCTGCAGTTCAAGCTGGTGTACAAAACCGGGGACGTGCCCCTGGTGAGGGTGGAGGAGAACACGGGGGAGATCTTCACGGCCGCCAACCGCATCGACCGCGAGAAGCTGTGCGCCGGCATCCTCAGCGAGAGCCGCTGCTTCTACGAGGTGGAGGTGGCTGTGCTGCCCGACGAGGTCTTCAGGCTGGTCAAGATCAGGTTCCTGATCGAGGATATAAATGACAACGCCCCCCTTTTCCCCTCGACAGTAATTAATATCTCTATCCCTGAGAACACAGCCATCAATTCCCGCTACTCGGTCCCGTCTGCCATCGACCCGGACATCGGGGTGAACGGGATCCAGCACTATGAGCTCCTCAAGGTGGGTTTCTTTCGTCCTTCTCTGTTTTTGTCTGTGTTGCTGTCCTCCCACGAGTGTTGCCAGTCCTCACCAAGCCATCAGAACGCCGGGGCTGTGTGCTGCACGCTGGAACAGAAACCCAAAGCTGTGAAGTGCAGTTGTGGCACAGAGCGGGTCCGTGTGACAATGTGAATGTGTAGCCCTGAGTGCATTCCAGTGCATCCTATCCTCACTCCGTGGGAAGGTGTTTGTGTGCATGTGTAACAGTGTGATGGAACAGCCACCTGTCCCTGAGCTCTGCATTCAAAGTGTTTGTGCACTTAGGCTGAGTCTTCTTGTGTTACCGTATGGACTAGAAATCCTGAATATTAGAATGTAAAGTGTATAAACCATAATAGTAGTAGTAATGCTAAGGCTTGGAGACTGCAGTTTCCAGAGTAGGCCCTGAGAAACCAACTTAGGAATGTGCTGTGCTGAGAAAACAATTAGCAGAGCATGCAGAACTGTTAGTGATAAGGTTGAGGTATAATCATAAATAAAGTACTGGTGGTGAGTAGTGGCGAGAGAGAGACATTAATGGGGAGAACACTATAGTCCTAGGATAAGCAACCTTGAAGGATTTATGACGTAAAATGTTATCTACAAAGTGAATGTATCTATATTGTTTAGAAGAATATGTACCTCTGCACGAAAACCGTTTGTAAAAAGGGTATAAAAACCCTCTGAAAAAGGGAACCAGTGGGACCCTGACTTTGGACGCGAGTCCGCAGGTCCCCGGGCCCCGAATAAAGCACCGCATAAACTGACACTCTGTTAGTTTGTGTTTTACTTGGGGTTTCGGGCAGCACTTGGACCATTGAGAATGTGCCCTGATTGCCACTGACATGGCAGTGCCGAGTGCAGAAGTGTTTATGGGTTTATGTCTCCCATTTTTATGGAGATATTATTTTTTTATGCCTCTCTTGCACGACTGTGAGACTTGAGCAGTAGAACTTGGCCCAGAAGTGGATGTGATGCTCATCTGTGTATTGGTGAGCTGCTCCAGAGGGAAGGAGTCTGTTTGTAATGGCTGGGCAGGAGCAGCTCCAAGATGGGCGTGAATCAAGGAGAGCAGTGCCAGTGACCTTGTAAGAGCAGATATTTCATATTCTTGCTTCTTTTATTCCTTCTAGCAAGCTACAGGGGAACTGGGATTAGGAAACAAGAATAACATAAACATGTGATGTTTATATAAACAAGAGTGTGTGATTGCTAAATAAATGATCACTTTCATTTGAATTTGCTGAAACAAGCTTAAGAACAGGAAAGAAACTTAGCCTGAAACTCTTGGGGGGAAATTGAAATTGTCCTCACTTCCTTTGATTTGGAATAGGGAACTGTTTTGTGGTTTGGCTACTCAGCAACAAATCTGACCCTCCTTACTGCCAGAAGAATAAAGATTATATTATCCAATATATTGCTTGACCGACTGGATAGGTGATACTCACTGATATCAGTACTTACTGGCAATTTAATAAAAATAAAGCTCTGCCTTCTTTTAGCTTTTTAAAATCACCTGGAACCTGATGTAATTGTGGCATATTGGGTGCTAAGGAGTGGCAAAGACATGAAAATCTCTTTCAGGAAACTGCATGCCACTGGATATTTCTTGCTAGCTATTAAAAAAAAAACAATTAAAAAAAAAAAATCCCACACATGTCTGTCTGCTCTTAGTGCAGCCAAGGAACTTAAAACTTTCCAAAAACTTGCTATAATGTTTGTAGTTTTGTAGTAAGCTCTTTAAAACTTTTCCTAGGTTATAGGAGAGCAGGTATATCTACATGTGTGGGTTTTGTTTGAGGCTTTTCTAGCTGGCTAAGCAAAGCATCCAGTAGGGCAGAGTGTTCTTTATGTGGCATATTAAATGAGATTTTGGGGAATGAAAAACAGCATATTAAATAAATAACAGTAGGAGTAGAAAATAATGGAAAAAACAGGGTCACACACAAAATGGGGCAAAATAATACCCAGTTTGAACAGAGCAATATGAGTTATCTGAGAGAAAAGTGCTGTTATTGTAGGAAAAGAGAAACTGTAGAAAATGGTGAAATCAAGAGTCTCTGGGCCTGATGAGCAACAGTTCAGATCACCACAATAGCAGACTTGTTTTGTGAGCTTATTTTTTTTTGCCTGTGCATTCAGAGAGAGAATGTACCAGGTCAGCAGAGTGGGAACACATTTGTGTCACACGAGTGGGAGCTCATCTGAAATCCAACCTGCAGCTCTGCCCAAGGCACTGCTGGGCACAAAGCCTGGCCTGGAGATGCAACATGAGAGGCTCTGCCCGAGAGCTTTTTAACCAAGAAATGGGCAAATTACTCGTATATATCAAATTATTTAATTTTTAATCAGTGAAAAAAAAAATAAATTAAAAAGAACGAGTTACGTGGTTATTGAAGTGTCTCTGAAAAACTGCTTTTGCCACGTAGTGGAAAGAAAGGTGGTAAGGTTGAACGCACACTGGTGTGGACTGGAACTTCTGAAATCTTGTGCTGCATGTGCTGCAAACAAAATAATTTGTGAAATCACAGCCCTGTAGGCAGATCATCTGAAAGAATTAATTGCATTTTTCTCTTGAATGCCTGTTGGTCAGGCGTTTTTTTGTTATGGATCTACTGCCTTTAAATGAGGCAGCAATTTCACACACCTTGGAAATGATCTGTAAAAAACAAAAAGAAGTTTCTGACAACCAGATATCATTTGGAATGGCATATTCAGATGTTCTTGAAGCCAGGCCTATTTTGCCCGAAAATAGGTGGAAAGAGTCTCTGTCCATAACAAATTCTAAGAGAGAGGGAATTTCTCACTAGGAGCTCAGCTGAGTCGTTTATAGGTATTTAACACATTTTCAGCAGCTCCTTGGGAAGGTAACAGCCAGGTGTTACAACATTTCCTCACTTTGTTGCACTTACCTTACTGCCCCTATCACAGGGTGTGGAAAAGGTTGCATTTAATTTGTGTATTTAGTTTCTTTAGCAAACTAAATAATCAATATTAAAGACTTTAAACTAAAAGGTTTTGTTTTTTTTTTTAAATATCCTACCTCTCATTAAAACCCCTTAAAACAGTAGAAAACAAAACCTTGTAAAGAAATGCAGTCTTGTATTTTGGATTCAGTGGAAGCTTTGTAAAGCAGGATTTGATTTATTTAAAACAAGACAGCGTTTTAATTACCACACTGATTAACACTCCAGTGTTCTTTGCCTTTCTGCATTTTATCCAGGTGTACCTGAATAGAAAATAACTTCTTTATATGTAACTGACTCATGGCTCTGCATCCTCAAACCTTTCTGGGTCTCTTTCTGAACCCTGTTTGAAATCATGAACTCTGAAAAGGGAACGGTTTAATAGAAAAGAGGAGACAGTGACACCGAGCTTCTTGCTGTTCCCCAAAGCTGCTGTGTGTGGCATTATAAAAAATTGTGTTTCTCTGCTGAGATGCCCCAAGGTGACCATCGAGGGAGTGACATTAAGGTTTCACATGATAAACAGTGTTTGCTGTGAACGAGGGGAGGAGGAGCAGGGAGAGCTTAGATATTATTTAACAATAGAAGGAAATTCATTTAGAATGAGAAATAGGTGGATTGGGGAAGAGGATGGCATAACACTGATGGTGGGAGCTGGTAGGTGCAGCTAAGACACAAAATAAATGGCCAGAGGGGCAACAACCATTTCAGTCTCAGCTGAGATAACTACTTTAAGTATAAATGGGAAATGGTAGGGAAAAAAGAGTTGGGCATTCATAAATAGAAGTAGTAGGTGAAAATAGTAGGATGCAAAAGCAAATTGTACATTGAAACCTTAATAAACAGTGATTTCTGATTGGGGATGAATCCACAAACACCAGTGTTCTGCTTTCCCCCGGGGGCAGCCCAGCCTGCAGGGCTTTGTTCACCTCTTCAGGGCAGTGCCAGTGTTTACAGACTGACAGAAAATGTGCATTGTGTCAGGCAGGGCCACCGCGGGGCCACAAATACCTGCTTGCTGTTGATTACACTGTTCCAGCACACTTACATTTGAGCTCAAAGCAAGCTGATATTTAGTGTAACCTGATTAATACACTTAATATTTATAGGTGTCACAGGCCTCTGCTTTGGCTGCAAAGGTTTTAGTGTGAAGCATTTCTTTGTTCTCTGAAATGTTAAAAAGGTCAGCTGGTTCAGAACAGGTTTTGAATAGGAAAGCATTCACACAAGTGCATGTTTTAAATCAAATTTTATTGAATTGATTGCTTAGCATTTCTTGTCAGGTAGATACACAATGTGCACTAGAAGTGGCAGAGGTGCAACAGGAACAGAGAATTTTCTTCTGTGTGCTGATAGTTGGTTCCTTTAATCCTTTACAGTTTGGGGGAAATTAGATTGCTATTACTGTTATAGGTCTATTACTCTTACCTGTTACATTAATTTTGCTGTATTTACCTATCAGAAGCAGCTGGTGCATTCCTAGAATAATATAATATTTATATAATAATATCTCTGTTGCTGTCAAAAGATTACCTCTGTCATCTGACAAAATAGATTCCTGCTCAGTCTCACAACTCGTCAGTCTTGCCTCTGATGGGGAGAGTTTCACCTCACTGCTCCAGATCATCTCTGTGATGCCTTTCAATAGAAGACATTCCCTTCTTTCTGATACAGTTTGTCAATTCCATGACCCATGGAAGATGGAAATCACAGTTCTTCATCGTACTTCAAGCATCATATTTCATGTTTGTAACTGGTTCTTTCTGAGCCTCACAGCAGTCTTGGATCAAGTAACTCATATCACTGTCAAGATCAAGAGTGGAAGATGTGTTTTATGTAGAAATAAATCTAGGAAGGCAGTTCAAATTATAGACTGAGACTAGATTTGTAGCTCAATGTGTATCAGAAAGTCCTATTAATGAAATCTTTGTTGGTAATCCAGTGGTGAGCAGGGATACAAATGTGAACACCAAATGGCAACAACCTTGTTCTGGTCTGTTTTTAATGCTGCACCACCTGTGGGGCTCAGTACACAGAGAAAAATCAAACCAGGATGGTTCATGTCCCTGCAAACTCAGTGCACGGTGACACTTGGATTTTCTTATCTCAGATCAGCCTCACTGTCCCAAACACGAGCTGCTTGGAATTCTCATTCCTCCCTTTTTGTGTCATTCCTTCCAGCTGAAGCTCCACCCGTCCTTTTACTGTCAAACCGTGTCCCATAGCTCGTCACACTGCAATTAATGTGGATTAAACTCAATTAAATGTAAATTAACGTGGGTGATTCTTTGTGTGAGCTTCAGCACGAGAGGACAGTGAGGTGGTTCATTGGCCCTTTCAGTAGGGCTCAGGAAACCTGGGGTGGTTGTTATCAACACCTGCATCCTGTGAAAAAAACTGCCAACACTGAGCTTTTCTTCTGTTTATAAATATATATTTATTAATACTGTCAGATCTGACTGAATATTGTAGTTAGACACTACCACAATTAAGGAATTTCAACTTCATTTTTCTACAGATCCAAAATTATTTGTGAATTTATTGTAACTCTAATAGTGAAATATTCTTGTACTTTCTGATTTCTTCTCTTTTTGGCAACCCTTTCTAGCAATTGTGTAAGGGAAATATGGCTGATAGGAAGATGGCTATTCAAGATTCTGACAATTTTTTTTTACAGACTTATACATACTCAGGACAATACATGATTCAGGTAGGAGATTTCTTGACTTCCTCATAGACAAGAACAAGATATTTTCAGTATTTCTCTCTTCTCATTGAGGAAACACAAGTTGTTCAGTGATATTTCAAGACTAATTGTCACAAAAATAAAATTACACTCGTATTGATGGTACAGGTAACAATAGTACTTAGGTGCCTAAAACTGAGAAATTATATAAAGCAAGATCCTGGATGTGAGAGTGCTTACAGACAAGATGAAAATAAGATGCATGTTAAAAAAGCATTTGAGGGTTGTGTGTTTTATTTCTTTTTTATTATTATGGGTTTCTTTTTCTTATCACTTTCATGTAGCTTAGACTAAAATTTCAAGTTTCTGCTTGGAGAGGGGGGATGATTTGTTTTCCTTACTTCACAATCCTCTGGAAAAAGTCCAACCCCATGAGGATGTGATGATGTGCAGCTGCTTTAGCAGAGGGGTTGGACCAGAGGATCTCATGGTCCCTTCCCACCCCACCCACTCTGTGACTCCAGCAAACTTTGCTGACTGACCTCGCCCTCACTGGGATATTTCAGATGGATTAAACTGCAGACATTTGTGGGTCAGTACTGTTCCTTCTTTCCCATTTTGCATAGAAAGGGAAGTTGATGGATTCAGGGAGCTCACAAATAGATTTAGGAAGTTTTTGGTTTTTTTTCTGCGTTGGAGTTGAGCTCCAGTCAAGCTCTAAGGTCACTCTCTAGTGCTTGTAATTTAATAAATAGGGAGAGCTGGACATGTTGTCTTTCTAAGGTAATTTTTAGCTGCCCTTTAAAAAAGAGACTTTTTAAAGGACAGATAGGCTGTCTTTTGAGTGGTGCCGAGTACTTTTGTCCTAAATCCACAGTGGGGTAATAGGTCAGACCCAAAACATCTTTTCCCTTTTTCATCTGCTGATAGAAGTTCAGTGTTTTGGTTAAAGTTAACACATCATCAGGTTTTTTTCACATGAATGGTTCCTATGCATGCTTTTCCTCTGAGATGTGCTAATTACCGTCTGAAGTTTTTATATCACCTTTGCAAAATAAGTCTATTTTAATTATTTTATACTGTAACTGAAAATCCACTTTCTTCCAAATCCTCCATCCCACTTACCCATTTTCCTGGTGACCCAAAATGCCAAAGTATGTGATTCTGTAGGGAAGGTTTTGTGCTGGAGTAAGAATAGTGCTCAGTAGTAATTTGTCTAGAGAGACGTGGACAGCCAAGTGGTCATGTGTGAACACGATTTTGCAGAAGTCCCTGGGTCTGAGCTCTAAAAGGGAGAACCAGCTGATTTGCATTCCTGCAGCTGTGAGCGTGAGGAGATAAAATTCAGCTCCTGACTGGTGGGGGTGAGTCAGGACTCGAGGTAATTGCCTCTTGTTGGTTGATCCGAGGCTCCTTTAGGGTGGTTTATGGCACAATTGCTGTCGAGCTGTCAGCTCCCGTTATCCTGAGTCCCTCTGGGGACTGAGCCGGGGCTGCAGGGGAAAGCCTTGCTTCAGGCACAGCAGGTTCAGTGCGACAGGGCAGGGGACACCTCGGTGTCTCTGTCTGCATGCCAGGCTCTGATTTTCACGGAACGATGATGGATAACTCAGCGTGTGTCCTGGTTTAGGGCGAATTTGGGGAAAAACCTCCAGAAGGAGCCCCCAGACAGCAAACCCCACGACTCCTCCCCCCCACCACCGGGTTCGGGAAGAATTTCCTCAGAGAAGAGTGGGAAAAAAAAGACCTGTTTATTTAACAAGCAAAACACTCCCCAGCACAGGGAAACAACAACACCAGCTGACAAAAAACTCTTTCACCGTTCTGAAGGGATGGCAATCTCAGTCTCTCCGGCGAGTGGTCGCCCAGTTATCAGTCTCCGGCGCTGGGGAATGACTGCTGCAGGTGACAGAGTGTAGGCTCCCGGTGTTTCTTGGGGTTACCCAGGTCCCCGTCCAGAACAGGTCCAGATGGTATCCAGGAGAGGGAGGGGACGGGGTGGAAAAGAAAACAGTCCAGGGAAAAAGTTGGACTGCCTAGCTGAACTAACTAACAAGCAAAAGCAAGGGCAAAGCGAAGGAAAGAAAAAGAGGCAGAAGCGAGCAAGCAGGCAAGCAAGCAAGCAGAGCAAGCAAGCAAGCAGAGCAAGCAAGCAGCCGAGCAAGCAAGCAAGCAGAGCCAAAACCTCTCCTAAACACAGACCATGGGGGAGGTGAGCCGGCTGATAACAAGACAAAACAAAGCTTCACTTTCAGAGTCAGTCCTGTAAGCACAGGACATAATACCAAACATAATCAGAACACACGATTGGAGATACAAACACCATAACATCACCCTAGGACACGTGTTTCCAGGGGAGGGGATGAGGGAGCCGAGCTGCCGGGCAGGGATGTGCCAGAGCTGCGCTCCAGCTGTGCCAGCTGAGCATCCTCTGCTGCTGCTGCTGCTGCTGCTGCTGCTGCCCGGGCACACGGCCCCAGCACAGATGTGCGGCTGCTCTCCGAGCACTGAGGGCTCAGGATGTGTTTGCACAGAGAAAGGAGCCTTTTCCCAGCAGCCAGCCACAAAACCATTGTGCCGTTTGTAAGAAATTGCCAGTTACGTGATCAATCGCGCTCTCGAGTGATAACCCCGGTTAAAGCACTAAAATTCCCCTTCTGAATGAAATTGTACTTGGGTTTGCACGATATTGCAAACATGCAGAGAAGTTACAAAAGGTGATGAAAGTGCACTCAGGACAGATTATTGCTGAACCCTTAATTTTTGCCACTGTCTCAAAATCAACCGTATTTTAAAGAGGTCATATTTTTGTATGTCACAGAAGAAAGAGGTAGGAGCCTTTTTCCAATGCCATAGCAGTATTCACATGGTGCTGGGGCATTAATTTTACATATTCAGTGTATTATCTGTGAATAGAGATGCCTCTCTTTGGCCCTTAATTTATCTTTAAAGAACGACCTGACACAGGTGTCTGAATTTCAGACAATTTATTCATAAATTATTTTAGTGCATCTGCTTGATATACTGGTCATCTTGTATCCAACAGCATTTTAACTTTTCACGGTAATTTTTGTAGTTAAAAATCAGCAATATATGTCACCATCCAGGCATGAAACATTTTAAAGACCATTATTTTTTCGAACAAATTAAAAACAATTATCACAAGTTCTACAAGAATGTCAGCTAATGGTTACTGCATGCACTGTCAAAGTTCTTTGGATCCACTGTAATTCCTGTTTCAGAATCACTTTGCAAGGATTACTTTTTTCTGCTTCCTTTACCTGCTGTAATGGATGTATCAGTGCTTGGCTTATTTGTATTTTGGATAGCTGTCACGAGAAACCTTGAATTAGATTTCCAGCAGATCCTAGAATTATTCTTATCATTAAAAATTCCAAGTTATTAAGTGGTTTTATTATTATGTGGTTTTTCACATGTACTTAGGAGGTTATTAAAAGCTCTGCTATTTTCTAAATGTTGAGTAAAGCAAAGCAAAATAACAGGTGGGTATTAGTTGCAAAAGATTTTTCATTTGTCCAACCCTCTTTTCTAAGGCTCACTTTTCTAAGATTCACTTTTCAGCCCATCTAGGGAGGATGAAGATTTCCAATTTTTAGGATATGTTTTGAAAATAGGAGTGGTTTCAGTTTTCCATGGTTTGTCATAAAATACCCAATTAAAATATTAAAGTAGCTTTTTATAGTAATAATATGTTCTTAATTTTAATTTTACTTCTAGATTTCTGATATTGGATTTTAATAATAAAGATTTAAATATCCTAGCTAGTTTTCCCTCAAATATACTGTATAGAATATTTTCCTTCCATTTAAGAAGAAAGAGCTATCAAAGAATATATTTAAATCAAGTGTCAACTACGGTTCATGGCACTTGACTGCATTAGTACAGTTATTTTTATTCCTGAAAGAAAGGTGTATTGCAAAATAATTTATATTCCCTAACCCAGAAACATAATTGGTCTGAACACTTAAGTCCCGTGGAGCTTTTGAAGCTGGGACATGTAGCAAAGAGTATTTCAGACAATTCTGAAGAAACAAAAAGAAACATTGCTAAAAGAAATGAGTTCTGAGTCATCAGCTCTCAGTATTGAAGTACATTTTTCTCTCATTGTGCTGTAATTGCTGGCTCTATTAATGTGATGTATTCTTGCTTTGGTTATTGCTGATGTTCCAAAGTCGAATAATTGTAGTTTTTTTTTTTCCTTTGCTTTTTCAAGCAAATTGACGTTTTCTGGGTTTTTTTTTTTTTCTTTTCTTTTTCTTTTGAGTCAGGATATTCCTCTGTGCTTTTCAGGCTGGGATATTATATGGCTTTTTCACTGGGAGAATACATTTTCCTCTTCATCTTAACCCCAGCCATATAATTTTCATCCTCATTTCCATTAGGGGTTTTTCAAGATAATTTTTTGCAGCAGATTTAAAGGTATAAACAAAGGAGTAACTTCTGTTTTGTTCCTCATCCTCTTTCCCATCCAATATCAAAAATAGTCCTCTGGCACTTAGCACTTTTTTGAGAATTGTCATTTATTGGGAAAGCCAAGAAATATTGTGAATGCCATAATTTGAATGTCAGTCTTAAAAACAGAGCCTAAAACACTGACAGAACTTTCCTATTAGCTTTTATTTTTTTTACAGCAAATGATTTCACACTTTTCTTGTTTTACACAAATGAAGAATTTGTTTATGATGAATATCCAAGATACTTACTATACTTGTACAATATCCAAACTTCAATGAGCTCCTTGAAGTTTCCAGATTACCTGGAGATTCTACACTAATGGTTATTTTAAAAATCTGAGGTAGTCCAGCTCCTCTTTCATAAAAAATCTTTCATTTGAATAATTCAAATCTTCAACTGCCAGCATCATCCTGAGCTCTTGGCAGTGAAGTTCAGTGTCTAAGGGGACCTTTGGCAAAGCTAAAGAGAAAAAAACCTGTTTCTCGAAAAAAAAACACACAAAAAAGTGTGTGTTTTAATAATATCTGCTTCTGATATTTTCATTATTTGGGTTTTGAAGTGCATTATGTTAAGGCTTTATGACCTTTGCTGCTGGACACCTTTATTTATCATCTGAGCAGGACTTTGCTCTTCTCAGTCTTTGCTGATCTCTGTTTCCAAAGCCTGCAGTTTCCTCCCAAGGGGGAGAGGAGAGGCAGGCACTGATTCTATTTTTTTTTTTTTCTCTCCCCATATGTGCAGTTTTTCCAGGGACATTTTGTGTGTATTTTGTAAAAATTCTAAATTTAAAAATTTGAATGTTCAGAATATTGGCAAAGTTTTAGACACTACATTTTGTGATGATCACTTGTTTTAATTTCTGCTTACACCAACCCACTGGTGGCATTTCTTATACTATGAAAACAGCCCTGTCTGTGAAATGTGCTTTGGGTGCAGTAATAAAAGAAGTAAATTTTATTATTTAATTTAAAAATGTAGTTCTATAGGCTCATGGAGGAGATGAGAAACTGTGCAAAGACATTTTTCACAAATATTCATGCCCATTGTATTACATTAGGTAGAAATAAAATTAATTTTTCATATTCATATCATATTTTCATATTTAAAATGTGTATATTCTTGAGCTATGGTAGGAAGCAAATACCAGAGATACAGCCAGAACATGTTCTGCTACTCACTGGTAGAAAACTTTGCAATATAGAAATATGGTTTTCTCCTAAGTTTTCCTATGTTCAGGAACTGGAAGAACAGTCAAGCCTTCTTCAGAAGTGAATTTACCTTTGTGGAATTAAAGCCTGTGTGGTTTTTATTGATTAACTTTAATAATAACTTCAATATTATTTGATGATGGAGTGCATGATTCAGGGTTCCAGCTGGCTGAAAATCTGTCCCAGCCTTGAAACCTTTCACAGTCAGTGCTGTGTGTGTGTGGCTGTTGGAATCCACATCCAGGGCACTGGAATATTCAGATAATTCTACAAGAGTTCCTGCAAACAGGAGTGAAGAATCTATTCTATATCTTCCAGAATCTAATTTGAATCTTGTTTTAAAGTTCATCGGCACATTTGTCACAGCACAGCATATGCTTCAGGCTGCTGAGTTTCACAAGCGAGGTAGCAAAGAAAATTCTTTTTTTGTTACTCATTGCCTCTAACAAAGACTTGAGTAACATTTATGCACAGTGGATTCCCCCTCCCCTTTTTTTTTTCCCCCTTTGTGTGTTGCAGATGGAACAAGTTTATCCATCAGGAAAGGTTTTAGTGGTTTGTATTATGCTGATCAGGAGCTTCTGCCACGATTTGCATTTGAAATCCTGAGCATGACTATAAATCAGGAGACAGGAATTCATGCTGCAGTGATGTGTGCTACCTGGACCTGGCATCACTGAAAGCTAAAGGTGCTTTATTGGAATATTCCTGTGGAATGATGGGTTGGCTTTTCCTGCTGGGCAGCTGTTGGAACTAATCAGATTGTGCCTAAGAGCATAATAAGGAAAAACTTTAATAATGCTTAGCCCTCTTGGAAGCTCCGTGGCTCAGCTGTCATACTCACTTTCACTAATTTACTTTAGGTTTGTTGTTTTGTTAAAAGCCATAACGCTGGATTTCAAACCAGATTTCACTTAATTTTACATTTCACAATGGGTGCTTCCACATATAACCACAGTAGGCCTCTTCTTATGTCACCAGGAAAGTTAATTGAGTGTGCAAGCAGAGCTTTGACTCTGTAGGTAGAATGCATATAAAATTTAGTTTTATAGTGTCACCCTAGGATTTGAAGATAGTGCTTTATTTTGAATCCACATAACGACTGAACCCTGTTTTGTTGTAGAGAGCAGTCCTGCAGGTTTCTGTGAGCAAATTGACTCAATCCTGTCTTGGAGAGAACTTGTTTTGTGCTCTTTCAGCATCTGTGCACCTGATAAATAATGACAGATGTAGTATTTGGTAGAACGTTTTTAAAAAGAGTAGCATGCCCAACTGAATCTTTGAATTCAGAATCAACTGTTTGTTCAGCTGACTGCTTCATCAACATGATAAATTGAATTATTGTTCACGGCTTAATACCTTAGAGTGCAAGAATCTTAACAACATGCTAAACCCTCTAAAATAAAAAAATAGAAAAATAATTAAGGGGACAAATCAAAGTATAGATGAATTCCTTGTGTCCAAGTTGAAAATTGTTTAAAGACTGTTTAAGTTAAATTGTTTGACCCGTGCTTTAATTTCCATAGTAATGGTCATTTTCCCAGACGATGGACAGAAGTTTATATATCCTTGCTGGATTTCAGGATGAAATATTTTCGTGGTTTTGGTGTGGTAGAATCGCTTGTTGACATCACTTTTTCCAACGTGAAGGCCAAACTTGACATTGAATTATTCAGAGCATGCTGCCATCCGCAGAGGGGGCTCTGTCCCCTCCGTGCCCCTGGTGCAGCCTGCTGTGGCTGAGGGATGCTGAGTGTCACAGCAGGATGGGTTCTCTGTGCTGGCTCTGCCACCAGCGCTGCTGCTCAGACTGGGGCAGCTGGGAGGGGCTGGGGGAAAGTTTTCGGTTCTGCTTTGCCCCCCTGGCACATTCCTGGCTGGAATTGTGGCAGCTGCCCCAGAGCTGCTCATGGTTTTCCATGAGGAAGAGGGCTCAGGTCCAATCTCTGTGTGTGCCTTTTATTTATTAATATATTATTAATTGATTTATTTATAGCTTTATTGTACCACAGGCAATATGTGAGCTGTTATTTGGGAACATTTGTTTTAGGACAATGACTTGAATTCACCTCAGGAAAGTATTTTATGTGGACCTAGACCTGGGAAAACTTGGATTTCCCCTTTGACTTGGGTTCTAGGATTGTTACTGGGCAGAAATGGCTTCACCTGCCTTTGTTTAATTTGCTTTTTCTGGAACAGCACACTTTGGGAGAGGGCAGTCACACTGCTAAATAACTCCTGAGCTGTGTTATTTATTCTGGCATGAGCCTTGCTGAGGAGATCCCCCCATCACTCACTCCTAACATTCACCACTCTGCTTTCTTCCCCAGGAACTGTGGGAGGGTTTGTCTCAGTTCACAATTTATTGGAGGATTCACATCACCTGCTGAGACTAATCTAGACCTCTGCAACAGGAGCTGGATATTGTATTTACCTTCTGAACCTGTTGTTCTTCATGCTTAAATATTGACTTATCGTGTTCTATGGTTTTATGGTTTTCTTTGATTTTTTTTTTTTCCTATTTGGAGGAAAATCCCTGTCCATTAGTCATAATTTTTAGTGTATATTCGTGGTGGAACTGATATTAGGGAATAAAAACAGTGAACAAAAACTGAGCAGAAAAGCTGGAATGGAATGATGAGTGTTTGGTGTTTCCCTTTTAAACATGCCATTCTAATATTCTTAAATTTGTTTTCTTTCTTACAAATCTGTGACATCAATTCCATCTCTGATTTTAAGACAAGAAATAGCTCAAGTGCGTTCAATTAGAGTGAAATTGGAGTTTGACTTTTGTTTTTAGAAAGGAATATATTCTTGAGTAAAACTATATATTGAAGTATAAATCAAGTACACTTATAAGATTTTTTTGATCCCAAACTCACAGGAAAGCATTTTCTCACACTATAACTCATTAACTGGAAAGTCAGGACAATTTATTTGCTAGAACTTTCAATACACACAGGTAGCAAGAGATTTCTTTTCAAAATTGACTTTCAGACTCAAGTTGCTGCCTTACAGTAAAGAAATATTTCTTCTTTTTTATCTTGCTCTTGTTCTAGTGAGTCACATAAATAGGAGTCAGTAACACTGGAGGAGGAAGTCAAGTTCCTGAGAAATCCAGCACCAGAAAATACATTTTTGGTTTATGCCCCACACTCCTTGATCAGTATGGTGAAAAGACTTTTATTTGCTGAGTTTTAGAATTCAGTGTCTCTGTATTTCCTCTCAGCCACTGTCTCCCATTTATTACTCTGAAATTGCAGAATTATTTATTATCTCCCCATGTGCAGTGAAGTGACATCTTGCACTTGCTTACGTCACACACTTTTACAGTTTAATATGGGAGTCTCACTGTTATTTTCTGAGAGTAATAAAAGAAGGATAAGTTTTCATTCCTTGAAAAAGTATAGCTTGATTTCTTTCAGAAGCAAAACTGATCCTGTGGCAGCGAAATGTCACACGCACACACACTCTTTCTTATTTTGATTTTTACAAAACCCTGCAGAGTGGAGGCCTTGAGAGAGGCTTATGATGAGGTCAGTTCTGCAGTAGTTGTGACAGGTCTGGAATTCCTAAAACCTGCTTGTGGAAGCTGGGGGAGATCTGTTCCAAGTGGAGGATGTAAACTCTTTTCTGCTAGAGGTTTTTTTCCTCATCCTGTTATATTTTTCCCACAGGGGTTGTGAATTTTCTGAGTTAAGGCTGTGGATTTTTTAATCAGCATTCATAAAGCAGTGACACATGCACATTAGAGTGCTGTCCCTGCACATGAAAGAATTTCCTTGTGTTTCTGGGAGTGTGGGGGGTTCTGTGTGTGAGAGATGGAAGTTTTCTCAGCATTTTTTTCCTAGAAGTGTAAGCATAAAGGGAAGATGGAGTGATTTTTCTCCCAGCTGAACTTGAGCTTTAGAAGGGTGTTAGGTCAAAGAAGACAATCTTGCTAAACAACTTGTTGGAAAAGCTGCAGCATCAGAGGTTAGAATATGGATTTTTGTTAACAAAGGTACCACGAGTTTAAAGATATTGTACACACTGAATCTGTCTGTGTGCACATGTGCATAGGAGGGAATGAGATAATAACTCTACACAATTCAATGGATGTTGATTTACAGATGTTTTTACTCCTTTTCAGCAAAGCACAAGGGTTTCTATCTATTTTATATTTTGTTACCCCATTTGCCACGAACCGAATCCACCCATATCCATTACCCCCAGTCCCACTGAAATCACAGCGAGCTGGGGATGCTGCACAGCCCCTGCTTCAGGATTTCCAGAGCTGTGGGGGTTGTTGGTATTTCGTGGTGCACAAGTGGCTGCCAGGTTGAATCCCCTCCTGCCTGGCAGTGCTGATGTGCTCACGAGAGGAGGGCACAGCAGGTTCACCCCGAGCTCCAAACGTGCCCCTGGGAGCTCAGACACTGCCTTTGGCTGTCCAGGCAAAATGAGGTTGTGATTTAGGAGCTGTTGTGAGCAGCTCTACAGAATTGTTAGTGCTCCCCTCCAAAGGCTGCATTGGAGGCTTGTGCTCATTTATTTCTCTTTCTCGCACATCCTCGGTTCTGTGCCTGCTCTCAGCTAGGAAATAGAGCAAATATGTAACTGTCACCTTGTATAATGCAAATATCAAAATGTGCTTGTTGGGTGTATTGTTGCCTGATATAAATCCTTTTTTTTTTTCTTCTTTTTTTTTTCCCCCTTCGTTATATATCTGTAGTGAGACTCCAAAGGCAGAAACATCCTGAAAGGCAAGTCAGGTGTCTGGAGCTTTATCATGGGAATTCAGAGCAAAGCTCAAACATGTTTAATACCTTAATCTGAATATCCTCAGGGTGTTGGGAATGTAGCTTTTTGTTCAGTAAGATGTCTGTGAATATTTCTGAAGCACTAGAATGGAGCAGATTAAGAGGGGAGGTTGCTTCCCTGGCTGTTACCTGCAGCTGTTGACCTCCCTTGTTTTGGCCAAAGTGTCTCCAAATGAAAGAACTTTGCTTGCAGTTTGCAGTTCTGAAGTTTAGCTCCTAAATTTGCATTCTCATGGTTAGTTTCTAAAGTTTAAAGTTCTAAAGTTTAAGTAGTACACCTGAAACCAATGGAAACGATGCATGACACTGCCAGAAAACCATAAATTGAACAAAAGTCGAAGAAACTTGGCCTACAAATTAAAAGGCTGCATTTGACAAAGAGAGTGTTTCAAATCTGTAAGCAACTCTGCTGAGGTCTGCATTATAAGCAATTCCTACCTTTGTAATGTTATTTTTCTCCTTTGAAGTTCTGCCACTCAGTTTGTAAGGTAACTGCTGCTACTAATGACACTTATTTCCAGTAACTTTGGGTTGTAAGCTCTGGGATGTCATGAGAGGAGTGGCTGTGGAGTCTTTAAGCAGGACAGCTGTCCAACAAATGGTAATTTTCTAGAATGTATGGACAGCAAATTGCACACTGGGTGAGTAATAGCAGACAAGGGAGTTTTATTAGAGCTACACCACTGAGGGTGGTTTGGATGTGAGTGCATTCATATGCACCCATTATAGACACACAGATCCATTATTGCCTACCATGTGGAATATTTTGTGTTTAAGACCTTAACTTGGCTTTGGCAATTCACAATTTCACAACCAAAGTATCTCTTCTAAAAGAAAAATGCAAGTTTAATTTTCAGCTTTTAGAGAAAACGTTGTCCACTGTGTAACTGTATGTGATTTCTGCACTGAGAATTAAAGTTGTGCTGCTGTACTCTCTTCTCTGCTGATAGACAGCACAGTCACAAAGCAGTTCCCTGTGTTCTGGCAAAAACAGGCAAGGACAAAGTGCCTGGGACCTGTCTTGTAGAAGAACTGCAAAGATTTTCTGCGTTGTTCCATGTGAAATAACCAGCATTTAGCAAATGTGCATTGTTTTCTGGACTTTCTGAAAAGGTTTTAGGGTCCTTTGGACTCAAAGCTACATTTCAGCCAAAGGTTTTTTCCTTTAAGTAATTACTTAATGAGTTACTGATTTGCTTTCTGATGAGAAACCAGCCTTTTAATATTTTTCTTCTTCTTCCTTTTTTTCTTTTAAGACAATAGTTAAGATGTAATAAATGTATACTTCCAGCTTGTTGCAGTAGTCAGTGAAATGAGTTACTGTAGAATATGAGTAAAAGTTTGAGCTGTGCATGGCCCTTGACTTCTGTTTGAGATTCAGTTGAACCAAGGACATCATGTGAAGTGTTTGTCATTTACAGTGCCTGAAGTATTGATAATGAGTGTAGGGTGAAGCTGTAGCCACAAAACAATGAGCTGCCTTTGCTCCTGTGGCTTTCTCTGGAGATTCAGAATCCTCTTTTGAAGGAAGACTTGAGGACAGCCTTGATCTACCCTTTGTCAGCTAACAATGGGTGCTTGTTACACACAATTACATAATTTGTGTTTTAAGGAATAATCGCTGGTAGGCTCTCTCTGTTTCAGTACTTTCTATTACAAGCAGTTGGGTTTGTAGCATTATTTAGCACAATATTCTTTCCTTTCCTCACTTCCCTGAGAAATTCCTGCTCTCTGCCAACTCCCTGCTCTGCATGTGTAAGTCCATAGGATGTTTTGAACACAGTGGGCTGTGTCTCTGTTATCAGCATTAACCAGAAGCTGATCTATCCTCCCATTCTTCCCAACAATGTCCAGGCACTCAGTACCCCACAGATTTAACAAAATCCTGTGGTGCAATGCTCTGGTACTGCCGTGTCTGTATGGAGAATTCTGGTGCACTTTGTCACATCCAGTCCTGTCTGTGGTACTTAAGCTGTTCTGGCTCACCACACTATGTGTCCGTGTGTCATTGATTATGTATTTATGAAACCACCTCAATGTTGCAATTTTTAAAATACTCTCTAATTTTTTATTCACATGGCAGCCCAAAACAGCTCCGAAAAGGACATTTGGATCCATTACAAATGACCAGGTAAATATACACAATAGGGAGTGTTCAACAAGAAAGTTTCATTATTTGAGAGGCTGTTTGAGTAAATCCATGGAAAAAAGACTGTTATGAAAATTGGATAAGGTAACAGAGCTCCTTATGGCCCCTGAGGGATCCCATGAGGGATCTTGGGAACCTCTTTAACCTAATCCAGGCTCTGAGATGGGCATAACTCTGGTTTGCCTCCAATAGTTAGTGCTTAAATTGTATTTTTAAATTTAAGAAGTCAATCTCTGGTATTTCTCACTCTTATTCTTCTGTAAGGGTAGAGATATCAACGGAGCAGATTATTTCTACCAGTCCTTTTAATGGGCAAAGATATTCTATAGCTGTTAATAATCTATTGTTCTTTTCCAATGGACCCTTGCCCTTCCCAGTGTGAACAAATCCTTCAGATTACTGGGATAATGTGGTGACTGAGGTGCAGTTCTGTCCAAACAGAAATCTGACCCTAATGGAAATTTTAACTTCACTGAACTTTTAATGATGATAGAGCCATTTACCTCAGCATAAAGAAATTAATCCTGAAGGTTTTGTTCATGTTTGTCATTTTAGCTCTCAATTTCTCTGTTAATAATGGAGAGAATTAGATATTTATAATCTTAAAAATATATTTCTTGAATGTTTCATAATTTTTTTTGAGTTATTTAGAAAGTGAGAACTATCTGTTCTTAGAAAATGTGTTTGCTAATTTGCAGCATGTCACATCTAACCTTATCTCTTAAATAACATGAAATAATCTTGCTAGAGTTTAGAGAGACTCTACTTCTCTGTAGTGGTTTTTCTGTGGTTTAAAAAGATGTCTAAACCTGTAATGAATAGGAAGAAATAGACATGGATAATATTTCTTCCCATAGAAAATTATTCAAGTGTTAATAATGAACTTGGACGAGATCTTTGCGTTCTTTTCTGTTCTCTAGCCATTCTGTGCTAGTGCTGGGGAGCTAAAGCACCATATTTAATATAAACTCACCTGCTGTGATGAAAAACCCCTCTGCCATACTGGATCAGAAAAGCAGAGATGGGCACACACACACGTACAGCCACGTGAATGCAAAGTCTGTACGAAGTTCTTGTTGTAGTTTTGGGATCCAATGACAGAATAATCAGTGCCCATCTGTCAGCTCGTGTACAAACAGAGAAGTAAAGAGAGCTGACAGGTTGCTTTTACTCTGGCTTCTGTTATTTTCTTTCCTCTGGAATCTATGTTAAAGCAGAGGATATATAATTTATAATTTCTTAGTAATTATGAAATTTATTGCAAATAACTGCTAGCCAGATTGAATATGAAGAGGAAACTCATGCTCTGCTTCCTATCAGCATAGAATTACCATTCTAAAATTTACCCTAATTGGTTCAAAATGTATAATCTTGATTTAGAAACCATTTGCAGGGCTTATATTTTCATGCCTTCTGCTATAGAAGCCAAATCTGTATTTGTTTTATTACTTCAAAGTGTGTTCCAGCTTACTTTATACTGTCCCCAGTTGCAACTTAATGTTGCCACAAATGCTGTGCAAGTGGCACAGTAATTTTAGATGTGTGGATGAATAGTTCTGTCCCATGAAATAAAAGATGGCTTATGTAGGGTCAAAATCTGGCTTTGAGAAAACAAATCAGTGAAAGCCCAGCCTCACTCAGAAGTGGACACAAGCTATAAACTTGGTGGTGGGTAGGAAGACACAGGGAATGCAAATCTTTTGCAACTAATGAGAAATGAGGAACCTTGAACACTGGGAAGGTTTTATTTTGCTTTGTTCTGGGGTGTCTCAAACCAGTTCAGAACACAACCAGTGGAAGGTGTCCCTGCCTGTGGCAAGGGGCTGGAATGAGGGATCTTTAAGGTCCCTTCCAAACCATCCATGATTTTATGGCAGTTACCTGAGTGAGGGTGAAAGATGAGAAGAATCAGCAGAGAAAGAGCAGTTGTTCATTATTACAAATAAAACACATGAAAAGAAACTCCTCTTTAGTCCACAATTTCATTTATGCCTTCTCTTTTTCTGGTCATCCCATGCATTCAGCATTAGCCATCTGCATTCCAGCCCTTCCCTTTTGGAAGATGTGGCTGGAAAACTGCCTTTTCATCATTCCTCTAAGTGGTGAGATATGAGAAAAGAGGATAATTACACTATTCTTAATTCCTGTTTGTCTGAAGAGACAGCAGAAGAGAGAGGGGAATTTACTTCTAGATTCCAGTATTTATTGTAGCAGATTTGTCAGCACTACTGTTTTTTAGAAAAGCTATGTTTGTGCAATGTATGCAGCATTTTGGTGCAGTTCCAGAAATGTTCAACAAACCTCAAAAAAATATTGATCATTTTCAAATTGATCTCGCAGTTCTGTGATATTTTTTAAAATGAAAATAGGTCTTCTCTTTTCACTGGGATTGTAACTTTCACTGGAAATATAAAACATATAGTGACGAATACAAGAATAGTTTTAATGAGTTGTGAAATATATTTCTGATGAACTGTTAGGGCTTAGTTTTGTCTGTATGATCTGACATCTGAATTATGAAATAAGCATTTTATCAATGATGGTATTGGGGTTTTCTGTTTGTTTCTTTTTCTATGCTGGTGGTTTCAGATCATGTCCAGAGTTGCTCCACAAACAGAGAAACGATCCCTTTATCTTTGTTGATTTCCTTGAAATTGAATATTGGAATAGGTCCTCCAGTGACTGAACTTGGGCTTCATTCCTCATTCCCACACTCACCCACACAACAGAGAAACTGAATTACATCTGTCCAAGAATTTAATAACTTTTCTTTAGAAATAGAGGATCTGGATGGAAAAATCACCATCACTCCCACATTTCCCCTTTTTCTAGAGTATCTGTTTATTGCCATGTTTGCTCTGAAGCTTTCTCAAGGCTCTGGAGCTTAAAGCAAAATTAGATGTGGAAAATAAATATAAAAATGTATATTCCTGTATAGAGTATATGTATACATTTATATCCCGTGACAATTTCAGAAAAATAATGTGATGTTTTTCTGTTTAAATGCACTGTCAAGCTAAAGTGTGTCCTGTCTGTGTCTTGTAGGGTCAAAATGTATTTGGTCTTGACATAACTGAGACACCTGAGGGAGATAAGTGGCCTCAACTGATTGTCCAGCAGATCCTGGATAGGGAGCAGAAGGACACCTATGTGATGAAAATCAAGGTTGAAGATGGTGGGAGCCCCCCAAGGTCCAGCACCGCCATCCTGCAGGTGACCGTGACCGACGTCAACGACAACCGCCCGGTGTTCAAAGAGAACGACATCGAGGTCAGCGTGCCAGAAAACGCCCCCGTGGGCACCTCCGTGTCCCAGCTGCACGCCACCGACGCTGACCTGGGCTCAAATGCACAAATCCACTTCTACTTCAGCAACCAGATCTCCAGCCTGGCCAAAAGGCTCTTTGCCATCGATAACACCACTGGGCTCATCACCATCAGGGAGCCGCTGGACAGGGAGGAATCTCCTGTGCACAAGCTGACTGTGTTGGCAAGCGATGGCACCTCCACTCCCTCGAGAGCCACGGTCACTGTCAACGTCACAGATATCAATGACAACGTCCCATCGATAGACACGAGGTACATCATCAACCCTGTGAATGGGACAGTGCTTTTGTCTGAGAAGGCTCCCCTCAATACAAAAATTGCTTTGATAACAGTGATGGACAAGGATGCTGATCAGAATGGGAAAGTTACCTGTTTTACAGATCACGATGTTCCCTTCAGGCTAAAACCAGTGTTTGATAATCAGTTTCTCCTGGAGACAGCCACGTTTCTAGACTATGAAGCTACACGGGAATATGCCATCAAAATAGTGGCTTCAGATTCTGGGAAGCCTCCCTTAAACCAGTCTGCAATGCTCCTGATCAAAATTAAAGATGAAAACGACAACGCCCCCGTTTTCACACAGCCTATCATCGGCCTTTCCATCCCTGAAAACAACGCTCCTGGCACTCAGCTAACCAAGATCAGCGCCACAGATGCTGACAGCGGGCGGAATGCCGAGATCAGCTACATCCTGGGCTCTGATGCACCCCCAATTTTCAACCTGGACCGCCGCACAGGCATCCTGACAGCAGTGAGAAAGCTGGACAGAGAAAAGCAAGACAGGTACTCTTTCACTGTGCTGGCTAAGGATAATGGGATGCCACCTTTGCAGACCAATGCTACCGTGACGGTGTCAGTGCTGGACCAGAATGATAACAGCCCTGCTTTCACACATAGTGAATATAATTTCTATGTGCCAGAAAACCTGCCCATGTATGGCACAGTGGGGCTTATCACAGTCACGGACGCTGACGCGGGAGACAACGCTGCGGTCACCCTCTCTATCTTAAATGGTAGAGATAATTTCATTATAGATCCACTTACTGGTGTAATAAGACCTAATATTACCTTTGATAGGGAGCAGCAGGGGTCATACACTTTCCAGGTGAAAGCAGTGGACGGAGGAAGACTGCAGCGTTCCTCAACTGCCAAAGTGACCATCAATGTTGTTGATGTAAATGATAACAGGCCCGTTTTTGTTATTCCCTCATCTAATTATTCCTATGAGCTGGTCCCAACGTCAGCCAGCCCTGGGTCTGTAGTCACTAAAGTCTTTGCAGTCGATAACGACACAGGAATGAACGCAGAGCTCCGCTATAGCATCATAGGTGGGAACTCCAGGGGCTTGTTTACCATTGACCAATTAACAGGCAATATTACTTTGAAAGAGAAGGTAATTGGATCAGACCATGGCTTGCACAGACTGGTGATCAAGGTGAATGACCTGGGACAGCCAGAGTCTCTTTACACCATAGCTCTTGTGCACTTGTTTGTGAACGAGACCGTCACCAACAGCTCCTACGTGCAAGAGCTGGTGCGTAGGAATATGGAAACTCCAGTGGGCCAGAACATTGGGGATGGTGAGATAACCCCACAGACCAATGATTATGTCAAGATCATCATTGCCATTATTGCAGGCACCATGACAGTTATTCTGGTAATTTTTGTTACCGCTTTAGTCCGGTGCCGCCAGACGCCCAGGCACAAGGTTGTCCAGAAAAATAAGCAGAGTGGGGAATGGGTTTCCCCCAACCAAGAGAATAGGCAGATCAAGAAAAAGAAGAAGAAGAAGAAGCGCTCTCCAAAGAGTCTCCTCCTCAACTTTGTGACTATTGAAGAGTCTAAGCCTGATGATCCTGGCCACGAGCACATAAATGGCACTTTAGACATTCCCGTAGAGCTAGAAGAACAGACTATGGGAAAATATAACTGGGCCACCACACCAACCACATTTAAACCTGATAGCCCAGACTTAGCAAAGCACTACAAGTCTGCTTCTCCGCAGCCTACCTTTCAAATTAAACCTGAGACTCCTGTACCCCCCAAGAAGCACCATGTCATTCAGGAATTGCCTCTAGATAACACCTTTGTGGTGGGCTGTGACTCACTTTCCAAGTGCTCATCCAGCAGCTCGGACCCTTACAGTGTTTCTGAATGCAGCTGTCAAGGAGGCTTCAAGACCCCAGGCCCCATACACACCAGACAGGTAATGGAATTTTAAGGTTTTAAGATTTTAAGGTGTGTTTTTTTTTTTTTTCCTCCTCCCCTCCTTACTTTGCCAATCCCATAACTCCAGGTCGGAGCGCTGCAAGATAAGTTCTCCTGCAAGGAGCAAAACTTTGCAAGTTTGTACTCGATCGAGGCGTTGTAAAACAAACAATTCGAGCTTCCCGAGTGGTAAGGGAGAAAAAGAGAAGGGAAAAGAGCGTTGTCTGTGAGGTGATGGAGCAGGCAGGGATCCCTGTGGTGGTGTCCTGACTGCAGATGGCAGCATGGCACTTCCCACCTCACCGCAGGACCTCGAGCAGCTCGGCAGGCTCAGAGTGGGAATGGCCCCTCCAGCCTGGCCCAAGCAATGCAGGCCAGGTGGAAAGCAAGAAAGCTTCACAGGAGCTCATCGGTGGTTCTTAATATTAATGGAGTCTGGAATTGCAGCCTTCATTTGGGCGTAGATTTGCTTCAAGGTCTCTCAGGAGCAGGCGAGGATTTTCCCCCGAGAGTTTCAGTGCCATTTTCAGACTGGAAGGAGCCTTAAACGTGGTGGAATGGGACAGCTGACAGGAAAAGTTAGGGAAAAATTAGAAGCATCAGCATAATTATCTCATTTATTTTCTGCTGTGCCTGATAAACCAGGAAAAAAAGGTGTTATGTGTTAGCTTCTTAGAAATGCAGTGCAACTAAGGAAATGTCTAAAGAATCCTCAGATTAAAATTAAAAACAAATTGAGAACTCAAGTACCCCTTATTCTTCAAAACCCTACAGAAAAGTTACTAAAAATATAATCTAATATTTATCCATATCTTAAACAGTTTAATCAAACTTTTCTGTTTACTTCTCTTTCTTCCCACGTATCACAAAGTTTTCAGTGGGGATAGTTTTCTAGTTAAGCTTTAGTTGGTCAAGGAATTAATCACTGAAGTAACACTTATTTCAGGGGTGTTTAATTTGTTATTGATAATATATTTTAACTCTATAATATGTTTAACTTAATATATTGCTTGGGAACAAATCCTCAGCATGATTAAGTCTGCTAAATTTCTTCCTCCAACTGATTTTTTTTTTTTTTTCTGGGAACTTTGTTTCATTACAACTGTAATGATAACAAAATGCATAAAAAAAGCTTCTCATTCAGAGCAGTCATCATATCTTTGAAAATTTCAGGATATGTTGTCTATCTTATTCTATTTTGTTCCCTTTACCAACACAAATTTGTATGGCAATCTATATAACTATGGATAACATTTTTTTAAGAAATGTATTTCAGTGTTTTAAGTTAAACCATATATCAGAAAAGCCTCTTGCCAGTTTGCTCATCTGTTTGAACTCCCATAACTCTGAGGAGAGGGCAGTGCTGTTTTCAGCATTTCTGTAGGCCTGATCTAAGTGATTTTTTTTTTTTTCAGTGGAGCTCTGGTACAGTTCCTGTGAGTCAAAAAGGTTCTGCCATTGTCTGCTGAAACACACTTTGTCGTGCACTAATGCTGCCAACAAAGAAAGCAAGCTCGTGACTCCTCAAAGTCCCTTCTGTGGCAGTAAAAACCTAGAAAGTGGCATGGGAAGCAATTCTCTTCTGCAGAAGTTGGCTGGGGGAAAGAGCATTTCCTTTTATCTGTGCCTTAAAGGTCTGTGACAGGGGGTTCCTATCTGGAAAATCAGAATAGAGCTGTGGGGTTTTTTTAATGCTCACGAGCAGATAGCAGCTTATCTTCACAGAGCTGCACCTAACATTGTCAGGATGATATGCTGAATAGATAAGAAAAAGAGATTATTGTTGCTGTTTGTACTGATTTTGGTAAAATTGCAGCTATCCTTCTTTTAGGGATAAAAGAAGGATGGCTTCAATTTCTTCTTTATTGTTCTGCATGAAAGTGAACACCTTGTTTGGAGGAAGGGAAACTAATCACCATAATGGCCCTTTGCACTAATTTGGGAACAGCATTCACCTTTAAACACATGAATTCACATTTAAAAAAATTTTAAATTTATGCAATTTCATTAAGGCATTATTTACATAAGTTGGGCCATTTAGAGGAAGTCTTTTGTGTTGTGTTGGAGTGTCACTAAATGAAAACTGTATTTCTTGGTAAGTAAAAATGAGTAAAGAATTTCCTAAAGCTCAGCAGATCTTTTAAAAGTCACTCTCCCTCCTGGCTCTGTATTTGTACTCTGGATAGTTTTGTCTCCTGTGGGGCTCTGGATGGTGTCTCAGGATGGGCTACTGGAGAGTTGTGTCTGTTAGCCAGCAAAAAAGAGAAAGAAATATAAATATAAATATAAATATAAATATAAATATAAATATATAGAAATAGAAATAGAAATAGAAATAGAAATAGAAATAGAAATAGAAATAGAAATAGAAATAGAAATAGAAATAGAAATAAATAGAAATAGAAATAGAAATAGAAATATCCCTGAGGCACAATGTCTCCAGCTGCTGTCCCACCACCCTTCAGCCTCAGACACCAACAGGATCAGGTGTGGTTCAGGGTGATTTTGTGTCAGGCACTCTCTGAATTTACAGAAAACTGGAGGACAAGCTGGAGAACTGAAAGTCAGTTCAGTTAAAAAGGGAGATGTGCTAGTTTGAAAAGTGAAAATAAGATGCCTGATCTGAGGGGAAAATCTCATCATTTATCACTTTTACCATAGTGCAGGTCTTTTACAAGCCAGAAGTTCTGAAGAAGATTCTGTTCCCTGAAGTGTCTCTTCAGTTTGTAATGGGGACTGAGATTATTATAGGCTGCTCATCTCAACTATTGTTAGTTTTGTCCATGCAAGACTTTCTACTCAGATATTTGAAATAATATTGTGTTACAGCTAAAAATATATGTTTTCTTTGGAAGCTCTAAATTTTGTGTCTGTCTGAATGGTATTGATTCAGGTCTTTAAAGAAAGGAAATTATGCCTTTGCTTTACTGCTAAATTTGTCTAAGTGATCTATAAAATGACAGAAAGTCATTATAGCAGTTGTACTCAAAAAGCATGCAAGCAAAGATGGAAAGGTTTTTCTACTAAAAAAAACCCCAAAATATCTCTTTAGTGGTCATGTGGGCAAATAAATACAGCAGTGCCACAGCTGAAATTTTTATGGGGAAGCAATTGGAGACTCCTGAAGCTGCTGAGGACACTTGGAACCATAAACTGCAGGAAACTGAAGAAGGAGAGTATGGTCTTAATGCAAGAAGTCAAATTTTGCTCGATTTGTATGTGAGAAAGGGCAAGGGGCAGAGGTACTGACAATAGACCTTCAGAGCAGCATGCTTTTTTGGGGGGATGTAGTCGAGGTAATTATTTTTAAGGAGTTTTACCAATTGATAAATTATGAAGGAGCTTTTTCATAATAATGCTTTTCAAACTAGGATATCTGGAGTGTTATAAAAATCAAACTGACTTTCCATGTCATCAGATTTCCATTGTTTTGGCAGTTGTGGGCCTCACAGAAATTTTCTTTGGTGCAGAAACATATGGCATCTTTAAAGTTTATTTGTCTGCAAGCTCTGTAAAAGCTCAGTTATTTTTGACATTCACCTCAGTGGGAGCAAACTGTGTGAAGTGTTCCACACTGACAAAAAAAATCTTAATTCTCTTTGCATTTGCATGGGAATGATGAGAAGAAGGGAGAGGAGTTTTCTTCAGTCTCATTTTCATGTAACACAATTTCAAAATCTGAAATCTTTGCTCATGCACTTTAGAACAACATTCAGACATTTCAAATGCCTGTCTAGGTATCAGCCTGTCTAGTCAAAACATGCACAATTATAGAGCACAGTTTTCTCTGTGGCAGCTTGATTCAAAGAAGGTAAAGCTGCAAAGATTCATCAGAACTTGCTGTGCATTTTCCTTCTTCTTGTGCCGTTTTTTTTTTTTTTTTTTTTTTTTTACTGAATGCTATTTTAGATGTGCCTTTTGTTTGAAAACAATAGAATGCCTACTATAGGGATAGAGTAAATCTTGGCAAATTTACACCTGGTCACTCAGGAAGGGTCCTGTGATCTTTTTGCGTTGTCATCTTTAATTCAGAACAAGATTTTTCTGATTTGGTGCTGCTGAGGAGCTTTAGTGCCCGTTGAAGGAGGGGCTGGAAGGTGCAATGTGCTCTGCATCTGTGATTTTCTGCTTTTTTTGGGGGGTTCTCCCTGCATCCCCCTGGTCTCTGGTCTGTCAGTGGATTCAGTTGCACTGCCTGGCCACTGCACCATGTTGGGGAAGCTGCTGAGGGAGGTGTGGAGATGGATTTTTGTCATGCTTGCTGATGCAAATCTTCATTAGTGGAGTTCAGCTGCCAGGATTCTCTCATCTGTGAACTTACCCACACTAAAGAATAGAAATTTCAGCTGGCACAGTGATCTCTGCTGCTCTGTTAGGGGCTGATGGACATAGACATTACACTCCTCACACAAATCTGAATGGGAAGGAGCCCTCATTTCAAATATATTGCATTTTGGGGCCCCACTGCCTCAATTCTGTGATTCTGTCACTGCCTGCTTAGACCTGCTTACAGTTCTGGGATATTTGGGCTTCTGATTTAAAATGTGCTGAAATGTCATTACAGCTTCCCACTCACTATGAGAACAGTGTGCTCAGGATGTGAATGGAAGGAATTTTCAGTGTTCCTGAAAAGAATAGCTCTGAAACTCACCTGTTCTGTGAATCTTCAGCTGCAGGATTTTTTTTGTTTTGTGTAATAACAGTGAGTTTAATTTAGAATCCTGTAATCATCAGCAGGCAGGGCTGATGCTCTGAGGTGTAAAATAGACACAGCACTGGTGTTTTGTATTGACAGATATGGAGTAAATTACACTCAAAGAGCATTTTCTCCTAAATTTTAACTAAATAACTGTTGGTATAAGTCCTTCCTAAAAGCTGTTTCAAATCTGATTACTATGATTCTAAGTATTCTCATTATTTTACCTTAATTTTCTGGCTGGTAATTTTGCTTGTGGTTCTGATCTGCTGCCATGTACATACATTTCACCGAAAAAAAAAATTTTTTTTGGAGGTTTCTAACTGAAATATGAGTCAAAGTGTGTGAGTCAGAAGTTAAAAAGGAATTATTTAAATGTACATCACTACTGAAGTAAAACTGGTCAAGAAAATGCTTTTCCTCTGAGCAACACTGGTAGAAAATCTTCAGTGATTTCTTTTAATATTTTGCACTAGAAAATCATAGGGAAGGATCTGGAAAGTTCCCCCTTTGCCTCACAGTAGAAGGCAAAAACAAAGCATGAAGAAAAGTGAAAAAGAAATTTGTGTTTTATGTGAGGATATAATGAAAGATTTTGAATATGACAAAAAAACCAAACTAATTCAGAGCAAACAAAGGCACTTTTTTCTTTTTTTTCCCCCAGTAAGAGCTCACTGACTGATACTGAAGTTGATAAATGAGGTTCCAGCATTAATAACTGAGTGATTTTTGTGCAAGCCAGAATGACACACAACTCCCTCTCCAATAGCCGCTTGCCTCGGGGCAGAAACAATGTGATTTTTCAAACATTAAGTGCATTTCACTTCATTTTTTTCAGTGGGATAACTGAAAAGTTTACTCTTTTCTCCTTGTGACCCAACTGTGCTATTTCTAATGTCTTACTTAACTATGAACTATTGCTAACAGTGAAGTCTGATTTAACTCTGGTTTAATTTTCACACTTGTTTATTGTCCTGTTTTCTCCCAGAAGGTATTGCACTCAATAATCTGCAGTTGATAGCAATTTCCTGACCAGTGAGTGCCTGGTGCCTTGGTGGCTGTGGTATTGATAGTGCTTTCTTTTCTATGAAATAATTGATCAGAATGGCTTCATTTAGGACTAATCCTATTGATGATAAATTTAGATTTAAGATGTAAAATAATTCTCCAAATAAAAAAAATATTTTCGGCTTTTAGGAGCAATGCTTTTGCATGAAGTCCACAAAAAACCCTGTGGAACCTGTTCTAGGTAGTGCAGCTGCCTCCTGACAGCTCTAATCTTGCACCAGCACTTTGGGTTTGAGTGGATAGAGCAAAAAACAAGGAGTAAGGAAGTTAGATAATATCCATGGAAGCTTTTCTGTGGCTCCTTGTGTTGCAGCATTTGTGCTCTGTGTGTAGAGATGTGGGAACACACACACACCAGGAAAGGTTTGGTTACTTATGTGATAAATGTGATTCGTGCTAATTAAATCATAACTATATTAAAATTGTATTTAGATCAAGAGAAGACAATTGTCACAGAGTGAGGGGGGAGATGGGTGAGACAGGGCAAAGGACATCTTCCAGATGTTGGGAGTTGAAGAAGAAAGTCAAACAAGAATAGTAGAAGGACGTAGGTCTGACAAGCAGCATCTAGAAATAGAAAGTTTTGACCTTGAAATGGGCCAAAATGGGATGATTCCAAGCATGGGACTCAATTAAAGTCTGTTATGGAAAACATCTGCTCAGTCACACAAGGCACCTGTGCTACCTTCAGGTCAGACCTCGGTCATTGATGAAGACAATGAGCCTTCATCAGAAATAAGACCCTCAAAGGATGAGACCCCCTAACCCATTAGTAGAGCATGCTCTGTACACACAGTGACGGAGATTTTAGGAATAGAAACGAGGAGGAGTTTTCTAGAACCTTCTGTAGCCTACAGTATATAAGTGGGATTGTTGGCCTGGATGCTTTGGTAGGTGAGGAGTGGGAGCCACTCCCATATCCCTGGTCAGGGGGGGCCCTCCCCAGTCAGTTTTGTTTATGCTTTATACGAACCTCAATTTTACTAAATTACTTACTGCCAAATTTTGTATATTCTCAAATATCTGCACTTTGATTGTATTCATCTCCAATACTCTGTCATCTCCAATACTTTGATTGTATTCATTTCGTTCCTATTAAAAATTTACTACTAAATTTAATCCCGTTGCTTGATAAATTGGAAAAAAAAAAAATAAATAGACCATCATTCATAACCCTTAGAACATCTCAGCCCACGCAGTGCTCGAGGTGTGGTAGGAGTCGGGGAGCGAGCGTGACGATTGAATGCTGCAGGAAAGGGCTTTTCTCATGCTGTTTCTCTGTTTGCCAGCTCTGAAGGCCAGCCCAGCTGATGTTATGTTCTGAAGTCGTACGTGTACTCAGTGATGTTAAGCCAGCAAATATGAGAACAAGGAAATAGCACGAGAAAGCCCTTTGTCCTGGGTCTGGGTGCCGAAGAAATTTATCGCCTCATCTCCAAGAGGGGTTTGGAAGTGACGATGAACTGTTCAAGCTGCCCTACTGAAAGGTATCAAGGGCAAGGATTTTTTTAAAAAGGAAAAGACAAAGAAGTTTTAGTACGTTGTGCTATAGTGTTCTATAACGTAGTTTTGCTAAGAGGAAAAAAAAAAAAAAAAAAAGTAATGTGACCCATCCTTCTTCACAGTTGGTGATTATGGTAAATTTATTTTGCTTGTAATCATCTTCTTGTCCCAGATTTATTTTTTTTTTCCCTCCTTATTTATTTTAGTTGAAACAATTAGGAATTTTGTTTCTATGAATATATTAAAAGGGAGCAATAAATTTTATTCATATGTTTAAAAGAGAATGTAAAGTTCTTTATACTCCCTGCATTTAAAAGAAAAACAAATGAGTTGTTGTCACTTATAGCACCATTATACATGTTAAGAATTAAGTGTTATTTATATCTATTCCATAATATTTTTAATGATGATATTGCTGCTATGGATCATAAATAGAAATGATCAAGTCACTGCTTTCTCATTTTCTAGGCACAATAGTAGTAGTGAAAAACTAGTACTTCCTGCTTTCTTATCCACAACATTTTGTAATAAATGGTCACCTTTTAAATGACTTGAAAGCACTCACAGAAGTTTTAAAAAGAAAACTAATTTGCATTTTGCTTGCTGAAGTCTAGATAATGTCTATTTAACAGGTGCCAAACATTTAACCTTTTGAAGTATTTTTATTTAAAAAGAAAAAGTCATAACTCCAGTGGCTTGGTTTTCAGTGTAATAAAATAGGAAATAAGTTTTTGACTGTTAGCCAGCACATGGGGGGGAAATGGCCTTCTGTTGTTTGTTTTTTCCCCAATTATTCTTCTATAGAGCTATTTAGCTTTTTTTTTTTTTTTTTTTTGGTTAGTTGGCTTTTTTGTTTGTTGTTTCTTTTTTCTTTTTAATATTTTTTTAAAAATATTATCATTTGTTATATAGCACAGCTCATTTACAAAATAAAACTTGAGTATCATAGCTCTGTTTGAAGGTTGGTTGCAAGTTCTTGTATATTGCCTCACATTTTAGGGAGTAATGCTTAATATGTATCATCTATAATATTAGAATTTCATATGCAATGCAAAATCTCTTAGAAAGCAAAGGAGTATAAAGAACCCTGTTTTCTGCACTTATATGAAGACATGTAATATTAGTTTGCTAGAATAAAATGAAATACAGACACTGCTTTTAACTGGGATGTATACAGTATATAGAACTTTCTTTTAAAAAAGAAAAAAGTTATTAATGATTCATGAATTAGACTACAACATGGAATTCTTACACATTACTGTATGTTTGATGTAAAGATATTTATAGGCTTGTACTTAATAATCACGTTGCCTCAGTTCTTGGACTGCAGAATGTCTAACATGACTGTTGCCTATAGTTTGCTCCACATTTGCTATCTGGCTCTTTTAAAAACAGATGTGTATTTGGCTATTTGATCTGTAAAATAAATTCTATTAATAATGAAGTACGTATTGTAATTCAGCATATTGTATCGCATAATTATAGCTATGACTGTTACAGAGAGTTTTTCATTTCCTTGGGAAGAAGTTTCATGTACCTGTCAGACAGTTTTGCTGTTCCTATTTTTAGCAGCCTTGCAGCATTTATGCTTCAAACTAAAAACCCCCAACGCTCCCAGTGGTCAGACATGCAGTGACATTTAGTGACTCGGTGCCACAGTTTAAAATTCCTTTATCCCAGCAGTGCTGCTGCAGATTTTTGTGGAGGTGTTCCCTAGGTGGGTGATGGGAAAATTCAGTGATGTTTGGGTAACAGCCCTTGGGGCTCAGCCACAGTGCTTTGTCAGGCAGACAGGACGATTTCACAGGCTTTGAGTTTCTGGTTGTAGTTTGAGTCTTTGGATTTCTGTTCTGGTGAGAATTAGGTTGGATTTCCTTTTTGAGAAAACCCCTATAAATAAACGTAATGTTTGATGAAGAGAAACACCAAATAAGTTCAATGCTTACATTCAAATTTTTTTTAATTTATTTTTTTTTTAATCAAGGGATACTGAGTGGAGATAATGTCATTTATTCATCTCAAGAGAACATGTAGTTGCCCTCAGATATTTTTTCTCTGGTGGTGACAAGGCATAGATAGTCTGTAGCAGGTTATTTTGATCTGAGGACTGCATACCCTCTAGAAGTGCCTACTTTCTTGCACTGAGTGTGAAGAGAACCTTTGAGAAGTACCTTTCTTGTACCACATGTACCAGTTATGTGCTTTCAGAGAAAAATACACTTCGAGTTTCTTTGCTTTTAACTTAGCTGAAGCTCTGACTTTTTCCTGGTATTACGCTGGTCCTGTCATTCTAATCTACAAATAAATAATTCTAAAAGTGTCCAAGATGATTTTAAAAATCCCAGAAGTTATATAAATGAAATAAAAGGCGCATCACGCGGTTTAATTACTGGTCCCAATCAGTAATCTCCCTCCTCTGGTTCTCTCATGAGTCAGCCCAGCCAAATATGATAAAACTTCCAAATGCACTAAGGGAGAGCCAGAAACCTCTTAAGTGGCTCAGTTTCATGTGTTTTGTCTGTCTCAATTTTTGTTTTCTAACATCTAATTATCACTGCTTAAAATACTGTTTTTTCATAGACTGGTATATAACCTGTTCAGAGCTCATCTCCTCCTGATGGTTGAATGTGTTCATGAAAATCTCATGGAAGCCTAATGTTTATTGACCAAATATGTGTGTGTGCTGGATACCAATTTCTACACTTTTCTGTTATGAAGGCCAGTCCAAAATTTCGATTTTTTTTTCTTTAAATAGTACCCTGAGTCAAAGCTAGCTACATGTGTTTCAAAACCAACTCTGTTTCTCAAATGTTTTCACCTACAGAAATATTTTTTCTGACTGCTTAGAAGTCAGAGTCAATTATGAGCGAAAAAATCACTGAGTTGACCAAATGTTACTTTTGAACTTGACAACTCATTATATTTTCTTTGGAAAATCAATATATTCATCATACCTTCACCTCAGTAGAAACTTCCCAAGAAATTCCCCCTTGTCTCTGGTGCTCATTGCTCCTCTCCAGAGCATCCAGGGATCCACCTGTAGGGAAAGCCCCAGAGCTTTGGGTGGGTTCAGTGCAAGGTGGGGCTGAACAAAAAGAACAAAAAAGAAAACTTCTCGATTTATTGCCAGTTTGTGATGCAAGTGATCCCATGGCTGCTAGGGCTGGCAGGTGAGCTGCTTGCATCCAGTGGTGCCAATTATTGTGGAATTCTTATGGATCTGTGTGTCTACCAAAGCTCCCACCCGACCTCAAACACCCCTGAGAGCAAGCGAGGCACTGCAGGGACTTTGGGGGATTTAAATCCTCCTCAGTTCAACTGAGTGGGGGATTTCTGGAGGGCAGTAGGGGGCTGTCAGGAACAAAGCTGGTTTGTGATGTAAATAGAATTCTATTTTTAACATAAACTGTAATGCTGCAGGGGTTTTTTTTGTGTTACACTTTTCTGGTGATTTCCCATTTTACCATAGAACATATATTTATGGTGTATCCTGGTCTTACGTATTATTTGTAAAATCTTTTTAACAAATGATTTGAATATATATTTTTGCTTTCATATTGACTTACTGAGCACTGTTCCTTTTATGTCTTATTTATCTATTTCTAAAATAAATTTGGTTTGACGATTATATTTGTGTACCTTCTGGAGCAGCACTGTTTTTAAATACACCTCTGGTCTGTTTGCTTAATGCACGCACAGCACCGAGCCTCTACAGAAACTGGTATTTTTCACAGTTTAGGAGCTATGATTATTAAATAACTTAAGCACATGTCAGCTTTACAAGAAGAAATATGAAGGAATATGCCTCTTTGAAAACCTCCTACTCTTTAGCAGCACATTTCTTTTGTCTACAATCTTTTTCAAAGAAATCTAAGCAGGAATTCCAAGAGTTGCACATTTCCCAATGAAGTTTCCATGCTTTTGTGAGTGTTTATATTTGTCTCTGTGTGTATTTTGTTTCCTGTGTACACAGGGAGCACGAGGGTGTCTACACACATTTATCACACATTCAATTAGCAAAGGTTATAGGCAGTGAATATTGCACAGACTGACTCTGCAGAGATGTGCCCATCCCAATATCTCTTGCTGTAAAAGATAGCCAGGCTCTAAGGATTTCAATCTGCCACATTATTTGATTTTTTGGGAAGATTTGTCTTCCCTTCCGAGAATGTACAGGGTTCTCAATATGTGAGAAAATGACTCCTGGTGATTTGGAGGTTAGGATACAAATATGAAAAGTGCAGGTTTGAGTTTCAGTGCTATGATTCTTTCACTAGGTTATTTTACTCAGTCCAATACTGTCTCTCAGTATTCTAAAATACAATTTTTTTCTACGAAAAAAGACTCATATTCTTAAATTTTACCACTGCAAATGTAGCAAAATGACTTTTTTGGTATTTTCTCCAAATTGTGAGCTTCTGTTATTTCATAAAGAGACACATGTAAATCAAATTCAGTTATTTATATGCATAGAGATGGATATTCAGTGTGATATCAGGAATTTTTCAGGGGCATTATTGACTTTTTGCAATCTTTTCAATAGGTTTTCTTCATTTGTGTTCTCATTTCCAAGGGAGGTGTTCATTCAAGCTGAAATCACTTATTTCCAATAAAAGCTGAATGATGATATCAGAGGTATGAAGTTTGATTTCTCATTGCTGAATTCCAGCTAGGAATGAGGAGCTGA
Source organism: Acridotheres tristis (assembly GCA_037013685.1). Taxonomy (NCBI): domain Eukaryota; kingdom Metazoa; phylum Chordata; class Aves; order Passeriformes; family Sturnidae; genus Acridotheres; species Acridotheres tristis. The sequence goes on from CM072889.1 coordinate 17,959,463, forward strand.
ATTTTGGTCTGTTGTTCTCAGCATTGTTTCCATCCTTTCCTAAGAGAAGTCCCCTGGCTGTTGGATGGATGAAGTGCCCTCAGCTCCTGTTCTCTTTTCTCCTGGGCTGTGATCTGAAAGTCTCCAATCATAGGTTTTCCCACACAAAAATACTTTTCCTAGGTCTGGATCTAAACCATCCATGTGCTGATGGTTTTCCTCTCCCTCTCTTGTATGAAAAAGAAATTCTGGTCTTTTCCAGACATTTGGACATGAGTGTTTCAGACAAGCCAGTGGACTTCAAAAGGCTGACTGGAATTTGGAAAGTCCTTTCCTTTGAATGCTGAGGGCATTTGAGTAGTTGGAAATTACTCCAAATTTTGTGATTTTCTGACAACCAAACTTAGCCAGTGTCTGCACAGACAAGGTCATGACCACGAGCAGGACTCAGGAGGAGTTAGGATGGAAAGGGATGAGGGGAAAGGAAGACTTTTCAATCTGTAATTATTACTGTGGTGAGAAACCAAATCCAAATCCTAAGTGTCACATCAGAGATCTTTGCAGATGCAGTTTTAAGTCACATTTAAGCCACATATTTTATTAATTGCATTAGTGTCTCTCCATTATGGATAAAAGCAGCAGAATTCTGTTTCTAACTCTGTATCTGAACATGTGGTTGTTTGTTCATATCTGGGGTGAAAAGTGGTTCAGATCAGGTTTATTGGGATTGAAAGGTAAGGTGTCTTCATTGTATTGTTGGCTGATTTTTGGAGATTACTAAAAATTGTTTCCCTCTCTTTAAAAAAGAATGTGTTTGGAGCTGGAAGTGAAGAAGAAAAGTAACTCAGACTTGGAAAAATATGTGGTACAGCTTTCTTTGCTATTTTACTCGAAGAAACCATTTTAATTCCTAAAGATGGTACACAAAGATTGATTATTTTAAAAACAATTTAAACTTACCTGATGTAAAATTACAGTTTTTGTATAACAATAAACTGCCTTCTAGCTTTGTTGCATTTTATTTCTTGAAATGCATTAAAATAAATTTAAGAGCAAGTGCTTTTGCTTGCCAGTACCCAGTTATTATATCTACCTAAACACATAGAGATGTTTTAAATTATACACTATGAAAGCCTAAGTGTTTTCTACCTTCTGTCTTCTCTTTTCCAAAGTCTGTGGTTTTGGAGGTTTTTTCATGAAACTGTCTGTAGCCAACACACCAAGGAATCAAACTGAAGGTGGAAAAGGGCTTTTCTGTTTAAATAAGTCTATTTGTAAACAAAACTTCAAGAAGGGAGGAAAACATTGGATTATGTTCTCAAGCTTAGCAGAAGGGAAGCAACAACTTCTCCAGCCTGCTGAGATTTTGATTGCTATTGATTTCAAAGTTAGGAGCCCAAACAACTGCAATTTATCCAAGAAGTGTTTCTCCCAGCTCGTGTGGAGCTCAGGGCTCAGTGAGAGCTGCTGCCACTTGGAGAGGTTGGGAGCTTTGTTATTAGCAGCAGTGATCAGCTCTGCTGAATTCCCTGCTCACAGTCCGTGCTGACTCACCTTGATCTCTAATATTTTCTACACCCGAGTGGGAACAAGGGATTTACCAAAAATCCTGCAAAAAAATTTCTTTTTTTTTTCTCCTTCAAATATCAAGAAGCTACTCTATCCAAATACAGATCTCTCACTTTTCAGAAGTGTCTTATTAGACACACTGCATGCTTACCTTTTTAATTCTTATTTTATACATTGTAGAAGCTTATGCACATATATAGATAAGTACACAAACAAAAAGACGAGGTAATTTTCTAAAACTTTTCTTGTTTTCTTTATAAGCCAGTGTTCAAAGGCATTTCCTGCTGTTTAGAAGCATGAGACTGAATGGATTTTTCAGCAGCCTGAAGTAGATTTTTAATCTAGCAAAATGACATTGTGACTAATTTAAAAAAACCCACGGATAAGCAGATTGGTGTTTGCTTACACACGAGGAAATCATCAAACCTACTGATTTAGCAAACAAGAGGCTGGAGGATTTGATGAATGCATTTGAAGAAACCAGTACAGCCAAAGTTGTGAATCAGGCCTAAATTATCTTCCCTGATTCATTCCCTTTCTTCATCAGGTTTATTGTAAGATCACTTCTGTGCATTAGCACTTGGGCCAAATTTTCACCCAAATTATTTCATTTCTTGTTCATGGAATACTGTCTTTGTTCTTCCATGTTGGAAAATAATACACATATGGTCTAACACTGTGAGATTCTTGTTTTCTTGTCTTTAGTGGATGGTTTAAGATTTTCTTATTGCTATGCTTTCCTATTTTCATATTAATAGATTTAAACTATTTGGGAGGGGGAGGGCTGTGTAAGAATCCAGACATTTGTGAGATCTTGCACTTGGTGTTGTGTCAATTAGACAAAACCAAAGAAATTAGTACCACAGGTATCAACCTTGGACAATATATTATAATAATTTTGGATGTGCTGATGGGTCACACAATACATATCTATTTCTTCCATCAGAATTCTTACAGATCATGGAATGATAGAATAAGTCAGGTTCCAGGAGATCTGTGAAAGTCAGCTACTCCAATCATGGGACTCAAAACCAGGCTCTTCCAGATCAATTTTCTCTGGGCCTTGTTCAGTGGACCTCTAATATTTTAGGATCCTCAAGACTATAGAGGTGTTTGTGTGGAAATCAGAATCTTAATTTTCTCTATGAACCCACTACCCACATGTATAAATATCCAATGAATTCCAATTATTTATAGCTATCAATAGTTTCAATATTTCTATTTGTATGCATTTTGGGGGTGAAACCCCCAAGTACAATGTTTGCTGCTCACTTGTACGGCTCATCAACTTTTTTATTCATCTTTATTTCATAAATATGCTGGGAGTTTTTATTTGCATTTCCTCTAGTTGCAGTGAAAGCCCCGAGAAGTTGACACAATCTTGATTGGTTTCTGAGTGCATCAAACCTCTTCAGAAACTTATCTTGAAGGCTGCATATTAAAAGCAGACAGGGATAATTCTGTCAGGAACAATTAAACCAGGAAAATGTAATTGAAGGCTTTTGATGCTTCCTGTATACAAGATATACAATTATCTGCTTTCAGCTCCCAAGCATGATTTATTAGTTACAGCAGTTTGGCTTTGAAACACTGAGCAAGGCTAAGGCAGAATGTGCTCAGCTGTGTGAGGGCTCCAACATCTGTCCTGACAATCCTCTTACAGAATGGCTTTGAGGAATTAGGAAATGGCAACATGAGTTCTGAAATGGATATCAAACAACCAGAGTGAGGAGAGGGGGGGATGGAAGAGGATATTCCATTATTTCATTGCCCCTTTTTAACACAATAACTCCTTGAACTGTTTGTTTTTATTATTCCAGATGGGAGCAAGATGCATTTAAAATGAATAAAATGAAATAGAACAAATCAAATGCTTGGCTGCTGTTCAAGAGCTGCTAAGGCTGAGCTTTATTAAATTCACTTGAGGATATGATAACTGTGGAATTTCACACAATGAACTGCACTAATCTTACTCGTGAAGAACATCATTTTTCTTGAGATAGATGAGAGAATCTGAAATTTTGTCATGAAAAAAAAAAACAAAGCCACTTTGGAGCTTTATTTTCTGAGGGCATTCACTGCTTGAGTGAAATCTGTCCATGTCCCACAAACAGAATCTTCATGCACAATCCCTTTTTACACATCAAAAGTTCCAAGGGTTTGTTCTTTCTGTGTGGCAAAGTGGAGAATTCTTCAAAGTCAGCTGCTGTGTTCTGTGTTAAAACTCTTCCCTGTGTCATCTACAGCCCCTTTAGGAATAAGCATATTTATGTTTTAAATGGGGACAAAAACATTAAAATTTAAAATTATATTAGATACATCTAATTTATATTTAAATAGGAAAAATTTAAAGCAGAGCAAAGCAAATATTTTTAATGATTATTTGCAGGATATAATTCACATTGATGCCTTTTCTTTTTTTGTGACTGTAGATCATTTTTATGCCTCTGCAGTAGAATTGCTGTTTATAACTCAATGTTTCTCGGATATCTCCTGTTACTTAATGAAATTAACATTCTTTTAATATGTTCTTTTTCCTTATTTCTTCTTATTGAAACTCCAAAATGACTGTTGAAAATTTCTGATGAAATAATAATAATTTTCCCTCCATCAAAACTATGAAAGTACAATTCCTAGCAATACTCACACAATACATTTTGTTCAATTCTCCATATAAATGTAGTATAAAACTGCATTAATAATCTATTTCCCTGTATCTAAAATGCTGAAAAGAAAAAGGAAATGTTTTAACATTTTCAGGGTTAAATGACTGACCTCCCAAATCTATTGAGGGCCTTTTCTTTAACAACAACAACAAAAATTCAAAATACTATAGGAAATTTTTATAGGAACTGATGAATCATTGCCTTCCAAAACTCGTGTATAATTAGAGTGGAAATATAGAAATAGAATTAAAACCAGTGGAGGGTAACTGTTGTTTTGATGAAATCTCACGTGTTTGGTTGGGTAATATCAAAGATGTCAATTTATTTTTCTGAGTCTGAATGACTCGTCCAGTGTCGTCCCCTTTGGAAATGGGTGAGAGGCAGAACCTGGAAAAACCTCAGGAATTCAGCGAGGCACAAACCCAGAACTGAGCTGAGCACTCCCTGCTCTCACTCCTGAAAACAGCAAAAAAAAAAATATTCTGCCAAAACCAGACCAAAGCTGGCGTGCCCCAACACACAGAGAACCTGCTCTCCTTGGGAAACCTGCCCAAATAAAAACTCAGATTTAATCACAACTGCTTTGCCTCTCCCTGTGTCAATCAAACCTTTTGTATTGATAATCTGAGGAGAACAGGGCCCAGAACACAAAGTCTACTTTTGTATTATTAAGATGAAAAGATTCTGCTGGGGTTTGATAACACTGGAGATGCAGAGGCTGTTACAGAAACATAATGAATATCAAATATATCGGCAAAAAGGACTTTTGATCAAGATAAAATCCTGATGAAAAATGCCACTTATTCTTTATTTTCCACCAGACAGGTTTAAAGACTGCAAGTCAAGAATGTAGATCTGTATTTAATGGAGGTATTTAGTTTAGAACACTTTGTGCTGAAATATGAACCTTGAATTCAATTGCTTCTCATCTGATCTTAAAAAAATCATTAAAAATTAGACTCATTTCCTTCATATTCAAACACAGAATACTCAATAAATCAAAATTTACCAGTGGACATCACAACCTTATGGGTAAATCTGTAGAAATTGTCATTCCAAATGAATTCTGTAGCATTTGAACTCATTTCAGTGAAGCTAATTTTGTTTGCTGTTTGTTTTTAAATTATTTCCGGAAGAGAAAGTGTCTGACTAGTCATTTTTAATTTATACATCTCAGACGTCCTGGGTTCCATGAGAGATAAAATCAGATTTGGTACAACGAAGGAAAAGTCAGTATGTGCTAATTTTATAGGATGGGTCATGACAATTTTTTGTTTGTTTGTTTTGTTTTGTTTTTGTTGTTGTTTTTAAGGTAGGGTAGGGTTAATTGTTTAATTGCTTTCTGTCTAGGGTGGTATTCAGGAAGGAGAATGAGGAGCTGGAACTGGATGTTCCACTTCTGATCAAAAAAATGTTCAGTGGTGGGAATTCTCAAGTGAATGCATTGTAATGTTTCACAGGGATTGTGGAAGATTGCCTTCCACTCTTTGTGCTCCATGACTTGTGTGTGGTTGTAAGCTTTGTATGGATTTTCTTTTTTGTAATTGTTTTTCCTTTAGCCATCCTGTGGCCTGAGATTGGAAGAAAAAGATAAAAGGTCAGAAAAGCTTAATGGCAATTTTGTTTTTGAAAGGGAGAGACTGGGTGATCCAGCTTAAATCTTTACAGCTGGATCAACCAATAACTTTTGAAATAGAGAGAGAAATTACAACTTCCAAACCTCATGGGTCAGCACAGAACCATCTGTAACCAGGACAGGGAGAAGGAAAGTGAATCCTTAGGACATACAGTCATAATATTTTGAGAGGATATCCAAAAACAGATGGGTGGGAATGGAAAACCCTTCCTTAGCATGTAAACAGGGAAAGGAAAGGAAAGGAAAGGAAAGGAAAGGAAAGGAAAGGAAAGGAAAGGAAAGGAAAGGAAAGGAAAGGAAAGGAAAGGAAAGGAAAGGAAAGGAAAGGAAAGGAAAGGAAAGGAAAGGAAAGGAAAGGAAAGGAAAGGAAAGGAAAGGAAAGGAAAGGAAAGGAAAGGAAAGGAAAGGAAAGGAAAGGAAAAAAGAAAACTGAATTTTGTCACCTGGCTGTTTGGTGTGTGGTTGAGGATGATTGGGGTTTTCTTGATGAGACAGAAATGCATTGGCTGTGCCCTGTGGGGTTTAAGGAGCCATACCCAGGTGTTGGTGTGTTCTCACCAAAGCAATGGTCACACCAAACCCCTCTGCCAGGCCAGCATTTTGTGAATATTTTAGTAGGAAATATGAAAATCTAGTGTGAAAATATTTTAGTAGAAAATATATTTTAGTAGAAAATGCTGGTAAGTGCTGGGGTGATATTTTACTTGTTTCTACCTTTGGGTTCCTTTTTTTGTCTTTTGCACATTTGGAGCAGAATGGCTGCCAGGGAGGTCAGGGAAGGTGGTGTGGATTTCTCCTGTCAGAGCACTGGGGCTTGGGGAGGGAGGATGAGCAGAGCACCTCCACCATTCCCTTGGGATTATGTAATGCTGGAAGACAGACATTCAGAGTGATTTCTTCCAAGTGATAATAGCTTCCATTTTGAATGACTGCAAAGGTAACAGAAATATATATATATATATATATTTTAATGAAAGACTTAGGATGGAATTCATTTCTTCTGTAGGAGGTGAAGGCAGAGCCACACACAGAGAATCACTGCTGTAGCTGTCTCAGGCTCACCCAGGCTGCAGTGAGTCACTAACTCTCCTCTAGCTCCTGTGGGAGGTAACTGTGTGAACACTTGGCTTTTTAGATAGCTAAGGCTGAGTAAGATGGTTTCTGAAATCGAATAGAGAAATAATTTTAAAAACTAGGGCTCACAAAGCTGAGAACATTTTGAAGCCGTGACCTTCATCCCTATAGGCAGATTGCTCTCGGTTAGAAAGAGTTGAGGCAATTAAAAGATTGATAACACAGAGGAGTTTTCAAAGTAAGTGACAGTATTGTGCTCAGAAATTTTCACCTCCATTGACTCTAATGTTAGCGTGCTTGTTCCATGTATGTTGTTCAAAGTTGTTGGAAATATTAGTCACTTTTACTGTGTAGAGAGATTAAATCCTGAATACTGAATCCTGATACTCCCATGCAAGACTGGAGGAGTAGTGAAAATCCAAGCTCAGCACAAACCATATTTTAATCTAGTTTCTATTAAGATTATTGCACCAAAAAAAATACTTTTGATGGCTTCATGTTGGTAAACTGTAAAAAAAGAGTTTCTGTTATTATTTCTTACATTTGGCTGATTTCTTCAAGGCTACATCTTGAAGCTATTTTAATGGAAAACCAAAGTTAGAGCTATTACCTGATGCTTCATCTAATTTCCTTTCTTCTAGTTTGGAGAAATAGTATGCTGTTACTGTAGGGAAAAAGAGCAAGAAAAAAGTATAATGAAGAAGTAGAATGATTTTCTATAAAGACCTCTCTGCAATACTGTACACTGTATTGCATTTTATTTATTCACAGCTTTGCACTTGAAGAAAAGTACAAGGAGACGAAACCTCAAGAGGAAAAGCCCTATGAAATGAGAACAAACAATATCAGAGCACAAGGTGTCCTGCTAACCTTTAAAAATGCAATTCAGTCCCACACAATTTTCCTCAATCAGAAGCAAATCTGCAGCTCTTGAGCAGCAAACCAATCAGTTGGGTTCTCACTCACTTTGATGTGTGAGTTGAAATTTAATACAAAAAAAGAAAAGACCCTTTGGGAAATCATATTAATGGAGGTTCATTTTCATTATGTCCAGTTTTCTTTCATTATTGGGTACTTGTGGGGATAGGTCTATTCCCCTGAGTGCCCTTCTCTAGATTATTGTGTTGTGTGTGTGCTTCTCCCTGTGCCTGGAAATCAGTGATATTCTGCTTCTGCTTCCTCCCCCCTTATCTTGCTGTATTAATTTTAGCTGTTAGAAATTACATAGGTTAAAATGTTGGGGTCATTTGTCCCTCACTGTGCTTTGACACATTTTATTTTTCTGTTCAGTGGCAAAAGGTTGCCATTGCTTTCTAGGAGAGGATTCATTTGGAGCTTTATATGCAACCAAGGATCTTTGGATGATCTCAAGTGCTGAACAACAACCAAAGAGTGAAGTATTTTAGTAAATTGCAGGAGTTAATGACCCTTATGATGATCGAGGGTCATTATCTGCTTTTAGCTCACTCTATTACCTACTTCTACTGACTCAAAGCACTGGAACTTGATTATCACAGGGAGTGAGTGCTCCTGTTTCACAGTGGAATCAGAGGCAGCTGCACTTGCTCAGGAGTTGAAGCTGCTGAGTGCCTCTGGGAGGGCATCAGGTCATTCCTGCCTTTCAGAAATTCGAACTTCTGCACACGCCTAAGATGGGCTTCAAACTGCACAGGCAAACTGCTCTCTGCTGAAACTAACCACTGACTTCTGGGCAAGCTCTACAAAACTCCATTTCTCTGGATTTCATTCCAGGTTATCATAAGGCAGCCAGTATGGAACAGGGAGTTTAAATGCGTGTGCATGTGGAGCTACAGATAACTCCATTACTGTCACCCTTTTATCTAATGCCATATTGATTTATTTTCAAATTACTTAATTTTTCAGTGTTCTGTACGGGTTACAGATCCATCTTGTCAGCCACATGCCAAACTGGTACTGGCTACACTGAGAATTATACCTTTTGTGACATTATATCAAATCAGGTAATTCTGTGTGTCTGTATAATGAAGTGTTACGTTAAACTAAACTGAGCATTATGTCAAATTAAACTGTAGTTTCATTCTCAAATGTGAAGCAGAAGTTACTTTGGGTTTGAGTAATCAGAGGGATGTGTGAGTACACACGTTTATTTCTCTAGTTGTCTAGAGATGTCTACAGAAGAAAAAATGTTTAAATATTTAGGAGTGATGAAAGCCTGTGTTTAGAGCCATTAAAATCAAGGCTTCTCTTTGCTGATCCACTGGCACTCACATCTGTTCACTGGGGGTTCTCTCACAGCCTGAGCCAGGACTGGATGAATGTGAGTTGAAACAAGACCAGCCTGGTTTGATCAAAGTGAGGTGTAATGGATCAGTTACCTTGCTGATTGGAGAGGGAAGGAATTCCCAGCTCAGGAATTCTCTTTCCAGGAGAGAGAAATTACTGTGGAGCAGTGGAAGGGAATTCTTCCATTTCAGCAGTAGAATTTATAATATATAGATTTTTAAACAATGAAGACACGTGATTAATGTGTTGCTAAATGTGCTGGTCATCCTCACCAGTCATGCCAAGAAAGGGCAGATGGGAACTAATTAATATTTTGTGGGAAATCTTCAATTTAACAAAATGAAATGTTGTTCAAGCAATCAAGGACTCGCCCAAGACAGTGCCTGTTATATATACTGGGAAAATGTGAAATCAAGATTCAGATTCAGTGAATTAGGAGAGAGTTGTGATATGATAATTCTTGATCTGTATTTGAAGAGAACTCCTGTGTTGCCTTCCTAAAGAAATTGCTTCACACAAACTCTTACTGACCAGCTGTTCTGTTTATCTGCAGTTTTGTAGATAAATATACAACAGCATTCACTTGTAGCACAGTTTGTTGAGTGTCATCTCAAAATTCACTGGGAAAAAAAAACCAAAGAATTGTTTTTTTTATTGAGAAAGTTAACCAGCCTATTCACAATAGAACATAATGAGAGTTTGTTTGGAATTCTTACAGTCAGATAAACACAGTCATAGATTTTCATATTTCAGAGGACATAGAAACTCACCATTTGGAAATCACCTGTATTATTTTCAATACTTCTAGAACAAAAGATGGGGCTTGGTAGTCTTCAGTCTCTCTTAGCTACATTCCCATAACAAGGACACGGAAAGCTTTTAGGGGAAAAAAAAAAATCAGAGTAATTACTATTTTGAATTATTGACCACTTGTTCCACATATTAGGGACTATTAACCTTGCTATCCATTATTTAAAGGAACTATATCTCTTCACAAAACTGGGTATTCTTAGGTGGCCAGCAAAAAGATGTTATTAAGTTGAAACAATTTTCTTTAATTATCCTTCAACAATTCACAGTCTAAGAACAATTGCCCTTTTAGCAAAGTGGATATAATGAACCACTCCAGAGAACTCAGAGGTTGTGCTGTACAGCAATGTGTGTGTGCTGGTATTAACTAGTGCAGAATTTTCACAGCAGATGGGACCCATAAATTAGAGGGGAACCAAGAACAGAACCCAGAAAGGCTCTGGGACTGGATTAGGGATGTCCTGATTCACCCTAAAAAGAAACTTGTGAGCTGTGCAGTGTAAATGATGCTCCATGAGGAGGATTTCACTGAGGATTTCTCTGCTTTGGTTTGATTTGGAAGAAGAAATGGTAACTGGAGAATGGACAAGTTATCCTTGTGTAGGATGTTTCCTGGAACAGACATTCAAAACAGACTTGATCTCCCTGGGAAGAAAAGATGATAATTTATTTGTTATATAATGGCATTCTGCACTAGGCAGAGGCAGCTGGAGCCTCTTTGGTGAACAGAGTGAGGAAAAAAACTCAATATGACTAGGAAAGTAAGGATGAGTTTTAATTTTAAGTTTTGAAGAATCTATGATAAATTCTATTGAAAAAAAGGACAGAACTCTGAAATCTCATGATCATAAATCACACCGAAATCCAACTGAATACTTAAAATAAAAATCCTCCCCACAAACTTTTAGGCTTGGTATTTTTTGAATTATCATTTAGAATGAAATAGCAAAAAAAAAAAACAAACCCAACCAAACAAAAAAGGACAGAATCTGAATCTGTTTCTGTTCTCTAAAGATCCCATTCTCTTACAGACAATAGAAATGCCTGTGAAGCACTAACATGGCCACTCGACTCTGAAAGATGCCAGATAAAAGTCTAATTCTTCATTCAGAGAAGTCCATCACTTTCATTTCCTCTCTTACTTGCACTTATTGTCAGATAGTGACTTGTCATATTTTCATAATTAAGATAAATCTGTGGGGTTCACTCTCCCTGAGTGATGCTCTAAGTTCTGGTTCTCTCTACCTGCTTATAAAATAAAGATGATGAATAGATACCATCCATGTATTTATAAGATGTACACTGTGGCAACTGGATAGATTTATCTTTGTCTTTGTTTTTATTTCATGAGGTTTATCCTCTCCTGTTCTGGTAGCATGAGTAGCATCTGTGCAATTCAGTTTGAGGTTTTAAAATTTAGGAAAACTGTAGCTACAAGTGGAATTTAAAACCTTAATTAAAAGTAGGAGTAAAAAAAAAAAACCCTTTTTTTTGTGTATTTATGTACAAATAATCCACAAAATGAAGAATATCAGAGAGATCTTTTAAAGTCACATCTCAGTGATGTCACACTAATTTCTGAGAGCACATTCTGCAAACGCTGAAGCACGACAGAAATCTGGTTGTGACCTTTCAGCCAGGAACTCCAGAAACACAGGATATCCCAGGAAACTTTGTATTTTGACACCAGACAAGCTCTGCTTCCTTTACCTTTCCTAATCCCCAGCCTTTCACCCAGCTTGGTGCCTGAAGCAGAGCCAAACTCTTGTGTTTTGGGCAAAGTGAAGAATGGTCTGGCATTCTGGCAGATATCTTAAAGTGTCTTTTTTCTGTTCTTTACTGTCATAGGTAAGGAGTTTTGTTGTTACTCCATATCTTAAAAAGTGCTTAATTTAGAAAAAAACCCTAAATGTAAAAGCACCACCATTTTTGCAAAGCACTGAACAGGCTACAACATCACAGCCACTCCTAAAGACTGGTGAAAAAATCAAATCTGACCTGCCTGTACAATGGTTACTGCAAGTTTCTTTCACTGCATTCAGCAGAACATGGGGAGTGCATGCTTGGAATGAAGCCTGAAATGATCCAGCAGCATAAATTAACACAGCTGAACAGCTCTTTGAATTCCAAGTGAGTAGCACTGTAGTGCCATGACACGGTGATTACAAAAGTGGGAACATCTCTTAGACTTGGCCTTGTATCCTGCCAAGCCAGGAAAATAAATCTCAGCCACTCCAGAGAGAAAGCTCGAGATATTTTTATAATTTTTTTTGGTTTTTTGGGGGTTTTTTTGGGGGTTTTTTTGTTTGTTTTTTTTTGTTTGTTTTTTTTTTGTTTGTTTCAGCTGCAAAGAAAAGAACATTTCTGCTGTACACCACGAGAAAATTCACCTGCCCCTCCCTGGCTGCTGTGCAGGTTGGGCTGGCAGGCACTGCAGATGTCCAGGGTTTCTGAGTGCTGCAGCCTTTTGGTGCTTGCAAAAGTGTTTGCTGGGTTAGGGGACCTCAGAAATTCTTTGCCAGCACAGGTTGTCCAAAATAAATCTGTGCTCTGTGTCTGATGCCCTCAGCTAGGAGGATGCTTGGGCTGCAAAGTGAATGGCTGGGACTGGAGCAGTGGCCCAAATTCCTCATGGCTTTTGGGACTTTATTAATGTGCATGCAGCATTTAAAGATGAGTCATGAAAGCTATCATCATCTGTTCTTGTCATTTATATCAGGAAACATGTTCTGTTGTATGTATTTGCTTCTGCAAAAATCATCTGAAAAGTTAAAAAATGCTGAAGAAATATAAGTTATGGAAACATAGATTTAACTTGGCATGATGTCAACAAAACCAAATGTTACCAATATAACCCTGGGGTTTAGCTACATTCAGAAATGAGTGACATGCTTGGTCATGATATCTGTGGCCTAGAAAATATCCTTTGGAATTTAGCCCCTGCTGGCAGGAGAATAATAAATGAAGTGATTGTATTCTGTAGCAAGGTTAAAAGTAAACTAATGGTGTTTTAATGATCTTACTAAAACTAGAAAACTGCTGGTTTTTTTCTGTCCAAGTGGGTCACTCAACCAAATCTTGACCAGGCAAAGGAATTAACCATTTATTTTCTGACTTTTTTGTTTCAATGTCTGAATTTTGTGAACACATTTTCCCATAACAATTGTAACAACCTCCTTAATCAAGCATACGAGTGTAATGTGCACGTCATCCAGTGGTCGAGAAAGAAAAGGAGAGGGAATTTTTTTTTTTTTTTGTGGCCATAAATCAATATATTCAAAGATATTGACACTCTACAGCTTTCCTGTTATCACTGCTATTGCCACTGCTCAGTCAGTGAATGGCACTCAACTCACAGCATGAGGGAGATTCCAAATGCTTTTCTGGTGCTGTTTGTTCCAAAGCAGGAGTCAGAATCCCCCCTGCAAGTTTTCTGCATGGCCAGAAATGAGGACTGTCCAGTGTGGTGTCATGTTTTAGCAGTGGCAAACACACCTTGCAATTGATTTAAGTTAGATGCATAAAAAAAATTGGGAATGACACAGCCACCCACGGGAGTGATAGAGAAGGTGAATTAGGGAGAAGCTTTTGTTTATAGAAATAAAGCACATTTTCAGTCAAGCATGTAGTGTGTTATGTTACTCATACAGAATAAGTTTTCTTACCTGTAAGCATTGGCATAACAGGACTGAGTTATGGACTGTAGCAGGGCACAATTATATGTATTTCTAACACTTTTTAGAACAGTGCAACTACATTCTGAATTTAATTTAACTGCAGAATTTCTCCCTCAGCACAACTACACTGCCTCAATCTCTCTCAGACTATTTAATGCTTTGTTCTTGTCAGAAGAATTTCCTTAAGAACATAATGCTTCAGCACAGTCTACATTTAAAACTTCCTTTAAATGTGAAGACAAAAAAAAAAAAAAAGAAAAAGTGTTAGGTTTTCTTGTATTTTCCCAATAATGGATTGCAGAAATCACCTTGGCTTACCCTGCATTCCTTCCTCAGGCTTAGTTCCCATGGAAGTGTGACTTTGATGGAAGTCATGAATAAAGAGTGCTGAACAGGACCCATTGTGGTTAGACACGTGTTTTGAAAAAAGCTTTAGGAATGATAAACTGCACAGTTGCAGCGTTGCTATTTTATTTTATATTTAAGAAAGACCGATGACATCTGGGATCTTCTAAAAGAGCAAAATGGATAATAAGAAGTATGTCCTTTCAGTTTCCATGAAGGCACTTTCTTGTCAACGTCTGTCATGCTCCAAAAAGTGCAAAATATTCTGTTAGAAACTAAATGAAAACTTCTACAAGGAGCAGCTTTTTTTTGTCAGTGTAATGCAAGATGAAATCTTCTGAGAATTCACAGGAATTCTCAGCGGTTTAAAGATTAAAAAGCCAGCAACATTACAAACAAGTGAAAGGTCAGAGGGGGCCATCACACACACACATTGAATAATTCAGTGTTTTGCTGTGCGTGTCACCTGCAGAGTTCAAATACTTGAACAAAGTGCACAATCATGCCTTGCTGAACTATGGTAATAGCCCAGATCACGACAGGCCAACATTAATAATAATGAACTCGGAGCTTAGGGCCCTTGTGAAGAGTTTTGTGGAAGGAAGGAAGGAAGGATGAGCTCTGTGGTTGGTGCCCCCTCAGCAGCCCAGCCCGAGCTGAGCACTCTGCACAGTGATCAGCCTGCAAACCCACAGCACACAATACCTTCATTTTCTTTTGTATGATAATTGGTTTTGTCCACGGAGCAGGAGATGGGGAGCAGTAATTATCAGCTGGGAGTGGGGCTGGGCTCTGGGAGTGCCGGAGAAATCCTCAGGAGTGACTGTGAGTCTCTCTGGGAATCATGTCCAGGGTGTCACTGCTGGCTGCAGCACAAAGGAGCTCCACCAGGAGCCTGACGGGAAATAAAAAGCCTGCAATTAGGAAATACAAAAAGAGAAAATTACTTTGAAACTCAGTAGGGGTTTCCTCCTGCTCAGAAGCAGATGAAAAGTCCCTTGGCCAGAGTGGAGAGGTGCGAGTTGCACACAGCACTGAGGATAATGAGAGCATCACCAGCCTGTCAGTGCAAACGCCACCACTTAAAGTGTCACAGCTGCCAAGGACAGCTTGACTCATCTGATGGCAGTGCTGAACCCCTGTCACTTAGAGGCAATCAACAAATTAAGTTTGAAATCTTCCGAAGATTATCTCAATTTGAAGAGGACGTTGGAATCAATAGGGTTTAGGATCTTCTAGGAAAACAGGGATGTGGGTTGGTTCAAGTTTACAAGCTTTAGACAATGGTCTGTTAAAGCAATTAGAGTCTCACACCAGGCTGGTTGGAAATCAATATCTGCAAATGTGAGATATTTGCATCTTTTCTTTTTTCTTTTTTTCTTTTTTTCTTTTTTTTTTTTTTTGGCACAAGCCAATTTGAAATAAACTAATCGTTTTCCCTCTCCAGGCTTTGAGTTACTGCTGTTTAAAATCCACTTTATATTCTACATTCAGGATTCCTAGAATCAGATAATAATATTACAAATAGTGTGGGAAAGAAATGAATACCAGAGCTTGTTTAAAATTACCGTCATGCACGCCATTTGAAAGAGCCTGAATGCTCTGTGAAATGAACTTCATTTACTGTCACTTGTCTCTCCTTTGCTTTCAGGTAGATTTGAAGTGCATCAGTGCTGCAATGCCAGCTTTTTGGAGATTTACTTAGCCACCCTTTCAACAGGCTTGATGGACTATTTTGATTCTTTTAGTCCTTTCTCTGAGTAATTTTAAAGAAACACTAATTAAAGCTTTTCTATTGAATAATACATGTGCTTCACCCTCCAAAGTTTAGCTTAAGGGACTCGAGTTGACAAAAATACATTCTATTCCTTGCACTTAATTTCATTAGGGGGACTTCTTTGACTTTTTGGGAACATACAGATTTTTCTGCAGAGCATGTTAGAGCACAGAACGATTAGCAGAGCATTAGGAGTAAGCACAGCCCAGGAATAATGTCAGTCAGCCCTGTGGCAGTGTGTGTGAGTTCCAGGGCAATTTGTAGACGTTCTGTCCAATGGTGTAGAAAATAGGGATGCACTGTGTTGGACTTGAGGCATTTTCTCCAGAACTCCAGCCAAGTCTGATACACTAAATAATCCAGACTTATATTTTTTCTCAATTTACCAAGCAGTATACTTAATGCACTGTGTTGATAACAGAAGTCCACTTAAAATCGATATTTTCTTTTGGTATGCAAACCTAGGAAAGGTGATGTTTGTGCTGCTAAAAATCAAAAGGAATTCTAGTGAAACCAAGAGGGTTTTGTTGGTGTAAAAACAGGCTGAGGAAGGGAAGAATCATGCCCTGGGAGGTGAGTGGAAAAGCATTGATATTCTGCTGTGAGGAGAAGCTTCCTGCAATAATGAGTGCATAGCAGAGGCCAAACAGAGCAAATAAATTCGGGTTCAACATCACATCCTCCCTCTGTGGGCTCAGAGCACGTGGGAACAAAGGAAATACGAGCAGTGATTTCAAATATTTCTTGTTATCTTCTTATTTCTTCGCTGCTTTCTCTCCCTTCCTGTCAGCTATCAGTGATCATCATTTTAAAACCACTTGTAGTTCTGGGAACAGTTCGTACTCCTTTGTTGAAGCATTTATGACTGTCAGTAAAACTTTTCAGGCTATCATTTTATTTAATATAAGCCAGTCTCATTCTCTTTCAGGCTACTAGATGCATTTTTCTTTTTCATCAGCTAGTCAAGGTGCATGGCCATGCTGTATGTGTAAAGTTTTGAATTAATGTTCTGAATTAAATTGCACTTATTCTCATTTTAGGACAGATCTTGCTCAACCTTGGTGGTGGTGCATGTCTATTCATATGCAAGCGATTTGCTAACACTGATAGGAATTGATAGATATGTTCTATTATAAACACAATTAATTATTTTATGTGCCAGGTCTAATAAAGGGAGAAAATGCAAGAATCATCTGGTATACCAGCTTCAATATTTCTTCTACAAAAAATTCACATTACATGAACTAGCAATAATGCAGGTTCTGTTCAAACAGCAAGGGACTCTCCTGGTAAATAATTTTTCAGTTTAAAATGTTAATAAAAAATAACTGATAAAGTAAAATGAAAAACTGACTCAAATTCTGCCACTGCTGAGCTACTTCACTAAGTATCTGCAGTTACAACTGTTATTTTATAGATTTGAAAATACAACTTCAAAACCTTTGCAGTAGTGTCAAGAATTCTCTCACCGTGTCACCCACTCCTCCTTCTCATGGTTCTCTGATCATTTCTGTGTTTTGTTATCCAAAAAAAATTCATCTCTTGTTCTGTCCTCTGCTACTCCTTCAGTCCATTTCCTTATTTCCTTTTCTGTCTCTCCCTAGATAAAGTTTCTGAATATGAGTTTAAAGGCCATCAGCATAGTGGTGGTTCACAGTTCACATCTCTCCATCCCATGTTTCCTGTGGACAGAGAACTGAAACGCACCCAGTCAGAATTTCCCTGCTGATGGTTTTTTTCCCAAGCCCTGACTGCTTCTGGATTTCTCTGTATTTTTTCCAACTTCTCAGCCTTTGGGGATGGGACACTACAAAGGCTGGAGCACAAACCCAAAGCTGATATTTTGCTCTAAAATAATCCAAGTTTTGCATTTGCAGCAATACAGGCTGCTGGAGAGATGGGATTTTCGTATCAATGTGCAATAAGGCAGCAGCAGGACTAGTGTAGTTTTTCTTTAATTTTTTAATTTCATTTCAGGCTTGCACCCAAGGTGGAAAGACCAGGCTACCTGTGCTGTGTGGTTGTTTCATGAGGAATTGAGTGTGTGACACCAACCACTTTCAGCCCAGCTTCCATTGTTCCTCACCATCCTTCCAGATGAGAAGTTTCTCTGACAGGAGAATTTTGGATTTTTCCCAGCACTCTTTGGGATGCAGCTTCCTGCCAGCATAACTTCATGAACACAATTTAGCCACACGTGCAACCTTGGCTTTGCCATTGCTTTTGTTCTGCCCTGGGGCAAATTTCTTTGCAGGTTGTGTTCTCTGTTTACTCACTCGTGTCCATCTGCTCTTTGTTTCTGGGGCTCACAGAATCACTGCTGGGGTTCACTCCACAGGCAATATTGTTAAAATGAACAATATTAACAATATTGTTAAAGCCATTGGCAGTTAGGGCTTCAAAAAGAATGGCTGCTTAAATGCCTATTTATTTGGCTGTGTCTAATGATTTTTCAAGCATCTTCTGGTGATACCTAATTATGGCAGTGTTACTGAGGCTTTTCCAAAGTCTTTTCTTTGTATTGGATTGATTTTCTTCAGGTTACAGCACCTATAAATAACCTGTTCCCACCTGACACTCCATTCAGAAGTCTTTTAGATTTGACTCTTCCTCATGTGCTTTGGTGCCCACACATTTGCTGCTTGCTAAATCCTCATTGTGATTTTCTGAGATTTTCCTCAGTCTTGGATATTTTGCTTATCCCTTTGTTTCTGAGAATCCTGAAATGAAAGAATGACCTTTCACTTTCGGGAATGAAGAATTATTATAACTTATCATGCTGCAGATGTGTTATTTTAAAGGCACATTGCTATAAATTACAAGTAGTACAATTTTTTTTTTTTTTTTTTTTTGTGCATATCAACTTGGACACAGGATACTGGACATAGCAAAACTTTCACCTTTTTTATAAAGCTTTTTTACACTTTTTCTTTCCAATTTTTCCAATAGAATATAAACAATATTGCAGCTTTGCAAGAAAAATATTTAAATATCTTATCACTCTCCCTGAAATTCACCTATTTAAAACTCTCTTTAATCAAAATCTCTTTAATCACTCTCTTAGTTGTAGTAAACTTGAGTGAAATGGTTTTATTTAGTTGCCACAAAAAGAACTGTTAGACAAAACATGCTGGCCATTGTAAACATAGCACCTAAAAAGAGCTTTTTTAATGGATTCCTGCCCTTTCTTTTCATTTTCACCAAAACCCATTCTCCTCCAGGATTAAAAACCAACAGACCAACTGCAAAGCAGATGTCTCAGGATTAGAATGCTAAGTTTTTTTTTGCTTTATTTCTTGATTTAAGGGGGTAAAAAAAAAAAAAAAAGACAGTAGATTATAATCAACATTGTTTATTTCACTGCTTGACTTCCTAAATACGAGGGACTGGATTATGAGCTTGCCTGTGGATAATCAGAAAAGGCCAAGAATTGCCTGTTTTGAAAATCCCTTCAACCAGGGGTAGGAATGTGTATCTAGCAAAGCTGATGGCAGCTCCTAATTCCTGATTAGTGCCAGAAGAAAAGCTGTAGAAATTAACTGACCAGACAGTAATCAGAAAGCAAAGAGAGACAGAAACTTGGAATGCCTAATGGATAAACTGATGATTAGCCTGAGAGTGCAGAGCTTGTGAAAATACTCAGAGGGAACAAAGGAGGAACACAACTGGAAAATAGTCAAAGCAATTTGTATATAATGATAAGAGGAATTTTTGTGCTACTGGTGTAATTAAATATAAGCTGTAATAGCACTGGAATTGCCAGTTCTCACTTCTGGAATATTTGACCTTAAGCAAAGTTTTAGTTGTGTGTCACATTGACACCCAGGTGCTTCCCAATGTGGTTCTTTGTTCTTGTTTGTAGTGGAGAACAGCAGAGGGGTCCTTAAACCAGAACTGAGATTTTTTTTTTTTTTTCTTACCTTTCTTCTACTGGCTCCTGTTCATAAACTGCAGGGGATAACAAATTATTTAGATTATTTTTCTCTTTGTGTTTTCTGTGTTTGGTTATTCTTCCATGTGCCTCACAGGTTCCCAGCAGGCTGAATTTCCTGACTGTCTGTGCTGTGGATAAGCCTTTAAAGCTGGGTGCCCTGGGCTCTTAATGCTGGCATCTCTGCTCTGTCAATCATGTCTGGAAAAAAATAATTCGTGATTAAAATTTAAAAGTACGATTTTTAAATCCACAAACTGGAAAAAAAAATTAAATTTGACAGCATCTCTAAAGAATGCACAGCATTTTAAGAAGAGGTTCCATTCAGGTCTGGTGGCTGCTGGGTGTGGTTTGGGTGGATTTGTTTGGTTGGGTGGTTTGTTAAGTCAAATTCCACCTGCTCACAATGTGTAGGAATGCAGGAAGTCCCAGCTAGGAAGCTTAGAGGTTTTACAGGAATTAGTTTGCACAGGATTCAGGATGGTTCAGTGCTGGCAGTTCATCAGAAGTGCCACAAGTCACCAGAGCTCCTTCAGTGTGCAGGGACACTGAACTGACCTTAATGTGTAATCTTTATATTTTAATGTCCTCTGGCTCCATGGCACAGGAACCCAGTGGGTATCCTGAGCTGAGAGATGCAGTAAAAAAATTGAATTGTGACCCAAATTCTTAAGAAACTCAAGTATCTTTAATTGTCCCAAGCAGTGGTTTGCCAGCTTATAGAATTTCAAATGCTTTGCTGACTTTTGCCTGCACTTTTCCCATTATTTAATTTCTTGATCTAGATCTGAAAAGATTCTGTTTTATTCTCCTTATTTTTTTTCGGTGAGTCACAGTGACCCAGTCACACATTTATCTTCCTATGATGTGACCTTTCTCTTTTGAATAATCTTTAGCATTAATAGAAAATAATGCACAATGAGTACTCTGAAATTCTTCACTGTGAGTGTCATGTCCTCCACCAGAGTGCTGTCACAGTCAGACTAATTTTTTGTAATGGCTCTGGGGGTATATTTAGCTCTCTGTAATATGACACTCTTTCCTCTCCTTAAAAGTTGCATCATTTTCTTGAAACTAAATATAACACAGTGCAGATCTTCCCTGGAATGCTAATACAGCTCACTCCTGGGTTTGTGAGTCTATCAATTTATAATTATTGTATCTTCAGTATATGTTAGAGGAAGTAGCTGGGCTTTTTTTGTGCATTACTTGACCAGCTACATCACCTCCCCAGAGTGTGAATTCAAATTCATGGCATTTCTGGTGTCTGCAATTCCAAGAGCAGCACCATAGCACCAGTCAGTCTAAGTTGTTTCCTTTCTAAGCTTATTTATGACCATTTAAATCTCATTTTTCCTGTCTCTCTGTACCTTGTCAAAGTATTGCAGAAGTGTATTGCTTAGCAAAAATGATTCAACAGCCCAAGGTGTCATAGAGACCTGGTGAACAAATGTGTCTGTTGGACTAGGAAAATGAGTGGGTTGCTAGAAATGAAATAATGTCTCTTGTTCCTGTAGTTGTCAGTGATTTGGTACAGAATTCCAACATTTGAAACATTTCTAGCAGATGCAGCTCAGCAAGTTGTAAATTAATGACATGCAGAGACTCAGAAGAGAGGGAAATGATATTTTGGAATATCTATCAATTGCAGGAGTGTTTTTGTGTGATGCATGATTAAAAATGCATATTCTGTCCAAAACTCCAAATGTGAAGCAAACAGTCAAATAAAAGCATTGAAAATTCTCAGATCTCTATTTTCATTCCACCGCTGGGATGGAGATGAAAAAAACTTGCAGGAGCCCAAAGCCAATAGGAATTTGTGTGTCACCCCGAATGAACATGTGATGCTAAACATCAAAAGCCCTCCGAGCTGATGGCACTGAAGTGTGTGTGCAAATAAATAGATGGTGCATGGAGGGGAGGAAGAGCCAGCGACAGATTGGAGTCCTAATAAGGCTGGGAGTAAAAGACAAAAACAGAAGAGTGGAACATTGTGTGGAATATAATGAGGTGAATCAACAGGAGAGGCTGCAGAGGAGAGGGAGATGTGAGAAGTCATGGCACTGTTGAGTTAGAAGAGATGTCAAGGTGCAGAAGCAATGGGCAGATTAGTGGTGCAGCTGCAGGCAGAACAAGAATTAGTTACAGGGAATTATGTGAGCTCTGCTCATTGGGAATTAATTTAAGCTAATGAGCATTTCACTTTTTACAAAGAGTTGGTGCCGGTTTGGAAAACAAGGAGAAGAGAAATAGTTAAAATCTAAGATGCTGCCAAAAACACAGTCAGGGATATCTCCATGGAACCTGAGACTTGTGTTACACTCCATAAAACAATGCAGATTCTGTATCTGGCTTTGCAAAAGCCTTCCCTTAATAGTGGGGATCTTGTCAGAGTTTGTGTCTCTCTGGAAAATATCCAAATGACGAGAGATCCAAAGCAGGTGGTCTTCTCAGATGTTTGTGATCTGGCGTTAGAAACTTTTCAGAGTTACAGAATGAAGATCTTTCAGCACTCGAGCTGTAAATTATGCTAATATAGTTATGGCTTTGTGAACGTTAACAAGTAACTGAACTTCAACAAATTAATTAAGGAAGAAATACATTTCAGAAACAGAGCCCATTGTGATAAAAGTGAGGCATTTTGTAAGGCTGCAGCTGGAAACAACACACGGGATGATCAGAGCACTTGTGAGGTATTTTAGCTTTCTCTTGTTAAGCAGTTGGTCATTCTTTGTGCCTTTAAAGGGAGGGAGACTGATGGTTTTCATTAAATGGTCCATCCATCTGCAAGCCAAGAGATAAGAGGATCACAGAAATGACTTTAATATCTATCAAACTCTATGGGGTTTGCTTTTCTTTTCCTTCTTCCTTTGAATGGGGAGAGGTATATTTCTGTGGTAGATTTTTTTCTCATTAGTATGAGAGGATTTTCTTATTGTTAACAAGGAAATTAAATAAATAATTGGTGAGATTTGATCACTTGCAGCCTAATTTTCCTGTGCAATTAGGGCCAGGGATGTGTCCAGGGTAAAGCATAATTTGTCCACTGGATCAGTGCATAAGTACTGATATTAATGTGGTCATGGAGGGATTTGTTAAATGTGCAAAGTGAATTTGTTATAAGCTTGGTGTGAAATCATTGAAGATTGATTAATGCAGTTCTGTTTGAGAAGCTGGCAAACAGGCTTCTGATGGAATTTTAATTTTTATTAATTTTGGTTTGCACTGTTTTCCAAAGGCCTCTGAAAGGAAAATGGAAAAATAAAACAAACCTTGTTTCTTGTGTAGGAAAACACCACCTTTTCCTAAAATGAACTTTGGACACAGTTACTCCATAAGGGAACACAAATAATTGTACTTGAAGTATCTTTAGCTGCTCTTTATGGTAATGTTTCGAAAAGCAAAAACTCCATTTCCTGTCCTACCTGGAGGTTTTGGGTGCAAATGTAGTGGTTTATTTCTTCTGATGGCTCATCTCACCTAACTGTTTTCTCGTGCAAATATGACCTTTCTCTCATTTCATTGAATTAAATTCAATTATGGTCTTGTCAGGACTTGCAAATACTTCAGGAAAGGTGGATAGGTTATCTGAGGAGAATTTGACCTGTTGACTCCTCTACTCTTTGTTCTTTGGCTATTTCAAGAAAACAAATATTATTTTTCTTCTTGCTAACTTCTCATGTCTTCATTTTGAGGCAGGTACCCCTCTAATGTCCAAAATTAGATTGGGAAAGGACATTCCAGCCATTCTGGAGCAGTAAATTCTGTGTTCCTGAGTAAGCAGAACACTAGACTGAGTTCCTAAATTTTTTTGGTTAAAATTCAATAATTTTTCAAGAATAACTGATAGATATTCTGGGATTGATGTACTCCAGACTTTTAATAAAAGAATGACCACTGAGCTGCTTTTCCCCACCAGCACTCTCTTGCTTTCCCCTCATTCCATGCACTTCCTTTTCCCAAATTTCCATCCTGGCAGCCTTGTGCTGTTTAGCATGGCCACTCTTGATAGTGCACAAAACAAATGCAAATAAAGACAAAGTGACTGAAGCAGACAGGAGCAGAAATTTTAGAAAAGGGAGGAAGGAGAAATTCTTCATTTTTTACACAGTAAAAGATATCTTACATGGTATTTTTTTCTTCAATTTCCTTAGAAGACAAATAGAAAAGGTCATGAATAACATTTATGCTGCTGGTTTTTTTTTTTTTATAGGAAAGGGTATTAAATAAGTCCTTGTAGTTGCAATATCTGTAGTTTTGTTTCCTTTTTTTTTTATGCAAACTTAGATTTTTATCTGTGCAATGCTGTAGGATATGATGAACCAGTAGACTAGATATGATTTCTGTTTTATTTTGTGCCATCATTTTGGATTAAATTATTATGATTTTTTTTAAGCTCCTTACTTGTAAAATAAAGATCAAAGCTGTTTGCTTTATCCATCACTTTTTAAAAAAATTTTTTATTCCAAAGCCAGATAAATCAAAGAAGTTCAAGTCCCTCAAAACAACTTAGAGAAATCCATTCATGGCTGGATTGAGAACTAAGAATAGGCTTTGTAATTTTTAAAAAGTAAGAATTGCAAAGTTTAAATATTGGATAATTTAATACATTGTAGAGGATTTGGAAGTCCAGGGGGGTGTCCTGGCCTGGGTTCTTTGCTGTTGCTGAATACATTTGATCTCAGAAGCTCGGGTTTGCACTGGAACCCTCTCATGTTTGCACAGACACGGCTGTGGAAATGAATTCCTATTTTTTCTTTTTGCAGCTGTTGTGTGCAGGACGGAGCTCCAAGTCCCCAGGGTGCAGAATTTGCCATTCCTGGCTGCACTGGGGCTGCTCCAGCTTTGCCATTTGGCCATTTCCCTGCTGGGGAGCAGTGGAGAGAGGGAGCTGTGCTCGTGCTGGGCTCTGTCTGCTGTGCTTCAGTCCCTTCACTGAATTGCTCTTCATGTTCATGGTCACTTTGGAAAGGTTTCAAAACTGCCTCTAATAATCTGTTGCTGTTTCCTCGTTTATCTTCATTTAACATTGATGTGCTGCTAATCTGGTTTAATGTGAGAGGGCACAAAGCTCTGCCTGATGTCTTCTGTGTGAAAGTTCCTATTTTTTTTTTTTGTTTTCCTCATATTAGAAGTAGACAGTTCAGATGAGTGCCTGCATAATTCACGGCATTCTGGAGGAGTCTGTGCAATTGTCTTGGTTGCTGTTGCATTTAGTCAGTGCAGCTGGAACCTGCCACTGATTTGGGTGCCTGGTTCCTGCACTGGCTGTGCCTGTCCAGTGCCCAAAGCACTGGGGCACTTTCCTGGCCAGATTAACACATGGGAACTTTATATTTTTTCATTGCAAATGTAGTGTTTATTAGCTTTTAAACCCACCCCTGTCCTAGAAATAAGTCCAGAATGGACCTTAACTTCTCTGTGTTTTTTCTGTAGGGGGGCATCCATAGGAAAGAAATATCTCTGTGGAAATACACTCAGAGCACTGATTTGAGGATATGTATTCAGAAATTGTAAAAAATTCAGTTAAGAAATGAATGTGGCAAAACTGTCAGCAAGGTACCAAAAACCACTTTGCTCTTTTGCCAAGCCTTGGCATCACTCTTTCCATTACAGGTATTAAAGCTTTGGAATAAAAGAATGAAATGAAAATCACTTTCTGCTCTTCCCTGTGCTGTGCACTCTCTGTCACTGCTCTGACTTATGGCTGCAGTGTGCACTGGGTGTATTCCTGCTCTGCTGCTGGAATTATCAATTTCAAGTTACACTCCCCCAAAGAAAATTAATCATTGGCAGGTTGGTTGAGGAAAAAACCCTAGGCAGATGGCAAAGGAAACTAATATATGATGTTTTATTTTACAAATTGTGATTAATTTCAATTTCATTTTATAATCCTGGAGGAGTAAATCTTTTCAAGTCCCATGAGGTGATATGAAGGAAGAGCTTTATGACTTAGTGGAAATTAGACTATAACTTTCAGACTTGCAGTCTGGATTTAGGTCTTGAGGATGCAGCTGAAAGCCAGCACTGGTTCACAATCTTGAAAAATTCATTTGTGTCAGGAATGATAATTCTGTGAAACTGTTGGTAGTTCTCAGGTTCTTTTTCCCGGTTATTTGATCTTTCACAAGTACAAAAAACAATCACAGCAGGAGACTGAAGATGCTGCAGAAACTGGGGCTTCACCAGTTGGGAGCTCTGCCACCCTGCCTCCTTTCCTGTCCCAAATCCTTTTCCCAGGGAAGGGCAGCCCAGCCTTCAACAATTCCATTTGTACTTGGTCTGCAAGCTGGGAATTCAAACGTTTTTTTTTTCTCTGTCCTTTAAAACTGAGGGAGCCTGGATGGATTCCTAGATGGATCCATGCTTGATGTGCAGTTTGAATGTGCAAAAATTTATACAAATTTTTCTCCTTGTAAATGACAAACAAAGATGGGGTTGGTAGGGGATGATAGGAGCAGGAATTTCATGTGGAATCTGCCGTTGGGCCACACAATAACATGTTCATGGTGAAAGTAACACATGCAAAGCCTTTGCTAGAAAAAGAATCCAAAGCTCTAAGTTAAATTAAGTCACATTTTTTCTGTGACAAGCCGACAGGAAGCTGCTTTACCATTTCTTTTAAGTCAATTTTTTGTTAGTGGATATTGGTGGCTGTGGTGAATGCTGATTTTTTTCTTTTTAAAAATAATTATTATTTTCAAATCTTTTTATAACTTGACTACTTCTCTTACAAATTGTCAGGATACCTATGCTAGCTTATTCTTAGCCTTTCTTACTTAATTTTTTACCTCACATGAAAATCTCACTACTTAATCAAAAGAAAATTAAATTTCCTTGGATCACAAAACTCAAGAACTTTGATAAATGGTTTATTTCATTGCACTTTCCTGTAAGTCTTGTTTTTCCTTTTGTGTAAAACATTTATTCAACTTCCATGAATAACTCACTTGGATTATGACTCACTAAGAGAGCTTTTACTTTAACCTTGAACATTTCATTTCATTTCTGAACTATGGGAAGATGTCTTTGCTCATATGACATCGTTTTTGGATGAAACCTGGAAGTAAGCACACGTTTGAAGAGAAATCTTATTTTGTTAGGGAGGAAAAAAAGGAATTTTGCATCAGGTTTAATGTTATATTAAATACTGTATAGTGATCCAAGAGACCAGCCTTAGGAAAAAGAATCCCCAAAGAAACTGTCATTATTTTAGCTCAGTCTTTCAACTTTTCAGCCTTTACCCCATCCCCTGGAGCAGTGAGAGGAACTTTGTCACCTGTGACAGCTGAGGCAGTGGGAGCTCTGCTCAGGGACAGGGACAGGGACAGGAGCCCCTGAGCCTGCAGTGACACTGAGCCAGGTGCCACTCAGTTTATCAGGCACAAAGGAGTGTTCTTCCCATCAGAGCCCTGCTCTGGGCCAGTCACTGCTCTTGGTGTTTCCTTGCTCACAGTCTCTCTCTGGTTTGCATTTTTTCCCCTGAAGTTGCAATAGAAACATGGAAGATTTTTTTATAATTGTTTAATACACTTACTACAATTAATAGGAATCACAGGATTTCAGGTACACCCAGGCATGAAATAGTCACCTATCAGTGTTCATGGGTGTTGAATAAAAGGACAGACTTGTCATTTACCAAAAAAACCCAACTCATATATATTGTGTTATAGGGTCTCTGCAATGAAAGACATTCTGTGTCTTTCTTAAGTGACATTTTATGTAGAATCCTGGTGAAGTATATTAAATAAAGTCATTTAAATGAAATGAGGAATGCTGAAAAAACTGTCATGAGGGTACTTAGTTTTATTAGGAAATGCCTTCAAAGTTAACTTTACCATGTTAATCACTTAAATCACTGAAATAATTATCAGCCTTATTCACTGGGGCTGAGCATTTAGCAGGGTTTAACAGCAGTGAAGTGCTTTGCAAAGTTAGCAGAGCTTTTAAATAATATTTATTGAGAGAATCACATAGAATATTCACTATGAATTCCCTATGAGCTCTGGAAACAGAGTTGAACATTTCTTTGGAAGAGCAGCTTGTGTTTGAATCCCAGTGGCTCAGGCTGGATATCCTGACCAGCCCAACAGCACAATTTGAAGCAGTGTGTTACTTGCTGGCTTTTGTGAAACTCACCTATCTGCAAATGCTCCTGTTTGGTGGTGTGCTTGTGTAAAATTAACATCTCTGCATTAATCAAGATATAAACACCCAGTAAAACCCAGTTTGTCACATTGCAAATGCCTGCAGAGCTGCTGAGATTTGTGTGCTGGCAGGCTCTGCTCCAGTGTCTGCATTAATGGATAGAGTGGTGGTAATTTGTCCCTGAGAATGCAGGATGAGGGCTGACACTCGAGGGAAATAACATTTTTCAGGAGTGTTGGGAGTTTTTGGTTTCCCTAAATCATCGCTGTCACTTTTAACATAACCTGAATTATGAATGCATGTGATCATGCCACTGTGAGATTTGCTTTTTCTAAGAGTGCCACTCTAGAGGAGACTTATTTCAACAGCTAGGGCTGGATTATTGGTGTTAAAAATTATTAACTGCAAATTTAATTGATTATTTGGTTTAGGTATTATCCTTTTGAAATCCAATAGGCACCATTATGGGATTAAGTAATATTCAGAAAGTACCCTGAGAGAACTCTGAAGATGGAACACCATTGGTATCTTGTGGTTTCTTGTGCCTTTCTGAGCCTCTCTTTTGTGAGTCTGCATGGGAGTGTGCTCCTGTGTGGGAATAATTCTCTCTGAGATGTGACTTGCTCTGAATGTTGAGGAAGATGGAAAAACAAGAAATAGCTGATAAATCTCTGTTTTGGGTCCTTCCTGCTAAAATGTACATATTCCACTGCTTTGTTTTAACTCCTGAAGTCAAATCCATTCTACAATTTATTTTTTTTTTCCTAATATACCAGATTTTGAATTAGGTAGGAGATATTGAAGGCTCAGACCCGAATTTTGTGGTGAATGGGTCAGTGCTGGGTGTCAAAGATCAGCACAGTAATCTGTAGGACAGGGTTAACTCTTTCCCAAGAGCTGATGTCAATACATCAAAGGGCTTCTGACTCATTATCAACTTGGAATCCAAACGAGGTTGCTGCATTTTGAAGATGCCATCCCCTCCTCTTCATTTTATTCCTCACTGGAGGAAAATCGGTTTCTAGAGAGCGAAATGCCAAATGTCTCTCACTACAGTCCTGCAGAGCTGGTGTCTCTCCCACTCTGTGATCCACAGCCATTAATTGCTTACTCTGTTGGCTCATTTTAGCTCCTAATTAGTTTGTGTTTGGTACACCATTTGGTGATAAAAAAACCCAATCTGCTTTGCCATTTGGCTCTTCATTCATTCACTTCCAATGGTTTGTTTTACTGAAGAGGGAAAGAAAAAGAAAAGTTTTTAATAAAAATGGGGGTTTTTTTTGTCACAAGGTATCCACCATATGAGCAAATGCCACGAGTTTTTGGTAGATCTGCTCTGAACTTCTCTTGGATTTCAACTTTAGTGCAGTTTTAGCTTGGGAGGAGTGCCACACCTGTGTTAAAAGCTGCAGGGGAAGCTTGGTATGCAGTGAAGACAAGCCCCAAGTGCATTTTTATTGGATGTTACAGTTCAGGTCTCTTTTCTGCTCTTACCCATCCCAAGCTCCTTGCCCATGGCAGCTCCATGTGCTGCTGCTCTCACACAGAATCACTTTGTACTTTTAACTGTGTGCCAGGACTTGCCATCCCAAGCTTTTGGAATAGCAGATATTTTCAGTATATGATTATTCCTGAAATAATGTTTGATATCTGAAGATCCTCTCTCATAAAAGGAACTAACTCCTTCAACCATTTGTTCTCCAAAACTGGTTGCCTGTGGCATGGTTGTTTTACCTGTGTCTGAACAAGAAGATACATAATTTACTCGATGCTTTAAATCAGGGAAACATCCTTGAGTGAAGAATAAAATGTTGTCCTCACTCCCAAAGCAGCATTTTGGATATGACTATGTGATAATGTAAATTTAGCACCTATAAACTTCCTTGTAGATAGAAAACATGTAATGACACTTCATTTTCTCTAGAGTGTAGCTAAATGAAGAATTGTTGTAGGCAGGCCCCTGTAGAATGATAGGCAGTGGATAGAGAGAAGGAAATTCTTGATTCTTTTACTGTATAATAATATATTAAAAAAAAAAAAATCTACTGTAACATGATCTACAATTAAGCCAGAAAAACAGAACCTTGATAATGAGCTGCCTCTTCATTGAAGTGATTTTGTTACCCACCATTAGTAATGGCATGTGAAAAGTCATGGTTCTTTGAATAACTCAGTATTTCTCACCCCCCACCCCACACACCCCCAACACATATTTGTCACCAACTGTTTGGGTCTGAAAAGTAGACTGATTAATAGTGGGAAAAGGAAACTGTAAATCAGCTCTGGCTGGTGTATTCCAGGCACTGCAAACTTCTAGTCTGAACTTGTTTGGCTTTTCTCTTTTTTTTTTTTTTTTTTTTCTACACCAGCATCTTCTTTCTAGAGAAGACAAAAAGTGGGAAAGGTAGAATCAATTATTCTCAGCTTATGATAGTCGGTGTCTTTGCTGTACCTTTGATTCTTTTAGATGCATTTAATACATTTTACCTTTACAAATTAGTCCAGTTTCTTGTGAGCCTTCAGCCTTCAGAGCATTCTGCACCAGTGAATTCCCCAGTTTAACTACAGGGTGTCTGAAAAAGCAACTTGTTATGATTTTTTTTATTTTTGTATTTCTTTCTTGCTAGTTTTCCTTGATGCCTCCCATAAGTTTTTCTTCTCTTATTCCAGCACAAGGAAGGCACAGTGAACAATCTTTGCCTGCTCTGTGCCAGTCAGTGTGAAGGAGTCATGAAGTCAATTCTTCTGACAGAAGAGAAGAGTTGTTTGTTCACTGTCCCTGCTACACAAAGCTTTCTTTACCTTTGATTATGTTGCCTCTGCTTTTTTTTATTTTTATTTTTATTTTTTTTTAAGCCCCTTGCATATTTTTTGATGAGTGGAGCCAGGCTTACACACAGTATTGAAATATCTGTAAGTGCTTTAGAAGGTGTTTCATGCTTAACTGCCAGAAAATTACAGCTATAATCTGTGGTCAAGGAGTCAAGGTATCTTTAATATTTAGATTGATATTACCTGACACCTAGATGGATCTGAGCTGGATGTTTGGATGTCATTTGACATGTTTTTCAAACATTTGACTTGAGGTGTGAAATGGCCAGATTTGTTCTTGCTCTGAAGTATTCACATCTCAGATTTGAAATCAGGATGCCAATAGCACAATTAAGGACCCTGGTATCTCCAACATCAGATCAATGTCGTTATTGTGACAAGCGTGAGTCAGGATTGCAAGGAGCTCTGTGATCTGTGAAGAGGATTTAATGGCGATTGAAGAGAATTTAATGAGAGTTACACACCTGCTTCTTTTCTGCCCTCATTGACTCGTGTAGGCATAGCAGCAGATAGATGGTTTCTCTAACTTTTGGAGGAATTTTGGTTCTGTAGTCGGGATAATCTTGCTCACCGCCCAGGCAGGAACAGGGAGGATCCATCTGTGCTTGTGTGTCTGCTGAGAGGATCAGAAAACTCACAGCAAAACCACCTGCAACAAAAAGCATCTGGCAGGCAGCAAAGTGCAGCAGCTCTTCCATGCATTCTGTGCAGCAGTCCTGGTGCAATCAGATTAAAACAGCAGGGCAGCAGTTGTACTCTGAGTGCCAATATCTGTCAGGATGATTTTTCATCAGGCATGGGAGAGGAAGTCTTTGTGGTTTCATCTGTGTCCATTTCTGAGATTGAAAACACTTTTGCCATCCTAGACAAGGTGAATACTAAGAAAATGAAAATAAAGTCCAAGTATCTGATTATTAATCTTATTTTAAAAATGTGTTTAGGAAGTTTCTGTTGTGACTGCTAAGCTGAAATTTTCCTGCGTGGAACTGACACATCTCCAGCTTGGCAGGAATTGCAGAGGGTGGTCCTGGTTTCACTGCTAAATATAGTTGAACTTGATATATGGAGGGTAATGAAAAACAGTAATTGTTCTGAGGAAATCACCTCCAATTTCTATTAATCTGTGGTTAGATATCCATAACTTATTTACCTTGAACAGACCAGTATTAACCTCTCCCTTCACGGATGGATGGTCAAATGGATTTTCTATTTTTTTCCAGCTCTTCATTCTTTTGGGACCAGAAAGGTGACCACTGGTGACAATCCATTAATTTAAACAACTTCTGTATTTCAGAGAAAAAGGTGGAGGCTGAGGTCTGTGGGCTCTCCATACATGGGAGTGTCCTCTCATCCATCCTTGTCAGTGAGACTAAACAAGAAAATGATTAAAACTTCTTGAAACAGGATGGATTGAACACTTCAAAGTAATGAGGCTTGAGTTTTGCAATCTGTATTGCAGCCCTGCTGCTCTTACAGTGATTTATCCAGCAGTGACTCCCTTTGTGAGGGAGGTTGGACACTTTTTACAAGTCAACATCTGATAAAGGAATGTTTGGGGTTTAGTTTACTTGGTGGGTTTTGCTTGTCCTGTTTTGGGCTTCATTCTTCTCCATTCATTCATTCTTCTCTTTCATGCAAATATATCTTCATGCAAATGTATATCATTTATTTTGGAAAGTCCCAGGTGCCTGTGATCAAATGTTCCCAGGCTCTAAAAATAGATTTCTGTATTGAGATCTGAATTTACAGAAAGTGATCAATTGAAAGCACATCATGTAATTAATCTGTAGAACTCTTCCACAATACTCAGAAGTGGGGGAAAATCTTTTTTTTCTTTCTTTATTTATCATCACTCTTCCTTCCCACAAGCTGATCAAACACACAGACACAGTTTGCTAAGTTTGAAGGTTGTTGATATTGCCAGAAGGCATTTTAGCATTTGTCCACCTTGAAGTCTTTTTACATCACCATAAAAACAAATACAAATTGTGTTTGTCTTCTGAACTGTGCTTTCAGAGTGTTCTATCACAGTCCTGGTACAGATCTAAAAATCTGAATGAAAACAAAATACAAATAAACTCTTCATAATCAACATATACAGAAACAAATCACAGTGTGCACTAATGAGATGGGGTGAAAACTGATTTGTGAAAGTAGACAAATCTTTGTACTTCTGAGATTCTGCGTGTGTGTGGTTGCACTCAACACTGACTAATGAGAAAAGCTGAAATATAAATGATAATTGCTTTTTATCCTGGAGTTTATGAAACATGCGAGAATGTTGCTTTATGTCAACACTAGAGTCTTTCCCAGATAAATCTACATATGGAGAATGAAAAAAAAAAACCAAAAAACAACGCATTCTATAAACATAACAACTGAAAAGCATGCTTGTCTGAAAGAGAAAGAAATTAGGGAATAGGAGCCATAGAGGATTTGCAGCATCTACTTTTACACTGCAGTTTGCTTTTCTCTGGATATTTACAGTTCCAGGAATACTTGGGTGCTGCCTCCTGTAAAATGCATATCTATCCTGGCTCTTCTTTCTCAGAACAAATCACAGAATCACAGAATGGTTTGGGTTGGAAAGGACCTTACAGATCATTTATTTCCACCCACTGCCATGGCAGGGACACCTTCCACTGTTCCAAGCTGGTCTTGGACATTTCCAGGGATCCAGGGGCAGCCACAGCTGCTCTGGGCACCCTGTGCCAGCCCTGCCCACCCTGCCAGGGAACAATTTCCCCCTAATATCTAATGTCAACTTGCTCTCTGTCAGTTCAAAGCCATTATAAATAATTCCCTTGTTTAATTCTCCAAAGGGAGGGGAGCTCACTGCTCAATTCATCTCCTCCTGCCTGGTTACTCACAGTGAGAGTGAAAAAACCAGCTGGTGTTGGGTGAGCAGCCAGAGGGCACGAGAAGAGGAGTGAGGTTTGGGGAGAAAGAAGAACAGGGAATTGGTGTCTGGGAGGTGCAGGGCTGCTGTCAACTCTGCTCATCTCAGTGAGAGACCTTTCCAAAGAGCCACACGTCTCTACTGAGCCACTGCTTGGCAAACAAGGGACAATATAGGAGTACATTTTGTGGGCTTTTAACACAAAGGCTTACTTAGGATTTCATGCTAGTTAACGTGTTTCTATCAGAAACATCCTTCCTGTTGTTCTGGAGTTTTTTGAAGGCAACAGGAAAATTATCTCAGGGTGTTGGAAGTTGGCTCAGGGCAATGCAGAGGGGACTGAAGGGCTGAAAATTGACTCTTTCCCACTTTGAAATGTGTGGTGGGAACTTCCCATCAGCTTGGCTGCTGCTACCAGCAAGATGTTGATGTTTGTAGGGGAAGAGAGAAGAGTTTTAAGCAATAATTGTAAATTAAAAGCAAACAACTAACTGCAAATAGTAACTTTACTATTGATTGAAGTGTTAATATAATTGTTTACATAATAGTACACATGAGTATAAGCTCTAAAATACGACTGTGCTCAATAATACACAGCTCTAAAGCAATAAACTTATTACATATTTATTGATTATTGATACTTTCACTGTACAGAGCAGACATTCTTCCCAAGGGAACACTTTCATTCTTCAGCATCCAAAAACATGTATTAAATAAATGTAACTGCAAGAAGTAGTTGACAGTTTGGCTGTTATTTGTGGATTGACACAAAGTCATCAAAATTCCTGCAAACAGTCTATTTATTTATAGAAATGTCAAGCAAATTTAGTATTGCAAATTATTTTAATTAGAGTCATATCAGGCTATATTAAGCAGCATAATTTATTTTTGTATTAGAAAGCTTCAAATGGGTGCACCAACACTAATTAAAAATGTACAGAAATTTTTTTTATCACCAGGCTCCCTGCCTTGTTCTACAGGTGTCAAGCCATGGAAATGGCTACAAAACAGAATTTAGAAAAGCTACTAAAATCACTAATACTGCTAAAATAATAACATCATTGTTTCCTGTTTGTAATGTCAGATATTGAGTTAAAAATGGAACAAGAATTTTCTGAGCTTTGCTTTTAAAATATACAAAAAAAGAACATTTAGTTGGGTGGATTTCTAGGTAGAGTAAATCAAAGCTCTTACATCTGATTCTAAGAAAATATAAAGATATTGCAAAGATTAGAAAATCACAAGTTATTGCTTGTGGTAGATGATGGTTGGTGGCACTTCTGATGTGTAATCTGCATACTTTAATGCTGTGTGACTCTACTCATATATATATATATATATTTTTTTTTAATTTTTATTTTTCCTGTAATTAATAGTCACTGTTTTTGTTTATACCTTCTTATTGCCTTCATTAGCACAGCATCATTGTGTCATTCTCCCAGGATGGGAAAACTTCATCTTTTATAGAGTGAAAACATTTCTCAAGCCGTTGTCTATGATCCACTCAGACTCTCAGTTGTTTTAAAATCATTCAGATTCATCTCACAACACATTTTCTTAAAGGTCTTGGCAAGGGCTTCAAACGTTGCTTGTTTCAGGTGCAAGATTTACAAGTGTAAACAATAACATTCGTTTTCTGGACGAAAGCACAAAAGTATTCTTCGTATTTAAAAATAAAAATATTAAAAATAAAAATCTGCTCCTGAGTTTTGAAGTATTGAAGTTCACTTCCTTAATTACTGAACTTCACCTCTTCGCTTGGAATTATCAGATGTCTAATTATAACCTAAAGGAGTGTGTGCTCCTGTTTTTTTTCCAGATGGGTTGTGGAGGGAGCTCTGATGGTGTGGGGGTGTTTAGGATTGATTAGAGAGTGGCTGCTATTAAAAAAAAAAAAAAAAAAGCTGTTTTGTTGCCTGAGATTTAGTTTGATCTGGGGAAGAGCTCTCTGGATGCCCGTGGGCATTTGCAAATGTTTCCACGTGTCAAGGCAGTCTAAGTGGTTGGAGCAGCTTTGAGCTGCAAAATGAGTGACTGAGAGCAGAGACCTGCTTTGGTCTTCAGTGTTTGTCTCAAATAATGACACTTTGGCAATTTAAAAATCATTCTTCATTAGTTTCAACCCAATGCCAGCCAGACTGCACAGCTGAAGGAAAAAAGAGCCCAGAATGAACAAACTAACCACAGGAGGCTCTTGCTTCATAGAGATGCTCAAAAATGTGTTAAAATGTTAGCAGAGTGTGGGAAGTCAGAGAAGAAACCTGACTTTTGTCTGATCTGACACATAAATAACTGGATTGATCTGATGTAAACAAGTGGATTAATGAGAGTTACAATGGTTTGCAGTATTCAATATGTTTTTGTAATAAACTGGTGGTTGTAGGAGAGGAAGAAAGAAAAAAAAAACCCTTTACCTGCCCTTCACTGATTCTTATCATAAAAGAGAACATTAAAGGAAAAGCAGGACAAGATGTATATTTCAAGTAAACCAGAAGAGGCTTTCTTCTCTGCTTGATTTTGCACTTGGGGAATTTTACTTCATCTCTCCCTTCAAAGGTAGCAGAGAATTCATTTACTGTAGCCCGAGGTTATAATAGCAAAACAAAGGCTTGCAACTTAACATGCTTAGAGAAAAAAAAAAAACATACAGAAAAAACAAAGTAATTCAATTAGACCAACTCACTCGGTTGTTCTTGGTCATTTGTGAAGTTGGGAAGGACAAGTAACTTCTGCTTTGAAAGGAGCTGGTCTGTCAGCTGGAAAAAAAGGTCTGGGAGAAGAAAAATGAGTTTAAAAGGGAGCAGTTGGACTAAAGTCACTCGGCTTTTGCTTCTCCTCCAGGTGAGCAGGGCTTAAAGGAAAAGAACAAGAGGTCAGACCTAGAGGACTGGTCAGTTCTAAAGATAAGAATTCAGTCTAGAAGATAAAATGTTCACTGAAGTTGAGGTAGCTGAATATTTTGCACAGATACAATGAGACTTTGTCCCAGTGATAATCCAGCTGTTACTTCTCTAAAGCAAATTGCCTAACCTTGAGTAATTTGTCTTAAAGTCTCGATGCATTGTCCTTATAAGTGACTTTTGCCATGTTCTGAGATTTCATTTGCTGAATTCAGAAATCAAACACCTTTATTATTTAACATAAGGTCTCAGTATGGTACGAGTGCTAATGTAAATTCCATCATATTCCTGAAGTCAGTGGCTCAAACCTTTTGACCTACACAACGTCATACATGAGCTTGTAAATTATTTTGGGAGGTTAAAAAAGAAGAAAGAAATCTGGTGGATTTTTATGAAGAAACTGCCAGTGGATCTTGGAATAAACTGGGTCTGTCCAGACCTGGCTTTGATGGACCTTTAACATGTAAAGCAATTTTTCCCTTATTAGGGAAGATGCCAAACCAATTAGCAAAGGTAATTGCAGGTGGCCCAAGCTGAGCTGCACAGAAAATGTGATTTTAGTACAACAGGTGGAGATTCTCTGTGGCTCCAGAACCTCTGAAAGCCTGGGGGCAGTTTTTCCTGGGCTGGATGGATTCCAGCTGGTCAGTGGATTCAGTTTGCACAACAGCTTGTCCTTTCAGAGTTAGTTTGCATCAGGGAAATCCTCTCTTGTGCTCTGTCCCATATTCCTGTGACCTGCACCATTCTGCACTTCTCTAGCCAAAATCAGGGCAGCCACTTTTGCCATCTGCTTGTAGTCAGCTTCCCGTTGTAAAGTGGTTTAAAATACAAGTCACAGTTTGCAGTTCTTGGCAGCCCAGTCCAATCAACCTGACAGGTTTCCTGAGCTGCCATTGTACTGAGAAAAAAAAAAAAATGTTAATAACTGGAAACCTGAACCCTAAATAGGGAATATACATCATAAGTCTGTACAAATAAATGCGTGGTACTTTTAATATTTATTATATGTCCTCTTCTGTCTGTAACTAATTTTGCCTTTCATACTCAGTCACCCTGGTGCCTATAACTTCTTCCCTTCAGAGCAAAACCAGATACAAAATGCTCCTGATTTTCCTTTTTCTTTTTGCATCCTGCAGTTCCCATGGTGCTGAAAATCAGTTTTTAATCTCCTGAGTTAAAAATAGGTTTGAGTTCAATAAACAAGAAGATGAAATCTTTCTTTTTTTCCCCCCCTGTGACAGGTATGTCTCTCCCTAATTTTCTGTATATTCAATTCCTTTCTAAATCCTCAGAAGTAATCCTGCTTTTACAAACATATTTAGCTTCCTTTCTGGAGATGAGAGTTGCAGATGGTGAGATTTTTATAAAAATATTTAATCTAGAAATAAACTAAAGAGGATTTATAACTATAATGGGAAAAAAAACCAGATGAAGAAGAGAATCTTGAAGGGATCCAGGAAGTTCAAACCCAGTATATTTAGTATGTCAGTGCCTCTTCGCATTTTTTTTTCTTTTACAATTCAGAAATTCTTGTAATGATAGTGCATTCTCTGCTAGTATAGACCTTAAACATTTGTAAGAAGTTGTTTCTAACATGCTGACCCACTAATCCTGAAATAAACACAGAATAAGAATTTTCTGAGCTTTGCTTTTAACGTACACAAAAAGACTCTTTAGTCGAGTGGGTTTCTAGGTGGAGTAAATCAATTCAAATAAATTTGAAGGTTTCTGAGCCTGACTTCTTTTAAACATCTTTATGCAGGTCCAAAACTTGTATTTTCATTTGTATTTAGTGGCTGAATGTCTTTAATATATTAAATCTCAATGAGAAGAAAAAAAAAAAAAAAAAAGATTGTGAAGATACGAACCGAAAGGTTTCAAACAAATAGATGAAAGAAGAACATGGTGGGAAATGCCTCTGAGATTTCCTTCAGCTGAAGGGCTAAAACAAACAGCACTTATCCTGTGCTGGCAGACTGAGCTACCAGAACAACCCTGGGCAGCTGCAGGGGCTGAAACAGAGCAGGGACAGTGCTGGGTTTTATGACAATAAAAAAAAAAGAATTGAGTTTTGTCCCACCTGTGGAAGAAATTCAGGCTTTTTTAGAGAGAGAGAGAAATATATGCTTGTCTGTAAAATGCTAACAATCACTAAATCACCATTGCTCAGTGAATATTATCTTGGGAAAGGAACTTTTAGGAGACCTCCTTTAGAAAGGCTGTGAGACGTGACTGTTTTATGTAAATAAATGGAGAGCCCTAAGGAGATCGTTCGTTACTTCTGCAAAATCAACTTTGGAGGTATGTGGCAGCTGGGAAAAATGCATCTTCTTTAAGAAGTGATTCCTTTTCACATTTTATTTAAGTATCTGACCAGAGGGAGGGATATGGATCACAGTTAGAGGATTATAAAGTTATGTATATCACTTATTATTTCATTCTCCAAGGCAGTGTTCTGTTGAAGGAGGGAATTGAGAGAAAAATGGACTTATGTTTGGTTTTGGTTTTGTGCTAATTTATAGGCTTCTATTATAAGCTACTAAGAAGAAAGATTTATGAAGTGATCTTTTCATGCCACTGTAAGTTTTTCTTCTGTCCCCACAGCATTAATTTCAAAATCACTTTTGTCTTAGAACTTTGACCCTTTTTGTAAGAGTCTGAAGCTGTCCTAAGTCTGAATTCAGATAACCCTCAATATAATGTAAACAACTTCAAAACACTCAAGGTGACTTTTTTAGTTTTTTGCTAAACAGCCATGCCATTTAGAAAATTTCTATTCCCATGCTGCAGTTCCCTTAGAAGGCAGCAAATCCTGCTCAGAGGTGGGGAAGCAGCTCTTGTCTCCAGGACATTGCCTGCTGCTGATGCCTTAAGGGTTAGTTTTTACATTTTCCAGACTCTGCACTGCATTAGTGGATAACTCTGAACTCCACACAAAGTGTTCCAAGCTCTCCTCCCAGCTCAGGCACACAAAACAATCCTTTTCCAGCCCCACAACCAAGGACAGCTGCAGCTCCAGCCCCAAAAAGTGCAAACAGCAGAGAATGGAGGAGAGAATCTGGGAGGATGGGACTGCAGAGCCTGGAGCTGGGATTGGACAATGAACCCAAGATGGAAATGGACCCAAACTGATAAAAGTGTGAGAACTCCTGACCCAGGGTCCATCTTGGGTGTAGCCAGGGCTGGGCTCTTGAGCTGCCCAAGGTGAATCCTTTGAAGGGTTTTAATAAATCCCTGCTTTATTCCTTTAACTCTATCCAGCCTCTGCTCCAGGGAGCCTCTCCAGGCATCACTGTCTCTAATTCAGTGTGCTCACTAAATTTAGGGGTGGGTACTGGTAGGAGCACCCAACACAGTCTAACAGCTGAACAACCACTGAGGGCTGTAGGAAAATTGAAACAGATAAATAAGGTTATGTCTGAGTAAGAACACTCTCAGCACAGCAAACCCATGGCACAGTGCCTTCTCCT
Organism: Acridotheres tristis; assembly: GCA_037013685.1. Taxonomy (NCBI): domain Eukaryota; kingdom Metazoa; phylum Chordata; class Aves; order Passeriformes; family Sturnidae; genus Acridotheres; species Acridotheres tristis. Next base: position 17,999,444 of record CM072889.1, read on the forward strand.
GAGGGACTAAACCTACTGAGATCATGCTTGTGCCTTAATCAGACATGGGAACCCTTGATCTGGGTCAGGTTGCTGTTAATTAAAGTGAATGTACATAGCCTGGCTCAGTACCTGCTTCTTACATATCAAGAAATGCAGCTGTATCTTTAATTCAAGTGTTATCTTGTCTTTCTTATGATTTACCTTCTCTACAGTTTCTTAGATAAGTGTTTGATAAGTTTAAGCCAGGTATGTGCTTTAGATGCTTCTGCAAATATAAAGATGATAAAATAGAGCCAAACTTCGAAACAATTTTTCTTTCTCTTATCTGGACATATATTTGGAATTGCACTGGCTGCTGCTTTTACACCATGGAGCTGATGAATGTAGATGAACAGTGCCACTGGAAAGGGAAGGGGTCCCTTGCAGGGTAGGATGTGCAATTCAGTGCTGGAGATCCCTGCATTCATTAAAGGTAATGAATATCCCAAACATGCAGCCCTGTCAACTGCAATGGTAATGAATTGGGAGAGCTGAGTCTTCCATAGAGCTGAATGTATTATTGTGAAAACAGCTTTAATGACTTCCTGACAAAATTTACAATGAAAACATCGTACAGCTAATTAGTTTTGCTTATATTCCTTTGACAAGAGGGCTCTGGCATGTGCTTGTAATTCCCTTTGGAGTACAGTGTTAGATTTTAATATGTACACTTTTTTTTCCAACATTTAGTTTATAAAATAAGAACAAGCTTTCTGCTTTAGTCCCTGCTCTCTCTCTGCTATCAACTATATTAAAAACACACACAACAAATAGACATTCTTAGAAAATGGTAATATTTTCCCCAGAAAATTTGCAGCTGTTGCCTGGATATTTTTTCTTTATTGTTTGCATGTTTCCCTTCCCGCTTTAGGTTAATCACCTTTCCACTGAAAGAAAATATGTTTTCCTGTAAGATCATGCATCTTGTCTTTTGTACAGAGGAACAGCTAAACAAGAAAGGAGGAGATGCTTATTCTTTCTTGTCTATTGATTTAGAAATGTAAGACTATAATGGAAACAATAATACAACTTTATCCAAAGCTGTAGTGAAACTTCATAGCCACGAGTGAGCAGATTAAGTGTAATTTTCTTCCAGAACAAACTCTCCATTCTTAACAGGACTTGCAATGTTCTGTTCCTGTACTGAGAGTGGAGAGCAGCACCTAAACTTGAGTGGAAGTCTTCATACTTTTTAGGCTGCTTTCCTCTTAGCCATCTTTTTTTCACCCTTCTCCTTCTGTGAGAATAGAGAAAGTAGAAAAGTTTCCAGCCACTAAGTGCAAGTTATCTGAGGGGAAAAAAAAAAGTCTTTGGTTGAAGTGCTCTGTCCTCTAAAAGTAGAACTTAGGCTGTGAAGTCAAACAAAACATCTAAGCTCCAAGGAGATTTATGTCCTTGCTCTATTATTCAGTCAATATCTTCAGTTATTTGGAAACATTTGGTGATTCTCTAATAATATTAGAAGTATGTTAATATTTCATTGTTTTTTTTTTCCTAATGTTTCCTGCTAATCACTTATAGAAATGACCATTAAAAATTCAAGGACCGGAACAGCTCCACTTCTTTTGGTACACAGTTGTATCCTCTGGCTCTTGTTGCTGAACTTGTAAACACAGTTAATGGCACAGTTGGGAAAAAAAAAAAAAAAAAAAAACACCAAAAATTTATTTTCAATTCCTATTTTGATGCAATTAAAAAAAAATATTATAATTTATTTATGATTGCATATTATCAGTATTGCAGCAGCATTGAGACGCTTTGAATAAGTGTTTAATTCTATCAGACACTATAGACATGCAAAGCAAGCAAAAGAAAGGCCATTCTCCAGCTAACTTATAATCTTACCAGATAAGAACATGGTGGGAGAAAGGAAGCAGCTTTGTCATCACTTTGCAGCTCAGGCTCCAGCCTTCCCTCTTTTGCTGTCCCCCTCCTTCCCATTGTCCCTCGTTTGAAATCCCTTGAACACGCTCACAAACAGCTTCATACAACAGCAGAATTTCTTCCCGTGTGCCAGAATTGGATGGGCTGCTGTAAAGCTGAGGCACATTAGAGAACACATCCAAGGCATGAGCAAATTTTTCAGCCCAGTGGAGCCATTGGTCATTTTGCCAAGTCAAATCGTTGGTGATTGAGGGCACTTTTCAACAGCCTGACTCTGGGAGTGTTCCTGCCTCCAAAATGAGCAATGCAGAGTGTAATGAAAGCTCTTTTCTTGTTGCCATTTTTCACAGTTCTCTGCTGAGTTTGTTGTTTGATAAATTGCATGGGATTATAAAACCCTGTGTATAAAATGCTTAAGGGACACTGGTTTGTCCTCTGGGCACGTGTGGGAGTGTGCCCCAAGCAAATCTCCTTTATGTCCCCTTCCATTCTTTGTGTAATATGTTGTGTAAAACTTCATCATTCAGATTCTTGGTGCTGATCCTTCAGGAGTAACATCTAAAAATATCCCATGGCTCTCTCTGAGTAGCAAGGTATAACACAATTGAAGATGCTTGGGGTTTATCCAAGACATTAAAACAGAGTATACAGAAGGAGTGATTTAAGAAATAATATCTGTTGGACTAGAAGATGAAAATTTATGTCAGTAATTTAGAAAGATATCTCATTCAATGTCATTCATGGGGAAGGAATGTAGAACATGTTCTTCTCTTTCTTGGATATTTTCTTCCTAACAGCATGTTACTTCTGTAGAAAATAATGTTTTAACTTTGTGCAGACAGTAGATTTCTTGCCATCATTTGATATGGGATTGGATAATTGCAACTACAGATTTGTTGCTACTGTTTCTCCTTAAAACCTGCGAGGCAATTTACTTTTCCTTTTAATACAAACAAACACATCCTAATTATAGTAATCACTTCACATGCAATAATCGCATTAGCTCTGGTAATTATTATTTGCATCACCTAGACCTCTACTGGGCTTGAGAGACAAAATCAATAATTCTCAAGCAGGCAGAAGGGTGAGGCTGATTATGCGTTCAAGTGATCAGAGACCAGATTGCATTTGATTAAATGAACTGGTGAGAGATTTCATAATTAATGTTCTTTGTTAACAGACAAAAAGCTAAACAAATGCATATGTTTTACCCTGGCTGAGAAATGGCTATTTTTTCCCTCCAGAATGTTAGAACAGGAATGTGTTTGCAGCACTGCTGATTGCTCATCTAAGCAGCAGAGAGGAGCACGCAGCTGAAGTGAAACATTCCTGTCTTGCAGTCTTAGTGCTTAATGCTTCAAGATAAAACCTTCCATGGATGATGACAATTCAGATTAAGGGACAAGAGTTTCAGCATTCCTGTGAACCCAGTGCATAGCACAATAATTGTGAGCATTTTTTTTTGTCAGGGAATCTCCTTTTGCTGTAGGTAATGTGGATTGTTCTATGTAGTGTATCTTAATAGAAAATGGGTTAATTTTTAAATGAAATTATAGTTGCCTATGTGACCTCCCCCTCCAGGATTTACAGTATCCCTAAATTGAATCTGACTGATGAGTTAGGGAGATCTGCAGCCCAAAGAGCTAAAGCACCCTGAAAATATTTTCCTATATGTTTGTTTCCAAATAGGTCCAAAAACCATTAACTTCAAATGTAAATGTAATTAATAAAGCTCCATGTTCAGATCCCAGCTGTGAAAGAAGGTCATTCTGTGATATTCTTCTTTGGCCACTCAGTATGGAAACCCAGCTCCCTCTTCAGTGTCCAAGTCATTCCCTCTTGGAAAAACTTTTAAAGATGCTCTTTAACCTAATCAAGCTAAAATATAAAACACTCTGAGAAAGCTACTTCTTATTCTGAATTTTATAGAACAGCTTGCTGTGAATTATCTTGAGTTTCCACATTTTTACCTGTAAGTAACTTTTTTTTTTCTGGAAAGCTTGAAAACTTTGACGAATCTCAAAACTATTCTTGCCCCAAGTGGTGAGGCTGTCCTGGCCAGTCAGCAGCTGGATGGGGAAGGGCCACCTCTGCTTTGGGACAAACTAAAGCACTCTGGGACTGAGCTGCCACCTCTGCAGTTTGTTACCCCTTTGTCCCCATCCCCACTTCCCTGCAGATTTTACACCTTCCTGTATCAGTGTTTTTCCTCTTCTACCCTTGGCCCTGCTGTAATTACCATCTCACTCTGATTTTCTCTTCTTTCCTTGACTCCAGCTTCTTTTATCCCATTTTCTTCCCAACAACTTCACAATTTTCTCGGAAACCTGAGCCAAGGTCACCTGGCCAAGCTGCATCCAAGCTAAGCCTTGGATCCCAAGCAGCTGAAGCCCTGGGCTGAGAGCCACATCTCCAGGATAAATGAAGGGAAACTGGTTTAGGAAATGCATTTCCTGGGTGGATCAGCCTGGATTTGTGATTGGCACTTGAGTGGATATTTAAACCTTTCCTTTGGCTTTGCAGAATAGTCATAGAATTGGCATAATCTTGAGGTTTTCTTAAATAGAGGTATTACTTAGAGAGTTTGAGGAATGCTTCAAGTTTGAAATGTGAAGTTATCTTTCCAACAGACAGATCTTTAATACCCTAAATAAGTCTCCTTGCATCAAACAGCATTAAAGCTTAGTAGAGGATTTCTTGTGGAATTTTTTCCAAAAGGCTCTATTTTCCAGGGAACTCTATTACAGCAATACACTGCTGAAGCTGAGGTATCTCACACAATGTAACAGCCAAACACCCTGAATAACTCTCAGTGGATGGACCTAAATTTTGTATAAACTCAAATATTACATGCTAGAAGATCTTTGGAGAGATTTTTGAGTGGCTAATGAAAATAAAAACTCAGTTCCTATTGTCATTGTCCCTCTTCATGGAAATGTTAGGTATTAAATATTTGGAAGGATGATTTTAAAACTATTGTAAATCGGTTGGGATTGACTTCCTTCGAAATTCCTCTGCACTGTGCAAAGTTGGTTGAATTAATTTTAAAATTTTCAGGACAATTTTTCAGGGTTTGGAGTTTTGTCAGTCTTATTTAGCGAGTCTGTTCTTACAAATGATTTCACTGGTCTGCAGAAAGCTGAGGGGAGGGACTGAGCCCTGAGCAGGAATCACTTCAGTGTTGTTTCTGTCCAAAATAATTTGTTCCCTCCCCTCCTTCCCTCTCCTCTTCTCTGTCATTTCATTTAGGATTCACATCCTTGTGAATCAGCAGCTTGACTTCCATGATTTATCCCAGATCATGTGAAACAATCACTGATTTTTGACTTTTATTACATTTCACTGCAGTTTTCAGCCATTCAGTGACTATGACATGAACACTGAGCGTGCAGTAGGGATCTTTCATGGAAGTTACAGGTTTAACCATCTCCAGTTGTAAATCAGAGTCCACTGATGCTCCAAACTGGCTCTGTTGGTCATGGCAGTGAGTTCAGAACTCTTTCCTAAGCATTGCCTGCCTGGTCCTGGGTGAGGAATGGTGACCTAGTCCTGACAGCCTGTTGAGGCTGCCATGAATGATGGCAGGAGAGAGATGCAATCAAATATAGACACTTTTTTATGCAAGTATCTGCTTGCTTCTATTATTATAAATGGTTAGAGTCCATGTAAGTGCTAAAGCATTAGCTCCTCATTTTCACTGTGGAATTACACTCAGCGTTCTCTGCTTATCTGAAAGTGATAGTTCTTCCTTTCCATTTGATCTATTTTTTTTTTCCCCTCCAGCATAATGAAGAATGATGATACTTTTAGATGTTGACATTTTAGAAAGCTGAGATGGTCTGTAGTAGACTACAAATGATGAAAGCTTAATGAAAGTTATTTTCTCATAATAGCCCTAAATTGGCTATTTTCACAGAATGGAGTGGGTCTGCTGGATTGAGCTTGAACTTTTTACCCCTCTGTGATCCTGTGGTTACCAAAAGTAATGTGGAATGGCTTTAACTGTTGAGCTTTTTAAAGTCCAGAGTTAAGAGAACTGATGCAAGTGTAATTTTTACATTGCTCCTCGATTCTGTAGGATTCTGTAACTGTGAAGGGCTGAAGGATTGTTCTTTCCTAACATCCTCCATCCCAAACCTGGCACTCAGACCCAGACACTGTGCTGCAGGAATAGTAAAGGTCCTAACAGAAAACATTACAAAATGGGGATATTAAACTTCTGCACTAGGATAAACTTCTTGTACTGTCCAAACCAAAATATTAAAAATTTCAGTAAATCGGCCTGTAATCATTTCATAAGTGTAGAGCTGGAGATGTCCTGAACTCATCTCTCTCTCTCTCTAGAGTTAGAATGGTTGTTCCAAATACATAATACAGTGAGAATTTCCTCTTAAAAATAGAAATATCTAAACCCTTCTTTTCAATACGTAAAAATTATTGGTAATTTTGTTCTCCTGATTCATGAGGACACTCTCAGGGTGCAGTCATTTCTCTTGTTCATGTTCCCAGTGGGTCAAAGACCCAAGATAATAAACCTAAGACATGCTAATACAATTCTAAGAAGAAGCTATGGTTGTTTTTCTGTCCTCAAATATAATTTTTTAGATACTAGTCTCTCCCTTAGCTATTATAGTAGCAGGTTTTCAGGACATATGTGTTTATAAGGAAGGTTGACTTTAATTCTTGTAGTTGTCTCAAGCTAAAGACAGTTTTGCAATATTTCAAGTGTCTTAAAATGCCATCAGCATCCTGAGCAAACACATTATCAGAAATACAAATGATTTCAGATAGAATGTGGTTAGATCAATTTATTAAGCATAAGCCTCTATTTATGGGTATTTATTGGTAGAATTAATGAGGAAAACTGCACTTTGGTAAATCTTCATTTTATAAGCCTGAAGTTCTCAGTAAACTGTTTGTTCACCCTACCAATTTAATCAAAGTATGTTGCTGAACTTCCTAAGGATATGTTCTAGTTGCTTGGCAATGGATTGTGGAACAATTTGTTTAAAGTTCAATGAACACAGAACTAGAGTAATTTATTCAAATCCACCACTTATTAAATCAGGATTTGACTTATGTTTTTTCCCTGACTAATAAAATGGACTTGAAAAGAATTAGCTAAACCTCTGTGGAATTGTCACAAAATAATTCTGATGACTATGTTGTCTATTAGTTTTTACTGCCAGTAAGGAAGGCAAATGGAGATGAATACATTCCCCATTGTTTTGTGGATTGTCAGAAAGGGATTTATTTTTAAACAGTTTATTGTCTCAACATCATCCTCCTTTCAAGATAAGTAACATGCAGATAATATACCTGCATTTTTATTAGGCATCTGAAGCAGCTGAATATTTCACAAGAAAGGGTATTTTCTTTCTCTGTCACCAGTAAAACACAGAGACTTCAGGTGCTGAATTGGGATGGTTTTCTGGTGGGCATGAATAATTTATTGGCTTGAATTTAAAACGTTACAACAATAAACATATTTTATTTTAAATATAATTTCTGGCCCTATTTCTCTAATACGTGTATTTCCGGTTGGAGAGTTGCTGCTCCTTTAATCCAACAAAGAAAGACAAATATAACATGAGACATTCTTGAAATGTCAGACTCTCCTGCAGTCACTGGATTTTAGTGTGGAACCCTCTGAGCTTTTGATCAGAGCCCTAAAACATCCTTTATTATGCATTAGGACCTGAAAAAGGAAACGTGAGACTGGGAGAGTTGTGCTGTTGTTGTAACATTATCCTCACTACCTGTAAATCCTCTTTAGATCAGGGCACCAGAGCCCCGTGTCCTCTAGGAGAAAACAAAGCCAGACAGACCCAGGAGCCTGCAGACTTAGTATAAAACAAGCTGTAACTGAGGAAAAAAGAAATGTATTTTCTTGTCTCCCCAGTGAGAGAATATGAAATATTTATCTAAGCATCAGTCAGGTCCATGGGATCTACAGCTGTCTGCAACCCCAAGGCAATTAATCTGATTTTTTTTTTTTTTTCCCCCTGCCCATGCTCTGTTTTGCAGGGCTCCCAGCCATGGGCAGGGTGCAGACTGCAGCTGAGATGACACGAGCTGCTCACAGCCACCTCCCAGGCAGTGGCTCTGGCTCAGGCATGGCCAGCCATGGCCATTTGTCCCCCAAAAGCAGCAGCAAGGCCATTTGTCCCCCAAAAGCAGCAGCAAGGCCATTTGTCCCCCACAGCAGCATGTCCTGTGCTCCCCAGGCTTGGGCTCCATCCCAGGGTGAATGCAGACTCATGGTGGGGTGGCTCTCACACGAATTAAAGAGATAACCAAGACAAAGATTTGAGGCACCAAGCCCAGCTTTCTAAAGGCTTTGGCATGTTCAGTCAGGATTTTGAAAATATCTTTGAGATAGCATCCTGAATAGGAATCACAGGGCAGGAAGGCATCTATGAAAAAGGAAGGATAAATTCCTGACGCTCCTTCAAAGACTAAATGTGAAAATAATTACAGAGAATTACAGAATAAGATGGCAAGTTGATGCATTCCAAACATTGCCTCTTTCCAAGCAGATTTTCGCTGGCAAACTTGACAAATACTCGTAATTTGTGTTGTAGATTGCCATGAGGAAAAGTGACGAGAATGAGCTAAAGGAATCAAACCACAAGGCAAGGAATGGATTTCAGAGACTGGGGAGGGGAATGCCTTTTGTAAAACTGCCTCCAATGACTTCACAAGAATCATCTTCCTAAGGGAATTGTAGGATTTTCCTGTGTGTATGCATGGGTGTCTGAAACAGGTTTTAAATGGTCTGAAAAAGACTTTCTTAATTTTCTCTGTCTATTAGACACTCTTTAGGTCTTTCCAGCAGGATATCTTGGTTCCAATGCCACAAAATGTTATTAATTTTTATTTCTCTTTGGATTCTCTGCTACGTTATCACATCCAACACAGGGAGAAAGTCTTCAGTTCCAAGTTAATTAGCATTCCATGAGCAAGGCCTATGTGGTGTAGAATTCACTCTGCCCAACTGCACACCTGTCCAGAGGATCCTCAGCATAACAAATGATTCCCCATGCTTTGCTTTTGGTGAGGAGTGTTTCAAGAAAAAAAAGAAATTACAGAGCAGAAAACAATACCCAGCATTTCTTGAGTAAAGTTCCATACATCTTAAATATTTTGTGTCTTGGCTAATTGAGTGCTTAATCTCTTAATTATAAGCCAGCATTTAATTCAGTGTTTGACTTCACCCCACTTGGTAAAAATAAAAACACCTCTTAGGAAAATGAGCTGAGTGGATTTAGAGTTTCTCATGGAATTTTTCAGTTTGGAAAAGCCCTCTAAGGTCATAGAGTACAACCATTGACCCAGCACTGCTGTGTTCACCCCTAAATCTCCAAGTTCCACTTGCACATGTTTTTGGAATGCTTCCAGGGATGGTGACTCCACCACTTCCCTGCTATCCCGTTCCAATGTTGGATCACCCTTGCAGTGAAGAATCTTTTCCCTAAAATCCAACCTAAGCATCCCCTGGCACAATTTGAATTTATTTTCTCTCATCCTGTCACCTGAGAGCCGAGGCCAATCCCCCTCCCAACAATCCCAGGTTGTTGTAGAGAGTTACAGCTCTTCTTTCTTCTCTTTCTTTTATTGGCCAGTCTTCAAATCCACAGAAATGAACAACATTTGGGGAAAATGTGCTAAACCAAACTGTTAATAAACCTTCTCTTAAATTTCCATGCCTGTTTTTCAGCTGGTGTGCATGCTTGCCACGATAATGGACTCACAGCATTATAAGCTTTCATGCCTTAACAAAGGGACTCAGAAAAGTTGCATTATCTAGAAATGAAAAGTGAAAAGCCACAGGAAAATGGCAGAGCCTTATCATGGTTATCAGGGGTGAGAGGAGACACCAGGAATAGCAATGGTTTCAGGGGCAGCCAGAAGGGTCTGTGGAAAGGGAGGTGCCCTGGAGAATGTGTGTCCTACACCTCTGATGAGCAAGAGTTACAAGAGATTGGACATTTATAAAGAAATGTGACTTTCTAAATAATGTGATTTTAGCAGAGCCTAGTGTTTAGCGAGCAGTTTGAGAGAACCTGTTGTTTACAAAGCTCTTTAAAGTTACTGCAGTAATCCCCTCAGCTTCATTAAATTATTTCATGGGAAAAATGAGGAAAAAAAAAGAGAAAAAAGGCAAAGAAAAAAGATGTTCAATACACTTTGAATTACAGAGGATTTTTTTAGTTTGGGAGGGGTTATGTTTCTTTTTTTCTTTCTCTTTTTTTTTTTTTTTTTTCTTGAAGAGTGGAGTAAGTGAAAGAGTTCTTTACTTTCATTTGCATTCATGTAACTAGCTGCTGATCCTTCCTTCAGTCTATGCACTTTGTTTCCATCATAGCTTGGCATTTTCACTAGCACTTATAATGTAATTATAAAGTGAAAACTTCCTAGAAAGGAATAATGACAAACAGTTCTATGTACTTGCTGTGTAAATGTTCTGCTGTGGCTGTGGGGACCACCAAGCACAACAAAACACATCTCTGGCCTAAAGTTCATAGTTACCATGTCTAGGTGATGCTGGAGTTCTCAGATTATTCAGATAATTGGGGAAAAATATAAACCACCAGATCTACAAATCCCTTGGACTGAGAGCAAAACCAAAACATCAAGGAAATACTGTGATTTTGTAACAGGCTTAATGGAGTTTTGGATGCTAGAAATTCATGTTTGCTTGGAGTGAAGGGAGAAATCCTTTGGAGGAAATGTTATTTTTTTTCCTAATGGATTGCTAAGTGAATGTATTGTACTGGAGGGACTGGAAATAGTTCTTTTTGCTGTTTATCATAAAGTGCTGTTAGTTCTCAAGGTGACCTTGGCTGGGTCTTTTCCAAGGCCACCCATAAAATATTCATGATTGTGGAGGTTATTCAAATTGACAGCTCTTACTGGGTGATTGCACTGAACTGATAACAATCAAAGCGTGGTTCTAGCTCAAGAAAAAGTTTAATTTATTATAAAAAATGAAAATTAGCATTCACAGGTCCATCAATCCTGATACCAAGTGGGTATAACACAGCTCAGTTCTTGTGTATAACTTATGGTCACAAACTCCTGTAGCTGTACCCTTAAGGCAGAAAATTATCTGCTGCTTTTTTTTTTTTTTCCTGTTTAAAGTGTTCTCCCACCTATAGTGTGTATAAACCTCTCCTTCTGCCAAGATTTCCTTCTCTTTAAGGTGAAAGAGCCTTCCCTATATGTGATTCTATTTAGAGCATAATAACTATTTCTTAAGCTTAATGGAAGAGGTGTGCCAATTAAAAAGCTGGTTTAACTTTCCACAGCAGTGAGAATATGGATAGGTTCATTAAAAAAAAAATAGTGCAGCATATTTAAAGGTATTTAAATAACAGTATGGAGTATTTAAAGAGATTTTATTTTCCATATCAATGAGAACAGGAGTAGGTTTCCTTTAAAGAATGGTGTAGAGTATTTAAAGAGCTGCTTGGCAGATATTTACAGAACTGTGTTTTGTGCTGCATTCCTGCAGATGGTTTTATTAGATCATTAAAAAGTTATATACAAAGGGCAGCATATCTTACCAAGAAAATGAGATTTTAAAATAACTCACATTAGTGGTCAATCCTTGTTATGTATGTTTGAGTTCTAACAGCTGTAATGATTTGTTTTAAAGGAGCCATCTGAACCTGTGCTGATTTTTAAGCCTTTACTGATTGATTTGACTCGTTTGATGTATTATAAATCACACAGCTATAAAGTCACAGTAAAAATTCCATTAAACTTATGAGGTAAAAAAAGAAGAAAAAAAAAATCCATAAATAAACCAGTACGAAATGCAAGACAGCAGCAAATGTGCTATTTCTTTTCCTTTTTTAAAATTTAATTTTACAGCCAAGGCCATTTTTATGTGAAAGAAAAACAATGGCAACAAATAAGACTCTACCAGGAGTCTCACTATGGGGGTGTATTTTATTCCCTGTACTTGGACAATATTTCAGTTGCCTTCACTGTGCCTCTGTAAAGGCATTTTTTGGTAATTCCTGGAACAGAGCTGGTATTTGTTTTCAAATTAAGACTCTTGATGAGGAAAACTTGTTAAAAACACCTTAAAAAAGCTGGAAGAGATAAGGACTTCCAAATATAATCACTCTTGTTTCTAATTCTTTAATCCTTGTATTTTCACAGTCTAGTGCTGTTTAGACTGCCAAACCTCACAGCACACTCTATTTTCTGTATGATTTCTTGTTGCTCTATATAATGTGTGGTGAATTATCCCTTTTCACTTTCACATTTAGGCTGAGTTGATAAATATTGAAGTAATTCTTTAGAAGTGACAAAACTTTTGCGGTTGACATCTCCCAATGGAAAAAGACTTCATGTTCTCATATTAAATGTCTTAAAAAGCCAAATTAATTATTCTAAATTACACAATTTTATCATAATTCTTGCAATTTTCTTCATAAAAAGTAAAACTTTGCCTAAATGTAAATTAAATTGATTTTTCATTGAAATAGGGAAATGTTAGGATGTACTTTTTTTCCTTTAATTTTTTTTATACTGATAAATTCAGGACAAACCCATATTATTCCACCTGCTCAAGGTGTGTCCAGTTCACTCCATTTGCTCTCGATTCACAGACTTTCTGAAATTTCTCAAAAATGTTCTGTCTCCCTTATCTGCCACAGGACCACAACAGAAGCATCACAAAGCAGCTCCTTTCTCCTCCCCTATTGTTTTTCTCTCTTTTTCCCCCCCTATTTCCTTCTTTCTTATTCGAGTGCTTTTCTGACTGCGTGGAGCACATCTCATTAATCTCTTCTCAGATTCCCTCTGTTGGTCTGTCATTTCATCCACACTTCACAATCCTGACACCGAGTGCTGTTCTTGACAGCTTGAACATTTGTTCCAGAAGAAAAACTCGGGTTTATGTTTCTCTTGCATATGCAGAAACATTACAATTAGAGAGCAAAGAATATTTTGGTTGTTTTACTCGAAGGACTGACATTCTGTTGTTCTACATATGCACACACAAGATTATTACAAAAGAAGGAATAGTTGGATAACTCTACCCTTTAACCATTCAAATCCTCTTTGCAGCCACCAGAACTTTACACAATGTGATATTTCAAATACCACAGTGGAAGAAATACCTGCTATTTCATGCTCTGGGGGCTTACACCATCTTTTTTAAAATTATTATTTTGGTAAAGAAATTTTTGTATGTCTTTTGTCAGTTCAACTGATAAATAACCAAGTGGGAATTTTAAGGTGAGGTTTGTCACAGCAAGAAATCTCGGAGAACACCTGGAATTACTTCTGGAAAAAAAAAAAAAAAAGAGTTTTATTACTGCTTTTACTGCTGAGTATCCTTCCTTTAATCACTTTATCTGTCCTGTACACTGATGCCTGCCTCCTTATCTCATGTTCTTGCTGCAGCTTCTTAGAAACACTTGGGTTTGTTCGATGTTCTTCTTTGTTAAAGTCGTGGGTTTTGCTCGTGTCAGCCCCAAACTGCTGCAAGATTAGTGCTCCGAGATTACCGGGAGTCTGCACAAACTTCTTGACAGGATTAGGAGAGGCCATTGCTGCTCCAGATAATGGTGATAATCCGGAGTGGTGAGGCTGCGAGCAGGAGGGAGGTGTAATCAGAGAGATGCCAAGATATCCTATGGAGTGTCTGAAAGTAGGGCACAGGAGTGGCAAAGGGAGCCCACAGAAATGTGCTCGGTGTTCCTGCTGACCAGCAGGAGGGAATGGGAGACCCACAGAAATGTGCTCGGTGCTCCTGCTGACCAGCAGGAGGGAATGGGATACCCACAGAAAGGTGCTCAGTATTCCTGCTGACCAGCAGGAGGGAATGGGATACCCACAGAAATGTGCTCAGTATTCCTGCTGACCAGCAGGAGGGAATGGGAGACCCACAGAAAGGTGCTCGGTGCTCCTGCTGACCAGCAGGAGGGAATGGGAGACCTGCAGTTATTTCTGCTGCCTGGGCTGCGTGTGCTCCCCTCGGGATGCAGCTGCAGTTTGAAAAGCAGTTAAAGATTCCCTGCTGCCCACAGCAGTGCTGGACGATTACAACTGGGATAATACACGAGTGCCAAAGAATTGCAGAAGAGAAAATTGTGTAAAAAGCCTCTGTGGTGGGGTTGTGACCGTGGCTGGAACAGCTGCTGCATGCCAGAGCCTGTTTGTTTTGTCCAGCAGTGCCTGGGGGCTGTCAGCTTTCCAAAGGGAAGAGCAGAACACAGGAAAACCTCCAGCACTGGATTTTGCTATTGCTGGTGCTGGGACAGCCAGGGCTCCAGGATGGGGAAATGCTTCTTGCTGAGCTGAGCAGAGAATGGCAGCAGCACTCTCTCTCCCTTTGATGTCTGCTGCCTTTGACAGAGTTTCCCGGGTGGCAAGGCTTCTTTCTGGATGAGGGTCCTGTTAGAAACAGCTCGTTCAGGAGACATCAAATAGTTCCCAATTTAGCCTAGTTTAAAGGAACTCAATATTGAAAGGGAAGAAGATACCACTGAGATACTGGTGATAGCAGCAGGTGGTAAATGTATGTGGGGTGGGTAAGCAAAGGAATCACTTCAGAGGAAGCAGGGGAAAAAAAGAAAAAAAAGTCCATTTTCCTTTTGCCAGTTTGGATTTGGATACATCTTCTGAAAGTGTCACTGAAATTAGATTTTTACATGCTTGTTACTCACATGTAAGGAGTAAAATTGGGGAGCTGAGATCCTTTATTCAGACAGTAAATATGGGTCTGAAAACAACATTCACCAAGTGTGGATGTGAAGGAATTTAACGAGTGGGTTTGAGCAGGAGACTGGATGTGTTCACCTCTCCTGGTTGAAAGAAAGCCCTGAAGACAGGTCCAGTGTTGTGTTACAATGAACCTGCAACTTTCCCCTTTCCTGACACCCTTGGCTGTGCTCAAACTCCTGATTCCAGAATGCCAGCTGCTTCTCTCTGCACTTCAGCCCTTCCCTCGTGATGTGGTGTGTTCCCTGTGCTCACAACACCAGTGGTCACCTTGAAAAACCACAATTCCAGGTCTCTTCATGCAGTTCCCAGGAGCTGGCTCGGTCTGGTGCTGGTGTCCTGGGATCTCCCACAGAGCAGGTGCCCACTGCACACACAGACTGCAGGTCATTTATTCCCCTGCCGAGCTGATGCTTTCATAATGGCACTAATTAGTTTCAAATTTACCTTTTACTTGTGTTCTGCATCACAGGGGCTTGCTGCAGTGTGAGATGTGCTCTACACACCCAGCATCTGCAAACCCTGGAAGGTTTTGTCTCTACTCTCTCCTGTACATCTCTTTCAACAGGTTTTCAAAAAAAGTTAAACATTCTGGGGGTTTAGCAGATTTTAGTATTGCTCAATCCTCTTGACGGACAGATAGCATTTATCCAAATTTACTGTGACAGAAAAAGATCCTCTCACCTTAAATATTTTCTAGATATTTAAGAATATCCAATACTCTAACACCAAGGTTTGACTTTCCCACTGAACTGGATTTGAATGTACAGGGAACACAGAGAGGCTGAACATCTCTGTTTGCACTTAGCAAAGCAGCACTTCAGAGCAGCTTATGCAATGGCAAATGGTTTTTCATTCTGAATATTTTTCATGATTTTTCATATCTTCTTCATTACAACTTCCACAAGTACTCTGAAGATGTTTCTTTTCATGCTAGTCAAACATCCAGCATGAGATTATAATATCATCTGTCTCTGATTACTATTTTGCCTTTTTCCCTTCACTAGAGGATTGTCAAATGGGTGGAGCTGATGATACTTCACAAGCTGACTGAACAAAAAAAGGCTAATTTTTTTCAGCACTGACAGTATTTGGATTATATATATGATATAGAAATAAACTTGCAATATCACATAGAACAGATTTACAATCTGGGCCACTGCAATTAAAGAACAAACTGAATCCAAATCCAAATTAGAAGAATCTGATATGGATATGTGTTTGTGCAGTGAAAATGAGGGATTTGGGTTTTTTTTTACATTTGCTTGAGGAAGGAAAGAATATTTTTTACAATGTTCTTTAATGGCATCAATGTTGAGATTCTTAATATGATTCATTCTGCTGAAATGCTCAGACCACAAAGTTATTGAGTGGTTTATTCCTCGCTCACACTGACATCTCTATGACATGAACATATCAAATGAAGGCATTGTACACAGAGAAAAAAATCATTTCTCAGTGCTCAAGTATCTGATGCCACAGTCAAACAGAAAATCAAGACAAGGTTGGCATTTCCAGGACTATGTTCAGACACAATTTTGCAGACATGTTCCATCTTTCAAGAATTTTTGAAGAGGTGCTGGAAACACCATTCTTTTCATACATAGTGTTCCAAAAGATTTTCTGGAAAAAATGTCTGATTATTTTCAAGATGAGAGGTTAAAAGTTGTTTGCTGAACATTCTGTTAACAAAATCTCTTATAAAAATCATGTAAACTCCTACACACTGCTCAGCAGAGTAGAATTTTTAGGTAGAGTCTCAATTTGTGAAATTATCCAGGTGCTCTTCAGTTATATCCAGCCTTCTTTCTTTCTCTCTGGGGAAATGGTATTTTCACAGGGTATCCCTGCTTCCTCTCAATTTTGTGAGTTTGAGAGTTGCAAAAAACCCCAATGCTCTGAATAGCTTACAGCAGACTTTATACCCTTAAATAAGAGATGGAGAACACAGTTCAGATCCACTTCTGGGTAGTAAATGTCTATTAACATCCTCCAGAGATTGGCATTCTTAAAAAATATCATCCCTGTTTTATGTGTCAGCATATCTGCTACTTATAAATGCTAATTTTATTTATTAATCTATTTAATATGTGATGGTTTGATCGAGATGTATTGAATTTAGAACTTTGTCTTACTTTTGAAAGAATTTCTTTATTGCAAAGGCACTGGACCAGATTTTTAAGCTTGTATTTACCCTTAATTTCAGTGCTGATATTCATCATTCCTAAAGGATACAGTGGAAATGATGTGTGTTCTCTAGAAGAAAGTCCCTTTCTCAGTTACATTTATAAGAGAGTTATAAAAGAAGTACATAAATATAATTTCTATTTCAAACTCGTAGTCTTTGTCTTTTATTCTTTAGGAGATGTGCTTGTGCTCACTGAACTTAACTGGAATTTTGTCATTGAATTCAATAATGTGTAATCTTGTTCTTCATTTCTTTTAGAAGTCAGGAGTTCTGTTTGTCCTGGAAGTCTCTCTTGAGAAAGAAAATGACTGTCACAGCCACTGGCTGATGGAACAGAGCCCAGCTTATTGGATTTATTACAAGCATTGTCAGTTGTAGCTCTGAAATAAAAAGAGACACTTAAATGGACTCCTGAAAGGTGCATATACAGACTGGCAATGAAAGCATTTTATTTTTGATTTGTATCTATTTTACGTGGCTTGCATATTTTCACAGCCCTTGTTCTGTGGAATCATCTGCCATAATCAAGTTTTGCTCTGTGAGAGAACCAGGATTGTATCATCCTTTTTTTTCCTGCTGCACTTTGTGATCCCTCCTTTGACTTCCCAGCAGCAGTGACAAGATGAGCGTTGGCAGGATGACTTTGAGGTGTGTTCCTGTTCCCTGGTGTGACATTGGCCCAGCCCACAGAGCTGGAAGTTTTCAGCTTGGGAAGATCTGACTGTCCCTTTGGGTTCTTTCTTAAAACCTTTGCTGGTGGTTTGGGAAGAGGAGGGCAGTAGTGAATGAACAAATATGTAATTGCATTTTAACAGCCTCTTCCCCAAGGTTCCTTCATACTTGGTTAAGTACAGGGCCATAAAAGTATAAAGGTAAATTTTTGCTGTTCAGTCAGTGTGACAATGAAGACTTTCTGGCTGGAGCTATTTAACATCAGTCAAGGCAATTTGTCCTTTTTTTCTGACATAATTGGCTTGGCTCTGGATAATTACAGATCTAATAAACTGATCAGGAAACCTTAATATTTTTCAGCAAAATAATATCTTCACAGATAAAGTGACCTATAGATTCTCCTTACAAACGTGGCTGTGTGGAGTGGTGCTGCTGAAATCAACCCTGTGGAATGGAGAAGCACAGGAGCACTTTATCAAACAATCTGTAATGTTTAAGTAGAATGAAATTAGCTGGGCACGAATGAGATCAAAGCCTTAAGTGAGGTTTCAAGGGTGAAGAAAAGGCTGCAGTGGTGAATAGCAATTACTTGTAGTTAATTTAAACTTACTGAAAGATTTTAGGGATCAAAGTTGGGTCTTTTGAGAAAGGGGAATCATCCAATTTCCTCTACTTATATTTTTCCAACATAAATTAATCTTGATATATTTTATTAACTTCTTACTTTTTTTTTTTTTTTTTTTTTTTTTAAAGAGGAGGAGCACTTTGACTTTTGTCCACTGAAACTTTTTAGCTTTTGTTTATTAAACCACACCAGGGTTACACCCTGGGGTTACTCTGTTGCTGTCTCTGAACTTCCAGCTTAGGACGTGCAGACAAAAACATTTCTCCGTGTATTTCTTATTTACTGAAGCATAAAGCAATTTGATCTTTCAAGAATGCAACATAGTCAAAAATATTAATATTACATTCTTAGTAAATTCCATTACAGTGCTCTTCAGCAAATAGACATTGGCAAGTTTTTGTTTGCTGTCATTTTGGCTTCTAATGCTTCAAAAAACAATGATTGTGGCCATTATATTTATTATATCTTTTCAAACTATTGTGCAACAGTGATAACAAAACAATTTGTCTGCTACTAAGTGGATAATATATGTGAAAAAAAGCATGTTTTAATGAGTGAATGATAAATAGAGTTTTTTATTTGAAACTTATTAGCTAATAATACACCTTCAACACCAGCATTAGTCAAAAACCTCCAAAAATATTTCCTTTTTAATATCATGCTTGGGTTTGACAGCTGTGGAAATACCAGTATTTATTATTAGTGTACAGCTGAATGGCAATTTAAATCAAGTCTATTACAAATTGTCCTGCTCTAAAGTAATAAAATTAATAGCTATGTAGCAAAATAATAAAGCAAAGATTAATCACGGATTGCATGGGAATAAAAAGTCTCTTGGAAATTATATTTTCCAGGGATATTTAGCAGTAATTTTGCTTCCCTTAACAATTTATTCTGATAATTAAACAGATGTTAAATTTAACAGAAAGTGCTGTTTAGAGAAACGTTGGCATCACCAGCTCTGCTTTTCCTGCTCAGGGATCAGGAGCAGCACCAGTGACACCCTGACAGAATTCAGCCAGGCAAGTGCTTCCACTCTTCTGGCCAAACCTTGAGGCAACATCAAGTGTTAATGTTGATCCCAATAAAAAGTGTCTCCAGTTTGATCCAGGAAGGAATTTGGCACCCTGAGTTTGAATTTTCCATCCTTTACAGCCGTCCCTCCCCGTGCTGCTGTCAGCAGCATTTACAGCCACACTTTGTCTTGCTGCTCCTTGAAAAGCTGACAAAAAGCAGAGTTGCAATGCAGCTGATCTCCTGGGAATAAAGATGTGCATATTGGGGATTTTCTTTCCTTCACATCACATTAGGAGCACGATTTATATCCCTCAGTTTGGAGATGACAGACTTTTTAAGCAATCTTCCAAATCATGCTGCCTTCTCTGATGACATCCTGTATACAAAAGCAGACTTGCTGCAGGTACTGGCTGGAAATCTGAGAGAAAAGAAACTTTTCAAATTTAATTTTCTTCCACATTTTATTTTTTTTTTAAATATTATTGCTCTTAAAATGTGGGGTTTATCCCCTAAAGTGAATGGAAAAGCTTCAATACAACATTGGTGTAAGGATTACAAAATCTTAAGGTCTGAAATCTTTATGATCTAACCTTCATATTCTTCTTTTTGATGTGAGCCGTGTTTAAAATTTCATCCTTAATAATGAAAATCACAATTGTTGTATCTTCAGTTCATGAGCTCCTTCCACTTACTACTAATTATGGCTGGGGGGGAATAAAAATTTACTGGTTTCTTTAAGACTGAAATAGAAAGCTGAGAGTTGGTATTGTTATTTCTTTTAGCTCTTGAGTACTGGCAGTGGTGAAGCATCTTCTGGTTGGCCCATGATGTTTCTAGCCATTGTCATGAAAAAATCCACATTTTTTTAGCCTGCATCATAGGAAAAGTTCCACAAGAATTGTGCTAAATTTCTTCATCCCTCATAATCCAGGCATTCAGCTACATACACACATCTCTACAAGGAAATTAAAAAAGCTGTTTCTGGTAAATATTTATAAAATGTGTAATTTTGCACTTACCTACTAATAATCTAAATATCACATAATTAAGCCCACTGTTTAAAAAAAAAAAAAAAAAGAAAGAAAAGAAAAAAGATAATCTGCACTGCAAATCCATCTGAATACAAAATCCAGAAAGAGAGTTTAAAGTAAGATTAGAGTTTGGGGATTTTGGGATGGTGTGAGTGTCTATAATTAGCCCAAACCCATTGGTACCTTCTTGTGCTTTGTGTTTTGGGAGGTTTAGACTCTCAGAGTTGATGATACTCGATGTCTTTAAAGACATGAAAGTGTGCATCTCCACAGAAGGCTTTTTGATGCCATTACAATATTCCTTGAAGAGATGTAAATTCCAAAACTACTGTCACTTGAAAGTGACTTATTATCTCTATTTTCAGTGAAAAGGCACTTGGCAGAACATATACACTTAACTTATTTGGAGGTTGCCTAAAGACACGATTGAAAAAGAAAAGTTGGGTGAATACAGACAATTTTCACTATTGATTCCTGCAGAATGTGCCCTCCTGCAGGTCTCTGATTATCAGATGAGTCAGGCAGAGGATCTCAAAAGCAGAATTTCTCTCAGGGCCAGCAGATCTCTGCCTCACTACTCAGCAGAGAGAGAGCAGGTCTCGTTGGGGAAAACAACATTTGTATTTCAAAGAAAGAATAAAATAATCAATATATTGCATTTACTTGGCTGCTTTTCCTTACTGTTTCTTACAGCAAATTAAATATAAACATGTTTGGGATGTATGAATAATATTGGGGGGAGAGAATCTGCTCTGCTCCTTGAAGAACTCAAACTGGAGAATAGTTCTAACAGCTCAAAGGGCCCATTTTCAAATGGGCTTTTTTGACTAAAGGAACCTGAAGAGGACAGAGTTCCAGGAGGGTTTTGTCAGGAAAGCATCTAAAGGAATTCAGCTGGATCCAGGTAGAGAAAGGCCTTTAGGGTGGAATCCTGGTCTGATAGAGTACATGTGGTTTCTCTGTTGTAGCTCTTCTTGTGAAACAATAATGTGTATTTTGGAAGGTGCTTAGATGAATTTTTTTTTTCAATTTCCTTTTTATCAAGTGTAATCTTCGATTTACATTAAAGTGCACTGTCCTGCCCAACATCCATCTGCCCACCAAAGGGTGTCATCTGTAAATTAGGATACTGGAATCCACATAAATATTCAGCTTTCATTAATGTTCTACTCCAGGATATTTAAAGAGTAATGGTGTGTAGCCCTCTGGTAATTTTATAGGCCATTTAGTGCTGTGGTGTTGAGGTGTGGAAGAAATGTCCTCTAGCGAACAATTCCAGCTTGCATGGGTCTCTGGAAAGCAAAAAGGCACTAATAGCTGCAGTCAGCAAGGCATCGTGATGTTCTTCCAAATCTGAGGCCATGGTTGGGTAGGAAATTTAATATCCATGAGCACTAAAATATGATATAAAAATCTGGAGACCCAGGGCAAGGATGTCCCGGGTGGTTTTTGGCTCGTGAGCAGAGCACATTTTAAACAGCCTTGTCTGCACATGCTGCTGTTTGGAAAGATGTGCCCCATGAAAACAAATAAGATCCCTTCAGTTTGAAAATGCCAGAGTATTTACTTGCTAAATAAAATATAAAGAAAGCTGTAAATATGCTTCATTACAACACAGCCTGGTCTTTAGAGGATTTTGAATAGCTGTTGTGCACAGTGGAAGACAAATTAATCTCTCTGAATCTCTCTCAGCTGAAACATTCTAATGTTAACTAACAGTTTCTAGTGATCAAAGTGATTTAGTTAAATTATTTATTTGCATATGCATTTAAAAGTTTTTATTGTTGTAGCTCAAGGGAAGAGAAGGGAAAGGAGAAGGGGAAGAAGAAGGTCTTTAGATAATTACCTGAGATTTAAGAGCAGCTGGCCCTGCCTTGTCCTACTTTCGGAGCTGGATCAGGCAGCTTTGGCCACCAAATCTCATGATTGTCACTTGCTCTTTGTTATGGTTAGAATTGCACTCATCTCTGCTTTTTCTCCTTTAATTAGCAATCGAAATGATCAGGAATGGATAATTTCAGTCATTAAAGTCATGTTTGTTGTATCCCACTCTTAATCAAAACGTTTGCTGATAGTGTAAATCTCTATTTTCCTGCAGGGCCTTTAGAGGTTCTGTTTGTTTTATTGTGTCCTTCCTGGTCTCTGGATTGATCTCTACAACAGGGAAATGGTCTGCTTAAAAATCAGAACCAGATTGTGGTTGGCATGGAAGAGCAATGAGTGGAAGGTGAAGGTTTTAGCATTGCTTTATTTTCCCCTCCTTGCCCTCCCCAAGTTAATGGGCTCCAATTGCACCTTGGTGCTTTCAGTCCTTGGTGCAGCAGGTGTGTGCCAGGCAGCCCCAGGAAATAAACTGATTTATGACAGCCAGTCGGGGTGCAAATTTGTTTGCATTGGTGTAGGAAGCCTGGAATCAATGCCATGTAACAAACAAAGCAACTAAACTATCAAATCATGTACAGCTCAGCTTCAAAATGTAATAGGCAGTAAGTTTTGTTTAAAAAACCAAAAACTGTGAGCAAAAACGATGCAGGGAGAAAAGTGCCAGTTCTTTGTGTTTGCAGCATCATCCCTGTTCTATTTTTAGTTCCAATTCCTGTGAAACTTAACAAAGGACTCAGACAAATTCCAAACCTTACAGAGTAACCCACAACAAAACAAAACATTTAGAAAGGTCAAAGCAAATCTCTTTTTCTCTTACCACCTTCACATCTGTGGAGACACTGATTCTCACAGCTCGTAGGAGGAGTATTCTATTTTGACCTTCAAAAATTAGCTAATTGTAAACAGAATATTGTTCTGCATGTTCTCAGAAAGAGGCATCAATCTGTGTGCTTTGAGAGTCTTTACTTTTGTTGTCTTTAGGGTTGCATTTAAAGGATTGCCTTGTCACACGTGGTGAGTAAAACACGTATGAGAAAGGGTCCAAAATAGTTATGAAGCTATTGGTGATGTTTTGTTTTTTCCTCTTCTGGAACAGATGGATCTATATTAAAAGGCTAGAGCAAACTCCACATTTTGATTTTTTTTCAGACATTTTCCCAAAGATTAATCCCACAAAGAATTCTAGAAAATACATGTTAACACCTCTGCAAGTGTCATGTTTGTGTTCAGATTTCAGCGTGTCTGTTCCTGCATCCACAGCCAGTTATCCTTGGGTCTGTAGGATTCTGGGGGAGGAAATTCCTTCAAAACAGGGAGTATATGTTTATTTATTTGTTTGGATACTTTGCTAACAAAAGCACACAATAAACTCAGCATTTTACTACAGCAACCTGGTGACAGCAGATAAACTTATTTCAGGTGGCAAGTTACAAATAGCAGTTGTGACTGAAAAGAGAATTTGAATCTAATAATAAGTATAACTGGTTAATTACATTGCCTCAGATCTGCTTTATGCTCTTATCAAATATGAACAAGACCTCTCTTCACTGCTCATGAATGAAAATGTATTAAACTGCTAATTGTTGCAGTTACTTTTTACAGAAGAATCAGTAAATGAAGTATTTTGAGATTAGTTTCAGGTCTATCCTGTATTATCATATCCTGCAGACAGGACATCAT
Source organism: Acridotheres tristis (assembly GCA_037013685.1). Lineage (NCBI taxonomy): Eukaryota > Metazoa > Chordata > Aves > Passeriformes > Sturnidae > Acridotheres > Acridotheres tristis. Next base: position 18,023,190 of record CM072889.1, read on the forward strand.
TATATTAAAAATAGACCATTTTATTGGACTGATTTGCACATTGCTGTGATTTTGAAAACAGATGAGGTTTGACCTAACTCTGCTCCCATTGGGTCTGTCCATTATCAATGATGCTGTGAGTCTGTGATTTTATACTTAAATTGCTTTTTATTTTTTCCATTTGTCTGATACCTAAAGAAAAAGATAAGTCATTAAAGTAAGTTGCTCTGATAAAATACAGAAATTAAAACTTTTGAAAGACTTATGAAAGGCTCCTGTTTTATCTGTAAATTAATCTAATTTCTGACCTGACTGCCATCTTTGTTTCCAGTTCTGAATTTTTCCTTCTGTCAGCTGCTGTCAACTCCTTTTGTGACATTGTCAATTTATTTGCATTTTAATGAAGACTTTTAAACAGTTTTTCACTACTAGGTAAGTCCCAGAGAAGAATTAGAGCCAAGGTCCCCTGTGTACACAAATTAGTGTATGACTTCATGAAGTTGTTTCTCACAATACAATTTAACAGGAGATGAAACAGATTTCTGTAGTTGTTGGCTACCTCAGTGGCATTTTGTCTTCTAGTTTTTGTGGTGATTGATGGTTTCATCCATTAACACTTGGAAATCAAACCCTCACACTTTGTGTGCTTTGATGTGTGTCTGTATTTAACTGTGCACAGGGATCCATCCCCAGCAGAGTGGAAAAAACTGCAGGAAAGGAAAGACAAAGGAAAAAAAGTAAATTTGACTTTTTTTGCACCTCTAGGTCTTAAATTTCACACAGCATTATTTCTCTCCTGGCTGTTGTTCAGGCTTCAGGTTCTTTTTTTCTATGTAAATTATCCTACCACTGTGCTTTTCTTCCCTGTCTTGGATGTATGAATTTCATATCTTAATGTCAGACATCGTTCTAATTTTCAAATTTTCAAGCCTTATTCTGCTTGATTATTTTCAACATTTTGACGTTGACATCTTCTGTTTTTCCTGCATTGAGTCTGGACAGAGTATTATGAGCCATTATTTTTCTCCTTTTTGCCAAGTTCTAAAATTTTCTATTTGAATAGCTGCATAATGATAACTGTGGCAGTTCTCTAATTCAAGCCATCTGCAAAAGCAGTGTCTCCTTGGAAATGCATTAACCTCATCTTGTGGAAATAAAGGAATGTTTGGTTTTTTGGTTTTTTTTCTTTTCAAAAGGACTCACTTGAAAGAAAAGAAAATCCAGTGTGTGCATATTTATGCTTTGATTTAAATAGTGATCCTGAACCTTGAAATTTTAAGAGAGGGGGTTTTAGAATGTAAATTGTTCAAATAGAGCAATGGGGGGTTTAGCAATTTCAAGAACTGTGGAAGCAAATCCTGAAGGGAGATCCAATCCTTGATTTTTTTCCTTTCCTTTTTTCCTTTTTTTCTTCCCTTGCCCACTAGTATAAGAAGATTTTAATTACTATGAAGATTATTGAGGCTGCCATCTATAAATCAATAATTTTTCCCTGGGTCTGCTCTGTGTGAGCACAAATACCATCTTTCTCCAAACATTTGTAATTATGCTGAGTTTGTGAGTTTCCAACACACATCACTAGTGATAAACACCATCAGGAATGCAGTTGCAGTAAATATAACCTAATGCTTATTAGTAAAAATGTGTAATTACATTCCTAAAGCACCTAAAGGTAATATTAAACTACACAGCAGATTATACTGGTTGTCCCAAAGGCTTGCACTTTATCTTGAAAATTGACTTTTAAAAATTCTCTCATTTCTTTGTGTGGGATGTAACTTACCTTGAAAACTGACCCTGGCACACCAACGTCATTGTGTTCTAAAACTGCTTTTAATTAATGATTTCTGAAGATAATGAGTAATCCTGCATTCTACCAGATTAGTTAAAATAGAGACTTCCAGCTGCAGTTTAAGGGGCAGAGAGTGGCAGAAAGGCCCTGACTGTGTTCCAGTGGTTGGGGACAGATCTTGGCTGGCTGTCACTCAGGATCTCTGCCAGGACAGAACTCTTCTCCTGCCCTTTAATGTCTCCTTGGGTTTTCCATTCTTGCAGACTCTGAACAGACTTCTGATGATGTACCTCGTGATCATTTTTGCTCTTCTTTCTCTGACCCATTTCTTGCAATGCTTTCTATGTTCAGCAAAATGTGCACCCACTTCTCCTTTTTATCAGCCTCTCTTTGTTGCCTTCCTTTCTGTATGCAATTAATTCCATATCTATATATTATGTATTTGATCTAGATGTGTGTATTCATTCCACTGAATAGAAACTCTCAAGTACCCTAGTCTGTGATAGCTATAAATTATTCAAAATTCCAGTCATAAATTTTAATTTCATTCTGAACAACGTACTAATCTAAGGAGATGTTAAGTAACCTTTGCAATATATGTTGATGTATAAATAGTGGCATTAATGCCTCTGCACATTTCAGGAAGTGTTCCATGGTACCAGCCCTCCTCTGTCTCTCTCAGTTCTAGAAGCCATTGTTAGCATATGGAATTTTCTGAGTGAATTCCCTGAGCCAGGTCCCCATCAGAGCTGCTCCACAGCTTAACCTGTTTTCCACTCATTTTGCTTCATGCAGTGCAGGGTTGGGTGTGGAGAGTGCAGGTAATCTTGCTAATTATGAAAGAACTGTGGAATGACCTAGGACATGGAAGATGTCTGAATGTCTTCTTGCCCCAAAACCCAAGCTTGGCAAACCTTGGTGTACTCAGAGCCTTTTCCAGCTACTTTTTAATATTTCCAGGAATGGTGATTCCATTAAACTTTGGGAAACTTATTCCAAATTATATTTGTGAATGATTCCAGGTCAAAAACAAAGAAAAAAGGCCTTGAATTATAACTATTAGCAGTCCTGTAGCTTCAAGAGGTGTTAATGTGAGATCCTCCATCTGCATGGTAACAGAAAATAAATAAATCATCTTTGTTTTTACTGATTGAATTTAAGTATAGTTCTTGTTACTGTGTAGTAATATTTGAGTTATTGTCTAAGAATAACAGCCCTCACAGGTGTCCATCAGCAGAATGCTGCAAGGAATTCAGGAGTATTTTGTCTTTTAGTTGGGAGTATGAAATGCTCTCACTTGATTTAAAAAAATCAAACAAAGTTTTCCTGTGAATTGCTGTGAACTAAAAACAAGTGTTTGGAATCTGTAGTGCAATTTCATGTTAAGAGAATCAAATAAACCACTGAAAACAGTCAATGACAGGAAGAACAGATAACCTGAAAGTTATTTATTTGGGATATTTCCTACAGGAACTGTTCAGGATGACGAGCAGAGGAAGATTTTACAGGAAGTCTGTAACAAACTCTGTCAGATGCTAATGCACTGGTATTAGCAGCACGAGCCATGACAATTGTTCTATCAATAATTCCTGAGACAGGGTAAAAAGCAGTGCACACTGCCCTGTGCAAATGGAGGCCTGAGAATTGTCTGCTGCATCAAACTGTAAAATATAATGACTTCTGAAGGCTGAAGTTTATGAGAGCAGTTCATTATGTGTTCCAAACAATGCTTTATTTTGCTATTGTTTCTTCATTATGTGGATAGGAAGCACTGTAGCAGAAATTGGGCTCAAGGGAAACGGTGTCTACCAGTAGTTTAACCTTGTGACATTCCACTAAAAAGCACAGGTTCTTCTGAAATACATAATACATGAACTCCTCTGATTGTTTAGCATTGATCAGCACTCAAGTAAATTGAGTTACTCTCTTATTAGCATAAACAGCCAGGCTCTTCACCCTCCCATGGTAAGAGGCTGAGGGATTTCTGCTCCTTTTAAACCAAAAGTCAATTTAAAAACTCAGCGTGGAAAAGCTCTTTACCAAAGACAAGACAATATTTTGAAGCAGCATCTTTCTGACTGCACAGGTATCTATTTCAGCTTCAGTGTCCAGCTTTCAGTATAGATTGGTTCTCAGACTTCTTGTGTTCCATTGCCAGGCCTGTCTGCAATTACATTTTCCTCTCTCCCCATAAGGGTGTATATACATTATATATATATATATTTATATATGGTGTATCTATACATTAGAGATAATTGTATATGTACAATATGGAGTGCATATTTCTGCTGTAACATAATTAGGCTGTGTTTCAATGTTAATAAAACTTCTGCTCTCTCTTTCTCAGAGAAGAAACAATAAAAGCCTGGTTTTAGAGCACATTTCCTTTACTTTATGAGAGCTCATAGGTGAAATCTTTCAAAAGCTTTACAGCTTGTTCTTGAACATCTTTTCCATGTTAACTTTTCACCTTTCCTTCCATTCACCTTTCCAGCTGCAGGAAGCAAACTGGCCCAAATGGGTGGAATGTTTCTGGTGTAACAGACTCTGATGGAGCCTGCTTTTATCTTCAGTTGTACATAATTATAATTGTCAGCATTTATTTTTAACTCTCTGCACAGGGTAAGGATGAAATATTATTTTGAATCAGGGGAACATGCAAGATTAAGGCTGCCCATGTACTAAGAGCATTTCAGCTCTGAGGGAGGCATTTCTGTCTAAATTAAAGTTTGATGTATTGGGAACTATCTTTGATTTTATAATGTTCTGAGCCAGGCGTCCACATTATCAAAGGTAATTTGCCTATAAGACAGGCAAGAAACATCAAACAGAACCCTTTCCAAGACTAACTCCTGAAGCTTTAATTGTTCAGCACCTCTGACAGTTTTGAATCCCTCCTTACTGTGCTGTGTCAAACACAGCTTGGTTTTTTCAGGTGATGCTTGGATACCTAGAATTGCAGGAGTATAGGGGTCCTAGGGTAGGCCAGGCTGTAAAACCCCATTTTTTGGGTCTTTTTCCTGCACATAGTGATGCTGAAGCTATTTTTGATTAATTTAACAAGATGAGTATCTCAAAGATATGTGGAACTGGTGTATATATAAAAATATATACTAAAATATAGTATCAGCTATCGCTTGCACAAAGCTAAAGATTTTATAAAATAATATTGCCAGAATTTAGAAGGCATTACACATATGTATATATTTGACAGAAGAAGTTATGTTGTATCAGATCAGGGAGTTTGGTGTCTTGATTGTTGTTTGCTTCCCAATTTGGTCCTTTCCTCCTTGAGTTCCTACATATTCTTTGGCTGCTCAGTACCTTTCATTCTTCTGTTCAGGCACTCCAGAGTGGAATAATGAGCAGTGAGATGCTGATTTCTGGATGGACAAAACCTCTTTCATGGCTTTGTGAGACAAGCCAGTGTCTGTAATTCTTGATGAAGTTAATGCTCCCTTAGAGTGTGGGTAAAGTCATGATGTCACCTTGGCCAACAGCAAAACACAAAACTGTGAGGAAAAATGCAAGTTTAGCCTGCACTCCAGAGCAAATAGAGAAACAAATAATGCCCTTTTGGGACCTGAGATTTGTCCAGAGCAGCCATAAGAAGAGAGCCATTACTTTTCACTGACTTAGTCTAGAGCTTCAGCTGCAGCTTGGCGATTTATCTGAGGGCTAAAAAGGAGGTTTAGAGTCCCTGAGGTCTTGTGGATCTTCTCTCCCAGTCTCAATGTGATCTCAGTGTTCTGCTATCCTGGATCACCCAGAGGAATCCATAACTGACAAGTCACTGTTAGTGGCTGACCCCCAATATTTCGTTTCTCTGATCAGAAAAACTTGAGGTGCTGGTCAGGTGCTGATCATTTCTGAGCTTCAGCTGGGCAAAATCGTTGCTGGTGTGAGGTGGTGGGGTGGTCAGGAGGTGGTTCCCAGGTTAGGAGGGGCAGCTGGGATAAAAGGGCTGGGATAAAAGGATTGGGATAAAAGGGCTGGGATAAAAGGGTTCCCTGCTATGGCAGGGAGTGCCAGGAATGGGCAGTCTGGGACAGGTAAGGATGCTCCTGGTGGGTCACTGTGGGGGAATTGCTGGGAGCTGTGTCGTGCTCTGGGGGATTTGCAGATCTCTTTGCCTGGTGGCCTTACTGTGCAAGCTGGAGGCTGTCACACCCCTTGTGCGCCAGGGTTACATCTCTGTTCCTGCAGTTTGAGCATGAATTCATTCTCCAGCAGGCAGAGGAGGTTCTGGCAGAGTGAGCTCGGGAGGAACCTTGTTGTAGTGGTTTAATTGGCTCGCTGTGGTGAGGAATTTGAATGTTCATGTCTGAGCATTTCTGTAATTAGTGTTTGCACCAATAATGGTCCTCATTGTCCAGGCTTTCAGGAGTTAAATTTCCATTCTACTGCATTGAGATTTTTATTTTCTTTGCCAAATGGTGAAATAGTGACTGTGTTTGCCTACAGTATTCTTTTTTTTTTCTTCTCTAGGATGTATCCCCTTAGTTATTTCTCTGATGCTGACATATTCTATCCCCAAGCTTGATTTGTTCCAGCCTTGCTCCTCTACTTTGCACTCTCCAACATCATATATTGTAATATCCTGGAGCTCCTACTTCTGCCTAATGCTCATTGCCCTGCATGTACTAAAGTATATTATGATGTAGGATAATAGCACCAATTCATGTAATTCAGTTATTTTGGGGTGAAAGATTAAATCACTGCTCTGTTGTCTTCTTGCTGAAGTACTTCTGCTTTGCAGATACAATTTGTTTAGATACTTTTCCTGTTTGATTTACAGTGAAGCTAAAAGCAATTTCATTGTAGTAGATGTTATTGAGCTTAACCTATTGGTCAACCTGTATTTCCCTGCTTCATTCTTGGCACGCTTCTAAACTGAGCATGGATAGCACAAATGGGAGGTTTAGATATAATTAAATAATTGCCTAAACCTTTTCCATGCATAATTTCTTTTTCTTGACAAACCAGAGCTTTGTTATGTACAAAATTTAGCCTTCTCAGTTAGAACTGTGTGGTTATCAACCCATTTATTTAGTTTGTTTTTTTTTAAATCTAATAAGTGGCATGTATTTAGATGGCCACAGCAAAATTCATTGCATTTTTAAAATGGATTAATTGCAGTTTGTTCATGTTCTGTCTGGAGGTGCAAATGCAAAGTCAGGAGGAAGAAGAGGCAAATGCTTATGGAATTTTTACTCTATAGAGAAACCAGGTCCATCTCACCAGACTTCAGAGGGGCACTTAGCAGGAGGAAGGTGCTGACTTCCTTCTGTCCATAAATCCTGTGAGATTTATAGATGAGCTCAGTCTGATGAGTCGGAAAATAAAAAGTTATTGGGAATGTGCTAATAACAGTTCACTGCCTGTATGCCAATATTCCTCTCATCTGTAGAGAGAAAATAATCAACCTCATTAGCATAGTGAGATTTATCAGAGCAACCAGTGCTTCTGCAATCTGTACATGGCTTTTCATAGGAACAGCTGAGAAATGCTGCCAAGTGTTGATTGATTTGGAGGCTCAAAAGAACTTGCTGAAGAATCATATTTTTGTTATTTGTTTACTTGAGACCTCAAGTAACCCGTTCCATAAAACTTATTTTAGGAAGGTTAATATCTTCTGAAAGATTTTTACTTTCCCTGAGTACTTTCAAAGAGTAAATTATATAAATTTTCAGTCAGGATATGTCAGAGCCCAACTATTCTTAGTACCTGTATTTTAAATAATTCTAAAACTGCAAGTGTCTTAAGTTATTATTTTTAATCAACTGATTATTAAATTAATTTCGGGTCTAATTCCATTTTATGCATCTTTACTTATCAAGTTTTGTGGTTTTTTTATCTATCAGTTTAGATTGTAGGGGGTTTTAATATTTAACTAAACTAAGAACATATGTTTTTAGCAGTCTGAAATCACAATATTTGTAGTTGACATTGTGCAGAAGCTCCATCCTATTGGAATCCCTGCTGGGCATTGTATCTGCCCCTCTTTCAGCAGATTACAAACTCTGAATGTCACAATGACTTCAAAAGTGGCCAGAGGAAATATTTCCTCACTTCTCTTCACTTGCCTTGCAAGCAGAACTGCTGTGATTAACATTGATAAAAGGGGGCCATGGGTAGGATGGGGTGTAGGATGGACCCACAGTGGGAGAGCTGGGGTGGAACACCTGGCTCTGAATCTTTATAAAAGTGAGAGAGGATGAACAGATCCCCCAGTTCATCCTTCAGCTATGGGCTACCAGAAATGCAACAAGCTCATGCATTCAGCTAATTTGAGTGAAGATTTTAAATAATCCAAGGAAATCAAAATGGTGCATTTTAAAGAGGGAGCCACTCAGAGAGTTGTGATTGTGGCCATGCAGGCACAGCTCTGAATGCAGCAGAAAATCACCTGAGAGGAGCTCCAGCCCTGATCCCCTCACAGCCATGGGGGAGTTTGGAGCCTCACTAGCAGAGAAGTGATTGGAAAGTAGGAAAAAGCTGCTTACATTAAAAGTGTTTTCCACTTTTATTTGAGTGCCAGGGCAAGGCTTGTCCCCTGAGCCTGTGTCCAATGCCCAGCTCGTCACCTTCCCCCTCCACACCCAGGTGGGATAAAGGTCAGTCTCCACACATTTGGGCTCTGATATTCCACAGCACAAATATGCAAACTATCCGGGCTGCCTTTGAAACACTTAAAAGATTAATTTCCTTTTAATTATCTCTTTGATCAAACTGCTGGAGTCAGCAGCCTTCCCCCAGCACACAAGGATATTTTTCAGAGAGAAATTCCAATAAGAAATAAACCATCAAAACCATATTTGTATCTGAAGTCTACCTTTATCTGGCAGTTTAGGAACAAATGCCTTTAGAGTGGAATAGAATTAATACCTTCTCTGCTGATAAATTTCTCATCAAAACCGCACAAATTAAATTTGAGTATCTCTTCTGAAACTTTTATTCTTCATTACTTGGGCCATATTTATTTATAGTTCTCACCAAACTTATGTAAAAGGACATTTTCAGAATTTATTTTCTTAGCTCTGATTAGTGCTGCATTCCTAATGGATGAGTTTTCTCCTATCTTTATCTCCTTTTTCATTCTTACAGCTGTGATTTTTTTTTTTTTCCCCGAATATGTCTATTACATCATTATTTCTTATTAAAAAGTGAATCTTTCTCATAATTGATGGAACTGACTGGAACTTCAAAGACCCAACCTAATTTTTTGTATGTGACTTTTTTTTTAGCCTAAACAAATATTTAAGTTTTGTCTTTGCCTCTAGTCTCTATTTTGTTAATGGGAATATTACTACTTTCCATTTTTATGGCAGTTTTAATAGATAAAATACTCAGGCCACATTTAGATACTGTCATTGTACAGATCATAAATATATATATACGTAATTATACAGAGAAAAACCAGATGTGCATCATGTGTTTAAAAGATGATAATTTGGTGTTTATTGCAAGGCAAGACTGAAAAAGGATTTGAAAGCTTTCAAGGATGGAATTTGATTCTAAATGGGATTTTGATGTTTTGTGCTCTGGAACCCTGCATTATTTAATATTCTAAATTATTTCTAATTATAAATTCGATTATTTTATTGATTTGTTCAAGAAGTTAAGCAAAGTGTAGGTTAAATTTGTGAAGTGTAATACACTCTTCCAGGTTTTCTAGGTTAACTCCCAATATTTGAAAAGCTAGTAAAATTTTATTTCATTCTAATGGCCACAAATCATTAGCAAAATAAGTCTGGGGCCAAAACTGTAAAAGCTCCACTCCCCACTAAGTCATGAAAATATTTGTGAAGATCATTTCTAAACAGTTTGGGAATTGATCAATCCCCCATAAATTGCTTGCTTATCAAGGAAAATATTTTGTAAGGTTTCTGTAACATTTACTGAGGTGGATTCACTCAAGATGCACCACATTTATTAATTTAACCAAAACCCAATTAAATCCAGAATGTTCTGGATTTAACTTTGACAAGAAGTAAGGAGAGTCCTCTGAAGTGAATAATTTGTATTCCAGTAGGGGAAAAAAACCACACCCGGGTACTGTAACAGGAATGATGATTTCAGTTCAGAGTCATTCTGGTGATAACTCCACCAGCAGAACCCCTGGTACCAAAACTGGATTTATTTCTTTGAGCAGCTCCCAGAGGTCATTCCTTGTGTGCAGGGAAACAGATGTTCAGCTGCAGAGCACCAGCATCTGTCTGGTTTCCTAAACTCTGTGGCTGGAAATTCCCGGGCAAATGTCTGGGTGTAAATGAGTTGTTTTACCCGTGCTGTGTGCATTCAGCCAGCCTGATGAGCTGAAAAAATTCCTGCTGCTCTCGTGGTCCTTAATAAATAATTTTAGCTGTGATTCATGTGGTAACTCGCTGATAATTTCAGGCTTGCATTGCAGATACAGAAGGTGTCTCGCTGAAAAATAACATTGATTCCTGATAACAAAGCAAGCCTGAATTTTGCTAGAGCAGTGTGTAACTGTTTTTTTCTTTAAAATTCTTCCTGTAGGCTTGCTGATAATTTTTATAACCAGAACTTCTGTATACTTGTTCTGTGTGTCCCTTTTCAGTTTGTGGGTTCAGCTCAGAGGTACATCTGAAATTTAGACTCCACAGTGAGCAGTGATGCTGTCCCAGACTCCTGTTAAAAACCACAGTTCCTTCAAAAGTCTGCCCTTAAATCAGAGCTCCTCACTCTGCACACTTAATACATTTATTTTTAAGCAAATTAAATTCAACACCGAATTTTTTTCTTTAGTTGGGTGAAGGACAAGGCTTGTAGGAAAGGGAAATGAAATAACTGCGATTCATTCTTTCATTGGTGGCACAAATTTAAATAAGCACTGCAAAAACATAGCCTTGACATGCTGGAATTTGTATCAAAAACCAGAAACCAAAATGTTGGAATGTAGGAGCTTGCCCTGTCTGCAAGTTTGCTCCTTATGAAAGAGGCAATCAGAAGAGGGACGATTAATAATGGACAGTGGAAGAAAAATAAAAAAATATGTAAGAACAGAGAGTTTCTTCAGTAGTGTGTGTGACCAATATTTTTGTCCCTCAGCACAGAGGCTTAATGAAATACTCAAAGAAAAGACAATTTGCTCCTTATTGAAAGCATTAAATTGAGGTAACAGGCTGGTGATTTGGTAGTATCTTCATCAGTCACTGTCTTATCCCTCTGCTCCTGTGGTGTCAATGTCTCTCAAGTCTTGCAACTTCCACAGTCACATCATTGACCCACAACTTTCATCTCTCTTCAAACCCTGAGAGAGGCAAGGCTTGTGCTGAGAGGCTAAATTGGTGTAAATTGGTGCTTCTCTCTGACCTGGAGCCTGACCCTGCCTCTTTTGTCTTCTCATGAGCTGGGCATGCTGAACTCCCTTGGGATTTCCAGCACAGTGGAGCTCTCCTGGTGTTTCCCACCCCTGGACTCAGCTTTGGCAGGAGAGCTTCTGCACGAGCTGTAACTTGTTTGTGGCACGACCAAATCCAGTTTGTCTAGCAAGTACAGCAGCAGAAAAATTATTAGGAAGTGGCTTTGTGTGGATTTTCCCAACCCTACATCAATTTGCTCAAGTGTACATCTGCTGGTGGACTCGTGTCAGACTGAAAGTTCTAAAAGTCTCATTGTTTGGACAGTTAGTTACCTCTTGCTGCAAATGTAGTGATTTTTAAGTTTTGTCCGTGACATCTCAAGTGTTTTCTCTCAGCTACATTGTAGGCAGACCATTGGGCCACATTTTCAGGTTTTAATCTGTTTTAGGGCCTCTGGGAGTAAAGGATTGGAATTCCTAATTTCACTCATGTTGGCAAATGATTCAAGTGAATACAGAAACAATTGAACTAAGCATTCCTATTTGTTGGGATTGTAACAACTCCTGAAACTTGTATTTAAGTGGCTAAAAGGGATCATTTCTGATAGCCTAACTTCATCCTGGGAGTTGATAGTGACTTGTAAACAGCTTTAGCTGTTTTCTTTGTGCCTTTGTAAACGTTGAGGTTTAAAAAGAAATTAAGTATTTTTTTAAAAAAAGGGAATTAAATGCCAGTAGCACAGCATATCCTGTTGGGCTTGTCTGAATGTTTTGGGATGAAATGATGCTGAATCCCAAGGACTGTGTCCTAGTACAGGTGACATGGTGTAGCTTTTCAGAATTTGGGACTGCTGTGGTTACTGGATCCTCCTTGGAGTGCTCTGGCTCTGTTACAAGGCACCGAAGTTCTGGAAGGGATTTTACAGCTCCTACAAAGCATGGAAGTTTTATAATTAGTTTTAGAGAAGAGGAAGCCTGGAAAGCAGCAGACAATTAGCTGCAAAGGATGAGTCCCCATTAGCAGCTGAGGAGTTTGGTAGAGCTCTGCTTGGAAACCACTCTGGCAGCTGTGTGTGAGTGCTGATGCACACTGTGCTTCTGAAAAGGGAAACTCTGGCAAGGGATTCCCATCAAACAGCCAAATTCAGAGCCAGCCTGGGCCAGCTGGGCCATATGGAACCAGCAGCAGTGGCAGCCCTTCCCTCTCCCCCCATCCTTTCCAATCCATATGGAACAGGAAGGAGCCAAGCTCCAGAATTGCTGTGCTAATTTGGGGGTCCAGAAAGCTGTGCTGGCTGGAGGAATGCTGCCCGGGGCATTGCTGGAGCTGGGGAGCTCCTCGAGGAGTTGCTGTAAAAGTTCTCTGGAGATCAGAGCTCTTGAAGGGGCTGGAATTCTCAGCCTGACAAGTTCCAAAGCAGGGTGGCAGCCTAAAGGTGCAATCCTGCATCCCTCCCTCCCTCCTCCAAAAAGAGGGATCCTCCTGCTCTTCCCATAGCTGAGGTTTGTCTCAGCAGCTGCACGTGTCGTTCTTAGGTCAGTTATGGAATGGGTGCCAGAGAAATTTTCTCCAAAAAACAAAATGGGAAGGTGCTGTGAGCCACGTGCTGCTCACTGAAGTGTTGTGTGTGCTGGGAGGGAAGTCACAGAATCACACCACAGTCAGAGCTGCAAGGGAGATGGTTCAGGCCAAGGCAGGATGGCCTGAGGAAAGTTTTCTGCATTATTTTAGGATCAAAATTACATGTTCACGGGGCATAAAATTGCTGCTGTGAAGTCTGAAGTTATGTGATAACAGTATGAAATTTTATGCAATGAGAACATTTCTCATCTCCGATGGAACCTAATTGTGTGTTGTGTGTCAGATAAAGGAGTTAGGCAATGCTGCAAGACTGTTGCTAATGGAAAAATGCTATTTTTTTTGTTTCTGCTGCTCATGTTTTACATTGTTGGAAATTGTTTGAAACAATATTGTCTCTTTCCTTAAAAAATGATGCTGTCTAATTAAAGAAACACATTGCTCTAAGGGACAAAAGACCATATATTTTTATTATGAATTTCTAATCCATCTCTTGCAGGAAGGAGCCTAACACAGTTTTAAAGAGAAGTAATTCTTAGTGGCTGCATCTAAACTGTTCTGTATCGAGATCTTTTGAGCACACAGGAATCTAAATTTAATCTCTCTATATATTTGCCTGAAGACAGCTCTTAGAGTTGGATCTGATATGATCATATGGATGTTTCTTTAAAAAAAAAAAAAAATCCCTCAGTTCTACCCCCTACTCCAGGCCCCACTCCAGGATAGGATACCTGAGTCCATCTGTGCTTCCAGAAATAATACTGGAAAAGATGAACCTGTGGGAGTATTTCCTAGGTGGCCCCTGGCAATTGAGGCATGTGCAATTTCCAAGGAGGAATTTACACACTTGTGAAAGAGAGGGAGATTTGAGGCTTAAAAGGAAACTGAAAGAGCAGAGAGCTTGCCAGGAAAAAAAAAAAATAAAAAATCCCCCAAAATGGGTTCCTAAGAGCTGTGAGGGAGTTATTTGGGGTTACATGGGGAATGTACCGGACTGGCATCCCGAGATGGGATCTTAATAGAGTTTGCTGGTGTAGGTTGATCTGCTCTGCTGAGTTGTTATTGGCTATTTCATCAATATAAAATTCCATTTGTGCCTCAGGAACCAGAATTTCTTTCTTAAGAAATGTATGGTCTGAAAATTTCAGTTCTTTCTAGGAACTTCAGTCTCCAGAAGTTTGTGAAATTAGAATAGCAGTAGCTGCTTTTGCAGTGTGAGTGCAGCAAGCAGCCTGGGAAATGCACCAGATAATGATGGGAATTGTTGCTTGATGAACTTCACTTCTTATTTGTAATGGAATGCTTTGCTCTGCATTCTACCACTCTTTTCAGAAATACTCAGATTCATTTCTATCCAATTCCCCACATACTTTAGTCCATTTAAACGTGAATGAATTGGGGGGGCATAAAGTTCAGGTTTTAGCAATTATGGTTGATGAAATTATGGCTGCCAGAGACCATGAAGAGTTTAGGGGTTTGTTGTTTTTTTTTGTTTTTTTTTTTTCCCCCTCTCTGGTCAGCACATAGTTTTAAAAAGAGATTTATTAGAAGTCACTAATAAAAATGGTGATGCGTGTTCATATTGCATTAGGAATCTTTTTATTTATCATCACTCTTCATTTACTTGCTGGTGAATGATGGATTAGTTTAGAAATAGCCATTGCAAGCACACAAACTTCAATTTCCAAAAGGTGCTTGGCAGAAATAACTCAAGACATAAGCCTTCTGTAAGAGGAAATGAAAGCAAAGGAAGAGATTTGGCCAAAACTTGCTCTCATGTGCATCTTTTATTTGTTTTGATTTTTCTTTTTTTCCTCGTGTAGGAAAGGCATTCGATTGTGAACAATATTGTGAGCTCTGATTTTAACATAACCAAGTAAATAAATTGTGTTTCTCTTCTATTGGTGAGCTTTTAGCATATCTGTGATTTTACCATTACTGTCACTATAGCTCTTACTGATTTGTCTCCTGCTAAGAGAAGATGAGCAGAATACTGAAGGAAAACAGAGGAGCTGCATGAATTTCCACTCTCAGAAGGAATGACACAAACCCAGGGCTCAGACAGTAGCCTGCACTTCCTGGCATTGTTTTGGATTTCTTTAAAATCCTCCAGTCTGCCAGCGAGGTTGGGACCATCCCTGGAGAAGAGAAGCTTTATGCTATTGCCAAGAAGCATCTCTTTGATTAAACACATCAATTAATTCTGCTGTAATCGAACAAAATGGGGTCCTTTTGGCTTTAACCTTTCTTGATGTGGCATGTCGGTTGCAGACAAGAATGTTTTTAATTGAGGGAATAATGCTGTGCACAGTAAAAAAATATTTGGTTTTTTTTCTAGTAGAGAGAGCAAATGAGCCCCCTAAAATCTCCCTCAGTGCATTCTGGTGTGGGTTTAAGTAGCTCTGTTAGGTAATAATTTTATTTACCAGTGACAGCCAGTGTCAGTGGCCCTTGGGAGAGTTGTAGAGAGTTTTGCAGTTTTTGGGGCATTGAAAGACCCCCAGTAAATCTCCATGAACAGAAAGTACCCCAACCCAATTCAGGTGCATTCTATCAAGCTAAAACTTTTTTTTTTTACACCTTATTCCTCAGAGGCTGAGCTTGTGTAAGCTGTGCTTGCACCACTGCTCACACTGGATATACAGAATTTTGACCACGTTGTGGTGAGCCTGTGATGGACAGAATGGCTGCAAAGCTGCTGCACCTGCCCAGGTGTGACACCTGAAACGATCTTTATGAAATTACACCACTTCTTAAAGGTCTTTGATCTTTGCCAATATAAAGTGTGATATGGAATCATTAGAATAGAATCATTAAGTCTGGAAAATTGCTCTGAGGTTGAGTCCAACCACCAGGTCAGATCAACACTGATGCCACACCCAAGTGTTGATCTCTATGCCCAGGGAATCGCTGAAAATTCATAATTAAGAATTAAGGAGAACACTGTGCCATTCCTCTTTCTTCATCAATTTCTAATAGCATCAAATAATTACTTGAAAACAGAGAATTAATGTCTGAGACAAGCCAGGATGGAATTTAGAAATCTACATTCAAGTTGCCTGATATGATGAGGCATTAATCAGAATTTACACGGAGGAGAAAGTTTCATGTTTCTCTTCTTATATGGCTCCAACTTGAGGGATTTTTTGTTTGGCTGGGGTTCTTTTGTTTGTTTTTTGTTGTTGTTTTTGGTTTGTTTTTCAGTGATTGGGCTTTTTGTTGGGCCTTTGTTTTTAATTAGGCTTCCCTGCAGGCTAACATTGGCTCCAGAAAAGCTTAAATAATGTTTTAAACAAATATAAGAGGTAACAATTTAAATAAAAATAAATGAAGTTAATTAAAACACTAAATTCTAAATTGTCAGCATTTCTTTTCATGAGGTGCTACAGTGATAAATTAAGTAAAGTCTAGAGTGACAGAGAAGAATGTAGCTTAAAATTACCTTTTTCATTGTAACCTAAAGAAAGAATCAGCCAAGAAGAAAAAAATGTCAAGGTATGGCAATGCTTTTAGTTTTAATTAATACTGAATATCAGCAATATTTCATCTTTCTTTAGGTATTGCAGTGCTGACTATAAAAATGTTTGTGGGAGCCCAGGAACACCCAGTGCTGTGAAGTCTCTTTGATGAACAGGGATCGTTTGCTGCCTCCATCTAAATCTGCACAAATCTGTGATGAGCTGATGCAGAAAATGCACAGGAATTCTGGTGCTGCTGCAGGGATGCTCAGGGAAAACAGTGATCCTTTTCATTTTCCTCCTTGTGAGGCCACTCCAAATCCCCAATTTATAAACCAGTGAGTGATGCCACGCAATGCAATGTAATCCCCTCATGGAAAATTGAGGTGGTTTGTAACTTGTGGTGATTGGGTTATGAAGATGCCACTGCTCTGCCACGTCCCCTCTCATCAGGCTGGGATTGTGCACTCCAGCTCCCAGTTTAACCAGGAATTCCTGCTGATGAGCTTTTCTCAGCCATTAGTGCAGGTTAAGCTCCTCACACACAAGGCTTAATTGAGCTTTTGTCCTTCCAAAGCTGGACGCACTGTAGCATTTATTTAATATAAAATATTTTTTCAAGATCATGAAGCAGTGTGTGGACACTTGTCCTTAGAAGCCACGGTGTACTTTTAATGGAATATGAAAGGAAGATGTGCCAGCAGGACACACAGGTGCCTGTTCTTTTTTTATGTTGTAGCTGTGGTAAAAGCCTGTACATTTGGAGTGAAAAATCCGAGTCTTTAAATTGCTAGAGAATGGGATCTGGCTTAGACAGGGTAAGAAAGGCTCTTTATTTCTCCTGGAACTGACACAGCAATGAGTTAAATGCTGATGGGGCACTGGCTTGGCAGGCAGATGGCACAAATATAGTATGCTGAGGGATAATTCACTTGCAGCCATGGGCATTTCTATAGACTCTGCTGTGAAAAAAGGCACAGTTGGCTGGTGGATTTTTCCTTTGTGTTTTAGTCCAGACTCCAAAATGTAATTTCTATTTTTTTTTAATTTTTTTTTTAATTTTCAGTGTGTGTTGGCATATAGCTTGAGCAGATTTGGGCCTGTATATACAGTTTAGGAGCCAGGTTGAAAATAGAAAAATGTTTCTTTTTTCTTTTTTTTAACTTCTCCCTCATTACTCATCTTTGCACGTTATATTTTCTTTCAAACTGGTTAATCCTGTCATGTTGAAGGACCTCAGGTGCTCTGCAGTAATGAGACCACAGGGCTCCATCCAGCAGGTGCTGAGCACTCTCAACTCAGTGCAGCAAACACCTGAGTGATTCCTACAGCTCCAAATGGGAATTTCCATTTTACTGCATGCTTGATTTCCTGGGCTTTAAGGGAAAAACCATGCAGCACCCCTTAGGCATAAAGCTGTCAAGAAAATATTTATTGATTGGTTTCTGTTGATGGAATTTTGGGGTTCTACCTGCAGAAGTCATTGCTGATTGATGTTGAGTGGGGATGGCTCATCTAATGAATAGCTGAAATAATTTTATGCCAAGTTAATCTGGTTTTCGTTAGCAGTGTCTCTAAGCTGGCACAGGTCTGCTGGTGCTCTAAAGGACACACAATCTTGTAATCTTGTCACATAAAATCAAACAATTCTGATGAAATGAGCACAAGAATTGAAAAGGTTGGTGTAAGTAGAAGTCAAATTAAGTCGGGTCAGTGCTTCTTGAATATTCATGTGATTGTTGTGTGAGCAGTGGCCAAATGTGTGATGACTTTTTAAAAAATATTGACCAATTCTGGGAGATCAGCTCCTTATCTTGTCTTGAATTTGGGATTCCCAGTGGGTGCCTGTAGGAGAACTCTTCCATATACCATATTTTCTGTTGGTTTGCTAGAACATCACCAACTTGCAACTAAATTCTCCCAGAAAAACTGACAAAATTTCCCTGATTTGCTGCTGATTTATGGTGTTAAAATACTTTTAGGGAAAAGCACTGTCCCTCTCATAACATTGGCCATTTGACCCTGTATTTACTGCAGACAATATCCAGCTAGCTGCTCCTACCTTCCAGCTCCATGTGACATCTCAGGTCTTTAATCTACATTTTCCTTGAGGCACTGGTGCTTTCATTTTGCTTGATGCAGAGTAACAGCAATGTTTTGATGGAAGGGACCAGCCAAAGCTAACCTCAGTGTTTACCCTGAAGCACCATCCTTGTGAACACATGGGCTTATTCATCCAACCATTACAGAAAATGCTTTTTTTATTAAAAAAAAAAAAAAAATGACTCTTACATTCAGTGATTTCACTGTAAATGAAGGCCCAGAGAGTTCCCTGGGGGGCTGCCATTACACAGAAAGGTATGGATTGAAGAAGAGGGGAAGACTTGTATGTCTATCTCAAACATGTCAAGTGTTCACTTCTTTGCTGCAGAAGAATAATGCATTTAATTAGACTCCCATTGTGACAAATTGGTTGTGATGAGGCCGTCTATCTCAGGAGAGTGATGCTAATATTTCTTGTAGTTTAAAGGCTCTCCTGTGTTGGCATGAGAGAGAGAACTCATCTTTTTGAGGCCGTGGGAAAACAAGAAATTCTTCCTAATGAAAAGATTTGATGCTTCAGTTGCTTTTTATAGGCATTTCTTTAAATGAGGAGTGGTTTTGAAGACCATAAAAAAACTTGAAGGTTTAAATCTTGCACTACAGAACTTGTGCACTTAACTGGTTTTGTTTTAATCTATTGACTCGGCATCTATGGAACCAGATTTGTGCTAATAGAAATAGAAAATTAAAATCCATCTGTTGTATTTCTGATCTCTACCATTGTTTTTTTCCTGTTAAAGAACATGGAAAAGATTTTTATTGTTATTTCTTGTTTTCTGAACCTCGTTGTCAATGTTTTAGTTGATGGAATTTCCTGTCCATGTCAGCATAACACACTAAGTTTCTCATCATGGAAATGTAAGAGTAGGTACCTGTTTTAAACATTTAAATGAGTTTCAAATATCAAGGAAATCTTACCAGATCTCAGCTCTTTATTAACCTTTTTTCCCTCTCTTTTTTTTCCTCCTCCTCCTCTGCTTTATACTTGGCAATCCTTTTCCCAGACTTTTCCTGCACTAACCTATTTCACTGACCAAGTGGAGTTTTCCCCTTCCCCAACAAGTCCAGGTGGTTTGTCTGAGGAGGAGATGGAACAAATGACCCCGTTCACCCCCAAGTCTGTGGCCAGTTGGAGGTTAATTGGTGAGAAATGGGCCAAAGCTGCAGGGAGAGGATGAATGCACCCAGCCCTGCTGCCCTGCAAGGAGCAATCAAGGCAATTAGCAATTCCAGCAGCACTGCTGACTTACCTAGAAACATTTTAAGATTAGGTTGGAGCATTTCACAATCCAAAGCATGGCAATTCTTGGCAAATTCTGGACTTTTTTAAAAGACAGCTGGTCATTAAATAGGAGATAATCGAGAGGAAAAAACTGCTGGAATTTCCTTGACCTGCAGCAGGTTGGGGTCTGCAGAGAAGTTGTCCAAGGTTTAGTTTGCTCGTTAGGCATTCGTTAGAGTTTATTACAGGATTGTTTCATTTGTTGTCGAGGGAAAGGCAGGGGAAACACTTCAATAAAAGCTGGTTAAAGCTGTCACTGTGCCTCTGTGCTAGTGAACAACACAACTCTTACTTCTACCCTTTGTCTTGTTTTCCCTTTTCCTTTTAATGAATACTGATCACCTGTCTTGCAAATAAGTGACCTTATCAAACAATGTGCTGTTCATTGGTTGCTTTCATCTGGTCTGGAACACTTAATTTAAATAGAAGTTGGAGGTTTTTTTGCATTGATTTGAAATTTTTAGAATCATTTCCTTTTTTTCCAATTAACCTCAGTGTGATGCTGTCTTCCTCAGTGTTTGATATAACCACAAAAGACACATGAATCTCCCTTCTTTCTCTTCTTTGACTTTGTCTTGTTTTGTCAAGTAGATTATTGCAAATTAAGTTGGACTTTCTTTCAGACCTCTATAGCCCGAAACAGTCTTCCCTGCTTTGGTTGCGTGTTTGCATGCAGACTTGGCTTCTAAACTTTTACCTGACCTTTAAAAAAAAGGAAAATAAACCCCAAGAGTCCAAGGACTGGAGATTTCTTCTATAGAAACAGTGGACCATTGATAAATTTTGCTCCTTCTGGCATGCTGGAAACACATTGTTGGGATTCAAATAGAGCTGCTGTGTCCAACTGTCAGCAGGCTTGATAACAGAATTTCAAGATTATTTTTTCTGATTTTCTTAAATATTCATAACTATTTATTTTATCATCCTAAAGAACACATCCCAGGCTGGCCATGTCTGTCCCATGAGCTTCATATAAAGTTCACCACAGCTGTAGACAGAGCAAGAAAAGCTTCAGTGAAGATGCATGAAAACCAAATCACCCTTGGGCTTTACTTACAGGCACTTGGAGAAGTCCAGGAACACGATTTGTCATGTTGGAGATATTGCTGTTTCTTATCCCTCCTTCTGCTTTAATCCCTTATCACAGCCAAGTTGTGCTTGTACTGCAGTAGAGGTATGTGGCAGAGGGATTTGCTTTCTAATTAAATGGATTATAGATAATATAAATAGATTTTTGTAAACATAAGTACATTTATTTGCTTAGTTTTTAACTTCCTCCTCCCCCAGTCTTTGTGGGTTGGCAAGGCAGTGTGATTTGAACTTTTAGATAAACCTTCCTTCACTTCTTCTCAGCTTTGTGTGCTTCAGTCACATTTCAGGAGCTGACATGTACATAAAAACCACTCAAATTAAACACAAATTAAACATGGATAAGGTTGGACTATGGCTTGAGAAATGTAAGTTGTGATATTTCAGATACAGAGTGAGTAAAGAAGCACAGCTTCACATGAGGCAGGATTTCTCTGGAAATGTGTGTTTAAACTTGGAGGGGATTTTTCCATGCTCATATTAAGCTGCTGGAATCACTCAGCAGATTCTCTTGAGCCTGACTTATCTACAACTATATTTGTTTTGTTGTTGTTGGGGATTTTTAGGTCTTATATTTAGATCTTGTCTTTATCCTTCCGTGTTGTTTGAGCAAGGAGCTCAAATCTAAAAGTCAGTTCTTCACTGATGCTGCAGGGGCAGAGTTGGTCTCAGGAGACTTCCCAAAGTTCCTGCCAGGTCCACGAGAAGAAAACAGGTCAAGTGCTGAGGCAGGAAGGCTGGGCCCTTGCTAAACATCCCTTTGCACTTGTGGGGCTGATAAACTGTAATATAACAGCATTTCTTCACTGCAAATGGATTCAATTCCATGCAATTATATCAGGGTAACATGGAAAAAAAAAAAGCCTTAAGTTATACTTCTGTACTAAAAAATACCAAAACTCAGAATATAACTTCTAATGCTGAGTTTCTGCCTATTTAACCACATGCATGCTTTTTCAAGGACGTGAAGCACACAATAGATAAATATGTGTTTTAAGCCAAGTTTTTATTGATCTGTTTTGTGATTATTTCTTAGCTTGGCATTTTGCAGCTGTTTTTTAGCTTGCTATACCCAGAAGAGCCATGCACATGTGCATTTAATGCAATAACTTGCTAAAGTTAAAATTTGGATTGAGTTTTCCCATTTAAAAGTCAGATACCTGAGACTTCTATAGTATCAATTTTGACAGGTTGGTGGTGTGTTTTTTTTTAGTTTGGAGTTCTTTGTTTACATGTGCAGTATCATCAGAAGTGTTTCCATCTCTACCTGTGTGTCCCTGAAGGGAAAGAGCAGATACTTCTCTTTTTCTCTTCTCATTACTGGGTACATTTGCATCAAAACAAGATAATTACAATACCTTCTGCTTACAGTGGATTCCCTGTGTACTTTTAATTAGATACAGCCTCCTTGATTCCATTTTGTGAACAATTATGTAACTTGTTCCACGATGTTAAACAGTTTGTGTTTCACCCCAGAAACGTGTGAAGTGATTCATAACTGTGCTGGGATCATAAAATCACTTTGTTGGTATAAAACTGTCGAGGGTGAAAAGCAATCCAGGAACACCAGGGATGTGTGTTCCCTGGGCAGAGGAAAGCAAAGAGAATTCAACTAGTGCAAATTCTCCTTTTCATCCCCTCCAGCCTGGCAGGGAGAGGAGCATCCCTGGATTGCAGAAAAGCATTTGCAGATGAATAACCCTGTTACTAAGAGGGCAATAACCCTGTTTGGGTGGGAAGGGGAAGAAAATCCTGGTTTGTGCTGTGGATCTGTAGATCAGTGAGAGCCTGGGTGTCTGCAGGCTCTGCTCAGGTCTTGCAGGAGGACAAACATCATCTACTCTGCTGCTCTTCCACTGTGTCCTGCTGGAGCTGCTGTGCTTTTGCTGTCATTCATTTCTTCACTGCAGGGAGCTTGCAATGAGCTTGTTAAATGTTCTCAGTACCTTAACCAGGGCACTCTGCAACCGTGTTTGGAATGCTCACTGGGTTAGCAAAGCCTTTGGGGTTTTTTGCCCCCATTCTTTCTGAGCATTTTCTGTGCATCTCTCCTATCTCAAGTGTCACTCTGCATTTTCCCCACTGGGTTTGTGGCTGCTTTATTGTGTGGTTCACTTTCTTAAGCACTGTGGGTTTGTTTTTTCACTTGTTTTCCTTCAGGAGTCAGTTGCCAGTAGGATGAAGTAGGAAGGGAGTTTGTCCAAGTCCAACAATTTTAACACAAATTCTGATTTCTCTGCGTGTCTGAGGACTTCCCTTGGTGCTAAGCTGGCTCAAGAGGCAGCTCAAATCTCTCAGGTCTCTCTTGCCAGTTCCTTTTGCTTTGTTGCAGTTCCCATCTCTCCTGGCAATATCGCTGCTTTAAATGTACCACTTATGTCACGATCACAGCTGGCATTTGTGTATTTTGGCAGAGGAAGAGAAGGTGAAATGAAGGATTTGTTTCCCATAGGTGTTCACTGTACTTACCAGCATTTAGGATGACTGGTCAGAGGTGTTGGTCTAAGGGGAGCTGGAAAGGCACCTCTGAGCATCCTTCCATTTACTCAAAGCAAATCCTTTTCCAGGATAGGGGCTCAAGTTTGGAATGAGTTGGTGAAAATATTTCATTTCGGGGCAAGCTTTGTGAGGCTTGGCTTGACAGAGCCCCTGCTATTTCTGCAGGCATTCCACAGTAACTCTTCTCCCTTCCCTGTGCTGCAGGGCAGTACCAGGCAGCCCACCCAAGGCTTGGAAATATTTGGATAACTCTAAACAAGGGAGTTCTCCCTTTAATTGGCATCTAGCATAGGACAGTCTTCAGAAGGAAGCTTTAATTAGAGCTAAAGGAGCTGAGCTTGTGTCTGAATCCAGGCATTTGTTTCTTTGATAATAGCCAGCTTTAGCTATACTGGCAGCAAGTTCATGGAGATGACTTTGCTTTCCTTTCCAAACAAGCTGGTTTGTTTTTTTTTTTTTTTTAATCAGATCCTAAAGAGCAGAAGCAGCTTTCGAATCTGGTGGCTTTGTTCTGTTACTTCACTGCACAGTTCTAACAGCTTTTTAATGCATTTTGATGTTTGGGTTTTTAATTTTTAAACCAGGTTCTCTATTACTGATGAAAAGTCAACATCAAAGGTACTAATGTGGAGGTAAGTCTTCTCCTTGTCTGAAAAAGAAACAGAAACATTCCAGCTATCTGATTTCCAAGGGAATCCTTAATTTTATTATGCCAAATGCAGGTGCTACATACTAAGTGATGAAACTTAGCTAGCAACAGTCACTCAGAGTTAGAAGGCCAGAGTGTAATGTAATTTAAAAATGGGAATGTGTGGCTTATGCATATGGAAAAGGATAATAAAAAATTCTTGGGTTTTGTAGTGCCATTTGCATAGTTCAGAAACAGAATGTCCCCTGTCTGTAGCTGACTGGAAGGTCAGGAGGTTTCTGGTTTTAATGGCTTGAAAAATCCCTTTGTTATGACAAATCCTACTTCCTTGAGCAGATGTATTTTTATTTTGCCCTTGCCACAGTCACTGATGTTTAATATAAAATGGCACCTCCTCCTTCAGCAGGCACCAAGGCTCCCTGTCCCATCCTGTGCTCTGTCCCCAGACCAGCTCCCCATCCCCAAGCTGCCATGGGGACACCCCTGGAAATGTGGCAGGAGCTCCATAAAAGCAGTTTCCAGCTGCCTACCCCTGAGTGTTGTCCCTGTTTTAGTGTTTTCCAGAGCTTCCCATGCAGGCTTATCCTGGGAAGCACTGGGAGTGGCAGCCTGCATCTGGCAGGGATACCTGGGGATACCCTTTCTCCAGGTGTGGCCAGTTGAGTTTTCCACACTACTCGGGTTTCCTGACATGTTTCTCTGCACAGTTTTTTCAAGAGAATCTCAAACTTTATATTTATCTCATGATGTGGGTTTTTTCCTGTGATTTCTGTGCTTTTTGCACTCAGCACAGACAAGCAAAGCCTGTTTTATTGTGCCTGTTCCTGTTCTCAATGCTGCTGGTGGGTGTGGGCATTTCCCTGGCCTCGGGTTCCCAGCACCAAACAGTCCTCAGTCATTGTAGATATTATTTTAAAACTTAATTTCTGGGTCAGAAATAGAAATGATCCGAAGCAAGTTGCACAGGTCCCTTAAATTCCCCCTTTTCAAGGGCCGTTTTGTTCTCCTACTTCATTTCATCAGCAGAATTCTCCATTGACATTGAGTGCTAAAGACATCTAATAAATTGCCAATTTAATAATGCCAGAAGATGGGAAAAACTCTGGAGCTTCTTTCAGTGCTTCATTTATCAGTTTCCAGGCAAGGGACCCTGTCCCCCAGTGTGACAGAGGTGGGCAGTGCAGGGAATGTTGTCATCAATTCCTGCATTATTGAGGAGTGAACGTTCTCAGGAAAGTGAAATAGTTGTGCAGAGGTTGTGTTTCATTGTCTGTCAGTACAGAGATTTTGTGGGCAGGAGGGAGGCTGTTTAAACCAGAAAGGGGGATCCAGGTTTGTAAATAATCTTTGAATAAAGATCCTGGCTCAGATCAGGGAGCAGCTCTGTGGAAGGTGGGATGGGTTGTTTGTTTTAGCACCTCATCACCTGTGGTCAGTGTAGAATCTACTGGTAAATGTTTTATTGCACCTTGTTCCTTTTTGCTTTTCTTTTGTAGTCTTAAAATCCCTAATATTCTTGGTGAGAACTAAGTCTTTGTGAATCTTTCTTCTCTTGGTGAAATTTGGGACGTTTGGTGGGTTTGGTTTTTTTCCCCTTTCAGACTTAACTGCTGTAAAGATTGATTTCTGAAGGCTTCAGAAATCATTGTTCCTTTTGGAGATGGAGTAGATCAGTGAATCTATTTGCAACCAGGAGAAGTCGGGAATGTCCAAAAGTGAGGCAGCCACCAGGGATGTGTCTGTGCAGGTTATTGAGGGGAATATTCATTGACCATGAGCCCTGCCATGAGGGAAAAGGGACAAAAAAATCCCACAGGCACAGCTGGTATATGTGGTCCACCAAAAAATATTTTTAACAAATTAAACAGGGAGAGATTTTCTTCTTCAATACTTATTAAGAGCACAATGATATGTCTTCACCATTTCAGCAGGACTACAAGGAACTAATCCTATTTACTTTTGTTTGTACTGCTCTTTGGCTTTTTCAAATATTATACCTAAAGGGTTTCAAGCAGAACAACTGATTTATTTTTTTTTATTTTTTTTTCTCCTAAGGTTGTTAAACGATATAGCAGATTTATGTTTGCTTATGTAGCTTCTGTTACGCTTCATGAACACTTCACAAATGCTTTGAATGCTCAAAATGTCTCAGTCAACTTAGCTGAAAACACAATTTCTGTTTGGGTTTTATTGTTGTTTTGTTTATTTATTTATTTTTTTTTATTTCTTCCCCTCCATAAGGTTTTGTTTCAGATTGCTTATTTGCCTAATATAAAACCGGCACAGTTGTCTTCAATCTTGCAATTATTTATAAATCTAAACATGCACTGCCTAAGTAGAGGACCAGAATGCTTTAGGCACTTTGATAATTTTGCTGTTGTTGCTAAAATAGGTTCTAATTCTGTTGTCCTTACTGGATTTGTTTTGGGTGGGCTTCTTTTGTGGTGTTTTGCTGTGGGTTTTTTTTGTTTGTTTTTTGGTTGTTTTGTTTTTTGTTTTTGTTTTTTTTTGTTTTTTGTTTTTGTTTTTTTTGTTTTTGTTTTTTTTGTGTGTTTTTTTTTGCTGCCTTTTTTTTTTTTAAAGTATTTTTGTTTAGAAGCAATTTTCATTTGTTTGGCTCCATGGTAAATACCCGTGCACTGAGCATGAGCTGTACATTTGAGAACACTGGGATGTTTCAGCTGCTGTTGGGAATGGTGTGGAGAGCAGACCTGGGAACTCTTGGGGAGCTGCATTTGGAGACCCAGCCCTGACAGCCCCTGGACCTCCAGAATTTTGAAATAAAAAACTCCCACCTCAATCCCAATTCTTTAGTGGGAACTAAATATTTCCCAGGCAGAAGGATTTTCAGAGCTGAGAACTCCTGCCTTAAGTGGTGCCTTTTTTATACCATACCCGATGTTTTCTTGCTGGGATTTCCAACTCCTTTCTGGATTCTATTTGTGTGCTCTCATCACTATTATTTCTGGGAGCTTTAATATCAGTAACAAATACCTTATTGACCAGAAGAAATAAATGTTTGGGTCTTGTAAATGATTTAGAACACTTTAATAACAGCTCCATTGTTTAAGAAAGGGTTTTGTAACACCTTTTACATCTTGTGAGAAACAGTTTTTAGCACTTTGTTTGATCACAGTCAGTGTTATTTAGGAGGTAAATCAGTGTTCCTCTTACAGAAACTGGCGTGGCTGAAGTGGTTTGTAATTTCATCACAACTAATTTCTGTCACTTTTTTTTCCCCCTCTTGTCTTAAAATACCAAATACCCTTGAATTGGTGTTTTTGATTGCCATGCTGGTGAACAATTGACAAATAAAAGGCTTGATTGACTTTCAAACTACATCTCTGAAAGGGGGCACTGGAGAAAAGCTTGATTGACAATATTAAACAATAACACAATTTACTTGTTTTTCTATCCTCACTATTAAATCAGTCCCAAAATGGGTGTGAAAATGGAGAGGAACTGTCTGTCTTAGTGTGTGAAAAATGTTCTTCTCAAAGGCAAGTGATTTCTAAACACCCTCCTACTGAAAGCATCTCGGGTTCTTCAGAGCCATCCAAATGTTGGGACAAACAAGTGGAATCAACCTCTCCCTCATTAATTTAACTGTGTACCTAAATTAGGGCCTGTTGTGTCCACTGACAGATTCTGTTTTCTCCTTGGTTTGAAGCCAGTCGGATCAAATGGTGTTTGGAAATGGCTTCAGATGTGATGTGAGTTCAGTAAGGAAGTGCTGTCAAGTGTAAAGTCACAGTGGAGACGTTAAAAACCCAGCATGGATGTCTGGAAAGAAAAGTCCTCATTAATAATTATGGGGCTCAGTCATTGATTTTGGGGATTTTGAGCTGAGTCAAACATGGCTATGCTGTTGGAACACAGCTGGACTCAAGTGCCTTGTGCTGGGAGCTGCTGCTGGTGTTGGATTTGCTGGGAAGGTCCTGGTAACTTCTGTGCTGTTCTGATGGAGTTTGTGGGTGATTGATTAAAAACTGGGAGTGTTTTTGCCCAAATAGCAGTGATGGCCCTTAGAGAGCCTGTGTGTGTTATCATGTTGGCCTTGTTTGAGATACACCTTATCAGCACCATGCCATAAAATGTTTATTTTGAAAATACTCACAAGTGGCTGCTGGATGAAGTTCTTGTGATAAAATTCTGTAGGGAGGATTTCACAGAAAATAAATGAATGTTTCTTAAATAACCTAAATTTAATCTTGTAAGTACCTAAATGTGCAGGCTACCACACACTTTTTTTTTTTTTTTGCAAGTCACAAATTAATATTAGCAACTCTGTTTGATATAAGTGCTTTGGTTTTTGTAGGTCAAAACTCTTTGGTCTAATGTTTCTTTGCAGGCTGCTAATTTGATGTACACCCTGATAATGCAAAATAGTAAATCTTGATCAATAGGAATGATTTTATTAAGATTGCTCATTCCAGACTGAGATCAGAAAATGTATGTGCTACAAAGAGGAGAGCAAAAAATCATGAGATAGAAGCAGTTCTCCCCAGAACTGGTGGGCTGCTAGAGTTAAGGATTAAAGAGGTGATGTGTTAATTATTAATCACTTTATTTTGGGCTAATATTGCTCAGCAAGAATTTGATTTATCAAGCAGGCAATGCAAAAATTAGAGGAGTAGAGTGGTAGGAGGTGTTTGCTGACATTTCCACTCATGGTAATAGAAGCTGCATTTCTGGAAACAAAAAAAAAACTTTTTCTTTGTGATTTATAGGAAGATGCTTAAAGTAATTCAGCTTGATAAGTGGGAGTGATTAAATGCTTCAAGAAGAAATGGATATGTGCTTTAGGTTATTATATACAGGCTGGCCAATTGCTGGGTGATGCTTTGTCTTATTTCTATCCCTTGCTCTGAAAAGCCAGAACCCAATAAATAATAAACAAACATGAAAAGGATCTTGACCAAACAGCAGAAGCATTTAAGGATCAGAGTATCTTCTTGGCCAGGCCCCATTGCCTTTAGCATCTCTGCTAAAGGAATTCTTACCTGCCAGAAGAGACAATTCATCTGCTGGATGACAACAAGCAGTGCCACCACTGGTAGCAAAGTGATGACTCTATTCCTTATTCTCTTGGCAGGTCTTATTATTATGAGCATTAAAGTAATCAGTTCCCTGTCACTTAACAAACCTACCTTTCCTTCCCTCAAACAGCCTGATTTCAGCTGCATGCTGCATTATTTATGTGTTGTCTTTTTGCTAATCCTTGCTGGCCTCAAACATTGCAATAATCTTGCAATCTAGGTAGAAATATGACCCATAATAAGCCTGAGGATGAAGTGACAATGCCAATAATCATTGCTGAAGGGATTTTTATAGCTTTGTAGTGCCACAGGGGTCCTCCACTAATTTAAAGAAGACAGCAAAGTGGATAATTTAAAGACCTCATTTTAGTAAAAATTTATTTTTCTACTGAAATTGATGTGAGGCAGATTTTTCTTTTCTCTTAACTATCTGCAAGTATTTAGACTCCCTGTGGTGTCCTGGACTGGCTCTTCTTACAAGGCATCCTGTCAACTCACTGTTTATCAAATGCACCCAGCCTGAGACTACTTTGTCTCCTTGTCCTCTCTCTGGGATTGCTTAACTAAAACCACTAATTACAAAACAGCAACCAAATGATTTTAACTGGTCTTAAATTGCAAAAACTGTTGGAGGATATTGGACAGGATAAAGCAAGCTGTCTCTTGACAATTTCGTGTAGCCTTAGTGAATACTTGGAAAGTGATCCTGAATTTGCCTGTAGGATGCTGAAGGCGTGTCTGGGTTTTAGTCCAGATCAAATGTTCTCTAGTTCCTGTGCTGCCTTACATTTTGTGAAATGGTTTGGGAGTTAAAAACTGGGTTTGTTCTCAGGTAAAATAAAATTCAAGATTCAGGGATTGATATCCTTAATAAAATTAAGGATTCTTTATTGAACCTGTGCTTCAGTGAGGAATGGTTTTGATGAGTTGGGACCAAACTGAATCTCAACAGAAACTCTAAAAGAGCCACACCAGGCTCTTGTGGGATTTGAGCCTTCTCTCTGTTGATGCTGTGGTTTAGACTTTCCCTTCCAGCCCAGTTAATTTCAAATACTCTGCTCAGTGGAACTTAACAACATAAGAGACACAAAGGACCTGGTGTTTCACTGTGGATTTGGAACAGTGTCTGTCTTTAGCTGGGCTGGCTCAGAGCAGTGGTTGCCTCCTCTCATGTTGATTAAATTCCAGACAGTTATTCCCACAGTAGACTGTTAAGGCTGTGCCTTTTTTTATTATTATTATTTTTAAAGGCACTTTAGGCAAGAGTGATTAAAAAAAAAAAAATTAAAAAGCTATAAATAAATAACTAGGAAAATCCTTTAAAGAAATACAGATTGGTAAATCCCTCGGTGCTGAGTTTCAGAAGAGTCCCAAGGTAAATGGTGCAGTGGCTTTGGCAGTTGGTGATTTACAGGAACATTAACTTTCAAGCTCAGTTGGAGCCTCAGAGCTGTGCCTGGTGTGAAGTGTGTGCAGGTTGTGAAGAGTCACAGAGACAAAGGGGTCATCTGCTCCATTAGGGGACAGCACATTCCAAAATAACTGCGTGATTTTTGCATCAGTATGGGCATCAATCTTGCACTTTTTGGTTCTCTGCAAAAGAAGCAGGTGTCTTGCTGTAGACACCCGCAAAACTTTTTTTTTTTTATTTTTTTTGTGCTCTCAAGACAAATTAGTATGAGATTTGGTAATTTGGAAGGTCTCCTGTTGAAAAATCAGATATGAAAACAAAAACTGTGAAAGTCTTGGAAACTTTGGAAACTTACTGTTAAAAAACATCTTCAAAATATAAGGTGACCATTGCGAGACTGTGTATGCCATGCAAGAGGTCTTCAACAGAGTGGAAAATCTTTTTCCAAGTTTAAATATCTCTTCATAAATATATCAGAGACTTTGTAAATTTTTAATTTACAGTGAACTTTTTTCTGAAGACATTTTAACTACTTTTTTTTCTGATTGGATTGATACTTCCAAGATGAGTAACTCCTGACATTTCCTCAGCTCCATCTCATTTAATTCCTTCTACTGCAGTTCGTGTTTTGTACTTTGAGTGGAGGAAGTTTTTGTCTGCCTTCTTACTCCTTTGGTGAAATGGGGTTATTTTTAATGGGCTGAATAATTCCCTGTGTCAGATGAGTAGAGTTGCTATTGTTAAATGTGTGTTTGCTATTGAATGAGCAATTTGCAAGATCTGTGGCACAAATTAGAGATACAGAACTGGAGCTATAGCATAAGCATTTACCATTTGCTGTAGTCTGTGTTGTATCTAGAACTGGCATAAAAAATTCATGTAACAGTTGTGACTGTAACTTTCTATAGTCTGAATTTGCCTTATTACTGCAAATGTTTTCAGATTTGTCTCTTCAGGAATTTAATCAAAGACACAAATTCTAAAGCATCTGCTCTGGAAATTCCTGGCTGACTAAAATAATTCCTGGACAGGAACATCAGGGCTGCACCTTAGTGCTCCATTACAATATCTGGCTGTGTCTGTTTAAGAGGGTTAAATCAACTCTTGTTGAAATATTGATGTCTGAATTAAAACATATACACATGATATTGCTCACAGGGTTAGGGTATCTTTAATCCAGAACATTCCTGGTGTGCTAGATGAAATATTTTAGTGTTAGGAGGTGTTAAGTTTGTTTCTATGAATTTCTTATCCTATCACTTTGAAAAATTTACTTGATCTTTTGATTTTTTTTTTTTTAATTTTTTTTTCAAAACCAAAGATAAAAACACACACAGGATAATAATGCTTATGTAGGGTGAGAATGATTCGATTAATTGATATCTCTGTAGTCTTTGTGCTTTGAAGAATTAATTACTTAGTTGCATTTGAAAGAGCTACACAATATTGTCAAGCACATTTAATCTTAAAACAACAAACCAACAGCAAAAAAATAATAATCCAAGATCAAAAAAAGAAATTAGTAGGTAGGTAGACAGAAATGATCTGTTTTAGGACTGGACAGTTAATATTTGACATGCCATCTCACTCAGGCTGAGCACTCAGTTCAGGATAGTGTGGATGTAAGTAAAGCTCAAATGAAATACCCTGAGAGATTTGAGATGACTTTTCCTTGAAGAAATAACAAAACTCGGAGTGGAGCTGATGCTCGTGGTAACAGGCATGATGTGGTGGATTCATCATGTGCAAGGTAGCACTTGCCTTGTCCCACTGTGCTACTTGAATAAAAACAGTAATAAAAATATCTCTCTGTTTTGCTTTAGAGAACCTGTTGACCTCTCAAGTTTAAAATGCTCATATCTTTCTCTTATTAGCATCTGTGGGGAGAAATGAAGTGAAAAGATTGCTTCCTTATTCTACTTAACAGCCTATTTAAATGGAAATGGTGATGCACATGGGTGTGTATTGTCCCAATTTGAGATTTCTGCAATTTTTCCAAACGAAGCATTTTGTGTTGAAAATAAAGGTGGGCACTATTTGTCTATAAGGATGAATTAGCTCGGTGGCTAAAGCATGAGGAGGAAAAAAAAAAGGATATTTCACATGAAAGCAGACCTGTAAGTCTGTGGCTTCCACAAGTCTGAGTCTCTGGAGTCTTTGTGTTTTGGAGGCATCAGCAGGGGAGGGGGAAGAGGATATAAGAACAAAGCTTTCCAGACAAAAGAGAAATCCAGATATTTATCTTTCAGCTTCTGAAATGTATTTACTGGAGCCGTTTATCCTGGCAGGCACCAGAAGTGTTTTCTGAAGGTTTCCAGGTGTTCTTGAAAGACTTGAGAGTAAAAATGTAATAGTTTTGTAATTGTGTAGTGTTGCTCTTACCAGGAGGGTTTTGGAAGTTTCTCACTGGTTTCTTGATTAGAAAACTCAGGAGATTTTTGGTTGATGATGCAGTTGTGTTGTGAATTCTCCTCTCCAGTGGCTGGGAGGTGACATCTGGCACTGGATGTGCCCTGCAAGGGGAAGCAGTGAGGGTGAGAGGAGCCCCAGGGTGCTGGCAGGGAATTCCTGGGAGCAGGAATTCCCGGGGGGATCCCCTGTGGGAAGGAAGAGGTGAGGAGCTGTGAGTGAGACCCTGCTTTATCTCCCAATGCTCAATGGTGAAATTCTCCAATTTTGGGACATGTCCTCAGTGTCAGGACAGTAATTGTGAGTGGATGCCACCCTGCTTGTCCCCAGGGAACACAGCGTGCTCTGGCATCACCCAGTGTGATTATTTCAGCCCTAACTTATGGCTTTAATGTGGATGTTAAGTGTTTTACACGGCTGTAATTGCAAATCTATAGAATTAGATGCAGAGTCTCTTCAAGATGCTGACCCCTGCCTGATGGCACAAACCGATTTTTATTGATGGTGGTAATGCAGATGGCTGCTAATAGATAACTAAAAGGTTGGGAGAGTGAGAGAAATGAAATAAACATCTGAACTTCAACTCTCACTGCAAGAAGGTTTAGTTTAGTAATTTAATCTTTGGAGTTCAATAGAAGGCCTACTTGGGGTCCTTTATCTGGAGTGCTGAACAAGTTCTTCAACTTCAAAAAGGAAGAAAAAGCTGTAAGAAAAATACTCGAATGTGTTTTTAAAATAAGGAACTCGCAACAAGCCATTTCTGACAAAAAACAGAAAACCAAATTTTCATTCTTTCTTAAAATACTGATACACCTACAAGGGCTATTAGTGTCATGTCAGTCACAAAGCATCTTTGTAGTTCTGCAATTATATTGAACCTATGGCATTTAAAATTTTTGAGAGACTGGAGAAGCTTGCTTAATTAAAAAAAAATCCAAAAAAAACAAACCCCAAAAAACTTTTGGAGCTATACACTGAGATGCTGAAATTCACAATAGTGGCATAGTGGAAATAAATGAAGTTGGTTTTGTAGAATTAAGCACTTCAGGATATTCCTTTACTTATTAACTTTGAGATACTGCACTCTTCATTACCTAAGATGGTATGCATCTATATATGTGTGTATATATATCCAAAAATTATAGAGTACAAAAGAGATGGGTGTTAATCAAAATAGTGGTTTTATTCATATACTAAAACTGTAAAGATTGATAAAATACTTACAAATTGATGTGCAGAGGAAAAAAATAAACTACATTATTTTAAAAATCATTAATATTTTATGGTGTGCTGGCACCCAGTACCACCTGCCATAATATAAATAAACAGCAGCACAGCTATCTCTGCTTGTTTTGCATTTCATAAAGATATTGGGCACAAAAGATGAGCTTTGAGAGTTCCTTGGGGAAGTTGATCTGGGCTGAGAGGTTTGGGTTTATTCCAACACAAACAGAACAGCAGGCTGGGGAATTTCAAAGAATTTCAGTGAAGTTGGAAGTATTCTTTTACCTTGTGACCACAGTTGTCACTGAGCACAGACAAAGGCATTTCCTGCTGGTGGGACATTCCTGCTCATACCTGTTTGTGGTGAGCAAATTTATTCTGGTCAGAGCAAGACTCCTGGTGACAACTTCTATAAAATGTGCTTGTCATGCTGCCAAATACCACAGTGCAAGTTCCATACAAATGGGCATGGAGTCTGGGGTTTCTGAGGAAAAAAAAAGAATATTTACAGGTGTGGGATTTTATAGCATTGTTTTAAATTGGTAGGCATCTCACAAAGCAAGCCTCCTTTATACAGCCTTAATAAAAAGGGTTTAAAAATCAGATTGCAGAAGATGCTTTTCCTCACACATGATTTTTCTTCTCATGGGCTGGTGTTTTCAGCTGAATAGTCACATTTACATGAGAGGAACCTAAACACATGTACACAAATCTGAGTGTTTGTGTGAGCTGTGACTGCCAGCACACCTCCAGCCTGGGAAAGGAGGGCTGGGAAGGGAGGAATGGATACAGACATGGATTTTCTGTGCTAGAGATACCTCACCTGGAAATGAGAATAATGGCCATGACCTCCAGGTGAGTCTGTTCTCTCACCAAGTCCTACGTGGTAGGAAAGAGGGAAGATTTCAGCTTTGGAAGAATCCCTGAAAACATATATTCAGTTGGGAATTACCCCCAGCAGCAGGGATTGGGGGTTGTTAGTAGATGATAAATCCCCGAATTGTGGTTTTTCCCTGGGTCTGTGTGGAGCAGGACCTGCTGCAGTTTCCTGTGAGTTCTGGAGCAGTCAGTGACTGAGGAGAGCCTGGCAGTAACTCTGAACTCTGGGTTCACAAGGCCAGGGTCAGCACAGGTGTATTTTGGTCTCGGGGAGGTGATCTCTGTGCCAGTCTCAGGATTCACATTCCAAGCTCAGGAGTGTGTGCTGTGCCAGGGACGGGGTGTTTGTGGTTAACTTCTGCAGGTTTATCTGTGCAGCACTGGCTGATAATGAAGGGGTGATTTACCAATGCTGAGGGCGCAGTCAGGATGAACCTGTTGACATCTAAAAGCAGCAAAGAGCACGGTGAGCCTCAGGAAAACTGTAAAAGCTTTTTGCTTTAGTGAATGTGTGCTGTGCATTAGGGAGCTGACCTTAGCACCCCAGCATGTTTAATTTTGTTTTTATTTTAAATTCTCTGAAATACTTTTTTTTTTTCCTACTTCATGTTAAAACTATTGCAACTTAGAGCTTTCTCTCATGAAACTTGCAGAGTCAGACTAATTGTATTTATTTAACATGTGGAGTGGAAAGCTGATCATCACACACTCTGCAAGTACAGGACAACACATCTCGTGCTTTCCTCCTTTAACTGCTTGCATTTATTGCTGAAACACAGTTTTCCACGTCGTGTAAATTACTGGAATAGCAGCTGTTGAACGATTGGGGGACTGCCCAGGTTTTGCTGTGCTGTGGCCACGATGCCAGTTTGGATGTGGGCAGCGAGGAGAACCCTGCAGTGCTGTGCCGTGCCCTGCCCACACCCAAAAATGTGCTCAGAGCCCCTGGAAGTGAGTCAGAGCAGCTGACACACACGGTGACTTTTCGACAGGGCTGTGTCTCCTGCCAGCAGGAGCCCTGGTGCCGTTTGGGGCTGGAGCTGAGCCAGGCTCTGCCAGCTCCCACCCAAAGTGTGCGGGCAAATGCAAATGTGCACAAACAAGGAACGCTGCGCTGCTGAAGCTGTAAAGTACACGAGAACTAACACGGGCAAATGTGAGTTGTTTATGAAAAACGTGTTGGAAGTGCCATAGGGTGGAATTATCACTTATAAAGATCTCACTCCCACAGGCGAGAATAGCTTCAAGGTGCTGGGAAATAAGATCTGCGCTGCTCTCTGGAGATCATGTCTATTTTGTCTTAATTATTACAGTTCTGAATATTGTTGCTCTTCAATGACGTATTGTGAAGTCCCTGATGTGTTCAGCACTCCAGCCAACAGTACATAAGATTAATCCTGAAAAAAACAACGTAATAATTTAATTTAATCCCCCCCACTTCTTCAACTAGAATTTAGTGAGCAGTCACTGTATAACTTACTGGACCTACAGATACACCTGGCTGTCAGTACATAGATCTTCTGCTTTTCATTTTCTTCTAAGATGAACAACACCATTTATTCTAATATTTCCGTAGGAGAGATAAGTTTACCATATATGTATCCATTGTCTTCCTGTCTTTCTGACTCACCTGATGATGTGGTGATCTTTGCAGAATACAAAACCAACTCATATGGAGTTATGGACTTGCTCCAAGAAATCTGAGCAGCTCAATCTTAATTATGGTTTGGATAGCTGAGGTACAGAAACTACTCTCTTAAAAAATAGAGCTTTTAAACTGTATTTTTGCATGACTGATTCTAGTCATTAATCACTTGAGATCAGGTCCTAGGTACTGTGGTGGGTTTTTGTTATTTTTTTCTTGTTGTTGGGTTTTGTTGGTTGGTTGGTTGGTTTGGGGGGGTTTTGTGTTTGGGGTTTTTTTTGTTTGTTTTTTTTTTTTTTCCCCTTGTGTATGTTTGGTTTATTTTTGTTGTTGGTTTGTTTGTTTGTTTTTTTCTGTTGTACTCTAATAGTGAGGCACCTGGAGCAAAGTGAGAGCAGCCTTCCCAAAGTGTGAGCTGGAAAGGCATTTCCTAAGAGAAGTGCTCGTGGTGGTGGATGCTGCTCTGTGTGAGAGGGTGGTTTTGAGGAACTTTTTGCAAAGTCTCAGTGTTCCAGCCGTGCTCCAGCTCTGATGGGAAGTGATGGCAGTGGGACTGGGAGGGCTGAGGGGTCAATTGGTTCTGTCTGAACCCGGCTGGGATGGCAAATGCTTAATCCTAAATCAATCTCCCTTCATTGCCACGGAGAAATGCAAATAAAAGGTGATTACAGCTTTCCTCTGGCAGGCAAGAGGTGAGGCTTCAGAAAAGTTGCAAGAGTCAAAGGATTGATTTGTTGTGGAGGATACTCAGAGGAGACAGCAAATCAATTCACTGAAGCCAGAAGTTTGTGGGAGGGTCTGAGAGGACTTCTGGGCTGGGGAGGACTAAGTTAAATGATGTCCCAAAATAAAATGATGTAGATAAAGGTGGACGTTTGTGAAAGGAAAGGAAGGGATGTGGAATTAAATGCAGATCTAAAGCAGCAAAGAACCTACTCTTGTGGTTGGGAATTTATGATAGAGGTAAATTAAAGAAGCCAATTGTTGGCAGAAAAGTGCTTGGAGAGGTTTTATAAGCTAGAGATACCTTCTCAGTCCTCCTGACGCTAAGGGAAAAGAAAAAAAAAAGTCAAATTCAAATGTGTTTCTAGGAGGGAAACGTTACCATTTTTAAAGTCTGATTTCTGGTAGAGATACCATATTAAACTTTTGTAAGGAGATTACACCACTCAAGTAAAGCCTTAAATAATTATTTCCTTTAGAGCCAAGGAAATGATAAGATTTTTATGATAAGAATCTTCCACACTAATTTTTGCTGAAATCAACTGGTTTCCCTAAAATAAATATCAATGAAATCTCTACAGTAGACAGTTTCTTTAAAGTAAGAGGTAAATGTAGGAAAAATATGTAGAGAAGTAGAAAAACAACTTCCATGGTACTTTTTGTCTGTTTTTTTTTTTAAA
Source organism: Acridotheres tristis (assembly GCA_037013685.1). Lineage (NCBI taxonomy): Eukaryota > Metazoa > Chordata > Aves > Passeriformes > Sturnidae > Acridotheres > Acridotheres tristis. Next base: position 18,060,958 of record CM072889.1, read on the forward strand.
TAATGTGATATTACGTTTATATAATGTCATAAATTCATAGACATAATCTGAACAGAAGTTGAAATATGAATTCTGTATTATTGGTGTTTTGTCTAGGAATGATGAGTCATTCTTTGTGTGATGAGCTGGGTGCAAGGAGAGAGACAATTGAATTTGTAATGTGGTTTGTTGAGTGTTAGGAATAGAAATAGAATATGAAACTCTATCTTCTATTTACTGATTTTTGGCCTTGCTAAAATTGTTTAAAAAGAGACAGAAAATCCACATCCACTTAAGAATTCCCACAAAAGAGAGAAGCAAGGTTCTGTAAAATTCCTCACTCAGGATTCAGGACAAGGCAGGATTAGGTCTGTTGTCTTGCAGTTGATGTTTATCATACATATTTAATAGAGAAAACAGTTTTGCATTTTTTTATTTGATCTTCAGCTTTCCAGAAGTCTTCCTCCACTGCTGCTGATCTTTTGTCTCACATCAGTCGTGTGACACGTGCTCATTTTGCTGCGTGTCACAAGCAGGTGGTTTTGAGGGAACTCTTTCATGTCATTTCCTTTGTCATGTCATTTACCACTTTTATTAATTATTTTAGCTGTGATTTTTGTATTTGCAGTGGTTAAATTTCCTTGGTATAATCAGTGTTTGTCTACAAAGGAGAACAAATGTCTTTTCATTCCCTGATTCAAAAGGTTTGTCTTTTTGGGCTCTTCAGTTAATACATTAATCAGCAGTGCCTCTGAGCACCCACTGACTGAGCAGCTGTGACATTTTCCTTCTTCCCATTTTCCTTTTGATTCCAACTCTTTGTTTGCCCGAGCCACAAAATGTGCAGACAGTTGTGGGCTGTTGTCAGCACAGGTTCCTTGGCTTGGCCCATGGGAATCTTGCTGAGGGTTGTTTGTGCACCAGGGTCGGGCACGGGGATTTTGGAGGACGTTGAAAAGTTCACGATGTTCAGTTTTTTTGAGTTGCACTTCACTCATCCTGAGCAGCTCTCAGCTCCAGAGAGCACAGCCAGCCTGTCTGCACTGCCTGGAAAATTCCATTTGGTGCAGTCAACACGTGTTACACGGCCCCTTCTTTCTTCCCAACTGCTCCTTTGAGATAAGCCTGCAAGAGTAAAGAAAGGTAAAAATAATATTTTTCCTTTGAATGCTGAGACTTTTAGATATGTAGAGATATATCATAACATCTTTACATCCCTGTAATAAAGGTGTTTTATCTTTATTTATGTTGTAATGGAAAATGACAAGAATACTTTAAGGGTTGTGGGACAAATCCTTACTTAGGTTGTTTCAATATGTTTTGTTTGATTTCTCTCGGTGATTATGTTTCAATTCACACAAAATACAAAGCTACACTTGAATTCAAAAGATCAAATAGTCTGCAAAAATAAAGAGTACAGACTCAGAATATTTTGGGTTATTTTATGAGGTTTGATGCTTTGGGGTTTTGGCTTGTTTTTTGTTTGCTTTTTTTTTTCCTTCATTGATCCTTGAACCACTGTTGTTGCTAGAAAAGTCACTTGATGCAAGTTCAGGTCTTTCATTTCAGTGAGTACTTTATGAGATGTAGGAACTGGAATAAGAAAAACCAGAGCATAATCTGATAAGGTTTAAGGGTCACTGTCATGTAAATTATGGAAGTGTTTCATATTTCTTAAAAAGAATTCCTGCAGAATTTACACCAGGAGATTTAGTGCAGTAATCCAGAGATAACAGAATGGTTTTTCATGGAATGCATAGATCATAGCTATTAGAGAAGATCATACAAGACTTGCATAACAATCTTTATAAGTGAAATTATTCCCAGTCTGTTGCATCTGGACAGAGTAGCAAACTTTTAGAAAAGTATTGAATTTAATAAAAGCAGTTAGTGTGTCTGATTTCACTGCCATGTGTTATTGCACTCAACGTGTGCTTAATCTAAGACAAAAATTCAGTGTAAAAGTTTAGAAATCCAGTGATGGCCACATTCCATGGTTTTGGCTTTCTTGTATTCCAAATGTTTAATTGCAAATCTCTCTTGTGAGAGATGCAAACCCTTCACCTTGCCTCAGAATGATGCCTTAATGATTTTTATCTCATTAACTATTTCTAAGAGCTCAAATTATTTCTGGAATTTGCCATCTGGAAGAATGAAAGCAATTGCCCCTAATAAACAAATTGCCATTTTCCTTAACATATAAGAGCTCTGTGTAAAACACAGCAGTGACAATATTAGCGTTGTTTTCCTTAATCCATTAGGATACATTATTTTCTGCAGAATAAACAAGAGGGTGATTTAAAATGAGCTTTGGTTCTGTAAGTTCATGGCGTGGCTTCATCTGCTGTGGGGGACACTCAGTGCTGGCCACCACAGGAGCAGGTGACCTCTGCCCCTGCTCTGAGCAAAGCTCTGGTCAGAGCAGGGACAAGATCACAGAGGTCGTTCTTGTCTTAAATATTTAACATTTATATTTAATATTTAACATTTCAAGACAATATCTGGATGAAGGAGCCTTGTAATGATATCTAGAATATAATAGCACATCTGTGTTAGAAGAACTGCCCTGAATATCCCTGTAAACCCTTCAAAGAACAGAGCCTCAAACTGAGAGTGCTCCTGAGCCTGCCTGGTTTGCACTCCTGTGCTGCCTCCAAGCCCCAGGGACACCAGTCTGCCACACTTATGGAGGCACTCACGAGCCAGGGAAATTGTGGCACTGGTGGACCTTGGCCCCAGTCTGTCAGGGCTTCCAAAATCTCTTTATTCAGTGCAGTTTCCCCAACCTGCTGAGGTTTCTGAAGAATTTTTTGTTGCCTCCTTCCAGAAAGGCAGCACAGCAGACACATTATATAGGTCAGCCAGAGAAATAATTTTGTAATGTTATTATTTATGTTTAGCTGAAAAAAAAAAAAACAATGGTTATAAATTTGTGATTCTTCTGAAATAGAATGACTATTCTCTTGACAGCAAACTGCAGCAAAACTTGTGACATCAAGGTACAATTTTTCCTGTAACTTCAGAAGGGATTTCTAATAAAAATTGAGGATGGGTTTGGCATAACACAGGAGTATGGGGGGAAACGTGATGGGGCTTTGTGGCCATCTATGATGGCACTTTGCCACTTAGGAGAAAGAGAATATTGGTGTTGTTTTTCTTGATGGGAGACTGATGTGCAGAGCTGCCCAAGGGAAGGGAAGAAGCAGCAGTGGGGCTGACAGGCATCAGTTTCCTGCTGGTGCAACAACAAAGTTTAGTGGATTTTACTAGAAAAATATGGAGATTTTGGGCTCTATGCTGCCCACATGTAAAGTATCAAAAGTCCTGTATATTTTTCCCAGGCTGTGATGCTCCAGCCCACAGACATTCTTGGCTTAGGTGGGTGATGGATCCTCCTGGCACGGATGTGCCTGGAGCAGCTGGAGCTGCTCTGACCTCCCCTGACCCTGGGCACTCCCACCTGCCTCCCCTGCTCTCCTTTACAAGTCACATTCTCTGCATCCGGTCTGAATTCTGTGCCATAGGTTGGGTTAGAGGCTGAATAATTTACTCAAAGTCATGATAAGGAGCAATAAAAGCATTTCCCAGCATATTTATTTATCTCTTGAGGGATTATTTATGGTCAGAGTGCTTGTTCTGGACATAATCCTACCACCTGAAGAACAATCTGACTTTTTATTTTACTTCATATACTCAGAGCTACAATATGTACTAGAAAAAAAATCAAACATACTTTATAAGACGAATAGTCACAGCTGGGGATAAGGAATATAAATAGGATGACATCAAATGAAAAGAACTGATGATCCAACAAGGCTTCTATAGATCATGTTGTCTAATGTCAGGAGAATTGCAGATTAGTCTTGCTGCTCTTTATGAGTAAGCCTATTTATCAACTTTCTGGAAAAATCTAATTTAAGGTGGCACATTTTCCTTAGTTCTGCCACACTTCAAAGCTTCAAGTGCAGAGGTTGGTCAGCCATTGTCCCCTGGCTGTGATCAGAGTGTGGGATTGCCATTCAGCCCTTTCTCCAGCAACCAGGTCCTTGCTACTCCTGGCTGACTCTGATAATGTAATTTGGGTTTGCTTGATTAGTAAAAAAAAAAAAAAACCGAGGAAGCCTTAGCTTTTAACAACTTTATCCAATTCAGACTTAATGTTCAGAGAGAAAGAGCAATTTAAATTGCAAATGTTCTCTGTAAGAAGCTGGATTTCTGTAAGGTATAACTTAGTCATGCCATAGAGAAAGAAGATGACAAGCCCTAAAAAAGAAAACCCCACATGTGGACGAGGTGGATCTGGGCAGAGGCTCTGCTGCTTTTCCTGAATAACCCACAGAAAGAGAAAGTGCTTTTATGACAGGATATGACGAGAAACGTGAATTTTAACAACTCTGGAGGAAATATACAGGAATATAAAATTTCGTAGTTTTGCTACCATGTACTACATTTTTAACACAGTCACAAAACGGGTTTGTGTACATTTATATTCGCTCTTTAAAAGCTAAGTAGAGCTCAGGCAAGTAAAACAAGCTGTTTGATATTGTGTTCTTTTTTCCACCCTTTCACTTGAAGTAAGTATACCTCAGCATCTAATGTCATATTAGTTTTATATATGTAAATACTTTCAAGCCAGAACATGTAGTGTAGGCATATTTTATCAGCTATTACCACTAAGATTTTTATATATATATAAACTAAAAAAGCTCAGTGTTTGTGAAATTTGAAGTAATTTTTTTCTCCTTTAGGATTATCTGAATTTGTGGGAAACCCTCTGTTCTTATGTCAGAAAGCATTTAACTGTGCATTGATTAAGAATTTCTTTATCATATTTGAAATCTGGGAAACTTGCTTAAATTTATAAGCAATGATGTGCAAAATAAAACAGAAGGATAACACAGTTTCTGATTGTAATTTAAATGCAATAAAATCAATTGTGCAACAGTCTTCACTACCATATTCTCATAGGCCTTTTTCTCAGGGATTTCAAAATGCTGCTATTCTTACAGGAAGCTCTAGGATAAATCTGTATAATTCCTGTGTATGACATTTTGAAAAGACTAGGGCTGTGAATATCACACCTGTTTGCTTTTAAGGCAAAAGCTTTCATGTGCAGAAAATAATGTTTCAATTAAAAAAAGAGAGATAGAAGGAGGTCATTTGACATTACTACACTGCATTCAAAATCGTGCAGAGGAAAAGAAAATTAAAGCAATTTCAATAAACTGCTGACTCGGAACTGAACAGACTCAAGCATTTGCATCACCTGTTCAGAAAAATTGATAAGCCACAATTTTAGTATCACATTCCTAGATCAACTTGCAGACTCGGTGGTCTCAGTCTCTTGATTTGTTGCAGTTTTTGCTGCTGCTGGTTTCTGAACACCTGGGTTTATTCTCTCTTGTTCCCACTTCAACTCTGTCATCATGTGGTGTCTGAAATCTGCAATTCTCTCTACTGGAGTTTTAGCTGGGAAGATACTGAGTAAGATGGCAAATACAAATAGAGATGGAAAGAATTTCTACATAGTGTGGTGACTTTGCTTAGTGCTTTTCCACATGAACTGGATTTGATTTACAATTAAAAGTGTATATATATATATATGTGCTTGTGAGATTAGTGAGCATTTTAATTTTTAATGCTACATACACTATCTGACATATCCCTTGGGATTCACAGGAAATCCTTTCTCCTTGAATAAAACCAACAAGATGCATTTACCCTAAAATTGCCCTTGAAATAGATAGTTTTTCTAGTAGTATTTAGAATAATTTCTCCCTAATGACATCTCCTTTGTGGTACAATGCTTGATCGTTGAATCCTGAAGTGCAGATTCAGGGTTTTTTTGCTTATGGTTGGGTTTCTTTACAGAACTATTAAGAAAAAACATTTGCCCAGTGAAGATTCACCATGTAGGGATGGATTTGGCTGCTGTATAAAGAGCATTGTTCTTCTGTGGATGACCTCCTTGTGCAGAATGATAGTTTTATCCTTCTCTACATCATTATGTTTGCTGTACAAAAATCCTGCTGTGCTACATCATAATAACATGTAATCTTCTTGCTCAGTTTAGCTGAGATTTAAGGAGCTGCTGTTCATGGAAGCAGTTTTCTAAAGTCTGATCTATAATTTACCAGAATCAACCAGGCAAAAGAGCAAGAGGCTTTAGAAGAGGGATACAGCCCTTAAAACTCTTAAATGAAGATTAGTTTAAAGTTTTACAATCCGGTATAGAACCATCTGGCAAATCTCATGTCAGGCTTTGTTAAACCTCTGAGCATTCCTGGTGTGCTGCACCCCACAGCCCACAGCCTGCCTTTGCCTCATCCCTCTGCCTCCTGCCCTGCCCCAGCTTTGCCCAGGGATGGACTGGAACAAAAAAGGGAAATAAGTAAAGCCAAGGGCTGATTTCCCTGCAGGAATAGTGGGTGTGCTGCACCTCTGGAAATCACGTCCTAATACTGGATGTGCCCTGGGTGATTTATTGCATCTCTCAAGGGGTACTTGCAAGCTAAAGGCTGCCTGTTGGCAGCACCGTTAGAGACTTGCTGGGTTAAATTGTGGCTTTTGAGGCCAAGGAGGATGCAGAGCCTTGTCACAGGGCGTTCTGGTACTGTCAGAGATGGAGCTGCAGTTGGTACAGCAAAAGAAACCAGTGTAGAAGTTGGCAGTGGGGATTCCAGGCTGCTGTTTACTCTGGAAAGCTGATGGTTCCTCTCACTCCTAAATTACATATCGGGGCTCTAGGCTTGTGGGTTCTCACTGATCTCTCCACAAAGGTATCCTTATCTGTATATTTATCTGTACTTTTGTCTTCTGGCAAAAGGCAGACCTTTGTTTCTTGAACACAAAGCAAAAACCTTCCCATAGGAATCCTTAAGGACATCTTTATTTCAGCTGTCCTATGGCTTTCTTTATAAATATATGAATCTTGGAAACTCAGAATAGAATAACTTATTTAGCTATCTGTTACATAAACTTATTGTCACTAAAATTAACCCTTGTGTTCACCTTGCACATGGAGGATGTTGGGAGGCTGGAGGAGAGGACTGCAGGAATCCAATTACCTGAAATCAACTTAGAGGCGAGAGGGAGGCATTGTTAATAGAGATAATCTCCTCAGGCTTACAGGGTTCCTCTGTCTCAGTGCAAAGGACAGGAAAATCAGTATTCCTGATTTCCTGATTAAAATGTGCAACAGAAAAATAGCCAAGAGTGCACTTCCAGTCTAAAAACGTAGGTTTTGGCAGGCAGAAGGTTCTCCAAACAGATAAACATTTGCAATCCCAACTATATTATGATAACATAACATAGCTGATATACAACTCAAAAAATGTCTTTTGCTCTTTGTTTCCTAAATTTCACTTCAAGCCATATAAGTTTTCAGCTTGAAAGATTGTTTCATACAGTATTTTTTTTTGACTTTGCTGCAAAGTGCAGGAGTGAGATTCTTGGAGTCAGACAATTTTAATGCTGCTGTAGCAGTTTCTAAGGCACCAGAGAAAAATGCAGAGTATTATCTTGGAATTTCAGTCTGCTTTGGCTACTCACAGTGATCAATAACCATTAGAATTACTGGTGGTAGTATCTGCCTAGATAATTCTAGGGCTTTTCCAGAAATCAGAATAGGTAAACCAAAGTTGTCGTGTTGTAACTTGTTATTTTCCTTTTTAAGTCAGGATTTGCTTTGAAGAAAAGCAAAAACTTGTCAATAGAGAATGGAATGGAGGTAGCATCTATCCAGCTGAACAAATCCAGTATTTAGTATTAGAATAAAACCTAATCAGTTTGAATTATCTTAGATGCTCCAAAGATCTCCCTTCATGTTTCAGAGTGAGGACCACTCTGAAGCATCCAGATCCATCATTGCATTAAAGTCAAAAATGATATCTGGCTTAAACCACTTTTATAACCTTTAAAATCTGTTTTACAGTTCATTTTCTCTGCTAGGTTTTGGAAGCCTGGATATTACCTGTCAAGTTGTCATAAGTAATTAGATGTTTGTTAACTTATTTCTCCTAATAAACAACAGGAAATATTCATGATGAATTTCATTTTCCCCTTAAAAAAATATATTTAATAACTGCTTTGATTAAATATTAAAGCTTTCTTTTGCTGTTACAACCAGACAAAAAATTCCAAATATCAGCAAAATATTTTGTGCACAGTCTTTTTACAACCTGGTTATTATGCTGGACTTTATTGATTGCTAACACCATTGATCAGGGTAATTTCTAGGTGGTCAGGTGAAAGACTGATGGGACTGGCTGTATGATGGCTCAGCAAACCAAAACTTTTTTCATATTGAAAATACCTGAAAATTGGACCTGATGTAGGTAGACAGGGCTGCCTGGCTTTGGGGAACAGTTGAAATTACTGCATTTCCCAGGGAGCCACTAAGATAGAGGGAACCTTTTCAGCCAGCAGGTTTTTATGTGATTCCTTGTGGGTTTTTTTTTGTTTTTTTGTTTTTTTTTTTCCTTTGCTCAGTGCCCATACCATAGTGTTGCCTGGAATGGCTGACCTGGAACAGAGACTAGACAGAGCAAAAGGAATAAAATAGGAATTTATTGAAAGGATTCACCTTGGGCAGTGCAAGAGCCTGGCTGGGGCTACACCCAAATCGAATCTAGGATGGATCCTGGTCATTATTTTTATACTTTTATAAGTTTTGGTTCATCTTGGGGTCAATTATCCAACCACAGCCCCAGGCTATGAAGTCTCAGCCCCCCGGGTTGCCCCTTTTCCCTCGCTGTTGTTTATGATTTTGGGGTACCAGTTGTCCCTGATTCTCTAGCTGGGAAGGGATTATTTTGTCACTACCCTGTGAAGAGAACTCGCTAACACCTAATATGAAGTTTAAGAGTCACACACTAAGCAGCAGAGATTCTGAAAAATATAAAAGCTAAAACCCAAGGCATCAACAGCAGTGACAGAGTGTCAGGCAGTGGTTTGGGGCAGAAGCTGCCATGGTTTGGTTTGGGGCAGAACTTGTCTCCCTCATCTCCAGCAGAGGTGAGGGATGTCAGGAGGAGCTGGATGAGTGCTGGGAGCAGGATCGTTGTCCAGGTGCACCCCGTGCTGGTGGAACAGCAGTTTGCTGTTACAGAAGTGACAAGAGGTTCTTTAAACATGCAAAGAACTTCATTTATTGCCCCATTCAGGCTTGCCTGCCACAGAAACTGTAATGGGTGTGTGCACAAGGGCTGAGGGAGCTCTAATGGCACTGCTGCAACCATAATCTCATATCCAGGCTGAAATAATCCCATCCTTTATCTCAGCACAGCTCTCTTCTAGGTGTGGAACTTAAATGTTGAACTGAGGAAGTGGAGGCAACGTAAACAAAAGGCTGTGGCACACACAGCCTGTTGTTTCTTCAGGGGCATTGGGAAAGCTACAGAAGGCTGTAGGAAGATGCTCCAAGCGAAACGAGGAGATAAATGCTTCCAAAAACCTCCCAGTTTTACTAAAGCTTCTTTATCTGTGCTGGAAGAAAGAAGCTCCTGGGGAGAGTTCTCTCATGACCACATCTTTCCTTACAACAGAGGGAAGAGATCTTGTGGCTGAGTGTGTGCTCCATCAGCAATGTGTGTGTGTGTGTGTCAGGCAGGGCTGGTGGGGAGCTCTGTGCCCCAGGTGCAGCTGCTGTCACTGCAGGTAGCTCAGAGCAGGTGTCACACCTGCAGAGGCGCCCAGGGTTTGCCTTTTGTCGCTGGGTGAGTGCCAGCTGTCCCCTGTGGGCTCACAGCCCGTGGGGAATGGGGATCCAACAAATCTGATCCTACAAACCCTCCCAGGCTGTCCATGGCAAACCAGAGCTCTGTGTGTGTGAACAGCATTGGGAAATTTGGAAATTGGGAAATTTCCTCACACAAAGATGTTTCCTGAGTGAGGAAAGTCTGCAGGGATCAAGGAGCTGCTGCCTGGCTTTGCCCTCCCTGCTGGAATCTGCACTGTTTATTTTCCCTTTTCCTCTGTGCTGTCCCGAATTCCTGATATTTTACCTGCAGAGTGGGGTGAGAGGGTCTCCTTAGATGCAGGATAGGGGGAACTCTAAGAAGTAAAAGAGGCCAGCCTGAATAAAATTCAGCATTAAGTTCTTTGGGTCTTCATTAAGCCATGTCTAAGATTTAGAACATGGTTTCCAGTGCTACTCAAACACTTTAAGTGCTCTTTCACCTAAATGCACTTTTGCATCTGTTTTCCTTGTATAATCATACATTTTTTTTATTGATTTTTCTCTTTGCTCTCTGAGTGGACAAATGTTATATAAAAAACTGGTGTGAAATGCCAAGAAAAATGATTCCTCAAGAAATAATGTGATTTTTAATGTCAGTTCCTGGCAGGCTGGCCCATGTGGAATTATTATGGTATCTTTAGCACCACAATTGATATGTTTAATAATTTTCATTGTGTGTTTGGGTCCCTTTGATGGCTGATGATTAAAGCAAGATTATAAGGTAGACTACATTTGCTTTTGAACACATGAAAAACACAACCTTCCCTTTCCAGCTGCATTCATTTTAACTCTAGCATTCACTAAATCTGTGGTGATTTCTTTTTTTTTCTTTTGAAATGCACTTCTTGTTCCTATTTCAAGAATGAATCATATTCCATTGCTACCCCAAAATATAAGATAACAAAAAATGGTAAAAATTATTGCTTGTAATCTATTATTACAGGCAATCCAACCTGCCAAAACACAATTGCCATTTAATAGGGTGTTTTTTTTGAAAGAATCCCTGTGAATGCTCCATGCAAACTCAAGTTGCCCACAAATTCTGTATTTTCAAAAACAATGCTCCCCTTTAAGCAGCTATAGTTTGTTGTAAATGACAAAATAATCAAAAAAATCCAAGGGCATCTCTTTCCTTTTTTATTTTTTTTCTTGGTCAATCCTTGCAGTCTCCATGGGCATTTGGATCACTGTGATTTGGGACCTGGATAATGTGATATTTGTATTAGGTATTGTCAAAGGCAATGTTCAAAGGGTGGTACATTAGAGCTGTGTTTCAGGAGAAGGAAAATCCTGGTAATACTTAAAAGTATTTCAGCAGGGGATTTTTTTTTCTAGTCTTGTGAATGCCACTGTTTCTGTTTTATGGCAACAAAAATTTAGGGAGAAAGAACTCTCATATTTCCTGTCCTTTACAACAATGTGTAAAATTCCCTCAGTGGAAGCACATATGGAGAAAATTAAAAAGTGTCAACATCCTTTGCAAATGCTCAGTCCTAGTGGCCAAAAATCTTATGCATTTATTACTGCAGTACAGTAATTAGAGATTAATAAGAAATTACAGCATGTTTTGATATTGTAAATACAAAGTGTGAACGATCAGAGATTTTCTTCGAAGACCACTTTGATCTATTTGATTATTTGGACTTTTGGTTTGGGGTGGTTGTTCTTAACACATTCCAAATAGTGGGAAGCTCTGAAGATTAAGGAAGACAAGGGCTCTCATCTGAAAATGTGGCTTCACATCCAAATAATGCACCTTTTAAAGTGTTTCCCATAAATTCCATTTTTGATTCATCCATTTAAGTTACACTGAGCATAACACAACCTGGGCAGGAAACAGCAGAGAAACCAGAGTTGGGTTCCCTCTGAATTTCTGCTGCTGAACCTTACTCTGGTGGCCAATAATTTCATATTTTTTGTCTGAATTTTTATCTGTATGTACAAATGAAGGTGAGATATAGCAACTCCATAAAGTTTCTTAGCTGGGGGAGAAAAAAAGTTACCTACAGCCTATTGCAAATCCTGATGCATCAATACAATATTGTATGGAATTTGTTCCTGTTTTATTCCCTCAAGGGAAATGAATGCTGACTGAAATATCACTGTCACATCTTTTTCTCTCCCAAAAGCACACAAAAGAAGTGGGAAGGCCACAAACTCCTTTGAAAGAAACAACCTTGGAACCCTGGACTCAGCCACAGGTAGGCTGGAACAACTTTTCTGATCACTTCTTTTCTGTAATGGTGGTTTCTGTCAGTGTTCATGGAAATAATCTGCAAAGAAATGCTGCAACGAGTTGCTTTGTGGTTCTTCTGTCACGTGCCAAAATGATTAGTTTTGGTTTTTGGCTGCCCAGACTATTGGTGGTGCCCTTTGAGTTGAAGTCTGAGGTTTTTTTCTGAGCAAGTAATGCCAGCATTATCTTGCCTTCAGCCTGTGCTTCATATGTGCTTAAAAAATTTTGCAGATCTTGACAAAATAGAAGTACTGTGGTAATTTTATTGGTGTGTCAATAAACTGTGAGCATCTGGTGTCGAATGAAGTGCTGGATGTTTGTTATTTTGAGAGATCAACCTTTTGCTTGAGGACTTAACCAAGAATAAAGCAATAATTAATCATGCAAAAAAGCCATAAAGAAACATGGATATTAATATGCTATCTTTCTTAACACAGAATGGGTTTGAATAGTTTGTAGTTACTTGAGCAAATTGTTTATTATAAATGTTCTTTGTGCAGGATTTCAGAGCTATTTTTGCTGTTTATTCCCTGTGTATCAGTGCACTGTACTGCACATGGAATATGTGGCTTCAGAGGTGATGTGAGGGAAGGAAAGCAGCAGTGACATGTGAAATCCTAGAAGTTCAGTTTGTTCTTGGGGCTCTTTACTCCCAAAACTTGTGGCAAATATGGTGTAGGAATTGAGAAGTAGAAATGAAAAATCCCTCACACCTGTGTTCAAGCCTGAGTGCATTGTCCTGTGCTAGGTGCAATGCTGGCTGTGCGGGTTTCCATGGGACAGGCTGAAAAGTTGATTAAAATACAGAAGCTCTCAATTGGTAAAGTCCTCCCTGCAGTCACAGATATGTGGTGGTGATGTTTGTGCATGCAGAGAGGAGATATTTATCTGTAAATCTGCAAGCTTTGTGTTGCAGAGAAGTCCCTGAGCTGCTGCTCTCCCAAGCACAGGATTTTCCCTCCTTTTCCCAAATCAGAGGCTCCCAGGTGCAGAGTGTGTCCTGGCCAAACCTCCCAAATCCTCCATCCAGGCACCTGCTAATCACAGCAGTTAAGCCCCATCGATCTGTGTCTGCACTCAATAATGTTTATGTGCAGTCCTGCAGGGCTTGCTGAGCTCCTCAGCTACCAGCACAAGTTAACTCTTGGTGTGCAGGAGCAAACTGCAGGCAAGGGTCGGGTCCCTGCAGCTCCTGTGCATTGCATGCACCCAGCATCGTGTCCCAGCTGATGGAGCATTGAGGGAGGGCTGGTGGGCTCCTCCTGCTTCCATCTCCTCACCTGCAGCTTGCAGCTGGGGCTGGGCTTGGCTTCTTTGGGAGCATTTTGGCTTCAGAGTTGAGAGAGGAGTTGTTGAAGCAGCTTGGTCCTGTGGCTGTCATTTAGTGGGGCACTGGTGGGTGAATTTTGCAGCCACTTTTCCTTGGTGGTTCGTGTGATTTTTGCCAGCAGTCCTGTCAACGGATTATTCTGTTGCACTGTCCCAGTGCTGATGGGAATCCTTATTCCTCCTGAGCATACAGACCATCCCCATGTTCTTTGCTTCTGGAAACTGCATTTGCAACAGATTTACTGAATAACCACAAAGATTAAAATTTATAAAATTTTTTGGCATTCCTATTTATTTTTTTACTAAAAGCCAGTCTGTTTTCTGAAACAAATGCATACAAAGAATCTAATGCTAATATGCTTTTTTATTTCTTGGAGAGAAGAAATGTAATCAACAAAATCAAAAACTGCTGGAACCATTATTGTAGCAGAAAATTAAATTAGTTGTTAATTCTTTCATGGATGTAATTCTGGCCACTGCAAATCCCTCCTTAGGTATTTTGTATAAAGTGAGTAAAAATTCATGGCATGGATAAAAGCTTTGTCTATTTTATGAGCAACAGGCAAATGATCCAAATGGTGCTCATAAAGCAAATGGTTCCCAACTCTAAAAGGAGGACAAATGTATTTAAAAGCTGCTGGAATGAACCACGGGTAAAGCCAATTCCTCTGTACACAAAGGTGCTAGTTCCATGAAAGTTGTCTGAATCCCTCTCACAACTACACACAAGGGAGACACTCACAAAAAAAAAAAAAAATCATTTTGTGTGCTTGGGCTGCTCAGTGCTGAGAGCTGCTGTGGGATGAGTTGTGTCAGCAGAGAGAGAATGAACAGCCCAGAGCAGGGTTTGTGTGCAGGGCCAAGGGGCAGTGAGGCAGAAAGAGCCACATCTGGCCCTGGTGCAGCAGCAGGGCAGGGGCTGGTGCCCATCATCATCATCATCATCCTCAGCAGGGCAGGGGATGGTGCCCATCATCATCATCCTCAGCAGCAGGGCAGGGGATGGTGCCCATCATCATCATCCTCAGCAGCAGGGCAGGGGATGGTGCCCATCATCATCATCCTCAGCAGCAGGGCAGGGGATGGTGCCCATCATCATCATCATCAGGGCAATTTCACACTGGGGTTAGAGCCTGGGGAAGCAGGGAACAGGGATTTGTGTGCCCAGGGAGGGATTTCTGCTGCCAGTGATGCCATGGCTCCCTCTTGCCCTCTTGGCTCAAGGTTGGATCTTGGAAGCAGCCAGGTTTTGCTGGGAATTTTGAAACAGCTCTGCAATTAGATAAATAAATAAAAATAAATAAAAGAGCTGTAGTGCTTTGTCAGGCTCATTTCTTCTTCTGTGTGGTGGGGTTTTTGTTCTTGGTTTTACAGCTGTGGTTTTTAGGGTTTTTTGGCTGTGGTTTCTTAAGTTCACAGAGCAGTATGACATTGACATTGTAGGAATTCTTTTTGCATGGCCGTGCCTTTTAACTTGTAGTTTTCTGCATCTTTTTTTGTGAACTCAGTGAATGGTAACTGATGTTACTGCCTGGAAAATAAAGTATGAGAGGCTCATTCTGATAAATTTGGGACAAGACCTCTGCAGATAAGGAACACGTGTGGGAGTAGTTGCCCAAATAGACTTGTCATTGGTTTACAAGCTTTATTTAAATGCTAAATACCATGTATTCCTGTGGTTGTGTTTTTTGCTGCTTTGCCTGATTAAACATTTAGCTGATAAACCCTGTCAAGGCTGTTCAGAGCTACTGTGGTTAAGATTATGTATTTATAGCCTCTATATTTACAGTCCATTATAAACAGGACAATTTAAAATCAAAGTAATCTGTGATTGTTTAAACTTTTGAGGTTGCTGGTGCTGAATTTCGTGTGGCAGTGACACGGAATAATATTGGTCACCATGATTCTGAATCGGAACAAATTGTTCTTCCAGACTTTGGCAAGGTGAGATTGGTCTCTTCTCCCAGGTAACAAGTGACAGGATGAGAGGAAATGGCCTAAAGGTTTGCCAAGGTTTAGATGAGAAGGCAGGGAAAACTTCTTCACTGAAAACACTGGAATTAGGCTGCCCAGGGAGATGGAGGAATCACCATCTTCAGTCCTCCAGGATTCCATCATTACTGGGAAGATGAATCTAGAAAGAGACAAAAGGGATTTACCATTTTCTTACTGAAAAGGAACAATGCTTGAGTTTCAACTGCAGTAGTGGCAAATAGTGAGGTTTGCCAGCATGACAGGTACAACAAAACTCCCACTCTTCAGTAGCAGAATATTTTGGATTTAATTTTCTTTTTGGTGACTCCTACATCACTGTCTATTATATTTCTCTGTGAAATAATTCATACAAGTGGTGCCTAGAGGTGTTCAATGGGATAAAATGTGAGAAGGTGATGTTAGTGCTGTAGCTTTTTATTTGTTTATTAATTGCAAGAACTCCAAGTGCTTTTAGTCGCTGAAGATAATGGCTAAAAAGCCAGGATACAGCTGCATTAATCTTCCTGGCCCAAATGCAGTATAATTACTTTAATGAACACGTTAATTTATCCAGGCTCCTCGTGCTCTTCCTCCTTCACAGCTCATGCTGTCAGTAGCAACTGAGACAATCATGACCCTCTCCTCAAAGTCCTCTGGGGGGGATTTAATTTAGGTGTCTGAGGATGATGATTTGCACACTCATGTGTTAAAATAAACGATCTCTCACACCAGCAAAGCTTTATTACCACCATTCCACAGCTCTGAGCATCACAAGTAGGAACAACAAGATCCAGACTAAATGCAGCCATTTGTGTCTCAAAAGCAGAAGAGGATTCTTCTGAATCTATAGTTTTGTTTTCTCTTTATTTGTGTGCAGAGCACAGTCCATTTTTATTTTTATTTTTTTTAGCAAAATTACTTTTTCTGGAAAGGCAAAACCACTCAGACTCAAATCTAATTACAAATGATAGAGTGTAGGGGTTTTTTTGCTCAATTTTAAAGAATCACTTTATAATCTTGGAACAGTGGATAACAACATCACTAATCCAATATTTTAGCAGTAAATACGTTTGATGATGGGAATTGCTACACTAATCTTATATCCCTCCACAGTATAGTTAAGAAATCCACAGGGGGTTTTACTAATCAGTTTTTGTAAAGTAAATCAAGTCGTGTAATTCTCGTTGCCTCCAAATGCCCAGCGATGCAGCCACTGCCTTGTGCAGCACTTTGTGTTCTTTTCATGCAACACGAGCCCTAATCTGCAGCCAGGCTTTCCCCTGAGCATTTCTGGAGAGAAAAGTCTCCAAGCACCCTCTGACAGAGATGTCTTATTAGAGGAGCTGGCAATTCACCTGGTTCCCCTCACCTCCTGCTCACAGGCAAAAAGCTGCCAATAATAAATAGAATCCAACCACTTTTGCTACTCCACTTCTGATAAATGTGCTTGAAGGTACTTATTTAGGCACTCATTTTATTGACAAGTGAGATATATTGCAATATGGCTTGTGGTTTGCTCTTGGCTTTAAAAAACATTCAAAATTAAAATAGGTTTTGTTTGTTGTTTTTTTTTTTAATTATAAAAAGAGTGTTTTAAATTAAGAATAAATATTAGTAACTGTGGTTAAATATTTGAAGAGAAGCAATTAGTAAGAATTTTGTGCATATTTTGTTCCCACAGTTCATGGTTATTGAATTATTGTTCGTGGAGTCCTGGTGTGCTCTGTTTGCTTAGGTCACAGCTTGAGCCTTTAGGACTCAAAACCAGTCAAAGTCAGAATGAAAACAAAGCTTTATTCCTGGTTTGGTGTCTTCAATAGAAACTAGCCACTAAACAGATTTATACAGTCTATTCACACCCGGGTTATATTCAGTATTTACCACCCGTGTGCTTAAAATATTCCCATTTTATTTGGTGCCTTAGTAAATTCAAATATTCCTTGAATATGTTTCTTATTTAATGAAACTTCAGTTGTCATCCTGAGTGCTAACACAAAAGACTTGTTAAAATAAAAAAAACCCAAAAAACAAAACAACAACAAGAAGAAAAAAAAAAACAAAAAACCCCCCAAAAACTAGGAAAAAAGGAAAAAAACAACACAGTAATAAAAGACTAGATCAGAGTAGAAGGTATGGGGATCCTAAGTGCAATTAGAATTGTCTACATCAATATCTGAATTGTTTTTGAGCACTCCAGTCTTAAAACCTGATACTTCATCTCTTCAAATGGAGGCCTCCCAAACTTGAAGCCAACTTGGAGGCACAGTTGTTATGGTGTGATCTGAGTATCTGCAGGAATGAAATAATGTTTTATTAAGAAACTTAAACACACTAATTACTCCTGACCTCCTGAAGAAATCATGTATCCTAAATCAGGGTGCAGCTCTGCAAGGTGACTCAGTGGAAAGGGGCATTAACAATTTCTTCTCTATTGATGGTTTCCCCTGGTTCCAGTTAATGTGGAATAGAACACCACCAACTCCCCACATGTGAACCAGTATGTCAGCCTGTAGTAGGCCACTGGGAGTATTCAACTGCAAAATAAAAAAGATAATTACAGGATGTTTGCAAATAAAAATCTTAATTCTAATTAAATCAAGACTTACACCACAGCAGAGCAGAGTTTCTGAGATTACCTGGCCAACAGGAAAAACTCTATTTGTATTAATCTAGTAGGATTTCAGACAGGCTTTACTCATATATAAAATATTTTTTTAAGATCTAGTTTTGCATGGCAGTGGAGGTCAGTGGCTGGTGTAGCTGAAAAGTCACTCAGAGAAAATAAGGCCAAAAAGAAGCAGGCTCACAGAGCTGTGAGCACTGAATTCACTATTGATTTCAGCGGGGGAGACTATTACAAAAGCAGAAAATAATTCCCATTTCATTTATCTGTCTGTTTTCCAGACCAGCTCGTGATTCTATGATAAAAAGCCTCTCAATGTGAGCCAGCACAGAGTTCTCTCATGAGTTAATTAACACAGCCAGGCATCCCCAGACAGTTCCGTGCAGCTCTGGGGCTGCAGCAGGCACTGCTGTGCCCATCACACTGCTCCGTGTGCCCCCACAGCCCAAACCTCACAACTGCTCCATGCAAATCCACCTCCAGCAAAGGCTTCAGGTCCTCCTTGAAATATTTAAATTGTTTCTAAGTCGTTCACCTTGTAGGATATCTTTTCTTTTTTTTTGTCCACTGTGACAGTGATGTTGTCTGCCTAATTCCCTTTGGCTCACACTGTTAAATCTTTTTTTTTTCCTCTTGCTTCTGACATGTCAGTGTTGCTATCACAGACTGCAAAGAGCAAGGAATTGGTAGGAGGAGCAGGGAGCTCAGCTGTAGAGCATCCCCTGGACCCTCAGCCCGGTGTGCATGCAGACAGGTAACCCCAAAAACTCTGAGTGTGCCTCTGGCTGGGGTGCAGGGAGTGCAGGGAGGGAGCTGTGCTGCTCAGAGCAGCCAGGACTTTTCTCCTCCTTTTCCTCACGCCGAGCTGGGCACTGGGCAGTGAAACATGCAGTGGCAGTGTTTAACCAGGGCAGGTAGACAGCTACTCCCTGGTCTTTGGACATGCACGAAGCCCTGTCAGTGTCCGGGGAAATCTGCTTTCAGAGAATGCAGATGAGGTCTGTGAGGTGCTCAGTTCTCCACGGGGATGCTCAGAATCATTTCCTCCCCACGATATTTCTCTGCCATCAGCCCCTTTTGGCAAGGGAGCAGAAACATCCTCCTTATTGAGGAGGAAGCTCTGAGTATCAAAACCATTAAGTGCCATCGGACTGTAACTTGCTGTGAGCTGTGCTCGACTTGTATAAATCCCCAAATGGAAACATAAATTAGCTGTGGTTGCTGGAGAGTCCCTCAGCCAGTGCCCACCTGGCTGTCAGTGGCAGGGGCTGTGCTCAGAACAGACCCATCCCTTCCCTGCTCCACCAGCACAGGGATTTATGCAGCTGGGAGTGAGAGGAGCAGCTTGAAAAGCCCTTGGAAAACGTGAACATAATAAAATCTCTCTGGTGCTGTGTTTTAAATCTTGAAAATGGTATTGGCTTCCACGTGGGTCTTTGCATGGAGAGTGTTTGAGGGAAAGTTTTTGGAAGTTTTGGGTTGTCAACTCTTAGTTGATCTCCTGAGGTTTTTTAGGAAAGTTATAACCATCTTTTCCTGGTGGTGGAGTTTTTGTGTGCTTGGTTGGCTTTTTTTTTTTTAAGTGTAAACTTTTCCAATGTTTAGTAAGAACATAAATGTCTTAAAATGATGAATTAGTGACACAAATTTTTTTGTTCTGGATAGCAAACAGAGCCATAAAGTCTTCCCAGAAGGAAGCACTCGGTGCATTGTGAGCTCTTCACCTGCAGAGCTTCACTCCAGTTGTGATTTTGTAACACTGAATATTTTACTATTGGTCACAAAGGATGGAGGCTGAAACCCAGTGTTAGGGGACAAATTATTCATAAATTCCATTAAGGCTCCCAGTGCACACCCAAACTCTCTCACATATTTCAGTGTTGAAAAGAGATTTTGCCTGAATTTAGTTAACTGAAATGTGGGATTTCACCAGTCCATTAATTTATATGGTTATTGTTTTGTGTCTGCAGTGGAGATGGTGGCTCTGGGTTGCCAGGTTGCTCACCCTCTCAGGCAGCTCCTCATCTGCAAAATCAGTTGTTTTTCTTGAAGGATATTTTATGGCCTGATTAATTTTTTGGCTGGAAATTGTTGCATATAAAGCAGATATGCTCCAACTTGGTGCCCCAGTGCCTACAAGGTAATGGGTATTATGGACTCATTCAATCCCAAATGAGATTAACACCACTGCTCTCTCCATCTGCCTCTGAGAAAGAATCCAATAAATAACGAGGAGACATTATCAGAGTCAGCATTTGCAGTGGGTTTGAGTTCCTGCAAGGGGACAGGGACCTGTCACAGGGTGCAGGTGCCACTCAGGGTGCCCTGGTCGTGTCCTTTTAGCCCAGGGCAGCACTGTCCTTTAAAATGGACATTTCTCACGGGGCAGCAAAGCTGCACAGGGCTTCTTGCTAAGATTTTTTTTGGTTTTCCTCACCTAAAAGAGATTCCAAGCAGTGAAAAATGAATGGTGCTGTGGGGACTTTTCCCATTCTGACAGCTTTTGATTGCAGATGGAGATGCTGAGCTGGGAATGTCAGAGTCCAGGCTGGCCCCAAGGCTCCCCTGCCTGTGTCCCCTGGTCTGCATCCCAGTGTCTGTGATGTGGAGGGTCAGGGGGTGCCCTCTCATAATTAGCTCAACAAATGAGATCTTCCTCCAGATCTCTTTTTCTTTGTGTTGTCCCATTCCATATTTCTGCAGAGCAGGAGCAGACAGTGATTCTCAGGCCAGAGGAGTTCCAGCCATTTCTGTCCCTCTGGCTGAGCCTGCCTCTGTCACTGTCCAACAGCACAACTTTGTGCCACAGGTAGGACAAATTACAGGGAGGGACGAATTACCTCCAAAGGATGCTGGCCTGGACTCAGTTGACACTGAAATGGTGTTTTCAGCCTCTGTTCTACCTGCCTGGAACTGAAGGACACAGATGAACAGCAGACTCTATGTGCCAACTCAAAATACACTTAAAACAGATTTTTAGAATACAGAATTTGTCTTTTCTTAGAAAATAAAATGGTTTTGGTTGGCAGCTGACTCTGCCTTGAAGAAGGAAGGGTGTAGATCATTCTTTCTATGGATGAACTTCTTCAATTGAAAGGCTCCTACAGAATTTTTCCATGCTGTTATGAATACAAACTGTTTTTTTTTTTTTTTTTCTGGAATGTTACAAACTAGTTCTAAGTGAGTTGCTTATTAAGCTAAATTAGGGAAAATGCCATTAGAAAAGGATGCCAGGCTCCAGACAGGAAGTGTTGGTGCTGCAGATCAGCATCTAAAGTTTGGAAAATGATCAGCAAAACTTTACATTTTGGCTTTGTTTTGAAATGCTTTATGCTTTCCCAAATACCACAATTAATTGTGGTGCATTGTGCTGCTTCTCTAACTCTAACAGATACTAGAAGTTTCCCAGACTCAGAAAAGAATTAATGTTGCAAACAGTCTGACAGTGGTTGGGTGTTTGCAGTGGAATTCATCATCCCTGAAAAGATGCATATTCTACTGCTTTGTTTTGAAATCCATAAATTTGCACAGTACTTTGTAATGCCCTGGATTTCACTATATATCTGCAGTACAGATGGTGTAAACTACAAACCGAGGCAGAAATTGCACTTTGTTTTATTTGTCATGCCCTCTCTTCGTGCTGCTCTTCTCCCTCGGGATTTTATTCTAAATTCCTCTTCACTCTTCAGCAAAGATTCACATAAATTCCCAAGGTTGCCTCCATTTGTGGAGACTTCCTCTGCCAGGGTGCTCACACTCAGTCATTGCCATGGACAAGATGAGTTCTAGGTGCTTATTTAAAGTTAAAAGTTTTCAGGGCAATATCCTAATCTGACGTGCTATTAAAAATTAATTAATTACTAATTACCAAAGTATTTGCACTGTGGGGACATTTTTAGTACTGGGTTGTTTATCTGGTAGTATTTCAAACTTTATAGGAATTCAGAGAGTAAAATATGTTACTTCCCTAGAAGAAAACCTGATTTTTACAGCGATCCTCTGTCTTGTACAGGTTAAAATTTTCTCCTTCCCAAGTTTTATTTTTGGATTTTAAGGATCATTTCCCAGAGTCAGCTAGGTTGGAGGAGATCCCTGTGCTCATCAAGTCCAAGATCCATGAAATCTTTGCCATCCACAGTGGATTTTTATGTTTAATCTGTGCAGCCTGCCTGGGAGGTGCATGGTGGTGCATGAGGCACTCAGGTCTCAGTGAGAACAAGGCTCTTGGTTCTTTTAAATTCTGATTTTTTTTTCCTTTAACTGTTTTCATACGTGTGCCTAACACACAGAACTCTGTCTATTTAAGTGAGGATGCTTTATGATCTGTTTCATTCTTTCTATTTCAGGATTTACAAGTGTTGTGACTTGGAAACATCTGAACATTTTTATTATTTTTTTTTTATTTTTTTATTTTGTGAGGAGAAGCAGTGTGAGAGGGAAGAGTTTGCTGGCTTTCTCTTTTCAGAACCCAGCTAAAACGCTCAGCTTCTGGGCTTGGCAGTTTTACAGCAACTTGATAAAATAAAAATAATCGTGCCATCACTATTTTATCTTCCTCCTTTCAGATGTGCTTCCTTCAGAATCGCTTCTTCCTTTCATATTTGTGGCTCTGTGCTCAGCAGCGTGGCAGGCTGTTCACAAGCTCTGCCAAGCTGAGGATTTGAGAGAAAGTAAACAACTCAGTTGGAAACACGGATAGCAAGACTTGTGGAGACTCTAAGAAGCAGAGATATGCTGCTGTATTATACAGGAGTTCACTTAATGGGAAAAAAAAAAAAAAATGCAGTTTTCCCCTTGCAAGGAACGGATCTCTCTTGCTGGCCATTGTGAGAAGCCAGCCGTGCCCAGCACTCTGTGCAGAAAACTTCTCTGGCAACTTGTTTTGTAGCGCTCATCCTGACTGAGGGGAGGGGAAAAAAAAAAAAGGAGGATTTTTTTGCCCTCAGTTAGAAGATAAAGCAATATTTATAAGGAATAAAGGCACGTGCTGGAACCACCTAGAGGGAGCTGGGAAATTCCCGAGGGAGCTGCAAGATGGGCAGTAATTGAAGGAGTCTTTTCCTCCATGTAAAAAAAGTTTTTCCTCGCATATTCCTCAAATATTGGTTTACTTGCGAGTGATATTTATTCCGTTGGCTACGAATCCATTAGTGGTGCTTTACTCCAGCAGATTTTAGTTTTTGCAAACGGGCACGATTAAACTCAGCAGCTTCTCCAGTAATTTGTGTATCACTCCTACCCTCACCAAACAGCACTGAGATGAAAGACAATTCTTAATTATCTTCCTGGAGAGGAGGTGGGGCTTAGCTATTAAGAAACAATCTTAAAAACATTGTCTAGTGCAGCTTTCCTGAGGAATAAATATTGCTGCTGGAGAATTTCCCTCCTCCTGCCTCTTCTGTGCTCTTCTGACAGGCTCGAACTCTCTTTCCATGTCTCCACAATGATGAGGCTCTGATTAGACCTCGGAATTTTTACTTTTTCAGTTCATCCTTAAGTTTGTGAGGCCCTGAGACATCTATATTAGTTTAAGGGACTGCAGGTAACTCGTGCTGTGTATTTTCCTGAATTAATTCATCCCTCTTGGAAGCACACTTCAGGTCTTCAGGGATAAATTTTCACTGAAAGACCTTAACAGATGTTTCTACCATTTTTTTTTTCCCATTGGTATCTCTTTGCTTTAGAAACCTCAGGATGTGTCTGACACTGTACATTTAACATAGTGCTTATCACTTGCACTCAGATATCAGAATTATTGGACAGCTGGAATTTAATAGGTAGCTGTTACACTTACCAACGTTTTGAACAGGAAAATTCCTGTTCTGCTTTTGTATTGTCTTGAGAGATTATATTTTTGAGTGGAGCCAGCCAGGTATATCTTAAACATGTTTTAATAATTACCAAAACATTTATACAGGTCCTTACTCAGTGATCTTCCTTCTCCAAATAAACCAAACTGCCTTGGAAGGGAAGGGCAGAGTGCAGAATTCACAGCACAGAGCAGCTTTTCTTGTGATGCTGTAGCAGGATCAGGGCAAACCTGTGTTGGTGGGAACACAGAAAATAAAGAATGCAGCAGAAGAGCAAATAAAAAGGGCTGCAGAAAATAAATGCTTCTGAATTAGTCTGTTTAGCCATGATAGATGCCTTGTCAACCTGCTGCACCTAAAAGCTAAATACATGGGTTGGAAAGGAGAAAAAAAAAAAGCCAATTGAAGAAAATCAATCATTGGGGTGTAGGCTATTAAATGTTGACAAGTGGTAAAGGCTGGTTATACTGCTCTGAAACTTCGGGGGATAACAAAACACCTTTGAGTAAACTTAGACTCTTTAAATCAAAAAGGAAAGTTCGCTGCTTTTCTTCATGGCATGATATGTCAGGGGCCAGTATTCTCAGAGACTGTTACACAGTGTGAAATTACTGGTTTGCTCAGTTCTTTATATTTCTGACCTTGAGATCTGGATCATTATAGTCCATGCCCCTGACGAGCTGCAGAGTTCAGAACGGGCTGAGGCTCTGCAACAATAATAAAAAAAAAATCTGATTTTTTTTTTGTTTTAGTTAAATAACGAGCAATAATGTTAACACAAAGTGGAAGTCAGGTAACTGATTAATTTCATTCTGTCGGGAGCAGTGCACAGAGAGGCCACACAGCTTCTCCATTTGTTTTTCTCCTACAGCCAAAGCATTTGCCACACAATTGCATGCAAATGCAAACCGAGGTCCTAAGGAGACAAAGTTTCAGACTCCTTGGAATTGCTTTCCTAAAACAACAAAGCTTCCATTGATTTCTACTTCCCCAATATGTTTTAGACTGAAAGGTTTAAATTGTTTAAATTTATCTAGAAAAGCGGGAGGACACGTGGGGTGTGTTAACAGCGTGGAGACCCAGGGCTCCAATTCCCTGTTTCCTTCTTATTGATGTGCCTGGGTTAGCTGGTGCTTCTGCCTCCTCCCAGGGGCTGGGGACTGCTGATCAGCATTTGCTGGGTGAAGGAAAAGGAGATGGTGACCAAATTTAACTGTGCCAGCCCTGTCAATGCCTAGGAAATGCACTTCTTACTGCAGTCAGTGTTGGAATAAACCAAGGGGTAGTAGGTGATGAACAGCAGTCATCACTCCAAGTCTTCACTCACCACATTACCAGGAAGAAACAGGAAAACAAAGAGCAAAAGCATGGTGTGTCTAGCCCTGACTGTTGGTGAGTTTTTTAAAGAGATTATTTCATCTCCCTTGTAATTAGAGTTTGTTTTTTCTCTGAGATGCCGTGCTGGGGTGTTGTGACACATCTGAGCCTTTGGCACAGGCTCTGGTGGCAGGATTGTGCTCCACAAAACAGCAGCTCTGGGATCCTGAAGGAATCTGCTCTGGGTCTTTCCTAAGGCTGTTCTGATTTTTGGGTCAGCTTTTACAAGGCAAGGGCAGGTGGATGTAAAAAGCACTTGCTTAAATCATGACTTTAGTATTCTTCTGAAAGCTCTTCTGGCAGGGTGTTTACCTCAGAGTTAGCCACAGTTGCCTGACACAAAGAAGAAATTGCCTCCAAATAAAAGCCCACTGGAAAGGATCAATCTTCCATAGCAGCAGTGAGCTACTGGAACAAAGAGCAAAAAGTTATATTGTGTATTATATGGCCTGTTAGTGACTCCTAGGCATGGCTGCAGAGGAATCAAGGCTCCTCTGGGCACTGGAAGGAGCTAAATATAAAACTGCTAATTAAGCCCCGACTAAATTAATTTTACAGGGTCCTTCCTACAGGTGTCATCCCATGGTTATGGCAGATTTTCTGGAGAAATTAAGGCCAGATGAGGAAATGGCACTGCTGTTGTGCATCTGGTTTTCTTTGGAAACAAATAACACAGAATATTCTGTGGTGACCTTACCTGCATGAGGCAGAAGGAAATCTTCAAATTACAGATGTGGTTGTAAGGATTTTTCAATTCAATTGTTGCTGCTGCTGAAGTTAGCAAGGAGGTGCAGAAATGCAACTTTTGCCTCTGTTACCTGTCAGAGCCCATTCATTTAAGGTCTCGTTAGTAAAGCTGCAGTTCAAAAAGCAACTTCAAAGCACCAAGTGGGGCAAAAGCCCAAGAGAGCAGCTGTGGCAGGAGGGGTGTGCTGGTATCCAGATATCCTTCCCTGAAATGCTGCTGTGCGTGCCGAATGGAACTTCAAAATGACTTTAAAACCAAGAATTTCTAAGCTTGTAATTGGGTTTTGTGTTTGTTTGTCTTCTGTTAGTTGCCTCCTTGATGATATTTTGTTTTCTTATACTAACTGTTGTTCAAGAAACCCAGATTAGATTTTCTTCTTGCAATAACTTTGGAGATGCAAAAGAGTGAGGAGATTCAGAACGTTTCAGGAAGGCAAAGACATCTGGAACTCTAGAAATTCCTTAAATTCGTCCACAACTTTTAGTCTATGTTCTTCGAGTTCAGGGAACTGGAAAAGTTTAAGGGCTTGTTTCACTGGTAAAATCCTTACTTTAAAATAGATCCTTGATGTCATGCATGAGATAAATCATAGCAGGGGTTGTTTTGACACTCTGGAGCGTTGTTATATTATGCACTGGTTTCCCAAGAGATCTTAAAATTTAACAAGCAGAGGCCAGTGTGAGTAATGAAATGAGGCAGCAGTGTAGCCATTTCAATTACACTTTTATTACACAGCCATCCTTCCTCCAGTGCTTTAGACTTGGTGCAGTGCTTAGCAGAGGATGAAGTGCTCCGTGTGAAGGAAGCAGAGCTCTGATTTTCTGGCCAAGTGGGCACTGTGATTTCAACTGGCTTTGACAGCAGGGCTGGGGCTGCAGCAGTGTGGAGGGAAGGGATGCTCTGCTTAACTTCAGCGCCTGAGACCCTGCTCAGAGAATTATAATATTTGATAATTATTAATATTAGGAACAGAGGTTTAGGTTCCTCTGCTTTGTTTTGATGGTTCAAGTCTATGGTTAACAGTGATCACTTTATTTTCCCCTCCCTCCCCAGTTTGCACTACAACAGCTTTAATATTAATCATGTTCCTTATCTTTTCTCACTGCTTATCTCATAATTATCTGCTTGTACCATGAATTATTCCTGGATGTTTATTTCTAATATAGGCTATCATCAGGAAAGGCTATTACATTTTTTGAGGAGCTCCAATGTAACTTGTACTTTAGATTATGAACATAAGTTCTCTTTGCATGGCCACAGACAGCAACAAGCGTGCTATATGTAGAAATACAAAGTTAAACATCTGAAAGTTTAAAGCATATTTCTCATTTATTCCATTTTAGGGAGCAATTTGAAGGCATCACAAGGCATTCCACTAAAATGACTTTCCATTTAGGACTGCAATAACAGCACCAGGCACAGGAACTCCTCTTGGGTTGCACAGGACATTAAACAGCTTTTGTTTCTGGAGCAAATTTATCCTGTGGCCTCTGCATGTTTTAATTTAGGCACCTAAGGGTGATATTTCTTGAACCCTCACCCTGCTAAACCAGTGGCCAGTGCAGGTGGCACCAAGGATTCACTGGGCACGTTTTGGGCAGTGCAGGGATCACCCCTGCTCCCCTCCCCTGGAGCTGCTGCTGTGTCAGCCTGGGGCTCACTGGGGTTATTAAATTCCCATCAGAACACACCAACTCTCATTCTAATGCAGTGCTGTCAGAAATCTCCCTCCATGTCTAAGATAATTGTTAATTTAGACCACTTGTGTCTTTCTGAGATTAGCAAGAAGGGAATCTCTTTTTCCTCCTTTTACCAGCAGCCCTGTTAAACCCTTTCCTGAATGGAAAACGATTACAGGTCTCAACTGACAAGCTACAATTTTTTCAATTCCTGAAATGTCGTTTATAATAACAGCAGTGACTAGCACAGCACACCTACAATATTTGTGTTGTGAGGAGCTCTGATTAGAATTTCAGCTGGTACCAAGGGGGGAGTTTTGGGTTTTTTTTTTCTTTGCAGAAAGAGGCTGCTATTCATGTCCACAGCTACTCTGGCTAGCAACGAGTATTCACATTCTTTCTAAAAAAAAATATAAAAATTTGACAGTATAAATGCACACTGATGGAATATTATTAAATTCTTCTGATTAGAAATGGATGTGCAACATTTGTCCCTTACAGAAAGTATTGCCAGGCTATGGTGCAGTGAGAGCATATGAGGGAAAATACTCAATTTTAGAAAATGCAAAGGAAAAATTATTTTTTTTCCCTCTATTTGCTATTTCTGCTCTGAGGGGAAAAAAAAAAAGTGCAAAAGGCTGACAGATCTAGTGTTTGAGAGCAGAACTGTATTTCTTTGCCTTTCTTAGGCAGTTTTTTTTTGTTGGTTTTTTTTTTTCTTTGTAACTAGCACATATTATAAAAACTCCTAAATGTGCTGGAATGTTCATGGAGCTGATGGTGGAATAGTGCTGGTGTGGGGGGTAGCACTCTAAAATTCAGGAACTTTAGGAGCTGCATGCCTGGGTACCAGGCTCTGAAGTTTCTCCCATCTCACCCCGTGGTTGTGTCAGGACATTGTTTTTGTGGCACCTTCACACCCCAAACCCAGCACCTGCAGGAAGAGCCCTGCAAGGCTGGGTTGGCTCAGGAGTGGGAGCTCCTCTTGTTTTTTTTTTTTAATTGCACACCCCTCAATCAGTGTTGGGCACTCTTATTTTCCCTTGTAGTACCTGTGAGCTGGAATTAGCCATTTATTATACACCCTTTTTTTACTTTGCTCCTGAGCTTAGAAAAGGAGCATTCTGTGGGACAAAATAAAGTGAATATCTTGATGCAAAGAATTTCAATCAAAAAATTGCTTCTCAACCATTTAGCCAGCCAGCCTGTTCAATTTTGGATAGATGACACACTTCTCTGCTTCCTTTCACTTTTTTTTTTTTTTTTTTAATCATTCTCATAAAATACACCACTGCAGCATAAAGAATGTTCCATCTGACAATATGCATACGTATTTTCCAGGAATAAATTAGGACATTTCCCAATGCTCCAGCACATCACTGTTTAATATAGGCCAATAGATCAAAGGCAACCACTGTAGTTTCCCTCCTGGGGCTGTTCAAGCCACTGTAAATGTGACCCTTTCTAATAAGTGCTGTATTATTTAGAAAGCCAGAGTTAATCTATTCAAGAAGTTATTGAATTTGGGCTTCTTTCTAAATTCATCTTGCTGTGGCATGGAAAAAGATGTCTCTGGTTATCGAGTGAATATTTTTGTTACCACCTGCACCTCCCACCCTGTGTCACATTTGGAGAAGGAACCAATACCAGAGCCAAGCAGTAACTTCACATTCCTTGTGTTGAGCCCTCCAGTGGTTCAGGAGATTCTCACTTTGCAAAGGAATCCAGAGAGGAACATACAAAAAGGATTGAATTTTGACATTTGGGATTAATCTCTGCAAAGCAATTTCCTCGTTCTGATGGTGAGCTGTATTTTAGTGATGACATCCATGGGATTTCCCTCACAATACAACATGAGGAAAATTGCTGTGTGTGTGTGTAAGAGAAACGAGGAATGCTGTGTATGACTGGAAAAGTTGGATGGAAATACAAGCCCCACTCTGAGAGATTCTTGTGTATTCATTAAAACTTTAAACACCAACAATAAGTAGGAAAATTTGGGAGCTTCCCTAGAAATTTTGACTAAATGGATTAAATATTAGTGCACTAAAAATCATCTCACCATTGAATTATCAGAATCTTATGACTTTACAATCTTTCCTAGCAGTACTACTTTATTGTGGAATTACTGCGACAAGAATTGAAGGGAAAGAAGAACAGACAATTTTATGGAGGTCAAAATGAAAAAAAATCCTAATCAGCAAATCATCTTTTGTTTTAGCAGTATTTCAGTTAAAGGTCAAAAGCTTCCTAATGTCCAGTAAATAGCTTTTAGATTAAGAAAGGATGGCAAGGCTTTATTTTTTTTTAAATTTTATTTTTTTAATTTTTTTTTTGTTAATTTGCAGTAAGAGAAATCTGGAACAGCCAGAGTTCTCTGCCAGATCTTTAACCCAACTTACAGCTATGTCTGATATCTCTTGTTTCTAATTGGAAGCTGTTAATATCCAGTTTCATCAGGAGGATAGTAATATTTATAATAATATTCGCTGGTTTGCAGGCAATACTGCTTATTTCTGTAAATTCCTGCCATGTTTTTGTTTCTTTGTTTGTGGGTTTTGTGTGGGGTTTTTTGGGGTTTTTTTTGGGGTTTTTTTGGTTTTTTTTTTGTGGTTTTTTTTTGTTTGTTTGTTTTTTGTTGTTGTTGTTTTGTTTTTTTTTTTTGGTTGGGTTTTTTGTTTTTGTTTGTTTGTTTGTTTTTTGGGTTTTTTTTGTTGGGTTTTTTGGTTTTTTTGTTTTTTGGGGTTTTTTTTTGGTTTTTTTGGGGTTTTTTTTGGGTTTTTTTGTTGTTGTTTTTTGTTTTTGTTTTTTTGTTGGGTTTTTGTGGGTTTTGTTGTTGTTGTTGTTTTGGTTTTTTGGTTTTTTGTTTTTTTGTTTTGCCTGGTGTCCACTCTGTGGGATATCCCAGCCCTGCCAAGATTGATGCTCAGCCTTGGGCTCAGGCATTTACTGACCCAACCTTCTGATTGAACAGTGCCCTAGAACTCTCCATTCCTTCTCTGCCATGCACTGGAGATATTTATTATCCTCCCTCACACAATTCAGTGCACTTTGGCACATGCTCAGATAAATTACCTCCAAGATTAGTGAGGTCTTTTATTTTTCCCCCGGAGAGTGGAATTTAGCGTTGTGAAACTTCACCAGCCTTGCTGTCCCCACCCACCTCCTGTTTAAAACTCCCAGGATGTCAGCTGAGCGATGTTTGCTTAAACCAGCACTAAAAAAAGCCCCCGCAATCAGAGTTTCAGACATATTCAAGATCACAGAAATCACTTTTTTTTGTGCCGGTAAACACGGTGAAGTGCCTGCATGCTTTGGTTGTTAATGCACCCCGGGCTGTGTGGCAGAATTGCTGTTTCTGCCATTCCCAGGCATGGTCTCACAAGTGTTTTGTGATTTAATGAAATCTCAAGGAGTTGAAGTAAAGCGTCGAGTTCAGTATAAACAAATCATTTATTACATAAACAAATGAGATCTAAATTACAGTGATTTTTTTTTTTTTTTTTCAGCTGATACAGATCAGTGCAAGGTAAATAGTCATTTACACCGTGTAGCTGCAAGAACACAAATGCGTGGAGGGGTGGAGGAGCAGAGGCTGCAGGTGGGGGATGATGGAGATTTGTCCCTTCCTTTCCCAATTTCTGTCTGAGGACACAGCTCTGTGGCCCACAAGGAAATCTTTCTTCTCTTGCAGTCTCTCATGGGGGGTGATGGCTGTGGAGCCCTTAAATTTTATAAGAGCTGTTCATGCTAAATGAGACAAAAGAACCTCAGCCTTTTTCCTCACTTGCATTTAATTTCCTTCCCTTGCATAGTTCTTTGATCTGTGAAAAAATAACTATTCTTTCATAAAATCTGAAAGAAAAAAAAAAATTTTTTTTTCTTTCTGACCTTTTCTGACATTAATGCTACAGGGCTAAAGCAGCTCTAACTCAACTCTTGGGTTATAGTTTTTTTTGTTTCCTTTTTTTTTTTTTTTTTCCTTTTTCAACTGCCTATTTTATAGACAAAAGAATTACTGAATTCCTGTGAAGCTGGAGCTCTGTTGGCCACTTTGAGTTGCCTTTGGGAAATAATCAAGATGGAAAATTAGATAGAGGATGTCAGAGGATAGGTCCAGTGTTCCAAGACTGTCCATGCCCACAGACAGACACACTGGAGTTAGAGGATCTCTGTATCACATGGTTTTAAAAAGAAATATCCTTATAACAGGGGAGGGAATCCTGTTATTGGGATTTATTGCTCCTTTTACTCGCAGGGATGCTAAAAGCTGTGTATTCCACCTTGGGGGCCACCAGGTCCGTGTCTGTGTCTGCAGTGCTGGGTCAGGTGTAGCTGTTGTCATCAGGCAGGAAATGATTCCTGTTTGCAAGGTTCCCTTCACTCGAACCATCAGCACTGTTAAGTTGTTGGCAATGACACAGATCTGCTCCACTTTGGTGGAGAGAGTATTTTCCTGACCCAAATACAACTGTTCCATGTATCTGTAGCACAGTGCTTGTAAAATATTTTCTTTTTCTTGTGCTTTGCCTCTAGTGATTAATAGTAAACCTAGTGATGAATATGAGCAAAAGGGTGGCAATTATAATTTCATTAATCACCTAATAATTGAGGTCCAGGGCTCAACTGTGACTTCAGCTTCTCCATCCTAAGGAATTAAAGAGGAATTTCTATTAATCACCGTGTCCCAGCTGCTGACAAGGCCCGTTCTAACAATAGATGTAATCTTTTCAAGATGCATCACAATTAAATGTGAGGAGGATAAAGGAGTTTGTCTGAGCCAGCCTCCAGTCCCTGGGGGCTGCAGGAAGGAGCATTTACCTCTGAGAGCCACGTGTTAAATTCAGGCTTCCCCGGGGATTTATGAATGTTCCAAGCTTTTAATAAACTTCACCTGACTTGTGGAGTGTGCTCCAAGCCGGATGGTTGGCTGCAGTCACTGAAACGGGGCTGCAGTTGTTGGGTGGTGCGAGCCACATCTGGAACAAAAAGGTGCTGGAATTAAGGATACAGCGTGTTGATTAACTTGTGCATGGAAAAAAAACCCCAAAACATCTGGTTGCAATTCCCTCACTGCGCCTCAGCTTAGTGAGAAGGTTTGAGCAGATGTGTGGTTAAGTGGTAAATTAGGAGAGAGTGCTGTGCCTGATTTTGTGTAACCAAAGAGCAGCCCGTGTGTCCAGCTATGCTGGGAACAGCAAATGCATCTTAAGCTGCTGTTCCAGGCCTCCAGCTGGTAGGAGCAGTGTTTGTATAAATCTTCCAGAGGAATTCTTCACACTCACTGGCTCTCTTATCTGCCCTAAGTAGAGAAATAAATGAAGCCTCCAATGTGTGAGCAGCATTCTGAAAATAAAGACTCCACGCATAGGGAAAGAATGAATTTCCTAAATTCTATCTGTGGAGATAAGGCAGAGGTAGCCATGTCTGAGATGCTGAAATGATGCAACTAAGGCAACTGGAATAATAATTGGGCATCAGAGGGAAGCTGGTATAAATGGGATTTCAGGGAAATTGGATACATTTTCCAGAGGTTTATTTAAACTCTTTTCAGGAAAAGTGAAACTTGTCAGAAACAAAAAAAATCTGTTGTTGTGGTAAATCTCTACAAAAGTCTTTGGTTTTGAGTGGAAGATTATAAGGGATCTTCTCAAAACAAACACAGCATTTTAAGGGTTTTCATATTAAGCCTTCTAAGCCATAAATTGTGTATGATTTTAGAAGTGCTTCCGTGCTGCAATATTCCCATTCTCAGCCCTTGGAGGGGCCAGGGTATGAACAGCCTTCCCCACGAGGAGGAAAACTCAGCTGAGCCTTGCTCTGAAAGAAAGTTATTGAACTCAGTGGGCTAAAGTTGGGAGACAACGAAAAGTAAATAAATTTTGGGTCTAATGCTTTTTTACAATATGGCAATTTTTGGTCTTTGTTAATGTTGGTGTAGCACTTTGTCGTGAAGGAGGAAATAACCTCAGCTCCCACTTTTGGGTTCGAAAACAATCACCACCTTCATCTTAGGTACTGAATTACCACCTTTTGTCTTTGCTAAGGAAAACGTTCTTCTGTGGTGTGGAAACAATTTTTGTTTGAATATGTTTTGATTCAGTCCCAATTTGTCAGAAATGAAGCAGGCATTTGCTGTTTTCTCTTAGTAAGGGCTTGTATTAAGTGTGTGCTTTACAGTAGTTAAATACTCAGTAGTGGGATTATTTTTAATACATTTATACTCCCTTTTAATGTCTTATTATCTAAAGAATATATAATATTATAGGAAACTTTCACAAATCTTAAAACAGTCATTTTGCTTTGCTGATCATATTAAGATCAGAGCATGGAAAGAAAGCCACAAACCTGTTTATTTCCTCTTTTTGTACCTGTTCCTTCTCCTAATGTAATTTTCTTCCTGCTTTCTTTCACAGTCACACAGATGTTTATATATTCTCCAGAAAGAATAAAGCACTATGATATTACACCCTCCAATAAGGACCCTGCAGATCCACATACATCAAAATTACTCCAGAATTAATTTCATTGATGTGGGATGCTGTATATTGCAGTAAATGCAGGGGTTTTTTTGGTGTGCATTTGAGACTGGCATTCTCAATTTCCAGCACTCTTTGGGTCATGAAAAAGACTTTTTGTGCTTTCTTCCATGAGTACTATAAATAATGAAATTTTTTGTATTTGTCCTTTCCTTGTAGGGACTGAGAGCAGCAGCAGCCCTGATGGGGCAGGAATTGCCATTTGGGATCCTGCTGGCAAATAAATATAGTGTAGCAAAAAAGTGTCATTACAATTCCTTGTTTTGCCCAGGTCGTGAAAGGCTGTGATTCATTAGCACCAAATATGCTACAGAACAAAACTGCTGCAGCCTGAAGTTGTACAGAAAATGGAAAGGCAAGAAGAAAATGGATTTTAAGAGAGGGAAGGGGGGTGGGAAGGAAAAGGAAGTCCCTCTAGCAGCAGTTGAGGATATTCATTTTCACTTGACATTGATCAAATGAATATGCAGTAAAAATGAATATGCAATAAAGAGAAGTTATGTAAAAATCACTGCAGAGATGAATATTAGGAATTGCCAATATTCATAAACCTTTGCATAGGATTCTTTTATGTCCTCTATGATTGTTCTTTCACTGTGTCTTCCAGTCATAATCTCCTCAGTTTAGGAAAAAGAGGTGCCATACAATTTGTGACAGATTTATGGTAATCAATAAATGTATAAGTTTTACCTTTTTTTTCTTTTTTTTTTTTTTTTTGGTGAGAATATATTCCTATAAAACACGTGCCCTTAAAAGAGTTTTGAGAGTTTTGGGTGTTTTAGCTTGGTTCAGTAAAGACAATCCTTCAAGTATGGAGGGACAATTGGGATGTGAAGATTTTCTTATGAATGATGTGTGGAATTTTTTCTTCCCATTTACACCAACACTTCAGATCCTTAAAACTTCTTCAGCAAAGGGCAGAAGGATAATAATTACTGGTTCTGTGGTGGTTTTGTTTAGACAAGCAGGAGAATAGGTTTTTGCATCCCCCCCATCCTACACGTGGATTAACTTTGGATTCTGGAGCTTTCTCATTGTTTCACAGCATATTTAATTTGCTCTCTCACTAAATTTTGTTGACACTTTTTGCTTGCTGTAATTTAGGATTTCAAGTTCACCTTGAGCTAGGGCTGCATACCAATGGAGGAAATCTTTTAATTTTTTAGTTTTAATTTTTGGTGGAAGGTGAATTTGCAAGCAGGTTCTGTGTCCTTGTGTAGGATATCAGCTCTACAGCCTTGTGCACGCCGTGTTTCATTATAAGGATTTTTAGCAAGAAATGTTTGCTTTCTCCTTTTTTTTTTTTTCTTTTTTCTGTTGGTGCTTTGCTCGAACGTGGCAGTTGTCTTATGTTTGCTAGAGTTTTTTTTGTTTTTTTTTTTTCAGTAGAGGTGCAATCTGTGGAGAATATATAACATTTCCAATAAAAGTAATTCTTACGTCAAGACATGGCGATGTTACAGATTGTAAATTTTGACTTTACTGCCAACCTCTGCCATATTTTCCTCGCTGCTCTGTGCAATCCTCTATTGAGCAAACTATTGTCATTGTTATTCTTTAAACAGTATGGGGACATAATTTCAGTAGTAGAAGGTTAAAAATGTCTCAGTAGCTCTTTCTTATTGTGTTCTTGACTCGTTCCACTCTGCGGTTTTTTGGGTTTTTTTTTCCAGTGTGTAACAAAAGTGGCATTGCCTGGTAAATGTAGCATCTTATTAGAATCTCATTAGCATTCTTTTTTAATGTGTGCTGCAATTCAAGTATCAGAGGGGAGCTCCCTTGCCCAATTAGTGTCATTGCTTACTTGAAGCCTGGTACAACACAGAGTGGTTTTATTTATTTGGTCAGAACTGCTGTGGCAGCTGGGAGCCCCAGACCTGGCCTAGGTGTGAGAATCTTCCCAGTCCTGGAGTTTTCATGAGTATTTTTGTTGACCTTCACTTTCCCTGCCCATTGCAGTTTTGTTTGTTTGATTTTTTTTTTTCCCCTGTTTGTATTTGTTCTTGTTTGGGTTTTATTTGGTTGTTTGGGTTTGTGTGTTTGTTTGTTTTGGGTTTTTTTTAATGTGGGGGTTTTTTTGGTTTTTTTTTTTTTTACTATAGAGACTATATGAGGAATATCAAGCCATTAACTCAGTTTTATAAAATATTAGCTTAATGTAGCCACTGAGAAATGAAGCTGCATTTACTCCCCCTTCACTGCAGACTCTGTCAGGCAAAGGAGGATGAAGATGAACTTTCCTCTTCCTAAACCCATTCCCAGTGCTGGAAACACGCAGTACAAGTGAGGGAGCTCCTGCAGCCAAGGTGAATTAATTCTGAGGAGCAGCAAAGTCACTGCAGCCCACAGTGCCCAGCAAATGTGAGACACCCTATTGACTGAAACTCTGCCTGGTGAAATCCTGCCTTGGAGCATCACCTCAGTGGAGATTCAGGCCTATAACAGCACAAAACACTCCCAAATGTTGACTAGTAATTAAAATTTGCATGGAGTTGGGTGTACCTAGCCATCCACATGAGCTGGTGTAGAGCTTCATGTGTTTTGTGTATTTGCATTATTTAGAATTTAAGCTCTACATCTAGTCTGGGGAGGGTGTGCACAGTCCTCATTTAAATTGGTAAGGATCCATATTTCACATGCATTTTCAGAATTGTGTGACTGCTAATTTTAGGAGAGAGGTGAATGCCTAAATATCTTTGAGGACCAGAGAAGAACTTTCTTTTTTTTTTTTTTTTTTAAAGCCTTTTACTTCTTTTATGAAAATTCAAAACTTGCTGGAATTTTCCTCTTGAGCTAAGAAAGTCTCAAGCTTTTTAAAATTGAAAGAAAAGTTAGGAAGGCACTTTTCCCATTACCTCAGAATTAATATTTTATTTATATTACTTGCATGAAGTGTATCTCCATCAGTCTGAGATCTGTGGTCAAGTGTATTCTTTCCATTTAACTGCAAGATTTCAAGATTCTCTGGGGATATGATATCCAACATTTCTATTAAAAGAGAGCTCATGCAATAGAGTCTGACTTCCCTAAGGAGAAAAGAGTGAAGTCTGCCTGGATTGCTCTGCAGGCTCAAAAGCAAGAGGGGCAGGAGGAGGGAGATGTGAGATTTGTGCTCAGCAAGACTTGGCCGCAGTGGTGACTTCCAGCGTGGGGAGGGGACCAGGAAAAGTGACCAATTTCACAGTTTGTGACAGCACAGAGTCAATGTAGGTCCTTGCATTTCCAGCCTGGGGATTTTCTGGCTGCACTTTGCCTCCTCTTTTTGCTCTTCTGAAGCACCAGGTTTCACTTCAGCACACCTCGAACCTGTGTGTGCACTCAGGACATTATTTTCTGTCTCTCAGGGGTTGCTTTGACAGAATCCTGCATCTGAGTCGTGCTCCATGTTGGTGCACCATTACATTTTACACTTATTAAAATTCGGCAGTCAAAGACAAACCTCGTGACAGAAATCCAGTACTCGATATAAAACAGTGAGCTGCCTCCCAGCATTTGAAACTGAGACATCTCTTTTGTTGTATCAGAATTTCTCACAGATGTGGTGAAGTAGGAATTGGTAGTTGGAGCTTCTGGGTAGCATCTCCATGAATTGTTTCCAGCTTTTAGATGGGAATAAACAAAATGTGTTTCTGAGAAATTTTCACCCCAAGTTCCTTCTTCACTACCAGTAAGAGAAACTTATCGATAGCAATCAATCTTCACTGCCTTTACTTCTGCTAATGAAGTTTCTAGTAATTAATGGCATAGGTGAGATGATGGAATTAAGCCAATGGAGCAGTGTTTCACCAGACAAGATTTAGTGAAATGTTGGAAAAAGTTAGTAAACAGTAATGGATAAATGACAGCTTGGATGGAGTGCAATGCTCTTTCTTGCAGGTTTGAGAGTTTCTGAATACCAGTAGTTAAAAAATAATACAATTAATTGTCAATTATTTCTTGTGCAGCTATAATTATCACTTAGTTAAAAATTAGTTAGTGTTTCTTCTGAAATTAGGATCTTGCTAAAGATTATAGAAACTCTTCAGACTGAAACTCATTTAAAACAGAAAATTCAATGTAAGCTGCATGATTGAAGATGAGGATTTTTTTCCCAAGCTCCTTTTGTCTGATATAAATGTGCTGATTTCTGTGAAACAAGCATTTTAAAGTGCTAACTCTTTGATACTCATCTTGTGAGCAGTTTTCAATCTGACTTTATTTTCCCACCAATAATGTATTCCTTGCTGTTTGGAAACTGCATGCAGCTGGCAACACCACTTTGAAATATTCTTCTATTAAAATGTAACACGCAGTGATAAAGGGAACTACAGAGATGTTAATTCTTGGTTTAACTGTGCCAAAAATTAGTGACTAAGAGTTGGAATGTAATGAGAGGGGCTCCAAAACAAATGTGATAAAATGATGATGGGTTTGGCCTTTGCTGCAAGGGCACCTGTGTCGATGTCACCACTGAAAGGACTTGATCGATCCTAAATTAGCCTTGTCTTGCCCAGGTCCACGGGCTGCTGCCCTTATTTTATATGAAGAACAAAGGTTTTGCACTAGAGTCAACTTTTCACATTCATGACAAATTGTAAAACACTGGCATAAGCTCGGTGGCCTTAATTATGGACCTGGGAGAAAAACGGAGAGAAAACACCAATGTAGCATTTGAATAGAGTCAAAATAACCTGCTTTGCTCATCTTTTTGAGTAATGAGCTCCGTTGAAATGGCAAAAAAAAAAAAGGTCAGTCAGGACTATTAACATTTGGTGGAGTCTTTAGAAACAAATCTAAATAAGAGACCTGAGGGATGGGTGGGCAGCCTCAGGCATCACCATCTCGATGTGATGCAGCTTTTTGGGGTTTATCCACAGCCAAAAAGAACCAGGGCAAAATGAGCCTGGTGTCATCACAGCCTCTGCTGTGCCCTGCCAAGGAAAATGAAGCTGTTTGCTCAAGACCTGATAGGTAAAAGCTGAGCTCAAAATAAATGAATTAATTTGGCAGAAAGTGATTAAGAACCACACGGATCTGGAGGGGTTCATCAGTGGGAATTGGGCTAATTTGGTGGAAGGAGCATTTCTTCAGTGGGCACTGCTGGAGTCAGAGGAGGGCACAGCCTAATACTTCTGAATTAATAATGTCTGCAAACAGGTTTGAAGTCCCAGGTGGTTTCTCAAATTAGTCTTTTGTTTAAATAAGGTGAAAAAAAAAAAAGTATTTTGATGTGAGAGCTGACCACTGGGGAATTAAAGTAGGAAATAACAATTCCCAAAATGATGTAGGATGGGTTTATGTACATCTATCAAAAAATATTTTTAAAAACTAATACAGAGAGATAGATAAGTTGTCACTTGATTTCAGAATGCTGATTAATTTGGTGCTCAGTGTACATTTCCCAACAAAGGTTAATGAATCTGTTGAACTAATGAACTTTTCTTAATTAATAGAAGTTTCAATTTTCTCAGGGCAAGGGCGTTGGAGAAGAGAGCAATGAATATCACACAAACAAGAGCAATGAATAGCACACAAATAAGCACATACCCTTGTTTTTTGTCAAATAAAATACAGACAGGATTGAGTTATTTTGCTGTGTCTGTACAAGACATTGCTTCTCAGACTCCAAACTTCGTGGTGAAATTAGAAAGCTCAAGTCCAGTGGCTGGAGAAGAGTTTGTGGCCATCAGAGGGCAGATCCTTCAGGTCTCTTCTGTGTTCCATAGTCCAAGGGGAGCAAACTTTTCGAGAGTGCAAGATGCACGTATGGCTCCAAACATGGGAAATTTTATTTCCTCCATCATTATGTTAAATTACTTTAATAGAGGAAAAAGGATTGGATGCATCATTTCCATTTATAAAGTAATAGTTATGATTTTATTCTGCTAAGTGGCTACTTGGGATTGCCAAAGATGATTTGTAAAATAGGGAGCCAGAGCTTAACTCTGCAGATTTTTAGAGGTTAGCAGGACTACGTGTTCCATCCTCTTTCTGAAGTGGGAAATTTATTGGGCTTGTACAAAGAAAGGGAAGTAACTGGGTGTGAGGGAGAATGGGGAGGATTAGAGGTGTTGTGAAGGGTCAGGTAAAAAGGATGTTTAAAAAAGATTGCATTAGTTAACAATGGGCAGGCAGCAATGTACAGAAAATGGAACTGGACTCTTTGCTTTGCATTTATTGGCACTGTTGAGCTTCAATTCCCAATTTCAGGAATTATTGTTGAAGTTGCATGTTCTCAGATTAACCCTGCAAAGATACACAGAATGGAAGGGAAAACCACTACATGTGTGTGACAATTTGAATAATTCATCTCTCAGGGAGATAAAGACTTTAATGCACATTGCTTTACTGCCCAGCCTTTGGTGTAATCCCCATTCCTGGAGCAGCACAGCTCCCTGCAGGCTGCAGCTCCTGAGCAGCACAGGCAGGCTCAGCAGTGAAATGCTGCCTTTGAGAGGGGAGCTGGAAAATAAAACATCTTTGGAGTAAAGGGGAGAGTGTGTGTCAGCACAGTCAGTGCCAGGAAACCCGAGCTCCTCTCATGCTGCTTTCAGGAGATTTAGGTGGGGGAACAACCAGTAAAAAAGATTAAATGTTTTCTATTCCATTGAAGGCCAAAGTTTCTTAAGAGGTTGAAAAACACGTAACTCCTGTGAGGGCTGAAAAGGAAAGGATCTCCTTGCAAGCCCCCGTTTTTCTCCCCAGCATTTATGGGAAATCAGGCATGTGATGATTAATCCCTGTGTTACATTGATTGAGCTGTTTGTACAAACTCAGCTCTGTTAATGTACAGCTCCATCTGTAGAGAATACAGGATATTCAGGCACTACAATGGAACAATCAAGAAAAGCAGCTACCATTCTTCCTGGGAGAGTGCTACAAGAACAAAGTACAAAAGTAAGCAAATGAAAATGTTACCTAAATATCAAGTGAAAATATTCCTTTTAATGCTTTTATGAGACTTTGTTCAAAAATGCAGTCTCTCTAACGTTCAGAAGTTTTATTTGTGTTTTGGAAATAAAATCTGGTTTGCCACACTCATTTTTAATTTGTGTAAATATTTGCTTGTATTTTCATATTCAACTGTGTGGTATTTCTTTTTCCTACTATCACAGATGTAGGCAATTTTCTATCCCTTCCCCCCAGCGTTTTTTTGGCAGCTAATGAATGCAGTCCTTTAGATCTCATCTGATCTTTGGCAGGATATCTGGAATTGATGTCCTAGGATGTGTGTAGCTAACTCAGTAATGATGTTACAGGAAAACTAAACACTCCAAGCCACAAAGCTCTATTCAGAAATTTTATCTCTGATCCAGAGGCAGACTAAACCCCACTGTAGCCCCGTGAATCACAAATGGAATATTCAGTAATGCACACAGAGAGCCAGAGGAATGAGAGGGTGATCCTCCATGGAAAGCATAATACCAGCAAGTCCGAGTGCTGGGACTCCTTGTCAGGGGATTGTTCTGGATTCCTGAACAAGTTGCTTAATTGTCTCTCCCTTGTCCCAAAAAGGAAGTATAACCTTGTAATGCAAAGCCTTGTTGCTAGATGGGTTTGTATCCCTGTTCAGTATCAAGATCCCCCTGTAAAGTCAGTTTGCATTTCACCTGCTTAAAGCTAATTCCTGCCTCCATGGGAGTGAGGCAGCAATTCCAGCCAGGATTTATGCAGGATGCTTCCAGTGCCAGGAGCTATCAGGCAGCACCTGAGCTGATGTGAGACAGGTGCAGGACTCTGCCACTCTCCTCATCTCTTTGGAATAATTCACTAAATACTTCTACCTGTGTCAGTTACAGGTAAACCTGTGGTGGAATTACTTGTCTCTGTCCTCGTTAATCCCTTGCCTGTCAGCTCTCATCAGGCATTACATCCTGCCTGCCTTGGCAATTTCCAACATGCAAATTCTCTAAATTCTCTGCCTGATGAAGTGCTGCTAGACTGTCTCATATAGGTGTATGTTATGGATTTGGGTGTCACATATTAATCTTATAGTAATATTTCTCTTTGTGGTTTAGACACTTTCTAGCATAATTATTAACATCAAATAATTGAAATCCTTTTTTTTTTTTTTTCTCTTCTCTTTTTCTCCCATGGAATTAGACACTTATATATTGGTTTCTACTGACACATCAAATAGTCAAAATTCCAGCTGCAGTGGATGAGCATCTCCAGCACACCTTGGGAGGTGATAATGCTGGAATACATTTTACATGGATGTGACAGCATTGACAGTAGCAATGAAATGCAGGTACCCCGAGCCTGGGCTCCAGCAGGCATTGCAGTGTTAAACCTTTCTGTAAAACGGCAAGACAAAAAGATGAAGTGTGCTATGTCTGCATTTACCTGCTGTAAGAGGACAGAGAAGCTGCAGTTAGGTCTTTAAGTTTCACTTAAAGGACAGGTACATCAACTTTGTAAGAAACATCTTGTTCCTGATGCTGTTAAAACATTTCATTTTCACAGTATTTAGGTTACTGCACTCAGCATATTCCCTTGTCTTAGGGAAAAGAGCAAACCACTAGATTCATTTTATTCTGTCATATAAATTGCCAAGTGCTGATAAAATAGTGTGCTGTGTATTATAATATTTTTTTTATAAAAATAGGGTGATAATTCAGCCACTCATGGATATTAATGCATTTGAAGTAACTTTTCCATCTTGAGCAGTGAAATGGAGACATTTGAATTTTGCTTTTACTCATTCTGAGCACCACTCTCCTCCCAAATAACCTCGTTGGACTGGAGGCAAACTCTGACTCCAAAGACAAAGCCCAGAGATTGCTGAGGGATTGCATTC
The DNA here is from genome assembly GCA_037013685.1 of Acridotheres tristis. Lineage (NCBI taxonomy): Eukaryota > Metazoa > Chordata > Aves > Passeriformes > Sturnidae > Acridotheres > Acridotheres tristis. Next base: position 18,103,770 of record CM072889.1, read on the forward strand.
TGCAGGACTGGAATCTGCACTTCCAAAATGATTAGATGAGCATGTTCCCTTTCTGGAAATTGTTCAAATACTTGCAGTCAAGGGAGGTTTTATCCAACACCATTTGTTTCAGATGTCTGCCTGTTAATGTTTGAACATTTTCTGCTGTATTTGGAAAACTCTAGATCTTGACTAGGCACTAAAAATTTCACTCCTCCATATGACTTGTATCTGCACAGCTTCTATGTTTCACTCCACTTCCAGCCCAAAATAACCTTCCTGTAAATTCCTTTGAATACACAAATCTTTCACCAGCTGAAGCTTTTGAAATAAGTCCTCCCAGGAAGGATGAGATTTCATCCCTGGTGAGAGCCAATATTGCACATACATGTTCAAAAAGCAACTTATTCCTGTCTCTGTGAGATCATTCCAGTTAATTCCTATAGAGAGACATGATTACTGCACACAGTTACATAGCAAAGGGAACAATTCTCTGTGGCAAATGCTGTGTCACAGAGCTTCAGAGGTTTTGCAATGGTTTTTTATTTAGTAAAGTGGTTTTTAGGTGGTGGTAGAAGGGAGCCAAAAATCAGTGTCTTTGCAAATTGCCTGCACCTACTCAGGGATTTGATAACAGAAAAATTGGAAGTGTCATGTTGCATCTCCAAGCTTAACAGAGTGGGGAACAGCAAACCATGAAATATGAAGTGTGGTGGACTGGCAACGAATAGGATACTTCAAAATAATACAGAAAAATCTTCATCCAGTCTCCCCAAAAGACACATAAACCCATGGCTGACCCCAGCCCTAACAACCAAACCCAAATTATTTATCACTGAGGAAGCTGGAATATTTCTGAGCAGAATGATGACTCCTGAAGCCATTAGTTTGTCCCAGTACTTAAGTGCTGGAAGCCCAGAGGATTTGCCAAAAGTGATCTTGTCCCATAATTAGGCTTTTAATGTAAGATCAGATTTGGGTGGATATTTTTTTTCATAGGTTTGCAGTTGTGTAAGAGGAGTGTTTTGGTAAAGGTGAGTGAGCAGCAGCACGTTTGCAGTCCTGTTCGTGGGTTGGAACCACTCTGTTTCTTTCCTTATTCATCTCTTCTTCCAGTCACCCCTTTGGGCTGCTCTCTGGGCACTGGTGCCAATAAATGAACAAATCTGTCAGTCTTTTCAGGCCTTCAATACCTTAATTTATTTTTTGTTAAATAATACCTTTTTATTCTAAGGATACCAATATTTTTTTCCATGAGTATGAGATGCATACACTTACTTCCTGGGTGTTAAGTAGAGACTCTTTCCTTTTAAACTAGGTTCTGTGTGTGTGTTTTACATAAAAGAAGACTGCTTTGAGGGTTGAGGTTTGGTTTTTTTTTTCGTGTATAGGATTCCCTACAATTCTGAGAGTTTCCAGCAGGAAATTCCTAGTTGGGTTCCTGGCTATGCTGCTTCTTTAGTAAAACAAGTTTAGTTCCACTTTTCTCGTTCTAGTGTTTGAACACTGGTTCAAGGTGTCCTTGCTGTTTTTATCTTTTTTTTCCCCAGTCAGAGCAGAACATGGGCAGAGGGGCTCATTGCAGTGCTGTTCTGTGAGTTAAAGGTGCTGCAAAAAATTCAGGGCCAGTGAAACCAGAGACTTTGTTCCAGTTCTGTGTGTCAAAAAGGCTCAGGAGAGGGGTGGCTGAGCACAGGCAGCACAAGAGATGGGCAGCACTGGGTAAGCTCGAGACACTGGAGGTGCAGAGCATCAGGGAGGTGGGCAAGGCTCACAAACTCAGCTTGCTGTTTGATCCTGTGCTTCTGTGTTGAACTTTCGAGTTCTGAGTTGTTGGATTGTCTTTTGAGTAACTGGAGTGCCAGGTGGAAAACATTTCTCTGCTCATCTCCTCTCACAGCAGTAATGGGTGGGGGGATTAAAATATTGATGTGTTTTGGAAATGTTAAAATTACAAAGGAAATAGGTTTATTAGTTTTATGTGTGCTTTTAATAAGAGCTGTTGGAAATTGTAAAGTTCTCTCTTTTCATGCAGTTGTGTGTCTGTGGGTATTCCAGAGGGAAGGCTGTCTCTGGGAGAAGGTATCAGAGTATGAATACTGCTGAATGATTCATTTATAAGTTGCTTTATTTAGTTAGGAGTTTTTCTGTTGTACTTCCCTCTATAATACCTAAACATTTCCATGCTGTAATAGGCTCATATTCTTCAAACCTTTGGGAAGGTGTGCTGTCACTTTGATCTCAGGGGCTGGGGCAGCATGACAAATGAGGCATAGCAGATTTCCTTAAGTAGCCTCAAGATTCATCTGGAAGTGGGGCAGGGATGTCTCTGTTTGTTCAGGGCTCTTCCCAAAGGAAAAACTTCTCTGGGTGCACAAAGGAGGCTTCTGGTTAAAGCCACTGGGAACCTGGGAGTTTTCCTGGTGTTCTTGCAGATATCTTGCATGCCTGAGGTTGGGTGTTCAACATGAAGATGACCACTTAAATTCTCTGTGTGGGTTGAGGAACAGTGAGCAGTAAAAAGTTTGATTGACACACTTTAATAAATTGCCAGTTGAAATAAATAATTTCTGTATGTAGAGTAGTTCTTTCATGCTACATAAAAATCTCTTGTGTGGGCTTCATGGATTTGTCCCAGGAAAATATTTATTGTACCCTGAACTAACACATCTTGATTGTTGACGTTTCTTCTTCTTGGTGGGGGAGAATAATGATATTTTTGGGTTTGGTTGCTTATTTTTTTTTTCCCTTAAGAATTCCCAGCATTATTCTTAAGAGAAAAGAACCAGGAGCTCCACACATTCACTGAAGTGCTTCCCACAGTACTGACTATATGTGTTATGAGCTACTGAATATTGATATTCTTCTCTTTACTTCCAGGATTTTATAAACTCTTTTTCCCCTTAAACTTATTTTCAAAGAGAAGAAAAATATGCTTAAACTTGTGTCTTAAATGTGATCCAACACAGGCTTTTCTTGCTGTAATTTACATGGAGCTTAGATGGCTTAACAAACAGCTTTTTTTTGGGTCAGCTACATGATGCTGATGCAGCATAACACACTTTTCTGCAGCAGTTACCTTAATTAACAGAGCTTCTGCATGCTTCCTGTAAAGTCCTGGAACCCAGGCTTAGAAAAAAACCTCCTGATTCTTTAACCTTTATGATCAGAAGGAAAACAAACTGCTTAAAATGAAAAGCGGCCCAAATGGTTTTTAAAAAACACTTTTAGAATATGAATATATGCATTTTTATAGAGCTGGAAACAGGGAGAGAAGGGACCTCGGTGTGCAGTTTTTTTTGGAGTCTAAACTTGGAGATGAACGAGGCAGTTCATTGAAATCTGCTTGTCTTTTCCAAAGAAACAAATCTATCTGTCTGTGTCATTGTCTGTTAAGAAAATGCTACCGTGAGGAATGTTTGATGCAATATATTCCTATTTATTTGTATCTGTGTGACATTTTGTTAAACATAAAAGCAAATGGGAAAATGAGGTGCATCAGGGGGGTGTTATGGCTGAGAGGGAAGTTTATCACTAAGCTGTCATTGACAACTGAAAGAATTCATAGACTCGAGTGTCACACGATAACACATTGCTAACAGCAACTTAAATAAGTGTATCATTGGGAATTTAATCTGTGTGCTACCTTCAAGGTTAGTAGCTAGAGGATACTTGGGATCAAAGAAGGCAGAGTATGAAAGAATTGTTAGAGTCTGAACCGAGTGCTTAACTTAAATGTTGAAATGGGTTTATTGCCTGTGTTTAGCTCTGAGTCTGTTGGAGTGTTTTGGCCATCCAGAAAATGTTCCCATTCTTGAGGGCAAGGCATGCTGTGCCTGCTCATCATCAAGAAAATGATTTGTGGAGTCAGCTGAGCTTTGTCTGCAAGGGCAACTGAATCCCAGCATCTTAGAGAAATATTTTTATTTTCCCCATAAGAACTTGCTGACAAACATGGTGGTTCCAGGTATGGGTTCAAAGGAACTCTGTAAGGAGTGTCTTCATTTAAAAGTGTCTTGTGGAGCTTCTGGAAAGGAACAGGAGGGGATGAGGAAGAACCTGAGAAAAATTTGGGTTTGTACATTGAGTTGTGACCTGGAGTAAGAAGTGAAACTTCTGTAACTGCAGTAGAAGCTTCAAAAAATTGGGATAATTGAACTGGTTAGATGATTCTGGCTTAAACTCGAGTGGTAGCATGTGGAGGGAATTCTCTGAGGGAGAGAGGAGAAAAGGCTCAAGGCAAACCTCAAGCAGGATGTGGTGTCTTGTGGCTTCCAATAAACAACAGCTTTCCTCGTGTTGAGCTGATCTTTAGCTGCCCCTGCTGAAATGAAGAAGTCTATTGATGGACTGGTGTACAAATGTGGAGTCCCTCAGTTCACACGCTCCCCTCTTGCCTGAAACACCCTGTCCTAGCCTGGCACTTCTGTTACTGCCCAGCAAGGTGGAATCTGTGACATTCTTCACCATTTATAGCTTTTGATGCAGTGCCTAAATCTTGATTTGTCACACTGGGATGATTCCATATCAAGTGCCACGAATCAAATTATTTTCTAACACAATGGCTTTAGCACCTCTTGTGCTGTGATGAGTGGCTGTGCAGAGGCACTGGAATAAACACTCCAGAGCAGCAAAGTTTATCCCATATTTCCAATAAAATCTGCCCACTTGTCCACTCTTCACTCAGCTAGAGAGCAGTGCAGGAAATTGTTTTGCTTTGTGGTGAATGCACATCCCTGTGCACTGTGAGCTCTTTGGGATTAATTGTACCTGGAGACAAATGTCCAGGGCAGGGAGCTCGGGGAGGTTCCTGGTGCCCCATCCCAGTGCTCTTGGAATGTGGTGGAAAACCCAACTGTAAACCCTGAAAAACCTGCTGTGCTCTTGTTATCTTCAGTGTTTAAGCCTCTGTGCATGGCACCCCCTGTGTTTTTGTAATTCTTTCAAAAGCTGAGGATATGTGCAGGGTTTGAGGCTCGCAGTCTGATTCTGTCTTGAGTGCAAGTAACTTTGCTGATGTGAAGGTTCTGGCTTTCCAGTGAAACAAGAATTAACCTATCCATGTTTTTTTGGTTTGATTTTTTTTTTTTCTTGTATAAAAATTAGAGAAATAAGAACACCAGCTTCCTGAAAGGCCTTTCAGTTGAGTACCTTAAAACATATCATGAAATATAAATTATTTTCCCTTTCCATCCATTATGATCCATTTGGTGATGGACTTACTGAGTCACATTGCAGTATTCTGGAGAATGTAGATCATGAGGGAGAGAAAAAAGCCCCTGAGACACGAGTGGGACATTTTAGAGACATTCTACATTTAGTGAAAAAGGAGACATACACACACATATGACAACACTGACATGCATGAGCAAGTTTTAAAATAATTATACCTGCACTTACATCCTGAGTCTTTGATAGTCTTTCCCCAAATCAAAGGCTTCGACATTTAAATGATGTTTTCTGTCCTTATAAAATGTTAGAATAAAAACCCCAGGGCTGTATTGACAGGAAACTGGGACTATTTTCTAAGTGCTCCTTTGACTGCAGCAAACACCAGCACATTATTGACAGAACAGTTTCTCTCCAGGTGAAGGTTCACCTTCATCCACAAATTTACAGGACATAGTTTCATATGGAAACTCTTCTCTTTTATAAATATAGTTTGATATTTTACACAGGACGTTTTCTGGACTATCAATTTTATACTTTTCCTTTGGATTGCATGTTACTAATGCATTGTAATTTCTCCAAAATACTGTGGAAGGAGAGACCTCCTCCATGGTGGTTATCTGGATAAAATAGTAGCCTTCCACTTCAGGGACTGTGGTTTGCATTTAATTTGAAATCCCTGTGAGAGATATTGAACTGCTGGAAACAATTTGGGCAGCGTGTGGAGTGCAATATCAAAGCCCAGAGGTAATGTGGGAGGGTGGGGTCGTTACCTTTTTTTAGCTTTCAAAAATACAGTGTCAGAGCTAAGGACCCTCATATTTCACTGGATCTAAAATGTTTTTATTCTCTAAATTGTAAACTCAACTGAAATCCCAATATAGGAGATGTTATAACTATTCTTAATTAATTTTGATATTTTTGCACACCTCATTATGAAGGAATTTTGCATAGGCTTGAGATTTTAGTCTGTCTGTAAGCGTCAATAACCAAATGTGGGTATAGATAAGAATAACTGCACTAATTCTGTTTGGTTTCTGATATAAAGGTGTTGGCACCATTTCTGGGCTGGTTCTCAGTGTGTTTGATTGTCCTCTGAGCAGCTGAGGAGGACTTAAAGAAAAGAGTACTGAAAAATTCCTGAACTACTCCAGGATTTGTGGTCTTGCTAGGTCTTCACAGTGAAAGAAGAAATCTTGTCCAAAATCTTGATTGGACCAGAATAGAAATTAAAAAGCTCATGTGTTGGTGCAACAAATTTTACAAGTCAATTCCTCTGCCTATTCCTATTTCAGTGTTGCTGTTGTGTGGTGGAGGGAATCAGACACAACCTGTTGAAAGGACTACAATGGAATTTCAAACTGAATAAATCTCTGAGAAAAATAAAATTCACTTCATCATGTAACATTTATATTGCACTGCTACTTCACTGGAGACAAATTGAGGGGATGAGTTATTAGATAAAAATTACTTGCATGCACTGAAATTGCAATGGGTTAAGAACCCGTAAGTGCTGTCCCAAATAATAGAAAGAAAATGTAATCTTTTAACTCCATGAACTCTTGTCCACACTTGGTATTTGGATATAAGCTGGAATTATTACCAGTCTTACTTTTATGTTATTTTGTGTTGGGCTTTTTGGACTCTTCTATCTAAGTTTATCTAAGACATATATTCTGTAGGGAAGCTTGTAAGAACAGTGGAACAGGGATCTCAGTAAATGATTTTATAATATCACCTGTGGCACGTGGCTATTCACTGTCATCCCAAGTCATCTGTAGCATCTGCAATGCATTTTATGAGAAACATTAGGAAAAAGTGCCATTTTTTTGAGGTGCTCAGTGACCTGCATGGCTTCCCCACTCAGCTGCACTACACACTGAAGTGTTGCAATGATGCTGTAATTGTGAAATCTCCTTATTTTCTGATTTTAAATGCATTTGCCTATTTCTAAACCCCATCAATTTAATGAGAAACCTTGAATTGAAATGTCGAATTCCTTATTCCTGCTTTAGTGTCTCAATCACAAAACTAAACCTGGACTTTTGGGGTTCATTTTATTAATAATCAAATGATGCCATCATTAATTTCCCAAGGGAGGCTCCAGATCCCCCAGTTCCATGCACAGACTCACAGCATTATGTTTTGCTCTCCATGCTCCATGGAGGCGTTTTCTGGAGTAATTTTTTAACAACCACTTCCAAAATATCAATTCCACCTGCTGCAGCCAACATTACCAACTGCTGGATTGTGAACTCCTAGGGAAGCAGTAGAATGTAACAGTATTAATTAAGTCCTTCAAATGATGGCAGTGAGTAGAGTGATAATGAGCAAACCTTTTCTATGTTCATTAGTTGCAGAAGAGAATATTTTTTTTTATTCCAGAACAGATTTTTTTTTTTTTTTTTGGTAGGAGCAGCCCATACCGTGATTGAAGTCTGGAGGTTCATTTGTATTAAATATGACAAAATTACACATAAAGCAGGTATGTGAATCACCATTCAAGGTTTCTCAGCTTTGTGCCTTCCAATCAAAGCTGCATTGTTACTGGGAAATGGTTGAGACCGACCTTCTGCTGTAGCACCCTCAGCAATGAGGCACTGGCATTTTGTCCTTGGAGCTGAGTGGGGATAAAGTACATTTCAAACGAGGAAACAGACCAAACATTGATGCTCTTGCAGTAAAGGAAGTAGGAACATATTAATGATGAAAAGAAAATCTAAGGCGCTGCCGATGTGGGCTGAGTTCTGTGAGGTGGAAAGTACAAATAGTTTAAAAATTGGTGTGTGAAAATCCATACTCTGAAGGGGAGGGTAAAGTTGGACACAGTGTGTGAATAATGTCAGTTTTACTGCCTGTTTCATAAGGAAAACATAGTCTCTTTTTCTGTTTGTGGCCACTATTTCCATTTCCATTTCATTTTTCTTCTTCTAACCAGGACCTACACAGCCCCATGTTCTTATTTATTCCATCTGCAAAGTGGATGGAGAGTCCTTCCCTTTCCATAATAGATTAAAACCCTCCAAATCCAACCTGTCCTGAACTTGAACTACTTTGATTTCATTACTCTCACTTTGAGGAAGACTCTGCTAAGGGCTGCCGTGCACTGATCATTTATTTTGCAGCTTCTTTTTGAGTCAATGCAATATTTAAAAAGCCTGAGAGCTGCCAAACATTGGGAATGCTCAGAAAGGGGCTGCTCCCCTCTGGGAATGCTGCACTGCCCAGGCCTGGAGGCAGAAGGTACAGAATGAAAAATCAAATGAGGGGAGTTTTAGGAGAGTGCAGGTGGAGACTCTGCAGAGTGAGCTCAAACTTCCCAGACGTGCTGGAACCCTCTGGAAAGAGCTGAAGTGGCAAATCAGCCAATTTCCCGTCTTTTTGAGCAGAGATAAATTTGTCTGGATGACTTGTAACTTTCTCTGCTTGTGAATGAGAGCTTTTGAGTCAAATGCATCACTCCTGATAAGGGAAAAAAAAAAAAAAAAAAAGATTAGGAGACAATGACATCTGCTGGCATTGGAAAGAGAAGGCATCAAAGCAGCACATCCTGATGAGGGGAGAGCTTGGCTTCCCAGTTTCAGGAAACCTTTACAAACCACCCCAAACACCATGGAAAAAGGCACTGGGAATTATTCCTGCACTTAGCAGGCACCTTGGGGGGCAGAGGCTGCTGGGCTCTGCTGCTCCACACTGGGCAGGAGGATGCTCAGGGACAGGGAAGGGGCTGAAAATGGTCCCAGAGAAACTTCTGCAGCACTCACTGCTTAACCAACCACCCCTCAAGAGCTACCTTGTCCTGGAAAACCACAAAAGAAAAAAAAAAAAAAGACAGAATGCTTTGTTTTGTTCCCATGGTGTGATGGGATAAATCCCTTTTCAGACATTTCTCTTGGAGCTCTGTTAGTTCTGTGCTACATGCAGCATCCAGCATCTTCCCTCTGGTGATGTCAGAAATCTCTAAAAAATCTCTCTACCTGTTGGGTATTTTTTTTATTTTTTTCCCCAAAGTTAGGGACTTCTTATCCAACATTTCCAGTCTCATTTGTTTGGGGATCACAAGACTGGATTGGAAATCATAACATTTGCATTGAATATTTTTAGGAAGATTTTTCTGCATTTGCTTTACAGCTTTGATTAAGATTCATATACTAAATCCTTCTGCAATCTCTTAAATCTCCAAGTGTCATGTAATCACATCCCTCTAGCAGCAGAGATCTAAGGAAAATATTAAATAGGAGGTGTTTTGAATTAAAAATTGAGGTTTTTAGCACAGTTGGCACTGGAGAAAATGGAGCCACTGTTTATTTTATTTTTTTTTTCAAATATTTCTTTGGGGGCCCAAAAGCCAAATGAAAATATCAAAAAGAAAGCCTAGACTTCAGCTGGTCTGGGACTGCAGTGGCTCCTAATGCCTCCCTTGAACAGAAATGGGAGAGAGAGGTGCTAAAACAGTTTGGCTGCAGTAAAATAATGTCCCAATGTGTGTGTGGCTTTGGATTTGGTCCCTCGGACTCAGTTCAGAGGGAAAGTCAATTACAATAAAGGCAGGAGGCTCCAAGTAATTATTATTTAGGCTGTGTTTTCTACTTTGTGTTCATCTTCATTACAGCTTCTTCCTTGCCTTCTACCTCTTACCCTCAGCTCCAGAGTTTACCTTGCTGGCTGCTAAAATCCACCCTGCTGGGTTTTCTTTGCTTTTCCATTCTCTTTTTGTGATCATCCTTCAAATGTTTATTTTGGCCAATTTGCTTTTCCTGTCCTAACCTGTGTAGTGAAAGGAGAAATGTTCTCAACGGGGTATAATAACACAGATGGGAAGTCAAGTGGATGCATTAGGATTATGGTTTCACTTCACAAGCAATTGCATTGTTTTTGTGTGGGAAATGTAATTTACTTATTTCTGACTTGGGGAGTGTAAAACTCAGTCTGTGATCCTCTGCCAGTCAGCTGTCACCCATCTCCTCTGCAGCAGGCTTTGCTCTTGGTTTTGTTCTTTCTGTTCTGTTTCTGTTTGTTTTTTTTTTTTTCTCTCCAAATCCAACCTGGTCACTTAGCACACTGTAGCTGGGTTTGTAAAAGAAACATGTTGGAGTATCACAAAATGGAATAAAAAGATGGGAGCTATCTAGGCCCAAATGCTTTGAAAGCTCCTCACAGACAAGGAAAGAGTTGTTAGCATTCCTAGCACGCCAGTGGAAATGCATTATATATTGTTACCACGTCAGTTTGTAATATTGGTACATGGCTTCGGTGCCTTGCTTGGGTTTGTAATTACATTTAAATAATTTAACTCCATTACACCACCATGTCTAGTGGAAATGTACGATTCTGTAGGAAGACGTTTCCTTTCAGACTGATCTAAAGACTTCAGAAAAGGCTGCTGCTATTAATGCTTGTTAACTATTGATATGCAAAAATAAAACTGTTAGCAGTGCAGTGGAAGACATTAACAAATATGCTCATTTTCAAGGATATTTTGGAGAGCTATTTGATAACTCATCACTTGATTTGTGTTCTGTGTCAGATGGCCTTAATAGCTTGGCTAGTTGTATTTTGCAGATCAAAGGTAGCTTTTATCAAGATCAGGCTAAAGGGTTCCAACTGATGAGTGGTTGAAGCCATCCAGTGAAATACAGTAATTTTCCTACAAGTATGCAATACCCAGCTCAGTTCTTGGATGTCAGCAACTTTTCTTGGGCTGCAAGGTTCAGATGAAGCTGGAGAAGATGGCAGAGTACATGCAGTAGATTTTTTTTGTGTAGATTTACTGATTTATGCTGGATGTGTAAAGGACAGCACAGCTTCATAAATGCTGAAATTCGTCTCCTATTTCACTTCACATTTGCACAAACACTTTAAAGTTGTTTTCCAGTCTTCTGATGGTTTTGGTTTTAGTTTGGGGGCGTGATTTTGGTTTCTTTTGCTGTTTAGTTTTTTTGTTTGTTTTTCTTGTTATTGAAAACACACTGCCACGAGTGGTGAGTATAACAGGCCACACCTCTGTTGCAGAATGTGACACCAGAGAAGCTCCTCATAATCACAGAGATGTGCATTGGTAGCAAAGTGTGATTCCTTTCTCGTGTTCACCCTAAATGAGCCCATGTGCTCATTTATAACTAAATAGTAAATACTTAATTAAATACTAATAGTAAACACAAGGAGCACCCTGATTTCCCCTGCAGTGCCAGTGGCTCTGTCCTCAGCAGCCCTGTGGAACAATTGATGGAGAGCTGGAGGAACTGACCAAAGACTCTCAGTAAATCTGTTGCACCTTCCTGTCCTTCAGCTGCTGATTCATTTCTTGCTCTCAGTCCATGAAATGGGCACAGGACTCTCCTCTCTCCTTCCTGGCTCTATCTCTGAGGTTCATTTTCTGGGTTTCATTTTCTTTTTATTTTCCCTTTATCAACCCTTTTCTTCATTTCCATCAAATTTGCCTGCCTCTCCCAATCCTTTACCTTCGTTTACTCCTTCCTTTCCTTTTCATTTCATTTAATTTCCTTTTCCAGAGTCTTTTCAATGTCTTCCAGGCTTCTTGTTCCTTTTCTGTGAGGGATTTCTTGTGTTTGCAGTGCTCTGTGCAGATGATGTGCTCTGGCACCAGAGTACAGCAGCATCCTGTACCTCCCACCAGCAGTGACAGGCTCACATTTGTGTAACTGGAGGAAAAAAAAAAAAACAACAAACCTGTCTGGATCAAGTTTTCCAGTCCATTTATCATAAAAAACGATTTCCTTCTTCTTAAGAGGCTTCTATGGGGCAGGGAGAAAATCAGACATGTATGAAGCTGAGTGGAAATGATCTCACTGAAATGCCAGGACTTTCTTTTAATTACCAAAGGTGTTAATTTTTTTTTCCCTGTTTGTTTTGTAATTTTGCCACCAGTGGTAAAATTAGTGCATTAATGTAAGTTTTTCTACCTGCTAATGGGCATGGCTGAAAACCCTTGAAGGTTTTTTTTAACCATATGCCTTTAAAACTTTCTCTATCAACTACCTTGAGATTTTGTTGTTTTTAAGCTAGATGGTAGCCATGTAAATTTCTGACTTTGTATTTCTCTACTGAACTAAACACTTTCCTCTGCTTTAATATAATCAATTACAAAATACACTCTGATTTGGAGAAAACCAGATGATTTAGGGTTGTTTGGAAAGTGGCCATCTCACCCTGTTGTCAAACACATTCCTTTATTTGATTGAAATACAGATATTTCCATTGTACATTAGCTGTGTGCTTAATGAAATGGACCTATCCCTACAGCTCAAAACCACATATAAATTACATATTGTTACAGTTGCTATGGCAAATAATTACCATTATTTAATGATAACTTATGAAACCATTAAGTATCAAGGCAAACGTGGTTGCTAAAATGCAGAGTGCTATTTCTTAGTGGAATAAACTTAATAGCAGAACTGGATGATTTTTTTTCTTAATTGTCTGGCTTAGTATCTGTTTTGAATTGTGTACTTCTGAAATATTAATGGCTGTACAAGGAGGCAGCTTGATTTAGAGACAGAGTATACCTGTGTGCACTCTGCAGTTCTGCTTTTTGGGGTTTTAAAGATGTTCTTCATTCATGCTCCAGCCTTCTCTCTCTCCCATCTGTTGGTGTTAAGAAACTCTGCCATTACTTTCTGATAAATTATCCCTGCACTGCTTCAGGCTTGTCTAGCTGGGGCTCACCTCAGTAGGGTTTTCCCCTGTAATATCAGAGGGATTTTGATGTTTGTCATAAATGACATTTTGAGTTACAGCTGAGAAGATAGCACTGATAGAAGTGCTTGATGCTGGCCTCTTAAAAAAGGAAGATTTTCTGTCATGCACGAATCTTTTGGGACTGTTCAATGGAAATCAGCATACAAAAATTTCTCACAGAAATTTTCTAGCTGAAAGGGAATCATTGTAGTTTACTCAGGAGGGGAACAGATGCAACCACATGGGTAAGTGTAAGTTAAAACACTCAGAGCTCAATATTCTGCAGAGGAAAAGATGAAAATAAATCTTAGGTGTATATTACACTGTCAAACCCAGCAGTAATTTTAAGATTAATTTGCCTCCCCATTATTGATACATGCCACATTTCCCCTGGGTAGAGTTGAATCAAAGCCTGTTTATTTCTTGCCTTTTCTCTCCCTCTCTCAACATTTGAAAGGTGTCTAATGTGGAGAGAAGTCTGGAGCCGAGTGTTATTTAAATAAAGGATCGATCCAGGGCATTGTATACAAATAAATGGTGCTAGGAATAACAGCACATTTTGCACAACTCTACCAGAAGTGTGGCAATTGCAATGAAAATTCAGTGTGTGTGTCTGTGAGCATGCTGTGCAGTGCTGTTCCTCCTTGACAACAATTACTTACCAGATTTTGCTTGTGGGTGCTGTTTGATCAGGTACTCTTTGGTTCATGACTAAACATTTCTGTCAGACGTGGTTGTTATCAGGGGATAAACTCATTTGGGTTAAGAAAGGTGAACCAGCTTTGCCACAGAGGCTACACAAACACCAGAAATCTTGGAATTCACGCAGTGTCTTGCAATTTTCGGTGCTGGGGCTTGTCCAGGTTGATTTCTGTTCTCAAGGGTCTGGGCAGGATTGGCATTTGTAGGTTCTGCTCTCACAGAAGTGGTTCTGGCTCATTTCTCATCAGTGCACTTTGTTCATATCTCAAATGTCTGAAGGGAAAGAGTGAAAACTCTTTTAGAAAATGTGGTATTTAACCTAATCAGTTAAATGTCTTAGGTTTGACAAGGATTAGAAATTTACAGCATATAAACAGAATTGTTAATTACATAAGATATTGTTTATGAAGATTCTTGAGCCTCCTGCTTCAGAGTGTAAACTACTTAGTAGGCAGTGCTGAAAAATTGCATCATTTCATGGTAAGAGTTCCTGGAAAAACTGTGAATGAACACAACGAAAGCCATGTGATATTAATAGATCAGCACAGACATCACTGGCTCTTGCTGGGAGGTTGGGCATGCAAAAAAGCTGGGGGAAATAATCAACTGGAGAACTGAAGTGGGGATGGCAGCAGCTCTTCAAGGGAAGGGAAACTTGAAAAATCCCATTCAACTTTTTTTTTTATTTTTTTTTTTAAATGACATCTGTAAGAATGGGTGATAATTAGATGTGTATCTTACACAGATATTTCTCAGCAGAGACCACTCTGTGAGTGTTTTAGGCACAGGCAGTGCATTCATCTCTCTGAAATGTGAAAACTTCATAGCAGCAAAAGAATGGCTTCCAAGAGCCCAGTGCAGTGGGGTGGGGAAATCAGGGCTGGCTCTGCCACTGCCCCACAGCCTGGAGCACTTGGGCTCCAGTGGAAATGGGGGTTAGGAATGGGCAGCAGCTGGCACAGGTCAGATCCCTGCCACGATTCACCTTCCCAAGAGCCTGGAAAAGGACACAACAATCCCGTTTTTCCAGCAGTGCAGTGCTATGGGGTGGGCAGGACGGATTTTTCACTCTTTGGCTTTGTCATACAGAGCCCTGAGCTGCTTGTGGCTCTTCCATCCTCTCCTCACTCGTCTGTAGGGTGAAGGATTCACTGCTGGCTCAGGAGAGGGCTCATGACCCCACTGCACTCAGAGGACAATGATCCTGCTCACAAAAACCTGCAGGGGAGGGCAGCTCTGTGCTCACTGGGGCTCTGTGGTTATTTGTACTCCCAGAGCTTCGTTGGGAGCTCATGGATGTGATGAGAGCAAATATAAAGATATGCCAGTGTTAAACTAATTAAAAATCTTATCGTCATAATGCCATTTTTGAGATTGAATCCACAATGCCCCCAGGCCTCTGTGGAGGTGTTTGTGTGCAAAGTTCACAGTGGGTCTGTGTTAATCCTGGAGAGGAGAGCACAGCACAAACAGGACACTGCAAAGTCCCTGGGGACTGCAGGCTGGGTAATATTGTGGTTAAAGGTAATGAAAGCAAAGAAATAATTGGCTCCTCCTTTGTTCACAGCCAAGGGGAGTGTAAAGCAGGACCTGGGGATTTATGGGGGGGCAGCTCATATCAGGTATTTACCTAGAATGGGATTAAATGGGAAGACTTGGGAGATCAAAAATGGGGTTTTTTTCTGTCCACGTGCAAATGAGGTGACTTAAATATTATTTGTCTGCTTCTGTTTCTGTGGTCCTGTAACAGCAGGGAAGCTCAGCAGGCATCTGAGTTCATGCAGCTTAAGGGCTGCTGCCTCCCTGGCTGCAGAACTGGTTGGGGTCAAGGCTCTGGAGAGAAGCAGGCTGCAGGTCCTGGATGTGATGGAGGGACAATAATCTCATTTCTAGCTTTGTTCAGGCATCCCAGCCATCCCACAGTGGGGTGGTGTGTGTGCAGCGTGCTGATCTGTCAGCCAGTTGTGGGTGACTTCATTGGGAGGAATATAAAAAAGTATAAGTAAACATAAAATAAGCATAAAATATAAAAAGTATAAGGAATATAAAAAG
This sequence comes from Acridotheres tristis, assembly GCA_037013685.1. Classification (NCBI taxonomy): domain Eukaryota; kingdom Metazoa; phylum Chordata; class Aves; order Passeriformes; family Sturnidae; genus Acridotheres; species Acridotheres tristis. The sequence continues at coordinate 18,119,373 of CM072889.1, forward strand.
GAATATGAAGGTACTAAGAAGCAGCAGAAAATCAGAGCAGCTTCCTATGATGCAGGATGAAAAACGAGTTGGGCTTTGCCAAGGTCACAGAAGTGACACTGAGACAAGGAGGAAGATGGCAGGTTGCATCTCCATTGCATATTCTATGAGCTCTTTGTCTTTCTCTGTCTCACTATATTTTTTTTTCCTTAAGTTATAAGATCATTAAAAGTTACACTAAGTGAATAATTCTAATGATTTGTGTCAAAGTCACAGATTGATATTATCACTCATGTCTGAAGCTCCCTTACCATTATTTTAATTTATTTTTCTAATTGTCTTGTTGTTTTGTCAAATAATTTTCATAATAAGGCTTTGCAAGGCTTTCCAGATAAATGAGAAGCATAGAAGGCTGTATGTGATATATGATTTTTTTTTTTTTGGAAGTGCCTGACCCAGACTTTCAGCAATTTTGTAAGTAGGCAGTGGGTGAACACAGTCCCGAGTGCACATTTATCTGTTTATGTAATTTGCTGTTAATTTGGATTGCCTGCTTTTGTCAATAGGGTCTTAGACCTTCAGCTTGTGAAACGCTGGCTTGGATTCTGTGGCTCTTCTCTCTTTCTGCCACTGGTTCCCAGTTTTCCCCTTGGCAAACTGCTTCCAGTCACTCAGTGACTTATTTTGGTAAGAGTTCTCTGGCTGGCTAAAATGTTTTTGGCATGATTGAAACCAGTGCAAGAAGTAGTGGAAAGCAAGTGGAAGACAACTGTTTGTAATTGTAATTTATTGTGACTCAGGGACCCTCAAGCACAGGCTGCAGTTAAACCCCATCACATCTGCAGTCAGTAAATAAAGTCCTAATGAGAAATTAAAAGTGTTGCAACGATTCCAAGCTTTGTATTCCCATGGAGCCATAAACTGATGCTCCTCCAATATCCAGAAGAACATACCAAGATGAGAAATCAGTAAAATTATGTTAATCTAAGTTAGCACTTAAATGGCCACTGAAGTTTGGTTAACTAGATAGTCTAATTTCAGCTCCTCATGTACTTGCAGTTAAGACTTTCGTAAGTGCTTTATTTAGATGTGGTTGTTGTTTTTCCCATCGAGCATTCGAGCAGAATGTGGAATTTAACTCCTGCAATTGCAGTAGATTTTACAGTTTCTATTCCTTCCTGAAGGGAACTGGAGTTATTTTCTTAAATTTTCTTGTGTTACAAGTAGGAATTAGCTTATGTTTGCTAATTACAGCACTAATCTTTCAGTAATTCATTCTTTTTCTGTTTGGCTTTTCATTCTTCAAGTGTTTTTTATTGGTACAGCATCTTGATATTTGTGTGGGGTTTTTTCCAAGCATAGTGGAGACTTTGAACTCAAAGAGGGGAAGACAGGAGTAACATCTAAAAGAGGAATTAAAAACTGTGCTAAATATATTATTGCCAGAAGGACAGGAATCATTCCCACATAGAGGGCTCAGGAAAGAAAGAAAAAAAAAAAAAAAAGCAGAATTTTAGCCTCGTTGAGGGCTGGCAGAGTGCATTTGCTGCCCTGATGTCAGAGAATGGGAGCCCATGCACTGCTGGCTGCTGTGTCCCCTCGGATTTATCCCACCCAGCAGAGCTCAGGGAAGGCACCAGAGCAGCTGGGAAGAAGTGTTATAAAGTGTGACAAACCCTGTTTTCCCAGAGGAGTTCAGCTGCCACGATGCATATTTTACATCTTTCTCTGATGTAATGAGAGGTGTGAGTTCCTTTCTGATGTTACATTTCGGAGCTGGCTACACAGATTTAGCCTTGCCTGCAGCCAGAACGTGTCCATCAATGTGAAATGTTTTATTTCGGGTGAAGTGGCAACAAATCTTTTGCAGCTGGAAAGAAGGGCTGGGTTTCCTGATGCACTGAAACCCCAATTTTTGAGGAAAGGGTTCAATGAGCACCCTGTTCATTTTGCAACACAGCGTTGTAGGTTGATAAATATTCTGGCTTAATAAAGTTTGGTAATCAAGTCCATCAAAAGTTCCAGAAAGTATATCAGGAATTCAGAATAAAATATAAAATGATTTGAACGTGTCTGCAGAGGTAAAACCAAAGCCCACGAAAGCACAGCTCTGCAGGAAATTTTAGCTGAACTGAGTAATACCTAGCAAAGGGAATGATGATATAAAATGAGAGTTGAAAAGAAAGAAACTAGGAAATGCCCCATTTTGAATAAATTATCCAAGAAAGTGATATTTCTGATCTTTCTTTGTTATATTTAACCTGCTCTGTGTCGAAGCAGACACACATTATTTCTGTAAAGCTGTTCCAGACTGAGACAAGCTGTTATAGACACAAGCTATAGAATGTAGGTGGAAAACCAGAGCTAGGAGGTTGCCTTTTACCATTTTTGCTTTCTTTTTTCAAGAGGCAAATAGAGGTTTTCAAATGATCCCACAAGGAACATCATTTCAGGAGGGAAAAAAAAACCAAAAAACCAATGAAGTAAAATATTATTCCTTCTCAAAGTGGGGCATAACTAGCTAATTTTTTTTTGGTTTTTTTTTTTTTTTTTGTTGTGAAATCTGATTGTAATAATAGGGGAAGAATTGAAAATCTTCTGGGATGGGAGTTTATGGGGATCTGGCAACTCTCAGCCATGTACCTGGAAGACATTTATGTACACAAAGCCTGAGGAGAGATTACAATAAGCAATTGTATTGTTCTGCCCTCACATGCAATGCAACATCCAGAACACAGCAAAAAAAAGAAAAAAAAAAGAAAAAAAAAAGAAAAAAAAAGAAAAAAAAATCAAGTGAGGAGAAAGGGATGCCTTGTTAATTCATCTAACTAAATTCTAATTCTCAGGCCCTTTGTTTGGCTGGGGAATAGCACTGGCAGGATAGCAGCTGCTGGCAGAGAAGTTCATTTCTTTCCCAGAAGAAAAGAAATCAAAGCAGCTTTGCACTGATCAGCTGGCCCAGGTTGCTGGATCAATGGTTGGCAATTTGCAGGGCTGTGCTGTAGATAAGGCTGTCACATTTTGGCAGTCTCATCACTGCCAGGCAGCCACATAATAGCTGATAGGTCCCTTTCAGATAAAGATGAGTAGAAGATAGAAAACTGAAGAGAAAGGGGAGTGGAAGGGGGATAGAGGAGGAAGGGAAGGTGGCAAATCTGTAATTTCAGCCTCACTTTGTGGTTGTGTTCCTTTGGCCTCCAGTTCATTTAAATGTGTGTTTGTATTGCTTTTAATTCCTGCAGTTTTCAACTCCTAGAGCTGCTCATGGGTGTAACTCTTGGTTTCATGCTTTATCCTTTCGAAAATGAGCAGATGTTTGCTGAAAAGTGCCCGAGCCCAAAAGCACAGGTTCAAGGTAGTCAGGATGTGCTTCAAGATGTCAAAAATCTGCCTGGATTCCATATTAGGGCTGAAGTCTCAATTTAGTGTAAATATGACACTGAGTGTGGTTTTCTTGAAGGAAAGAAGTGAACTTGTGGCCAGATCTCCTCCTGGTCCATTATTTGTTGAAGTTTAGCTCTGTGGGGCCTGGGGGTTTCTCTAGCAAAGCTTCTGCCCTGGGGAAGGTGAGCTGGTGAAGAAGTGGAAAGAACAGGAAGAAAAAGGTGCTTAAGTAGCAGCTGAATTATTTTCAGATGTTTCAAGGTTTGGAAAAACTGGGAGAAATAGCAGCTTCCTCTGAATTCTGCTGCTTTCCGTTTTTTTAATGGCTCACTGCAGGTTGTAAGGGAATGTGTTAGAGACTGGATGACAGCACAATGAAAAGAGGTGAGGGAATCATTACCTTAATACTGATAAAGCTGCTAAATATGCTCAGGGAGATGTAGACATTTCCAAAAGCCTGAGAACACAGAGAATAAAGGATTCATTAATAAAAAAGTGTCCTGGCTGTTCTTAATCATCTTGAATCTTGAGTTTTTATTAGGTGTTCCTGACTATAGAGAATGTTCCCTAATTCAAATTTCTAGTGTACTACAGCCTTCCAAAATCAATTATATCCAGTGTAGGGAATAAGTAATTTTTTTTTTATTTTCCCCTTTATTTAGATTTCCAGATTTTAACTATCAGAAGGAAAAAAATGCCTATTTTCTTAGTAAAGGAACAAAAGTAATTTTTTTTTTTCCCCCGCAAAAGCAATTTTCAAATGTTTTTTATCAGTGCAATTTAATATGACTCATTTTGGAAATCTCCATACAAATTATTTCTGCTGTTTAGTTCTTTGCTCTCTCTCTTGTGAATAGAGGAAAACAACTCCTTTTGATCCATTGCAGAGAAGCTGATGAAACTCTCTGTCTCAGCAGTGAGGTAGAAGAAGCCTCCCCAAAGTCCAAAAGGATTTGGGATGTAGTCAGCCAAGTCTTTCAGACTATTTTCCAACTTGATTTAGTCAATTCTTATGGTGCATTGCACCACTTTGTTGTGACTTGATGTCAGAAATATGAAAAAAAAATAAGAAGGGGGAGGGGGGGGAGGGACTTTCTTTATTGGTATTCTGGGGAATTTAAAGACCATTACCACAGTGTCAGCTGACACGGATTGTTTATTTAATTCTTTCAATTTGTTCACTTTAATGAAACACCAAAAGATTTGAGAGAGCAGTAATTAACAAGACAGAGCCTGTCTAATGAAACCAGTACAGGAGGATCTTTGTTTCAAGGATCAATAAAAGACTGGGAGTGAGGATCACAGCAGCAGCACTCAGGAAAACAAATCACCCCATGCCAATCAATTGTCATGCTGCCCATGCATGAATCTGTGTGGAGCATTTCAAATATTGCATCACCCAGAGACAAGCTCAGTGGTTTTGGAGGTGTCTCCCACTTAATTTGTTGGTGTGTCAGGTGCTATAATTATACTTGTAGCATTCTTCTTCTGGCCCTTCAATAGTCATTACTAAGCAAGTCTGGTGACATAATCTAATGAGAGCATGGCTCTCTCACAGCTCACCCAGCCCATTCCGTGGGATGTCTTTGTATTCTGTCGTTTGTATTCTATTGCTGCTTGTGTGTTTTCAGGAAAACAACACAGCCTGCATTCCCAGAAAGAGAGAAAACAGAGCAGCTGATAAAAAAACCTTCTCTGACAATCCTCTTGGCCCTCCAGAGACAGCAGTTGGGCTCCCTGTTGCCACCAGTTGACTTAGCAATTAATAATGCAGCAATTAGCAGTGAGTTTCCAGACCTCGGTGCACAAGGCAGGGTTTTATTTATACAGCAATGTTACTGACAATAGCAGAGTGAAAAGGAATCAGCAGTGGAGAAGTTGTATCTCAAAACAGAGAATCAGTTTTTGTTGTGGGAAGAATGGGGTTAGTGCTAGAGGAAGGTAAATTTGTGCTACATGAGATTATCAGAAGCAATTTTGGACCTGATGTGAAATTGTTTTTCTTCTAAAGAACGTGAATTGGAAATTATGTGCTTGAAAGAACAGAACTTGGAATATTTTTAACTGGAAGATGCAAATTATAGAGAAATGTTAAGGGACTGGATGATACTGCTGCCTGTAATTGAGAATGGGATTGAAGGAGAGAAGGTGGAACATCACCTATAGGTAATTCAGAGCCCTAATAAGGTTTGGTTTGGGGATTTTTTGTTTTGTTTGTTTTTTTTTTCCTTTGAAAGCAGAAGGTGCAGACATAGTTCTTTGAACAAGAACATCCCACATTTAAGCTCAGCCTTTGAGCTGAGCAGTGGAGCAGTCCCAGGGCCAAGGCAGAGCTGAAATGAAAATAACCAAGGGAATGTTCATGTGGAGACTGCAGAGAATTGTGTGGAGGATGCAGGGAGATCGTCAGTGACATTCGTTTGGGTGGCTGGAGGAGGTTCAAAGCTTTACTTTTTTGATCCTTGTAGATGCAAAGATGAATGACAGTTTTGCTGCACTTCTTGGTATATTTCCAGGAATTTTGTTCCAAAGCGCTTTTTTCCAATTTTTATTCTTGTCTGCAAAACAATTAGAAGATGAATGTTACAACTCTGTCTGATGTAAACCTTGTTAGGTACTCAGAAAAGCTCATTTCGATGATGGAAACACATTTTCAGCACAAATTCAGAAATTTAAACCATCATGTAAATCTTATTGACCTTGTTGGGTCCAGCTACAAAAATCAGACTCAGCAATTGCATTTGTAATTGACTGGCAGCCAGAGCTGAGCTGTGGTTCTGAAACTTCCCAACCCTTATGAAGTGGCAAAGAGCTCTGAGAGGCTTTTTATTCCTGGGCTCCCAACACGGGAAATTCCACTTGGGAAAAGTGGAATTTGTGCGGAATACTCAACCAGCAGCAGCCACAAACAGGAGGGGATGCAGCAGGGAGAGAGTAATTGCACTTTGGTCAAAGTATCAAAGACAAGATTATCCAGAAGTCACACAAGGTGACAAAATTTATAGGCTGGAAGCTGCAATAGATTGATGAGAGGAAATTGTCTTTAGCCATTGCAAATAGTGGGCTCATGTATCAGGATATTGCCCCATCCAATTGTTGGAAGATACATGGAACAGCAGGACCACTTAGAAATGTTATTTCTTATTATTTAATCTGTGTGTAGACATGTTGATGGTGTGTTTTCAAAAAAAAAAAAAAAAAAGTATTGATGATAACACAAATAATATCTGTCATGATTCCCAGCAAGTGAATGGGTTGTGGGAGGGGATGAGACAAGAATGTGTTCAGTTTGCAGCCTTGCCTTTGTGTAGCAGGAGAATTAAATTGGGGTAAGGGAGGACCTTGCATAGTGAAAGTGATTTAGCATTCATTCAGATCCTTGAACAGCTTTCAGCTGTAGAAAGAAAACAGCATCTTCCCACAACCCCCAAATTGGAAGCGAAATTATTGCAAAGAATAAGGGCTCTCTGTGAATATGTCAAAAATCTAGATTTCATTAATCAAAATGAGATGCAAAGCATCTGAGTCATTCAGTGGAGAGACACTAAATACAGATATTTAGGATTCAACCTCAGCTCTGCTACACTGTTTACTAGTTCCTGCTCCTTGTCAGTTAAACACATCACTCGTGGGGAGTTTTAAAATTCCCAAGTAAAACAATTGGAAACTTGAATTGTACAAGACATGACTGGTAAAAAGCACATTTTTTGCAGTAGCCAAAATATGAATCATGAGAAAGAAGTGCTGCTGACAGGAAGAAAATTGAAATCTTTGAGGTGCAGTGCTGGCAAAATTTCAGAAAAGTAGACAAAGGCTTACAGTAAATTTATGTGTTTGCTCATGACAGCCATCAGAATGATCATTATCTAAAAGATATAATTAAATGAAAGCACTGCTGGAAGGTCATGGTAATAGAGGACAACCATGGTCACAGGGATAAAAGATAATCTGGGGGGTTGGATCCTGATGCTCAAAGCCATCAGTCACCTGAGGCAGCTCCTAAAATTCTGTTCTATGGAGGCTACAAATGAGTTGGTTTTGTTTTGTTTGGGGTGAGGTTTTTTGGGTTTTATTAGTTTTTTTTTTTTTTTTTTGCTTTTCTTGTGTTTATTTTAACACTGTAAAGCTGATAATATCATTATGCTACCTCTGAAAGAGGAATTGATGCTCCTCCACGTTTGACAAATGAGACAGTTGTGAGGTTAATGGCTGCCAAGCTGCACAGGTATTACCTGTGTTCCATTCTGCTTTTAGAGCTGTGGCTTTGATTTTTAAAAGCCCCACAACCTCTGATGAATGCACCTTACAATAAAGCTTTTTGTAAAACACATATTCTCTGCAAGTGACCCTGCATGACTGATGGTGACATTTCTTTCTGGTGAAAGACATCTCTCTCTACAATGAGAAAAAAACAAGCATATTCCTTTTCTGCTTCCATTAAGACTTCTCTGATTTTTATGTAAGTGTTGGTTGGTTTTAAAGTCCTTTTTTTGTGTGTTACTGCTGAGTTTATAAGTGAGTCTCCTTTATCTGGTATTCTTCCCTCTTCATTTTTTGCTATTTTTCTGATGACGTCGATATTTTTTTTTCTGAATAATCATCAGCACATGTTCACAATGTGACCAGATACATTTTCAACATAGAGAAAAACAAAACAGGTTGGAACAAACCCCCAAAAAATCATCTAATTTGCATGGAGTGGTAGAGCAAATCAGTGCTCAGACTCTTTGTTTTCTGCTTTCATATCCAGTCATAATAAATAAATTAAGGTGCATGACTTGTCAGTAGCAATGAGAAGGTTAAATTAAGTTACATTCTATTTTAAAGTGCATTTTCCTTGTGAAATGATCTAGGATACTGCTGTAAATATTCTATATGAAAGCATGCCTCAAAATTTGATGTTCTCCCAGGGAGGTCAAATTACTGGTTGACATGAGTTGGAATTCAGAAGATACTCAGCTTGCCTTTAGTGCAAAGGGGCACATCAGGCTCATTAAATTCACCCAAATTTCTCCTTATTTTTAATATTCCCTTCTTTCTTTTCGAGTGTGTACCTGCTAGACTATATTAATTACCCTGAAACAACAGACATAAATCAAACATCCCAACTGATTTCATCCCTAATGTATCTCAGAACACTAATTATTAGCAGAAATTAGCAAAAGCTGCACATGAATAGGTATGCAACGAGTGAAAAAGAAAAGGCTCACAGTCCTTGTGGTGCAAGTTGTCCTTCCCAGCCTCAGATGAGAAATGCCTTCAGAGCTGGCGTGGGGCTGAAAATATTGTGTCTGTGAAAGATGTTTGCCACCTGTGGGTATGTCTGAATATTCTCCTAAAGAAATCAGGCATGTGAGTAGTTTTGGAGTAGTTTAAGATGCTGAAAGAACAAATTTTCATCTTCTCCTCCCTGTAATCTCTCTGTTTTTTGTGTACATCTGTCTTTTTTACCCCGGGAGTCTGTCCTTATTGCTGAGGGCTTATGTTTGAAATTTTATCCAGCCCTTGTCCACAATCTTCTCATTTATGTTGTGTTATTCCCAACACCAGTAGTGTCTAAATATCTATTACATATATAAAAGCAGTGTGAGGCAAAAATGGCTTGTTTTTATGGCGTATCAATATTCATGTCAATTGTAATTGCTGTTGCAGTTGTACAGAGAAAAGAAATGGGGAACCTATTAAACAGATAAAATATCAAGCATCTGAATTGTGAAAGTGATATAGCATCTAATCTAAGTCAATCTGTGCAGATACTGCTGGAAAGGCTTTGGGCTATTCCATCCTAAAATTTTTTGTGAGTAGTTACTGTTACTTGTATTTTTTTTATTTAGAAAGTGTTGGGTTCCTTCCATTTGAAGGATGCAGGGAATTCAAAATGGGCTCTTTCTTTTCTCCTTTTACGTGCAGAAGAACCAATGTCGGCACAAATTGTTGTGTCACACAAATGGGAGTGTGGCTGTCTCATTTTCTCCCTGCTATTTGGAAACTGCTGTGTGATTGGGTGTATGACAGGGAGAGGGACTCATTTAGGGTAGGAAAATACGACTGGGAAGTCTCCAGGTGTTTGGTTTGATTTAGATGCATTTGTAGTTGTGTCAGAGAGAGAATAAACCCTAAGGAAAGCCATAGAGCTGTGATGTATTGCACTACAAGGACTGCACTAGAGCCCCTGTCTGGCAGTGTAAATAAAGACTTTTATATTTTCATTTATTGACTGCAGTGCTAAGAAAGCTTTGCATTGCCTGGTAAAAGTGGCTGGAAAATAATGCATGGAAAATCTATAGGAGACACAGAGACATTTCAGAAAGTAAAGAGCAATTGGCTATATCATCAAAGACAAAGGCATTGCCATATACAGGTTGCTTTGATTCTCCAAGAGCCTATTGATATTTCCCCTGGTATTGAGCTGCTAACAACACCTTCAGCAGGAAAGGCAGAATCTGCTCTCACTGGGGGCGAGTGGAGCTGCAAGTTCCATTTGTATTTTCTTAAATGACAATATCCACTGCAAAAAATGGGTCCAAGCCCTCTGCCACTGGGGCTATGGGATCGTTTTCTTCAGCCACATCATCACCAGACAGTTCTGGGTTCTGTGGAAATGCAGCAGTGCTGACCCAACTGTGTTTGGGGACAAGGGCACACTGAGGACTGGAGAAGAGACTCAACCTCCAAACCACAGTTTGGTCTGATTTTTAATGAACATGAAAGAAAATGTTACATCAAAGACCATGAAAAACTCACACATTCCATTAAGTCTGTATTCATATTTCTCTTCATAGGCTTTTGTGTCACTGAATGTGTAAGGGCTATGATATACTATGCCATACATTCAATATTTTAATAGAAATAAGTGATTAATATATCACAAAGCAATAAAATTCACTGGTCACTTCATTAGCTCATGAAAATGAGCTGTTTCCTACAGCTCATATACACTGTCCTTTGCTCTGGAGTTAGTGTATGTAATATATACAGCAGTGAATGTACCCATGAAGGCTTTTAAGCCTCAAAATACGAGTCTGGAGCAGGCAGGAAGCACTGGCCTGAGTTCTGCCACTGCCACAGCCCCTGATGTCATGAATCAGCCCTTGTGGCTCAGATATCACTGCTAAAGTGGAAATGGATGTGAACAGAGAGCAGCTATGCAAGAGACCACAGCCCACATTAGTCAGTCTAAAGCTGCCTTTGGAGACTGCTCCTTCCCAATCAAAATCTGGTTTTACTCACGTAAATATCAAAGGAAATAAAACCCAATGATCTTGATCTAAAAATTCTCCAGGAATGTCTGTGAGATGATTGTAGTTACCTGTTATTTACATTCATTTGATGAAAGAAGGAAGTAGGATCAGGATATAGAGTCTGTCACTTATTCTTTGATCAGCACTAGGCAGGAATTGTCACTCAGACAGGAGAAATGTGCTCCAGGATCACACTGATGTGTGAGGTGTCTGTCGAGCCACAGGTGTGAAGGGAGGAGGATGTAGGAATTGAACTGGGCATTTCACTCTGTGCAAAAAGTGCAAATGATGAAAATCAAAGCTTTGTAAGACTTCATTTATCAGCAAGATATGAAAGAGCTGAGGTCTTCAACTTACAGGAGAAGAATTGAAGGAGTTGGTAGTGAGGTGGGGACTGATCTCTTGTCCCAGGTAACAAGTGACAGGATGAGACAAAATGTCCTCAAGTTATGTCAGGGGAGGTTAAAATCAGGGAAAGATTCTTCACTGGAAGGGTGATCAAGCATTGGACCAGGCTGCCCAAGGCCATGGGGGAATCCCCATCCCTGGAAGTGCTCAGGAAATGAGTGGCTGTGCACTTGGGACGAGGTTTAGTGGTGAGCACTGCAGTGCTGGCCTAACTTGGGCTTGGTCTTGGAGGGCTTTTGCAGCCCTAGGGGCTCTGTGGAGGGGCTGAGTGCAGAGCTGATCCACTGGCACAGAAACATGGCCAGTGGCTGTGCAGGAGCAGTGAAGAAATTGCTCTTCTATTTCCCCTTGAATGCAAAAAAACCATTCCAGTCCCACTGCCCTGCACTCACACACTGCAGCAGAGGAGACTCCTGGTTCCCAGGGGTGAATGTGGCCAGGGCCTGTTCACCTGATATTTTCAGCATATTTTCATCTGGGAACCAATTACCAGTGCTAGTAATGAAATATATGTTCAGTTCCATGGCTCGATGTTGTACCATCCTAAGCCTCACACTGCAAATTCCGATGCTTTGGAGGGAAGATGTATGCCTGTGGGCTTTTTAAATTAGCAGTCCTTACCAAGTGCCCATACATGGTGTGTAATTATGTGTTTTTAACTCCCTAAATTTGCTTTTATCTCTTTGATTTCCACACACACATATTCAGTCACACAACACATAATTCAGTGTGCCTAAGAGGTGCTGCTTACGAATTTATGTGACTCGTCAAGTTGTTTCTGAGGAATTAATTATGTTTGCGAGTTTGCTTAAAAAAAGCTGCTCTTTAAATCGTAAGGTTTAACATTTTATTGTCACATATGCACTGCAATAATGATAAAAGAAAAGCACTGAGCTTTCTGCTCTCTTTCCATGGAGTGAATCTGAGGGATTAGTTTATCCCAGTGCTTTGCTAAGAGGGCAGACAGACACTTGCTTAGGCCAGCAAATAGCACGGGCAGCTTTGTGCCATTGCCCTGCAAGAAAAGTGGCAGTAATTGCTCTGCCAATTTTAGGCTGAGAGTTGTTTTCCCGTGGCACTGGGGATGGGCAGTGTGGCAGCTGGGGGACAAAGGGACAGCAGTGGGACAGGACTCCTCCACAGCAGCACCAAGGTGTGCTCAGGCTGCAGCTGTTAAAAGCAGTGTGAGTTTCATCATTTCAGCTTTCCTGCCGCTTCCCTGCTTTAGTCCGTTTTTCTATATTCTATTTTAGCTGGAGTCTCCCTAATTTCACAACTCCCCCGTGGTGCCCGGGATTTTTTATAGCTGTAAGAATTGTGAGTTGTTGCCTTGGAAACACAGTTGTTCATGCAGCTGTTGTAACTATACTTGTTAATTTTGCTTTATCACAAAAGGTTTCAAAGCTTTCCTGTATTTGTCTGACATTTCTTGGTTTTGTAACTCTTTATAACATTCTGTTTGACAAATTGGAGGAAGAAAGAGAACTTCAGCCTCACAATGTACAGCATGCCCCCATGTCCTGACTGAGTCACCTGCTTTCCTGCCCTTGGAAGTCTCCAGACTCTCCATTCAGTCTCCTTCCTGTCTATTAAATAAAAAAATATATATATAAAAAAAGGAAAATGTAAGAATTTTTGAAAATGTCTTTCGATATTCTGCATCAGAGCTTCTGTGTGCAGATGCTGGGGACAGCATTGAAACAGCAGCTCCCCCAGGATTCTGCATGGGAGCAGGTCAGCCTCTGCTCCTGCTCCTTGGGACAGGTGTGGCAGGAGCAGCAGGAGGTGCCAGGTGATGCTTTACCCATGTGTGGCACCTTTCCCACGAAAGGAAAGGTTTTTCCTTTGGTACCAGGGAAAGGCTCACGTTCATCTGTGCTGCCTTTGCTACAAGAGCTCCTAATCCTCTCCTTTGGGCCTCCTGCTCGAGATCAGCTGCTTGAAGCAAAAATAATTTGTTCTCTGTCAGTGCTGAGAGCTGGGATTGTTGGGTTGGAGAGGAACCACAGAGGATCCCTTTCCAGGACAGGATCCCTCCGTGCCAGCTGTGCTGGTGCCAGAGCTTGGAGCTGGCAGGATGTGCAGGCAGGAGCAGCATCCTTATCAAAGTTGTGTATGTTTGCTTTTTTTTAGCCAAGGCTCCTAATTGCCAGCATATTTCCAGTGCATATACCTGTCAGCTACACCAGTTTAGCTGGCACTGCACTGCCTTTATGCTGTCCTGTGGTTTTACAGCAGCATAAAAAATGGTTTGGGTTTTGTGAGTCGCTTCCTCTGTGAGCTTTCCCATTTCCCCCGTCTGCAGCAGTAGCTGGGGAGAAGGACAGGTGGGCACTATTTCTGCTCCCTGAAAGAGGGAAAAGTGCTGCTAAACCAATAAACAGAGCAGGCTGCTAAGTGCCATGTTACAGTGCTTTTGTCTCCTGGCATTGACTTGCTGTCCATGGACTTCAGTCCACTGCAGCACCCTGTGCTGCTACAGTTTGTAGCTGAAGTTTTTGGAACTTTATGGTGAGATTTGAGTCAAAGCAGCAACAAAAGTCACAGTCACAGCTGGATTTAGGTGCCCAATGTGGTTTGACTGGATTTGCTGTGAAGAAAGATAACCTTACTCTATTATAATGCAGTACAGCTTTATTTTTTGTTTAATTTATTCATGCAATTTCACCGTAATAAGTTATAGATTGCATTCTTTAGAGCAGTATATTAGGAAAGCTACTAAAAAGGAGATCAAACCAGAAACACCTGAGCAAGTAATAGGTAAATCTAAGTGCTGAAGCAGCCAAGGAATGGGTGTTTGTGTTTGCTTATAAACAGCCTCTATAAACTCCACAGAAACTGTAGGAATTCTTTTCAAGTCATCATTATCTGATGCTAACACAAGTTTTTCAATCCAATTTCGAAAATTACCCAGTCGCTTCAGAGGAAAACAGCAGAACAAATAAAAAAAGACAATAGTGGACAATTAAGGAGTTTCTAGAGCTGTGGTTGAGAAGTACAGAGAACATCCTGAGGGTGATCAAAGGCACTTTTCTACCCCATTCTCTTTGGTGATTCACTTGGAATAAGTGATGTTTCTGCAACCCCTCGATTGCATTCATTACCCTGTCAGGGATGATAGAGGATCTGCTATTTTGCCCCAGTTTCTCATTGTATGGGGAAAGGATTTACAGAGCTCACCTTTTTTTTTTTTTTTTTTTTTTTTTTGGCTGGGCACCTGCAACGAAGTGCATTTGTAACTTCAGAATCAGGGCAGTAATTTAAAGTAGAGGATGGTAGCAGTTTCAGAGCAGCATCTCTGTCATAGTTTTAGAAAATAATTAAATATTAAAGTAAGCACAATCTGGATTGTTGAAATGTTGACAGTTAACTAATCTGTAATTTTCTGATTTTATGACAGCACCTGAAATAGTTGCTTTTACTGATTGTGTTGAGTATAGAAAATAAATTCGATTTGACTCTACCAAGTTCATATACTAGCAGATGCAATATTCTGGGAGCTAGATATTAATGGTCTGTGAGTATCTGTACTATAAGGATTGGTAAACTTATTAAGAATTTATTGAGGTTGTGTCCTTGGCTGCTGATTGGATTGAGCTGTGAGAAGTGTTGTACTGGATGTTCCGTCCTATTTGGATATTTTCTTCCTCTGTCAGCCCTCCCCGGGAGGACACTCTGACATCATAACCTTCACAACACGAATTTCCAAAGCTTGATCTCTGGGACCTTAATATCTTTTGCACTTGCAGAGTTTTGGTTTTTATTTTTCCTTGACTGGGAGGATGCTTTAGATGGGAAAGAGATTTTTCAGTTGCAAAACACATTACGTGTAATAATCCAAATACTACCTGTGCTGCATTAGCAGGTCCAAGGAAATTATTGCTGAACTCTTGAGTTCTTGTGAGCCTGGAGTCTGGGCTGTGTCTGGCCTTGGGCTCCCTGCTCCAAAATAAACATGGAACTTACTGAAAAAAGTTAGGCAGGGACCACCATGAGCCGGTGCATGTCCTGTGAGGAGAGGCTGGGAACTGGGTTTGTCCCTCTTGGAGAAAAAGAGGTGAAGGGGAGATCTCATCACAGACTGCAGGTGAAACAGAGAAGAACAGAGAAAATGGAGACATTGAGCACCTAACACTGGAGGAAATTCCCCAGAAATCCTCTGGAATCTCCATCCTTGGAGAAGTTTACACATGGCTCAGGGCAGCATCTTCTAGGGGGATGTACTCAGAGCAGGAGGTTGGATTAGATGAGCTCCAGAGGTTGCTTTCAGTCAAAATTATTCTTGTCCTCTCTAATTTTTTTCATCTTATCAACCTTATCAAAAATTTATTGATCATCTACACCGGTAACTAAGGGGATTAAAAAAGAAAGGCTTTGTATTTGAGGATTCATTTTACTGTTTGTTCAAGCAGAGAAACTAGTACAAAACAACAGGTTATTTGTCATTGTGAGAGGATGCTGGGTCTAAGATGAGAGGGGAAAGAAACAAAACAGAAAAGAAAACATCAAAAAGAAAGAAACAAACAAAAACCCAGAAGCCCCCTCATGAAGATTGTTCAGATCTTAGAACTCTGTCAGAGAAATTGAAAAAAGAAACCAAACAAAGAGTCTTAAATTCTCCTCCCATGGAGTGGCAGTGGAAATGACTGCTGCATTTGCTACCAATGATAGCATCTTAATCTTTGTATTTCCTCACCCACCTCCGCTGCTGTACCCCAGCTGTCAGTTCCACAGTCAAAAAGCTAAGAGTGTTGCAGATGAAGTTCTGCTTGCCCATTCCTGGCCGTGTTTGCCTGTCTGGCACTCACACACATCCCGTCCTGGCACTGACATTTGCATCAGGCCATTAAATGCACAAGGACTCTGTGGGTGAACACCCATCAATATCCTAAAGACACTTGGGGCCCTGAGAGCCTTCAGGGACTTTATAAACTGGTTTTTGCAGATGAGGAGATACCTCAGTGAGCCACCTTTGGCAACTCCTGCAACAGCCTGAGGAATTGAAATGAGATTTAGGAGAGTTACTCAGTGCTTTGTTCTTGATTCTACTAAGGGGAAGAAGAGCTCTGTAACAGGAGAGGGTTGGATTCCAGCACTCTCAGAAATAACTGCAGAGAATTAGTTACCACTAAAGTGTTATTTTCTGCCACTGCTCCTACCACTGGGAACACAATACTTTCTCAAAAGATGCCAGACACAAACAGGATATTTTGTGAATACCTCTCCATCTGCAGTGTCAACCTAGAGATGGATGTCAGAAAGGGAGGAGTGGCACTGGGATCTTGCAGCTATCAAGGTCACTATCCTTCCTGCAGCTCCCTAATTTAGAAAGTGTCTTACCTTTTTAGCAGATGTTTTCTCTTGGTGTCACACATTCATACTTGACTTATCAGCAGCCTTCTCATGGCTGGAGAAGTCAAGAGGGGAAGGGTGGAAAGGGAAGGAGGAGGCACTTGCTGTTAAAATGATCATCCACAGCCTCATAGTTCACTACTAAAGCTATTATTAAAGCTCAGAAGAGCTTTATTGACACTACAATGTGCCCTTCAATGCTTTACTTGGGAAAGGAAACTCCTGTGGTTGGTGTGCAGCCCTTGGGCAAGAAGAAAGTTGTTAAGTTCTTTCCTCCAAAGTGCCAGAACTCGGTGCAATCTCTAACTGGTGGCTTGGAGTCTCCCAGTTCTGCTGTACTTAACTGCTGTGACAGGCTGTGCTGAGGGCACAGAGCACTGAAATGGGCTGTTAGACAGGCAAAAGGTTAATTTGACTGGTCTGCAAAGCACTGACAGGAGAATGTGGCAAATCCATTCGTCAGTCAGGGGAAGGGGAAATGACTTGTTATTACTGAAGCATGGATTGTTATTTCAGAAATAACCAGCGTCGGCCACAGAAATAGCAACGAGATGGTTGATTCAAGGTGCTTAATCCCTGAGAAGGGAAGCATGGAGACAGTGCAGAATAAATTGGAATGCAGTTACCTGTTGTTAGCTGCCATGCCTGCAGATATAATAACTAGCCATGGACCAAGGCAAGGCTTTGAGGCAAACACAGGCTCACTTGGAATGCCCAGCACACACAAAAGAGTTACTGGTGCTGCTGAAGTAGCTCAACAGTAAAAGTACAGCTCTGATCTTTTTAACAACCCAGATTAAGCATTAAAAAAAAAAAAAACAAAAAGGAAAAATAAGACTCTATCAGTGAGTATGTGTACCCTCTTATAAACTACAGCAGGAAAACGGAATGAAGCTGAAAGACAATTTAGTAACTCCTGTGTGCCATAGTTGGGCACAGTGAGCTCCACAATTCAGGATTTTATAGGAAAGAGAACTGGAGAGGATGAGGGGGTTTTATTCCTTCTCTGTAAGATAACCAGATTTCTGTAGCCCCCAGCTTTATTTTTTTTGTATTCCTGGCATGAGATTTGCCTTCACCATGGGGTTACTTTGCAACCAGTAAGAGTCAAAAAGTGTGATGGGTTTTAAAGCTTGGTGAAGCTTTTGTTTCAAGAGAATTTTTTTTTAATTTTTTTTTTTTTTAAATAATATGCCAAAAAGCTGATTGGCACATTGAAGGCATGCATGTGTGTGAGCTGACACATATATCTATGCACACTGCATATAAATAGACATTAAAATCCAACATCTGAGAAGTCATTCACAGCAGCAGCTTTGCCACAGGTGAAAAGGTGATTTTTTTAGGGCCATTGAACACTATAAATGTGTTCATTGTATCAGTGCTTCAGAAATACCCATTCTAAATGACTTTGTGTTGATCCACTGTGAAAATTCATTGTGCTCAATTGCCCTCAAAATTTCTCATTTCTCATCTGTGATGTTGCAGTCTGCTGACTGCACACCAGGCCATGGTACAGCAGGGCAGGCACTTGGCTCCAGAGGGCCTGAAAAGGATTTTTATTTCCTGCCAGGCTGCTCTGTGCTCCCCAAAAACGGAACAGATCTGTGCCAAGGCCTTGGAGCTGTGAGGATTTCATAGGTGGGAATAAACTTCATGGAGCTCAGGCTGAGTTGTACACACAAAGGCTTGCACATATCACTTGTCACATGTACATGAGATATGCAAAATAGAACTTGGCTTAAATTTTTAATCATTGTTTCAGAGAACTCAAACCCATTCTCTCATCAGTTCAGTTCTATTCAATTTAGAAGAAAAAGATAAAAAAAACCCCCAAAAATTATCAGGTGGCATAAATAACTTTCAGCATTCATGGCAACAAGTTGAGTCATAAAATTCTTGTTCGGGTTTTTTTTTGGCATCTCCTTGAAACAAGACTTTCAGTTTTAAAAAGAAATCTTTATAGCTGACTTTTAATATATTTTATTTGTCCTCTAATTTACTGCACTGTCTTATTCCTTATAAAAGCCTCTGCATATCAGCCTTTAAACTGTGAGGGGAACAAATGCCTGCTTTGGAACAGAGGATGGTGACATTTAAAGCCCCTGGTTGCTGCCTGTGGGTTCTCTCAGGCAGTGGAATATCAGTGATTTCAGAGGAGCCTGGTGGGATTGTCAGAAGCATTGGGTGAGGAAGTTGTGTCTAGAAAAATGAAACTTTGCATTCAAATGAGACGAGGAAGTTGTTGTGGAGCACAAAGCTGGAAATGTTACAGAAATGTTGGTTTGCTTCACCTTCCACCCTTCTGCTTGTAAGCTCACACACAAACTCCTGCCTGTAGCTCAGGCAGGTTGGACATTTTATCTTAAAAGTCAGGCCAGGAGATGCTTAATCATGGAAAACGACCTTGATTTTTCTTCCAGTTAACAGGAACTTGAATTGCATCCTTGCACTAACAGGCTGCTGCAGGGATGGGGGAATTCCTCCACTGAGCCCCTGCTCTTAAACTGAGATTCAACACGACAATGGCAAGGTCAGAAGTGCCTCACTCACAGCCTGTTCCATATGTGATCCTATTCCACATTTTCCTACAAATTCAAAACTCTGTGTTGTTTGCATTCTTTTAATCTCGAAAAAGGGAAAAACAGAAATAAACTCTTTTTTTTTGTTGTTTTTATTATCAGACCATTTGTCTTTCATTTCTGCTCAGCACTGGGTTTTGTTTTTTGTTTAAATCTCCAGCAGATTCCTTGCTAGCAGGTGAAAGCTGTCTCCCAGGGATATGAATATCAGCAGTCATTTTTAAAAAGAAAAACAGTATTTGCAAGCACACTGCATTTCTAGTCTGGGATGTTAAATGTACAACAAATTTTAATCTTGACTAACACATCAAGCACCTTCATGTCTCTGTGTCTCTGCATTAATTTCTGGAACCTAGTGATGATACTCTGGGTGGCAAAGAAGTGTTAATTCATATAAATGGTGGTATGAACAGTCATAATTCATCTGCTCCTCAGGTTTAAGAAAAGACTGAGCATTCTAAACCAGACAATATCACCTGATTTGATTTTATATAATAGTTTGGTTCTTTTGAAGTTCTTGGGAGCAAAGGAAAGAACTCTCCCATTTTAGTTCTTCCTTTTTTTTTTTTTTTTAAATGTATTTAAATGCATTAAATGAATAGAACCATTCTTATGAAGAAAATAAAACATCAGAGAAATATTCTTCTGCCTGGGCTTGTGAAAGCTGGGCTTTGTCTAAATTATTTGCTGACTTCAGTCATCCATTTCTCAGAGAGAAAAAGAAAAAGGTACAGTATCACATAATCTCAGAAGGTCTCTCAGGAGAAGACAAAGGCCAGCCCGTGCCTATTGTCTAGACTCAACTGTTCAATACTCATCATCCTTATTCTTCTTATTCTTATGCCTCAAAGTAATTTCAAAATGAGGAGAGATAATGGGAATAGTTGTATGAGAGCAGCATCTCTGGCAAATATGGCCAATTTTGTAGAAAAGGAGCTGCTCTTCTTATAAAGCTTTAATTTTCTTTTACTTAGTTTTACTGCAGGTCTTCAGCATTTCACTGCTGGTTTTATGGTATTTCAAAAAACATTTGTTTCCCCAGTAAAACATTATATTTATGTCATCTGTAAATTTGCACTTTTGCACAGCTCCAGTTGCATCTTTTGTTTCGATAAATTGCATTTCCATTGCAGTTGCACTCAGTTTCATAATTAAATCACTTTCAGCCCGAGTCAGTACAGGAAATCTATGCTTCAGTGTGCAAGTCTGCTGACAAAGTGAAGGGTAACCCAATTCTCATCCACACAACTTTTTAATTAGTGCCTGCACATCTGAGGATTAGGCTTGTTGGGATGTCTTGCAGAAAATAACATTAATATTCAATTTGGTTAAGGGCTTTCAATAAACAAACAGAATTAATAAAGCTATTAAGCAAATGTCTCTGATGACCACTTTCCATATGGATTGCAGCTCTTCAGAAGCATTTCCAAGCTCAGGCAGTTGAGAAGGGTTTCTCAGCCCGTGTTTGGCTGAATCTCGAGGAGTAGCTGGGTATTTTCCATCCTCTATTTGAATTTGCTGAAAGTATTTTCTGGGGTCTACAAAAGCTGGGTGGAAAAGAGTGCTTTGTTACAAGCTCTGTTATCCGCCTCTCCAAGTACAGTATTTCATTTTCTCTTTGTCTATTTTGTCTCTAGGCTTCAGAACATTCTGCATCTGAATAAGAAAGCACTTATTTTTTGTGAGTTTGAAATTATTTTAGATATGAAAGGTTTGTTAAATTATGCCTTTACCTGGATTTTTTTTTTTTTTTTTTGTAATGTGAGGAATGGTTTTGTGAAATATTCTGGATGAGCCTCTACAGCTCCAAGTTGAATGGTTGACATAAAAACATGTAGCTCATCTAATGTAAACCTGGGAATCATTTTAGACTCGTATTGTCATTTGAAAAATCTGGAATTTCAGTGAAAGAGAACTGATATAAAAATAATTCCTATTTCTTGGAAAATAAGTTCTGCTACTTACGTCAGTCCTGGCAAGATGGTGTTGATTTTGTGTGGAGATTTTGGCTGGGTTTATGGTGTCATAAATTGACTTTGTGTTATAGCTTGCTGCATATAAATCCCAAACATCCTTTCACAGCTTTTGAGAGCTATTGAGGTAGCAGTGATGAGGTAACTTCTCCCAAAATACTGTTTACATTCTGTGAAGATTCCTTTAGGGACAGGTTATGTTTCACTTCCTACCCAATATATACTATTATTTGTATATTCCATGTATTTGCGTGTGTGTGTGAAATTGATTTCACTGCATGTTTTTTTGCCAAGAAATCAAAAAAATAAATTAAAAAAATATAGATGGCACTAGAAGAAGGGCTTTTAAGAAGCCACGTGCCCAAGAGGAATTGGAGTAAACGTTCTGGATGTTGGTTTGTGATTTTTTCTGCACTGAGCTGCAATGATGGAATTGTCCACCTGCCCAGCAAAGGCTGCAGAGGGCTCCAGGCACTCCTGAAACATCTCTCCACAGACTTAATTTGGTGAAGAACACAAAACCTGCTGACAGGGAGGCTGCTGCCTGATCTGGCCGGGGGTGCAGAGGAGCCTCCTTTGGGCAGGATCAGAGCTCAGCCACTCCTGCCTGTCCTCTTCCATTTGCTGCCACTTTGATTGAAGCCTCTGCTGGTGAGTTAAAGATGCTGGAGCACTGCAGGGAGTGTTTGTCTGGAAATTTTATCTTCTACTTTGCTGCAGAGGGTGTCCAGCTACTTGGAATTTAAGTGGGACCCCGAGCAGCCCCTTTGCACTTAACTCCCTGCTCAAATTTGGGGCTTGAACTCTTGGGAGTAAATGAGCAATGTTCCATATTGTGGCTGCCAGCAGAAAGTAGGCAGTGGGAGAATATTTCAAAGCAAGATTTCTTGTGACTTTGCACAGCTTTCAAATTGCAGCTTGCTTTGTAATCCGCTGAAATTACACAAGTTTGTGCTGTCCAAGGCATTTTTCCTTGTCAGCAGGCAGGATCCAGCAGGCACCTCCCCAGCATCCACAGGGAGCTCGTTCAGCTCCATGATGTTTGTTGCTGTTAATTTGATATGGCACTGCATAAAGGACTGGCCCGGAGTCCTCACTGCAGTGTGGTGTCGTGGAAATGATAAAACTCTTCCCTTGTTTGGTAGAGGTTGTCCCTGGTGTCGTGGAAATGATAAAACTCTTCCCTTGTTTGGTAGAGGTTGTCTCTGGTGTCGTGGAAATGATAAAACTCTTCCCTTGTTTGGTAGAGGTTGTCCCTGGTGTCGTGGAAATGATAAAACTCTTCCCTTGTTTGGTAGAGGTTGTCCCTGGTGTCGTGGAAATGATAAAACTCTTCCCTTGTTTGGTAGAGGTTGTCCCTGGTGTCGTGGAAATGATAAAACTCTTGTTTGGTAGAGGTTGTCTCCCAGCCCTGATTTCAAGCTGTATCAGCATTCGATGCAGAGCAGCTCTGCAGGAGCAGCTCTTAGTGAGCTTTCATTGCTGAAAGGAGAATCCATAAACGGTGGCCCTGTTTGCATTTCCTGCATGCCTTTGGGCTGGATGCCTTTTCCCAGGGCTGGCTTTGTGTAAGGGGGGGCAGCTGGCCACGGTTCCCTCCCTGCCCTCCCACCTTTGGCTCTTGAAGTGGCTCCTGCAGCAGATCCAGGGCTGGTGCAGCCCAAATCCATCCCTGCCGTGCTGAGAGATCTGATCCCTGCACAGGCGAGGTGGGAAAATCCTTCAGGAGGAGGACGCCTGTGCCAGGAAGGTTCTTATTGTTTAGTCTTAACAATATGACAACTTCTTCTTCACCTTAATGGGACTTTGTCTGGATACTATCTATTAGGGTGTCCAGGAGCAACCTATTCACACATTGTTCTATTGAGTTCTCAGGAGAAATAAAATAAATAATAAAATCTTCCAAAATGATCAATTTGGAGGAAGCCTTTAGTCAATTATTAATTGATTATTCACATTAGCACAATGCTTGTAAGGATTAAAACCTAATTTTGACAACATATGCAAACTTTTCCTTCTGAATTCAATAATATATTCTCAACCTGTTGTTCATTAAGGTGAACATCTGTGAATTCATTATTTTTTCTCTAAGCTTGCCGCACCACAAACTTAATTTCTTTAACAAATTTTCCAAAGTATAATCCCATTACAAGCTTAGTTTATAATACACACAATGACAGCTTTGCTAGCATGTTTATCTTTTTGTTGTTGTTGTTTTGTGGCTTTTGGGGGTTTTTTTTGGGGGTGGGAGGAGCTTGATTTTTTTTTGTCTAATGAGGCTTTGCAGCAAAATCTGTTCTGGGATGGCACTGAGAGTTACACCAGGGAAAGTGGATAAATCTGGTTGAGGAAACGGTCTGCAGAGTTTGAAATGTTGTTAACTCATAAAAATGAACTGAAGTTTTCCCAAATTATGATGGTTCTTAGCTCTGAATGTCCACTTGCAAGTTATAAAAACCAGACATTTCACCCTCCTCAATGTTCTCCTTATTTTGTTGTCCAATACGGATTTTTAAAGTAACTCAATTGTAAAATTCCTCTCTTGCTAATTTTACATCGCCATCGAGGTGAAATTGCAACAGTTTCCAACGCAAGGCAGGAAGGAGAAAGAAGAAAGGGGCGCAAAATGCTGGTTTTGAACTTTTAAATGGCAATATGTGTCAGACTATTCCGAGATAATGCCTCTGGGTGTTCCTGCAGCCACTTTGCAGACACCGCTGCACAATCGGAGCTGAGCTCTTCTGTGGAGAGCTGCCTCTTCTTGCTCTGGCACTTTTTTTTTTTTTTTTTTTTTTTTCATAAAGTTAATAGTAAATGAAATACTGGTGTTGCAGAGGAGATGAGTTACGTGCTGGATTAATTTGACCAGCCCACATTAGGAGAGCACCGAGCAGAATTTGCAGCTGCAGAAGATTGTCACCATGTTCCTGTGTTTAATGGAATAATTTAGGCATGGAGACAGAAAGAAGTCTACACTAAAATGAATACAAGCACTTTTAAGCAGAAAACCTGTAGCTAATTTTCAATCCTGTAATTGAATTTGCAGGGTGGCACATAAATAAAGCTGGGCTTTTTAAAAAGTTGGATGCTTTGCTCTGCATAACAATGTTTTACTGCC
The DNA here is from genome assembly GCA_037013685.1 of Acridotheres tristis. Classification (NCBI taxonomy): domain Eukaryota; kingdom Metazoa; phylum Chordata; class Aves; order Passeriformes; family Sturnidae; genus Acridotheres; species Acridotheres tristis. The sequence continues at coordinate 18,143,410 of CM072889.1, forward strand.
TCATAATCCTTCCCCACATAGTCTGCAGCTCCGTTGCAATGCTGCGTGTCCAAAACTTCACCCCTGCTGCAGAATTGTGTCAGGAGGCTTCAGAAATGCATGCAAATAATTCACAGCCTGCTAAATAGCAGCTGTTAATTGTAATTAGCTGCAGCATGCTCAGCCCTCAGTGTGCAGTCCCTTCTGGATTGCAGCCTGAGCCGAGGTGCAGAGCTCTTCTCTTAAAGACTTTTGGGTGATTTTGTGTTTTGCTCCCACTAAAATCATAGAATTGCAGAATTATTTGGGCTGGAAGGGACCTTAAATCCCACCCAGTGCCACCCCTGCCATGGCAGGGACCCATCTCAGTGTCCCAGGTTGCTCCAAGCCCCAATGTCCAACCTGGCCTTGGGCACTGCCAGGGATCCAGGGGCAGCCACAGCTGCTCTGGGCACCCTGTGCCAGCCTCAAAATAAAGAATTTCTTCTTTATATCTGATCTAAACCTGCTCTCTCTCCGTTTGAAGCCATCCCCCCTTGTCCTGTCATGACATGTTCTTGTAAGTCAGAGCAGCTTTTAACAGCTTTGATTCCAAGCCTGAGCTTTGAAGGGTTTTTGTTTTGTTTTTTTCTTTTTTCTGAAAGTAAATTCCAACAGAAATTTTCACGGTATTAAATTATGTCGAAAAATTACCTGATATTCTTTTGAACTTCTTCTGCCATTCCTGAAGCACTTAGATTTAGTAATTAAACAAGATTTTGCAAGGTACTGAGTAAAATGGTGTTAAAAAGTTGACATAATGACATCAACTTCAACAGCTGTGCCCTTGAACTCACTGCCACCCCCAGGCCTGCTTAGCTCGTGTGCATTAGAGATGCAATTTCACAAAGTACTGGGTTTTCTCAAGCTTTTTTTCAAGTCAATGGAAGCCAAGGCACCTGGGTTGAAGCAGAGGACATCAAACTCTTTGTAAGATTGAGTCTTCACTGTAATTTATGGCCTTAATATTTTAGATAATCCATTGATCTCTCTTGAACAGCTAATATCTGTAATAATGCCACATTTCTACATCACCCAAAGTCAATTAAAAGACGTGTATTATAGCTATATTTTAATCAAGACTTACTGGGAAATGGGAGTAAAGAATTCTGCTTGCCTTAATAGTATCATTGGCAGAAAGAAAAGCTGACTGGAAAATCAAATTAATTATCTCTTTTTTGTATGTTCACTTTCTTTGTAAAATGAATTTAAATTATTTCTATAGTAAGAAAAAAGGTATTTAAAAATCATAAGAAAAAGTAGATGTATCTTTCTGCACTATTCACTTGGAGAATTCAAGTGTAATTAATTAAATTTGCTCTAGAAATAAGACCTCAGCAAAATACTGGTTGTCATTGAGAGAGGGTGAGTGGACAGTGATTTTTCAGACCTTCCAGCCCCACCTACTTCCAAGGTTTAAGCCAGAGGTTCTGCTAAATTTTGAAGGGTTATTGTCGTGGATGGTTGAATTTATTTTGATAGTTGGTTAGGAAAGCAAAGCCTGAGTTGCTGCTTACCACACCTTAAGAATGGGCAAGGGGAAAAAAAAAATCCAAAAAAACCCAACAACCCAAAAAACTGCATTGGCAATGAATCTATTGGTCCTGTGACAGATTTGAGATTAAGTTCTTATACTTCCATGACATTTTGAAGTAGACCATTTTTGTTGAGGGAAAGAGAGAGGAAAAGGAAAGGTCATGTCTCTCTTATCAGGCAGTCATAGTCTCCTGTAAAATAGAAATGTCTGTTTAATGTCAGTGAACAGCCCAGATGGAGATTCATGTTGGAGCAAAACATCTACACTTTATCTTATACCTCAAAGTTTACACTACTTAAACCTTGTGATAACAGAATCCTAAGTCATTTTCTGATGGGATTCCTCTATCATTACACCATGATTCTCCACAGCTGTCCATTTTATTTCCCTTTTCTCCTCCAAAACCAGCCCCTCTGCATCCCTGACAAACTAATCCTTGTGCCAGGCACCTGCAGTCCTGAAGGAGCAGAGCAGCTCAGACTCGACTTTCTGCATTGAAATATTTCATGGGGTTTACTAAGGGTCATTTTTGCAAGTCCTTTTTTCCTTCCTGGCTGAATGTTCAGAGCAAGAAAATCATTGATCAAAGTTATCAGGAGTGCCACAGTGGTGGTGGAAAGCACAAAGGGAGGAATGGGAAATGAAAACATTACCTACAGCAAGTTTGACTTCATCAGTGCTTTGAGCTCTGCAGAAGGAGCAACTTCATTTCTCTGCTGCCTTTTGTTTTTGTTCTATCTCCTGCTCTGCCTTGCAAATCTACTTCTATATGTTTACCTAAATGATTTCTTTCAAAAATGCATTGCTTGAAAGCTTTTCTTCAACGATAAGAAAAATTCGGTTCTTCTTCTTAAACTTTATAGGCTATATGGAAATAGAAAAAAAAAATTATTGTGGGCAGTCATGATAGTTTAATGACAGTAATAAGAGCAACAACTTCTACTTCATTACTCTGTGGAGTTACAGTTCTGAGCTGTTACTTTTCCCCACCTTAAAATAAAAAGGATTTAGGTGCAGTCTACCTACATGTGGATGTGCATTTGAGTGGTTGTGTACATGGGGGGCCTGGTGTGAAACTGGGCAAAACTGAACCACCTACACATTAATGTGCTCGAGGGAAGTTTGGATATTACCAGAAACTAAAGTCATTTTAGCAGACAAGTGTATTTTTTTGGTGTGTGTGTGTGTGCACGTGCAGGGGTTTTTAATTAGCCATGTCTTTTCCTCACCATGCCCTTCTACATAAGGAATATCCTTCAAAGGAAGATACACTTTTTAACAGCTAAGAGTTTCACGTTATTTCTGGCAATAATTGGTGAATATTATTTAATAAGTAATGATTGAAATAACTCTTTCACAGAAATTACCTATTACAGAGTTTCTGAAGTGATGGCAAATTATATTGCATTGCATATTCATGCAGTGTAATACTATATGTAATGTGAAATATGACATTAATTGCTTGTAAATAGTTTTTTATACTCTAGATGCAGTTTTTAAAATACTGTAATATCAGGAATAATGACCTGGCCAAACACTTCAATCAGTCAATGTCTTTGTTAATATTAGGTGTGCTGGCAAACCAATAACCACTTGGAAAGAAGGAAGTTTGGGTTATTTAGTCAAGCAGGGATTTAATTACATGTCTTCTGCAGTCTGATAGAATAAAGCAAGTGGAGGCAATGTTTTGGCAGCTGAGATCCTAGGAAAAATAAACATAAGTAATTAGTTTATGTTCTGTTACTCTCTTCAATTTTTCTTCACCTGTACCTTCCCCTTAATTTCCTCCTATTTTTTCTGCTTTTCTGTGGTCCCTCCATGTCACTGCTTGTTCATCCTTCTGCCTACAGTCATTTTATGTTCTTTTACTTTTCAGGATTGATTCTCCTTTTAGTCCTTTCCTTCTACCTTCTGCATTGGGGTTCATTTTTCATAGTCATGCCAGTACCTGGCCTGATTTTTCATGGATTCTCATAAACCTTTGGAGGGTTTTTTTACAGAAAGAGAGGATGTGAATCACCCCATGGTCCCCATGAACCTAAAAGAGAGATGGTCGTGTCTGTGGAGCACAGGGCACAGCAGCAAAGTCAATTTTGTATTGACAGGCACCTTTCAGTGTTTTGTCCCAGATTCCTGGAGTTCCTTCTCTTTTTCCACTCTGGAATTTTGTTTCATTCCAAAATTTCCTTGTTAGGAGCAGCGAGCTGTTGATACCTGGTGTGATTTGCTGTCATTAGTGGGATTCTACATTCCTTCCCAGATCAAAACATGTAAATGTCTCTGGGTCTCTTGGAAAGCTTTAATCTCATAAAGTAGGTTTTACTGAAGAGTGGTTGGAGTTTTTTTTGACATCTGTGATAAGTTTGATAATTGCATTAATAATTATTCTTTCATGTTTGCTATTTACAACCAACAAAGCACCTGATCCTGAACCTGAAGGAGAAATCAAAATAACAGTGGAGAAATCGAAATAATAGTCAAGGCCATGGCAGCAGCTGAAGGCAGATGTGGTTTGTGTTGGCAAGAACCAGTTTGAGGAAGAATGAAGGATCTGGGCAGCTCAGCTGGTCACAGGGACAGGGACAAGGTGAGCTCCAGCTGCAGTGCTGGGCTGTGGCAAGACTCCCTGGGATCCCCAGGACAAGAACTTTCTTTCATAAACTAATCAATTTCTGCCCTAAATCCCTTGAGCTGCTATTTAAATAACTGCGAGCTTAGTGTGTCTCTGTTTTCAATTTACAAAATTTATCACTTCACCTCTGGGTTTATAGTGGGGATGTGCTGAATCCGAACACTTCAAAGGAAATTTAGCAGTTGGAGTTCCTAATAAATCCTTAGCTTGCCCATCTGTATAATTTGTATTAACATGTCCATTAAAGGTTTGCTTACAGCTTGGAGATTTCCTCCAGAAACGCTGCAGAAAATTGAAATAAGGGGAAAGCAAACAATAACAGCATTCATAATTTTATATGCATTAGAAGCTCAGACAGCTTAAACAACAACAACGACAAAAAAAAAATTTTCTTACTCTCAACATAATTAACCAAGTGCTTTTCCACTCCCAAATAATTTTGTATCCCAGCCTCTCAAGCTGGGAAATATTGGAAAGATTGGACCCTGTCCTTGTCCTCTTCCTTTCAGTGAAGTGTAATTTGGAATTTTGTGCTCGTCTCATATCAGGTCTGCTCTGTTACTTTTCCATTTTAAGTGTGCTAAACATTTAGCTCATGAGAAAATTTAGTTCTAGATAAATTCTATTTGTCTTATCTAAAAATTTACCTGTGACAGGCAAGTATGTGATGGATTTTAAAAGCTGTTCTTAAATGAGATTGTATCCATCTCATGTCCAAGATTTTTGTTTAAAAATTAAAAGGAAAAGCTTGAATTGGTTAGTATTACTCTTGGGGGGGTTTTTTTGGGCTTTGATTTTTTTTTTTCCCTCATTCTGGCTCTGTCATGGATGGATGCTCTTGCTGTTAGTGTAGTGTTTGGAAATTGAGAGCTTTAAAATATTCTGTGTAATGGAGTTAGTATTTGAAATCCACATAATTTTTAATTCTTGGTTGTGTTTATTTTTTTCCTAAGGCTTATGACACACTGAAAAAATCTCTGTTTTGTTTAAATTCAGAAATCTTTTTATATGCTTCCTTTTGGGCCCCAAAGTTAATGTCCAAGCACTCTTTCTACCTTTTTTTTCATCCTTTTTTAAATGTAGGGAGTGAAAATGGTCCATCACTTTCTCCGTGCTGGGAAGCAGGGGAGATGAGGAGAGCTGTCATTGCTCTTTGGGAGAAATACCAAAATATTAAGAATTTCCAGTGGGAAAGGGAAATGTGGGCTATGTTTTGATTGACAGATCTACTTAATTTTAGCATCAGTGCTCACACAGAGCCAGGCTGAGTCACGGGTCCAGCATCTCCCCACCCTCACCCTGTTCCTCTTTATCCCATCAGCTCCATGAAAGAACCCAAACGTGTCTGCCTTTTTTTTTAATGCCAGATAATCTTGTAGAGACTCCCATTCAGAATTCCAAATGCCTGGAGGCGTGGGACTTTGCTGACACGCTTTCCATCCCATCCTTTCACCGTGTTATTAAACATGTTTCCTTCTTCCCTACAACCGCCTTGATTATTTTCTGTTTTGTCATAAAATATTTGCTTAGTAACAGGCACAGGAACTTGGCAGTCATCTCCGTGTTTCTGCCTTTGATTGTGAGGAGCTTTGAACCCATACACAACATTTCACAATTCAGAGGGGAAAAGTCGGCCTGGCAGTTGATTTCCAGCTTTTAACCACCATGCAGAGCAAAATATTTATTTACAGTGATCATAGTTCCATTGTTCTCCCGACTGTAGGAAATAATAATGCCTAATCAGATACTTCTGCAATTCAGAACCTGAAATTATCTTGGCTCCTACAAGATTGGCTTTAACCTTTATCTTGCAGATTCTTTTCTCCTGTTTTCCTCATATTTTTAATGGCAGGGAAAAATGAAGACACTTCTGCATTTTTCTGACTGCAGCATGGAAGGTTTTATTGCCAATCTGTCTGACTGGAGTTAATGAGAATATCTATCAACCCTATGCTAGATATTAGCAATATTTATCAAAAAGTTCATTTTTCACACAAAGCTGACATTACTTTTGAACCATCTGCTATTTTTCCCAGAATTCAGCAACTGCAGGGAATTTGCTGGAAAAAGGAGCAGTGTCTGATGGAGCCACCTCCCATCCCAGTCCACAATTTAGCCACAGATAGGGAAGGAGTGTTTGCCTTTGCTTTGTTTAAATTTCTGTATATCCAAATGTTAACATCGGGACAGGATCTTCTGTATAAGAAGAAAATGATGCAGCCATGCAAATAAAAATCAGCAAATGGCAATCACTGGGTTTTGTGTTTCCAGGTCGTGTCATGTCATGGTGTGATTTACAAACAGCCTTCAATTATTCTGTGCTCCCCTTTTTCCATGGCTGGGCCAGATTTATTCCTCTCTGAATAAAAAATTATCTGACTTATGGCAGCCCCTGAGAGTGTTTCAGGCCAATATAAATGAGTGGGGCAGCTCTGGGTGTGCTGGGCAGGAATCTGTGCTTTTATAGGAAATCCATGAGGCCCTGAGTGCTCCCAAATTGCTGAGCAGCTCCTGCCTGGGCCTTGGAGCTTTGCAGATTTGATGGTTTGGGAATGCTGGACCTACGGTGAATATATTGTGTATGATCAAGTGCTATGATGTGGAAATTTCAGGGAATAAATTTGGTATCTTTGTATCAAGTTTTTCCCAGGGGAATCTATCAAGATGGAATAAATGTTTTAAAAATTGGGGTTTTTTAAACTTTTGAGAGCTCTGAAATAGAAGAGCTGGAAGTTTTCCCTTTTTGTTGTGGAAATGTGTTTAGGATTTATTGTATAAATTAATTTTTTTAAAGTTAGAAAGCCAAACAAATATTTTAGCTTAATTGACATATACCTTCATTTTAACCTATCTTGTTTGCACAAAATGCTTTTAAAAACTCGATTTACAGAAGGAATAATTGGACTTGGTGAAAATGAAATGCAGTTTGCTGATTCTCCCCTAACTACTGATCTTGGAAACCTTTTTCTGTGATTTGCTGTGGGTAGCTGCAGACCAAGTGCCATTTCTTGACATGTTTGTACAGGTCAGGTCATAAATGCATCTCAGTTTGAGTCCTTCCAGTGTCTTGTGCTTTGCAGCCTGTTTGTGTTGATTCAGATGAATCCCATGTATCAGCTCCTTTGGCTTCTTCAGGTCAGGTGGAACAACAATTCAGATTTAGCTTCTCTGAGTATCTGATGTCTTTAGGATTTGGTTTTTCTTTTTTTTACGGCATGCAATGCAAAGTCTGACTATTGCTGGGGCTTTTAAAGTAAAGATCAGCATCACAAGCCTGGCTGTGATGCCCTGAATCTTCAAAGCACATTGTAGTAGTTTTTCCAACCTTGTTTACTTGGTGCCATGCAACAGAGTCACTTTCTCATTCAGCATTTGAATAATTGCCTTCAAATGCAGATAGTACAAAGTTTTCTGCGAAATTATGCCTGAAAATACATATCCAGGGAGAGAAAATAATGTTTGGATGTTAAAAAGCAGGAATGGGAGTTAATTTTGCGTGATCACTGACAGGAAACCCAGCCTGTCCCATGGCTAATCCAGCCTCATAAATAAAGCACAGGCAGCACAAACCATTCTTTTCTCTCTTCACTATCTCTGCCCTTTGTGTTCATATTTCCCAGCAGCTGCATGTGCTGTTAATCTGCATTTAGGTGAGGGCCTGAGCGTCTGCTCTGTGCTTGCAAACAGATGCAGAGCTCGATTTGCTGCTTGGGATTGAGGCCTTTTAAAATGTCACCCCGTGTTTCAGCATTGCACACAACATGTTCCTCCGGTGCTGATTGAAAAGCTCACTTTAGCCAGGGAGCCTGGAGCCCCCATGTTTGTTATTTTTTATTTATTTTTTTTCCCCTATTAGCACTCCTGAGTGCATGGAGCAGCAATTAGCACAGAGAGCAGCTCTCCCTGATTGCCTGCTAATCTGTGAGGATCTTTCTGGTGCCTCCATCACTGCATCAGCAAATTACAGGCTGCTTGTTGCCTGGCTGGTTCTGGGGCACTGCCAGGTCTGTCTGTCTGTCCAGGGGAATTGCCCTGCTCTGCAGCCCAGCTCTGTCAGGTGGGGTTTGGCAGGGAGGGGAGTGGGGCTCGCCTGTCATCGGTGTGAGCTGCTAAATAATCAGTGCTGGGGGCACGGAGCAGCGTGTGCTCCTCTTGGTTACTCACACCTGGGGCAGACTGTGGCTGTCCAGTGATGGTGAGGGGAGGCTTTGCCTCCAGGAGTGCCCAGGGCTTGCTGCCCAAGACCCCCAGATGTGAGACCCAACATCTGTGCAGACCCAACATCTGTGCAGACCCAACATCTGTGCAGACCCAACACCTGTGCAAATCTAACATCTGTGCAAATCTAACATCTGTGCAGACCCAACACCTGTGCAGACCCAACATCTGTGCAAATCCAACATCTGTGCAAATCTAACATCTGTGCAGACCCAACATCTGTGCAGACCCAGCATCTGTACAGACCCAACATCTGTGCAAATACAATATCTGTGCAAATCCAACATCTGTACAGACCCAACATCTGTGCAAACCCCACATCTGTGCAAATCTGACATCTATGGACACCCAACACCTGTGCAAACCCCACATCTGTGCAAACCCCACATCTGTGCAGACCCAACATCTGTGCAGACCCAACACCTGTGCAGACCCCACATCTCTGCAGACCCAACACCTGTGCAGACCCCACATCTCTGCAAACCCAACATCTGTGCAGACCCAACACCTGTGCAAACCCCACATCTGTGCAGACCCCACATCTGTGCAAACCCAACATCTGTGCAGACCCAACCTGTCCTTGTTGTTCTCTGCTCAGCTCTCAGGACAGCCCAAATCTCAGACACCCTTGAACCCAGCCCAGGTTCTGGTGCCCTTCTCGAGCACCCTGGCCAGGCAGCACAGGGACCCGTGCAGGTTTCTGTGGCCGTGGTGCACCTGGAGCTCGCTGGTGCAGTGTGCCCCTGCTCTGGCTGGCAGAGGCTGCACTCTGGGCTGTGAACACATCCCGAGAGATTTTTCCATGTCAGTGCTCCCAGCAAATCCTTTGCCACCCTTTGATCCATGGGGGAAATAGTCCCTGGGAGATAACTGAATAGCAAAGCAAAACAAAATCAAACTGCTCTTTCTGTGCATCTTTGATGCACTAGAACTTAATTTACTTTATGCATAGAACTGCTTTAACTTTACCTGGAGGCGAGGTACAATTTGGATTGCCTTTCTTTTTTTTTTTTTTCTTTTAAAGAAATCCCATTATCAGTATTAAAGTATTTCATGCCTATGAAAACAGGCTGTAGATTAATCATTATCCCTTTTATTTTTTTTTTCCTTTCCAATTAGGCTGAAGCATGGGCTTCTATAACTTGTTTAGTTTGGAGTCACTGAAATTAAAAATTAATTAATTGCAAGCATTTTATTTGTCAAGTTATTCTTTCAAGTACTTGGCTAATATAAATATGGTTTATCCTAATCTGCAGGTAGATGTTAATGCTCTCTTGTCTTTACAAGGCAGAGACACAGTAGTCATGTCCCAGGAAAAGCACAGCTTAGTTTAAAACCCGTCCTTTTACTCCATTAAGCCATCCCAAATTGGTTGAGCAGCAGTGATATTTCTGTGATTTATCAGTGGCAACTCTGACTTCTAAGTAAATGAAAGCCAGAGTATATAAAAGCAGGTACACCAAATTAGGTGTACAAATTAAATCACAAGATTTAGGTTCCTAAGTAAGTTCTGACCTAATTTTTTAGTCTCAGTCACTTGCTGATCCCATCTGCCTCACCAGGACAGGTGGGTTTTCTAAAAATATATGTGGGAGTGGAGCTTTAAATATTTCATTCTGAAAATAAATCAAGGTAAACATTTTAAATCCTGGGATTTGGCTTGAAACTCTGATATTTAGATTAGATATCAGGAAGAAATATTTTAGTCAGAGGGTGGGCAGGGCTGGCACAGGGTGCCCAGAGCAGCTGTGGCTGCCCCTGGATCCCTGGCAGTGCCCAAGGCCAGGCTGGACATTGGGATTGGAGCACCTGGGACAGTGGGAGGGGTCCCTGCCATGGCAGGGGCTTGGAAATAAATTATCTGTGAAGTCCTTCCCAACCCACACCACTCTGTGATTGTCTGCTCTGATCTGCAATCTCTTGAATCCTCTTTCATTAAAACTTATTTAAAGTCTGGTGTGGTGACATCCATAGTGAGAGTTGAATTCTTAAACAAAGCTTATTTCTACCTAAAATCTATGTTCAACTAAAACTTTTGAAGTTGACTCCTGTAGATCCATATACATTTTCCACCTTACAGAATTATGGGATGCCCAACAGCAGCTGCCCGTTAAAGTTTTCACTCTGCCTAAACCTGGCTTGTATCTGTGCTGGGATTCTTTTCTTTTCCCTAAATACTGTTGTCTAATAAGGAGAAGCCACTTTCTACTACTTCAGATTTTAATTAGAGCACTTGATTAATGCAGAATTCTATTCTGTCTTAACTGTAAATCCCCACAGACTTAGTTAAATTCTGTTGTCTGAGGGTCAGAGTTTAGAGCAGTGATTGGTCTCTAAAGGAGTTAATACTTTGGGCAGTGGGGGCTCAGTAAAGCAAGTGCATTAATATTTTCATCAATTCCTGCTAACTTACAGTATTTCACTGGTCAGATCTAATTTGCTTGATGAGACATCACTGAAAGATGTTATCTATAGTGTAAGCTTGGGAATTGATTGTAGCACATAATTCAAGGGCACTGTTTCATGCTTAGAGCAAGATTTGCTATTTTTCCCTTCATTTCATTTTCTCCTTTAGAATAACTTACCTTTTCCAAATGATATTCACCAGATTTGCTTGTAAATTTGCAGAGAAGCAAAAAATATGTTAATAAACCACCCTTAACTGTTTTTTTTTTCTTTTCACCTGGACCCCCTGTAAAAGTGTGTTTATTTTTGCCAATGTGTGTTGGAATGTGGGAATATCTCAGGCAAGCAGGATATCAGTTTTTATTTGCATTCAAAGCTACTGTGGTTATCTCATTTCTCAGTCATTAAAAGACTTAGACATCAAAGTTTTACCAATATTGTGAAATTCACATTAAACGGGCTCCACTGATACTTTATATATGAATTATTATATGTATACACACACACACACACATAAACACAGAAGTCAGCCTTTAGCTAATATCAATTTAGGGCGTATCTGAAAGCTGAATCTTCAGCTCCCAGACTGAAATTCTTCCATTGATTGGCTGTAAAATGTCTCCTCTCCACTGCTTCTGTCTTGTGGAAGCCTGGAGCATCCTGGTGCCTTAGGGGTGCTGTGGTTTTATTAAGCAAATCCCGAGTATTTCACTGCTTTGGACACTTCATGGTGGATTTCCCTGTGTAATAAGAGAGACCAGACTGTGATGAGTCAGCTGGATATTTAAGGTGCACATTAAATTTACTGCTGGGAGTGTGCCCTTATCCCTGCTGCTCCCCTGGGACTGAAGGCATAAATCCACTGCTTCCCCTACAGCTGTCATCTGATGGGCCAGGAAATGCTGACATTCCAAGTGCTAAAACAAACCATCAGTATTTCTCCACAGTGCCTGTGAACATTTCAGATTCCAGACAGTTCAAGCATCATTGACCCCTGATGTGTGCAATTTAGTAGGATTTTTGTACGTTTGCTTTTTCCTATAAATGCTGTTAGCTCGGTTAGCTAAGTTGTAAGTAAAGTTAAAATGCTGTACTTGAGTGCACTCTTCAGCTGACACTGGACACAGGAATGATTTTGCATTTGGCATAGTATTTTCTGATTTTCTAAGATGCAGGTAAATAGCAAAGTCAGAATTTATCAGGGCAGAGCACTGATAAGAGTGACCAAGAAAAGAAAATTAATTCTAAGAAAGTTGGTTCTATAGCCATGATCATATTTCCAGCCTGCAGTACAGGCTTGTGTCTCCTTCTCTTGTTTCTTTATTTTATTGGGAAAAGGCTTCCCTTTCTGTAGCCACTGTTGATTCTGTTTGTCCTCCTGCCCTCATTTCACAATATCCCTGGGGCTTTTACATGTGCAAATTTATTCAGATCATCATTGGCCTGGTGATTGGCATTGCCAAACTCTTCCATGTGATTTAATGTTTAATAAACCATTAATTACTGAAACAGCAGTCATGAATTTAGTCCAGATAACTCTTTTCCTGATCAGATACCTGTCTGACTTTTTAAAAGCTTGTGGTTTTGGAAAGCCAGGTTCCACCCATCCATATCTATACCAGCATCACTCCAAAGTGAGAGCTTGGGGCACTTCTGTGTAACATGAGGCAGGATTCCCTTTTTGCCTTGATGTCTGTGATCTCTGTTTTAGATTGACATAGACTGACATTTTTGGACACCATTTTATTTATTTATTTTTTTTTCTAATTGCAGCAGCAGAGTTGGTTATTGGCCATTAGGAAGCATCCAGCGGCCTCTTTGTGCAGTGGCTTGTGGAAAAATCTGTTCTGTGGATGTGTCTGTAATGCCCATGTGGAATCTGATGGCCCATGACCATAAGGGACTCGAATCATTGAAGAAATGAATGCTCCCAGTGCCCTGATTGTGCTTTTTAATTCAGCCACCGTGGAGATCCAGTATTGTTTTCCAGCGTTCATTTCTCATTCAAGCTAAATTATCTGACTGCTCGTGTGAGGTTGTGCACTGAATAGATTTGATGCCCCTCGTGCTGAGCATTGTCTGCTCAGGATTCAACACTTCCCTTTGACTGAAATTGCCATTATAGGTGCTGTTGTCATAGTTCAAATTAATTTCCTGTTAAACAGGGATACTAACGAGCTCCAGTGAGTTGTAACTGCAGAGGGAGTCTGCTCAGCTGAAAACTGCAAAGTAAATTGGTGGTCTTTTCATTTCTTAGTGTTAGGATTGCCTTTCTTATAGGGGAGGCTCTATTATTCTCTGGGCTTTTGAATGACATTTAGCATGGATTGAATTATGTCTTCTGCTGTCTATATTTGGGCAGAAGATATAGTTGTCACATTTTAATTTAAAATAAAATAGGTTGCCTGGATCTGTTCATAAATTTTAGGATTCAAAGAACTGCAGGGCACTTTGGCCAGAGGTACATGCCCACCTTTCTCAGAATGTGTCTAATGAGAACAGTCACAAGAACATCATTTTCTCTTAGATGAACCCCATTACTGAGAAGAGGAAAGATATTCCTCTTCATTATCACATCACACTTCAGAATTCATAAATAGCATTATTTTCAGAATGATTTTACTGAATGTCCAGGGCTGTGTTAAGGAGTTGGGTTTGTAGCAGTCTCTGGAAGATTTCTGCCTTGGTTCAGGCTCTGAAATTTTAAGTCACCTGTTCTTGCTGTGCTTCAGGTTCAATGAGGATAACACTGATTTCTCTTCAGGAAGGAACATTCTGATGAAGTCTTTGGAAATAATTCCAGGAAGTAAATTGCTTCTAAGGGAGCATTAAATTTAGGTATTTAAACCTCCTCACAGTAACATATAATAAAGAAAATAATAGTAATAAATTTCTTCATCTCATGCATTTAATTTTTAATAAATTTTTTCTATTTCCCAAACCTTTTTCAAAATAAGATTCCATAGATTCTGGTAATTATCTTGAGGCTGAACTGAATGTTCCAAGCTAATTTTGTTCTTTTCTTATGCTGTATACCAAGTAGCTGCAAAAAGAGTGCAGTTTTCTTACTCCAGAGCATTTTAGCAGAGTATTTGCTGGCATAATTTAAGAAAAGGAATTAGATTACTGCTCTAGAAGGAAAGGAAGATCCTTGATTTGTAACGGGCAATCCCTAGGACTGTGTTTGTGTTGGTTTCTATCCCCAGAACTGGCTGAGCTCCTAAAACCTTTGGATCAGTTCCTGCAGCAACAGAGCACGTGTGTGGTTTAGGTTCTGCATCAGAATTTTCAGAATGCTTTCTCTTCCCCAAATCTGTCCCCTCTGAGTTCCGTGTGCTTTATTGGCGTGGCATGGGCTGATTTCTGTGTGATTCCTTCAGAACCAATTCTCCCCAGGGCTGGTGAGAGGGGAGACTCAGAGCTGAGCATTTCTGCAGGGTCCTGCGGGCATCCTTCACACGGGTCTCACCATTGCCCAAAAGGCAGTTTGTTACTGTGCCAGCACCCCCACACAAATAATAAATAACGTGAAATTAGCCAGGCAAAAAGGAGCTGAAAAGCCACAGTGAGCACGGCCAGGGAGGGTGGCCGTGCTTTGGCATCAGTTGAGGGCAGAACTTTCCAGAGTGGAACAAACAGATCCTCGTGACAAATTTCACCTCCCTTGCTGCTCACCTGCAAGCCTTCATCGCTGTGAATTCCCTCTCCTGAATTACCTGTGCAGAGTTCCCTGCAGTCTGATGTCAGCCTGGCTCGGATGTTCAGGTTTCCTCATTACCAGCGCTGAGATAAATGCTCCAAGTTTTGTCCTGCCAGGCAAAATTTACCTGCAAAGAGGCAAAGACCCCAAACCAGAATTCAGTTTGCATCCAGAATCTTTACTTCTCTTCGCACAGAGAAATAAAATTCCTTGTCCAAAATGCTGGCACTCAGGTTTGCTATTGAGTAAAAGAATTAAGGAAATGATGGTTCCTTATCAGGCTGGTTTTGTTTCATGTTACATGGACTCAGGTTCATATAATGTTACTGAAGAGATGCAGATGTTTCATTCACATTATTACTGAATTTCCCCCAGGCATTTGGTTGGTATTGGGGTGCTGTCCTGGCATGATGGGATGTTGTCCCTTTTAGTTGTATTTCAGTCCTGGTATTTATGGGAAAATTTATAGGGATTCAGTTTCTATTTACCTCCTCTTATAAAGGTAATTTGATTTTTTCTTAAAATTTTTTAAAAAAAGGACATATGTGGAGACAGCTGTCCTGGTGAGTCCTGAGAAGGTGGCCACAAAGTCAGAAAAGTCGTGTCTCTGATGATGCTACATTGTTTGTGATACTGTTAAAAGAAACAATATTTCATGAATGGATACCCAATTATATTCCTACTTTTCAGCTTTCTATCACCCTTTCATTATAGCCTATGACAGGTCCAGTGACATGGATTTTCTTTTTACTTTTGCTCAGAAATAATCTTTCCACGCTGTTTCTAAATGGTCACTGTAAGAAAGTTTGTGGATTTGGAAAGATGACAAAGATGACTGTCTTGTGTTGGGTAGCAGCACATGCTGAAGGTTAGGAGGTGTCTGTCACATCCCAATCCATTTTTCAGTGCTGCAAGGAAGGTGTGAGCCCTGCTGAGCTGGAGTGGCAAACGTGGTGTGAGGGTATTGACTGGGAGAGAAGCAGGTTTTTGTTTTTCCTTATCCCAACCCCATCATCCTCTCCGCCCCCTCCTGCTGCTTTTCTGCAAACATCACCACTGTTCACAAAGCAAATTAAGTTTTCAAGTAGATTTCCAACTTTTTTTTTTTTTTTTTTTTCACTTTGGCTTTAAGCAGTGGAGAAGGTGAAGTAATGAAAAGGCCAGACACCAGAGCCTGTGCACTGAGGGCAGAAACCAAAGGATGGAGCCAGGACTGCCCTGCTCCCACCTGGAGCTCCAAAGGTTGCAGTGATTCCCCCTTGACTCGAGGCTTTGGGAGTGCAGCTCCAGCTCATTAGTTTCACCACCTCTTTCTGCTGCAGCCTGTCCTGACAGCTTGAAAGGGTATTGATTAAGGGCTTAACTCACTTTTTATCACAGCTAATTATATTTTTGGTTTTTTGGCTGGGTGCTAGATTTCAAGACATTGGGTTTGCAGCAGCCTGCAGCAAACGGAAGGGTGATTATAACTTGAGTGAACTGTTTGCTACAGGTTCTAGCAGCTATCAAAATTAGTATTCATAGAGAGTTGGAGAAGGAAAAATTTCCAGTCTTTTGAGATACCTGTTAAGAATTCAGATCTTATTTTCATCGTGAGTACATGGCTGCTTCTCATCTTCCCTTCCTCGCATTGCTGCTTGTGAAAATTTGGGAGGGGCTTTGAGCAGTAAAAACCACACAAATTTTGCTGCAGAATTGGCTCTGAGGCAGCAATTGTGTTTCTGAGAGAGATGGTAGGAGCACACCTTTGAGAATGAGAGATGAAGAATTAACCAGGGGCAAAGGTTCCTATTCTACTAATTAAATTTAATTACGTTTATATGAGCATCAGCACAGCTACTTCTGGTTTTTTTGTTGTTTTTTTTAATAGTGTTTACATGGATATAGAATGTTCATTGCAGTGTGGTGCTAAAGTTTCTTGCTATTCTATGCCAATTTTTTTTCCTTCCTGAAGCTAAACAGGTATTTCTAAATGCATTCTAAATCATCTTAAATTACATAATTTAGTTAATCTGGGAAACATACTAAACCCAGATATTTAGGAAGAAGGAACAACATTAATTAACTTTGTATGGAATGAGATCAATATTGTTCTGTTCCAGGTTCTCAATTTAGTTTCTCCATTCTGCTTTCTAAAAGGAGAGCTGATGCAGGGTGTGGGGTTTAGTGTGACAGTTTTCATAGTCACTCAGGTGAGTAAGCACCTTTCCCAATTGCTTCCACAAACATGCTCTTGTACACTGCCACTGGTACTGCTTTGTTGCATCCAAATTACAGAGGTGGTTGATTGAGTCCTCCAGCATTTTGCAGTCAAAATCCTCTTGCTGTGCAAACACAGGATTTTTAGTCTAACTGAAGTCTTAGTGGTCCAAAGAATTTTTACCAGCCCGTTATTCTTATTCTTATTCTTATTCTTATTCTTATTCTTATTCTTATTCTTATTCTTATTCTTATTCTTATTCTTATTCTTATTCTTATTCTTATTCTTATTCTTATTCTTACTCTTCTTACTCTTACTCTTATTCTTAATGATACTTGCTCTTATAATTCCAATTATATGCAGTTAAAATTAATAAATGCCAGCTTTCTTTTCTCTGCCCCTCTGTCAGTTCTGTTGCCTTTGCACTCCCTCACTAGTAAGTGCTTTCATTCTGGAGAGAGGTGAGAATACCTCAGTCAGGAGCACTCAGATCCTTTCACAGAAATGTGATGCTGATGGTTTCTTCTTCCTCACCCTTCACTGCAGTCAGGGAAATCTTCACCTGCTTGCTAAATATCCTTCACCTTGCTCTTCGTATGTCTGCTCAAATTTATTATATGCAGTGTCTTCTGCATGTTGGATGCTGGTTCTTCTTCCTCCTGGTTAACCCTAAATCTCCCAGGGGTGCCTTCCCCACTAAAGGGATGGTGTTGATGGCTCTGGTCCCTCCAATATCACCCTGTGCCTGCTATTTCTCTTCCTCAGGTCGTGCCCTACCTGCTCTGCTCCTCTGTGCTGCACTTCATCTGCAGTCAAAGCCACTTCATCTTCCCCAGAACCACTCTGTGTGCTGCTGTTTATTAGTTTCATATACTTTTATGTGTCTCTGTAAAACAATAGCTATTTCCCTGGCCCAGTTGTGCATTTCTGAGAGTGGCTGCTCCAAGCAGAGCAAACACAGCCCAGCCCAGCAGGGCACGGCCAGCAAAGCCTGGCAGCACCTGAGCTCTGAGCTGAGCTTAGCACAGAGCTTCTGCCCTGCTCTGAGCACTGGCAGCACCAGGTTTATAGGCTGCATAGCAAAGGAAAAATGGGAGTCGGTTGCACTTTTATTCCCTGCAAACAAATCACAGAGTAAACCTCTCTCCTCTCTCTTCCACTGCAGTAAGCTGAAGCCTTGAGCTGTCTTTTTGATATTTAGATTTTTGCAAACTTCACCCTGTTACACCTCCAGTCCTTCATCCCCAGGCTGGTACCTGCAGCTGCAACTCTTGTTTCATTCCTGCCCTTTGCTGTGCTCATTTTCCTTCCCTGGGGAGGAGTCCTGAAAGGTACCCAGCAATGAGATACCTGAATGCTGAAAAATACTGCTTAATCCTTCTTCCTAATGGAATCACAGGGATGAAATGTATATTCGTGTGCTTTCCCTGCATCCTTAAATGTTCACTTTTGGGCAGAGGCACCAGGTCTGTGTGTGGTGAAGATGATGAGCACAGAGCACACAAAGAGGGAAATCTGGACTCTGAGTAATTTGTAATGAGCATTTGGAAGTACTTCCAGGTATTAAGTGTAACTGTGCTCACTCCCCCTGCAATTTTCTGCACCCACTTTTTCCATCTCTTCCCTTGATTGCTAATCAGATTGCATAAAGAAATGTTTTCCTGAGGAATCAGACTCTGGGCAGTCTCTCATATGTACTTTACTCCCAAAATACGTAATTTGATCACTGTGTCTATATAATAGAGTTCATCTTTTCAGAAGCTTGAAAACCTCCCCCTCTGTGCCAAAGGCTAAATATTCCAGAGTCTGTTAAGTGGACTCATCTCCCAAGTCTAAGGAAATAAATGGAATGCTGATTTGATAGTTTCAAGCACAATTTAAATAATCACAGTATCCCATTTCATAAACTGTGTGCTGCCACAGGCTTCTCTGTTTTGATTTTCATGTTTGGAAATGTTCTGGTGGGCTCTGTGTCCTTGTGGCCAGGCAGTAAGAGAGCTCATGGGAGAGATCCTCCCCCTGTCCTCTGCCCTGGTGGGGCCACATCTGCAGCACTGTGTCCTGTTCTGTCCATTCTGTCATTGGCTTTGTGGTTTTGCTTATTTGCTTTTACAGGAAAAAAAAAAAAAGAGTGAGGGAAGTGAGAAGATAACAATTCTTCCTATATTTCTGAAGCATTTTCCTTTTTTTTTTTCCAAAAGTTGTAGACTTTCATGTGTTGTCCGAGGTCTCTAGGAATCTGATGGATTAGAATGAGTCAATGACTCTGTAAAAGTAAGATTTGAGGGAATAATGAATGAGGAGCACACGTGAGCAGAGCTGGGGACAAACTCAAGCTGTTGATCACATCAATGATGTGATGATGGCATGTCTCAGACCCAAGTGAATAAAGGACCTTTTTGGAGCCAGCCTGTCCCTAAAATATTCCTGTTTTCCTCTTGAGTTACCTGCAGCTCCTGAGAAGCAGCAGGTGCTGTTTCTGTGCTCCTGCTGGGGCAGGGGAGATGTGACACCAGCTGCCTTTGTCCCCCGTTTGTCACTCGTGTGCTTTGCCAAAGGTCAAAGAAGATTTCTGCTCAGCTTTGGAGTCTGGTTTCTGATGCTGTACCGAGGCAAAGTGTCTGTTTAAGCAGTGTCTGGAATAAGTTGATTTTTGCTTACAACGGGCTGGTTTGAGTCACAGTCTGCAATGAATAATGAATGCAAAGGAGAGGCTGCAGTTCAGTCACAAATTATTATTTACAGAATTACTGCTGACTTCTCGTTAGCACTTGCAAAGTGCCAGAGCAGCTCGTGAAGGATTTAGGACATTGCTTAATGAAGTTTCATTTATTAAGATGCATGGCTGGCCGATATACTGGTCATCACATTGATTTTAGGACTGGATCAGAGTGTGAGCAACCTTTGCATAGCTTAGGAGTGAAAAGCAGCTAAACTACTTCGGGAAACTTCTGGAGTATCTTTATTATTATTATTTTTATTTTTCTACTCTTTGTATTAAGAAGTAGCTCATTCTTTCCTTCATTTCTTCTTTAAAAGCTTTGAAATAAAGACATTTTTCTATATGATAATTTTTAAAGAAGGACTTTGTATAATAATGCAGGATGACATTGCACAATTAATCCTTAAATTTTCATTTCATATGGTAAAGCCTACTGCAATTCCCTCCACACAGGCAGATTTAGTCTGCTCCAAGCTTTGTGGTTCTGACAGACAAATTATATAGGAATGTCAAAAGTGTAAACACAGCATAAATACATCTGAAAAATAAAATGTCTAAGATATATTTTATTCATAGGCATGGACCAGTGTCACCTAATCAGGGGGATAAATGTCTCTTTGAATATAAACAGTCTATGGGTATAAATTGAGATTATGGTTTGCCCCACCCTCATGTCTAAATTTCTTTTTTTTTTTCCCTCCTTAACAAAAATCATCTAATTGCTCAGAGGTGAATATGTACACATGGTTTAGGCACAAGGTGTTTTCTTGTTCCTGCTGCAGTCAGGTGTGCACTCACCTTTTATCACAGCCTTTCTTCTCTTGGGAAAATCCAAGGAATATGCTTGGCTTTGATGGAACAACTTAAAAATACATCCAGTGTTGTAAATAAAGGAACCTGGGGGCTCCTGTGTGACCGTGGGGGGCTCAGTGCCCTCCTGAATTTCCATTCTGCTCAACTTAAAAACCAATCAAACAAACAAACCCACAAACAAAGCAAAGGAACAAGCACACACCCCAAAGCACCCTGGATGTCCAATGCTTTATTTTCCTGCATGGGAAAACTGCCATTGATTGTTTGACTCAAGTTTGGAGCTGGCTGAGATAACACAAATCATTGCAATTTAAACGATAAGTTGCAAAAATTGAACTTTTCTGCCTTTGGTGGGGGCATCTCAGTGGGAACCTTTTGTCAGATGTGAGCTTGCAATGAGGAGACATTGACTGGACAACTTTCCATGGCTGCAGTTAATTGTCTGCTCCTCTCTCACTTGCCCAAATTGATCTGGTGTTCAGCTTTTTTCTGTGAGCACTCTGCCTTGAGTGCAGGTGGGAGCTTGGGCAGCACAGGGCAGGGGCTGTGCTGGATTTCTGAGCCTCAAACGGACCCACGAGGGAGAAAAATCTTCCTTAGACTGCCTTGGCAGGCAAGAGGTGCCACAGGTATTTCAGTGGTGCCTGCCAGTGCAGGGGCACTCCTTGGAGGAAGCCAGAGGAGGGAGGTCAGAGCTCACTGTCCTGTCTGGGGGTCTGGGGGACAGGAGCAGCCTGCAGGGGATGATCAGCCAGCATGAACAGCAGAATTTGACCTTTCTGGTTTTATGATGTTATTTTTTAATCAGCTTAGTGTTTTGCAAATTTCCCTTAAATATATAAAAAAGGGGAAAAAATCTGTTTGTGTGTTTGCATTAATGTACGAGATCTCTACCA
The DNA here is from genome assembly GCA_037013685.1 of Acridotheres tristis. Classification (NCBI taxonomy): domain Eukaryota; kingdom Metazoa; phylum Chordata; class Aves; order Passeriformes; family Sturnidae; genus Acridotheres; species Acridotheres tristis. Next base: position 18,164,552 of record CM072889.1, read on the forward strand.
ACTGTAATGGAAAATATGTTCAAAGTCACATTAGGTTTCAGTGTTTTTCATTCACTGAACCTATGAGAAAACCAAATTACTTCGTTCTTTTTTATGGGTATTATCAGGAGTCCTCTTAAAATAGTCTAGAAGTCAAACTATCTAATGATATAATTATTTTGGATGAACAAAACAGTAAAATCTGAGGGCACAACGTTTTCAGCTGTCTGGGAATTAGCTTGATCTATTCTGGTTCCTGGTTTGGACTTAATTACGATATCACTAAATATTCCCAGAAGTCACTCCAGAACAAACAAATAAGCAAATTTTAAAAGGGGTTTGCTTGAAGTTTTCTTTTGGTTTTGGAATTTTTTTGGTTGTTTTGATTGTTTGATTTGCTGTTTGTTTGTTTTGGGGTGTTTTTTGTTTGTTTAGTTTTTTTTTCAGTTTGCTCTCTTGCAGGGATTACTTTTGGTCCTTTAAAGGCTTTAAACGGGCTGAAGAACTTGTTTAATCCGTGTACTGCTTGTGGGGAGATGAAAAAGAACATGGCATAATTGAAGAAAGGCTGGTGTGAGAGCAAATGTGGTTTTCAGGAGCCTGTTGAGAAAATCATCCCCAGCAGTGTGACTCCACAGCAGCTTCCTGCGAGCACTGGGAGGGGAATTAATTCTTTAGCACCATCCTTTTATCCACGAGGCACTGAGGACACTTGGTCTGTTGCTGTGGGAAGAGGATATAGGTGGTTTATAGATGCTTTTGCACAGGCTGGTGTTAAAGATTAGGCAGAATGTTTGGTTACCTGTGCAATAACTCAAACTAAGCATACAATCTGCTGAGGTAAATTTGCTGTTCCCTGTTTCAGAGTTGCTATTTTTAATGCTTCAGTCACTCATGAGTATGAGCAGAGTGCTGCCAGGGATGCAAGCTTGGACAAAATCACCTTTTCCGGGTGGGTGTGATGCCCTGTGGCCGATTTTGATTTGCATTGATTAGCCTGTGCTGCTGTTTGATTACCTCCAGGCTGGTGCTGGAAATGTGGGCTTTTCTGTTTGATCCCCCATTAGGCTCTTCCCTCCCTGTCCTATTGATACCTGCCCCAGGCAGCTCCCTTCCCTCCTCTGAAACTGCAGAAATTAAGCTGGAAAAAAATTTGGTGTGGGCCTGGAGGTGGGCAGAGCCCTGCTGTTCTGGTTGTGCCTCTGAAATAAAGGGCAATAAAACATTTCAGCATTAATTTAATGTCAGGAAGCTTCATGGAACTTCTGTGACAGCATTCCTGAGGAAGCTCTCCATTACTGCTCTATAGCAGGATTTTGGATTTGAAGAGCCTTTTGGAAAATGCTCTTTGTTTTGATGTTTTGATACAAGTTGCATTAATGCTGAATTGCAAGACTGATACAGGAAAATCACTGACTTCTTCTCTACTAATGTTTCCTTTGTGAAGGGAAACTTAAAATTTAAATAATCTCCCCTTTTTCTTTGACCTGATTTTCCCTTTGGGAGTGAAGCTGCAGCCCTGTTTTGTGTATCTTCAAACTGTCATTGTTACCATGTTTTAGATTATGAATCTGGATTTTTTTGGAGTCTTTTATCACTCATTTCACCCAACAGCTGCTTGGAGGAGGCAGGGCAGGGGGAAAGGTGTGGATTGAGTTTGCCATGTGCAGGTAACACACACCTGTCCAGGTATGGTGCTGCTGCTTTGGAACATTTTAAAAGCCTGAGCAGCTTTAAGATTGACTTGCTGGCAGGAGCACCCATGCTTCTCATGTAAGTCCTGAATTGTGCTGCAGAGCTGCTGAGTTGTTGGGCAGGACAGATTTCAGACTCTCTGGAAGCTCTTGTGGAATGAGGGGCAGGCTGTGGTGGGAGAACTGCTGCCAGTGCAGCTGCAGAACAGGCAAAAGACACATTTAAAGGGAATAGCAGATAATTGTTAGGGCTCAATCTTCAGCTTCATGAACCTGCAGAGCTTCTCAGCAGGAACTCTGCTTGTCAAGGCATCCCTTCCTTAGCCACGGGTTTCTCAGCTCTGATTTGAAGATTTCCATTAATGAAGTTGTCTGTTCCTCACAGATGGAATAACTGCAGAACACATCTTCTGCAGTCACCAGGTTTTCAGTCTGGTTAGAGCAGACAAGATCATTATTGCTCTATCACTTAGCTCACAGAGTTTTAGTGTTAGATGATGTTGCTCACAGTGTTTTTTTAATCCATCTGGCTCCATTGAAACAGGCTCTGTTACCCCTCAGTGGATACTCACTGATATTGGCCAAATTACTCAGAAAAAAAATGTATTGAGTCACTTTCTTTCAGTGTTGATATTGCTTTAAGTGATGTTGTATGTGCTTCTGTTTATGTGCATTATTTTTGTAAAATTCACATGCATCGCTCCCAGTTTGGGGCAGTCTGAGATAGTTTATTGAAATGTAAATGATTTACTTTGGTATATTTTGAGAGAGAATAGATTTTTCTCTGGGGAAGCATAGTAGATGGAGAATGTGAGATGTGATTGCAACTTGCCTAAAAGCATGTCTTCTGTCCAGGGCTCCTGTTTTGTTTTTGGATTGTGCCAGTGACACAGCCTGACCTTCAGTCATGAGAATCAAGAGGGCATAGCCATTTGTGCTTTGGTTTGTTGCTTTGAGCTGTTTTAACAACTGTCTTTTCTATTCTTTTCTTCTGAAATGGAATTCATATTTCTAAAGCCCATTCAAGTAAAGAATGATGTACATGTGCAAAATACTATTACACTATAGGCTATTTTTCACATTTCTAACATCTGTTGTCAGTCTGGGGTGGCTGTTGAACATTTGTATTGCTGGGAGAAGGAAATTTACTGAAATGCAAAACCCACGGGATGGAAAAATGCTTCATGCCTACCTGGAAAGTGTGAGAGTACATCAGTGATAGGGAACTTTGCACAGTTGTGCTGATGGGGTGATGTGCTCGTGGAGTGGCAGGCAAATCATTGATTGGAGCTGGAGAATCGTCTTTGGTAGCTGTTGTTTGTCTTCTCTTTCTTCTGTGAGTCCTGGGAGAGGCAGCTGGGAATTAGACTGTCGTCACTAGCAAGAGTGGATTTAGAATCTTTAACTGTGGGGGACAAATGGGGAATTTCTTTTGAGGCAGGGGTGTAAACAAGGCAGAGAGGGAATGTGCTGGGGGTTACAGAGGGCACGGAACACACGAGGAAATCATTTCCCCCCAGCCAGGGAGTGACATCCATCAGATCTCCTCCATCAGACACTCCCAGCTTTAACCATTATTTCTGTTATGAAACGAATGAACACGTGCTGGTCCTGAGTCCCAGAGGCAATTCCAGGGATGAAGGTGAGGGGGACCAAGGGCTGCTCTGGGTCCCCTCTGTTTCACACGACACAGACTGAAATCTGTGCAGGTTTGGGCTGTGCTCATTGCAGATGTGCCAGGACACTTCCTTAGCAAATCCATCCCAGTCTGTGTGTCAGGTGTCTCCAGCAGCACAGCCCAAGTCTTCTGAACGTCTGGGAAGAGGCAGCTGGTGTGCTTCAGGCTGCAGTTTTGCTTCTGCTTTCTCCAAGAACTGCTTTGAAACCAAAGCAATGCTGCCAGCCTTCTTTCAGACAATGAGCCGACTTCAAGAGTTTAATATTACCCCACGGACTCTCAGACAGGCATTGGGTTTTCAGAGAGGGAGTGGTGGTTTTTTATAATTTTTTTTTTTTCTTTTCAATGCACAAGAAAAAGATCAAAGTTCCTTTAGTTTATGTTCTTTGCAAAGGTCTGAGTTTGGAGCTTCATCTCCTTGTGGTTTTGATTTCCCTGTTGCAAATACCATGTTTGTGCGTTTTCTTTGCCATGGATCTCAAAATGTCTGATAAATTGCATTTCTGAAGCTGAATCAACTATAACCAATTGTGCAGCCCTTCTTCCCCTTCCCAGCTGACCTCTGGCATTACCCCACTTCTGAATAAAGAGATTTTTAAGAAGCCTGAGCAATTAGCTATAACAATAACGACCAGTATTTTTGATTGCTCAACATCATAGAAAACTGTAGAATTCACTCCATTAAAGGGAGTTGCTGAAGTTCATGACATGCCTTGATTTCTGACTCCTAATGAAAAGTCATTTCAAACTCTGTTCAAACACAAGATGTTTAACAATAAACGTTTGCTTTCCTCTAATTTTTCACCAAGAACCAATATGATTTTAAATGAAATAGGATTCTTAAAAAAAATTATAATTAGTCTCTGGTGTAAAGAAGGGTCCTGAATGTGTTTAATTAGGCAGCAACAAAGAGCAGGAAATGAGCAAAGCTGATTGTGTAGATGTCTGGAGATCATACTGAGATATAATTGAAGTAGAGGAACTTGTTGCTTCTGATGGTTTAAGTGCCTTGCACACCCACTGCATGCTCTGAGCACAAGAAAATGTTCCATCACACATTCCCTTCATCATACCCAGCATAAGATCCAAACTCCTGCAATAATAGCAGGGATAATTAATTCTGGCTTAAGTATTTGGGAAATTATTGAGTGCTGCAATTACAGGCTTTCCAAATGACAATCTTTAGAAGCAGAAGCTCTGCATTCCCCCCAGATCTGAGTGCACTGAGAAACTTCTCTTCAGCACCAGAAGGAAAAAGAGCCCCTGCAGGAGTGAATCTTAATGTAGTATTAATTGGGTAACGGGAGAACACAGCTCCAAAACACAGAGGGTGCATTTAGAACAGGACAAATAATCTGAAATACAAGTTTGATGAATTCCCTTCATCTCTGTGCTGTGGCTGCTGCAGCACTTTTGTTTATGTTGATCTGAACGGCATGGAAATTTTCTTTCATCTGTCATTTACATTCATTTTACCTCTTGCAATTGCCTCTGCCAGCTTTACATGCTTGTTTTCTGGTGAATCTATTAATAAGATTTCCAGTACATCAAAAGAATTTCTATTGGGCAAAGAGAGAATATAATACACTTGAGGTGTTAGGAGGGTTCCTTGCTGCAATTTTACCTACTAAAAGTTATTAATGAGTTTTGTGAAGTAAAGAAAATAATTGGAAGGCATAATGCTAATTGCATGCTATAGATTTTCCTCTATTGCTTACTTGTTTAGCAAGTGACTTGCAGAATGGAATATTTGCACTATAGCTTTTTTTTCTGATTGCAGTATGCCTTCTGAATTGACAAAAATAGGCCCAAAGGTCATATTAATTAAAAACAGTAGGAGAAGGAGCACAATTAATGCTGCAAGTTTGTATTTACATGTTCTAGCCTGAAAAATGTGCGAGGTGCATTTTGTTGTGTGCAAAGCTCAGATGTTGTATGCCAACAAAAGTAAGAAAATGCCAAAAAAAAAATCTTAAAGAGTGGAATTAAATTGAATTCTTTACTCAGGAAAATTTATGCATGAAGATGATTTCAGGGTGAGCAACCAGGGCACTCAGCACGGGTTTTGGAGAGTGTAACTGATGCAGAAATGCAACTCTGGGGCTGTGTGAGGACGGTGCCCATGCCCACAGTGTCCCCCTGTGACCCACATGACTTTTGCCAGCTTTGTCCACATTGATGTTATTGTCTTTCCCCCCAAACACTTTTCCTGCTGCTCTATTCCAAAATCCTCCCTGGCTCTCTCGTACCTACAGCAATTTGCCTTTCCCTGAGCTGTGGGAACACAGAGGAGACCCAAAGCCTTGCATTTGCCCTTCCATTTGTGTTTTACAAGGGATTTCTGCCTTTCTGGAGCAAGCAGAGCAAGCAGTTGCCTTCCCTGATCCTGACCTTGGTGTCAACCTTGCAGAAGTACTTCAGATTTATAGGTTGCAAGTTTAATGTGGTCTGTATGGAGAATAATATTTACCTCTGATTTAACTGAGCTGTACATGAAGTTTGAATAATCCCGAAGTGATGATTGTAGAGGTGTTAATCTTGTGTGTGGCAGGTGAGGAAATAGCTCTGAGTGCATTCAGGGAGTTGCAGGAGCAGCATTTGCTGTGCTCATGCCCTTCCCTCCCCAGCCCCTGGGGTTTCTCAGCTCTTTGGGGCACTCCAGCATCTTTGGGGCACTCCAGGATCTTTGGGGCACTCCAGCATCTTTGGGGCACTCCAGCATCTTTGGGGCACTCCAGGATCTTTGGGGCACTCCAGGATCTTTGGGGCACTCCAGCATCTTTGGGGCACTCCAGGATCTTTGGGACACTCCAGCATCTTTGGGGCACTCCAGGATCTTTGGGGCACTCCAGCATCTTTGGGACACTCCAGGATCTTTCCAAAGATGCAGGGACTCGGGCTGAGGATGATGCTATTTCTGAGTGCACAGTGCTGCAGTTTTGGGGTTTCTGCAGTAAATGGTTTGGGACCCAGCTGTTTTTAAGCAAACCACTGCTCTGCTCAGCTGTGACAGAGGCTCTGGGTGTCTGGGCTGTGCAGCCCCATGAGGAGGAGCTGCCCTCCTGCCTTCCAGACGTGCCTAACCCTCACTTCTGCTGGCTTCTCTCCCACTTCCTCTTGGTGTTTTATGTGTTTTTGTATGATCACCTTTCTCTTGACTGCTGGAGTTACCAAGTGAGCAATTTCTCTGCTGCCTGGGTTCTTGTGTGTGGCTGGAGCTCACACCTTTCCCATTCCCCTGTTCGCCCCAGTTTCCCCTTTCCCAGTTTGGGAGCTGCCCAGGGCTCAGTGCTTTGCAGAGCCAGGTCCTGGTGACACAGACCAGTCCCAGAAGTGACCTTGCCTCAGAGCTGAGCTGGGATTGCAGAGTCCCGTGGTGACATGGGACAAGGACAGCTGTCCCCTGCTCAGCTGAAACAGCAGCTCTGGGCTGGCTGTGAGCACAAAAAAACCTTCCCCAGCCTTCAGCTGGATCCTCTCCATTTCCCTCAGCCAGAACTGCATCATTCCTTTCTGCAAACTGACGTGTGCTGCATTTCCTCAGCAATTTGTGCTGTTATGTTTTGCTCCGAGAGGAAAGATGAGTGAGTAATCTTAACACTGCTAAAGAATGGCTGCACTGAATATGGAAATAAGCTGGGAAGATTTAAGGAACAAGGGAAGGCTAATGGCTTTATATTTTGCTTTGCTGAAATGACACAAGTGGTGAATTCTGAAAGACAGTTATATATTCTGATTATCTGAAAGGGCAATTGCAGAGCCATGGCTCTGGAGGAGCGAGGGATGATATCAGTGATACAATGCAGCACTTCAATTTGCAAAATTCTTCCCATTTGCAAATAGATGTTTCAGACATCCATTTAAGAATGCATTATTAGCATGTAGTTAGACTCTAGTAACTTTGAATATTTCATGTATTCTACTGTAAATAACAGCTAAATCTTATTCATTATCACCCTGATAATATAAGCTGTGAAAATAGTGATGCAAATGGGAGATTTCTGACTTTAATCAAATAAAATGCAATCCTTTTTCTTAAAACAACTTGGAGAGAAAAATAGATCTTTCAGATGTTTAAAACAAAACTGAAGCATTGCTCACCATAGCATTTATCACCCAGAATCTTTCCTATTTACAATAAGAGAAGATTGAAAGGAAACAAAGTATACCAGTGAAAAATTCCTTTATTTCATTATGTGGAATGACTTCTCTTATTGAGAGCAAAACTTTTATCTTACAACTGGAAAGGGAATTTCAGGACAAAACTTTTGGTGAAAGTTTTCTTGGTCCAGAGAAACTTTCCTGGACCACTGGAGTCCACTGGAGAGTGTGCTGCTGGTACAAGTGTCCATCCTCAGATGCTGGAATTTTTTATTGTGCAGCTCAAATATATCATGAACTGCATCACTGCTTGCAAATTTTGATCTAGAGCTTTATTTTATACATGCCAGCAGGTTTTCTTGGTAAACTCCTTGAGTCAAGCTGCCATGAGAATATACTCAGACAGGTGACCTTGGTGGCCAGCACGCTGTAAATTTAAAATTAAGAATGGGCAATCAAGGTGGTTAAAAGATATTTTTCTCAAGGGCATGAGGATAACTATTGCAAGGATAACTCTGTGATACAGAGAGCAGAAAAGAGAATGCTTCCACTGCTCTCTGGGAAGGTCTTGAGTTTCCTCAGAGTCCATTTCGGGCAAGGGAAAACTTGTTGTCTAATTCTTCCTCTTCTCCAGAAAGAGCAAGATGCTTTTTTTGACAGCTGGATGAAATACATTCATTTTATCTTTGCATTTTATCTATCATCAATTCCCATTCTAGCTAATCAAACACTCGATATCAACCATTATAGATTTCCTGCTATAACAAATAAAATGCTGCTATAATAAAGGTGTGCTGTCATAACAAATGGAGTGAGACAGTGACATGCCAAAGAGCTGCCTTGTTCCTCATTTTAAAAGGCTCCTTTTGGCTTTTTTCTTCTTAATTTTTTTAAAAATCATAATAAAATAAAGTTACTTCTTGTTTGTATTACACAAGAACTGCTTTATAACCATCCACACCAGGAGAAAAGATTTTATTTTATTTTATAGAGTGAAATGCAACTGAAGTGTTGCACCACTACTTGAACTGGAGCAGTCAAGAGCAGTCCTTGCACAAATTTTATTTTGCTTCTGACTTCGGCACACTTGCAAGACAAAGAAGCAAAATTAGATCAAAGTTCCTTTTTCTGGGGAGCACTAATAAGAACAGCTCCATTTCCTGGTTCAGAATGATGAAAGAACATTTCCAAGCCCCTTCAAGTGAACACTCGTGGTGGCTCCTGGGGTTACACACACGAGTGTTGTTTCAGAAAGATTTGACCTTTACAGGAAAAACTGAACAGAAGAAAAAAAAAATTGCAAAGAGAAATAGAATCAGGTTCTTCCAGGTCTCCATAGCCTTAATGACCTCCTCAGGGCTGCATTTAAAGCTTGGCCTTGACTGTGATACTGAATTACCTCACTGGAGGTCTGTGAGTCATTTACTGGAACATTCATTATTCTGTGAATCCATACCTTGCTCATGAAGAAACATGAAATCTATTTATCTGAGCCACGACTGAAATGTAAAAGTTAGCATAATCAAATTAGAGCTAGAGTCCCACGTTCTTTTATGAAAGTAGAAATTCTTCTCCATTTCAATATTGACACAAAGAATTCACAATTCTAATAAAACCCAGTCGATATTTCTGCCGAAAAAGATTCACGCTGCTGGGCCAGCAGTCAGAAGTGATGTCAAATATTGCTGAAGTGGTTCTGTATTATTGTTTATTATGTTCTTTTAACTATAAAATGGCTTTGCCTATCAGATAGCAATCATTCAAGATGATAACATCAAAGATGATGGAAATGGAAGATGTATTAACGAAAAAAAATCAGAATTAAGATTTTCCTCTTTTTTCAAACTTAGCAACAGCACAGCCGTAGTGAACTTTCATGTGTAATTTTTATTTAATCACATGTCAAATTGAAGGCTTAGATGAATTAAATTTTAAAAAGCATGCTTTCAGCTATCATGTTGACATCTAGCATACAATAACTGCCTTTCAAAACCTAAATAAAATGTTTGACATGCTTTAAATGTTATTTTAAGTTTTATTTGCTTTTTATTTCACTTCTTTGTTGTTATTCCAAGAAGGCCAGAAAATACAATTTAATTGCTGAATGTTGCTGGGGAAAGTCTTATGAGAGATACTGTGGTGCAACGAGGATTAGTGCCTGGAAATAAATACCCTTTGAAGTTGTTAATCAGAAATTTGTGAAGTTCCAGGTTCATAATGCGTTTGTTCAGCAATGATTTGGGGAATGAGTTTGTTCCACGACCTCAGTGGTGCAGAGGATGGGAGTGTTGGCTTCGCCCCTGGTTACTTCAGTAAAAAAAAAAAATAAAGCAAAATTGGCTTCTTAAAGCACGAGCTGTTGGTCACAAACCCTTTCTTTTTCCTGCCTGCATGGGAAGGGTTTCACAGAACTCTCCTGCCATGGCCAAGAGCTGCAATATCTGACATTTCCCTTATCAGCTGCCTGCAAGAGGAGCCTGCAGGGACCTGTCCCCGGGATTCCTAAAGGAACCCTGAGTGAGTGAGTGCTGGAGGTACAAGATTGTCCTGCAAGATTATTCCTCATCACTTGAGCAGATTCTTTGTGTGAGTGAATCCAGCTATAAGATCTGACAATTTGAAGTCATTTCCATTCGAGCAGGTGTAGGGGCACCATCTGTTCTGCTGGTTGGCTGAGGAGGTAGCAATTCTTTCATTGAGAATGTACAAATCTGTCTAAGATGATCGGCCACGTTGAATTTCTATTTGTCTGGGCAGCCAACCCAGCTTTAATTTGCCCTTTTAAAACTAATAGGTTATGCTTCCTGCATCTAAATAAATTGATAAAGTGGGAGGAGTTACTGAAATCAATGAAAATGAAACCCTAAAACTATTTACTTCTCTTAGACTACTGTAGAACAGTTGGGTTTTTCATCACAGTAAGAAAAAACAAAAATATTTATTAAATCTTCCTTTTCTTTAGAAGGTGTCCAGATTTTCCCTTAGTAATTAGTGAGGATGTAAGATACCAGTTACTAATGTTAATGAGATTAAATTAGGAGGACTTGCAAAATTTCTAACAAGGATGCAAAAAGGATTCTATTGGACTTCTTTTGGAAGTTTCAAAGAGCTGAAAATGCAAAGTTTTGCCCATATTTAAAAGGGTAAATATGGGAAATTGGGAAAACAGCAGATCTGTTTGATTTGACAAACTAATAGATAATCAGGAGCTGAAAGGAAAGCAACCAATAAATTTGGGGCAGTGGCTGGAGCATCTGAACCTTTTCAATGAAAAGAAGGGCTTGTTCACCAAGTCTGATCTGTATGAGAGGATAATTAATGTTATTAGTGTTGGCAGTAGCTGGAGGTGGTGCTTTTTTTATGTGAGAAACACTGATTTTAATGCCCACTAGGCTTGGACTTCTGAAATCAGCTGAGTATTGTCATTTTACACAAAACCTCTCTCCTTCCCCCAAAAGATGAGCCCTTCATTTTTCTTTTTGAAAAAAAAAAAACCCCAACCAAACAAAAACCCCCACACTCCAAACCCAAAAACCAAACCCACTCCTAGGCAAGATCACTGCAGGGCCCATTAAATAAATCATGAAAAGGTCAGTGCTAAATTAGAAAAGTGAATGCAACAGTGATGTGTTGTTAGAAGTGTTTCTATTTGTGTGTGATAATGATGACCAGAAGTGTTTGGTATCTTTGTAGACACTCCAAGAGAAATACAGATCCCTGCTGGCAAAAGTAGAGAAGTTTAATTTGAGGGAAAAATTATAATGGTCTGTATTATATATTTTGCTCATGACAAAGCCATCAAAATAATGTAATAAGATCTTAGATTTAATGTGCCAGGCTGCAAGACTTAGAAAAGAGTTGAGAGAAACCCTTTGAGATGTATTAGTTGTGCTTGACACTATGGGGAAAGGAAAAATGAAAATAGTGGCTTGTCTCTGTTGAGTTTCAACACAAAGACATATTTCCCACTGGGTTTATGGTTGGATCCTCTCAGGCAATTTGTTTTAATGTTATTCTGAGAATTTTGCACTGATAGTTGCTGGGTCCTGTTTGTCTCAATGAAAGCCTGTGGAACAAAAATTGCTGTTTTGGAACAAAAGGTGATAGTTGAGGATAAAAAGATTGGAGGTGGAAATCGTAATTTGATTAGGGATCTTCTCTACTGCTTTTATTTGGAGATAGTTATTTTCTGGATTTTAAGGTATTTCATATCCTCCTAACATTTGAAGTAAATCAGCGACTGAGAAAATTAAAAATTTATTTGACTCTTCCTTTATTTACTGGCTGCTAATAGTGGAGAGAAATGTTGAAGTAGTCCTGTTCTTTGGTGCTGTCTCACAGCATCTCCTAAATAAGGTCTGGTTTAAATCAGAACTATCATCTAAATAATATAATTAATTCAGCATAAATTAAAAAGTAATGTTTTTTCTTTATGATCTTCTTTTAAATGGATATTAATTTGCTTCAATGAATGAAGATAATAAGGTTAATAGTTTAATGTTCCTCAGTTGATATCTGCTGCTTTTTCTATTACCTTTTTTTTCCTTTTTGATTATAAATTGGCTAACCCCTGGTGTATAATACCAGAAATCATCCCTTCAGTGTATCCAAAGCTATTTACTTAGACTCATCTTTTATTATTCCCACTGCCACAGTCTAATTATTGTAGTGAAAGATTGAACACAGAATAGTTTGGGGCTTTGATCAGTCTTCATATAAATTTCAATAATGAGAGTAAAAGGTTTGTGGTTTTCTGAGATAATTTGATCCCTCCAGACACGCTGAGTTTTTACCAAAGGCAGTGAATGCCATATGAGACCTCTGACAGCATTTGTGTCTGGTCTGTGACATCTCTGCAAGCAAAATTCGTTTCTCATACCAATAAAGAGTAATTTAATATTTTTTTAAATGCAGCAGAGAAACTATAGACAGCTGCATGTTTTCCCCTTAAATTTTCACTTCATTGTCCCCTATCAGTTTAATTGTCTGTATTACAAGTTCCTACATCAGAATCCTCTAGAATGCATAATAGGTTTGCTTGCATTTCTCTTTTTTTTCAGAAAGTATACCAACTGTCATTCAGATAAATAAAACAAACCATAATCCTTGTTATTCTATTACTATCGGTGCTGGCTCCCTTCGGAGATAAATAGAAAAGCAGCTGGAGACTGGGGATATTTTGTAATCTTATAAATTGAAATTTAAATGCCTCAAGGAGGAAATTTCCAAAATAATTGTGACAGAAGATAAGTCTCGGCTTTTGGCAAAATTTTATTAGAATTACTTGTTCCAGATCGTTGTCTGATGCCTGCATGAATTAAGAAAATGGCAGCACTGCCATGTAGAGGAATAGCTGAGCTTTTTTCATCTTGATAAATTTTTCTGAAAGTGCTCTGTCATCAACGTTATCAGGTGTGACACACTCAGGGATCAAATTTAGAATCATGAGCCTTTAGCTGATGCCAGTTGATTTTAAATCATTCAGGTTTGATCTTTCTGACTAATAACATCTCAATTTATGCAACTAAATATTTAAAATTTTGAACTGAATGTTAGTAACATTTTTAATTTTGTTGGGCATGGGATTTGGTTTTTTTCTCACTGGGCTAGGCAGTTAAAAAAGAGTTGGTGACTTTGTGGTCTCCTCTACTGTCAGCTGGTTCAAAACTTTGGCTGCATTTTGACAATGAACCCTGAAAAGAAATATTCCTTTGTTTACACTTAGTGAATCCCAGATGCACGAAGCAGTAACCAGTTGTACACTGTAATAACCATTGTGTTCCCAGTCATTCTCAAAGGCTAGTATTGGTGTCTAATGCTAAAACTTGGGCTAAAAATGGTTTAAGAATGCTTAAAATGCACTGGTAGCTTGGAGAGGAGAGGATATAACACAACACAAAGGCAGTGCAAACCTCACAAAATACAGCTTTTACAAACAGCTCATGCAATGGAGGTGGATTTTTTTTTTCATACTGTGAATACCAAACTCATTTCAGATGGAAGAAATGGCATATTCCCTTTCCACGTGTCCTAGCTGCACATCTGTGCAAGCTGGGTGCAGTTTTGAATGCAGGGAGTAAATGAGAAACATGGCAAGAATGTTTTCACTGGATCAACTCGACAAAACTTCAGTTATTTGGGCTTTGAGGAAAGAATTGATTGATGCTGGTGTGGATGGTGCTCTGAGAGGCAGCTGATAGTGCAGTGGAATAGGACAAGTCACATCAGTAATTTCTGGGGATCCATCTGGGTTTTTTGAGACACTCCATGCATGGTCAGCCAGCTGTGGTGGGAAAAGGCAGCAGGAGGAGCAGGAGCACTGTCCCAGCCAGGCTTGCTGAGAGCCCAGGGACAGCAAACTGTGGAGTTCAGTGAGCAATTATTCTGCTGACCCCAAAATTGCAATTTGGGGGCATTTGGAGCGTTAGCTGTGACCCTTTCACCATGTGAACCTTTTCCCAGTGGGCTGTCAGGCTGTGCCAGCAGTCACAGAGGGGTTTTCTTCTCCCATTTCCATCCCATGGAATGGGAAACCATTCTGTGCTCAGCTCTTCAGAGCTCAACTGCGATGTCTTGGCTTGATCTGTTCCAATATTTCTCAAAGATCTGCCAAATGAGGGAGAGTCTAAAATCTGCAAATTTGATAAACAGGAAAGCAGGACTGGAAGGCAGAGTGTACTTGAAAACGGATGAAATCATCTGGAAAAAGAGAATGGCAGGAACAATGAATGCAAAGTGCCACTCTTAGGCTGCAGCAATCGATGGCAATAACCAAAAAGGGAACAACGAGGAAAAGATCAATAAAAAAGACCTGGGCATTATGGTGGTTGGCAAGGACACAAATGTGTTGTGCTGCCATGGCAAAGGAGCCTGCAGGAGATGTGAAATGATCCTGCTCAGTGCTGTCAGGACCTTGGCTGGAGCTGGTGCAGCGTTTTGGGCAGAGCACGGAGCCTCCTGCACAGGGGGAGCAGCCAGGGAGAGCAGGAACACCCGACAGATTGAAATAATAAGGTCTGTTTATTCTGCAGCAGAATAAAGTGCCAAATGCCAGAAAGATGAGTGGGAATAAGCAGACCGTGATGGATGGGACTGAAGAAGTGATTTATTTTGTAACAAGAAAGAGGCAGGTTGAACATTAGCAGAGAAGCTCTCCATTAGCAGTGGTGAGGCACTAAAGCAGGTTTTCTGGGAAAGCCCTGAGTGTCTCTGGTAGCTGTTAGGAAGCTCTGGCACTCACATCTGTCAGGAATTGCACAGGTGAGGTTGGTGCTGCCGTGTTCTTGCTGCAGAGCAGCTGTCTGTGGGCATGTGCAATAATGTCACTGTGACAAAAAGAGACTTGCAAAAGTGGAGGAGCTGAACTTAGCAAAAGCTCAATATAATTGAATGTTTTCAGCACTGCCACCCTATAGGAACCAAATATCTAGGGACCCCATACAACATCTGCTCTAAGCACTATATACTTTTTTGCATAATTGCATCAAAAGTCTGGTCTTCAGCTTTGCTAATCCCACCAGTTCTGCATCCAGAAAGTTTCTCATTGCCTTTCAAATGGAATTTTGTGTAACAATAACCTAAGAATATTTTAAACTCTTTGTTTTTCGGGGTATTTTGAATCTTCATGTTTCAAGTTTCCAAAACATGGAGATCAGACGCATCAAAATGAGCGGGAGAGGTGCTCATTTTTTGTTCATATTTTCTTTTAACACTGGGAGAGATTTACATTTCAGGTATTCAGTTCCTAAATCATGCAGAGTCACTTAGGTAATGAAAACTCTGTCCTGTGCCTGGTGCATCAGGCTCTTTGTTTCATCTGGCCCTTCCTTCCACCTCTGGGCTGAGATGCTTTCCATCCTCAGCTCCCTGGCTCCCAGCTTCCAGCCTTTTACAGTTAAAGTACAGGTCTGTGGTATAACGAAAATCAAAGGAGTTGTAATGAAATGTCTGAAGGAGAGCAGGGGAATCTACTTTTCATTCCTTAGCTTAATGTCTGTGCAAAACCTATTAAAATTGTTTTCAGTACGTAAGACTTGTTGTTGTTTGTTCTTTCTCTGCCTTAGAAGAATCCAACAGCATTATAAATGTGTCACGTTTTTTAGGCCCAAAAGTGTGGAGCAGCTTTTAATGGGAAAGAAAATGTTTTTTGAAAACTGGAAAACTCAGCAGTGAAATAAATTGAGCCTCAAAAAGTGATTGAAATCTCCAAGTCAATATACAAAAGGTATCCTAAGCCTTGTGAAGTCTGACAGAATCTCTTTAGTTTGAGGTGTCTTTCATTTTGCATCAGGGCTTACATTTTATAAAAACAGCAGCAAGCAGTGCTGTCAGGTGCAGCGGGTTTGAAAGCAGCTCATGAAAGCCTGAAATTGTGCAGAGCTCAGGGCGAGGCGTCCCCAGCCGATAACCGGAATAACGCGCTTCCTAAACTGGCCGCGTCCAGCCATTCCCGACGCCGTGGTGGAAACCGTGTCCTTCTGTTCCTTCCTTGCAGCCCCAGCGCCGGGTCACCTTCCACCTGCCCGATGGCTCCCAGGAAAGCTGCAGTGACAGCGGGCTCGGAGACCACGAGCCCACGAGCGGGGCCAGCACGTCCCACCCGCTGCCCCTGGGCTTCCCCCAGGACGAGTTCTACGAGCAGGCGTCCCCCAACAGCCGCACCGAGGGCGACGGCAACTCCGACCCCGAGTCCAGTAAGTGCAGAGCTCTGCTCACCTCACTCCTTCAGTCCTTGCTTTGTGCTCCTCCAGGTCATTGTTAAAAGCGTAGTCGTGATAAATGAGTCAGAGTTCGGGGGTAGGGTTGAGGGTTGTTGATTAATACAATGAGGTTCTGAGTTGCTGATGAGTTGTTATGAAGTTATGGGTTGTTAAATGAATGGTTGTGTGGGGGGTTTTGATGGATTCTTGTAGGCAGGTTGTGGGTTGGCGGTGCTGTGCTGTGGGTGTGTGGCCATTGGGGGGGGACTAATGGGTGTTGGGTTGGTTGGATGAAGGGAACATTCTGGAACGTTACCTAATGGCATGAGCAACTTGAACCATGAGTGGAGGATGAGCCAGCCTGTAAGGTCTGAGTATTCCTGTGGTTACTGCACTAGAGAGAGAGAAAAAGAGACAGCAAAGACAGCAACACACATGGGCCTCTTTAGGGAAGAAAGACCAACTTTATTGAATGGACAACCCGTATTTAAAGCATGTTATGGAGAGCTGACAGGACAGGAGCTCACTGGATAATTGGGAAAAACATCCGTGAGACCGTACCTTAGCACGTGTATCACAGAAAAACACCAGGTGAACTATTATTCACAATGATTCTTTATTGTGAATTCCATTCTGTTTTGACCAGATTCCATTCTGTTTTGACCAAATTATCATCCTGGGAGAATTTCTCCCCAGCTGAAGCTAAAACCAGCTTATCAGCCTGGGAATGGAGCTGAGAAGCTCCAGCCTGGAAGTAATTACAGCCAGGCTGTAATTTTCCTTGCTTTCTAACAGTGTGTCCACATATTCCAAAGTGATTGGGCCAGATTGCACCCCAGTATGGACCAACCAAGGCCAGGAAGAGAACCAGTCAAAGTGAGGATCAAGGTTATAAAAACTGTCCAGGTGCTCAGCACCTGGTTCTTCTCCAGAACTCGGGATCTGGAGAAGCACCCTGTGCATTATTTGTCTGGCTTGTTGAGTGGGGCCCAGGCTTATCCTGGGTTCCTGTCTCCAGTGCTTTTCTTTAATAAAACAAAGTGGACTTTCTTAGAAATTCTGGGCCTCATTTATTACATTGGGTTTAGCGTGGCTGGAGAAGCATTTCTAAAAATGGGAGGTCTGGCCATGTGAAATAAAACATTTGGAGCTGTTAGGGGTTTATGGATGAGCTGGTGTTTTTATGGACCTGGTGGGCTGTGCACAGAGGAGCTTTCTGAGGAGGTTAACGCTGTTGCCCTAATGGTCATAAATACCGTGCTGTGGGAATTCACGTTTTTTAACGTTTCCCTCTCCAGCACTGCTGTGTGCTGCAGTTTAACAGGGAACTCGTGGGTGATGAGCAGCTCTGTGGAAAGAGTGCAGTCTCCAGAAATAAGGGATTCTTGATTTGTCCTTTGAAAGCAGCGATGGTGTGTAGTAATAATCTCAGAAGAGTTTGTCATCTTGTGCCATTGCCACTGCCTTCTTGTGATGTCAAGAACAGGGAGGCAGAACCAACAGGAGCAGGAGCTGTGGGTACTGGCTCTGCTCTCTGTGCTGTGATAGCCAGTTGGAGACTCCACTGAACTTTAGTCAACTGTTAATTGTCCAGAGGCTCCTTATCTGGATTAAATTGAACTGTGCCATTGATAAAGAGACACCTGAATGTCTCTAAGCCTCCAAGGCCTTGTTAGCGGCTTAATAAGTGATTTGGAAATACATCTGTTCTGGGCAAAACTTGGCCCAAAAGGTGGATTTCAGCTGCTTTAGTGCATCAGGAGGAATGAATTAGTGAGGGCTGTGCACTTGAAATAGCTGTAGAAGGTAGTTAGACTCTGCAGTGGCAAACCCAGCCTCCAGCAGAGAGCATTCCCTCCCACTCCGAGCTGGCTCTGCCACGTTCAGCCTGGCTCTTGGCAAAGGCAGAGGTGTGATTTCCTTTGCTGCCCAGGACTGGAGCCTCAGGGGCTTTTTGCACATGTGAGGTCTGTCCTCTTTTTCTTTAATGTGTAAACTATTACCTAAGTTCAACTTTAAAATTTGTGAGGTGATATATTTCCTGAAGTAATGCCAGAATATTTGGTTTTTCAAGTTGATAGACAGCTGACAAGAACCATCAGAGGTTTTGATCTTGCACTGGGAAGCAATCGTCATTTGCTTTTGTGCTTATGTATTCGAGGCTGTGATATACCCTTAATAATATTCTAGGCAGTCAAACTGGGTTCTTCACAGAGTTAAGCCCTAAGGGGCTACAAATATACCCCCAAAGTTATATATTATTTGCTGCTTTTGTTTTGCATACTCATGGTCTGAATTTGCTTTTCAGCTCTTTCTTGTTGCTTTAACTGATATTTATACTTTACTGAAGTGAGAATGAAAATGAAATCAGTATCCAGGGCCCTTCCAGCAGAGAGCATGGGACAGGACCTGGTGTAGAGGAGTTCTCAGAACAGGCATGTGCATCCTGTCCTGCCATTTACACAGAGGCTCAGGTTTGGGATTTGCCAATGCTTTTTGTGCCCAGTTTGTTTTTTTTTTTTAATTTCAGAAGAATTACGTGCCATGACTCCTGTAGAATGTGGCTGTAAAAGTAACTCAGCTCTGACATCTGAGTGTCATTGACACACATCCCTGTGAGCAGGCTAAGCAGGCGTCAGATGTCTTTCCAAGTGTGAAGTTGAAGAAAGTTTAATCACCTGTCTAATTACCTGTCAGTTCAGTTTTAAACTTGAAGTCCCAGTTTAATTAGAGTTTGTTTTATGTGAAGATTTTTCTTCACTTCCAACTTATATCTTATTGAAACAGTTTAATTGATGTAGCACGGTGGTTACAGCAGGGAAAGCTTCTTTTGTGGCCCTTTTTAGTGTTTTATGCTGATATGGATGGCAGCATCTAGTGGCAGGAGCAAAAAAGCAGATTTAGATCAATGTTGTGTGCTCTCCTACATCTAAGTGAAAAAGGGGAAGACCCAGAGCATATTTGTGTTCAGTGTGCTGCTGCAAAGTGACTTGGAGCAGATGACAGCAACCCAAAATATCTGATGAGCCTGAGGTTCATGTGGTTCACTTGTGCATGCAGGACACATTTAGCCAACAATGAAATGGTAAAAATAGCTCTGAATTGATGATTTCCTCTGCAATCTTCTGCTGGATTGTTGGTTGGTGTTGTTTCTTTATTCTAATTTAGAGTGGTTTGATGCGTTCAAAGTATTTCTTGTCTTTCTTCATGGACTAAAATGTTGTTAATGTGAAAAGAAACAGGAAAATAGAGTCAGGTAATCTGAGTTCATAGAGCAGAACGAGCATGGCCCTCATTCCCTCCAAGCCTCTTTAATATCTGTCTTACCTGAAACCTGTCTAACACCTGTCTCCATCTGAAACGTTGTCTGCAGTGTTAAGGCTGATTTGTCACCTGGTGGGGCTTTAGTTAAACTTTGCCTGCCAAGGAGAGAGATTTGGGCTGAAATTATGTCAATAATGTCCAGAACCAACCAAGTGCCCTAAGAAAGCTGAAGGCAGCTCATGGCCATGTTCAAAAGTGTTTTTTCCTCTTGCTTTTCCTGACTACAGACCTTCTGTGTTATTTGTTTCTCTAATACTGGAAATTGTTGCCCTTTGGAAGTTTTAAATTTACTAGCAATAGCTAAGCATTTATTGCAAAACACTGAAAAAGATGAGCTTAACAAAATAGAAAAAAAACCAAAAAACAAAACAAACACCCTCTGAAATACTGGTGAGAGGAAGCTTTACAAAATCATATCCAATACAAGACTGAAGCAAGGAGGGAAAAAATAACTGTAAGGTTATAGTGCTTAGAAAACTGTGAGAAATTTATATGTAAACCTTTAAAATTAATTGACTGTGCTAATTAAAATTAGAAAGAGGCTATTTAAAATGATTTGTCTTCTCTTACTTTAGTTCCCTCCTTAGAAAAACATAAAGTTCAGTGTGGTAGGTGCATCATAAGGAAGAGATGCCAATAAACTGTCACACGAAGTAAACAGTAATATAAAAATGCAGGTATGTTTGTGGAGAGCCTTCTCCTTAAGTAATAGCACTCTTGTGTGTGGTATTCAGATATTTTCTCCTCATAAGTTGCTCAAGGAAGGATGCTCCAATAATGCTAAGGATTTCAACCAAACCACCTTTTTCCCCTCTCTTTCCCCCCTCTGTTTAAATACAAAACACAATTCAAGCATAGACAAAGACCAACAAAATCTCTGTGTCTCGACTTCCCTGAAAATTCTATCAGTGGTGCCCTCCCAGTGGCTGTAAGCAGTGATGTTGATCAAAGGGGTTGAAAGGTACATGTAAACCTGACTTCTGCTGGGTTATTCAATACATGTGTAAGATATTAATGACAAATTTTCATGCTTCATCTGTTTTTATGGCCTTATCGAATCTGTTTTCTTTCCTCTAGGCAATAAAATTATTTTACTTTTGTTTGGAGAAAAAATAGAATATGACTGGCTCAGCCAAGAAATTGGGCAGAGCAAGAGTCATGATTGCAGCTTGGGGACAGGGAGTGTGGAGGGCAAGCCAGAAAACCTGAAAGTAATCTGCAATTAAATAATAGCAATCATTTTGTATAAAGAAAATGGAACTATAAACAAAGCTAGCTGAAAATTAAAGTTAACGAGGCAAATCACACCGAGATTTCAAGGGTTTCAAATAGGAGGAAACTGGTGTATTAAGGAGAGGGGGTCTCCACGAAGAATATTTAACATGAATTAGTGACTAATAAGCCAAGAAAGTTGCATTGAAAATCAGCAAGTGTGGAGCTAAAGGGCAATCAGTAGAACCAGAAGTTTGTGGCCATGCCAGGCTGGTGTTGCCAGAGGAGTCTGGCTGCTTATTTTTGTCTCCCAATGACACCTTCACACAGCTGAGGAGTTGTTTGGGTGAGCTGGATTGAAGAATTCCTGTGGGTTCAACCCCTGGGGAGGTGGAAATGTAAATTTGAGATACATGGATTCCCCAGTTCCATTTGTTCCACGAGGCACAACTTGTGGACAAGCAAATGAGCAAACGAGTAGCTGGGGCAAAGCTTTTAGTGATCATCAGAGTGCAGAGAATCAGTCTTAGGAAGAATTAAGACTGCAATCTGTGGTGTTTAACCACATAAGAGGGAGGTTTGCAGCAAGGAAGACATCTGTTCATGATTAAAGACAGCATATATTTCTTCCTCAAAATTAAAAGAACACTTTCACCTTGACTTAATTTTTGATAAGGATGATGTTGATGAGCACAAAGGCAGGCTGATGGAGAATGATGATAATGGCACTGAAAATCAGAGCAGGTTCAGTGCATTCATGTGGAGGAGAGGAGATAATTTTCCTCCCAGGATATGAAAACTGATAGTGTTTTCCTTATTCTTCTGTAATTCTGACACACAAGGTGTCAAGAAAAAATAACGCTCTGGTCAAGTTCCACTACTGAAAAGAATTTACAAAGAAGAAACGGAGATATATAAAAATATAATGCAATAAATGGTATCGTGGTTTTCCCAAGAGAGGATGAGATTGGCTCCATTATCTCACTTCCATTATATGTATTTTTAACATTGGGGAATACATGTAGAGTTAATCTATATATATATTTAAGGACTAATAACTGTTATTATGACATTAGGGTGGAGCATTAGTAATTAAGAATGAAAAGACGTAGAATAATACAAGAATGGAAAAATCTCCATAATTATCTTCATTAATGAGTTTGGCATTAAAAAGCAGGAACATGTCAATGAAATATTCTAGTAGCTCAAAGCCAAGCATCACTGACAATAGAGGAGGAGGTGTGCATGACACAAGAATTGGATTTTGTTAAGGATTTGAAGTAATAGCAGTGGGATGAAATCTAATAGTTGAGAGTCATTCTCATAGGAACTGCTGTATGTAACTAGTATATAAATCACCAGCTGAAAATGACATAAAGAAAAAAAAACAACTGAGTATTACAAAGATAAACTATAAATCACCAATACCTAATGTGACTGTGAATAGATCCTGTGTTCCTCCTAGCAGAGGGAAAAAAGAAGAAAAGGAAAAACCCCATGGGGTTGCTGACACCATAGCAGGCCTGTTATGAATAGTGTTGGCTTCCCATGTTAAATAAAGGTGAATCTGCATGAGAAACAGGCACAAAGGAATATCATTAATGACAGGGGACTGGGATGCCCATATACAGAGAAAGGAAAGAATATTGGCTCATTTAAACTGCAGGGTCAAGGCTGGCTGGGGGCTGGGGCTGCTCTCACACAGCAGCAGGGAGGGGAAGCCAAAATACAGCACTGGCTTGGTTCACAGGGAAATGGGCTGGTGCTGCCTTTAAACCAGCCAAGGCTGCAAATCTGGGGGCTGCAGACCAGATCAGTGAGGAAGCAGAAGCAGGGCATGAGAATGCAACCTGGCTTTTAAAAGGAGCTCGATAAACTTGTGAGAGGGAAAACAAATGAATTGCTGTCCGTAAGAGCAGCAAGCCCAGTGTGTCACACAGGAGGTGACTCCTCAAGGCTGGGAATATGAAATCCAAGGTTGGATGTGTTTGCTGAGCCTCAGTTCTGCTCTGGGCTCCAGCCCCAGCTGGACTCAGGGCTGGTCATCACCAGTCTGGGAGCGTGGCCGTGCCATGATGGCCACTGGTGTGACAGCAGCTGGCCCCTGCTGGCCCCAGCCCTGCCAGCAGCTCAGGGACAGCCTGGGGGGGCCTGAAACTCAGCCTGGTGCCTGGTGGAGGAGAAAGGGTCAGCACAGAGCTGCAGACAGGCAGCTTATTCTTCTTGGGAAAAATGCTTGAGTTTTCTGCCATGCTGACTTGTCTGATAATCAGAAACTCTGCAGTTGCTGAAATATACTCTTTAAACATCATCAATAAGATGCTCTGGCAGCTGGATTTCAGACCTCATGCTGGGGCACAAGAAAATATAAATCAACAAAGTCTTGAGTTTCTTGTTCCCTGTCCAAAAACTGGACTGCCAACAGACAGAATTTTTTTTAATGATGCTTTCGGTTTTTTCCTTCCCATCTTCTGTACTTTTTATTTCCACAGAAAGTTTGAAATGTAACAGCAATAGTTTAGTTTGGTTGTTGCTATAAACACACTTAGGCCTAGTTTGAATAAAAAAAGAAAGAAGCTGTCATTAGTTAAAGATAACAAACCTCAGACTAAAATACATCCCAGTCTCCCACATCTGCCCATTGGGCCCTTTAACTTCTGCTGTACTGGGCTTTTCTAACCCCATGGCTGAACACTAATAATTAAGTCAGAAAGCGCTGAGGTAATTAATCTTTCTGAGGCAACAGAGTTTGATTGATCTTCTACCTTTAATCAAATTAGCTTGCACGTAGGTGGGAGAATGTAATGGCTGAGCACGGCTCTGTAGCACTTTGTGAAGTGCCAACGTCGGCGGTGACCTCGGTGAGTGCACCCATGAATCACGGGCTGGGAGCTCCACAGCAACCCCTGGGTGCCTTTAAAAGATCACTGTGTGATTTAAAAGATGGGGCATCTGGCAGGGAGCAGCACCAGGACGTGCTCACCCCTCCTGTTTTCGGGTGGGTCTCTCTTAGGGGGTCGGTTTCTGTCGGTGTGACACGTGGTCGAGGGCGCCCAATGCCACAGGGCTTCCAACTCGCTGGATTTTCCAAATGTTTTAGCCCTTTGTTTCTAAAATAATTTTAGTTATAGAGCGAAGCAAGCCAACAGAAACTCCTGTAAAACAAAGCATGATGGAATTCTGGAATTATGCCTAACTGGAGTGGGTAAAAGGGCAGACTGGAGAGGTCAATTTGCAATGATACAGATGAGTGGCTTTTGCAAGCAGATTTTCACTTGTACCTGAGAGGATAGAGATTGCATATTCAGAAATAAGTCCATGATTTGGTAATTTGATCCCTGGGTGCCTGACTTAAGGGTTATTAAAGCAGCTGACACAAAGAGGGGGAAGATAGACAAAGCAAATTAAATTTAAAAATGCAAAAGCAAAAAGATTGTCCCGCTCGGCCTCTCAGTCAAACATGGCACTATAAACACAGACACTGAATTTTAAAATTTTATACTTTCTGTCTATAAGGAGCACTCTCTATAAATTCTTTTTAAAGGTGGATTTTAGATATTTTATTGCTGATATCGAAATATAAAACCTTGATCTACCTTTTCTGCTCTTTGAAGAAAAGGAAGATAAAAGCAAATTTTCTGAGATGCACCATATTCTTTCATGCAAAATCAATGGGGATTGATGAGAAAAATCAATGGGGAAAATATGCTGGATTTTCTAGGCTGCATAGTGGGATGAAGTAACCCAGACAATACTAAACATGTTTGTGAATACAACCTAATGTAATTCTTGACTGGGGTTTATAATAGAAGTTACTCTGTCTAAAGTGATTAGAAAGAATAGCTCCACCTTACAGCTGAGAAATCAGTCACTTCTCATGGAATAATAAGGAAGGCTTTAAAGCATTTGTTTTGGTGGGGTTTTTTTTAATAATAAATGAGATCTGACATCTATAAACAGTGATTTAGTGGCAGATGTTCTGTGATATATATTTCTGTTATCACTTAAGCTGACATGGTAATGGATAATCCTATTTGTTCTGTTTATGAAAGTTTTGAATATATTGCTATGGTGAGCAGGCTGGTGGGGCAGAGGTGGAGAGAGAAGAAATTCCTTCCCTCTAGTTTTTCAAACTCCTTCTAGCTGTGACTGGCTGTCTCTCGATTTTGTCTCAAACTTCTTTCTTCTTCTAAGAATAGAAAAGCACAGATGATGCAATTTGTCCTTTTTTTACCAAATCAAGCTAATCAGTTGCTGCAAGAGGAGCTTTTAGCAATATGAAATATTAAGATGTTTGTTAGCATTAGATGTTGAGTTCCTGTTTTAAAAACGGAAATATGGGGGGAAAAATTTTGTCTCTTTTATATAATTTAAGCCATGTGAAAAATTTCATGATTACAATTTGATTTGAAGCATTATAATTTACAGCTTGATTTTGACTGTGATTAATGAAAAATATATCATGAAATATATTTAAAGACTGTCTGCGGCTATCAGTCTCTTAGAAATTAAATGGAAAATTGTATTTATTGAACAAAGCAGATTCCCAACTGACAGTGCATTTCAAGTCACAGCATTTGCTGACTCAAATCTGATCAACTCAATAAATCCAGTCATTTTTATTCTTGTTTGTGTGGAGATGTGGTCATCCTTTCATCTGATGCTTTCCTTCTAACTGGACTTTTGGTAGGGAAATAGGATTGGTCCAGTCTTGAAGCAGGCATTAGGAACAACTAGAATTGTTCCAAAAAAAGTCATCTGCATCCATATATTCCTGAATAGGGGAAGAATTTTTGCCTTTTCTCTTCAAATAACTTTCAGCCATCTGGAAAAGCAGTGTATTGTTAACAAACTGCTGTTTCTGTCGTTTTTTAAGGTTATATGATTGGTGTTGTGATCTTTTTATGTTCTGGTTGCTGTTCAAACCTTGACTTTGCTGTAGCTCAGGAAGGAAAGCCCCAAGCCCCTTGTGCAGGCTCCTCCCCAGGGAAACACGAGGTTGGAGTCCCTGTGTGTGCTGCTGACCCAGCCACTGGAACTTTGCTTGAGCCCTACTGCTCCCTGATGTGAGGTATTCATTCTGAAAAATAAAATATATTTGTCTGGGTTGAGCTGAAGAGACCTGGGCAAAATATTTATGATTATACTTTTGGACTTATATTACACCAGAGTTTGAGATTCTCACCCTTGAGTTTAATACCCATAAATAATGTTGCTGCCTCCTAGTTAGTGGCAGGATTTTGCAGGGATTCTGCTTTATTCATAGTGCTGTGTGATTCACTAGTGTTCTGATTAATTCAAGTGACTTTCTAATTGTTGCTAAATGTTTTCAGAGTTAACTCTGCGTGCTGCTGAAGTCAGCAGCTCCAGAAGCTCCAGTCTCATGTATCCCTTTCAAAATTCTCAGCCCGGCCTCGTGCTGTCTCGGTTGTTTGTACACACACCCATTCCCACGTTTCAGTTGGAATTAGATGGTAAAATCCCTGGATTACAGAGAGACATTCTGCTCTGCATTTTGGGGGCTCTGAGCACATTGTGGCTGTTCCGCTGATTTTCTGCTCCCAGTGCAATTGCAGTAAAACCCATCACAAATACTTGTAGGATAGGAGTGGAGCAGATCTGTACAGCAAACATGTGCTGTGCTGGCAGTGCTCCTGCCTGCAGATCAGGGCTTGTTTCCATTTCACCTGTAAGAAAACACTGAGCTCAGGGGTTTTTGGATTGCCCAAATTCAACCCCACTGCTGATGCTGGTGTGCAGGGGTGGGCAGACAGGAGCTGTGTGTGCTGAGAGGAGGAGCTGGCACTGCTGGGCAGGGCTGTGCTGGGCCAGCATCACCCTGGGGTAATTCAGAGCCATTTTCCTGCCAGATCAGCTGGCACAGGGAAGTTCCTATGCCCAGAAATTTGTTTAACCATCCTGTATAAGGTACCTGGCAAATGTTCCACGAGGAAATGCTGACCTGGGGATTGTGTTTTGCAAATGCCTTTGTGTCCCTCGGGTTTGTGCCACTTCAGCCACGGTGATGCACCTCGAATGGCTTGGCCAGGGTGGGATAACAGGGTGGGAGAGGGAGGTGGAGCAGGATTTTACAGCACCTTCAGCTTCTCCTGCCCTGTGCTTTGGAATCATCTCTGCTTCCTTCCATGCCCTGCTGCAAACAGCTCCACTGTGACCCTTGTCCTTGCAGTGCTTAAAGCTCTGCCTAAAGCCTTGGTGCATCAAATTGAAGTTCTCCCCTGCAATAATGGAAATCATAATAAAATAATGGTAGGAAGCAACAACTGATCCATCTAAAACGCTGCTTCCAGGAAAAGGGCAGGACTGTAAGGCCTGCTGGACTTCAGTTCCTCTCATTCAAAATAACCCTGTGCCTGTGAAGCACCAGCAAGAGCAATCATGCCATTTCAATAGTTGTTCTTTTATCTGCTTGTCTTGACTGATGTTCCAAACCCGGTGTCCCAGAAGATGTGTCCTCTATAGGGTGAGATATTATAAACTCTGGCCCTCATCTAATACTTTAAAAGAAAGCAAACCTTTCTCTACCAAGAAAGGCTTTATTCATGTCACACACTAATCATACACCAAAGAATTATTTAGAAATAGAAAGACAACCTTTGCCTCTCCTCCTTAGTTGTAGTACATATAAAGAAAAACAGTGGCAATAAAAGGAAATAGGAGTGGTGAGAGAAAGCACTTTGAAAACTATAAAAGCAAAAATTATTTTTATCTCATTAGAACCGATATTAAAGCTTTTCTTTATACACATTCTCTTTTTTTTCAACTGAGGGTCAAATATCACCGATTATAGATTGTACTGGGGTGGACCTCTCATCCTTCTGTCTCTAATATTAGCTCTTATTTCTCTTTTTTGTGAAGATCACAAGAATCTTTCTCCATCAGCCCCCTGATTGCCCTGACCTGGAATGTGTTCACAGCATTGTGGAAAAAGGGTCCATCTGTAAATGAAGGTCCTTTACCTTGTGTTGCTCTGTCCTGTGAATGGAATAGAATTTGTTGTGTCTTTATAGGGTCACGTGAGAATTAGGAGTTTAGTTTGTTACAGTATGATTTGCATGTTTTAAAGCATATAAACAGTTAAATAATCTGCTTGGATATTGAATTATCCAGTTTTCCATTCAAGGATTAATAATTAAACTTTTGGGAAAAGGATGAGGTACTTCCTCCTATTTTTTTTTCCTTCCATATCTGCTAAGCTATAGGAAGATTTAAAAAGTTCAATGCTATGAGTTAGTCTGGAGTCAGACAAGGAGAATTCTTTCTTGTTTGCTTTCCTCCCCATGAAATCATCTGATTTTTGATACAGTTGGGGCTATTTCTGCAGAAGGAGCTCCTGCCTGGATCATTGTAAGACTCCTGGGTGTTCATTTGTGTCAGAAAGCAGCAGATTGCCAAATCCTTGTCTGCAGGATTGAAATTACCAAGGAGGGCACTGTCCACGTGGTGATAACCCAAAGAAATGACAGAAAAATTAAAGATTGACAGTGCAGCCACAAAGTGCAAGAGAGTTAAGATATTTCAGAGCATGGAAAAGAAGAAAACGCCCTGAGCTTATTTTATGTAGTGCCTGTGTTAGGAATGAATCAGGATAAGGACTACGGAACTTTAAATACAATAATTTAGCCACTAAAGATGTCCTAATAAAAATCTCCCTCATATTTCTTTATGCTTTCTGTAATATTTAATTTGAGGATTTCTTTTCCCTTTGGAACACAGATACAAAGAAACACTGCTTTGTGCATCCATCTCTAACCTCTGCCATCAACTCTGTGTCTCCAATCTAAAGAGTTCAACAGAAATCATAATGCAAGGAAGCAGATGTTTTCTCTTTTGTATAACACCTATTCTTGCTGAATAGGAATAAAAGCTGGTAAATGTGGGGGGACATTAATATTTCTTGTTTTAAAACGTGCTTTGCAGGCTGAAGAGTCTCATATACATAATGATAGTCAAATGTCGAGTAAAAATAGGGATTTGTTAAAAAACAGCTGTGCTGCACAACTCTTTGACAGGAATAGAGGAATGCTTTATCCAGTAAAATTCACAGAATTTATTTAGAAGAAACTGTAGCTGTTAATTTTCATCAAGACAGAAGGTTAACAAGTCTGAAATGGAGGGGTTGGTTCAGCCTCGTTTCATGACCATGGAAAAAGAAATTTTTAACTCTGGCAGAGCTCTCCCTTCTCTCACAGCAGATTTCTCTCTCTGTGGAACATTGCTGTCGTTTCAGTGCATTTTTTAATGCACCATCATCCTCGTGTTCCCTGAGCATCTTTAGGGATGTCTGACACTGCAACACCAATGTTTGAGGCCCCTGCTGCCAGGCGTTTGTAGGTGTTTATAGGTATTTGTAGGTGTTTGTAGGAGTTTATAGGTGCTTGTTCGTGTTTGTAGGTGCTGTTTGTAGGTGTCTGTAGGTGTCTGTAGGTGTTTGTAGGTGTCTGTAGGTGTTTTGGGGTGTTTGTAGGTGTCTGTAGGTGTTTGTAGATATTTGTAGGTGTTGTTTGTAGGAGTTTTAGGTGCTTGTAGGTGTTTATAGGTGTTTGTAGGTGAGTTTGTAGGTGTCTGTAGGTGTTTATAGATGTTTGTAGGAGTTTGTAGGAGTTTTTAGGTGCTTGTGTTTGTAGGTGCTTGTGCATGTTTGTATGTGTCTGTAGGTGTTTGTGGTGTTGTTTGTAGGAGTTTTTATGTGTCTGTAGCTGTTTGTAGGAGTTTGCAGATGTCTGTAGGTGTTTGTAGGAGTTTGCAGATGTCTGTAGGTGTTTGTAGGTGTTTGTAGGAGGTTTTATGTGTCTGTAGGTATTTGTAGGTGTTGTTTGTAGATGTCTGTAGGTGTTTGTAGGTGTGGTTTGTAGGAGGTTTTATGTGTCTGTAGCTGTTTGTAGGAGTTTGTAGATGTCTGTAGGTGTTTGTAGGTGTTGTTTGTAGGAGGTTTTATGTGTCTGTAGGTGTTTGTAGGAGGTTTTATGTGTCTGTAGGTGTTTGTAGGAGTTTGTAGGAGGTTTTATGTGTCTGTAGGTATTTGTAGGTGTTGTTTGTAGATGTCTGTAGGTGTTTGTAGGTGTGGTTTGTAGGAGGTTTTGTGTGTCTGTAGGTGTCTGTGGTGTTTTCCCCAGGGTGATGCTGCAGCCACTGCCCCATTTCCCAGTGGCAGCGCAGGGGTGAGAGCCTGTCCTGGGCACTTGTCACTGCCCTGGGGACACTCAGGGCTGCTCCCTGCAGTCCTCTCTGCCTGGGCAGCTCTCCAGGACGTTTGGTTGGGTCAGACTCCGTGTGAGGAAAGGTCCTGGCTTGCAGAAGGGATCAGCAGCTGTGTTACACATCATCCCCTCTGTGAGCTCAGGAACCAGCCCTGGGCAGCTGCCTGGGCTGGCATGCAGGACATTTTCTCAACTGCAGCAGTGATGAGGCTCTGGAATATGCAGAACAGAATCGTGCTGCATTTCTGCTTTAAAAATTGATTACCCTTTAAATGGTAACTGCACCCTGCTATTCACGGTCACTGGGAGAAACTGGCTCTGATGTTCTGCACTCAACAGTCTCTGGCCTGCAATGCACAATTTGCAAAAAAGCACAGAAGAATAAACAGGGGGGTCACAGAGATTTTTTTTTTTTTTTCCCTATGAGACTGGCACAGACAGGCAGTTGCATTTCTAATTCCCAGTCACTCCATCCTCTACCCCCCAGGAAATATTCTCTAATCCATAAGCCCTTTGCGTGCTGAGGTGAGATGCTAAATGGTAAGATTTGCTTCTAAATAATAAGATTATGACACAAACCAACAAGAACAGGGATCTCAAGGTTAAAGATAGCATTTCTCATTCAATCTGAGCTGGTAGAAAGGAGAAAAGAGATTAGAGAAAAAGGAAAGAAACAAAAAAAGAAACATACCCTGCTAAACTGAAGCTGTAACTGCAAGATACTCAATATATATCATAAAAAGGCTTTTAAATCTGATATCAGTATATATATGTATATAATTAAAGTGTATTTGTTTTCCCTCATTAAAATATTTCTGTTGAGCCAAGATCTTTCTCAGGTACTTGCTCCAAATGTACCTGATTCAAATCATCATGCTCTTTGTGGCACGTGTAGCTTCTTGCTCCAAGAGGGACATACTTTAAGGCAGATGGCAACTTTTTTTTCCCCCACAGCAGTAGAAGATGGTTCCAGTAAAAATATTCTATCTTTATTCAGATGTCCATGGTAACAAATAGAGAAAAATAAATCAGCTTTTTCTCTCAACAGAAATCTCTTTGAAGACAAATGTAGGTTGAAGACAAATGTAGGATTTTTTTTTTTTTTTTACTGAGGTATTGGTGGTATTTCTGGAACATGTTTGAATGTTAATTGTTTTCTCTGAGCTTCTGTTAAGATTCTGCTCTGAAACAGAAAACTGTAAAACCAGTAAGATAAACTTCAGTGCTTAGTTCTATTCCAAAAATGTTCATTTTCCAGAAGAGAAGTTCAGCTGAAAAGTGAGATGCCACTTTTCTTTCATGTTTGGTAGGAATAAGACATCTTTGGAGTCCTTGATGGATCTTGCCTTTTTCCTCCCATTGTGTCAGTAATCTCTGGAACTTCTGCTCATGCCAGAAGAAGTTGCAAAATGTGTTTGTAAATTACTGTTTGAGAATCTTGAGCTTGAAGACCCGGTTTATTTGATGTGAAAATAATTCTGGTTTCATGTGTAACATATATAAACTACACCAGCAATGTTGCATTGATTGTGCTGCTTTGTTTGGGGAAAAAATAATAAGAAAGTACAAGCAACCCTGAGTGAACAAGGCAATTTGCAGCCTTGATTAAATAGAGCAGACAGAGGAATGGCTGAGGAGGAAAAAAAAAAAAAAAGGAGCTCTGAAGCTCTGGACAGAGCAGTTCATTCAGGCAGCACAGATTTTCTCCTCATTTTCCTTTCATATGCTTCAGCTTGGTCACATATTCAGCAGCACAATGATGAGTTTGTAATATTCTTTTCTCAAAAGAAATCAAACTTAGCTCCATCTTTGAGCAGGGCCCTTGTTGCCCTGCAGGATTTATGTAAAAATCAGTTTACCACGGAAGGAGTCCCTGGTGTTGGAGGGATTTTGGTTAGTCCTGCCCTGCCTGCTGACAGGTTCATCTTTCTGGTCTAACTTTGGGGTCCACAGTGGCACTGGGGCAGAAGTTACAGGTGACACCAAAGGGGGAATCATTCCCCAAAATGACCTCTCACCAAATATGCTGCAGCTGTGAAGTGGTTAATAGCCAGAGCTATCAATCCATAAATCATTGCAATTGCTGTTTGCAATTATAAATGCCAAGACATAAATTAGGGCATCACTGTAATGGGCACAGCCCTGCCCAAATTTCACTGTGAAGTGCAATAAATAAAGTGATAGATCTTCAGAAATGAAATCTTCTATGAATAAATGCAAATAAATTGGACGTGAAGGCATTTTAGGTGGTTGAAGAGAGTACTTGGATTTTCAGCAATGACAGAACTAGATAAAAGACCATTCTTAATGTACAACCCCCCCTACAGCTTTAAGGTGCAACAGAAAAAAAAGAAATTTGTTTCAAATCTAAGTTTGAAATTATCTTTTACATTGGGATTCTGCCAGTGGCTGAGGACTACAGAGACAGATTTTCCCCAGTCACCAGGAAAACAAACTACCTGTATGTAAATTCAGCACCTTTGATGAGAAAGAAAAGGAAAAAAAAAAAAGGTTTTGAATTATATCATATTTTCATTTTAACATTGAAACTTGTATGTACTTGGAAAGCTGAACAGCACGTCTGGCTTTAGCCTGTGCTCGTTTATAATGAGTAATTATCTAATGATGATGGTGTTCAGCATGCATGAGAGCTCCTGTAGCAAGATTTGGAATTTTAAGGAAATGCTGTAGATCATATGATAATGTCTCATTTGTATTCTCTCAGTTCCCCAGTCACTACTGCATTTCATAAAGCAGCTACAGAAATGGACTGCAAATATGCATCGTTTTTGTGGGAGATGAGAAGAGGCTCAGTGCTCCTCAAACAGTGCAAACAATCCCTTTCCCACACCTGGCAGCATCAGCTGCTGCTGTTCCAAGCAAATCACACCTTGTAAGAAATGAGTTTTCAATCCTGTCAGGAAGTGCAAGCACTCCTGAGGCCTTTAGGGATAAATAAATGTATAAATGAAGGCAGAATTAGCTCTGAGGATGTGGATGTGTGGTGTAATTCCTGCCTTCCTTCTCTGCCTGGAGGATCTGGTGATCCCTCTGCTGGGCTGGGGTTTAGGACCATGGGATTTGTGGGGTGTGTGTAGGAACAGTGACCTGAACAAAACCCTCTATTTTCCACTTAAAAATGGGAAGTTTTGTAATCCAGTTAATTTTTTTTTTCCCCATTTGCAGCTGTTAATTAAACAGTCAGGAATCTGTTTAGCAAAATAAAAAAATGGTTTATAATGTTAAAGGCAACGATTTAGAAATGTGAGTATTGTATTTTAAAGAGATTTAGGAGTTTTCCATTGACAGGAACAGTAAATTGGCTTTTATTCTAATGTCAGTATTTTGCACTGTGGAGGAGATCTACTCGTGTATATGCACATCTCTGCATATTTATCTGCCTTCATAATGTGAACAAATTACTTTTGCATCTCAGCATATGTAACTGCAGATGCACACATCTCATCTCCCACTGACTGATGGCTCCGTTTTGCTTCATTCAACATTTTCTCCAAGACATTCTCAGGGAGCTTTGCTGGCAAAAGCCAGACCTGCCCCTGGAAGGCAGCTTCGGGATTGGCACCATCACAGGGCAAAATGCTGTCAAAGCCCAGCCTGGGCACAGCTCTGCAAAGCTGGGCTCAGCTTTTAACCTGCATTAGCTTCTGTGTGTTCTTTACTTCAATTACCTACTCTGAGCACTTCCAGGGAATTCAGTGGGTCTACCCTGAATGAGCACAGCTAAGTAGGTGCATAAGTGTTTTCAGGCTTTAGGCTTTACAAGCTTTCATAATTAGTGCTCTAGACAACATTAATTAAAGAGTACTTTAGGAAGAATATAGCTGTTTAAACCTCTCCAGTGGTTTGCATCTTATTCAGGGATCCCAATCAATGCAGCACATGGGGAATCCACTCAGAAAGGCTGGCATGATTATAGTTTAATATAATCTGTATATACATCTTTGGAATTGTATATAGCAAACAGAACTATACATAAAGTCACTTCTGTTCGTGGGCAATTAAATAGAAGACAGTAATAATGAAAGAAACATATGTTTTCATTTTCATTATAATTTCTTCAAGGATTGTGATCTGTGGTAATCAAATATGATGAAGAGGGAGGTTTTCCTGAGGCTGGCAATATTTCTCTTTATTTCCTTGGAAAGAAGAGCCTTGGGACAGTTAGAATTTGTATCTTACTCATCCTCCTGTTATTGTACATTTGAGGAAGAATTAAAAGTAAAGCACTCACAGGTAGTTTTTTTTTATGGAAAAAATAAAAGACTTATTGAAATGTTAAAAATGATGTTATGTCTGATTGTGCAAGGCTGGTTTGAATTTTTTTTTTTGTGCCACTCGGGATATGATGCAGTCATCTGTCTTTACAAAACCATCTGAGTGGCATGTGGCAAACCTTTTGATGTATGATTGAGAGTTGTGTTTGGCAATATAGGATCCCCTGCAGCAGCTCTACTTAAGGCTTAAACACAGTTTTAATTCTTGACATTACTTGTCTTTTATGCTCTTTTCCTCCCATATTGAGATAATTTCCAAATGCTGATGAAGAAAATTACTGCATCCTGTACTGATATAGTTGTAAAGGCACAATAAAATTTGACATCTTCCATTTAGTGTGTCTTGATCAGAGATAGGTCTATCACTCAGAAAAAATTATTTTGAAGCCTAAAGCAGGAAGGATATAATAGTTAAGCAGAAAATTACCTGATGGGTTTTTAATCACCCTGACAATTATAAAATAAAAGATCTCTGTCCATTATTGAAAGAGGAACAAAGACCAAGAATAGAAAAAGAGACAATGACAAAGTAAATGATTGAGGAGGTAGGGGTCTCCTGTACTATTTAAAAATTCTGGAGATGCTCAACGTGGCTCAGATATTTCTTTGAGCACACTGAGCTGCTTTTCATCTGGCTTTGAGTGTTAATTACTCCAACAGAAAGAAAATACTGAAAAGCACCTGGACAATTTGCTTGTCTGCTTGTTTTCCTGCCATGTTTCCCTGGGAAAAAAGTGGTGGACCCAATTCTTTGGGGATGGAGGAACCTAAACCCACAGAAACTCCCATCTTCACAGTACTGACAGGGTTCCTTTGCAGAGGGGTCAAAGACAAAAGATCTGCAGGTCTATAAAGAATATTTCTCTGTTTTCTTTGAATTCTTTGATTTTTGTATGTGCTTTCCACTCCCTCTCAGCATTGCTCCCAAAAATTCCACTTAGTGAAATTAGGTCATGATAATACAACAATTATTAACCAGCTAAGTTTGATTCATCATTTTCTCTTCTGTCCTCCACTCTGTGCCAGTGACTGCTGATTATAAATACCATTAGTGAAACAGAAATCAGCACAGTGTACTCGAGTTCCTTTTTTTTCAAACAAGGGGCTATTTTTCAGCATTCAGGTTCCCCATAGGCTTTTAATCAAGGTTATGGGAAAGTCCATAAACTTTCCACTGAATATTTAACAAGCTGAAGGTCGTGGCAGACATGAGATCCCAAGGACAAGGGAAATGAGATTGCAATCAGAAGAGCAGAGGAGACCTGGAGATAAGCAGAGCTTTGTCGGCAGATAATATCTGCAAACACCACAGTCACGTTTGCCAGCTCCTTTTGTGAGATTTAATTTTCCCAATATAAACAGCCATAAAGAGGGGTAAACACAAATGGGTGCTGTTTGCAGCAATGTTAGTCACTGAACTTCTTTGAAATGATGATTGAAATCCAGTCAGAAAAAGAGGTTTAAGAAACAGAAAATGTTCCTGTGTAGTTATATACTCTTCCTTTTTATTGACCTGAAATCCTAATTCCGTAACATTTTTTTAATAAATTCTCTAAACAACCTCTATTATGCTGAAGTGTAATGCCTGTTTATATGTTCAGCCAACAATTTTTCTTTGCTAGATCTTTTTAATTGAACAATTTTTAACAGTCTAGTTGTGACAATATTTTCCTGTGTACAAATGGAAAAGCAATCTTGCAGAAACTCTTACCCGTGCCTATCCAGCAGCTATAAAAATATAATTATAACACTGTGCATAATGCATGGAGTGAATATTCAGAAAAGTTATCTGAAATGTCAGCCTGAGGAGGCTACACACAGTGTCCAGTGTGCTGTGGCTTTGCAGTGCAGTGCCCAGATCTGTGTCCAGGGCAGCTGCAGGAGCCCTGTGCTGGCACAGGATGCTCTGAGTGTGAGGGATGGCATCACCCTGCAGCCTCTGCTCTTCTGGGCATCCTCACAACTGCCTGGAAGTTCCCTCCCCAGTAATTAGTGCATTGAACCCCTGCATTTCCTGATGCTGATGTGGTGCTTGTCCCTTATTTGTGGCAAAAAGTCGATGAAATGTTTAATACTTGGTTTCATAGCCTGTTCTGATTAGTATAGATATAAATTCCTTTTATAAAAATAAGTTGTCCTATAACTTTTAAAAGGGTGGTGGGACCCTGGCACAGGTGCCCAGAGGAGCTGTGGCTGCCCCTGGATCCCTGTAGTGTCCAAGGCAGGTTGGATGGGGTTTGGAGCAGCCTGGGCCAGTGGAAGGTGCCCCTGATCATTGCAGGGGAGTGAAAGTCAATGATCTTTAGGGTCCCATCAAACCCAAGCCATTCAATAATTCTGTTATTTTTTACCTTGCTTTGTTTAAGATCCATTAAAATATTTACTGTAAAAAATTCTGCTGAACTCGGAGTTGGAGATGTAGCTCTAAAGCTGAGCACATCTCATTTCTAATAATAGAATAGCACACTGTTTGCAGTAAATCTGGTTAAAATAGGTAGAATATGCTCATAATATTGTCTCTGCCTTAATTATTATGACAGAAGAAAGGCTGCAGAGAAGAAACCATGCTAAAAGTTTTCCCTCCTTTTGTTATACCAGGTGCTGTTAAGGACCCCAAATGTTGGCAATTCTGTGACCATTCTAGATCTGGGATGATTTCCAACAGCCTTTCATCTTTCAAATTGTTGATTTGGGGGTTAATTTCTAAGAACTGTATTAATTTTTCTTCAGTTTATTCCTTTTATAATTTCCATTCATTTTTGTTGAGAGAAAGGAGAGCTCAGAAGAGAACTGTAGGCCAGCTGCTATTATTTTATGACAAAACATTTGAGACTTGTGTGTTACAAAGGCTCTGGTTTTTACAGCACACTCATAACCTCCAGCATTCAGGAAACAGATTCTTTAGTTCTTGTCCAGCACTTCCAACAAGGAAGGCTAAAGGTGACACAAGGTTTTTCCATGAGGAAGTTGCAATCTCTGTTTCACGGGAATCCCTTTTCTCCCCCTAAGAAATGAGGTCTGCTCACCCAGAGTGGGGCTCTGCCCCAGTGCTGATCCTGGCATCCCTGTCCACACTCTAATGATGAAAAATGTGGCAGCTCAGGAGCAGAGATTCTTGTTTTGTTTTGTTTTTGGTTCCTTTCCACCAGGGAACAAAGCACCTGGCTGGGTATTCTCCCCTGCCAGACCTCAACCCCCAAATCTCACCTCAGTGAGTGGGATGAAGATGATTTTTCCTGTGTGGGATTGACAGGGCAGGATCCATCACCCCTTGGTTTTGATCGTGCTGTCAAAGCATCTCTGCCACCATATAAATAATTTCATCTGGAAAGAACCCCACTCGTGCTGCCGTATTTAAAAATACAAGACGGAAAAAAAAAAAAAATTGAATCGTGCCATTTTTAAGTCTGGCCATAAAATAACAATCAAGCATTGCAACAATGAAACTTGTCTGATAAAAGGATTGAAAAGCTGAAGCACAAGTTGCTTAATAATAAATGGAATCTCAGTACTTCTCTTTTAAGACATTCGTGTTCACTTGAGACTGTGCTGCTCTCGAGATAGAAGAGCTGAAAAGAAGGAAATTGTAAACATCCATTATATATAGTTCATGCATATATCTTGTTCCTTTGCCACTCTGATCATGCAGAGTTACACTTTCAGCATAGCACAAACAAGTTCAGCAACTGATGAAAAAATTAGAAAGCTCGTGTTGGAGATAAATCTTTGAAGCCCACTATGTTTCATTTGTCCAGTGAACTTGCACAGAATGGAAATATCACAAAGTAGCAAGTGTAAAGACATAAAAACCAAGTTTGTTTTGCTGGTTTAAATAGAAACTTTTGTTAAAAATGCAACAACTCTCTAATATTAATGCCAGTAACAAAATTAAGATTAAAATATCAGGTTAAAATGTAAGTTTTGGCATTTTGTAAATTTTTTTCTCATTTATAAGCTTAGTTGCTGACTTACCAGCCCAATGTAGGACATTTCAGTGTGGACCTATTGAGTTCAGTTTTGTCCTGTAACAAATCTTAGTAGTCTTGTTATCCTTGAGGAAATATCCTTCATCAAGTCTGCTTGTCTGCCAGAGAATAGCAGACATATTACAGATAAGAAAATCAAAACCTTTTCATCTCTTGTAAGTGACCTTTATCCAACTTCCTAATGTATAACAGCTTCTCAAAATGTTCCACAAGTTTAAACTTAATGGATTAAACTGAAATCTGTATCTCTAGACACACTTAGGGTTATGTGTATACATTTTAAGGAACACATGGAGGTTGAGTTGTCCTGAGAAACAATTATTTCTCAGGGCTGCATTATATATCAGGACTTTTAAAATGTTTCCTAGCAGATGTGTTTGAAGAGCACTTAGAGCAGCCAGGCTGCAGATGAAGGCTCAGAGCAGCTGGTTCCCCCCTGGCTCCCCCAGCTGCAGCAGCAGCACAGTGACAATTCTCTGCTGGTGACAATTTCTGTCCTCTGCTGGTGAAATTTCAGTCCCCTTGTGGTACAATTTCAGTCCTCTGCTGGTGACAATTTCAGTCCTCTGCTGGTGACAATTTGAGTTCTCTGCTGGTGAAATTTCAGTCCTCTTTTGGTGAAATTTCAGTCCTCTTTTGGTGAAATTTCAGTTCTCTGCTGGTGACAATTTCAGTTCTCTTTTGGTGACAATTTGAGTTCTCTGCTGGTGACAATTTCAGTCCCCTTGTGGTACAATTTCAGTCCTCTGCTGGTGAAATTTCAGTCCTCTGCTGGTGAAATTTCAGTCCTCTGCTGGTGACAATTTCTGTTCTCTGCTGGTGACAATTTCAATTCTCTGCTGGTGAAATTTCAGTCCTCTGCTGGTGACAATTTCAGTTCTCTGCTGGTGACAATTTGAGTTCTCTGCTGGTGACAATTTCAGTCCCCTTGTGGTACAATTTCAGTCCTCTGCTGGTGACAATTTCAGTTCTCTGCTGCTCTTGGCAAACACGAGCTTGGATTTGTCTGGCTTTGAAAAAACCCAGCACAAATGGCCTCGAGAAAGGATGATTTCCCAAGCCACCCCTTCTGCTTGTGTGAGATCCATGAAATTAGATGAGAAAGGAGAGACTAAGATTAGAGACCCTCAATGTGGAAAACTTTCACAGCACCTCTGCAGAATATTCTAAATTATGTGCTTATGAATAACACATCGTGATTGCAGATATTCCCTTCATTCATCTGGATTGTGTAGCCAGTGCAGTAGATCCCATATGGATGTCTCATACGTGCAGGTGAAAGGGATTTTTTTTTCTATTCTTTATGCTTTTTGCATTTTCATTTCTTACCTCTGAAAACACAAAAAGTTTTTAGGAGACAAATTATTGGAGGTTTCTTTTTGGTCTGACAGTTTTGGTTTTCCTTACAGATTAGGAAATACTTGTAAACCAAATGAGGGAAGGTATTAAAAAACAGAGATAAAACTATTTCAG
The DNA here is from genome assembly GCA_037013685.1 of Acridotheres tristis. Taxonomy (NCBI): domain Eukaryota; kingdom Metazoa; phylum Chordata; class Aves; order Passeriformes; family Sturnidae; genus Acridotheres; species Acridotheres tristis. Next base: position 18,204,214 of record CM072889.1, read on the forward strand.
GGTAAAACTGGTTGAATAACTATTGATCTTGAGAGAATTGGAAATTTAACCCTGTCTCTGCACAGACTACAACATAATTATTAGCCATGGACAATATTTTATATTAAAGGGAATATTAAGGTGTTGATAGATATGAGAGGTATTGATAAAATATTTCCATTCCACATTCAAGATAATAAGATATATTATTATAATTATCAATTATTGATAATTGTGTGATCTAATAGAGAAACAACAACATTGTTGCTAACAAATGTGAAACGATAAATGGGCCACACATTCTAATTGAAGACCTGGCAAGACTGTGACAGCCTTTCCAGATAGGTAAAAAGCAGTAATGAAAGAATTGTTCTCTTGTCATATCAGAAATATTCATAAATGCTGCATAATTTGACAATGAAATGGTTTGCAGACAGATTAGGCAAGGAAGCACAAAATTCTTTATTCTATCCAGAAAATAAACCAGACTACAGAGATGACATCTTGGCAGCATCTCTGAGGACTTTATTTATCCCACGTCCTTCAGAGCTGATCCATTGCTCAAATAAGGATGTGGTGGGAGAACAGATGAAAGTTTTCCCCATTTTGAGAAATTCAGTGATTTTTTTTTTACTTTATTATAAATTTAATATTAAATATTATAATAATTCATCCACGTGTCTTCCTGTAAGACAGGGAGATGTGTTGTGTTTTGTACTGGAAAATAATATTGGAAAATTGTACTGGAAATGCTCTTTTTCCATGGGTAAGGTGAGAAAAAAAAAAAAAAAAATCATGTTGTTGCTCTGTCCTTGGTGCTGTTTGAGGAAGTCTTGCACAGGATGTTGGAAAGAGTTGAATATGTTTTCATTTGGGTTTATGAGACACTCATAAAATATCATAAAATTTAATCAAAGCTGATAATGCCAAGTCGAAGTCTGATAAAACCAAAGTACAGAAGTGGCGTGGTGTCAAGGGAAAATTGTCAGAAGTTATTTCTTGGAGGGTTTTCAAGCTGTGGGAATGACAGGGATTTTCAGAAATTAATTTGAGGGGTCAAGATGGATATTTTTCTCAAATATTGTCTTTGTGTTCATATTTTTAACTTTTCATCATGAATGTTAATTTTAGTTATTTAATTTCCTAACAAGCCAACTTTGAATGATGCTTATATCAAGATAATATATGAAAAAGTTATTGAATTTTAAGGAGCTTTATTAAATTTCTGTTGTTGACACACTTAAGAGGTGGAATTTTCATAGCAGCTATTTTTTAAGGGACATTTTATTTAGAAGCAAATATTGTTTTATTAATGCACCCCCCCCCCCTTCTGCCAGTGTGCACTCAATAACTGCATTTTCAAATGAAATTAGGAAAGAGATGGAGATTTGAACTAAGATTGAACATGAAATTCCAAGAGTAAGAACATAAGAAAAAGCTAAGAGTAGTCCTAAAAATAGAAATGAACAAAGAAATAATTCTTCACATGTATTTTTCAAAGCTATGCTGACATTTTTCATTTTGCCAGTCTGTTGTTTGGCATCCCTTATTGTCATTATTCTGAAACATTAATCCAACAATGGCATCTCTGCCTTCATACACTTCCTGGTGTGATTGCTATATGCTGTCACCAACATCTGAGACTAAAATAATTTTAAGAACAAGTTCTCTATGTGGGACTTACAGGTGGAAAAAACCCACTTTCCATGAAAAGTCAGTAAAAAGTAATCAAGGCCACTCAAGTGAAATGATTTGGGAAGGTTCTGGGAAAAGCCATGGAGAACATTTTCCTGGGGTTTGGCAGTAGGGGTGGGCTGAAGCTGGTGTCCAGCAGCAAATGTCAGATGGACATTCCAGGCTGGCAGCAGGGTGGGATCATCTGCTGTGAAATGTGGGCAGGGAGGGACGTGGTGGCAACAAGGGCTCAGAGCATCCAGAGCCAAATCTCCATTTGCTTGCTTTGGTTTTGGTGTGGTTTTATTGGATCTTTTATTGAGAACTCTCGTAAAGGCACCGTGATGTTTTCTCCAGCAGGCTCAGAGATGCTGCACCCTCTCTCCTTGTCCTTGCAGGGAAAACGCTCCAGAAATGATGTAGGAATCACAGATACTCATTCATGTCACTCGGGGAAATGCTGTCAGTCACTCAGCATGGGCTACTTAGTTTTGGCTGTAAGAAATTCTAGGCAAGGCCCCTGAATGGAAGTGATGATGCAAACCTGTTCTCTCTGCTGGGTTTTGTGTCCGTGCAACAGTTGATGTGTTGGGTACATCCAGGAGGATTTAAATTTGTGATTATTGCTTTGGGATTCAGGATGAGAAACGTGTAACCTGTTCTTTTTAAGTCTGTCTGCTGGAATTGTTAGACTGCTATCTGTAATTTCAAGTCAGTCTTCCAAATGTTCTATAACATTCAGGCTGCATGCCTGTTTTGTCAGAAAGAAAAAGGAATCTCTGCATGCATTCCCTGAAAAGGAAGAATTCCTGACTTTGTTGGTTAACAGTTTTCAGAGAAGCCATTGTCTTTCTCCCACAATAACAATTTCTTACATAACTTCTGTTTTTCACCTGAATGCTGTGAAATCCACAGTTAGACATGTGTCCTGTGCCTTTGCTAATGTTAGGAAATCATACCCTCAGTCTGCAATTCCCCACAAGAAATTTCCTCTTTGTTAAATGTGAATAATGGATAATTGGTGATTGGTCATGTTTTAGCTCGCTGGACTTGTTAAGTGAGGCTTCCTTTGGAGTTCAGGGCTGGTGTGTGAGTACAGTTTTCACAGCACAGACTATTATTTCATCAGCAGAACACAAACCTCGCTAATTTGTTTTATGATGACAGTGCCTGGTAGCTGGCACTTAGACTTGTTTAAGCTATTGTACTACCATTTGCTTTGGTGTAGCTTTCTGCTTTCTGCAGTAAATGTCATCTGCAGACAAATTAATAATTTGTTATCATTTGCTGGAGCAAGAAATAAGAGAGGTGGAAGTCAGCTAAACAGGCAGAGCTGCTGTGGTGGCAGAAACCAAGAAAGCAGCACTTTGAATCTGCCCTCAAAATGCACTGGCAGAATGCAGTAAAGCTGAAAAAATCTCCATTGTTTTCCAAGTTCAGTGCATTATGAAGAGATAAACACTGAGAGGTGCTATCAAATTCTCTCCCACCACTCTTCTGGGATGGAGCACGCTGTAGTGGAGGGTACCAAGCCTCACCTTGCAGCAGGGTTTTCATCATCTCTTCATGAACAAGGCTCTGCAGCCAGCCAGGTAATTAAACAGATAAATAAATATCTTTTACCATGTGCTTGGGAGCTTCTGGGGACTCTGCAAGTGTGAGGTGGCTCTGTCCACTGAGCACTGGAGAGATTTCTCCCAGTGTCCTGTGGAAAGGTCGTTCTGCAGGTGATCTGTGGTGCTTCATCCCTTGGAGAGGCACCTTAGGATGCTGAGTCCCTTCAGAGAGCTTCAGCCCAGCCCTTGTTTCTGCCTGGCTTCGAGAGGAGTCTGATCAGCAAGTTGTGAACGAGAGGTGAAGGCTGCACTTGTCAGGAAATGCTTTTTATTTGGCAGGTTTTGGTCTTGCCCTGCAGGAGGACTCACAGGTGGAGGACAGGGGCAGTCATTGCTGAGCTGCAGCTGAACGTGGGGAGCTGCCTGGCTGCTGCTTTTAATTAAATCCACCACCAGCCAAACCACTTGGCTGGATTCCATGGCCTCCTTTCTTAGAGGGGCCCCCCACCCCCAGTTTGTGCAAGGATAATCCAAAGGCTACAGCTTATTTGTGATGTTGACTAAAGAGCACCTTGCTTTTCTCGTGGTGGTTTGATTAATCTTTATTAAGCTCATGGCCAACCTGGACATAGTCCCTTGATTTTGCTTTTATTTTTAGTATAGTCCTTAATAAACAAAATCACCTTCATCATTCTCAAAGGAAGGAGTAAAAATTGCCCCACAGATATTTTTACTAAACAGTTGTTTTTGTTATAAAGAGTTGTAACACATCTGAAAAAAAAAAGTAAGCTTGTTGAGTATGTGGTTATTTGCTGGTGCCTTGATGGAGCAGCTTACAAATCATGGCAGTCAGATATATCCTATTATTTATACAATGGAGTTCTTAAGAAAGTTCATTTTTAAGGTAAGCAATCAAGTAATTCCTTATATGGAGATGGGGGAATATTTAACCTTGAGTACAACAACATTAACTCCGGTGAGCTTAATGAATTATTCATGATATTATCCGCCCTGAGAGACATCAAATTGCTCTGCACTGTCTGCAAAGTGCAGTTAACAAAAAAATGATAGCTTGGCGAATTGTATTTGTATATCTGAACATTAAACTAAAGACAGAGCTGTGAAAAGACATTGGTGCATGTACCTGTACAGAGCAAAGTCCTGCCTGGCATTTCCTAATCCACTTGCAGTCATAACTCATTAATAATTTGTTTGCAAGGAATGGTCCAATAGACAAAAAAAATCATTGAATATTCAAAGGTGCCTATACCAGCACTAGAGGATGTAATCACTGCAGGCACTAACCTTTTTACAAAGAAGCTGTTCATTATAGTCCCTGGAGGCTGCTACAACATCCTGAAGTACACGAAGTTGCCTTTTACTCTATTGTATTTTGGTTTTTACAGACAGAAACAAAACTGCTATTTGCCTTTCAGTATGCAGTGACAATTTTAAAAGCTGGGCTGAGATTGGTGCTGGTGTTTTCCTTGAGCAAAACAAAATTTCATCTCTTCAGACTCTTTCTCTGAGGTCTTCAGACATGTGCTCCTCACAAATATTTCCTGTTCCCCCCATCCCTCATTCTAAATTCCTGGTTTAGCAGCTTAGTTAAAGAAATATACGTAATTAAGAAGCATACAGAGAATTATCAGTATTTGGGTTCTTCTCCATGGCCACACTTCCCACAGCTTGTGCTGCCCAGTAGTTTTGGAAAAACTTCCCTCAAGGAAGTCAGGCAAGAGATTGAGCCTTGTGGATTCCTTTTCTGAATTTATTTCTTAATAGGAAGATAGAGAAGATTCTTCAGATTCTCACTGTATCATCATTTACAGGGCAGTTTGAGAGACAATACACACAAACACATGTTCTTCATATACAAGGAGAGGTGAAGGGAGTTCCTGCTTTTTCTGGTGACTTGCATTTATTGCATTTTACTCCCTTCACACTCTGGTTTAATAAATAAATTATATCCATATTTTAATAGTAAATTGACATCTTGCTGGAATTGCTGTTTTCAGGAGGTTGGTTTTAACAACAGCATTGCTTGCTCCCAAAATAGAAAAATGGCTCTAAACCACTTTTTCTTAATAATGCAATGTTTTAAGAGAAAGCAATTTCGAATATAAAAATACATATTACACACACACACACACACACATATATACATTTCTAATTTTGAAATACCTTCAAGAATGTCATCAATTTTCAGGGAATATGGGAAAGCACAAGAACAAATATTACACTGTTTATCTTCTGTTCAATAGAACTGACTGCTTTTTATAATCTAATAAGGCTACCTAAGTAGGCTTAACCTATGATGAGACAAGATTTTAGCACAAAATTGCATTCCAGAACTACTTCTCAATATCTTAAATAGATGTCCATGGACATCTTTACAGTTTTTATACTGTTCTGCCAGTTTTTATGGCTGCTCATAGTCTTACCACAGTATTGATATAATTTTTTGTCATATTTATTATTAGCATTTTTAAAATTATCTTTCAGAATCTTAGCAGCTCTCCACAGTGCTCAGGATGGAGGGGTGGGGGATGTTTGGAGAAGACAGAATTTTGCTGTCTGAGGACAGCGAGATGCAGAACTCCTGCAGAAAGGGATTTATCATTAACTAAAATTCACAACATCAAAAAGATTCAAATTGAAGCCCCTGGCATCTTCAGCTCCATATCAAGATGGTATTACCAATTCCTGAATTTAGTCACTAATTGCTTTTGTCTGTGAGATGTGTTTTAACCCATTCAAACCGCTCAGGGCAAAACCCATGAGTTTTATGGATTTAGTTCCTAATACTTTGTAACTCACAAGATCTGATAGCTCTGATAAATCTCTAAAGATTCCCATCCTCTGAGTCTCATCTTTTCCTTGTGTACTATGCTTGTAGCATTAATTATGATTTTTTTTTGCAGATATGTAAGAATACATTCACTAATTTTGAAACATTCCAATCATTTCAGAGCATGGTGCTTGGGAAAACTGTTTATCATCCAAATATCCGTGCACACAGAAAAAAAAATGATAGAGAGCAGTTTCCATTGATATTCCAACTTTTGCCAAGAGATTTTTAATGAAAAGATTTAGAAGTTCTCCAGTCAATGTTTAGACTGGAAAGAATGTTGGGACCACTGCAAATCCCGATTTCTCAACTTATTAGGAATAATAATGAGTAATTTTGAGTGATTTCAGAGCTTAATTAAATTCAAAATTGTATTTTCTGGCATATGGAAAGTTTGATGTGATACTGCAGATTGAGGTTTAAAGCAGACCCAGCAGATGGACATAGTCAGTCATGTTCAGCTTCCTGATATTTGGTTGTCAGAGACCTTGGTCAGTGCTGGAAGCAGAGATATTTACCTCTCCCATTTACAGACAGGTCAGGACTGAGGTCACAAACAGCACAGGAAAGAAAATCTCAGTTTTCCTGCAAGCCCTGGATCGTGGGATGCAGCCCTGTTCCACAGGAGTTCAATTTCTAATGCTCCCTGACCCTTACTCTGCTATAAATAATCAGAAATATTCATTACAGAAATGGCAATAGCTTTGGAGAAGTGATGGAGTGTATATTACAAAAGGAAAAATACATCCAATTCTCATAACTCCTTGCAAATTGTATTGGAAAGCCTTCAGCTGAATATATTCATATCCTGCTTTAAGAAATGCTACAAATAATATGATGAGTTGAATTATCCTCAAATAATTCAGCTCATGTAGATGTGTGTGTACCTATTTCACTGTTCAGAAGCTTATCATTTTCTGTTTTCAGCCTGATACAGCACCCTGAAATATTGAAAAAAGTCCTTTAATTTAAGGTCGAGTGTCACTATTGAAGTCATAAAGTCCTATGGATCGAGTAGTGCTAACATGGCACCGCTTTGGTTATTTTTTCCATTTCTCTGCTTTTTATTTAGCTCTATAAGCTTGAATCCTTAGCATTAACAGCCTGGAAAATTCTACTTTTCTAGGCATTAATGTAAAAATGATTGCTGGCTCTGATTCCACGACTTGGTCACTTGCAGTGGGTGTAGAGGAAGAATGTGCTGTCAGCATTGTCATTCTTGTGTGCTCAAGTTTAGTGAAGGGCACTCTAGAAAGAATCATGAGCCTTTTTTTGTATTAACGTTGTATTTTGAGGATGGATGTCTTTGAAAAAAAATCCCATTAGGTCATGTGAGTCTTGCTATCTTTTCTCTTTTGTTTTGTATTTTTTTTTTCTCTTCATTAATGATAGAAGCACTGCTGGTTCTGGAACTCTTGCTGCTGCTTTGTTTTTTTCCCCTTCACAGAAAATGGAATTTCATAATGCATTTGCAAGCTGTTGCTTTAATAAAAGAAATTGTAGAAGAGCAAGGAATGCAAAATTCTAAGACTTATCCAGGCTGTTATGGTCTATAAAATGCTGTACCTGAGGAAGTTCTGATAGGAACACTAAGAAAATATTTCTGTTCTGTTTACTGCAACAGTAGAAAAGCAGATATTAGTTTTTGAGAATTGATTTTAAATTTTAACCAATTCAATTAACTTTATTAAATATCATCTTTGGGTTTGTAGCTTGAGCTTTTGCTTTTAGATAAGAGCACAGAAGTCTTCTAAGGTGTAACATTTGCAGACGTTCAACTTGTTGCTGGAAAAGAAATAAAACAGTTTGCTGAAGGCTTCAAGCACCACTGGAACTTAGAGAGTTTAGCAAAGACTGCTGTGTGGTTTTAAGCTAAACGAGGAGTAGTTTGGATTAGATGTAAGGAAGTTTGTTTTTTTTACAATGATGGGGGTTAAGCACTGGCACAGATTGCCCAGGGAGGTGATGGATGTCCTATCCCTGAAAATGTCCAAGGCCAGCTTGGATGGGGCTCTGGAAGATGTCCCTGCTCATTGCAGGGGCTTGCACCAGATGGCCTTTGGAGATCCCCTCCAGCCCCACCTGTCCTGTGACTCCATAACTTTACAGCCACAGATCCCAGGATCATTAATTTGGGAAAAGACCTCCAAGAGCATGGAGCCCAACCTGGAGCAGTCCCCACCTTGTCAGACAGACAGGAGAGTGAAGCACAACATCCAGTGATGGCTTCAACAGCTCCAGGCATGGGGACCCCACCAGTCCCTGGGCAGCCCCTTCACCCCCTGGCAGCCCCTTCCATCAGGAAATTGTTCTGCATGTCCAAACTGGAACTCTCTTGGCACACACGGGAACGGTTTCCAGTCGAACTTTCCCTTCCATGCTCTGCCTCTTGAGCCATCTGTGCATTTATCAGTGAAGCTGTTGATGTTCAGCTCAGACCACGAGCCAGGTTCCTGGGAGTGGCACTGCACATCCTGCACAGCCTTTCCCGAGCCACGGGGCACAGTGCTTCACACAGCTCCGGGAGCAGGGTTTTCTGCTTTGCAGTTGTGCCCGTGGTTTATGGTTCTATTTGCTGTTTTATTGGTTTGGTTCTCTGACAGTGAGGGGGAGCTGGCATGTCTGCAGGGAAGGGAGGGCTCACCGAGGTGCTGGCAGCAGAGCTGGAGGAGCATCCAGGTGTAGGGAACCTGAGAGTGGGTGAGGAGTGAATTCTCAGTGCTCAGGCACACAGAGGGGCAGCTCTGCTCCTTCTGCACATGTTTGTGTTTGCAAGGAGTGAATGCAGATGGGAAATTACATTTCCTTCCGTGATCCATCCTGATTCCTCACGGGGCTCCTCCGTGCCCAGCGCTGCTCACTTTTGAAAAAGGAGAGTGAACTTTGCAGAGGGTTCTTAGGGCACATTAACAGTGTCCACAAGTGCAGGGGCCCCTGCAAATTTACAGCCTTATTTACTGCATAATAAGTTCCCAAGGGAGACACAGGCTCAGGTGCACTGATCCGTAGAGGCTGAGAAGAAATTGGAGACAAGCAGAACTCACCGACATCCTTCGACTGATTACTCATAAACCTTGGAAAAATACCATTTGCAACTCTGAGGCAGCCTGCTTTTATCCACACAGTGCACTATTTTAACATCGTGGTAGCCTAGAAATCTTCCCATGTTGCCCTGGTAATTTATGTGATGTTCCTTTGCAGGAACAAAAATCTATCTTACACTTAACTCCTTTTGATAATTAATTCTCTCCCATCTGCTTACAGCTGCTATGGCAGAAATGTGCTGGAGTTTCCTTATTTGCTCATGCCTTGGAGTCATCTTTTAATATAAATAGCTGTGAATCTACCAAAAAGTTTGAAATGAGCCTTTCTCAGTTTCTGACCAGCGTATCCAAGTTGTATTCCTTGATGCAATTTTTAGTGTGTTTGGAGGGGAATGCAGACTGAATTTTTTTATACGATTTAATAGGAAGGTATGAAGTTCATATAGGATCCATCCTAAGCTTGAAATAAATTTTTAAGAGCAGTGTGATCAGCTTCACATAAACAGAAACATCATAACTTCGACTTTGGCTGTTTTCTTCCCCCTGACAAACCTCACAACATTTAAAGTACATTCTATTTGCAACCAGGCAATGTTTTTCACCTAATAAATAATTGCAGAGTGTTGCTGCTCTACCAGCTTAGTTTATTTAACACAAAATAAGGCACTCCGTGTTTCCCTTTGCCCTGATTAACACATTGTGCTTTCATGTAGGGTCTTAAAAAAAAAACAATCTTAAAATAATTATCTTTTGACCCAGTTTTTAGGGTAAATGTATCCAACTTTTCTCTTGCATATCTTACTTATTTTAAAAGCCTGCAAGAAGCCAGGAGAGAATTCCTCCAAAACAAAATAATACAGGAACAAAGCAGCTGCCCATAAATGAATGATCCCAAAAACCTGGGCAGATGAGCTCTGTTGACTTTGGATTCCTTGCAGCTTTCCTGATGAAAATCTCCAATGTTGGTTTGCTTCTTATGCAGTGAAATAAACACGGGATTTACAGTGGGAAAAGAGCTCTAAATGTGGCTTTAAATGAATAAAAGGTGTGCTTGCACCAAGGGGGTGCACGTGGTTGTCTGGAAGGATTCATTTGGTCATTGCAATCAATCCACTCACCAAGGTTTTACTTGGATTTTGTAGAAGATAAATAAGGTGATTCTTTGTAACTTGGCTGCATTTAAGGAAGTTTAATTTACAAATTGGCTCTTGTTCTAAAGTATTTTATTGCTTTTTATTACTCTGAACTGATGGCAGACAATTACTGAAGTGTTATTTCTGGTTTTTTTGCGTGTTTGATACTTTTTAATATCTTAAGCACCCATTTAAAATTATCCTCACCAAACCCAGTACTGAAAACTCCTGGAAGTCCTACATTCCAGTTAATAATCCAAACTGAAACATGCATCAGTCCTTATTCATGTGCTGTCAGCTGCTCTGAGGAGCTGTTCATTTGCCAGATTAGCTCATATTTTTCTATTTCAGTTAAGACCTGCCAAAAAAAAAATGATCTGAGGTGTTCAAATAGCTCGTAATGAATAAAAATTCTAAAAGATGCTTTAAAAAGACAGGATTTATTTTCTCCATAAATTTATATCAAAACATAAATTTCTGATAAAATAATATTTTGCTGTACCATTTTCAAACTAAAACTTTAAATCAAAAAGCGTAATGAAGATAAATTTAGAAATTATTTGGGGTAAATGTTTGGTTTTTTTTTTTTAAATGTCAAAATATTCAATCTTTTCAGGGTACTTTGGTTTTCACAAACAACTGTGTGCAATCAATGAAATGGCTGTCATTTTTTCATAATTTGAGTAAATACAATTCCAGCTAAAAGAACACAAAAAAAAAAAAAAAACAAAAAACACCCAGAAACTTCTAAAACCAGTGGAAAAGACAGAGGATGATTTTTGTTTAGAACAAATTGTCTGTTCTCAGAGAGGCCACCCAGCAGGGACCCAGCCCCGTGCCTGGCAGGGTCTGTGACTGCAGGAGAAAGCAGAAATTAAATTTATTTCTGGTTGCTTTGACTGGTTCTGCTCACTCTTGAGGAAGGAGTTGGGCAGTTGCTGCTGTGGCAGTGGAAATGGGGACTAAAGGCATCTGTGATTGCTCCTAAAGCACAAAACTCTCGAGTATTTCATGTTTGGTTCTCCTCCCTACACAAACATCTCAACCAGTCCCTTTTCTGTCAGTGTGACAGAGAAATCAGTGATATTCCTTTAGTGAACTTTAAAGTTCCTTTCTGCTGCAGAATAGAATGAAATAATCCTTGTGAATTTTGGCACATTTTGCTGTTAATACAGAGTGGTTTTGGCACTGGACTACCTGTGATGCTCCTTATGAAATCTTTTCATTCTCAGGGATTTGACTAAACAGAATTGACAGTCTGAAAGCAGCTGATGAGATTTGGGGTCTGGCTTCAAGCAGTTTTGGGTCATCACCCACTCTTTGCTCTGGGATGTGTGGCCAAAGATTCAATTGCTGTCAGGATTTTCTGTGGTGATTGCTGCAAGCCAAGGAAGAAGAGTGAAAATATCATCATCATTTCCTGAATTTGCTGCTCCGTGTCCTGTCCACTGCTGACAAGGGCTGGGAAAAACCTCTGCTCTTTGTTAATGCAATCTGAATTTTAGGTACACTCTTCCGTGATTTCTAGATGGATATATTTAATTTCTATCTCTATAAAGAGAAATCAATTTCAGGCCATGGAGCTAGTGAATTTTTGGAAGGCAGAAATATTTGTTGTGTCACGTTGGTGTGTTTTCTTCTAATAGTGCAGTGGTTCTATGGTTAAAAAAAATTCTTGTCCAATAAAAAGTTGGGTCAGTTTTCTGCTCACCCTATTTCCCTACATTATCCAAGTATTTAATCACCATTATTCAGTTTATCTACACAACCCTTTTTCGTCTGAATTGTGATAATATTCAATTTTAAAACTGGAAACCGAAGAGAACTTAGCAAAGAACTTTTGTCATGAAGGAAGATGTTGGACTGAACTTGGCTTTAGCTGAATTCCCATTCTGTAACCACCAGAGTGCTCACACTGCTGGGACTGAAACAACTGCAGTGGTTCTGGAGACTCCAGAGCTGCCCAAACAATTGAAATAATCTGATAATAGGCACTTTCCACCTCATTTAACTTTCCTTCTTTTGCTTTGGTTCATATTTCCCGTTTAAACAAAACCACTTTTATTCACTTAGATCTGTTTCATTCTGTTTATTTCTCTTGCCAGCTCGTGTTCATTGCTGGTGCCACAAACCATTGCCATCAGTGCTGCCATGAGTGGTGACTCTCAACATGAAATTGGGAAGAAATGCAAATATTATTGTCTGCTTCCAGGCTCTGATTTCATTGCTTTCTTTCCATACGAATTGCTTATATGGCTTTAGAAATTAGTGCATCTTCCTTTGTTTCTTTGGGTTTTTTTTCAATCTACCAAACCAAGAATTTGGGGGAAAACCTCTTCCTTTTTTTGTAGGCAAGAAGTGAACATCAGAGTGATCATGCTTTAGGAACACTTTGCAGGACACAGAATAAATTCTAAAACAAAGTGCATGGGCAAAAACTGAAAAAAACCACTTCTCCAATAGTTTATACTTTTTGTTAAAAAATCCATTATGGAATAAAATTTTAGATAAACCAACTACAAAAATGTCAATATTCTACTTGTGGCATTAAAATATTAATGAGACCTAACCTATTATCTTATAACTTTTGTTTGTTTCCTTACAAAGTGTAGTACCAAGAGATAGAAATAAGTTAGGAAAATACCTGATAGTAACGAATAAACAGAAACCTAGGATAAACTACCAAAAAATACAATGTTATTAATTAAGCTTTTTAATTAGCATTGTGGATTTCTTGGGAAAACACACCTGGTGAGTATGATCTTGTACTTCATTAATTTGTATTCCCAGGTTCCAGTTTCTTTTGAAGTCAATGCAGAGGTAGCCTAAGGGGGATGACTAAAGAGAACTTTGATTTTGGCTGCTTGCTCAGTCAAAGAGCAGGAAAGGGTAGATTGAAGGTCTTGTTTGCACAGCTCTCTCCTGTCTTTGTTAATTTTTCTGAGCTGTAAATTGTCCTGCAGTCCATAAATAATTTGACTCCTGACATAGCCATGTAAAGAAATCTCTCAAAGGACAAGTTTTACTTTGCTGCTGGTGGTGATCCTGTCCAATACATTGAGTCAACATCCCTCAGGTTTCAGGTGCCATTCTAATTAAAGCCTAGAATTTGGATAGTCAAGTGCCAATTAGTTCACAATTCCCACAGAGCACATGGAAAATCTAATTCTCCTCCCTTTTTCCAAACCCTTTAGATGGCAGCAGAGCAGATGCAAAGCTTTGTGCTGCAGAAGCACTGGCTGCAAAGAATTCCTTCAGTGGGACACAAACTGCCATTAAATCTATTTTTTTTTTCTTTTTAAATGAACTTTCTTTCTACAATACTACAGAGAGGTTGCACCATCTTTACTTGTGTAGGCAGCCAACAGAACTTGTGTGTGTGGAAAGTCAGCTCCAAGTGTTATCCTGGTCACAATTCTTTCTGGAACTAGCAAAGCAAAAGTTGTTGGTAATTATAATGAGCCTATTAAGCCTAGTCATGAGTTTTGTTCCATCAGGAAAAGTTTTAGATTATTTTCTCATCTCTTCTATTCCTTTGAGAATAATTAGCAGCATGATTATCTGCGTACTTTAAAAGAGGAATAATAATTATTTTCTAATCCCAGTGCAGTGTGTGATATAAAACAAGGCCATTACACCTTTGAGTGGGTTGGTTTTTTTTTTTTCTTTTGTTTCTTATTAAATTAGAATTAGGATGGCCATAAATGTAAAATGGGTGACACGGTCAGTTAAGTTGTTTGGGGCTGCTTTTCATGAGCACAGTGCCACTGAGCTGGCTGGGCCCTCTCACATCTAATAAGGCTGCAAAAAGTTCCAGAGGCTTCCAGATGTGACAGATTTGCAGCTGCAATTACAGGGATAAGTTCCCAGCAAGATGAGTATTCAGGTGTGTGCTTAACATGGCATTACATCGAAATAAGTCGTGGTGGCCTTGCCCTTCTGGTTGTCATTGGGGCTGAGCTGCAGAGAGGAAAGCATCAAGGACACCTCCAGGGCTCCAAAGTGAATAATCTGCCACATTAACAGCACCATTCTGGCTTTGCTGAGGGTACAGAGAAACCTTGGAGTGTTTATGGCAAGGAATGGCTGCTGTCTAATGCTTCAGCTGCTTCATGCTCAGTAAAATCAATAATGGTCTGTGACAGATTTATGGTTTTGAATATTTCAGTTACCCATGCTGGTGCAGGAGCTGTTTGTTGCTCTTTTTTCTTGAGGAAAGAAGTTGTGCATTTTGGGTCCTGAAAAGCTGCATACACCACGAGCTCTTATTCCCCTAAAAAGATACACATGCAGAAAAATGATGTCACTGCGTTTCCATGACTAAAAAGAGAAAACAAATGGACAGTCCCTGAACTTGTCCTTGCTGGTTTTTAAGGCAGGGACAGTGGCAGCTCCCGGGGATTTGGACCACAGTAATTTCTGCATTGCTCCAAAGGTGTTTGTGTTGGTTTGAATTGCTCTTTGTGACTGAGATAATTACACACCACGATCACTTCAAGATAGGAACGTTTTTCTGGTGATTTCTACCATTATTTACAAAAGGTTTTGAGGCAGTTCTGGCTCCAGAGTTGGTGTCCACATTGAAGGTATTGGAAAAAAGGCAGCTTGGTCCCCAGATTGTGCCTGAAATCTTTATGCCATTTAAGTCCTACTTAATTTTGATGGAATCACAAGAGAAGACTCTTTTCTGAAGCTCGAACCAGTAGCTAGCTTCTTCTTTTTTTTTTTTTTTTTACATTCTCTGGCAGGAATTTGCTATTGATAATTACAAGTTAGAGTTTGAAGGGCGCCAAGGGGGAAATTCTCTAAAAACAAAGCTCCCAATAAAAACAAAGACCATGTTTTCACGTAGATCATAAAACAGAGAACTGGCACCACCCTGGTGATTTCTAAAATGTCAATTTCTTGCTTTAAATGTACCAAAAATAGAAGAGCTATAAGTGGGTGAAGTAGATCAGGAAAATAAAGCAGACATTTAAAATGGGCTAAATGTACAGAAATCAGCATTAACTGAGCAAAAGGTGCTGACAAAATTCCATGTGATTTTTGACACTATTTCTCCAGAAGAAGTAAATGTCAATGCTGTGAATAGTAAATATAATTTTTGTGATAATACTAGAATGATGGTTTTTGTTATGTTATGTTTTAATGTTTTAATGTTTTAATGCCTGGTTTCTGCATCACTAGGGAAGCTGCTTAATATGTGCAGAACAGCAGCAAAATTGTTAATAGAGGAGAAGCAGCTCCCAGTGTTCTGCTCAAACAAGTCCTGTTGTAGAACAAACAGCAACCTGCTCTTGTAATGCACCAGCTCCTCACTGGGTTTATGTAAATCTTCACAGACAAGCAGACCATGAAATATGTTCTCTGTCGAGCTCTTGTGCACAGGCTGGAGGACGGCTTTGCTGAGGATTCGATGTCTGGGGCTGCACTGGAGGTTCCTGGTGCAGTTCTTGGTAAATAACTTGGAAAAAGAGGATTTTGTGTCACCCAGCTGACACCTCAGGCTGCTTTGCCTAACTGCTTTCCAAGGGCTGTGTGTGCAGCAGTTTCAGGCTTTAGTGTGTTGACAAGCCAGACAATAAAACCATTTCTTTAGTGTAGACTGTTGTTTTGTATTCACTAACTTGTGTATCATATTTATGTCCTTGTTATTTTAACATCCCTACATGACTCACAGAGATCAGGGGTTGTATTAAGGCAGTTTGTCTCCTGCAAAAGTTACAAAGCAAAAATGATTACATACTGAAAAAACAGTTGTATCTAATTGCAAGAATAGTGTACTCTCAAAATCAATATCCTTGAAAGAAGAAAGAATTAAAAGCAATAATAAAATCTATTAGAAGTTAAATTGCTATGATACATTAGGGTGTGTTGGTAAAATGGTTTCCTATCTTTTCAATGGTGCATTGAGAAGTAAGGCAGGATGGATGGATGAGTCATAATATCCATTATTGAGAAATGGTTAGGGCTCACCAATATCCCAGGGTCATTAGGCAGCCTAATGGGAAATAATTCTGGTTCCAGAAAAGGAGGTGTCCTGCCCCATACCTTCTCATAAGTGGGGGAGTTTCTGCAGCAACCTCTGCCCGTGGCCCAGTGTGAGCACACTGACACTCAGGTTATTGATGTCCCTTCCTAACAGATACCTGCAGCTCTTTGCTGAAGAGGGAAAAACAGAAATGAGGGGTTTGGGATATGAGCAGAATGTCTGCTTCCACACATGGGGAAATGCAGAAGTGAAGTATGTGATGAGAGAGGCAAAACTGATAGAAAGCCTGGCCTCTCTTCTGGGGAACCTAAAGGCTGCTTGGGTGTAACCATGTTCTTCTTTTCTTTTAAGAGTTTTAATGGGAAATGCGTTGTGCAAAGCAGATAACAGCAATACACACTGATCACAGTTGTCTTTTCATGATTCTAATAATATTTGATTACCAATTCTGCACTTATTTTTCTTTTTGTTTAGCAAAGTGTTGGATTTATTTATGTGTTTCTTGACTGCTGAGTTTCTATTTTAACAGAGATTTTTCTCATGCACAGGCTTAGAGTGCAGTGTGGTGTTAGTAACTATGGACCATCAGTGGAAGGAAGGTGCAGACTGAACACTTCTCAAGTAGGATTAATAGCATTTGGGTATAAAGATGATTTAAATCATCTTTTATAAGGGTGGATAGATAGCAGGTTGCAATTTTATTTTCCATTATTTCTTTAATTAAACATGACACCCAGACCAGGTCTAATTACATCAGTGAAACTGTGTATTTCAGCAGTATGTTCCAATTTTTGTTAAATCAATACCTTCCAAAGTAGAACTTTCCTGCACAATTTTTCTGACAAGTTTTGTTGGTGAGTGCTGTGAACTGCTCTGAGCTGCTCTGTCCTAATTGCCCAGACTGCTCATCAGACCCCTCAAGCTGAAATTCTCTCCACATTAATTCCTTTAGTTCTTGTCCATCACCTACTTCTCCTCAAAAGACCTGGAGAAAGCAGATCCATGATTATCAGTGAAGAGTCAGATGTCCCAGTGAGGAATTTATAAAGTGGTGACAAAGAGAGGAATAATTCTCCATGAAGAGGTGAGCAGGTCTGTCCTGACGGCTGAGTTGGAAGAGTGCAGGAAAAATTAAAACAATTCACACACTAACGAAGACACACCAACCAAAATTCACTATGTGCTAAATAAAAACTCTCCATCCAAGCTCTTATAATGAAGAACTGCATCAAACTGCACACATGCAGAGGGCCTTGAGTACTCGACTTTTTCAGTCTCCACAGTGTTTTGTCTGAAATCAGTGTGTGAGGCAATGGATGTACTCAAACAGGATTGCTTAGGCCTGCTCAAACTTGATATTTCTACAGTTCAGGAACTCTGCATGCCACAATTCCTAATTTTAAAGTATTTTTTTTTAACTCACAGTAAATTAAAATAATCGGAAATGACAACAGTAACGATTAAAATCCATTCTGCCAGCTTCATACTCTGTTGCAGTGTGTGTTAATAACTCCAGTTCTTTGTTTCCTGGATTTATTAGAACTACTGATGTCTCTACAATTGGTTAGAGCATGGTGTTAACACCAGGAGTGTGGGTTCAGTCCACATCCACTTAAAAGCTGGGCTTTGTGGATCCCTTACAACTCTGAATATTCTGACTGTGAAAGCTTAAAATAATTTTAAAATCAATTACCATAAAATTAATTATATCATAATTATATACTGCTAATAAAATTAGTTAATAATTACAAAAACAAGATTTTAAAATTAAATAATGAACTATATTAAATAATAAATTGAGAAACCCCCAACAATGTCCCACTCTGGCAGTTTTAGGTACAAGCATGCAGAGAATGACACTCTGTGGGCAGGAATGACAAAACCACTCAGTGCTGCTTTTCCCTCAGCAATCACCTTGGACTGAGGGCGTTTTCTTTTTGCACCACAATAAATAAAACTGCATTTAGATAAGAAAGCAGAAATGAGATGAGAATGCATAAGGGAGTAAGTTGTGTCTGACCCAAGCAGTGAAGAGTGCAGACAGGACACGTTGTGAATAACAGGCTGGGTTGCTGGCTCTGTGTGAGAGCTGGTGCAGTGCCCAGGGACAGCCCTGGAATGAGCAATGGCACATTGAACAACTGCAGCTGAGATCCTCAGAAAAAGGGACAAATCACACTCAGGGTTTTTAAAAGCCTTGATGGAATTATCCTCATGTTTCTCTTAATATTCCTTGAGGTAATCATCAAAATGCTCATTTTTCAATGGGTAAAAATCTCTGCTCTTTTTTAGAAATAGTTTCAGTGCTAGAAATTGAAACCAAAGACTTACAAGAACTATTTCTTCCTTTTCTTTCTCTGCTGAATTACAGCTGAGTGTATTTAAAATGCTCCCCTTCTTCTGCATAACATGGCACCTAAAAGTTTGAGACTGGTGGGGTGTGAGGAGCATTAGAGTGATGTAATTTACAGGATCAATGTGGATCTGAAATTTGTATTCCTGGATGAGCAGTTCAGAACTAAAAACAGGAGAGGAGAGGAGAGGAGAGGAGAGGAGAGGAGAGGAGAGGAGAGGAAAGGAAAGGAAAGGAAAGGAAAGGAAAGGAAAGGAAAGGAAAGGAAAGGAAAGGAAAGGAAAGGAAAGGAAAGGAAAGGAAAGGAAAGGAAAGGAAAGGAAAGGAAAGGAAAGGAAAGGAAAGGAAAGGAAAGGAAAGGAAAGGAAAGGAAAGGAAAGGAAAAGAAAGAATTGAGATTTAATTTTCCTGTCAGAATTTTCCTATATAGCTCCTAACTCAGGTTGTTGCATTCTAGAGCTGCAGGTTAGGGATTGGTTTTTGGTGCTTGCACAGTGGAATCAGTTCCTTGCATTGTTCAGGATAGAACCAACAGTGTGTAATTAGTGCTGAGCAATATAATTCTCTGTGAGTTTTGGGTGAATCTTGTTATGAATAAAGTTTGTAAGAACATGAAAGGAAGGTTTCAGTGAGAATTCTCCGTGTGCCTGGTGCCAGAGTTGTGTCTCAGCTGCATCTCTGCAGTGTGCACATCACACCACGGCTAAAGCAGAGCTCCTGCTGCTTCCCAATCACTCAACACTTTGTCCAGAACTGAAGTCAGTTTTTAAATAAGCCATCAGAAATAAAGGAGATAACAGGAAAGCCATGGGACTTTCAAGAAAGACTTTCTACGTTTCTAATAAATCTGAGGATGTAAAACGTTGTACCTTCTAGTAAATGCAATTCAAAATGTTTTCCTTTTTATTTCAGTGTTTGCATATATCTAGTGCATATGGAAAATACCTTTCTGAGAAAGTCAGGATCAGTCACTTCAGAAAGCTCTAAACTCAAAGAGGCTGTTTGTTGTCTATTGAAAATTTTCAGAGAGACTCTTGTTATTGCCTTCAGTGGAAGATAAAAGGTTCTTACTACAAATACGTTATTTAATGAGTTGACTTTTCCAATTTTTAAATAAGTTCGCTCTAAAATATTTTAAGAAGTGTCAAAGAATTCACATTGGATAGTGTGAAACAGGCAGGGTGAGGACATGAAAGAGAATGTGTTTGCACACAAAGGATGAGTGTCAGTTCAAAGCTACCTGTGACCTTCCTGTTTAACAAACACAAACCAAGCTTAGCTCTGCTTTGTAATTGCAGTCAGACCAGCAGCAAGCTGGGCTGAAGTTGTTTTTTATTCTCTGATTGTGGGGAAAAAAGCAGCAAATGCTATTTATTTATTTATTTATCTATCTATTTTTAAAAATATATTTATATAGTTTATTTATATATATATATATTTCTGTTTGTTTGTTTGTTTTATGTATAAAATACCAGAGGAGGAGCCTAAGATGAGGAAGGAGAATGGTTTTTCAAAATTAGGGTACAAATCATGTCTGGCTAAAGGATTTGAAACACAGCAAAGAGCATTGTGTCTGATGCTGAGCTAAAGGAAAA
Organism: Acridotheres tristis; assembly: GCA_037013685.1. Taxonomy (NCBI): domain Eukaryota; kingdom Metazoa; phylum Chordata; class Aves; order Passeriformes; family Sturnidae; genus Acridotheres; species Acridotheres tristis. Next base: position 18,224,391 of record CM072889.1, read on the forward strand.
CTTTACATTTTGAGTCTTTTTACAACTGTTTTAATGCAGGGTCATCTACCTCCACTGTTTGTCACAAGTTCATTTTCCAGTAAGAACAACTATTTTCCAGGCATTCTCACTTTTTTTTCTTTTTTTTTTTTGAGAGCAAATGAGTGCTATGGTAAGCAGAACAGCTTTCAAAATATTTGTTCTAACTAGCCTAGCAATAATAAAATACTTATTCAGCTGAATTATATGCTCTTAAATCTCTTTTTTGTTTATGCATTATAAAAATATACAAACGAGTTGAAAACTGGAGAAACTGAATCTGTTTAGAACCTGAGGTCACACAAGATACCAGTTTTAAGATTTAGGAAGAGAAAATGCCTCTCCTGATTCCTGTAATTTGCCTCATCTATATCATTACATCATTTTATATAAAGATATAAAGATATTTTATATCTATATAATAGGATTCAGGAAATGTTGTCCTTGCACAGGATAAAAGTGAGAATTCCATGCTGAAAGAAGAGCTTTAAAGCACATTTGTCTCAGCTTCTCCACAGGAAAATTTAGCACAGCAAATCTTTATATTTAAAAAATACAATTTAAAAAAAATCAATCTAATAGTCATACTAAATAAACAACTCATCTCTGTCAATTTATGTATCCATAATTAGTAAGATTCAGCCACTAGGCAGATAAAATGCAATTTGTAATTATTTTCTTGGTGAAAAGCCTCCTAATTATTGCACAGTGGTTCTCAGGGCACTGCTCCTTTCCTGGTATTATTTACTAAGCAAGATTTAATTTATCTTTTGGATCGTTATGAACTCTTGTTGCTTTCACTGGAATATTTTGTCACACAAGAAACATTCCAAGAATTCTCTCATGTGAAAATATTTTTCCTGCATTTCTCAGTTTTGATACAGAACAGCAATAAATTTTCACTGAAAACATTATCTTTATAAGCAATATTTAGAGCTCTCTTTATTACAACTGTTGGGCAATTGTGCTTTTTGCCAATCATGTGACAGGAACTGGCCACAACACTGGCTGCAGACTTGTTTCTAGCATTTTATTTCAAGTTGCACCTTTAGCTTTCATTAGAACTCCTATTTCATCATCCATTTGCTGAATAACCTCAATAAACCAAGTTTATTTATCATAAATATCCAGCAGGACTGCTGGAAAATTTGTTTGATGAATTGGATGTTACAGGCTTGGAGGTGCTCAGTGGCCTTCAAAGGAGAATCATAATCCCAGCAAATATTGGGGTTGGTGAAAGATTTTGCAAATTTTTCTTGGTTTTAGGGTGCTGTTATTTCAAAGATGAAACCTGTGTGAACCAGGATGTTCATGTAACTTTCCATTTACTCTGACCCACTTTTTGATACAATTGCATCAAGGGGTTTTTCTGCTGAAGGAATTTCTGTTTCTAAAGGATGTGAAAACTTTACCAAGCTGGCAGATTTCTGGTCTCCATGATTCTGGGTGTTGTGATCATCATTAGAGCCCTGTCTGGAACCCACTCTTACAGTTCTGATGCATTATTGATAAGCTTAATGAAACTCAATGAGGTTTGAAGTTTGAGGATCTTGGTGCTTGTTTACACACATGTACACAGGAAAATTAATGCAAATGAGTTCTGAAATTATCTTAATTCATTTTATCATTCGTTTAGGAGTGAAATAACATAAACTACATTAGGATCATTTTAATTTTAAATAAGAATAGCTACACAAGGACTTGGAATAATGTAATTAATCCACTTCAAAGTTCATACATTTTAGTTAATTCCAATTAACCATCTTGAGTAGCATCATGTTGGTAAATTCCTGTGAGCAGCCTGTCTCTAATGCAGTCATGTCGAGGACCAGAAGTGCTTCTGGCATCTCTCTCCACAGTTAGAGCAGGGAACAACTTCCTTGAAGATGCTTCTTTCTTCTGGGTTCTGTTACTCTGCTTTGTGTGACCAGACACACTTTCTGAGGAGTATTGCAGGACTCTTTTTACTTTTCTCAGAAAGAAAATGCCTCAAAACCACTCCTGTTTTCACATGACCAGTATGAAAGATTGTAAGCATTATCCCAAAGGTCAACAATCTTTTTTTTAGATTTCTAAGCACTTGCATCCATTCAGATGTATCCTTTAATGAATATGTTATTCTATGTCACAGCCTCATCCCTGCAGTCACACTCCTTAGCACACCTTCAGATTTATCCCATTGGGTGTTTTGGTTTTGTCTGGGTTTATTTTAAAAAGTGAGGAGCTGTCTCTTCCTTTTCAGGATGTCTCTGGAATTTTTTCAGCCCTCCTGACTGCCCTAATCCTCCTTGCAAGGGGAGTGGGCTCTGATGCCTGTGCTGTACACGGGGCAGGATTTCCAGCTTTGGGGATGGGTGACTTGGGATGCCAACCCCAGGTCACTCCACAGCACTGACAGAATCTCAGGGAGTGCCTGTTTAGCAAAATGCAGAAGGAATTTACACACTTCTGGCTTCATGCTCAGATTGTGGCTCAGAGTTGTTTGGTTTTTTTTCCCAGCAAGTTTGCTCTCTTCACAGAGTTTCCCTTCCCCAGAGTGGGATTGCCAAAAGCTTCTCTGCCCCTTCTTGCTCCACATTCCTGACATTTCCTCCTCAAGCAGCTCTTGCTGTTGGCAGCAGCAGATTTCCACGTGGTTCTTTGTTTTCCTCCTGGCAATGTCCCACACTTATTCTGGATATTTCAGCTTACAGGCTAATGACCAATTGCTGTTTATTTCCTGATTCTCATTTTCATTTAATCTACAGCCCTTCTGCAAAACTCCTCTGCATCAAAATAGCTTTTTTTTACTATTTTATTGAGCACTTTTCTCCTTTTCAGGCATGCTGTTGTTTCTTCTTTTCCACAGATCTCTTATTCAACGCTGCCATCAGCCTTTTCCTGCATGTGGCACCCAACAATTTTTTGGACTTGTTTTAAAATTCTCTCAAATCTGTGCATCCTTCTTATTCTTCCCTTGCTTCCATTTATTTTTATATCACTGCATAATATCTTGTTCCTTTCTTCTGGGAAAAAAACCTGACAAAATGAGGTGTTTGTCTGTGCCTTCCTGTTGGTTTGACATTCTTTATCCACCACAAAGATCCTTCATTACAAAAGTTTCTCATCTACTTCCTCGTCTACCTGTTCTGCCTGTCCCATCATATTTCCTTATATGTCTTGCCCTGGTTTTATCTTTCATTTCCCTTGACAATAAAAACATGATTAAACCTTAAGCCTCTCAACCTTTAAAATCACCAAACTCCTGAAAACTCTGCTTCTGTTCTTTGTTTTCTGGTGGTTTATGCAATATTCTAATTAAGGTTGTCTGGAGCTCTCTTTCTCTCAATCTTGCCCCACTCCATCTTTTAAATTACTGTTACCAAACATTGTAACCACACATTTTTAATTAGAAGCCATTCTCATCTTACCTGAGCCATCAGGTGCTTTAACAGTCAGCCATGATTGGTGGTTTTTTTGAGATTTTGTCATTTCTTGTGTCTTATTTCATCCTGCTGTGGAATGAACCTGCATCTTTCATCCATTTGCCTTACTGTGTTTTGTTCTTTATGAGCATTTTTATTTTGTAATAAGGGCTTCTATTTTTTGTGATAACACAAAGAATAAAATTTTATTGCTTCATCCAAAGAAGCCAGTAAAGTTGAGGTGAGAAAGGAAATTTGAGAACATCAACCAAATACTTTCTAGAACTAAAGTGGTTAAAATTAAGCATGGTATTAGCATCAAAAACATTATCTAAAAGTGTAAAGCTAAATAACATTTGCAAGTAGTGAGGAACCTATAGAGTATTGTAAATTAGGGATAACTGTAGGGTAATAATCACACCTGCCTGAGGCACTCTGAGTATTCTTAGAGTGTTACATTATCTTCTTATAATACCAATGATGTTTCACCATAAGCAAAAATGGGAGAGAAAAACAAAACACGATATTTCATCTTGCACTGTATTCTATTGGAAGTGATTCCAAGCAATTATGTTGCTTTTTTTCAGTGATTTCTTAAAAAAAACAAAAAAAACCAAAAAAAACAACAACCCCAAACATTCAGTTATGTCAAGGCCAGTAAGCAGAAATCCAGGATATTCAAAACTGTGTGGAGTCTGTGGATATTTTCCAGCAATCCCTTTGGGAATTGTTCACTGAAACCCAGAGTTCATCTTTGCAAAGCTGCCTTGGAACATCAGGCGATCTGCACACAGCAGCATCCCCCTGGGCAAGGCAAGTGTCCCTGCCCCACTGCACGACATGAGAGGGATGAAATGGCAGCTGAACCCTCAGCTGTGGAGCAAATGAATTGGTTTTAATGAGAGAAACAGGCTGCAGTTCTGTGGCTTTCAGTGAAAGTGCATTGGCTGCAATTTGGAGCTGGCCAGTGCCAGAACCTGCTGGAACCTGGAGGATCTGTCTCACCTCCTGCTTTGGCACATGGAGATTTCAGTGGCCACGGTTTCCCAATGCTCAGGGTCAGGATAAGAGTTTGGAAGGAGAATTTCCTGAATATCCAGCTGGGAATTTGATCTGGCCTGTAAAAGTTTTAGTTGACACTGCCATCGTGAGTAGTAGAAGTTGCATGGGAGTTTTGCAAGCAGAATAAAGAGCAAGAAAGACTGACTTTGCACCAGATATTAGTGTGAAAATATTATTAAAATTAATGCTGTTGACAGGAAATACAGATACTAGATCCTCATGCCATTGCATATTCTGAATATGGACTTTTCCATATGATTTGGACTTTTCCACATGATTTGGCCTTTGAGTAAAGTAAACTTTGTTGTTGAACATTGAGAAAAAGTCTTCTGACGTTAGTGAGAGTAAAACTTAGAAGTAAATTCAGGGCTCATCAGAGATTCTCTGCAGTGGGAATTAGCATATGAGACTTTTTATATAAAGTTAGAAAAAGAAAAACAGCTCTGCAATGCATATTCATAAAGCTGTACCCATAAAGCTCACTCCAAAGTGTTATTTCATTACAGTAGTCAACTTTTCAATGAACATGCCCTTAAACATAAAATAATAATGTCTGCAATCTTGATTATTGTTGTTCATATGTGATTCAATAATCTTACTCAGAGTCTAAGATTAAACTCATGAATCTGCAGTCTCAAATACTGTGTTTTCCATGTGATCTTAGGTAGAAAATAGTTAATAATTTACTTTCTGTTTAGCTTTTAATAAAAATGAACCAATTGCCTTCTAATACTCAATTAGAAATGAAAACAGAAAAGCCTTTCCCTCAGAAAAAAAAAAAAAAATTGCAGTGATCTTGAAGAATAACAACAACAATGGAGAAAAAACTTTTATTATGAGTGTAATCACACTAAGCAGACTTTTTTTACATTTTGTTGCTTCAAAACTATTCACTGAAGAAATGTTGAGTGGAACTGGTTTTGGGGCATAACAGAGACCATGTGCATGTGCTAAATAGATTTTCATGTCTTATGGTGAAAAGTGTCTGAAAAAACACGATGTGCAGCCTTCACAAAGCACAGAGAGATCTGTGGGGTGGGGATTTGCAGTTGAGGAATTCAGGAATCCCCTGTAAAGTAAATTTGTCAAGTGAACTTTCACTTTGTGGGGGCTTTTGTGGAGATTTGCCCCCTGAGCCCAAGGCTGGTCCCAGTGAGTTCAGACCATGGGGATATTCCTGCAAGATATTCCAGGGGTCAGTGAGCTGTAGGGGAACCCAAACTGTGCTTCCAGACCTTTCCATCAGTGCAGCAGAGAGAGCCAAGCAGAGCTGGGTGCTCTGCTGCTGTAAATTCCTCAGTGTGAAGGCTGTGTCAGCTCAGGATGTGCTGCCTGGATTTTGCAGAGATTTACACACAGCCAGAAGGTTTGCACTGCAACAGCAGCCCAGGCTTTATTTCATGCTGCTACTTGGGAGGATATGTAAATTGTAGAGGCACCAGCTTTTTGTTTTTTTTTTTTCCCTCTTGCCTCCAGATGTACTATTTCAATTTAGATATTGCCAGTTTGTCTAAGCAAGTTTGGATTAGGTCAATACTTCATGCTATTCCTGAAGCATCCTAGTTTTCCTTGGAGTCCTTTCATTGAATAAATTGCACTTTGAGTCAATACTGAGCAAATCACTGTGTTCAGAGGCACTACTGCAGACAATGTGTCAAACAAGTGTCTCTTTAATTTGAAACTTTTTATGGGCAAGAATCTGGGGAAAAAAAAAGGAAAGAAAAAAAAAAGCACTGGAAGAAAAGAATGTGATCAAAAGAAATTTGTTCTTGAGCTTATGTGAATATGCAAAAACCTACTGTGCTTTGGCATATATTCCAGATTCAGTACCTACCTACCAAAAAAGCCTACACAACGTAAAGTGGCAATTTTGGAGTCAATAATTTTCACAGAAATATAGAAATTGTTAAGAAAAAAAGAGAGTTCAACTTGTTTTTTGTTACTATTTTGTGTTATCAAACAATTTATTTTTATTCTGATCTGTTCGCCCTATTATTCTGATAATAGCACGAGGAAATTACTCTATCAAATCCTGCATTAAAAATTATTATAAGGTGGAAAGTAGTTTCATATCTATTCTGTGAGTCCAGATGATAGTGCTGTCCCTCATTAACTGTGCCTAAAACTCTGATTTTTATGAAATTTTCTTACACAATTGTAGTTCTGGCAGATTCGTAACTCGTGTAACTCAAATCAAGCATGCAAGGCAACTTCTCCTAAAAATGTTCTTCAGGTCTTGTGTGATATTGGGAGAAAAGCTGAGTTTGGCAATAGGAGAAATCTGGACAAGAGGATGTTCTGCTCTGGAGCCTGACAGGGAAGGTCTTCGAGTCATTGTCAGGAAACAGTTTTGATGTTTTTCATTCAGACAAATTCTTGGTTGTTGAATTAAATTTCAATTTGTTGCATGTGATTAAATTTACCATAAGGCAAAAAATTCAATATAGAGCTGAGTCAGATACAGCTGCTGTAAGCTGAGGCAGGAAATGGAATTAAAAAGATCACCCAGAAAGAGTTAACACAGACCAGGTAACTCCAGCCAAGGGACTAAAAAAGAGAACAGCTCTTGGAAGAATCTACAAACCCAACTGCAGTGTTGTAATTGGGAGTAAACTCAAATTTAAAACAAAGATGTGTGTTACTCTCAGTCTGCCAGAGGCCACTGGTGATTTAAAGCTCAGCTGCTTTTGCCTTGGGCAGAGCCAAGGCTGGGGAAGTGCAGGCTGGGGCTGAGCTGAGCTCTGGCACTGCTGGTGGCCAAGGAGTGGCAGGAGGAGTCCTTGGCTGGGCTACCACACCTGGGGGCACACCTGAGAGCTCAGGTGCTATTCCAGCACTCTTTGGTTGGCTCCAGCGGGGCTGTTGTCACCCGTGTCCTATTTCAGTACATCAAACACTTATGTTATATAAAATAGATTTCTAAACCAGTAACAGGCCTTCGAGTCAACTGCTGTGCAGGGATTCCTGCTTATGGCAGATCTGGCCTGTGCTGACAGATGTCTTTACAACACAGGTCTGTCAGCCTGCAATAATCAGAATATACACTAAAGGTGTCCCTCAGCTGGTGTGCTGCAGCAGAGTCAGGGTGCAAGGAAATTACACTGAATATGGTGACAGGATTGTGAAGTTATGAAGTAAATAATTGTAAGCAAGTATTTTCCTCTGAGAAGACAGAGGGGCCAAGGAGGGAGACTTTAAAGAAAGCTCAGTATTTATTAAATATTTCCTCATGTCTCAGTGGCTCTGGAAGAACTGGTTTCTTACTCTATTTCATAAAAGCTGTCTCAAGGAAACTCATCTGTCAGGAGTTTACTCACTTTGCAAAGCTAAACACTGAACGTTTTCCAAACTGCAGCAATTCTTCCAAATGGTGTCACCAGGTGCTTTATCCACAACCCCTTCAGGACGTCAGGGATTCTGTGAAATGATCAAAGCCTTGTGCCACTGCCTTTACTACCTAATGATTTTTGCTTCTATTTTTAGCAAACCCTTTGTACCTTCCTCCTAAAATAGCAATAGGACTCTTCATAAAAGCAGTATTAAATCTCAGTAACAGCAGAAGTACTTTGCTCTTTCTGTGTTCTGTGGCCTGTTATGCAAAGGAGGCTCAATAGTAAATCAAAAGATTCCCTGTGGGGTGCACCACTCTTTCCTCCCTGGGGAGAAAGTTCAAATACTGCACACTGAAGGAGTCTCACCTCGAATTAAAAGCATTTCCCCCCTAATGCTCTGCCAGGTAAAACTGCCAAAAGTCAAGGAGGAAGGACTTATTTAGACTGCAGACAATAAAGCACGGCCAAAATTATTTTCAGTTCAGGAAAAGAATCAAGAAACAAACAGTGAAAGAGGACGAAAAGTGCAGTTTATAGGAAATATGATGACAAGTTGTTTGCTTTCAGTCTTTTTTGTTTTTTTTAATTCAAGAGTTCTGCATAATCTCTCATTTGAGATCTTATGACTTAATGTGGAGAAACAGGGAATGCAGCTCCAGGGTTCTGTGACAGAGCTTAGAGGTGGAGGGTTCAGGAGCAAATCCTGGCTCTCAGCACTCAATAGAAGCTGCCAGTAGTTTTGGCACACTAAGGACAAAAAAGTCTGGACCATGCAGTTATGAAATAATGCAAGTAACAGTTTGCTTCTGTGCCTCACTAGGTAAAGCCAAGTTTCTACTGTAGATGATAAAAGTTTATGGTGGTGGGGTGGTTCAAATCCACCAGCAAGTGAAGAAATGAGCTTTTTGTCATCTCCTCTTGCTGCTATTGCTGGTTTTAAACAGTTCTAGACTACAGTGTGTTCTGTGAAAAGTGCATTAGCTATTTCTTGCTGTCTGTATGAAACAGTTACACTTTACAATTACACTTTTATAAAATGCAATGAATAAAGGAATGGATTAGGACAGTGTGGTGAGGAAACAGAAGGGGAGGACTTACAGCTTTGGGGGGAAAAAAGCCAGTCAAAAACCAAACCAAACATTTTCCAGGGAATAGATTTATTGGCATTTTTGTGGGGAACATATTAAAATCTGTTCACAGTTAATGTATTCTGATTTAGAAGTTGCAAATTTTGCAAACAGCGGCCAGTTGTTCTTGCAGTTTCTTTTTGATGAATTGGAAGCACTACCAGAATAAAACAGAAGTCTGCTTTTACTTCTTTCATTCTTTTTTTCCAAAGAGAGAGGAAACAGAAACTAAAGTGTTTGAGTAAGAATAAGCACTTAAAATTCTAAGAAGGAACAATCCCAAAATATGGGATGTTTCAACAATATCTCTCTACTGTCATAGATCTATTTAATACAATTAAATTGTCCCATTCCTCCTATTCTAAAAAAAAAAAAAAAAAGTTAGAAAAACAAGAAAAGAAGGTTTTACAGGGAATATCAGCTTTGAATACAACAGGATGCCCTGTTAACAGCATATATTTATATTCAAACAGACCGATGTGCAGAAGAGGCAAAAATATATGGGAGTTGGTTTGTCACAATTTTGTATTTTGATAAGATAAATGCAATGATAATATGGAGAGTTAGAATGCTAAAGGTGTGATCCCACCAAGGCATGGAATTCTCCCTGTCCCAGTGCTGTCCGTGCTGCCCAGATAATTTTACACCTCAGGTTGTACATAGCAAATGTTTCTTTGCACTTCTGTGGCTTCTCAGAATTCACTGGGAGCCAGAGCATCTGCTAAACTGTGTATCAAAAAGAAAACATCCGTAGATGCATTCCACAGGAGCTCTGGCAATCAATTGGTAGAAATGAGTTCTTAATGGTCGGTTATTTTGTGGGATGGAAACTTGTGATATCATGACCTTGCTGCAGCAAGTACACCGTTCATGCCTGGATGGAGTTTCTGACAAAATCAGCATGTAATCATGAGCATTTGATCAAAAGTTCAGGGGGAGAAGATCCAGTCACTCGGGGTTTGACAGGGTCACTTTGAAAATGCATTCAGCGTGCACTCCTGCATGCCTGCTGTAGCAATGCAGTTCAATCAAAGGCATCTCGAAAAATGGCTCCATCACCAGATGCTTCATCTCTGGCAATATCTTTGGATCCCATTTCCTTGGAAAGTTAACAAGGCATATTCTAAGGATAGATGCCTTTGGCTAGGGTACATCCAATATTGTATATACAATTTTTCATGAATATGAATGAGTGACTTCAGAATTAACATGTAAGTATGCATTTCTTCACTGCTGAGGGCCACTGCTACACATATTTCTGAATGCAGAATACACTGAAAAGCAATGGCTCTGAGGCTGAAGTTAATAAAAAAATACTCCAAATATTTTGGCTATTTTGGTAACTTGTACTTCAGGGGATCAGATACTAATGAATGAATGGATGACTAAAAGCTGAAAAGAAATTAGGCTCCAATCCTGTCAAATTGCCAGTCTGCCTCCTCATGAACTGAGGGAAGGGAGCAGCAGGATCCTGCCAAAAGCATCCAGCCTGGGATCTCCTTGTTCCTGCAGCCCCCGTAAGGCATTCAGGAATGAGCTGTAGCTAGTGCTTAGTATTTACTGCTGAAGGTGCCTCTGCTTCCAAAAATAAGTGAATTGATAATTATGTTCTTTTTCCCTAAAAATGCACGCTCTTGTATGCATTGGTAGTTAAATCATATTATTGAGCCAAAAGTTACTGGTGCCTCAGGGTAGTCTCGTTCTTCCCCCACTTAATTCATGTTTAACGTGAAGGAATCCAAGATTAACAATGAAACCCCAGAGAAAACGATACCTGCTGCTATTTATAGCCTGGGTTCCTGTGATCCCTGCCCAGGGCTTGGAGGAATCACCCAGACCCACCAGCCCAGCATCAGATTTCCAGAGTGAGCCCCATTTCCCACCCTTGGTGCAAGCAGGGCAGAGCTGGTGTTGGACACATCAGATTTATTGTGTTTGCACGGGATGTTTGCATGTCACACACAGCCCAGCCCGGGCTGGGACATGCAGGCACCCAAAGAGATTTATGCCAAAATCACAGCTGGGAATTCGTGTGCAGAAAATGTCTCAGAGCTGTGCCATGCTGACACACATGGACACCAATACATATTTTAAGAGCTTTTCCTCGCAGAGACAGAGGAATCGTTGGGAAGTTCTCACCTAGGAAATGTGGAGTGTCAGCATGAGCCAAGGAGAGGTGAGGAGTGGACCCAAATTGTGGCTGCTGCTGACAGTGGCTCCCTGATGTTTGTCACACCATCCCTCTGTGATCCTGACAGCCAAAGGTATGGCAGAGTTGGAGAATCTTCATTTCCTATGGCTTGATTTGGCTAAATAACGACTTTCCCCACATTAATGTACGATTATTTAGTTATTTCAGTTCGACTACAATATAAATAAACCCTGAGGCTCGAGTCAGCCTTTGATTTTAGGATGTGCCAGTAAAAGCAAGTGGTAAGGACTAATGGCTTCCTTGAACACCCCTCAGAATATGAAAACTCATCTACATATCTGTCATTGGATATGTGATAATAGCTACAAATCTAACATTAAAATTTCATTTTCCCTCTTCTCCAAGATGACATGAATAAAAACCATTCGGAGCTGTAGAAAATTCTTTATACAATTTCATTTCTGCTTACACACTAAGCAGCGAGCACCACTTCCCATAGCTCCTCTCTCACATCAGGGTATTAGGGTTTATGACCAGCATGTTAAACTTCTCACCCTGCTGGAGGAAATATTGCAAATAAAATACAGGAACCACAGAACCCCAGAGGTTGGAGAGAGCCTCTGAAGGTCACCTCACCTGAAAATCGAAATGCCACTGGAAAAGCAGCACAACACTCTTTGTAAGTAAATATTTTATTCTTGATCTTTATTTATATAGGAAAGCCAAGAGAAACCTTGTTCTTCTTCCCAGCAGAATGAGGAAAGTATTAAGGACTTTTGTGTGCCACTGCCATCCCCAGAAGCTGCAAAGGGCAGGGGATGTGAAGTGCTTTGTGCAGGGGCCAGAGCAGGGGATGTCCAGCAAAATCCTGCAGAAGCCACTGTGAAATAGGTCACTCCTTGCTCTTGGCTGCTCTCTTGTACCTGTAGGAAAGAGCCCCAGGAAGAATCAGGTTCTTAGATTAGAAATTGTGTTTTCCTGCAGAAAGGCTTTGGGAGAGGTGAAACTTTAATAAAATGTCATTCCCAGTAATGTTTTTTAATAAAAGGGTACTTGTGGTGAAGGTAGACCCATCCCAGGGGTGTCAGGGAATGCTGGAATTGTGTGCTTAAAGAAGCACCAGAATAAACATGTTTATATTTCTACTCCTTCCCTGTATGTGGTCAAAATAATTTCAAAAGAGCTTTCACTTCTTCAGCAGAAATTGAATAAATATTTCATTCTAGTGATGCTCTCATGTTAATGATTTTGGCTGGTCACTTCTGAAGCAAAGATAATTTTTTAAGTGCTTCTATACCGGGCAGACACTGTGTTTTCTAATCTTATTATTGAGTTTAATTAGTTTAGGTTAAAGGTCATAAAATGCTAGATTTAAAGTAAATATAATATATAATTGCTTTTAGAGTGGATTCTTCATAAGAATTGTACACTGCAGTTTCTACCCCCAGTTTTATTTACAAATTATTAATTCAATAGTAGCATTGCAGCATGTACCATTCCCAATGCTTGAACTTAATTAAGAATGCATCCCTGCTAATTGATTATGCTGCTGCTTTCATAGGCATTTCTTCCCTAATGGCTATCTCAGGAAATTTCCTGCTAATTAGCTACAAAATTTATTTTCTTTCTTACACTGTCACTAAAAGTAAGAACAGTCTGAATTTCACCTTTGTACTGTAAGATCTAGAAGTGTTTTCTTAAAGTTTCAGGGAAATTGCATACTCTTATGTTTTCTACTGTTTCTCAAAATCACCCATTAATTCTCACCTAATGAAAAATAAGAGAGTGTTCAGGTTAGCCAGTGTATGAAAACCTCTGCTGCTGCTACAAGATGTGCATGGAGGGCAGGAATCCACAAATCCTCTCAAGAAACAGAAGGAAAAGCACATATCCATGTACAGATAGAATGATTGGGATTTTCCTTATCTATCAGTATAGTGCAATCTGTAAGATGGAAAATGGAACTGTGGAGATTTTTTCCTGAAAGATGTCACAGATTTTATTTTTATTTTTATTTTTATTTTTTTTTGTGTTTACGAAAAGATTCTATTTTTATAGACACTTAGGTGGTCATAATATGAAAAAAAAAAATCAGAGCAAGTGTTTGGTATTCAGCAAATATCTCATTTCTTCGGTAATTTTGTTCAGAACAGACTGTGTCTTCCTGAAAGCACACTGACTTTTTCTCATTTGATTTTTTCCCCTCTCTTGCATTTATCTTTGACATTTAATTTCCAGATGGGTGCTTAGTATGACTGATGCTTTTTTTTTTTTTTTTTTTTCTGTATGTGTGTGTGTGTAATTCAATCCTGAATTCATTTTCAAGGCTGCAGAAACTTGGTGGCTGCCAGTTAGGTCCCAGTATTTTTGTAGATCTGTATGTGAAATCTGAATGTGAATAATTAATTATTAAATGCAAATTAACATACCAGGAGCCACACAATCTCTGTACATTGCTGGGTCTCTATCTTATCTGATACATTTGGATTTGTTCTTCATTGACATCACTGTCACCATAGTTACCACCAAGACAAGTTAGGAAAACAGAAAAAGTCTCAGTAAAAACAAAGGAGAAAATATCACTGGTGTAGGGTCTAAGATGGCAAAAGGTTGTCAGATCGTTATAAATGGTTGGCAGAATTCAGATTTTTTGCATGGTGAGGCTTTAGCCATGTCTGATTTAAAGTTGGTGGGCAGAGAATTTGCAGGTTCAGTGTGAGAGTGGCTGTTACCATGGGCTGGGAATCATTTGTATTTGGCTTCAAGAAGCCTGAAGGTGAATACTTGAGAGGGACAAAACCCAAAGAAAATCTTTCAAAGGAGTTGTAACGAGTGAGGGCAGTTTGCTTTTCAAAGAACAGTCACTTGAAGATTGGGAAAACAATTTGGCAACGAGTGGGGAGAATAAAGTTCAGAGGAAGTGCTGTTGGCAGAAGTTCATTTCATTTGGTTGATGAAGTTTAACATTGTAGAAAACAATGATTTACTTTGCAGTGGGCCAAACTTTGGGCACAGAAATAGTTTTGAGTGACTTGTGGGAGCATTACATCGATGGCCTTTGTGCACACATCCTTTGCTTCCACTGGATCCATTTTCCTCTCTAATTCCCCAAATTGTCCTGTGGTATTATCATTTGAAAGGCTCAGTGATTCTGTATGTATATATATATATATATATATAAAAAATATATATTTTTTTAAATATATATATATGTGATAGTAGCCATTGCATGTGAGTAAGTAAATAATGGAATAATGGAGTGATTATAGGCTCTACTCTTTTGGATAATGTTATGCAGCATTGATGTCAAAGTATCAAAGTTAGTTCACTTTCATAGATAATTCAGCAGTTCCTTTTCAGTCTAGATGAGTGAAAAATTAACTGTGACATTTTATATCTCTCAAAGCATCTGACCTGAACTTTTTTTCCTATCCCTGCTGTATATTTTATATTGATTGGTCCCACTTAACCCTGTATTTTGATGGAGAAGTACTTCCTTTGAGATGACTGAATGTGCTGATATATATTGAATCCAGCAGGTAAAATGCAGAAAGGGAAGGGATTTTTTTTTTTTTTTTTAATAAGGTCCTTTTCAGAAATAGATGATTGCAGTGGGTGAGGTTCTGGCCTTGATCAGATAAAGACTATTCACACTTCAAGTGGATGTGGTGTGGAATGGATACAGACATACACCCAAGGTCAGACACTGAAATGTGGAAATTATCCTCTAAATTTTAAACTTTAGACAATTTTTAATGTAAAGTTCTCTAATAAGCCTGCCTATAATCTGAGGGGTTTTTATCTAATGATATTAGCCTCATTAAAAAGCGACAATTCTGCTACAGCTTCCATTTATAGATATTAAAAAACCTTGTAGCTCTTAGCATTAATTCATTTAGTTTAACAACACATTGAGTTAATACAATACAGAAAGTGTGAAATATTTTTGATAGTTTATGTTATCACCATTCCTTACTTCACGCTTGCTAGTCACTAGTTAGACTGGTACAAAGCAATATTACATTTTTTACAGTCATTTTGTGCATCCAGCAGTTGAGCAGCAAAGTTCAAAGTGCAATGTTTGTACTAAAATCCTCAATTTTTCGATTTCTTTAACGATGGTGTGTAATGCAAGGACAACGAAAGCCTCGTTGTGCTTGGAGGTGTGTGCAGATAAGAAGGCAACAATGCTGCATTAAATAAGCAGCAGTCACAGTGGTGCTTCACCTTGTCAGAAACGCTGTTAGGAAACAGCTCTGACACTGTAAATGCAATAATGATGACAAATTCCACGCTGATTGTTTCTTTGTCCTGTACTCACCATGTGAGAAATGCTTTGCTGGCTCCAAGTTCACAACCCAGAACTCGGAGCTCTGTGAGTTGGAGCTCTCAAGTCAGGGCTCAGCGTGGCCTGATTGTTTTTATGACTAAGCCACAAAGCTCACAGTGATGGAGTTAAAAATGCTGATAATTGTGTAAATCTGCTGTCATTACAGGAATTCAGAGATCAGGGAGGTTTCCCAAGGCTGTGGAACTGTCACTGCCTGGGACCTGCAGTGATGCTGGGAGTGCAGGGGTCAGCAGCTCCCTCAATTAGGAGGCTGAGGAAGGCAATCCTTCCAGGGCAGGGAAAAAATACAGGCACATTTAGTGAAAATATGGTTATGCTTCCACTTTGAAAACTCTGTGATAGCTTCACAAATTGTTACTGGGCAAAAAGAAGCCAGCAACAGGCAATTTGCTGTTAACACAATTACAACTCGAATGGCTGACTCTGAGTTTTGGTGTGTGACAGGAATCTGATATCCTGCCACAGTATATTATGCATGGGAATTTCCAAGCACAACCCATTAGAAAAAGCCACAGTGCTGCTCTTTTGAGTTCCCAGCTGCAATTAGGCAGCAGTGGGACACTGATGTGGAGCCTTTATGAATAGAAACCAGCATGGCCCTGGGCAAAAGTGTGTGAAGTGAAGGGATGGCTCAGCAGCAGCAGCAGGGGACAAACTCGCATTTTGAGCAACTCTGTGTTGCATGAGAAATGTGTTTTAATGTGAACAGGCATCTACATTCACCTGGCTATTAGAGGAGACAAACTCCCTGACAGCTTCAGCTCCATCACTCCTGACTCCAGCAAGAAGCAGGGTGGCTCTTGAACAGCAAAGTGTCAAATTATTCTGTTTATGGAAGTTTTTCCACAAGTTAACCTCATAAATAGAGCTAGTGACACAGCTGAATTTTATTAGATAGTCAGTTTGTTCAGGGGGCTCTTCAAATTGGCTCCAAAACTGAGCAAAAAGCAAGGAAAATCTCAAAAAAAAAAAAAAAAAGGTAACAAGTGAATCAGTTTTTGCTCACTAAGTTTTGGGGTTTGTTACCAAAAGGTTTTGATTTGTGGTAATTTTTTTTTTCTTGGAAGATTGAGAGAGATTGGGTTGTACAGCCATGACTGAGCAGATAAGAATAAATGATTAAGAACTGTCAGTATATGAATGTACTTAACTGAGATAAATCAATCGAGGGCCTTAGTAAATGTCAAAAGATGCAGAGCTTGAAACAACTAAATTATCAGGTTACAGAGACAAGGTCTCTGTCAGCAGGGTGAGAAAAAAAATCAAGAGTGAGAGAGGAGGCTCTCGATTCTTATTCTCTCACTTTCCATTGCAGTTTTAGAGTCCCTAACTCTTTGGTTTTTGTTTAGTTTTCTTTTTTTTTCCCCCCCTAATAAATGCTGTTCTGTGCAGTTCCAAGAAATGTCAGAAAGGTAAAGCCTCTGAAACGATGTTTCATCAAAAAACTATATTTAACAATATTTAGTAGGTGTTAAGTGTCAAAGTACAGAGTCAGAGGGGAAACAAGTCACCATCCTTGTGAGTAAAAGAGCTGAAATCTGCAGAGTTTGGGGAAGCTGGAGCTGAACTTCCCTGGAGGATACCAGCGAGACCTGAAGCTGCTCTGATGCCCATGCAGTGTGTTAAAAACACTGATTGCTACAAAAGCACTAAAACACCAAAAGGTGGTGGTGCTGAGACACTGTTACCTGTTTATGAGTATTTCTGATTCAGTCACAACAGCTAATTAAGCAAATCCCAGTTACACGGCTTATTTATCCATTATTTGCATAAATTCTGTACTTCTGTATCATGGCAGAACTTTGCTGCAGCATTCAGGACCAAATGCAAATACTGGATTATTTGCATTCATTTAGGGGACAGATACAACAAAATCTACAGTTTTGCCATAGCCCCTAAAACTGCTGATTGAGGCCAGGCTTGAAAGACTCTTGATTTGAAATATTAAATGTTAATGAGTTTTAAATCAGAACTATTTTGATCACTACCGGTATTTTTAAAGCTGAAATGCTTCAGAGGTCAAAATTCCCAATCAAGAGCCGACCATAACTAAGTATGCACTGAAAAAGAAGTGAACAGAACTCCATAAATGAGGAAAAAAAAAATGAGATGGAACAGTGCTAAAACTTCTAAAGAAACTCGAGAAGCCTCAAGAAGCCAAAAAGTAGCAGTATTGTCTTAGAGACGTGAAAGTCATATAAAGTGCAAGAAAATGAGACACAAGAAGGTGTTAGAAATCTTAGATTTGTCTTCACCCTAAACTGAGGATACTTTAAGGCTTCTCCTCTGTCAAAAATGGCCACTGGAGATACAAAAAGGAGGCACATCCCAAGTCCACGTTTTCTGAGGATACACTAAATTATTTGAAAGAAAGTTCAAGCAGTTGGTTCTATCAGAAGCATTTAATATGCAGGAAGCATTTATTCTGAAAATATTTTTTAAATCCATCATTCTCAAAAATGCTTTTATTTTTTTTTTTTTCCCTGTCAACATGGCAAAAACTGAAACTGTGTAAAAAGCCTCATTATCCCATAAACGCAGCTCTGAAAGCCTTGTCTGGCTGCCTATTGAATTAGCAAATACAAAAGTCGAGTGCTGAGATTGATGCTGCCCTGTCAAAGCAGCAGCCAAGAGGATTTAGGGGGCTTTATTAAAGCTGGGTTGTACGGCAAGACTAAGTATTAATTCTTAATATGGTCGAACACAAGGTTGGAGCATGTCTGCTGAGACTGCTTTTTTTGCCTCTGTTAGATTACCAGATTCAAGCTTACTGTCAAAATGCAGAACAGAGGTTTAGATGTAAAGTACTCACTGTATTCCACCAAAAAAAAAAGGAAAAAAAAAAAGAAAAAAAGTTTTAACCTTATGACAGTCTTAAGAAAAGGACCCTAAGCTCGTCCTCAAACTCAAAGCAATAGAATGTGTGAAATAAAATGTAAAGGATGACTCAACTTTTTCAAGAGGGGTGTTTGAGTCTTGGAGAGTGTGAAGAATGCAGTCCATTTCCTAAAAATTCCCAGCAGAACAAAGACAGGACTGAGGTGGCTGCAGCCTCCTGGGTTTGGGAGCTGTGCCTCCACCAGCAGGGTGGGATCAGGGCTGAGGCAGGGAAGGTCCAATTCCAGGAAAAAACAGCCCCAGACTGGTTACAGGTATTCTGCTCAGATGGCAGAAAAACTGAGTTCCTTTGGCATTCAGAAGGTTTGATGTACTTACACAGCCTCATTTGTGTACTGCACATTCTGATTAAATGAGAGTCAGCTCGTTTCTACAGGAAAAAAAAAACAATCTGCAACAAAAAGAGCACCAGAGTTAACTGGCTCGTCGTTAACTGGTGGAGATGGAGTGAAAATTGAACAGGGTAGAGACTGGGTTTTGAATTCTGAAAAGATTTCTCAGGCTTCTCTTTTCATGTCTTTAACATGAGTCAAATAGGAAGTTCTTACCACTAGAAGAGTCATACTTTTTCATCAACTGCTAGTTTTATTGCCTACATGTTTTTGTGTATCCAGAAAACAAAAATGACATTCAAGTGCAAGCTCACTGCTCATCACCACCAATGCTGGGAACCATTAAAGTGTCTGCCAAGATTTGTCTCTATGAAATGTCTCTGATTGTGCAGGCTGTCTTGTTCCTATCCAGAGATGAAGATATTCTGTGTTTTGTGGTGCCAAGTGCACAGTGTTGGAGTGCCACAGACGGGATTGTGAATGGTGCTAAAGAATTCAGGAGAATGTTTTAAAATAATTAAATGCCCCTCTCAGTTTCTGAGAGCTGGGTGCAACTTTTGTGTAAGCTTACACCTGAATTGTTATCAAAAGAGGCCACAAAATACGGGGACAGCAGGGACAGAGAGCAGCTTGATCCCAAGTTTAAACGTGCACTCCATTTGTGCACAATGAAATGGGCATTGTGCCGTGTCAGAGGTGGAACTCTGAGTTAGAACCCATGTCCTGCTCTGGAGCCTGGAAGCTCCTTCAAATAACTTTGACAACAGCAAGGACACAGAGTTTGGTGTCCAAATTCACAGGAAGTTACCAAAACTGAGAACATCTGCTCAGGCCCTGAGGCGAAGCAGTAACCCAGGAGCTGATCTCCGAGCAGCAGCACATTGCAGAAATCAGGCAGCGTGCACAGAACACAACTCCAGAGCAGCTCCTACAGCTCACGGCTCATTTTTGCCTGGCAAACAAGGATACAAATTTGATGAGCTTTAACATACAAGATAATAAGAGCAGTCCCATGGTAGGGAACACTACACAAAAAGAAACAGAGAGAAAACATGAAAAGCTAATTGCTTTAAATTCTCAGCAGCTGTAATGAAATACAGTAAGAAACATCCCCAAGCATAGTGCATTAGATTCACTTGCTCAGAAATCAAGAACTGGTTAAACAAGCAAAACTGAGATTGAACACTCCCGAGCTCAATGGCTCCAATTTCAACACAATTTTTACAGGAAAATTCATGCTGTTTGCCCAGCATGCACAAATTAAAATTAAGCTAAAAATGTTTTTTCTTTGTTCTTTGCTACTTTACTTTTCAATGAGCAATTTTTCTTGCATAAACACTGAGCAGAGCAAATAACAAGCTCATTGAAAATATGAGTCAAGAACAAGCAGTTGATTTCTTATCTTTGCACTGCAAATTAGGCATACAACTCAAGTACAGTGTTGTCCTCCTTAAAATGCATCTTTAAGTGTCTGTAAGAACATCTTCATTTCCAAAAAATAGGGTTACTCTGCCAGCTGAAAGATACTTTATTCTAAGTGAGCTTTCCATTTCTGTGTTATCCTGGGTGCCAGCCTTAAATTGAGGGATATCACTGCAGCCATGGGGTGATGAGCAATAATTCATGGCTTCACTCACAGCTGGAGTGGAGTCAGTGCAAGTGCAAGTCAGTGTTCTTGTACCTGTAAAATAATGGTAGAATTAAGGACACAGCATTGCTCAGAGAGAATGAAAATGAAACATCCCCAAACATTGCACTGCTGGCTTAACTGGGGGAGGAGAATGGACCAAATGATGGAGAGTGAAAGATTTCAGTGCCAGGTTTCTCCATCCTAATTTATATCACTGCTCTATTGCCATCTCCATCTGGCACCAGGGCTGCTGCCTGGACACGTTGGAGTCCATCCTGATGATATGACATGATCTGAATTTCTGCTTATTTCACTCATTCAGCACAATAAAAGTCTCACACTTTCCACTCATATCAAGCAATATTTGTTTCCTGCCCTCCTGATGTGGCTGTGCAGCAAGAACCTGGGAAATCTGTGAGAGGTGCTGTAACTGCAACTAAAATGAAATCTGCATTTAGGACTGGTTTTTACTCCAGATGATAAATAGAAAAAACCAGCATTTTGTAACCTGGCATTGGTGAAAATCAGGTGTACTGGAATCAGGTCTAGTTCAGCTCTCTTGAGTTGACTGCTAACTCCTAGAGAGTGAAACTGCTCTGATTTAATCACATGTGTCTGTTAAGTATCTATCCCTTTTACCATTTTGCTTGCAGAAGTCTTTTTTAGCAAACCAAAAGCCTGATTAAAGTCGCTTTTCCTTAGGAACTCAATTCGGTGAAAATTTCTGTTAAGATTTTGTAATTAATTCATTTCCTCTTTTTCACTTGGCAGTTGAAAGTGTAGAGATTTATTTAAACAAAAAGCTTGTGGGTGTTAATTCTCATACTGCACGTCCTTACTGCTGTTGACTAACATGCTGAACAAAAAAAATTATGGTACTTCCTTTTCCAAAACCACAGAATTACTCATTTTTCACTTGAATATCAGGTGTCAATCAAATGTGGGTCTCATAATTACGGTTGTGCAGTCATTTCCATTAATTAAGATTATATGCATAACAACATATTGTTTCTAAATTCCTCAGGCTTCCACTTTTTCATTCTGCAGTTTATTTAAAGGTTACATTTTGATTTTAAAGCGAGAATTATATTGTGCCAAATATAAAGCTCTGTTTGTTATGACTTACACTAAAAGAAAATCTTGCTAATTTTATTCTGACACTTCTCATTCCGTACATGATTTTTGATAAGTTGAATATATTTAGTGCGGAAATATTTCAAATGCTCTTAGTTTGACAGAACAATAAATAAATCAGGAAGTAGAAAACATATTTATTGCTGCCAGCAACTGTTTCCCTTGTAAGGAAAAATAAGAGGTTTATTTTTTTTTCCCAAATATATTAAAAAAACAATAGTTGTGCTGGTTTACACTAACACAAAACTATTATATCTCACAATATTTACCCAAAGTATATTGTATATTGACAAGAACATATTAACCTTTAATAACCAGGAGAGTTCAATTTTTACGTAATTATCCAGAAATGCCAAGAGGTTTGGGGTTGGTTGTGGGGTTTTGATATTGCTCGGGTTTTTTTGTTTGTTTTTAACTCTTCTGACATCTGCATGAACAGTAAATTTTATGTTGCTCTATTTTAATCGTTTTTTCAGTAGCTGAAGTGCTGCCTTTGGTTCCTGAACCTCCCTTTCACTGATTCATTATCCCCATTGTGAAGCAATTTGGATTTTTGTCCAAGTAAGAGGATCCAAGGGACCATCCAGGCCATTGCATGCTGCATTGTCCTGGTCCTGGGGGATGTGCAAGTGCAGTGACAGAGCTCAGGATCAGCACTGGGGCAAATCCAGCTGCTTGATGGACACTCAGGATGGTTTTTTCCATGGCCCATGGGGGGAGAGATGATGGGGAATTTGATCTCCCAAACTTCTCCACCTGTTCACCATGAGGTGAACTTTGCAGACTTTAATGTCATTAAGCCATCTTTAGGGGAAACAGGAAGGAATTCTGAGCACTAGGCCCGTGCCTTAGTCTTGCTGCAGGAATATCCTCCAGCTGCTGCACATCTGGCATTGAGGAGCTTTCAGCAGTGTTCAAACCAGGAAAATGTGATTTGTCCATTAATGTGGGAAATAAGTGCAGTAATTTCTTTGGTGTTCCCTGAGCCTGGTGGACAGGTTGGTTTGATTTGTGCTCATTTCCTGCCCAGCCAGCCTAACAGCCTCAGCAATCCCCTTGTTTCAGGGGAATTTTGTGCCTATCCAGCCGGGGTGGGACTTGCAAGCAGAGTACAAACCCACAGCTCTGTGTTTGGCTGTCTTGCAGCAGCAGAGCTTTTCAAGAAAGGAATGCCACAATCCTTTAATTGCCACACAGTGGGAAAGCCATTATATCACACAGTCAATAGGGCAATTGCTTCAGTAATTTGCATCCTTTCTGCAGATCTCACTCATGTGAAAATGCTTTTGCCTGAGCACCAGTTAAGGCCTGGTCTTTCTCAAGATAAATGGCTCCCAAAAAGCTCCTAACAAAATCTAGGTGCTGTTTTTGTGGTCCTAACATAACCATTAAGGAATCAAAAACTATTGGGGAGGGGAAAAGACTTGGAATTAGCAGTTTGTGGAAATCAGTTTTGCATTTTCAGTGCAGAGCCTTGGTGCACATGAGCTGTGTGAAATGGGTTTGTACCCAGCAAGGGTGGGCTTGGAGGGTGGTTATGGATTCCAATCAAAGCACAGCACTTAGACTTAATAGTTTCATTGAGACTGAGACAAAGGCTTCTAAAATATTAAACAAGAGATTCTGGGGTTTAATCCTCTCCCAGCTCAGATTTTGCAGGGCACAGCCCAGCTCATGGCTTGCTTTCATCCTGCCTGCATTGTTCTCCTTTCTACAGCCAGCTGGAAAAAGTAATAAAACACAACCTGCATCTGCAAGGTTCAGGAGTAACCATTTAAAAATATATTTTAGCAATCTTTCCTGGATGATTGTCAGGATCTCTGACACCCTTTGGCTGGCCTGTGCCCGGGGGATGCTGCCCACAGGTACAAGCAGGAGCAGCAGGTGGATTTTTTTTCCTGAACCCCTGGGAATGCCCAGCCCAGTTCTGGGAGAGGATTCCTGGCAGGCAGGAGGGGCTCACTGTCTCCATGGCCCCTTCAGTCACTGCTGCTTTTCTTTTCCTGAGGCTGCCAGCAAAACTGCCAATTAGTAGCAATTGTGATGGTGATTTCTGAAGTGCAGTTTAAAGGATTTCTAACCGGGTTGGTGCTGTTGTCAGTTGACTGACTGGAATAATAATAATAAAAAAAAAAAAAACCTGAGCACTTCACCAGAAGCTTGTTAGACTTTCCTGTGTGATCTGCTATGGATAGCAGAACTGCAACAGCTTTTGCATTCAAAAGAGGGATTTTCCTAAAAGCATCAGTGAGCACTTGGCTGTTTTATCTGCGCTAAAAAACCTTAATTTTAAATTCTGTTAAAAACAAAAATAAATGAGGATCTGGAAATAGGAGTGGAAAAAAGAAATAAGTAACCTGCAGGGCATGCATAACTGTTTCAATACACCAGGATCCCTTAAGTGTAGACTTATCAAATGGAAAAACTATTATGCATTTTTTTATATACAGAGTTACTGAGATAGAACCATAAGCACTAAATGGGTTAAAACACAAGGGGCCTGATATACTGCAGCTTTGTGTTGACATTTTATCATAAACATTCCAAACTGACACACACTGACAAGCCATCCAAAGAAATAAACATTTTTTTTATTTTTATATAATAAGGGAAGGCTTCAACTATATGTGAACAGCATAAAACCGTTTTCTTAAAAAACAATCTTTGTTTAAAACATTTTCTTTCTGGGATCATACATATTTAGCTTAAATTTTTTGTCTCTTGCTAGTTTGAGCTTGCAGCACTGTGAGAGACCCGTTCTCAGAATTAATGCACCCACAGGAGAGCATTTCCACTCTTTGCAAAACAAATATTCTTAAATCTCAGGGCCATATGTATTGGTTGCATCACATATCACATCATCTTGTAGCATTCCCAAGAGGACTTTTTTTTTTTTTTTTAACTTGGAGGAGATTTAAACCCCACATTCAAGGTGCTGAGTTGCAGGAGCACAGGAGACTCAGTGCATGGGGCAAGGCTGAAAGGAGAAATTCCAGCTGTCCCTAAAGCTCTGACTGGTTTTGCCTCACTCCCAAGGACTCTCCCCGAGCTGGGGGAGAAGGGGGATGTGACAGAGGGAACACAAACCCTGCAGGACACACTGTGCTGAGGCTCCTGCATGGGGACAAGGCTTTGGGCTCCAACCCCAGCCCTTCCATCCTGCTTTTAGCAGCACTCCAGCAAAATCTGATAGGAGGGAGCAGAAGGGTTTAGAAGATAGAAGGGTTTAGAAGATAGAAGGGTTTAGAGTTTTTGGAGCAGGGGGTGTGAATTTTTGAGAGCAGTGTCCCCCCATTGCACCTGCCCAGGCTCACTGCTCTGATCCTCGCAGGCTGAGCAGGAGAAAAAGGGATTGGGGTTCATGAAATGAGTGTTGGGTCACTTCTCTGGGACTTGCAATCACTGACACCGAGGCTGTGAAAAGACCGAAGCAATTCCTTTGGGGGTTTTCAGAAGACTCTGAAGTGTGAGAGGTTCCACACTCATTCTGTGGAGCTCTAAGGACATTTGTCCAGGAGACTTGGGAGCCACCACTAAGAGACAGTTCATGCTGCTAAAACTGCTTCTGTGATTTAAATACCTGCTGCCTATTGCATCAACTTTTACTCAGATCCTAAACCCCACTTCTTTTTGCTGTGTCTGTTTTCCAGCGAGGTTTAAGCAGATGTAAATCATTAAGACTTTTGCAGAGATTTAGGTCACGACACTCCCGTTTCCATAAATAGGAGTAAAAACTCCCAATATTGCAATGCAGTTTTTGTGGATTATATTCTGGTTATATAAGTGACAAGTGCCTCAGAGGCTGAAGGAGTTTTGAAATTTGGAGAGAAAGAGGGAATACTTTCTAATGCTAATGAGAAACAGAGAGACTGTGGGTGTAAAACACCTTTAAAATAATCACTGACCAAAAAATACAGGAGGGTTTCTTCCTCATCATTTTCTGGTGCATAATGTAGATGCAAATCAAAATTACTTGTGCAATTTTTAATCTGAAAAAATGGGACTTAAAAACTAAAATTTTGTCCATTAAAAAATATGTTGGGATGAAGTTATATTTTGTTGGTAGAGGGAATTTTCAATTAGTAGGAATAATACAGCTGGTCCTGCACTCCTGGACGAAGTGCCAGTGCAATTAATAGACCAATTAACTCATTGGTAGACCAATTAAGCTCACTGAAGTTTTGTTTTCCACAGTTATAACAACAAATAGTTTTGTTGGCTGTAAAACTGGATCCAGAATAAGACCAAAGAACGTCTATGGTTATTTTCCAAGTATCCACATTTTTCAAATGCAGTTTTGTGCAAAAACCTGCACACATATTTATGTGTATTTATATGTAATAGCCATATTTTCTTTCATAAAACAATAGAAGCTCAAAAATGTTTTTTTTATGTAAAATTATTGATGTAGGGAATCGAATGAGTTTTTTTTCCTGGCTAAAACCTACCTGAATATATAAATATTTTAAAGTAAATGTCTTATGTGACTATTCTTCTATACAGCAAGAAAGATCCCTGTGATTAAAGTGTGTCATGTATTTTGGGCACAAGCAGTTTGCCAAATTCAGACTTATGAGCACAGAACTCTTCTGTGTAAACAAAATCAGCCTCTGTTTCTGGCAACCATATCACATCATATCTTTTACGTCAGGCTCTGTCTTACAAATGATTCTTATGACTGCTTGGAGCTATCAAATTCCTTTAATAGTTCTTAAGTTTTCTAATTTCTCTGCCAATTTATTCACGCCGTGTGTTTTGTACCAACATTATTCTTTTAATTTGCTAATTTTTATTCTTCTGATCCATTAAAAAAATATATATATATATAAATGTAGTTTGGAATTCATTTTGTTAGGCAAAGGAGCAAGCATCCTTTAGTCTGCTTGTTGCAGAGTTCACCATGCACCAGCCAGCTTTAGTAGTTTTCTCCACCCATATCTATCTAACTTCATTTTTTTATTGCTGTTTACAAGAATTAGATAAACCCTCTAGATAAGACCCTCATGTATTGAATCAGAGCATGAATCCCTCCTGATATCTATAGAAAAATACCAAAAATGCCTATATAGAACAGGAAAGTGCATTTATCTTTTCCATCATCATGTTAACTGGGAATGTTTAGAGAGAGGAGCAGCTGGGGTAGTTCTGTAGAGACCCATTCTCTCCCAGGCAGAAACCCCTCTGTAATTCTATAACTTTATATACTGTAAAAGAAGGGGATACTTTGAAAAAGAGGTGGGAAAATGGAGGCATTAAAAAGAAGTATGTGGGAGTAAATGGAAGTTGCTAGGGTGGAAGTATTTTGGGATACAGTCATCCTGTTAATTAGTATTCCAAAGATATTTTTATCTTGTAACTTTTCCCATGAACTGCCCCCTGGGCTACCATCTCCTGTTATTAGTACACTTAAATTTTAATAGTGTTAAATTTCACTTTGCCATCCTTCTCAAGGTCATCTTGTTCTTCACGTTTGATGTTCCAGTGCCCTTTGAGCTGATGGCTCCAATTTCCTCCACCACAAGACCCCACAGCACCTGCATTTTTATGGATCCATTAATGCTGGATGAAAATCCTCCTGCCCACCTGTTCATTTTTTCCCTTTTCAGTGTTTGTTTTGGAATATTTAAGCCACATTTTATCTCCTTTTATGACCACTTTCTGCAGATTAACTCGTAGTTTCCTATACATGTCAAATACTTTATATTAAGGTTTGGATGGGTTGGTTCTACCACATTTCCTTTATCTATAAAATCAGTTTTCATTCTGATATCCAGAACTGTGGGTAAACTCAGGCTCTATATCATCTCCTTTACCATCTCCCTCCATGTCTTTCCAAGGAAAGTGATGACTTTTAGGTTTCTTCTCTCTGTGTGGAAGAGAAAATCATCATAGAAGAATTGAACAATAAAATATAGTTTATTTCTGTGTGTTCAAAGCTTATTTTAGACAGGAAGTAATTCAAGCACTGCTTTTTTTTTTTTATGGAATTATAATAGTCATGTTTTTATGCACTATAGCAAGTGCTGCCTTTCTGACTTGTTTCTCTGAATAATTCAGACTATATCTGAATTTCTCTCCTTGGAGAAAAATATAAGCCTCTGACATGAACATGCAAATACAATAAAATAGATATTGCAGTGTGCCTAGGAGTGTGGGGTGGGAACATTTTGATTTCCTGATTCACGAGAACAATCCAAGTGTCTAAAGTGGAATTCCCTGCATGGAGTAGGGAAATAATTTCCACTTCATTATTGGTGATTTTGGAACGATGACAGAATAAATTTAAGTCTTGGATATATATATATTTAATCCTAAAGAATTATTTCCCCTACCTTGAGCTCTGGGTCTATATGTTAGCAAATCTTATAAAATATTGGAAAGACACATAGAATGTGATCTGGATATTCGGGGTTTTTAAATATGAAGATCTACCATCTTGATTGACATTATTGTTACAAGAATTAACATAATTATAGGACTAAGGTACTGCAAGATAATGGGTTGTCACGTGGAAGGGTTTAGACTCAAAGTGTGTAGAGTTATTTTGTGAAATCTTGTGAAATGTTTATTTTATTGATACTGTTCTCTTATTGTCATTGCTTACAATCACTGCTTACACCATCATCTGCCACAAACTCCTGGAGCCTCTGGCTGTGTTTTATCCTGAATTAGCAGTTTTATATATTAAAGTAGTAGCTGATTTTTGTTTTGAGCCAACTATCCATACACCTATTAATATTTAATCTGTGAAAATTGCATTTGGGTGTTAACATTCTATTCAGATAAACGGGGGCTGTTCATGCCTTGGGAGGTGTCTTGCTGTTTCTCTTGGGTTGTGAACAAACAAGACAGCCACGAATCTCTGTGCAGGAGAGTTTATCTATGAAAACAGAAGAAATTGAATTTTTTAAAAATTAAAATGTTCAAAATCGTAATGAAGCATAACATATAGGAAGTTCTGCAATCCATAAGCTGCTCTTACTGTTTCAGTTCCAAATTCCATTTCCATTAAAAGCTGGTTTTTTTTTTTTTTTCTTGCATCACCCAAATAATGTTGTGCCATAGGGAAACAGCACTATTTGCATTAATTTGCATTTAGGATTCTGGACTAATCTGGCTTCCACGCAGTGCAATGGAAATCCAAACTTTTTCTTTGCTCAGTGTATTCCTCCAAATACTTTCCAGGGACTGAGGTAAAGAAAGTGATATCATCTTGCAGAAATTGCCTTTACAGATTTATAAAGCTCTCCTCTCTTTGCCCCACAAAACTGAAAATTAATTGTTATTCAATTAGAGGCAATTGTCTTTAATCAATTGGATTTATTATTTGAAGTTCTAAAGGCAAAGCATGAGAAATCTTTCACCTCAACTTCTAGGGTAGTCAACACTCCTTTTTAAAGCAGAGTAGAAGATATAATGAATGTGAATTACTGATTGATTTGAGAAAATATGGTGATTATTCCCTTTGCTGTAGAGGAACTGAACAAGCCTATAAATATGTAAATTGTAAAATCTTTTCTATTGTCTATGAAAAAGTTTGATTTTATTATTCCCTGACATGTCTACGGTACCCCAGCCTGTTTTTGCATCTAAGCTGTCAAAGATTTCCATAGATTTGAAAATCTGTCCCCTGTTCCCCATATGAAATGCCACTGTCAGTTTACTCCATGAAAAATGAAGTTTATTTGATGTGGTTGTCATGATCCTTGTATAAGCAATGCACCTATCACTTTTGTCTGCAAAGCAGGAACTGACACATTTGTAGTCAGATTTTTTTTTTTTCTGCAGTGACTTTTGCAGAGCAAAACTATAGTAATGTGTGCTTTCTTTATTCAGATAATGTACAGAATACAGGAGTATGTCACAGTCTAAAGGAGAAGAGGTAAAATAGCAGGATTTATTGTGTGTGGGTCGTTGTAGCTGGAAGCACTGCTGGGAACCAGCTGTATTCATTGCCTTTTGTTCTTACCCATTGCAAACTTAATTGACAAATAATTAGGATTGCAAACTTTCACCCCTAAGCATCTATGCAGATTTCATTTATTTCATTTTTTTTTATTTCATTGGGACAAAAGGGTAACACTGACCATTTAATGAACGATTTCTAATGAGAACCCTCCTGAACTGAGTTAGTACTTTTAAGTTCCTTGTTTTTTCTTTTGGCAATTCCTCTGCATATTACAGGTACATTCAGACTGTAATTTCCCCTTTTTTCCCCCACTGTTGGGATGTTTTTGGCCCTTTCTGTTGTATTTTAGGATTATCATCTCTATGTTTTCCCAGTAAGCAGCCCCTCCTGTGATAATCCACACACAGGCATTCTCATATGTTCCTACAGAAAGAGAATAATTTTATTATGGATTTGGAATATTTGGAAATTATTCTGTTCTTTCTCACCTGCAGGGCTCCATTTGGAGTCCAAACCTGTGCAGGTTTGAAGAGTAAATCTCCGTGCTAAAGAATGATAATTTTCCCATTTAAAATCTAGAATGGCCAGTGTTTGTTGGCTAAATGGCTTCTATCTAGCAAGGCCAGTACCTGTGTTGCAGTAATAATGCTGCCCATGGATGTTTATTTTTGTGCCTTCTATTAAAGAACAGCAAAAGAGTTCGTGGAACACCTTAATTCAGGTGTTTTAGCACGACTGAGCTTCACTGAAATATGTCTGGGGCACAGCTGTTAACACTGTCCTTAATTACAGCATGGCCCAACTCACCTGTCACCAGCAAGAAGAAAAACAGGTATTTAATGAGCCATACATAGCCAAGAAGCAAATCCCACACTACCAGTGGTTCAGGAATAAACTTCCTAATGGATGTTTACGAGTTATCTCGAATAAAGTGAGGTTTGGTGTTTTAATTAAATACCTTTCCTTGTTTAGGAAGGCCAATTTAAAATATGAATGTTAAGTTTTGGCCTACTGTTGACCTGCTACATTTTGGTAAATCAAGGAATCATTTAAGTGAATATTTTAGTCTGTCAAACTTGCCTGAGCAGGTATAATAAATGGAAGAAGAAATCATTTGTAAGTCTAGCTGGATTATATATTATTAATAATAGCCTCCAAGATGTATCAGGCACTGTGCAAAAAATGGAGCACTGGTTGTAATGCCAAAGGATTTAAAAAAAAAACCCCAAAACAGGTAAATAATCAAGGATGTGACCAGAAACTTGTTTTTTCTTTCACTCATATAACTTCCTCCCATTAAAAAAAAAAATCAAACCCAAAACCAACCAAACAAGCAAAAAAACCTCCCAAACCCTGTCAGTTTGCCTGTATTTCTTTTCACCTTTTCCAAGTTTATTTTACAGTACAGCTCTCACTCACTGAAACACTTCAGGCCTAATTTGTTCATCCATATATTTGCACTTATATATTGCATTTGAGTATTTCAGAATCCCTCTGAACAATTCTAAGGTCGAAATTGGTGGTAGGGGAGGACTGAAAGGAACAAGGTAGTAAAGGAACAAATGACTTGGGGGGGATTCCAGGTGTAGGACAGATGCAGTTCCCATTTGTGGGACCTGAGGGTCTGCTCCCCCTCCTCCTGCCTGCCAAATTTCCACCTTATTATCTCCCTAAAACCCCTCTATTGCAAAGTGCTGACTCTCCCCTGACTTTTAACCCATTACACATCCCAAGAAAACAATCCCCAATTTCTTTTTCAACATCCTAGTCCAGTCTTTACTTTTTGTTCATGGAAATCTCCTAATGGAAGGGGTAGGTTTGGTTTCTGAGAGGTGATGTGGTAAAGCTGGCATCGTGGAAGATGTGGGGAGAGCATTTTCTAAACTCTTCAAGGGAGGAAGAGCAGAGAAATGGAAAACTGGCCAGTTCAAAATCAGCACAGAGAGCTTGTTTCTCTCCTGGGACTAATGATTAATCTGCATCACTCATTGCCATATGGTATCCTGAACTGAACATTAATAAGAATAAAATAACACTCTACTTGAAATGATTAGTATTTAAATTATGTCAGAGTATTGAAAGGATTACAGATTTTTATGCTTCCTTGCATCAACAGTCTTGTAGTAAAAAGTACACTTTTCACAGGGTAGATTTGTCTCGTGAATGAAGAGTTTTGGGCTCTTTAGTGGAAACGTCACTGTTCAAGACAGGATTTGGGATTAGATGGATGAGTGCTTTGATCTGTGCTGGCCCTTCCTCTTGGCACTCCCAGACAAGGAGTTCCAGGACTAACATGTGTCGTCTTGAAGATTTTTGATCATCTGGCTGCCACGGGAGATGGAGGGCTGCTCCAGGATCTGACAGGGCGCTGGGATGTGTTGAGATTTGCCGTCAAGCTTTAGGCAGCAGTGAGCGTTTAGTGACAAATTACCACCCACTCAGGAGCAGTGCTAGCAAAGGGAATGAATGCTAAGGAGCCTTCACTCTGCTGTGGGAACCTGGGCTGCTCTAATTAAGGGGCTACCAGAAAATCTAGCAAAGTTTATTTTATAATCTACTAAATCTCGTGCCTTTTTTTTATCCCCCCTCTCACCTAGAGTCAGCAAAATGTGCCCTTATTTAGCCTGGAGAAGGTTTGAGGGAGGAATAAGCAGATGTCTGAAGTGATTCCCCAAATGCCCCCATTTTGCATCTATTCAAAAACGTTGCTATTATTGTTAATGAAGGTCAGCACGCCTTTGGCAAGTCGATAATGGTGGGAACTGGGCTCTTAATTTTGGTGAAAATACTATCTTGAATTAGTAGATACTTGAAGAACTGCACAATAGATTAGTAGTGAAACAATAGGGTCATGTTATCTGATCTAGAAGTGAGAGATTTTATTTTAATTAACCGGAAGAAATACTGACAGTGCCTGCATGTAAACTCTCTTTTTCACTCCTTTTTTACTCAAAACACTCCATAATCCCCTCTTTTAGGACACCTTCACAGCACATATGGTGTGTAAAATCTCCAGTCCTTGGAGCCCTGTGATTCAATACGGGAGTTAATAGTTCCTAACTGTGGCCATCCCGGCTCAGGGTTGTGAAGTTGAAGTTTAAACAGCTCCCTCTGTATAAATTTAGTTTATTTAATGCTGACTTGAAAAATTTAACTCAAAAAGTCAGCTCTTAGTATGTGGTTGCTTGAATCCGTTAAAAACACTTTGTATTTTTGGGAAGTGAAGTTTGGATCAGAGTTGTTGTGGATCAGGACATGGCAGAGAAGAACAGCTTACCTTGGACCCAGAGGGCTGCAGGGAGATCTACAAATGTTTGGACACATTCTCCATCAACAGATGCTGAACCAGAAACTCATTTTTAAAACTGCCATTCATGTTAGAACACCCTGGGTGTGTCAGCATCTATAACCCCACTAAAAGTATCTCTTGCAGTTAGTGATGACAAGTGAAGATTTTTATGGGGTGGAGGAGAATGATGTAGTCAGTCTGTGGTTCACATTTCAAAAATTGAGTAGAAAAAGCTGATTTTGGCTCACTTGCCTCCATATGAGAGATTCCACTGAGCTCTGGTCTGGTGTGTGCATCACTGGCTATGCCTACACTGAGGAGGTTTGTTGGTTTTTTTATTATTATTTAGAAGTTGTTTCTTTGTTTTAATCAAGTCGTGGGCGTGATCTTGTGCCTGTTTAACACAGAATTTAACCACATGCCTCTGACCCCCAGTTTGTAGGGTTGTGCAGCCCACAAAGCCCCCACAGCTGAGCTTTCCTGGGCAGGAAAATAAATAATAATAAATTCCTGTCCCATAAATGCTCACATCCAACCCCATGAGTGTAATCCCTAATCCCTCCCGCTTTGCATTCCATGGGACCTATCCAACCCTCATTAGAGAGCCTTAATGAAGATTTGGGAACTTTTTTTTGTTTGTTTTTAACCAGGGTTTTTAAGCAGGAAACACAAAGCTGTTCCGTTCCTGAGAGTAACACAACTCACCCAGTGCACTTCCAAAACATTCCTTTTCAGAGATTCAGAGAGAAGTGCAAATGTATTTTTGGAGCAGGACAGTAGGGAGTGTGAAACACGCAGATGGTGCTCGAGGGTGGTTCTGAAAGCCCATTTCGAAGGCTGAGCTGGGAGTGATGCCTGGTGTGTTTGCTCATGGAGCAGCCCCAGATTTCATCTCGGGAAATGGAGATCTTCTGTCCCCAGTCCAAGAGAGATTGTGGAAATGAGTGAGCACGTGTGGACAGCAAGCTCAGAGCGACATCCAAGGGTGAGCCCTGCTGACAGAATTAGCAACTCTTTGCTTCAGCCTTACACAAATGGCAATGTGACTGAGCTGACCCAGGAAGTTTCGTGCTTTTCTCTTTGTTTAATTCAACAAAGCACTTCCACTGACTTTCAGGAGATTTTTGGATTGAACTCTCGGGCAAACAGTGAAATAATTGTGACTATTATAGGAGCTAAGGTTAAAAAGCTTTTAATTTTATATTACTTCCCAAACACTCGGGGGCTCGGATTCAATAAAAATACCAGAGCTTTTGAGTTTTGTTGTTGATCTCATTGTATTAAATGATGCATTAATTTAATAAGGGCTCTATTGAAAGATGATCCTCACCAATGTATGTTTAACAGTGAAGCTTTATCTCCCCATGTTGTTTAAGTGGTGTATAAATACATAATTTAAACCCCCCTTTTAATTGAGGATGGTTATAAAAGATGCAGAATTAGAATGCACAACTTTCACCTTTTATTTTCCAGTGTCTGAAGAGGGGCTGAGCACTGCCTGGCTTTGTCTGGCCCAGCAGCTGCCCCAGAATATTCTTCTGGAGTGGCAGAGCAGAGATAGGAGTGGAGGCGAGATGAGATGGCAGCATTATTGCTGAAGTGCAGTCAGATTGTGGTTTTATTTTGTGTTCCCGTTGGCAAATCAGAGTTTGATTGTTTAAATGCACCTGGGGTTGAGGAGGCTTGAAGCTAGGGAACATTATAAGAAGTACATAAATCTAAAAGAAAAATCCTTCTTTTTGTTTTAAAAAAAAAGAAAAAAAGGAAAAAAAGAGCTTTTAAGTATTGCAAAGAAGAGCACTTCTTACTTCTTTCAAATATGCAGGGAACATAGCATGGTCCATGGATCTCTTCAAAAGTGCTTTGTCATTAAAGGCTTGAATGTAATAATAGATTTCAGAATTATTCAGTAACATGATATTCAAACATATAGGCTGCTCTAGTATTTCAAAGGGAAAAGCGAGCATCAGTGGAGGATTCTATTTTAATTCTTTTCTGCTTAAAAAGTTTCTTAAATAAAGCTGCAAAAAATTCTCTACAATACTTAAAGCAAACAGCTATTAAAAAAAAATCTTAATTTCAGTATCTGGAAAGGAGTTCACATATAACCCTAAAAGAAGTTAATTAACTTTTGTTTTATTTGCATCCAAGATACTCCAATATTTGATATAAAAGTTCAGTTCCACTATGTGTTACTTTTTGGGTCCTTATGGAGGTAAATATCTTAAACATGATAAAAACCTAAGTGTGTGCATTAACTCATAATGCAGATTTAGTCTTTCAATATCTGCAGAATCTCCAGTTAACTAATGTCTTGATATAAATAGGATTGAGCTGCTTGGTGTTCCACAATTAATTTCTACTCTTACCACTATTTATTTTACAAGTGGGTAAATTAAAATTACTGCATTGCTCATAATTGCATTGTTCTCACTGATTTCTTTCACACTTGAGGCAAGTATCCCAAAGGGAGAATTTTCACCTGAGGGAAAACCCTGTGGGCATTGGTGAGGATACATTTAAATCACTGTGTGTGGGTGTGCAGAATTCCAGGAGAACAGGAAATGAACATTTCAATCATTTGCAGGGCATTTCCAGTTCTCCTCTGCTGGTTCACAGAGCTCCCACTTAGGGCAGGCTGGGCCACTAAAAACTCCTGCTGGGCTACTAAAACTCCTGCTGGGCCACTAAAAACTCCTGCTGGGCCACTAAAAACTCCTGCTGGGCCACTGCCAGCCTGGTTTTTTGGCATGGGGATATTTCAGTGCTATAAATACAATAGACAATGTGGCCCATTTCTAAAATCTTGGACTAATAGGACAGAGTGTGCAGAAATGGAGTGCTTGCCTTGTACTGATCTTTTCCAAAAGTCTCAAAACTTCTGGGTCTTCTGTTGATCATTTCCACCTTATTAACACCAATAAATTTCTTTGCAGTCACAAGCAAGAATTTGCAGCAGAGTAACCCATGCATGGACAAATTTAGGTGCAGCAGCAAGCTGACCTTGGTCTGGGATAATTAGCAGTTTTTCAATGGAGATGTGTAGGCAGGCTGACACTTTTCCAAGTAAAAAAAAAAAAAGTTTTTGCACTTTAAGCTTTTGTTTGTCTACATCAGATCTCTGGCAAATATATCTGTGGACACTCTTCTCTGTGGATGCATTAGAGGGGAGATGGGGCACCTTATGCAGAATATTTTGCATCAGCCTTATTTTTTATTCACTTTCTTGGCAACCTCCTGAGGAAACAAGACATATCCAAATTAAAACAGCAGCAAGGAAAAATCAGTTACTGAGGTGAAGTCGAGAAAAGCAAAAGTGACAGCAGTTATATGAAGAAGCGCTGGCTCTTGAAGTTAAGCTGCTCTGTCACATACCATCAATTGGACTATTATCTGGCACAGGAGGACTGTAATAAATTGTCAGATTTTCTTCTTAGCTGAAATGATGGGATGGAAATTGTGCTGTGTATTTTTGGACAGGCATTGGGGAGGGGGGGGAATCCAGCATGTAGCAGATTTCCTCACATGCCAGACCTGCCATGATGCACAAACCCAATTTCCTGAACGTAGCTCTTAGAAATCTTGTATGGTGAAAGCTAAAATGGTTAAAAAAAGAAATCCCAGCTCTTCTCTGGGAAAACAAGGTCAAGGAGAAGAAAAGCCACTAATGAGACACAAACTATTTATATATACATGTATGTTTAAAACATTTTAAATGTTGTTTCAGTTTTCTATTTTTCTCCTTGCCAGACAAAGTAATGACAAATGCAAACTTTTCTATAACACTGTCTGGTTCTGTAGTATTTTCATTCAAAGTAAACTTTTACAGAATTGTGGTATCAGAATGTTGGTTATTGAATATCTGAATCTGATGTCATTGCCATTGTGTGGGGCAGGATATGGAAATAATTTGGGGGTTTATACAATGTGAGTTGGACTCTCTGTGACTGAGAAGCAGCTGATATTATGTAATGATGGACAGTAGATAAAAATCCTCTTTCAAAATGTTTTGTGTTCTCAAGAGAGAAACCTCTTCAGTAGAATTATTATATTATTAATATGTATATCTGTATTTATATGTGTAATAACAGGCTACTGATACCCACTTTAAAAGCCTTAGCTGGATAATGTAATTTATGCAGTCAAATTTGAATTATTTTGTACGGCCAGCATGATAACTCATGCTAGGACTTCA
Organism: Acridotheres tristis; assembly: GCA_037013685.1. Taxonomy (NCBI): domain Eukaryota; kingdom Metazoa; phylum Chordata; class Aves; order Passeriformes; family Sturnidae; genus Acridotheres; species Acridotheres tristis. The sequence continues at coordinate 18,261,224 of CM072889.1, forward strand.
AGGACCTTGAAGAGTATTAAATTTTTCTAAAATATTTATAATATTGTAAAGAACAAGTTCATATTTGACAGAATAAGACATCAACAGAAACACTCAGTGATGGGCTGAAATTCTGAGTGAGTGACTTTAGGAGCCATTAGGGCTGCCAGCTTTGTTCCTCTACTTCCTTATGGCCATTAGCTGGGAATTCACCTTTCCCTCCATTTTCCAGTCAGTTGCAGCTGTAGTTTAGTTGTGTAAAAACTCATTTTGGAGCCTTTTCCAAGGGCTTGGGGAGGGCCAGACAATGAATCAAATGTGAAAACACATTTACTGCCTTCAGCTTGGTGAGCCACTCCGTGTGGAAGGTTCAAGCTGTGAATTACAGCAAAGACTCAGATCTCAGTGTCTTTTATTAAATGTTCTGTGTAGTTAATATTTCCTTTATTAGATAGGGCTATAATGTGCATATTTTACTTAGACCTTCCTTCTTGGCAAAAGAGGAATATCAGAAGATATAAAAAGGGTGCATTGATTTTTTTGTTGATTTTTTTAATTGGTTCAAAGGTCTTGGCAGTAGGTTCTGAAATAAGTTTCTTGCCATGAGAAAATGGAAATTTCACCTACTGAAGTCCATAAAAATTTGTACAAGCCAAGTAAGAAAGAGTGGAACAACAAGACAGTACCAGAAACCAGTGGAAAACATATCCTGGACTGGTTAATCAGAAATATGAAAACTATAAAAGAATCAGCAACTCTGACAGAAGCAGAAAGCAGAGTTGAGAATCGTATGGCAGTGAAAAATTGATTATTTCCTTGCATTATTCCACTGCCATTAGAATCTCAGCCAAAAATGGAGGTGCCAGAGCATGTCAGAGGAGTGTAAAAAAATCTTCAAGCACAAATTTTATAGATCTCTGAATTCTGAAGGAACACACAAACACGAGCAAGCTGCTAACAAAAGATGTTTGCATCTAAATAAATGGTGGAAGGAAGAAGGTAGCAGCTGCTGCATCAAGTTTGTACAAAATTCTAGAAATTATCATTTCAAAATGACAAAACATGTTTGCAAAATGTTTCAAAAGTATCTAAAACCTTCTCAAATTATTTTAGAAAAGAATTCTAAAAAAACGATTTTATACCTGCATAGCCTCTCTAATGGGATATTTTTCCATCCCAGCTCTGTAGGATTTCCTCTTTGTTGATTGAATAACAGATACACTGCACCTTGTTCAAATAATTCCTTGGAATATTAAAAGATTAAAGTCTCTGGCAGATTAATAGAAAAGGAGTTGTCATAAATTGCCAGGTAAATTATTGCTTTGGATTAGAAACTTGATAAGAAACTAAAGCCAGGGTAAGAAGAAGTAAACAATTTAGAACAGTGTTGCCTCAAGGTTCCACTCTGGTACAATAATAACAAAGAGGAAAAAAAAAAGGCTTAAAGTTACAAACTGATTGATGACACATGAGAAAATACATTAGTAAATGTCAGAGAGGTCCAAGGATTTACAAAGATTTGATCTCAGCTGAGAAACTTTGGTTTCACCTTTCTGTGCTAACAGATGTTCTAATTGTTTGTGCATAGTTCAGCCTGTAAAGAATTGGGGCAACCTGTGTTTGAAATACTCCTAAAGATTGTAAATACATGTTGTTACATTTTATGGGTTTTTTTTGTTGTTTTTTTACCGTGGGTAAATAAGGTTTTAGAGGATTATGAACACAGTTTTGTTATTTGAGTGCAGAATTTCTTAGTGTCACACCAAACCTCATTATCCAACCGCAACCAAATATTTCTTTAATTTCAGAAACCCATGGATCGTTCTACGAGCTGTTGATATTACAATTGATTTTTTTGGGTGCTTTTGGTGTGGGTATATATCTTCATTCAGTGCCTAAAGCAGTGGGCGACAAATCTTTACAAGCCTTTGCAAATCTCCCCAGCCACGAAACAGATTTCACGAACCATCTGCTGTGTGAAGGACACATGAGAGGAGTTCCCCCATCCCTCCAAAGCATCAGCACATCCATGCAAATCCCAAATCCCAATTCTCCCCCCTGCACTTGTGCGAGTGATGGAGTGCAGTGCCTGCACACTTCACTGAATCCTCTCCGAGCTCTGCAGCCTCGGCCACAGCAGCACCAGATCTGCAGAGAACACCGAAAATTCGGTGCCCACTGAGGTGTTCAACATTTGCATTTCCAGCAGAGGTAGTCAGCTCCTTAATGTGGATAATTACGCTGAGAATTAATTTTATCCAAAGGCCCGCTAAGGGTATAACAAAATTTTAGAAAGCAGCTACAACTTCTGGAGAAGGGTAAACTCGTGACATTCAATGCTGAATTAATAGCAGTTCCTCAAAAATTAATCCCTTATTTGTCACACTTGAAGTTACTGTACCGAAAGTCTATTTGAAGAATGAGACAAAAAAAAACAAAGTAAAAAATGAAAATGCATGAGTAATGAGTTCGGGGGGTGTGTATTGTTTCTTTTCTTGTTTGTGTTGCTGATTGAACCAAGCAATTTAGCCTACTTAAATCAAGTGTAAAGACTTTTCATCCAAATTGATTACAGTGACTTGTGTACACCTGGAGAAATGTTTCAGGCAGCAGAACCTGGTGGTGCATCAGCTTCTGGAGATTGTGAACTTGCTGTGGGTTTTTATTTGTTTCATCCTAGCAAGATGATCCTGACTTCAAAGGCCTAGCACATGGAAAGATTTCTTGACAATCAGTGTTTATTACTGTTAGTGTAAATTCTTCCCGAGTATTAAGTGTCAATGGAAAAGTAGTAATCAGCAAAATTAAAAAAAAAATATATATGTGCTGTACATCATAATCAGTAAAACACAGAAGCTGCCTGGAGACAATTCAGATCTTTAGTAGCAGAATTGCAGGGAGCCTTCACTACATCACTGCTACAACCCTGAACAGAGGCCAAGCAGCCCTGCAGTAGATTTTAGCATTAATTTAGGTGTATTTATTATATTCTGCTTTGATATTCATGTGCATATTCCATTCAGTATAGAGCATTTAAAGCATTCCATTCCAAAAGTTGCCCTGACAGCCCAGACATCTCCACTTCCATATGACAGGAAATCCAACCCTGAGCTTTGTGCTGGGGAGTCTGTGCTATTAAAATATGTACTTGGAGTGCACTTTGATTCAGGGAAGTTTTTTGCAGATATATCAGTTCGGTTGCTTTACTCAGAACTTTTATTTTGGAGGAAAATAGCTCCTTGTTTAAAAGAAATAAGGAAGGTGCCTCCTGTGTAAAACTGTCTCTTTACTCTCTTCTAGGACTTTTATCTTTTTTGTTGAGTAGTGAAGTAAGTTTAAAAGAAATTAAATTCCGTATCTGGAATGCCTGGGTTTACTGCAGATTGAATTGGGAAGTTTCCCTGTTTGAAGAAGTTTTCTCTTTTATTCACCTCTTGCAGCTCAGAGCTCTCTCCATCGTGTCATAAAAGAAAACAAGTAGGTAACAGCATGAAGTAAAAGAAGCAGATTTTTATAAGTGTTAGCTGGGGGGCTTTCTTGTCCTTCAATGTTGATTTGTACTAAATGCCATCGGCGTAATTCTGTTCATTCTTGGGAAGTGATTCACTAAACTGCAGTATAAAACTTGGCTTATCACCTTAAAGACAATCTTAGTCATTCTGGAAATCTCATAAGGCAGTCTCCCAGGAAATGTTCCTTTCATTTGCTTACTCTGGTTGAGTTCCTCTTATCGTGCTACCCAAAGGCAGCTTGCTTGGTTTTATTCATTCTTGCTCTGCTCTTCTCCTAAATAAGCCTCAAAGAGGCTACAGTGCCTCCAGTCTGACGTTGTAAACTGTATTTTTAAATGGTAACAAAGAATGGGGGTTAAAAAGTTTATGCTCTAGTCCAAATTTTAAATCAATGCCTATTTGTCCCAAATCAATGTTTTGTTAGCTGCAGATTAAAAGGAAAAAGTCGTTTTTCATTCCAAGATAAAGTAATCCAGGAATCGTTTCAAGATTCGTTAAATCAGCTGTGTCAGTTAAACTTTACAGCAGGCTGTTACTTCTTCAAATAGAGAGCGTGGAATTGAAAATAAATAAGAGTTGTATATAATATATAGTTCTGGAAGCGAATTCAGGACAATCCCCATTTGCAGTATGAGTTGATAGTGACAATGTCCTGAGCTTCCACCAGTTGTCCTGCTTGAGTATGGTCTTAGTTTATAAAGATTTGAAGTCCAAAGCCAGGAAAACACCAGAAAAATTAGAGAAATAGCAGATTAATCTCTCCTTGGCTGTGTAAACATAATTCTGTATATTGAATTGAGGGGTTGCTAATCCCTTACAATCATGTTTCTTCCAATTAAGTTGCAAGGCTTTAAATACTTTCAGTCACAGGAGGCTGAAGAAGCAACTGCAATGTCAGGAAGGAAAGGAGGGTGGTAATCCTAAATGAAAATAATTTTATTAGGAGAGAAAGCGAGCAGCAGACAGAAGTTCTGAAGAGGAGAAGTTCAAAAAATAAAAGATTCTGCAAAATGCTCTGACCCCCTAGGGAAGCGAAGAAATAAAACTGGGATTTTCGGCTTGATTAAAGTTTGATTTATGAGCTGCTTTTTGTTAACAGCACTGGAACAGAAGGAGGAGAAAAAGGATTTAACTTGTAAGGGAGAAAATTCTTTTGGAAATTGCCTTCAAGTTCATGGAGTTTAAAAAAAAAGTGACAAATGGAATTGTCTTGTAAGTCCTCCCCTTCTAGCTCTTCTTTACTCTCCACTCCCCTCCAATCCATAGTTAGTAATAAATTATAAGTAATAGTGATCTAAAAACATTGCAGCTGCCTAATTTGATGTTTTAATACAGTTCAAGAATAAATAGCTTAATTTTGGGGGCATATCTCCTGTATTTATATAGTGAGCAGACTGACATAGGTGCCCAAAAAATGCACCAGAAGCTCTAGGAGGAGTTCAAAAGCCTTGTTTCTGTAAATGTGGTGTCTTGCACACAGGTAATTACGTGCAGGAGATCAGGAGGTGTGAAAAAAAAATCACAAAGTGCTGCCCAAAAAAGTTCAGTCTTTAACAAATGGAATCCAGATGAGGGAAATGTAGAATAATAAAGAGTTTCTTGTATTTTTCTCCTACTGGGAAGGAACGTGGGTAAAGTTGGGATTGGTAGGGAGTGGTGGGTGGCCCAGATTTCTCCTCAGTGCCTGGAAATATTTGTCCAGCTTTGTTTCATGAAGCTCTTGCCCGAGTTATGTCAGCACCCAAAGAGGGGAAAATAAACTCTTAATTTTTCCTGCTGTCCCTTTCTCTGCAAAATATTAACTGAGGGACTCGTGGACCCAGCAGCTTCAGGCAGGTGCTGCTCCCACAGGTCTGGTTCTCCAAAATGGAGCAATGCTGCCTCAGATCCAACGTGCTAAAAGTCAGCAATTCTTCACGGCACTCAAGGGTTAACAAAAGTGCTGCCATGCCCTATAAGCGATAATGGGCTCACATTGGCTTCCAAATTGAAAGTTACTATTGTAGAATACCTTTTGAAGGTAAATGTAGGAGGAAAATTGCTTTTCAGTTTGAATTGCCTCAGACATTGAAAATTCTGAATTGTCGTAGTAAAAAAATTCAGGCTGCTTGTGCTTTAACCACTCTTCACCTTTCATTTTTAGATGAAGTGCCGAATCTGTGTAAAGTAATTTCACACAGAGATTTTTTTTTAATTTATTTTATTTTTTTCTTTCCACTGAAAAGACATTATAACTTATTGTCCATCAAAAGTTTTAAATGTGGCCATGATAGGATAGATTGGACCACTTCATAAGTACATTAAATATTTTATTGATTTCAGCTGAACTTGAATTCTAAATGGACTCCAAAATTTTATGTTAATAATGAAGCTGTCACTGTGTTAGTTGATAATGTAATTTCATTTATAAACACTCTGACTGTGTATTTGTTAGTAAAATATACTAATGATATGCAGGAGCTGTTGAAAATATTTTACCCCTAACCAAGGTTTCGTAATTCCTAAAAATTTACCTGTGTAAGTCCAACTGTACCCACTTTACTTACACATACTCTGTATATAGCTGAGTGAAACACTGGAGAAAGTATAAATAATGGATTTTGAAATAACTTTTTTTCCTAAAAAATGTTAGTAAATAATGTATATAATTTTATAGAATTCATGAATTCAAAATCACCTTGTCTGTATATCAGCAGATTAACATCTGCCTAAAAATAAAAGGATCTGGACAGGGATGGTATTATGCATGTGTTGACCCAGCAAAATCTCTATTTCACTGTTTCAGCAGAAGTCAGAATGAAATATAAGAGTTCATATGTTAGCCACAGCAAAGCTTTCAATCTGGAAGGCTGAAGTTTGTCTCTGCTAGCTGCTGATGGTGGGCAATAATCCATCAAAGCTGTCAGGAAATCCCAGTTGTGCACAGCCTGCCCGTGGGGGGTGTGGCACTGTCACAACCAGCTCACCTCCTCCAGGGTTACCTGGAGCCAGCCCAGAGGGGAGGCTCAGGTGTGTCTGTGCCTCCTTCACACGGAGGAGCTGATGCCTTTTGGGGCTACTGAAAACAGGGGCCAGACAGAACTAAGGGAATAAAAAGCAATTTATATTTACTGAAGGACATTCAGGTACATTTGGGGCAGACAAAACCCCCCAGGGGCTACACCCAAAAATGGACCACGAGTCACAGATTTTAATCTTTTTATAAGTTTGGTTCATTTGCATATTGGGGATTAATCTTCCAATTACAGCTTCAGGTAATGAAGTCATTTACCCCAAGTTTGCTCCCCAAAACTCCCTTTTGTTTCCATTTTTCAGGTCTGAGGCAGTGAGGTGTCCTTGATTGCCAGCCTGGAGAGGAATTGTTGTGTCTGCCCAAACTGGGAGAGCAGCAGCTCACACTGGGTGTGGAGTTTAGAGTCAGACACTAAAGAACTGCAGGATTACGAATAGATGGAAAATAGAAAAGCTAAAATCCCAAGTCATGGCTCCCAATCCCCTGGCAGTGTGAACAGAGCAGATCTGGGGGTGCCCCTGTCCCCTCTCCTCTCTCAGGCACCTTCCTCTCCCCATCAGAGGGGCTCAGAGCCACGGAACCCCACGGGGCAGGGGAGGCTGGAAGGGAAGAGGGTGCCTGCAGTGCCCCATCCCCCTGAGCTGGGGGCAGGGGCTCCCCTCGCCCAGAGGTGCTCCAGATGCATCCTGGAACAGGTTATAGCCCTGTAAAGAAACAGCAAGTTGTGAGGAGAGAAGAGATTTGAGACATCTAAGATACCACAGTTATGGTGTGTAGCAAATAGTTTGGCATGAAATCAATATTAAATGTCTGTTAAAGACGTCGCGTCTTGGCTGAAAAATCTCAGCAAAGGCTCCCACCACAAGTCTAAAACCGAACTGGTTTTTTGTTGCACGAGTGTGCAGCCACAGTGATAAAATCAGACAGGATAAAAACAAGGTTTGCACACCAGAGGCACACACTAAACCTTCCCTCCCAGCAATGCCCACGTGGAATACCAGCTGGGATGCAGCAACTGGAGCATCTAAATGTACAAATATCAGTGAGTAAAGTCAGTGCTGGAGATTAGAAAGTACAATTTGGAGTCTCCTCTGCATTCAGGGGTTATCTTTATTACAGTGTGGGTGGCAGGGGGCTGCTGCTTGTAGAGATTTGTCCCTACAATCATTGTGCCTTTTAGACAATCTCCCTGTCACTTGGCTGTCTCTGGGCTGTCACTGCACTCCTGGCTGCCACTGTCGAGCTCGTGGAGGAGAAGTGGCTTAAGTACAGCTGATGAGTGTTATCTGTAATTTACCAAGAAAAGCAGAAACTTTCAGGGTTAAAATTCTGCCCTCTCACATATTTTCTGGGTGCTATTTTATTTTTAATGTACTCTTACGAGGTAGCTTTGAAGTCGTTTCACATAAAAGAGCCTCCAGCCGTACTTCTTACAAAAAGCACGTAGACCTCATTTAATCATTCTTTTTATTCCTCTGACTCGAGTGTGATCTCTGTTCCACTCTCACTGATGGAGCTGGCACTTTATCTTCATCCAAATTTAGTCTTGATCTAATTCAACAGAACACACAGCAGAACAGATTCCCAAAGTGGAATAACAGCCACTTAAATATTGTTTAAGCCTACCACATAGAGAGGCAACAATTTCAATTTCTTCAGAATTATGTTACTTCTTCAACAAACATGATTATTCTTCCTCCTCCTTTTTTAGATCCCATCTAAGTCACAGCATGTCCACTGTAGGCCAGAGGTATTTTTATGTGATCATTGCTACACCTTTTCTGTTGGAGTGATTTTTTTATCAGCAGTTTGAGGGATGGGTTTTGGTTTTTTCAAGCAGAAAATGGAATGGTTCTGCTTGGAACATGAGTTACTGAGTGGGGAACTTCACTGAAATTTAGCCTTTTGGATCCAGTGGTTCCCAGACCACGGAATCCTCAGATCTTGTGTATTCCTGCATTTATTTTCATCAGAATGAAATGCAGAGAGCAGCAGAAATGCATTTATTGCTCACTTCTATAGAAATACTGCTCAGCCTGCAGAAGGAAAACGCTCTAAAATTTATTACTGTCTTGAAATTTTGGGTCGGGTGAGAATTGTTACCTTTTCCCATCTACCTCTGTATGAATAGAACTGTAGGTCAGCTAAAGTGCAATTGGATTTAAAAGCTGGGATGTCTTTTTATCATTAGCCAGCACATGAAGTAGCAAAAAGGTCTCCATTACACAGATTCATCTGTGGGAAATAACTTTGCAAGAAACTTTTTTGTTCAAGTGTCCCTTTCCTTTCTTCACTAAGCAGCTTCCTAGAAAGTAAAAGAAAAACATCTTTAAAGCAAAATATGTCCTGGATCAATCAAAAATTATTCTTTGTCATCTAGGTGGTATTTCTTGGTGTGCTTTTTGCTAGGAAGGGCACTTTTCCTAAACTTTTGAAATAAAAAAGAGAAAAAAAAAGTCAAAAGGGCTCCCCACCAAATTTTAGCCATGCAATACTATCTAGTTCAATTATCCTAACATTTTTGTTCCCAAACTTACAAAATGATAAGCATAATAGATATCTTCCTTTTACAAGGATATTCTGCATGAGGTGCCTGTCAAAGCAAAATCACATCCAAACCTGGAGTACTCTGGCCTTCAACCTTTGATTTAGTACAAAGAAGAGAATCACAAATGGTCCCAGAGTTCATAAATTAGCAGCAGCGGTGCTGTCACAATTGTGCCATGACTATGACATGCCATTTCCTCACTGTGATTAACTGTGCTTCACCAGAAACCCATTTTTTCTGTAGAACAAAATGGGAGAATTAAGTTCCCTTTATATTTCACTTAGTTCATTGTGACTTGTGGACTTCAGCCTGTCTGATCCAAATTGGTTAAATGTTAAAGCAATTTTGGCTTCTTTCAGCTCCACTTTCTGCTTTCTGCAGCTGAGGACCGTGAACTCTGTCTTTCCAAAGGGTAAACTCAGTTTTATTTTCTGTTATGTAAGCCAATTTGTGAGGGGTTCTCATAATGTCATGTCTGCAAGGAGATGCCAACGAGTGTCTTAAAATTCAGGCCAAACACGGGGATTTGCTGTTCGTGCTGTAGGATTAATTAGCACTAACTTAGATCTTTTCCAAACGTCCACAATCTACAATTCAAAAAACCAAAAGTCTCATTTACAAATGATCTGAGACCTTAGACAAATTCCACCAGAAGTGTATTTAGACCAGGCATTGGGATTCCTCTGTTGAATCTCTGGCTCTTCCATTGATTCATTATGTTTTACTTAGCCTTCAATTCTTCCTCCATTAGTGGCTGTCATATTGCTTACATTTTTATGGGGGCACGACACCTAATTATTACATTTGGCAAACTCTGACATAGCCAAATGCTTTTTAATAAATAATAAGGTGTTATTGAATGAAAGCATTTCCCAGTTTGGGCAGACACAACAATTCCTCTCCAGGCTGGCAATCAAGGACACCTCACTGCCTCAGACCTGAAAAATGGAAACAAAAGGGAGTTATGGGGAGCAAACTTGGGGTAAATGACTTCATTACCTGAAGCTGTAATTGGAAGATTAACCCCCAATATGAAAATGAACCAAACTTATAAAAGATGAAAATTTGTGACTCGTGGTCCATTTTTGGGTGTAGCCCTTGGGGGGTTTTGTCTACCCCAAATATACCTGAAGGTCCTTCAATAAATAGAAATAGTTTTTTATTTCCTAAATTCTGTCTGGCCCCTGTTTTTAGGTAGCCCCAAAAGGCATCCCAGGAGCCATCCCTGCTGTGCCAGGTGCATCCCTGGAGCTCCTGCAGAGGGATGCTCTCTGTTTGTGTGCTCTCAGCTCCCTGTGCTGGTGCTCTCTGCCCCTCCCTGTGCCCCTGGGCAGCACAGGGCACGTCTGGCTCTGATCAGGATCAGCTCTGCCTGGCAGCAGCTCAGGGCTCATCCCAAACCTCCAATCATTTGGGATCTACCATGTGCTTATACATTACTGCTGATTATATTTTAATGAATGGCAGTGGTCATGCACGGGATAAGCAAAAAATAAAAAACCTCATTAATTAAATTCTTGATAATTTTCATGGCTCTGGCCCTGCAATAATAAAATACTGCTACCTTAGTTATTTCTTCTTAATTGCCCCTGGCTTACAGGTGAATGCACAGAGGATTTACTGTACATGTGCATTTGCAAGCAGTGACTGGAGTTTATATGAGCCGAGTGAAACAAGTAAACTGTAACACATGCAAAAAAACTTTAAAATTTCCAACAGAAAAAGATAAGTTTAAGGGATTCCTCTGGTTTTTGAAAGCACCCATCACAGTGGTGTTTAAATACAAAGCAGATCTGTGCTTTTGGACAGCTCAGATGCAATTTTAGCAGCCCTTTGAGAATTAATTTTGTGCCTTTCCATCTATTCCATACGTAATCTATGTATTCCCATTTCTAGTTAAATATTTTATGCCAGTAGCTTGCACTGGAAACAAAAAAAATGCAATACTGAGGAGAAAAAGAAGAGAAATTTGCTCCTCTCTCTCTGTTCAAGTGTGGAGAATAAAGGAGGAGCCTTAGTCAAATGGATCTATCCTTTGGTGGACATAACAGCCTGGCACTGGCTCTGAGTTCTCTTCTGAGCTTTGCAAATGAAAGTCAGGAGTTCAGTGGAGTATTGCAAACTGCATCAGCTGGGGATTTATAAAGGGAATATATGGCCAAAGGATTCTCCTTCAGGGCTTCAGCTGCTCAGCAAATGTGCAGCCCCGTGGAATACAGAGAGAAGCACAGAAATGTTCAGCAACTCCTAAGTTTTGTTAAAATGGAAAAGAAAAATATTTCAAGGGTAAGCTGAACTGTGGTTTTTTCCTGGATATTTCTGGAAGAATGGAATATAATAACAAAATAAGCTCTATAATGATGACCATTAGAAAAGTGTGGATCAAGTGGTTAAGCTGTTTTGCCATTGTTTACAAATCTCTGGCCTTCTTTTTTATTATCTGAATGACACCTCTGCAATCCTGTAACCCAGAAATAAATCCCTGCCCATGGTAAGAAAGCTGAGGAAATCTCATTGTTCTGAACTTTTTTTAATTGCTTTGGATGGAGGGGAAAAAGCCAATTCAGGCAAAACAAGAATAGTTCTCAGCAGAACTTGTTCTGAGTTTTCTCTCACCTGCCTTAAACCAGAAGTACTATTTAAAAATAAGCCTGTATTAATTGCAGAATCTTCTAAAGTATGGGTTTTTTGGGACTCAGATGGTTTTAAAAGGATGTGAGACGAGTCTGAAAAGTTAGGATGAAGAGATATTTTAGCACATGGTTCATCCCACCTACCTCAGGCAAAGGGCTGTGGGCTGCCAGGGGTTGGAATAATCCTGCTCTCCTCTTCCCTTGGCCTTGTGGTTGCTTTGTTTTCAAGCAATTCTTTAGTTTTAAGTACCTATTCTACTTAAATCTACTCCTGTTTTAAATCTACTTTTCTTTTAGCATTCACAGTCCAATTTATTTTGTATTAAGTTACCTGAAAGCCTCACTTGTTCCCATAAATAAAATAAATTAAAACAGAATCCAAGTTTTAAGTCTGCTTCCTGGCAGTTACTCACTACATTGAAGGCCATGTAATTAATTACTCGGTTTCTTAAGAGACTTGTAATGCTGGATATCTTGATACAGCTGAACTGGAAAAGCACTGTTTGAATTTCTGTCGTTATTGCTGGATTTCTCCCTATAAAAAATCCATACTACAATTATGTATAGTGTTTGGTGATTGCAGATCTGTGGATTTACAGATAGCAATCCTTTCATCACCCAGTTGTGTGTTCCCCAGCACAGGATTTGGAGGTTGTGATAGTTGCCATGGCACCCACATGTGTACCAGGAAGATTGTCAGGAAAGGGTGATTTATGTTCACAACAAACTGAATTAAAAAAAAAAAAAAAAAAAAGTGATCAAAGGTGAGTGGTACATTTTAAGCTGCGTTCCTTAGAAACCAGATTTTTTTTTTTTCTTTTTGGTGTGAGGTCAAAGTTGTGATTCTCCATGCCAGAAAAATGCTGATGTGGAGATGTAATGGCCCGGGCTTGGGTCTGGGTGGAGCTGCAACATCCCTGCTCTGACTCCTCTCCCTGGCTCCAGAACCTCTCACACGGTGCCAAAGCCACAGCCAGGTAAAACTTAATGACATGAGGAATAAATGAAGATTGCTAACAGCTCTCCTCAGAAATAACCCAAAAAACTCATTTAATTGGAATGGCCGCTGGCCCAGCAGTTACAAATCACACTTTTGAGTTCCCTGCCATCCCCGTGGCTGATCCTGAGTGCTTTGGGAAGGAGTCAGAGCTCATTTCCTGCAGAGGGATGGGCAGAGCCAGCCCCTCATCCTCAGCTGTGCCCTCCTGGGGCTGAGGGGAGGCAGCTGGCAGTGCTGCCAGCCCTGGCATTCCCTGCTGGAAGGAGGAGCTGGGATGTGCCAGCCTGGGATGTGCCAGCCTGGGATGTGCCAGCCTGGGATGTGCCAGCAGGGAGAGATGAAATCCAAATCCAAAGCCAGGGGCTGCACAGGGCAGGGGCAGAGCCAGAGGGAGCAGGAACCTCCTCCCTGCTTTAAACTTTTCCTCTTCAAGTTTGCATTCCTTCTTCCTTCCAATTAAGGGAGGTGACCCTTAATTCCAGCTAATTAGGGAGCTTTTGAGATTTGTTCTCCACTGCACATGCCAGATCAGTGCCTTACCTTTGTTGTGAACTCTCATGGATTAATCGTTCCTATTGCACAGTTTAATTACTTCAGTTCAACTCTTATTTACTTTTGACTTCGAATTGACTTTAGGAGTGCCTTTATTTGTATTATGTGACTCTTTAAGGAGAAACTGGAAATGCTGTGATTTTTTTAAAATTTTTTCAGTAAAAATTACAAAATACCAATAGGAAACTTTGATATTATGTGGGTAAACTTGTTTTCTAAGGGATTATAATATGGAGGACTTATTTTTTTTTTATATGTAGGCCAAAGGCTTTTGTACTCACAATTTTCTAATCTTCCTGAGTTGCTGATTCTCAGTTCTAGTTAGTAGTTTTCCCCTTTTGTTTTCATGCTATTTGATCAGGATCTGTTTTCTGATCATCTGGAAGAACTTTCATTTCTAAAAGAGGCTTCTACCTGTGAGGATTGAGATAAAAAGCCTCAAAACATGAATCCTGAAAATGCAAAAAATCATGAAGGCAGAGGTGAATGCAGCTCTAACAAAATGTTCCCTAAGTGTGACATCATGTTTGACCTTTGGATTTCATTTTCTGGAAGTCCTCTGGCTGCTCAGGTTTAAGTCTGGACAATTCTCCTGTGCCATTGGATACCTTTGGTGCCAAAGCACAGCAAATGTGGTGTCAAAATGCACTTTACACAAAAAAAGGGGCAGATGAGCCTCTTCTGGCAGATGAGAAATGAGGGAACACCTGCAGTTTTTCCTTTCCTTCTCTTCCCTGTGCCTTGCTGTCCATCAGGGGAATCCAGGTTTGTGCTGCTCTTTAATTTCAAACTGGTTGTACCAACAGCTGGAGTGAGCTCTGGGCACTTCCCTGGATCTGCCAGCCAGGCCAGGAATCCTGACCCTCTGTAAGAGAAATTAAAATAATCATCTGCATAGCTGACACATAAAATAGTGGTTTGATTATTCTTGCTGTGATTTGATTGTCTTTTACATAGGATTTCGTTTTCTGTCTGGATTCCTACATGTTTTTCAATGGAATGGTGAAATATTTAAGCCTCTGGTTGTAGCTAAAATATTCCCTATACACTTTGCAAAGCATTTTATTGTCCCTATGGCATTATAATGATGCAAAGTTTATTTTGTCTCTAATAAATATGTTATTAACCCATCAATAATAAAAGATTACTGTATATCCTTTTCTAATTTTAACTTGCTATCTTTTGTTGCGAAGTGGAAAGGCTGTTTTTTTTTTCTTTGTTTTATTCAATTTCTTCTCTGCCTACAACCATTTTCTCATTCAGTTTAACATTTACTCAATTTATGCAGTGTCCATCTCCTACCCTGAAGAGCAAGAGTCTTCTACTTAATAAGAAATACTTATTGGCACATAGCTTTGATTCATAAAGAGAATGTTTCCTTGAGAGAGTAATTGGTTTGGGGTTTTTTTTGTCTGCTTACCAAAGGAGCTTATCAAGTTCTTTTACAGAATCCTTAATATTGTTGTTTTTCTTCCTTGAATGTGAATAAGTGCTACAGGCTGAAGGAAAACTGACTCCTAACTTATCTCTCGCTCTTGAAATCAAAAAATGGCTTTCACAAATTGTGAGTTATAACTCTGTTTCCAGAAAAAAAAGAAAAAAAAAAAAATCTATATTGTTGAGTCCTGTAAACAAGATGATCCCTGTGACTGCAAACTGTGTTGGTTCAAAGGCAGCCGGGTCCCCCTGGCCCTTTAGAGAACAAGTCAGCTTGGAACAACATCTAATAATGCAATGGAGTTAGAGGTCAAATTTGTTGGGCTTACAGTGAGAAAATATTTTAGAGGCTGATGTGCTGATGGTCTGTCAATATTAGGAGTGGAGTGGGAATCAGGTAGACAAATCTAGTGGGTATTTGTCTAATTAGCAGTGACCTGTATTAAAGCAGAGCTGCCTGAATTAAATTAGTCATTGCTTATCTGGTACTAACTTTCTTTCTATCTGAGAATCTGGCAAATCTCATCTAGAATGCTAATTCCATTCTTCTGTCTTTTCCTCTGAGGTGTCTTTTCATTTAATAATGAGTTCCTTCATTGTTTTTAAGTTTAGAACAGACCCCCTTTTTTGGGGGGGGTTATCTTTTCATTTCTGCACTGAAATATGTAAATAGTTCTTTTGAGGGAGAGGTGGGTACTTTAGGTAGTATCAGATCTGTTGCCTTCAAACATAAGAATAAAATATTAAATATCAAGGTAGCATCTGAAAACTTCTCTGTCCCAGGAGATTTTAAAAATTGATCTCCAGCATTTAGCATCCTCCTGTTTTAAACCTAAACCTCATTTTTGGGGAGTTTTATGCTGCCACTGGCTGTCCTTCTCCCTCTTGGGGTTAATAACGTCCCTTTGCTTTCATAATCTGAGTTTATCTTGAGCTGCTGACCACCCAAAGTTTGAGCAGCTTTAGGCTCAGCTTTGAAGAAGAAATGACTGTTGCTCATCAAGATGCCTTGATACACTGGCAAGGAAATTAATATACAAGGGTAGAAGGGATTACAGGCAGAGATAGAAGGATTAGACTGTGCACTAGCAGCGAGACTTGCTGTAAAACTGTTGCTTCAGGCTTTTGTTTATTATTTGGAGAAATTCTATTTAAATGCAGATTAGATTTTCTACCTAGAAGTACAACTTAGTCTTTGTTTAGAAACTCCACAAAGAAGAATGAACACAGTTCTTGTTTTCATTTCTTGGTGAACTCTGACAGTCACGTTGTTTATCCTGTTATCTGGATCAGATATGCAAGCTCTGGATACAGGAGTTTCAGCAATTTGTTTAGAGACCCGGGTTTAATTAATCAGTGTAAGATTACCAAATCGCCTTGGGATGAAAACCTGTGCCTGAGAAGTTGTAATTGGCCACTGACTAAACAGAAGGGCCCAGCTCTGCACTGGGTGTTTGGAGAGGAGGGCAGAGGCAGGAGGGAAAAAAGGCAAAGAAGAAGAAACAATCGGTGAATTAGACAAGGAGATTTTGTGGCCTGAAACCTTTTCATTCAGTAAACAACTTAATTTTTTTGTATTGCTGCACTTTCTGTAATCAATCACCTCGTGAAATGACATTTCGTCTTCGTTAGAAGTAAAAATGGAATTAAAATGCTGCTTTAGCAGTGCTGATGGGTTCATGAAAAGTAGTCTGGAAACTCTTACCTTTAAATAGAGTCCTAAATACTCAAGAAATTATTCTTTTGCATATTGCAGACTTGCCATAAAAATACCATAAAAATTGAAGTTAAGGAAATATCCCAATCACTTCCCTTGGGTTTATTTTTATTCCTTTTATTCGTCTTGTATCTTGTCAGCACCTCTCCAGCAATCCTTACTGATCTTCTCAAAATTAAGATAAATTGATAATTAACATCGCTAAGACAACTTTTTGGTAATCATCTCATTTTTCTGTGAAAAAAAAAAAAAAACCAAACAAAACCCCACATGCCATACTAAAAACACTGATTTCAAGGGATGTTTTCATTTCACCTATTTCTTCCTCCCCAGCATAACTTGTGACTTATCCACCAAGTTTCAGGACAGAAAATCCACAAAATGATTGGCAGGAACTGTCACTGGGATTCATGCACAGCAGCAGAACTGAAATATGTTCCAGGATTTGAGATTTTGACCCAATTTTAGAAAAACATGGATAGTTTGAATTGTATAAGTGTATCTATATTGATATAAAGGTGACTTGGTTTTTGTCTAATGTATCAGATGGCAGCCAGATATGGCTGACTGGAAATCAGGAGTGTTCTCTGAGCAGATTTATTTCACCAAAGATAAAATAAATTCAGTAATTTTATATTGATCATTTAGCATGGAAATAACAAGCCAGTGTAATGCATTTAACGTGGTGTAATGCTCATGGTGAACCATTTGGCAAGGTAAGATTTTAGTATTATCAGGTTCATAAAAACTTGTCTTTTGAGAATATAATGAACATTTCTCCATTTGTTCTGAAGTGGAGAAAATATGAAGATCAAGTCCTTGCTTAAAGGAGGTTGTTGAAACTTTTTGCCTCATGGCATTTTAGGTGCCTTGTGGCTTTTTTGTTCCTTTATTTCCTTTGGGTGGACAAGCTAAAAGAGCAACTAAAATGAAAAAAAAAATTATTCACAAGATAAAGAACTCTGGATGAATAATTTACAAGAAGTAACATATTCTTGAGAGCTCACACACTCCATTCAAAGTATCACAGCTATTTAAAAAATCTGAATTTATACAAAATTTTTCTCTGCTGCCCCTTCAGGGAGCCAGTTGTTTTCCCTCACTCATTTTTGGTAATATGATAAGCTGTGCATCAAATAAGTCAGGGAAAAAAAATGTATCTATGATGAACAATGCTTGTGTGGTGAGTGACAGAATTTGCCATATATGCCAGAGGAGAAAGTTCTGAATCCCAGAGTTAGCAGTACAGGAATGTCACATTCTGGTATCATACTGAGCCAGTGGATGGACTGAAAGGTAATTAGTAGAACAGCTTATTTTCCTTTAATCATCATTTCATCATCATCATCATTTCACAGTCACTCCTACTCTCAATCTATATCGGATATTTTTGGGTTTTTTTGAGAGTTTCTTGTAACACTCTATTAATTGACTGGAATACAGCAATTACCAGCTTTGATTTGAATACGTACATGAATCTGTGTGTTCTGGCCAATGTTCTTTTTATACTTATTTTAATTTTTGACCATTTCAGGCAGGTTGGCGGGACCAGCAAAAGTTATGAGCTCTAACTTTAGTTGTGTTCTAGTTGTGAACGTTTTGTAACAGTTTTTGGGTTTTGGGGTTTTTTTGTTTTTTTTTTTTTGTGCTGGAGAGAGAAGCCTGCATTCAGGATTACTTACTGTGAGCCTGTGGAACTTTTGAAGCAATTGCATCTAAAAATCTTTGGACAAATGGCCTTTCTAGTGGGTACTTCGAGTCCAAATTAGGAATTGCAGTTTGCTGAGCTGCCCTTGGGGTGGCCAGCACCTTGTTACTCGTGAAGATGGAACCTGGAAATGAAAAGCCTGGCATTAAAATCTGATGGACCAGAACTCCTTTGGAGTGCACCTTGCTTTCCCCACTTCTCTTTTCTCTTTCATGAAAGGATTTTTTTTTCTTTTTTTTTCCCCTTCTTTTCTCTGGAAGATGAGAACATGACCATTCACTTCAGAGCTCTTATCCTTCAAGTGTAGGGGCCAAGTGCAAAACTCTTTTGTTGGGAGTTGGATGCCCCTTCTTCTCCTCGTGCTTTGGAGCTGTCCTCAAGCCCATTTACACGTAATTATATCGATCTAATCTCTACTCTCACCAAATGCCAAGCTCCAACCCATTTTTATGTGTTTCTCAGTTCCTCTGAAGGGCCTTTCTTGTGCAGAGGGGTGAGAGCTCATCCAGGGAAATTTGGGTATCGTGGCTGAAGCTTCGGTGCTCGTCCAGCATCCCGGAGTCACTGCCCTGCGTGGAGCCCGGGGAATTCTCAACTTTCTGCCAACTTCCTGAAATCCGTTTGTAAAATCCCTTTTCTGTGATCACACATCCCAGAGGGTGATGGTGCTGGAGTTAGAAAGGGAGAGCAGATTTGCTGCTCTCAAAAGTATTGCCCGATTTCTTTCTGTCCCATCGTGTTCCCTCCTCTTCACCATCAGTCTCTGGACTTGGCTCGTTCCCTAAGGAAAGGAGTGTTCAGCCTGGGGACTGCAGCCTGTCCCTGGAGCTGGGGAGAAAAGGGTAAAACACAACAGAAACACGCAGGGAAAACACGCTGAAAAAAAAAAAAAAAAAAATATAAAATCACTCCTCAGGCAGGGCTAAGAACAGCACAGTTCTGAGAAACACTGATGTAGGTGTGCATTTCTCATTGTATAAGGGCCAGTCTATTTTAACTATTTAAAATAATGAGATTTTACAGTGGGAACAGTTGTAACTAGAGTCCAGTCCCTTTTAAAAGTGAATTAAAGTTTGATTCCGAGAAGCACTTTGAGGAATTTCTAGAATTGGTTTACCACGTAAAATTTTATGAAATCGTTACATTTTATTACATTACAGTTAGTGCTGGATTTTAAGATATATCTTTTGGAAAGTTTTGGCACTGTAAAAAATCATCAAAGCACATAAAATTCTCTGATTTTTAGCGGTTTATTAAAATAATGAGCTCTTCATCATGGGAAGTCTATTTAAAGTGTATTCATGGCTTTTTGATGTTCTATTTGGTTACATTTAGCAATGATAATG
Source organism: Acridotheres tristis (assembly GCA_037013685.1). Lineage (NCBI taxonomy): Eukaryota > Metazoa > Chordata > Aves > Passeriformes > Sturnidae > Acridotheres > Acridotheres tristis. The sequence continues at coordinate 18,280,669 of CM072889.1, forward strand.
AAAGACAGCTCTTCAATATTCCTGTATTTTGTTGTACATTTCGAAATGGGCAACACAGCTCTTTGGGGGAAGGGGAAAAACTGAATTTTTGCTCTCATGTTTGCTCATTTGGGTTTCTTTGAATGCCAAGGACATCATCCCCTTCTCCAACAGGTATGCTTTGAAAACATTATAATATAATATAATATAATATAATATAATATAATATAATATAATATAATATAATATAATATAATATAATATAATATAATATAATATAATATAATATAATATAATATAATATAATATAATATAATATAATATAATTAATATAATATAATTAATATCCAGTGCCATAGAGTGTAAAAATCTGGTTTGAATTATCTCAAGTTGGGCATTCAGAAATAAAGGCATAATGGAGGCTGCATAAATTTGCTACATTTTTTAATTCCTCAGTTTCCCAGATGCAAATGGCCTCAATAAAGCAAATAATGCAGGTGGGATTTTATTCATATTCGTGAAGCTTTTGATTGTGCTGTGAAAACAACAGATACCAGAGGAAATGAATAAATCTGCATTCAGCACATGGCTTTGAAAGTATTAATTAAAAAGGTGTATGGCCACATGCTGATTAGAGTAGATAAAGAGAAATATTGAATAACTACTTATTCTCTGAACTGGGCCCAAGGGTCCTATGAGAAAAATAGTATATGATAATTTAATTAAAGTTTGCATCAAAACACATTTACACAAGGGAGCTGAATAAATATTGCAGAGTTTGCACTTTGTAACTCTCCAGTGCTTCCCTGGAAATGTTGGATCCCTTTGAGTGCAGAGGTTCTTCAATGGGACACCAGGTCCTGATGAGACACTTGGTGTATTCACCTCACTGAAGGCCTTAGGTTCAAGGCATTCATAGGATAAATAAGTATTTGAATCAGGAAAAGAAACCCAACCAAACTAACAAATATTGATTGCAGCACGTTTGGAAGCACAATTCAATTCTGGGTATGATAGAAGAAAGGGGGAAAAGGGAGCTGGGATGTTCTGAAGAAGTCATCCAGATAAGCCTACATATTTATAAACATTTGAGCACTGATATTAATTGTTATATCAGTATATAAGACCCTCTGTAAAATATCTAGGCAGAGCTGAGTGAGTTTTTTATTTCCTGGACAGGTCTGGACTGCTCACTATTTTTTTTTTTCCCTGGAGAAATTTGATTATTCAAGTCCTGAAGCTGCATATTTACTCAGTGTAGCAAGACCAGGAGCAGGGAAAGGGCTCTGGTGTGTACAGAATGAGGAGACAAGTACATGAAGGGATGGATAAATGGAGTCACAGTCTGATAGAGAAGGGGCCATGTCCAGTCTAGAGCAGGAGGGGGAATTCTCCCTGTGCTGAAGCTCAGGACAAAACAATAACTGGCTGAAATAATATTAGTTCGAATATTGACTATGATGCCATGATCAATTGTTTCATTTCGAGTGTTTCTGGGCTTTACAATAAATCTCCAAACCCCTGTTACAGTCACAGTGGTGCCACATTCATGACAGTATCTTTGTGCTTTCCAATTCCAGTGGGTAATGGACTTATAACTACAAAATCTATTTGATTTTTTTCCTATTGTAATAGCACCCGAAACACGTTCTCAATGCTGCTATATCAGCTTGCTTCTGTAATTCAGATAATATATAGATATATAGCAAGTGTTGTGTGACAGAGCAAGAGAAAGGATCTGTGAGTGTGAAAAGGAAAGAAAAATACTCAGTGTCAGGAACCTCCCTGTTTGGGGAGTTGGAGTCAGGGGTTTGTTATTTGCTTGTTTTCCCCCCAAGACTTTCATGTCCTTTACTGCAGTAGCTCTGCAGATATTCCAGTTTCATCTTCCAGCATTCCAGTCAGTGGGAGGCTTTTTCCCAGCCATGATAAATTATTCTCTGTCAGAATCCAAATCTGCCTTTTCAAGTCTGATCATTTGTGATGAATTTATTCTGTTAACATGGGCTTGAATAGAAGCAATAGAGGATAATAAATTAACTTTGAGCATATTAATGACATCTCCAGACTATGGGTGAGTTAAGGAATAAATAGATGAAATAGTTTCAATAACAGACCGGTGAACACTTAGTCAGCAGTTGACTGGTAACTTTTAATTTAGGTCCTTTTATGTCCTATGCTTAATTTAAAACCAGAAAGATGTGAAGCAGCCCTTTGGAACACAGGCTGAGTTCAACCTCCTCCTGCCACCCCCAGCACTGTAGGAAAGGTGGTTGTGAAATGCAGGTTGCTGAAGCTCGAGGAACATCAGCTTCAGAAATTCAGGTTTGGACCCTCTCAAAAAGAAATCTGTGCCAAAAGTGGTGACAGCTTTCTCTACGGCATCTGCCAGAGCAGCACTTAACCCAGACTTAAAATATCCTTTCTGTAGGACTTAAGAAAAAATAAACATAAGTGATGGGATTTTGTGGGTTTGCTCTTATGAACTAGAGATTAGGTTAGTTCAAGAACTTTCACTCCTAGCAAGAACTGCTGGGATTTATTTGGTTACCTTCAATGTGTGTCTGCCCTGGCCAGGATTTCAAAACCACACTTTCAAAAGAGCTCGAGGCTGCATGCTGAGCTTTAGTGACTTTGTAAGAACTGATTTTTCTTAAATCTGATCCTAAAGGTGCCTCTGTCCCATGCAGTAGAGAAATGGCTGATTGAGGCTTATATACTAAAGGAGGTGATAAGCTCCCTGACAAGTCTGATTGCTAGTTTTTAACCTTGCTAAATAATATATGTTAGGCTTTTATTAGCTTAAGCATATTCATGCCAAAGCTTATCAAACAGGAGTGAACATTACATTTTTTGCAAAGACAGCCATGGTTCAATATATAAAAATATGACTATAAGGAGGGTTGAGTCAAAACTTGACACCTACTCTGAGAAATTTGAAGGTCAATAAATTTATATCTCTCCTCAGAATCCTTCCACAGACACACATAGACTGTGTGTGGCTATAAGGAGGTGTTTATATAATTGAGTTTATAAAAGCATAATTTAAAGATCAACCGGTGTGTTTGTTTCCATTTTAAAATATTTCCATCTTTGAAGTAATGAAGTTTAATTTCATGAACAATTGGATACCTCACGCAGTTTAACTTAATACCCCCACAGTTTTATATTTGTTATGCTCCAATTAATAATAATAATAATAATAATAATAATAATAATAATAATAATAATAATATTTGCCCTGTTTTCAAGCATCACAGTCCTCATGGCTGCAGCCACAGGACTTTTCCTGACAGCTGCTGCAATGGGCTGACAGGATGCTGTCAGCAGCTGCTCACTTCCATTCTCTTGGCTGATCTTCCTGACACTAAAATCTTCCAGAATAATCACAGCTATCACTGTTTCCTAACAGTGTCTTTTAAAAATTATCCATGCTAGGAGAAAATGTTCTATAAAGAATTGTGTCAAGTGTTGATCTGGCCTAAATTATTCCCATCGTTTTTCTGTTGTCCAGGGGCTGATGGAATCTTCTGTTTTAAGGAAAACCCCACAAGTTTAGTAATGCTGCTGGCTAAAATTCCAGTGTTTTTATATTTTAATTGAAAATTATTCTGGAGAACATACATATATATATATATATGCCACAAAAACTGAATAGTTGGAGAAGGCTCATGTGAGTGAGACGAGGAACTTCCAATCAAAGAGCCAAACTTCAGTGGAGAACCTGGTAAGAAGGGGATGCTGAGGAGCTGTGACAGTATTGCCTCATCAGGATGCTGCCCAAATTTCTGGAGGTGCCAGCAGTGCCTGTAAAGGCCCAATTAGGAAGTTGGAGCCATCTCAATCAGTCATTTTGAACTCTCAGGTAAATGCTGGAAGCTGCAGTTTTTCAGGAATCCCTTTTCTTGTTCAAATGAGGCTCTGAGCTGATGTGCAAAGATTGCTCCGAATCATTCCGAGCCACGCTCCCATGCCTGACTGGAGCACAATGAGGTTTGGATTATGCTGCTTTAAATTATCACCCATTTGAAGTCATTTTCTTTATAAAACAAGATTAAAATGACTGTAATTCAAAACATTTTACCTCAAATTGATGTGAAAATTGTAGCGTTCATATTATTTCCATTTTTCAATTTGACAAAACATTTCACTCCACATACAAGCTTTTCTGTGTTGTCACTATCTTAACAGTGAAAATACGAATTTTACTCTGTGCACTTCACTCTTTCCTGATGTGTCTTATTTCTTAACACTACTTATTTAAGTTTTTGAAAGCATGTCTTTCTATAGATTATTGTGGTACCTGGGGGAAATATAAACAAATTTAGGAGGTTTGCTTACCTCCTTTTCTAACCCACACAATAACAGTTTATAACTTCATATTGTTAAGTTTGTTCTCTGGTCTTCCTATGTGCCTGATGGCTGGAAAAGTGCTGATGAATAAGCAAAGCAAGGAAGACATTGAAGTTCTAGTTTAATGGAATTGAAACTCAGATTATTTACCTGAAACTTCCTTTAATTTGCTTTCATATTGATAGCACAGGAGAAATTTCTCTGCATTAATTTTCCTCAAAACTTCATATCTCTGAATGGAATCATGTAGGGAAAGAATAGTCTTTTCCTCAGAAGTTTATTTCATAGACAGGGAGTATTATCAGTAATACTTTTTTTAAAAAATCCAGTAAATTCTGAGTACCTTACTTGAGTTCCCCATAAAAAGGATATTTGTGTCATCTCAGAGAGAGTTCTTTTTTTCAGATTTCTTGAGGAAACAAAGAGCAGAACGACACTGAAAAGCACTGGAAAATCAAGTGACTTGCAGAAGTCCTTGTCTAAACTATTGCCAGTGAGATTTACAACTGCAAAGTTCCTGGCCTAAAAATACAATTGCATTTATTTTTAAGTCACACTGTGTTCGACCAGAAGTGCAACAGAATGCCAAACCTTATCACTTAAAATAATAGCAAGGCTCGTGTCAGCTCTCAGACCCTCCAACTCTGCCACAGAGCTGCTTTTGTGTGCTCAATCTGCAAAGGATAATTCATTCCTTACTAGGGGGTATGATTTCAAGAGCTGAAAGCTTTAACTAGTACATATGTATAGGGTAGATTTAAAGTGATTATGGAAATGTCACCGCAGGACAATGCATTATTAGCAGGCCCTCGTATGTTGTATGCTGTCCCCTTATGTTTGCTGATAATTAAAAAGCAGATTGGGATGTCGTGGTGAGAATGAGTGCAAAATGTCCCTTTTATCATTTGCAATAAATATGAAATAGTGGTCTTGCTGTATCCTTCAGTGGTTGTTCTCTTTGCGTTGGTGACAAATGACATCTTTCTCCTTGTAATGTGCCTGCAGGGTTAAATGACTTTATTATTATTAATGAGTCATTGCTCCAGCTGCCCAGAAATACAGGGAGTAGGAAACATAAGAGATTTAGACCTAAGTAATTACAAATGTAATTATTACCTTTCAAATTTCATTTTTACAGCAATCACAAGGTTGTTAATCAAACATGGCCCTTTCCATGTGCTCACACTTTTTTTGGAGCCTTTGTCCCAGGGATGAGCAGCTCCGTGGCTCCACCGAGGGTAGTTTGGTGGCAGATTGACAAAGTGGTCTTGACAGAAAACTGCTGTGAAAAAATTGGATGGGAGCTGTTGTGTAGCCATCAAGGAGGCTGTGCTTGAGAGGGTTTTCCTCTTGGAAAAGCTCCTGAGCTGCAGCCATATGGAGCAGAGTGTCCTCCTGGGCAGCACCAGGGCCATCCCAGTGTCCTGGGGAGAGCTGCAATATTGGAGTTTTATTTCCTCCAGCCTGCCCTTCCTCAAGGTTGTTGCTGGGCATGAAGGGATCTAAAACACACAACAGAGCCAGCATGCTGCTTTAGGGGAATTAAAAACCATGGCCTCTTACCCTGGAATATTTATCCCCATTACTCATAATTATGGATTTGTAAGTTTTGAGGTGGAGCATGAGCTTTATTCTCCTGCAGTCGTGGCAGGAAAGGGGAATAGCTGTGATTATTGTTGGGCCATGTTGTGGGTGCTGTGAAATATAAGCAGTGCTCTTTCCCAGAATCATAACCTGGACTGATATTTATTGTGAAATGTAAAATCTGAGGGATGGCTTTGGAGAAATGAGAACATTTCCATTCAATAATGCCATTTCTTCATAATATTAAGGATCCTCATATTTTAAAGAAATAAGTGAAGATGAATTGAATAGAGAAAATGGGAACTACCAGTTACCACGTTTTATACCCCCAAATGTAATGTCAATCAGCACTGTCACAAAGCATTTGAATTTTGAAACTATTTTTTTGATGGGAAAATTGTTTTGTCAAAAAAACCCTCAGCAAGCTTTATTTATATATTCAACTGGAATTAATTAATATTGTTGATGGTCCAATAAAATGTAATAGCTATCAGCACTCAAAAAAGTATAGTGTGTTACATAGATATCAGCATAGGTGATTATTTTAAATATGTTTAGAAGTATTCTCAAATAAATAGGGTATTCATAATAAAAAAACAACTTTTTTTTGTTAATATTCTAATAAAGAAGTATAGGTTTGTTTGGTTTGATTTTTTTTTCCTTGAAATGCAATTGGATTCACCACAAAAGGTACAGAATATTTTTAGACTGTTGTAGGTTTGTTTTGGTTGCTGCTCTAGTGGTCTTTGACTTTAAATTTCTGTTTGTGTATATCTGATGAAAACACAATTCAGAACAACTTTTATTGGCTGTCTTTTAAGTTATCACAGGAGATATGTGTTTACTAGCTCACTGATCATTTGGGGTTTTTATGACTCCCTTTTGAAAATTAATGTTTCATTAAGGTGTCTGAACCGTGACCAATTGCCCACAGTGGTTCAATTACTTCATTTAAAAGATTATTTTTTTTTTTTAGTATTCTACTTTCCATCAAACTTTTGTTTATTTTTTACTATAAAGTCAATAAAAATGAAGACACAGAATGAGAGACTGAAGTGAATAGAGGGTGTTAAAGACATTTGAGGTGTTTTTTCCGACACCAAACCTTGAAGGAGCTGCTGTGTGTGAAACCAGATCTTTGTTCTGATGTATCAGAATTTTTGATTGATGTACCTGATTTTTTTGATTACACACCCTAAGCTTAGGAAATGTATTTTCTTCTGTTTCCACACCAAAGTGAGTTTATGTAGATTGCACAGGGATTCTTAGTTCTCTTTATGAATCTTTGCTCTTTTGGGATATTTAGTGATTTTTAGTAAAATCAATAAGCTGTCTTTTCTTCATGGACACACGTGATTTTATATGAAACTTAAATCTGAAAAACTAGATATAGTGTTATATTCTGTGTCAATGATTCCTCTGAAAAGTGACAGCTGAAGCCCTTTTTTATTCAGCATATTTTGTAGGATGTTGTGTTTATTACAGGAATTTTCCAGCAGTAGCAGAGTTTGATGTGTATCACTTAAAATGCACAGTCTTTGCAGTTATGGGGGAAAAAAATGCTAATTTCACTCTTTACTATTTTTCCAGGTCGAAGGTTATTGCTGGAGGATAAACCATTTTTCACTATATAGTTTCACCTTGTTTAATTGATTTGAATTTGAATTTATATTCCATGTTAAATAATGAACCATGTATTAATAATTAAGAAGGTTCAGTACAAATGGGAAGCAGTTAATTAAATATTAAATAAAGCACATTGTATTAGCCAGTATTGTAATCAATATACTAGATTTTTGGTTATCCATTTTAGATTGTCATTATTCTTTACTAGTTATAGTTAAAATTCTCATTGAAAACTCAATATACACTTTATAGGCCAATATATGCAGCCTTTGCAAATTACTTTTTTTGTTGTTTTTTCCATAAATATCAGCAAAACATGGACATAAAAGATGAATTCTATTGGACTGTTAGAGCAATAAGGGTCACTGCCAGGTACTGTCCTACAGCTCTGCCACACCCATGTTCATTAGGCTGAAAAAAAGAGTTTGCAGGAGGTTTGGAGACTTGGTTTTGTCAGATTTTTGGTTTTGTTTTTGTCCTTTTTTTTTTTTTTTTTTAATTTTGTATGAAATTTCTTTCTGTGGAAAACAGTAATTGTTGAAGCTGAACTTTTTACAGGAGCTTTGCCTTTGGACCATATCTTGGTTATGATTAATACAAGATTGAGGCTCTAGTCAGAATAACAATGAAGTAACCAAATGAAAGATTAATGTGCTTTATTTGTGGGGCTATTGTTTGTGAGGCAAAGATTCACTTCACAAGTGCAGTTAATGAGACAGGAATTACCAGAGGCTGATTCTCATGCCTCCATTTCCTCTCTCCCTCACCAACTTTCCTTGGCCATCTTCAATAATGTTGAATTCATCCTCACACCTCATCCTACCATTTGGATTTTATGAGAAGTATTTTTTTTTCTGATTAAATTCAAATTAAAACCACTGCTGCTAGGATATAAACTGTGTTCACTGGAATGGAAGCAGAGCTGATTCTTGCAAGTTACCCAGCACAATCTGGCAAGCCTGGGTAGCACAGGAAGATGTGATTTCCCTCATGCCTGTTGATTCCTCAGTCAGAACATCTGGAGGATCAATCTTCCCCTGATTTCTCACAAGCAAAGCAAGCTCTGTGCACGCAGCTGAAAATCAGAGAGTGGTGTGTCCTACTTGTTCTTTGAACAAAAAGGTTCCAAGGCTAGAATTTAAGTAACTCTTTTAGGTTTTTAATTTATTGAGACGTATACAGGAAATAAAATATTCATAGGGAACTCCTCCCAAAGGCATTTTATTATTAAACCAAAAAGCTAGAGTATATTACAGCAGCACTCATTTAGGGTTTCTACATGCGAGCTTCTTCCTCCTGACCTTATTAAAGTAACCCAGTTTACACTAACTACTATTCCTCCCTCCCTTTTTTATTGTTAATGTCATTTCTGTTCTCCTCATGTGGTGGAGACTTCTAAATGATGGTTCTCCAGTGGCCACTTTTGGTCACCAGGGTAATCCCGGGCCATCATTTCCCCACATTATGCTCGAATTCCTGCTTAGATTTAGCGCCACGTTTAGTAAATACACATGGGCAGCACGTGGTGGAGGGGCCTGAGCCGTTCCTGAGGAACTCCTGGCTGACATGAGGAGTTGGGGTTGTCATCTCCATCACTCTGGAGGGTCCCTGCTGAGCAGAGAGCGCTGGGAGCTGCTTCATCCCAAACGCTTCAGTAAACGAGAGGCACTTCTGCCTGCTGACAGAACAGTGCTGGCACTGCAAGCCATGTATTCATATATGTGCTGTGTTGTGAAAATATGAAAAATAGCTCAGCAATGGCATAATTATGGGCAATTTGCTTAATTGCTTGCTAATTGTTGCTTGCTTTATTATGAAACAAGAGTGCTCTAAATGTAACACTGGATGGTTTGCATCCAAAATGTGTCAAATTCAAAACTGGCTTTTCATTAAGTCTTCAGCTATATGGCTTTAAAATTCAAGCACTCTCTATTCTGTGGTTTAAGTTTTTTCTTTTTTTTTTTAAATTCTTTTTTTTTTTTTAATTGGTTTGGAAATTTTCTTTGCACAGTTTCTGTGCCCCTAAACCTACATTGGTATAGTGCAGTCTGGTGGTTTCTGAACTTCTAATGAATCTGAGTACTTTGCTAAGGAGAGCATTTACAAATGTCTTTTGAGCATTGCTACACACGTAGATAAAGGTGGAGATCTTTTAAGGCTTCTCCAGGAGTTGATGTTCCTGACTGTCCAACCCTTAGAGAAGCATCTTCCTGTCAACACATGCATTTGGATTTTTTCTCTTAAGGGATATGTACAGTTCTGAAAGTTTGGCCTTTTGGAAAAGCTACTCTCTTTTTCAACCAATATATCCAGAAATGAGCAGAAGGTTAGACTAAAAAAAAAAAAAAAAGTTCTTTCCAGCCTAATCTCTGTGATTCCATGGTGCAGGTGATGACTTTGATGGCAGAGGACAGAACCAGCCCTCTTGAAGTTCTTTCAGGAGTACATGTCTCTTTCAAGGCTGCAGGTAAAGAGCAGAAAAAAGTTTTGTCTATGCACCAAGTATGTGCTTCAACGATCTCACAGGTCTTTTCCAAGCAAAATGATTCTATAATTCTAACTTTTCAGCACTCTGAGACTGCTGGTGACATACTCACACCAACAGCCTGTCTCCCTCTGTGAATTTCCCATGGGAAACAGTCTTAAAACTGGAACATGATATTAAACTGGAAACACCAAAGTATCGTGCCACGTATTTTGTGCACTGAGAAGGAGAGTAGAGCTGTCGAGCTCTTCAGTTTTTATCTCTAAAAAGCAAAGAGGACAATCAACATTTTTATTTACTACCTCTAAAATCCCACGCAGTCTTTATAACCATAGGAAGTCTCTGATCAAAACAAACAAGGGAAAAAAAGGTATTTTTTTGTAGCTGTTTTGATTGAAGGATAGCTGTCTGGCAAGGCTGGACTTTTTCTTGAGCGAAGGTAAATATTCTTACTTGAAAACTGTTTTGACCTATAAATGATGAGACTGTGGAACAATGAAGAAAGTCTTTTAACTGTTGTGCTTTTAGTTATATTTGACAGTTCTGATCTAAACATTTCTTAAGAGCTGACAGACAATTTCTTTTAAAATCTTCTTAGTTCTGCAGACAATTAAAAATAAAAATTCATTCCTGGAGTTCAAATCAGAGTGCTAAACTCAGATGTGCATTAGTGTGATCTATTATATATGAATTAAAAATTCTCTTTTTGTATTATTTGTATGTCATGTTTGAAGAGTCTCCATGTAGTATGGGAAAAAATATCTAAAATTGAGAGTTTATAACTGAGTGAAGTAAGAAATTAGTCAGACTGCTAAGAGTTCAATGGAATGTATTCTTTATTCATAATACATGGGGAATATGCAAACTCTTATTTCCATTTATAAACCTGTCAAGTCCTATGTGAGAAGATGGTACCAGACACTGAATTTCACTTGCAAGAACCATCATTTCTTCTGAAAATATTCAGAGACAGCCAGAACTTTTCTCTTCCTTGATGGGTAGAGGCAGGTGTCAGAGGTGTTTCCTTCCCCTGATTACTTATCAGACTATGCAGAATAATCACCTGCACTACTACTTTGGAATGAGAGAGAAAGGCTCAGAAAATTTGATTGTCACCCTCATCTGGAATGACTTTCAAAGAAACCAAATACAGGGAAGCTTAAAGAGGAGCAGCCAGGAGGTGCCGTGGTCAATTTGCAGAACCTCTGATGGACGACCCCTTGAACACTGGAATTCCCATCTCCCACAAGCGTGGCTGGAATGCCATGTAAGGAAAATAGAGAATGAGTTTGACAAAAGGAGGGGAAAAAAAAAAAAGATAATGCTCAGTGATTATTCATGCAGAAATTTTCCTACAGTTTGCTCTAGTTTGAGTTGTTTTCCAAGAGTCGTTGCTTTGTGGGTGGGGAAATTGTTTGTTTGTTTGACTTAGAAAAGGGTTTTTTTCACAGTTAAGGAAAACTGTATATTTTACATGGCACCATAAACTCATTCATAACCATAACCATAACCATAGCACTGATGGAAAGCAGACTCTGACAACAATATTGAAACAAGATTGAAAGTAAGATTATGACTTTTACAAAAGACGTTTCTTCTAAACAATCCTGCACTGCCAGACTTTTGTATTAAAAAAACCCAACTTAACACCAAAATAATTTGTATTTATTTCTTAGGATTGTGTCCAGGATAGTTATAAAGTTTTGGGGTTTTCTTTCTTGTTTTTTTATTTGTTTAGGGGTTTTTGTTTGTTTGAGTTTTTCCTTTCCTTTCCTTTCCTTTCCTTTCCTTTCCTTTCCTTTCCTTTCCTTTCCTTTCCTTTCCTTTCCTTTCCTTTCCTTCCTTTCCTTTCCTTTCCTTTCCTTTCCTTTCTTTCCTTTCCTTTCCTTTCTTTCCTTTCCTTTCCTTTCCTTTCCTTTCTTTCCTTTCCTTTCCTTTCCTTTCCTTTCCTTTCCTTTCCTTTCCTTTCCTTTCCTTTCCTTTCCTTTCCTTTCCTTTCCTTTCCTTTCCTTTCCTTTCCTTCCTTTCCTTTCCTTTCTTTCCTTTCCTTTCCTTTCCTTTCCTTTCCTTTCCTTTCCTTTCCTTTTTTCATAAAACTAAAAATCAGATTAAAATATCTCTTTATTAATAGAATAAGCAAGGCTGTAATTTTAGCAATACTTTTATTCTTAACGTGGTAACGTGTTCCAAGTCTCCAGGTTGGTCTGGCAACATGTGGCACAAAATTACTGTCCTGATCTTTGAAAGTATGTGGAGAGTGTTTTATGTGTGACCTTTTTTCTTCCAACGTTGCCTTGGCTAATGTTAAATGTTAAATTTTTATTGTCAAATGCTTCCTTTTGCTGTTCTAGCTTTGTCTACTCTCTTTCTGTGGTTTGGGAGAAATGGCACAGTAGAAGTGTTGGAACTGCTTGCTCTGAAGAGCTCAAAACAAATAAGTATTGTTTCCAAATAAATAATTGTGTGTTTCACATTTTAACCAAATTAAGAGCATTTTAAGGGTTTTTTTAATTAATGCAAAAAAGATCAGTTTCTCTACAAAATGGGGATAACTCCACACTCTGTCAAGGTTGTACCTGATTTCAGTGAATTGCCTTCATCAGAATAGAAGCAAACCTGGATAATTAAAGAGCTTAAAAGACTTGTATATGCTTAAATTTATGTCTCTAATAGCAGATAGTAGGACACAGAAAGATTAGACTAATCTACCACTAGAAACTTTTCTTTTTTTTTTTTTTTGCAGTAACTGTTGCCTCCACTGAATTTTTTCCATATTTATATCTCCTACTGTCCATCAAAACTGGATTAGTATTTCAACAGCAAGGTGCCAAAGCTTTGTCAGGATTAAACAGAAAAATACTCAGGCAAAATGACTGAGGACACGTTGAAATGCCAGCAATACACCAAAATAACATTTATAAACAATCACTCCTCTAACTGACACCTACAGCATCCTGAAGGAGAAATAATCAAAAATAGAGCATTAATGGTATAACAAGCAACCAGCTGTCTTCTTAAACATGGTAGATTTTTTTAAAAAAAAATATATCCCCTTTTGGACAGCAACATTATATATTTCAATGCCTGAAGGAAAAACTTAATTCCTTTGTATTGAGATGTAGCATGGAAATAAGTGTTTGTGCTCTGCAGCTTTACACAGTTTTCGACATGCAAAATATTTGTTAAAAGAGAAATGCAGCATCTGTTTAAACACAAAGCTCAGAGGGTGGGAGGCTCCTACTCATCACTCTTATTGCTCTAAGTAATTTTAGTGGCATTCCTTCTCCAGTGCTTATGAGCCAGAATCTGATATTAAATGGTATTTTCATTAAGATAGGTATTAAAAATGTGTATGTATTTTTCATTGGGAAGTTTTATGAAGAAAACACTAGGAAATATCCAGTCAGATATTCTTCTGCACTTCTGCTGTGTTTAACCATGTACACAGGAAGAGAATATAAAATTAACACTTGGAATATTAAAACTATTTTGAGGAGTCATTTGTAGAAATTTAATTCAATTATTTTTTAATTTACCTACCATGGTAAACCACAATTTAAATGAAACAGATCAAGAATATTTATGTATTACAAATGAACATCTTTTAGATTTAGTAGTTTGTCTTTGAACAAATTAAAATTTCTATAATCCTTTCTCAAGGGCACAAACCTTGCATCTACTGAAGAAATCTGGTTTGATTACTAGCAAACTATAGAGGTTACATCATCTTTTACTAGTACTCTGATTTGTCAAGGTGTCCAGTATTGAATGCATGGAGAAATCAATTCTCTTTAAAATTACTGTTACACTCTTCCATTCTTAGAACTCCTGAGTGCATCTTTGAGGCCAATGGACCATCTTTGGCTAGTGCTCAATTTAGGGTTTTTGCCTTAAGCAAAGGAAAACAATAAAAAATCCAGTTTTAAGAGAATATTTTAAAAACAAAAATTATTTTTTTCCAAGTAGTTCTATGCAAATATCTAGAGTAATGGCATTAAATTATTAGAAAGCTTTTAGCTTTATTACAGAAATGACAATTGCATGAAGTGTGAAAATATTATTTTATGTGACTGGTCCAGAGGACACAGTGAAGTTGTGCCACAGGAGGTTTAGATTGGACATTAGGAAAAATTTCTTCACTGCAGGGGTCACGAATCATTGGAAGAGGCTGCTCAGGGAGGTGGTGGATTCACCATCCCTGGGAGTGTTTGAAGGGCGTGTGGATGTGGCACTTGGGATTTTTCGGTGGTGAACAGGGTGGTGCTGGTTACTGGTTTAACTCACTGGTCTTAGAAGTGTTTTCCAACCTGAGCAGTGACATGATTCTAGGAAATCGAGGGCTAATTGTGAAGCTTTAATGATGGTGTGAACTGTGACAACGCCATGGGCCCCAACATCTGGAGCTCCACACCCGGAGCCCTTTCCCTCCCAACACTGTGGCCACCATTGTAGGACAGGAATTGCTTTGCTGCCTTTGCCCCTCTCTGTGCATCCCCACACCCCTGACCATGTCTGGTGTTTTTCCCCCCTCCCAGCTATCGAGGTGAACCTGCAGAAAGCTCTGGCCGAAGCCTCCGAGAACTGCACGCAGGAGTGCCTCATCCTCGGCCACTCCGACAACTGCTGGATGCCGCCGGCGCTGACGCCGTTCCAGCAGCCCAACGCCTCGCTGCCATCCTTCGGCTTCCAGCAAGGCTGGGGCCGAGGAGCCAGGCCCGAGGGACGCCACACTCTGGGCAGGCCCCTGCCCAAGGACGACAGTGACAAAGGCCAGGGAGGGCCCAGGCCTCAGTTCTACAACACCTGCGAGAGACATTGCGCCGGCGAGGATCCCGTCAAGGTCATCCCCCTGGCCAACTTCGCCGCGTCCCACCCGGCGCCGGCGGCCGGCGGCGGCGCCACGTTCATCCACGAGCACCAGCTGTGAAGGCACAGCTGGCAAAGCCCCAGTTTGCAGGCTTGGAGCGTTGACTGTGTGTAGATAGTCACGGCCTAGCGCCGCCCCGAGCGCGCCCGCTGGGCCTGTCAATATTTGTGTATATAGAATCCTCGGTCTGAAACAGAATATCGAAATCCTTAGGAGCTGGTTGGAAGGGGTTTAGCAGAATTCTTGGTAAAATCCAGAAAATGGGGAAGACGACCCACAACCCAGAAACAATCAGAAAAAAAAGAAAAGAAACAAAATCCCGTTTATTTTCTCACATGGGCCGTGTAGTGCAGATATCTGCCAGCAGTTCTTCCTCCCTTTGAAGGCAATTCCTTAGTACAGTTTGGGGAATATTGCAGTCTAAAAATAGCTTACTCAATTTTTTTCTTTGTTGTTCTAATTTATAGCATATTCGTGGATTTCATCTTCCATTTGCTTAGCATTAGAGATCAAGTGAGCAATTTCTCATTTGATTACTTGACATAATAGAATTAATAAGATCCTAAAATCTAATTCTTCAGAAGGATGGTATATCTTCCCACCAAAATTTCTCTTTTATATAATTCAGAAGGAAAATGTACATGACAACTGATTTTTATTTTAATTTTTATTGGCTCAACGTACAGGTATTTATTCTCTGAAAGAATGCAATAGATGAAGTAGAAAGCTCTCAGCTTGGCTTTTCTGTGAGAAATAAACAACGTCACAATGAGAGGACATCCAAGATCAAAAAAAGGAAACAAGTAACAAACAACTTTATTTTTTTAATTTCCAAGATTTTCCTTTCTATAATAATTCAAGGAACAATATTATACTTCTTATGATTTCCAAGCCATAAGTCTATTTCTCTCTCTTTTTTTTCCTCATTTATTTTTTTTTTTTCATCTTGCAGAGCTTGCTTTGGCTACTGTTCCTGTTAGTTGAAAATTACACGGGCACTGCTGGAAACAGTAGGAAGTGGGGTAGTTTTTTTGGCTGATGTGATGTCGTGGCTGCAAGCTACCAGTGTTTTAAAGAATATTTAATAGTGATGTGTAGGGCTTTTTTTTTACAGGTATATTCACCTCTTGTAAGTATCCAGTAAAAGTTTAACTATAATATTAGTTACTTCATCACAAAGCTGTTAGATTAAGAAGTATTTGTCATTGTGGATTAGTTGTTAGAGAATGACTGATAGTGCTCAGCAAAGAAAGAAGGATTTAGGTAATGGAAGTTGGATAAATATAAATAAACCCTGATCATATTATTTGAAAAAGGCTCAAGGTGATTCTTTTTAATGAGGAAGGATTTTTTTCAATGTTTTGTGTATTGGAGAATATATTCTCTTGGTAAATTCCACGGTGGATGAAAAGAGGATTCCTTTCTTAGATGAAAAAACCGTATTTTCCTTCTAGTATTTCCTTCTAGTTCTTTGTTGGTGTTTAGCCATTTCATCATTTGCGGTATGTACATACCAAGAAATTTTTCCTTTAAGAAAATGCACAACTTTTTTTGTTTTATTGCTACATTAAGTGAGACAATCGAAGCTGTATGGAGGGGAAAAACAGTGTGTGAATATTTCCTATGGGTAGAACTCTGTGTAGGCTTCATAATGTAACTTAAATCTGTAATTTATAAACAAGATTGTGTGTAAAAATGCTGTAATATTAACTGCTTGTAAAATTTCCAGAAGTTCAAGTTGTTGAGGGTTTCCAATGAATGCTAAAAGAGCTTCTCTTATGTGCCCAGCAGGTATAAGTAGCTTTATATATTGCTGTCCCCACTGTAAATCTATTCAAACCACATTTAGATTTTATGTGCAAAATAAAAAAAAAAATAATAAAAAAAAAGCTTCACTTTTAACCTACTGATAGGGTTTAATTAATGGACATCATATTATCTAATGATGTACTTCTTTTGCTTTCTTTTTTTATTTTTTTTTTAAGTAGTTTTCAATAATGTTTAGAAAAGATGTGGCACACTGGCTTCCAGTTGCATGTAAATCCTGGAAAAAAAAATCATAATCCTTTGGGTACTGACACATCTCATTTCCAATTCTGGGACAATTAAAAAATTGACAAATTAATTCATACCTAATATATACAAAGCCCTTTGTTGTTTGCTTTGGAGACATCATGAGGAGAGAATTTGGCAATTCTTTTCAGGGATATGCAAAAAATGAGCTTATCTGTAGTTTACACAGATTTACCAAACATACTAATTGTGCAAATTTAGAATAATGCTGACAGTAATTCCTCCTATTGTAAGCAGAGGTTTTTAGTTTTTATTGCAGATGCTGCTCTACCAAAGGTTTATGGAATTGGCAGCTCCATTGGAAAACTCTCCTTTTTTTATTTATTTTTTTTTTCCCCTGCAACAATTCTTTTGGGGATGAAAATTGTAACTGAAATTTCCTGGCAAAGAATTAATTTCTCCAATTTGAGGATTTTTATAGGAAAAGATGAAAGACCCAGAATTAGTGGGGTTTTTGTTTTGGTTTTTTTTTTCATTGGTAGGGGAAAAAAACTCCAACAAACTTCATTTAATTTAAACATTTAGGGCATATATTTTTTTTTCCCCTAAGGTAGTAAAGCACTTAACTATCCCCCTTCCCTTGAAATCAAACAAACAAAAACCCAACCAAACACCCAAACCCAACAACAATAAAAAATAACTTAAACAAAAAGCATTACAGTGATGAGTCTGATTATAAGAAGTATTAAACATTATATCCATGAGAATGTGTTTGATATTCTAAAATTCAATCAGCAAGATACAGAACAATTAATTGTAAATACACATTGTATCAGGGGATAAATTCTCCCTTATTTTTTATATATTATACCTCTAATAAACAAAAATACACATTTGAGGCAACATTTTTCTGAGTAGCATGTCAGTATCCAGAGGAATAATGTTACTAGAGACTCGTTACACATCTTGCCATATATATAAATAATTTATCTAGTACATAGACTGTATATTTTTGTGTATTTTTTTTTTCCTTTTCTAGTCATTTAACTTATTTTATCTTACTTGTGTGAATTTGTGGAGAAAACAATTCTATATACAATATTCAGTAAAATGCTAGTTACATGATTAGATTTGTTCCATACGGTGTAACAATAAAGGAAAACCTTTGCCTTCAAAGTGATGTGTCACACAGTCGAGTCTAAATTATTCCCCCCTCCAAACTCACGCTTGTTGCACTCCTGAGTATTGAAAAAAAGATTATTTCCATATTGTAAAGCAGCCAATGCTAAAATAAAACAAACAAACAAACAAACAAAATCTGTTAAAAGAAAGAACCGAGTCAAACTGTTCGAAGCAAGAGATGCCGTTTCTTTGTTTTCCTGAGCTGTGCTGGATTCTGAGGTGTAACTTAATTCTAAAGGATAATTGAGCCCGTCTGCCCGGCCAGACAGAGACTGCAGCAGCTGCTCTCCGGGGCGAGCTGGCCGCATGCAGGGTCATTTAGTTAATTAGCATGGCAAGGAGCCCGGCCTAATGGGAGCACAGGGTTTCTCAAGGCTAGCACGGGGCAGCTCCACACAGCAGCACTGGCGTGGTGCTGAGCCCAGCCGGGGCTCTGGGCTGGACCAGAGCATCCCTTTGCACCCTTTTACATCCTTTTAGATCCCTTTGTACCCATTTACATCCCTTTACGTCCCTTTACACCCTTTTACATCCCTTTGCCTCCCTTTACATCTCTTTACATCCCCTCGCATCCCTTTGCACCCTTTTACTTCCCTTTACACCCCTTTGCACCCCTTTACATCCCTTTTGTACCCTTTTACATCTCTTTGCATCCATTTACATCCCTTTACATCCCTTTACACACCTTTGCATCCCTTTGCACCCCTTTGCATCCCTTTGCACCCTTTCCATTCCTTTACATCCCTTTGCATCCTTTTACATCCCTTTTACATCCCTTTGCACCCCTTTCCATCCCTTTGTACCCCTTTGCACCCCTCTACATCCCTTTGCCTCCCTTTACATCCCCTTGCACCCCTTTGCATCCCTTTGCACCCCTTTACATCCCTTTACATCCCCTTGCACCCCTTTGTATCCCTTTGCCTCCCTTTACATCTCTTTGCATCCCTTTGCATCCCTTTGCATCCCTGACCCCGCTGTGCCTGCAGCTGCTCGGGATTTTCCTCAGAGAAGGGAAACTTGGCTCAGTAATAATCCAGAAATCACCACTCTGTGTTCCATGGGGAGCTCCATCAGCCCAAACCCACAACAATTCCCCTGCTTCCAGCATGGTCCAGCCAAAGGCAGAGCCTAAATATTTCCACTGGTAAAGGCTGTGATGTCTAAAGAGGCTCCCTGGAGCAGAGGCTGGGCAGAGTTAGAGGAATAAAGCAGGGATTTATTAAAATCCTTCCAAGGATTCACCTTAGGCAGCACAACTGCCCGTGGCTACTCCCAAATTGGACCCAGAGTCAGGAGTTTTTCACACTTTTATCAGTTTGGGTCCATTTCCATCTTGGGGTTCATTGTCCAATCCCATCTCCAGGTTCTGCAGTCCCATCCTCCCAGATTCTCTCCTCCATTCTCTGCTGTTTGCACTTTTTGGGGCTGGAGCTGCAGCTGTCCTTGGCTGTGGGGCTGGAAAAGGATTGTTTTGTGCGCCTGAGCTGGGAGGAGAGCTTGGAACACTTTGTGTGGAGTTCAGAGTCACACACAGTGCAGGGCAGAGTCTGGAAAATATGAAAAAACTTAAGGCTAAACTTAAGCTAAAAACTTAAGCTAAAACTTAAGGCATCAGTTGATTAGTTCAAGGTTGTTCGAGTCAAGCTGAGGTTTTAAACTTGGAAAAGTTACACTTGGCTTTATTTGATTTCTCATGTTTTCCTTTTGCAGGTTGAATAACGACCCTTAATCAATGATAAGCAATTAAATGATCACCCTGCAGTTTACTACCCTGATTTAGCAGGGTAAACAAACGGGAAGGAATTGGTTTGTGCAGACACAAAGTAAAGTTGAAGGCAAAGATTTTATTTGGTATACATAGGAAAATTGTGTATAACTTATGTTATCCCTAGTGAAGAAAGAGATTGATGATTTCTTGTAAATATTTGAGTTTGTATTTCTGGGAAATCTCCCTGCTCTATGGCAGACTACAGGATCTGGGAGTGAGCAGTGTATGTCTGTGTATTGAAACAGCCCTAACCACACTCTACAAATAATGCAGCTGGACACCATATACTACAGTCCAGCAGCATTTAAAGTCCAGTAAATTTGCAGTAGTTCTATTTCAGGTTTCTGTACAGCATGTTGTCTTGTTAATTACAATGCTTATTAATAAACTAGATCCACAAAAGCAGTTTTTTCCTTTGCACTGTTTTCTTTGGGTTTCTGGAACTTAAGTTCTTTAAAAGTATTCCCCCAGTATTTCTCCCATTTTCAGCTTTCCAAATTTCCTTTTACTTCCTTTTAGGAAGCCCTAAACTGACAGAAAGTCAAGAAAATTTAACTTTATTTGCAGTTGCTTCATGCACCTGAGTAGCAGGTAAGCAGTAAAAATATTCACACACAATGTGTACAGCAATTGAGCTTTATATGATCAGAAATATCTTCCATTTCTGTGTCATTTCTCTTTGTGCCAAGCTCCCTCCTTGTATTATGCCTCTGATACATTTACTTATAGAAAATCATTATGAGCTGGAGGCAGGAGTGTTTTATGGTGTTTGCTTTGTTAGAAAATATGCTATTTCTAATTGAGAGAACATGGTTAATGAGTTGTTGTTGAGCTAAAGGGATTATCCTCTCACCATGAATGTGATATAAAGAAATAACCATCAAATGAGGAACTAATGAAACAACATTTTATGCATTTTTCTATCTTATTTTAGTCCATATTTAAAGAGCAGCTCTGGTTGGCCTGACACTAAGGCAGTAATATCTTATTCTTTGATGCAGTAATGGCTTTTATGTCAGCAGGACCCTTTCAAGCAGGAAAATATTATTTATTTTGGCATCACAACTGTTCACAAGTATATTCCCTTACAGCCAATAACTGCTGACACATCAGTTGCTAGGCCAGATAATATATTCAACCTCCAAATTAAGAAAATGGATGAAAATACACGGAGCTGAAGGGTTTCCCTGGTTTGGATGGACTTGGCAATATTTTGCAGGGCCACCTTGGGAGGGAAGGAAAGTGTGGAATTTCACAGAGATCTGCCAAAGCAAGAACAGAGCAGGGCAGAAGTGTGCAGTACCTGGAGAAATCACAATTTTGTCACTGGTGTCACTGCAGGGGAATTGCAGAATTGTGCCCCCATCATTCTGCTTTCCTCCCTGCAGACACAGGGAGCACCTGGAGCCCTGCTCTGGCCAAGTGGAAATTCCTGAACCCCAGGGATTTGCTGGCCAGCCCTACAAAGTTCAATATTTCCACCAAAGTGTTCAAAAAACATCTCCTGCCTGTAGGATGAGCTGCAGCTCCTGCCAGGTAATTTGGGCTGAGGTAAGGGCTTGCTACAACATGCACATGGATTTGTTTAAAAAAGAACATTTGGTTCCCGGCAGCAGACAATGTGGGGGATGTGCTGCCTGTATGATATTTCAGCATTTTTTACCTTTTCCTCAGGTTTTTCCAGGTGTGGCCTTAGGGCTGAGCTGGAGCTGGAGTAGCTGTGTCTGCTCCTCCTTACAGAAGTGCCTCATGTCAAGCAGAAGAGGAAATGAGCAAGAAGGTTCTTCCTGCAGGAAACAGAAGACAGCTCTCCTCTCCTGAATGCTCACAAAAGTCATATTTTAAGAAGGTATTTGTGGACTCTGTTTGCAAAGAAGTATTTCTCCAAGATGTATCCTTTGTGTCCTGGTCCTTGCATTTCTATTCCAGTATGAAAACATGGCATGTCTGATAACTACAGTGGGACTAACAGTGTATTTCCACTTTTATTTTTATTATTTTCGTGGTTTAGATGTATTTTGCTGGTGCTAATTTAATGTAGATGTGTTCAGGATGTGACAGCTAGGTCTTCATTTTTAATTCAAATCAGAAATCAAAATCTCTAGTCCATGCATTCATCCTGCTTTTCACTATGGAGTTGGTGCTGCCTCTTGTCACTGTTTTTCCCCACCAGGATTGAGTCTGTGTTTATAAAAAGGGAAGTTCCTGGGTACATCCATCCACGAGGCAGAGGAATGAGGTGCCTGGGAGCTCTGTGCTAGATTTTAACCTGTAGCTGTAAGCCACCAGCTGGGAGGTGTTCTAGAGCAGATGAGTAGGATGTACAAAGAAAAAAGGGCATTTTATAAGGCACTGAAATGAAGTTATTCATTGCCACTGCAGCTGTTATGCATGTAGTAAAAGAGTTGATTAACATAATGAGATTAAACTAAGAGAAATTGCTTTTAACCTGTGCTTAGCTTGAGTTGCTGTTGAGTTACCAGAGATGATAAAAGGCTGTACCCAAAAGCTTGTCTAAACTTTCCAAATTTCTATAAAGGATATGCAGGTTTTTGGTTTTTTTCTTCTCTGCTGTGTAGATCAAGCTTCTGTGTACAGAGGGAAGTTAAAATCAGTCTGAAAAATGAAGTGATTATAAGAGGGGTGAGTAGGTGGGGGGAAAGGTGAATACTTTGAATACTTTTGGGAAAAAAAAAAGACTCAGGCAAGCAGGAAAAATGAGCAACTTTTCCAGCTAACAGGTACACTGAGATACACTGGGCTGCCTGCAGTGCAATGCTAATTTTATTCATTAGCATTTTATAGATATGTAAAATTTTTGGTTTGCATGGAAATATCTGTTAAAATCAATATAATCAAGATCTGTAATGACAAAGGAGACCTACTTGGAATACTTTTAATACAACTTAAAAAGGCTTTTTCCCCAGGAAATCTTACAGGCTCATTTCTAGAAAATATAAAGGGACTCTTGCTGTTGCTGTGCAAAAGCAAATGCTTTGAAGTGATTCGAACTGGAGAGACCAGGCTGGAGCAGAATGATTTAAAGACTGAAATTTGATGGAAAAAAGATACATAATCAATCTACATACAAGTATGGACACTCCAAATGTAATTATCATTGTTTTCAAAGTTCATCTCTGCACGAGAGACAAATGTGAGCATTGGGTATCAGGCTGGTTACTAGACATAATCTAAAAATATTCATCATCTTCTGGAGGCGTGCACAAAGTCAGAGCTTCCTGTCTTGGCACATCCAAGCTGCTGTTTGTTTGTTTTGTTTTGTTTTTTTTTAATTGCAGCAGAGACATTTAGCACCGTGCCTGCCTGGTAATGTAGGGAATGTAATGCAAGGCCTTGACATCTGAAAAGTAAAGACTGTCTGAGCTGGCTCATAAAAAATGATGCTGGAGAAATTGGCAAAGGAAACAAGTCTCTGAAATTCTAAACAAGCGTTTTAAATGCAGAAAAAAAGAGAAGAAGAATGGAAAGGGTCACATTTGCAGCTTATGTGCTGCAGATAATGTGCTGCACAGCTCCTTCCCTATAAAGCAAAATTGTCACCGTGAGGCAGGGGAAGATTGAGCCTTTTGTTAGCTGGAGTCACTCTCCTGCAATGATTGCACACAATCAATCTGCTTGGGTTTTTAAATGCTTTTTATCAGATTTCAGCCTATTGACTCAAAAATGTGTTTCTTGTCAGTGTAAAACTACTGAATATTAAAGAAAAGATAAAATTTCCCAACCTCAAAGCTGTCACTTCAGTCTACAAAAGGCAGTTATTGAAGCCTATTACTGTTTTGGCAGTGCTTGTCTGAAATTCCCTCAAAATATGCCACTAAAATTCAAAGAAAGGACTACAAAAACACTAATATTGAAGATTTATGCTGTAAAATTTGAGCAAATTTGCATATAAATATTCATTGCATATAAGAGATGTAATGAAAATTCAGGAATCTTAATGTTTACTCTGTGTAGAACATCTGATGTGAGTACCTGAATCTAATTACAATGAAAGGAAATCTACCCAGCAGGCTGAATACAAACAAACAAAAAAAAATAAATATACATTTGCCTATTATCTGTTGGGAGAAAAAAAATAAAAATCTTTGTACCTCAAATTAGAAATAGTCAAGGATAACGACATCAGCCATAATTTTAGGGAGCTTTTTTGTCAAAGTTCATTGTCTAAAGAATCTCTAAGCTGGGGATTAGGGAAGAGGAACCTGCAGGGGTAATTCCTTGACTTGGAAAATTTCAGAACCTCCACGTGTCCACCTGAGGATGGAGAGAAGCTGGAAGATAAGATTACATGTCTGCCTTTTAGATGGCTAAAATCAAATGAGTCCAAAGGCAGGATTTGCATGCAGGTTGTTATTCTAAGTATGAAAAGGAGTGTGTGAGTGAATACCAAAGATGAGAATCCCAACCCCTCTCGTCCAGCAATCGTGACCCACCCTGTCAGGATGGTTTGCCTGCCAGGACGTACCTGGCTGTGTTCTGACTCGTGCCACGTTCCTGTCAGAGGGGTGCAAGGGGCTGACATCTGATGTGTGCAAAAGAGCAAAGAGTTGGGTTTCACTACGGCCAAATTGGCAAATAATTTTTTGGTTTTCTGTGACAAGTTTTGCTTAACTGGCACAAGGGAGCAGAGCAGTGTGCTCCGTGGTGTGAGGCAGGATCTGATGAAGAAGCTGAGTGCAGTTGCTGGGTTGCCACTTTTCTTTTTTCTTCACCCCCTGGCACTTCACTCTGTTCTGGGGCAAATCTGCAGCAAAGCCAACAGTGCTTAGGCATGTGCACCTGCACCAAGCAAAAACATTAAATAATCTTGCTCCTCGTGCAGGGGAAATGTCAAGAGGGAGGAAGAAAACTGCAAAAAGTATTGCCATCATGCAGAGAAATTGTTAAATGACCTTGTCTCCTCATGACAGAAAAGAAAGCTCTTCTAAAGTGGGAAAATGTATTTTTATGAGTTTACCTCCTTGCTAACCGCTTATATTTGAACAACCTGTGGCTGCAAGAAGGCAAGAAAAGTGTTATCTCAATGAAATTGCTTTCCTGCAGCACCATTTGTCACCAGGACAGGGGTCACATGCAGAGGAAGAGCCCTTCAGTGAGGGACTCGTATGGGACTGACCCAGGTGGCACCACCAGGTGTCCTTTGCTTGGGAATGTCTTGGAACACCATCATCCCCATTGCACAGCAGCACAGCTCTGACAGTGCCACTGCAACAGGAAAAGTACTAAACTCTGCTTTTCCATCGAATGGTTTTGATATTTAACAGCTCCTTCTGGGCACGGCTCAAACTCCTCCTCACTGGAGAAGGCGTTCTTTCCCAAAAGCAAACTTTCCCAAGTTTGCTTGGACAAAGTCTGCACCATTAAGTTTTCACAGTTTTTTTAACTAATCATTAATTCATTATTTTCTTCTGGACTGTGTCAACACTGCATGTTCTCCACATGGCCAGGAATGAGCTGCCAAAAGCTCAATAGCAGCTGCCTTATCCAATGTATCTGCCTCACATGCTGCAGCACGTGGCACTAAAATTAGGACTTGCTGCCAAATTTGGCAAATTTCTGCTTCCCAGAAAGGCTCTCAACTCATGAGATTGCCAGGAACACCTTTTAGATAAGGTCATATTTGGCTGCAGTTGGTGAAAACTTAATTAAAGTGACACCAGCTGTAGTAATACCAGTGGTAGGGAGGATTTTAGTCTGAAAAACATCTTTAGTAGTGTTCTCCAAGGCAATTCTTCAAGGATAGATGACCTGAGATATAAGTTTAAGATGGGAAATGTGCACAGGCAGTAGAAATGTGGGTGCTGGTATGAAGGAAATAATGCCAGAGTTGCCTTTACCTGGTTCTCAGCTCAGCTGGGCATAAATATGCACAGTAAAGTAAATGTGCACTCTCTATTTTTTTTATATCTCTAAATCATTTTCTCTCAACTTTATTCTCTGTATCATAAACCTTTTTAAGTACCTCAAAATTTCCTTATTGTGAGTTATTCAGCTTCTGAAGGAATTTTCCCCAAAACTTGAGTGGCTCAGCCATAGTTACCTTCACAGACCAGGTGTGACATGAAAATGTCATAAGAACTGATATAAATTCAAGTGCAGAAAGTTCATATCCAGAGCAGGAGAATTATTCTTTTATACAGCTACATTACACTTCTTACCTGGAAGTGCAGGCACTTGATAAAGTTACATGTTCATATTGTATTTCATGCAGATTTTATAACTTGATTTGGCATTTTCTTAAGTGGAGTCTGTGGCAGCTGGAATACCTAAAGGCTCACTGATTATTCTGCACAGGAATGTGCCCATTTTTGCTCAGGTTATGAACACTAATTTAAACAGGCTGAATTTGTGACTATTGATTCCATAACTACCATAAAGGGTTTAAAATTAAGTGATCAATTGAATGCTGACCCTCTAGAGAGGCTTTGGCTGTTCAGCATAAGCCTAAGAAGTTTTACATAACTAGATTTTAACTATACGGCTTGATAAAAGAGCTGGATTAATCAAGGTTATTGTAACCTTGTTTATTTAAATCTAAAAAAAAAAAAAAAAAAACAGAAAAGAAATTGTGTGTTTGTTGCAGAAAAATTGTGTAGTAAAATTGCATTTTACTCTTGAAATGTGTTAATGTATAGTAGTATTATTACTATGGAAAATTATATGTATTGAAATAACACTGACAAAGGTGATTTGTACAAACCAGTGTTACATCCCACACTTCTGTCCTTAAGCAGCAGAGGTAAAATAAGAGAATATCATAAATTCTTGGTAATATCTTTGAATATTGTAGCAGTTTGTTCCTTCCCAGCCTTTCCCTGCAACTACCACAATTTCGGCAACAAATAAAACGATTTCAGCAAAAATGGGAACAGATGTACCTCTCAATTTCTATTTAAGGGAGCTTGCATTCTAGAGTAATTTAAACATGATGCTAGAAATTAGGATAGCAAAAGTAATTGAGCCTTTCTAATTTTAATATAATTATCAACAAGTGAAATTAAGAGAAACCAGTTAAGCTGAGTGCTCAAGGAAATGCAGTCAATAGGGAAACTGTCAACAAAGCACATCCTGCTTTCTAAAGCTCCCATGAAGTCTTAGGAGTTGAATTTTGCAATGGAATGAAATTAGCATTAAAATTTATATTAACGTGATAACTTTTATAGTCAGGTTGTGCTGTCCAGCTGTCCCTTCCAGAGCTTTCCCCTCCTTTGAATGCAAGCTTTCAAGTGCTCAGACTTTGCAGATGTGATTTATTTTTCATTTGCCATAACTAACATTACTACTTGCCCCAGTAATTTTATTTGGCCTCTTCCCCACTGCAATTTTCCAACAGCATTTGATAATCCTTGTTCTGCTGCATGAGAATAGTTGAAGATTTGCTCCAAAGAGATGCTCATCACTGAGAAGGCAGAGAGAGTAGCTCCCTGTCATTTGTTGCACAGAAAGCTGTGCTGTAATTCTCTGTCATTGCATCATCTGCTCAGCCCAGGTTATTCACTCTTCTGCATTATTGAGAATGCGTTTTCCTCCCTGAGAAAGAGCAGTTGTAACAATTTCCAAAATGACAGCTTAAGTGACTCCGTGGTTCTTTAATATCTATTCAGAACTCTTGTCTCCTTGCAAATTTTCATTGCTTTCTTTAAAAGCAGCTTGTGAGAAAGGTAATACATTATTAATGCTACATGTCATAAAATAAAATAAATACTTACCTTTTGAAGAAGCTGATCCACTAATCAAGAGTAAATGAATGCAACTGAATTATTCAAAGAACCTCAAATAGTGCAACTTGTATTCAAATTGAATATTGTGAATAGAATATTTGCCACATAACAGAAAGAATTTCCAGTTTTATTGACTCCTCCATTTTCAGAGTAGGAAACTGGGTTTTTATTCTTCTTTTTGATCACTTTAAGTATTTTGCCCACCTTACCAAGGCAAAAAGGTCCAGGGTAGGTTTTGGCACTTTGTTACCTTTAAGCAGCCTCCTAAAGTAATGTTCATGTTGATGAGAGCAGTTGCTGGGGCAGGTGCTCCATGTTTCAAAGGAAGCAGGTAGGGCTCTATTCCTGAGAGCACAATTCTGTCTCACTCCCTGGGAGCTGCAGGTTGGCACTCATTGAACAGCTGTGCAAAGAACAGGGGAAATGCCACCACTTGTTGGGAGAAAGGGAGCACTGCTGAGCTGGCAGCAATTCCAACCTGTGAGTGACAGCATCAAGGGCAAGGCAGGAATGAGATCTCAGGCAATTAATTAAAAACAGCTCCTGCAGCCAGAATTTGCTTCCTCCCTATTGCAATCCATTCATGTCAACGAAATTTCTGGCACTGCTTCAGGAATTTTTCACTACAGCACCCTGTGTGTGGTGTTTATACCATATCCTTCAGAGATATTTGCATTCTCCAGCAGTTTTCTTTGGGGAAAAAAAGAGAAAAAAAGAAAAAAAAAAGAAAAAAAGAAAAAAAGAAAAAAGAAAAAAAGAAAAAAAGAAAAAAAAAAAAGAAAAAAAGAAAAAAAAGAAAAAAAGAAAAAAAGAAAAAAGAAAAAAAGAAAAAAAGAAAAAAAGAAAAGAAAGAAAAAAAGAAAAAAAGAAAAAAAGAAAAAAATAAAAAGTAGCTGTGCCACATTTCTCAATGCATGCACAAAATCTTGTCCTTACAAACAGAAGGCTCCCAAGTTCTGGGTCACGTTCAGGTTGCCATTTCCTTTAGGTGTTTTTATTGAATAGATTCTCCTGGATTCAAACAATCCTGCCCAGGAAGAATTAGGAATGACAGATTGGTAAAAGCAACGATATTCTTCACAAGGAAGTAAAGCAAAAAACCAGAGTTTGTGATTCCATTCCTCACTGGCTCAGTGATCCAGTCTCAAATCTTTGGGATAATCAAATCTCCCTTCTCTGTGCAGTTTGCCCATTCAGCAAATTCCTGACTTCCAAGTATTTCACTACAAACAAAATTTCCTCAGGGAGAAGACAGGTAGGAGGGGAGAAAGATATCTTCAGGAAGACATAAAAATAACATCTCAAAATCTAAAAAATAACAGGATGTAGCTTCAGTGCCTGTCCTCATTCATTGGGGCTGGAGAGCTGCTGGAATTGTTTGGAACAGCTTTTATGTGAGCCTGAAACCAATGCTGATATTTTCTATATTCTTATATCAGTGTAACAACTGTGCTACTCAATAAATCACACAGCTATGTCTAATTTAAACAGCATCAACAACCTGGAAGTGCTACACTTCTGATCAGGGTTTGGAACTGCAGATGCAGTTTGGGAACTTGAGATTTTGGCAGGCATTCCTCGACCTGTGATCCTATACCAGAGATTCCAAATTAATGCTCAAATCAAGTAGCAAGTTTGAGACCTCAAACCTGGTCCAACTCCTGTTGAAATCAATGGTTTTCTTTCCATGGAATTCACTGGCCATCTGTTGAAACCAAATGTGTTTTGTATTTTGTGACAAAAAGAGTAAAAAGCAAGATCATTTTTTCATCTCAGATAGTATTTTCCTTAGAGAGAAGCCACAATCTGGAGCTAAGGGATTTACAAACCCCTTTTGTTCTGTCCTGAAGGAACAAAATGTCTCCAAATACCAATATTCCCATTAGCTTTATGTGCCATGTCTCTGGAATAAAGATATTTTTCTGGTTGTGATTCAAAAGCATTGCAAAAATCTGCAATAATCTTGAAGAAAAGCAACTTCTTCCTGGAGAATATGCCAATTTCCTTCAGAATTTAGCATTAATCTAGGAACATTAAATACACTGAACTCTATCAGATTTAATTGAAATGTAAGAAAGTCACTTAAGTGTTGTTATATTTTTCTGCTCTACTTTGATCATGTTTACATGCCCTCACAGATTCCTTTACCAATTGTTTTAAGCTGTGTACTACATCAGTGATACACTATCTGTATATTTATATACAAAGAGACAAGCTCTGTTTCAATATAGAGTGAGCAGGTCAAAGCAGAGGCAGAGAGAATGTATTTATCACATCTTCTATTCAATCTCATTTGTTTTTCCATCGACGTGAATTCATCATAAATCTACTAAAACATGCTGGAATGCACTGGAAGGGCAGCCTCAATAATGTCAGGAGATTTATGTTGGCAGGACTAGATTTTAACAGCAGTATCACTTTCCATTTCAAGCCTGTGATCAAACCTCTGCTGCTGTTTGAGAGCTGTCTGACAAAACATTTCCTTGTTTC
The DNA here is from genome assembly GCA_037013685.1 of Acridotheres tristis. Taxonomy (NCBI): domain Eukaryota; kingdom Metazoa; phylum Chordata; class Aves; order Passeriformes; family Sturnidae; genus Acridotheres; species Acridotheres tristis. The sequence continues at coordinate 18,310,758 of CM072889.1, forward strand.
AAACGTGGCAGGGAGATGAATGATTGGGTTGGCAGAAAGCTGCAGATAAAAGGTTAGGAACATTCTTTATCCAGATTATTTTCTGAATATAACTTGGAGTGAAATATAGATTATCCCATAGAAATCTGGAATCCTTATTCATATGTTTTGCTGGGTGCTGGAGTTTTCAGGACCTGAGCCATCAGAACCAATATCCAGTGAAGCTGACCAAAAGATTTTCATCAGCCTTCAGTGGACCTTGAATCATGTACCAAATACATAAGGCTTCTCTTACAGCATGGAAAATATATCTTAATTTATTTTATTTATTTTATTTTATAGATTGCTCACTAGCATCAAAAAGAAAATGTATTTACTGTTAGTAAAATGAATGATTACTTTGAAGATTAACCACCTTTCTTCCTGTCCTCAGTAGTCTGAGTATGCCTTGCCCTGCTGTTAGTATCCTCCTCACCACCTTTTTCCTGTCAGAATATTCAGGGTGGACATTAAACTAAGAAATTTCTTTTTTTTTTGTAGTGTATTTTTCATACAAGAACACCTTTGGATAAAATTACATTTTTTTTCACAGTGCTCTGTTCTCTTGGTGTGCTTTGATTTTGAGATCAGTGTCTGGCAATCTGATCTAATCTCTGGTAGAGGCTGAATTTGGCAGCTGCACAGAAGGAGCTCTGGCTGGATGAAGGAAGGGCTGCCTGGCAGAGAACCCCTTTCCAGGATGAGTTTGGTCTATCCTGTTTGTGTAATTTGGGAGGGATTCAAATCCTAATAAAAATTGTTTGTAAAAAATGGTTTAAGTATGATACAGAGAACAAAAAGCATTGACAATGCTGGGAGGAAAATATCTCACTTCCCTGTCTTATCAGTCAGTCATAAAATGTAATTGGCCCAGCTGTACAACATGGCACGAATCATTAGGGTGACATTATCCTGTCCTCACTCATTTCTTTCCTGCTCTGTCTCCCAGGTCTGAGGTGGGCTGCTATTTTTAATTCTGAGAGCTCTCATATGCCAGGTCCCACATGGACAGACACTGTCCTCGATCCTGCTCAACATCTGTCACATCAGCAGCAGGACAGGTTCCACCCTCAGAAGCCAGGGACACCTGACAGTGCAGCTCATTCTTCAGGAGAAAACAGCATCACCCAGCTCCTGGAATGACCAGAGGAGGAACAGCTGTCTTGGGACTTTAAAAGAGCTAAAAAACTAGGATTTTTCCTCATGAGCAGACTTAACTGCAGCACAAGTTTCTCCAGCCAAGCTTAAATCAATTCAGGACCTGCATCCACCCTGCAGCCACAGGTTCTTTGGGTCCTGTCACTCTGTAATGGCATGGGCAAAGTGGCAATGAACTCAAAAGTGGAGTGATTAGAAGTATATTAGGAAATGATGAGTGGTGTCTGACAGGTGAAGAGGAATTAATTGCCCATCAAAGAGCTAGAACAAAACTAGCAAAGAGTTCAGAGCATGGCAAAAAAGGTCTGGCAGTCCTGCCTACAGCTGCTGTCACTGCTTAGAGCTTAATGGGTTCAGGGGACACACAGCAAATCCTCAGAGAAATCCCCTGTGGTTTTTATTAAATATAGGAAAGATGTCAGCTCAGCAAATGCTGAAGCTACAAACGGTTCTGTACAAATCCTGAGACAGATGCAGGAGGAAGTGCTGCACCTTTTAGCATTTTCTTAGTGTCTCATGCAGTTGTGCCTGGCCTGGGTGAGTCAGACTTGGGGCTTGTGGCCACTTCAACCCCTCTAATGGTCCTTGTTCACAGCCACCCCATCCCTCAGGCTATGGACCAAAGGTCAGAGTGCCAATGGACATGGCACTGCTGAATCTGTGTGTTTGCACTGGTGTCAGTCAGAGGAGGGTTGCTGAGTTGGTTGGAAGGAACATTTGGGGTCCATCTGGCCCATCCCACCATCTCTGGCAGAGTTAAGGTTTGATGGGGCTGCTTGGGGCTTGACTCATTCAGCTCCTATTGCAGCATCTCATGCCCCTCCCGATTATTTTTTATTTGTAGCTGAGCAGAACTTGTCCATTTAGTCACTTTGCTTCTGGTTCTGTGTTTTCACTGTGTTTGCCTTCCTGAGAACAAGGCTGCTGCTTTCAGTTGCTTCTGGGAGCTTCCAGAAGGTTCTGCAGCCCCCAGGTGGGCTGTGCTTGGCAGGCTGTGGTCACTGGGTGACTCCTGAACAGGAGGGGCTGCAGGGGCTGTTGGACTCCTGGTGCTGTGCCCTGGCAGGTGAGTGGTGCCCACCTGCCAGGTGAGCGCTGGGGATGCCCAGGAAGGTGTGGGAGGCAGGGCCTGGAGCATCCCCCAGAACACCTGAGCCAAATTTCCTTCCAGGCACAAAATTTACTTGTAGCAACAAACAGATAGGAGACTTTGGGGAGTTCTTTCTCTGATTTTGGCTTTGTTCTCTTCCTCACAATCTGAGCTGAGCTGTGCTTCTATCACAAAGCTGTGCTAAGGACCCAAGTCTGTATGAACAGAAGGATCACCCCAAAGGGGTGACACTTAATTTTGGGTATTGGGTATTCTTTCACTCTCCAACCTTTATTCTGTCTTTGGGACAGTCAAAGAAATAATTTTGTTCAACATTTGGAAGAGAAAACAAAGGAGTGATTTTATTGCTGTCAACAGCTGATGAATGGGAATTTGTTGAGCAGACAGAGCCAGAGTCTCTTAGGAAATGCAGAGAGAAAAGCTGAGACACCACAGACAACAAACCCAAGGATATTCCAGCTGGATACTGAAGTATTTTACCATGTGAGTGGTCAGACCCTGCAGCAAGGTGTCCCAGGGCTTGGGGAATTTCTGTCTTAGGACAGGCTGAGGGCTCAGCTGAGCAGCCTGATCTGCTTAGCCCTGCTCTGCTGCAGGAGCTCCAGAGGTCCCTTCCAACCTGAATTATTCTGTGATTTTATGAATCCTATTGGTAAGCCTATAATACATCTCTTCATTACTACACATGCAGTAGATTTGAATAAAAGTATTAACAGAAATAGGCTGTGTGAAATTTGAATATCCTACTTAGCATTTCCCTATTTCTTTCTGCATGTTTTGCCTGATCATGATTCCCCTTACTGAAGAGGAAATACTTTCATGTATGAATTTCTCAATGCTCCTGGCAGGAAAAAATCCCCAACCAAGCCCCCCAAACTGATCTTAATTTGAAATTATAAATTTACTAATGTTAGTTTTTCTAATTTACTATTTTTTTTTCTTATGATCAGTGTTCAGGGTTCAACATTCACATTGTGAATACAAGGGATCAGTGAGAGGGTTTGTTTAGGTTATGTCCTGGTGTCCTGGTTTAGGAAAGCAAGAGAACAGAGATCAGTTTGGGGTGGTATCATTGCAATTCTGCTTTGTTTCTGATGGAGAAGTTGACATGGCAAATAAACAACATAAAATCTAGGAGCAGGTTTATCATAAACTGTACATTTCCTGCTATGAGCTTCCACAACACTTCCATCGACATAAAGTCTATAAAATCTCAAATTCACATTAGAAAAATCTTTGCCCAAAAAAAAATTAAATAAATAAATAAAATGGATGGAGGAGGTTTGGAAAGATAAAAAGAGCCTTAGATTAGTATGAGTCTTCTGGGATGTTGTATTTTCCCTAAGATTAATTTAATACAATAAATGTCTGAGGAAAAAGCCTGAAATAGGGAACATAGTCTCACAGAAGGAGCTACCCACTCGCTGTGTAGGTGTTTCCAAAAACTTGTAGGGCATTTTTACTTATTTCACCCCCTTCTCTTCCAGCTTTCCTTTGGTGGGAGTGTTACTAAAGGAAAATACGAGTGGCTGCATAATGTGGCTTTGTCATCAGGCCCTGTAATACACAGAAATTCTCTCCCCACTTTGTGCCAGACCCCAGAATATCCCTGTACATTGTTAAAAAAAGAAACACAATAGAGGTATCTGTTGCAGAAAGGTGAATTCTGTGACATGTTTGGTAGACAAAGAGGAGAAGATGTCACAGTGATCCAAAGCCACGTCCTCTGTGCCACTCACAGGTGTCTGTTGAGCCCACAGGTGACACAGCAGTGTTCCCTCACTTGATCATTTCTCAGGGGAAGCTTTTCCCCAGCTTTGATCATTCTTGGGGCCCTCCTTGGAACCTTTGCAGGTCTAGGCTATTCTTTGAGGTGAGAGGATCTGAACTGGGGGAATTAACAGGATGTCCACAAGTCGTGGTTTTCTTGTGGTGCTTTATCTTGTTATAAAATTATTCCCATCTGATTTGACTTTCAGGGTGATACTGAGCTGGTGTTGTCACTGTTTATAACACCCCAATGTCTTGGTCCTGAATTAAAATAGTCACCTCAGAGCTTTTTTATTCTTCTTCTTTTTTTTTGATATATGAAATTAGGATTGCTGTGCTTAGGCAGCACGCACATATTATGGGTTTGCCATTGGGTGCAGCTGCTCTAGCTCAAACTCTTCACAGCTGCTTTTCGTCCTCAGTCCTTCAGGTGAGTTTCTGTTGTTGAGTTACCACCCCCTCACCTGAGAGCTCAGCCCCTGCAGGATGCCAGGAGGGCACAGCATCCCTGCCACCATGTGTGTCCCATTCCCCAAGCCCTCATTTATCCCTGACATTCCCTCTCGTGCCACAGCTTCTCAGTCCCTTGCTGAGATGGAGAAATTTGCTGAAAGCCTTTTAGAACTTTCATCAACTGCATTTGGGAAGAATTTTTGTAAGGTGCAGTTTCCTGTAAGAGAAGGCAGGTAAGCTCTCTCAAGGTACATTTTTGTTTGTCAAGATGTCTGTTCATTTGTTTTTCCTTACACTTTCCATAGAAGTCTGACTTCCAGACAAGTTATTTCTCTACATCTATCCTGATGTCCTGGAATTTGGTGCCATATTTATCCCTTCCCAGTGATTTTAAATCAATGGTTGTTCACTGCTGTGAGTGATTTTCCTATTTGACTTTCATTAAGAGTCATGGATAAGTATGGCTTTAGTTCTTGTCATTTGGTATTGTTCATAATGTAAAAATGTCCCAGAATCTCCTTGACAGTTATTTCAGCTTCAGACAGATTTGGGGGCTTTTTTGAATCTTTTTTTTTTGAGGATTCTGGGGTAAGAATTGCCTCTCTTTCTGACACAGAGACCATATGTAAAGAATTTGGCTTCTCTTGGAATATATGTATTGACATTATAGAATTTTAAAGGGTTTTCTGCTTTGTGCTTGTTGTTTCTTAAACTCTTCTTTGGTCGACTTTACTGTGATCAAACTCCCAAAGCTTTATCAGCACTTCATTTTTAATGGGTTTTTTACCCTGCCCTACAAGCTTTAGGGAAGTCGAAAATATTTTTAAGATCTTTAAGGAAATGGTAACATGTTTGAATATAGTAAAATATGCTTATTTCCCCTTTGCTATTTAATTTGATTTCCCTAAAAGGTCATATTTTCTCTCTTTTTTTTCTTTTTTTTTTTTATCCTTTTTTTTTTTTTTCTGTACAATAGTCTCTATAACGTCAGGCACTTTGCTGAATAGGGATAGATTTAATTAGAGACTTAAATATTCTGCTGAATCGGGGCTTCATAACTCCAACCTCCTCACAGTGATAATGTATTGACTAAGAAGAATAAAATTTACCCCAAACACCTTGACAATTAGTTAAACTTCATAAAAGAGATCAAAGCTCAATTTAGCAATTTTCACTGCCTTTTCCCCTCTCATTTTCCTTTAGCTAATTCTTTGGGCACACTTTTCTTTTCTTTTCTTTCCAATGTAGCATACAACACAAAATGACCCTGAAAGCAATTTTCTTCATTTCTGGTGAATTATGAGTCGAGGGATTTGAAGTGGTTATCGTAGTCCTCCCTTCCTTATTGCTCATTAATTATAACACTGCTGTTCAGATCGAGATTTATCAAGAAAACTCAAACTCTCACTTTCATTTTGGACGACTGGTTTTAGATTTGCCGAAGCTTATCTTGATCTCAGGTCTTCCTTTTAAATTAGTTTCCCTGAGGTTCTGAAGTTTTATCAGATAGGGGAATAGTAAACAGTTGTTCAGACTTCAAGCCCTAATGTTTCAGATTAAAGCCACGAAAGATTTGCTTTCCTGCTCTAAGTTTCAATTGAAGCAAAACTGCCAATTCGGGATTTTCTTCATAAAGTGATTCTTTGCAGAAGGAAAATAAATAAAAGCTTATATTTATTCAATTTTGCTTTATTTAAAGATTAAATGAACTTGGAATAAAAACTGCTTACTTTACAGCTATTTATTTGCTGTAATGCACCAAATCTTTCTAAAACACTGTGCATATCTCTAGTCAGAACATACCCAAATAGCTCCTCAGGCAGAGAGCATTATGGTATTTTGGTTAATAATAAACTCTGCACCCCAAACTCACACACCTAGACAGAAATAACAGTTCAACATTGGGTTTGACATAAAACAACCTAGGCAGCTGGGGAAAATTGAATTAGAAATGCCTTTTTGCTAATGGAGGGATTGGCCCACTGGTGAATTGTACATTGCATTAGTGATCCTGATGCTTTTTGCTGGGGATGATTTTGGGATTGCTGTGAAGGTGTGAAGAGTGCAGGAATGGCTTGTTACTGATCTCCTCAATGAAGGAAGTGTTGGTGATATATGTGAGGTTTCAGTATTTGTGTATTAAAAGGGGAATAGTCAAGGATTAGGACCAAGGATTAAGCTGGGGTTAGGAAGAGAGACTCTGAAGTAAGATTACAGGTGGATTAAGTAATGCTAAAACTCTGCAGAGCTCAGGTGATTATTTTTTGGGTCATTTCTTGATCTCGTCATAGCTTATTTGTGCAAAACTCTGCTATATGGTTTTGTCTTTTACTCACAGTCCTAAAAGTTCATCCATTGAAAGGCAGAGAGCTTCATTTGATAGAAAGAGCTCCCAGGCCCCCATGGCCCAGCACTGGCTCCAAACTGGAAGGAAACTCTTGAAACTTTTCTAAATGTCACTTTATCTTTGTACTTTGCATGTGTGCAAACATGCACGTGCCAGTCCCTGCATTTCAAATAAATAATTGCAGCCTCTCACCAAATCTAATATCCCTGAGCCTATCAAAATGTCCAGCACCATCCTGCTGCCAGTTCATTTCCCCCCTCCCAGACGATGTGTTCATTTCCCACAAAACACTGATCAAAACAGTTGGAGAGCTTGGCCTGCAGGCGAGGCTTTGGCAACCTCATTGTAGTGTTAAATCTGATTTTTTTCCTCTCCAAATTGGAGGTTGTGTGTTCTCATCGTCTCCCGGCTCGTGCTGAGTTTCCTTGTCAGGAACCAGGGAGCCCCTGATTTCCCCTGGCAGCAGTGCCAGCACCATTCCTCCCAAGGCTTTGGGGCAGGGTGGCAGCCAAAATTTGGGAGGACTCGTCTCTCACAGCTTGTTGAGTGTGCCCTGGCTCTGGGCAGCCTGCTCTGTGCCAGCCTGCTTTGGGCTCCTCACTCTCCCACTCCATCAATTCCTCCCCATCCTCTGAGCAGTGGCCACTTCGAAAAGACTGCTTTTCTTTTAAAATCATTTCAAGAACGTGTTCAATTCCTTTCCATCTTAATTCAGATTATTCACTAACAATACCTGCTTCCTTTTTTCCCCCCCCATTTCTTTTCCCCTTCCCCCCCCATTTCTTTTCCCCTTTTCCCCCCCATTTCTTTTCCCCTTTTCCCCCCATTTTCTTTTCCCCTTTTCCCCCCATTTTCTTTTCCCCTTTTCCCCCCATTTTCTTTTCCCCTTTTCCCCCCCCATTTCTTTTCCCCTTTTCCCCCCCATTTCTTTTCCCCTTTCCCCCCCATTTCTTTTCCCCTTTTTCCCCCCCATTTCTTTTCCCCTTTCCCCCCCCCCATTTCTTTTCCCCTTTCCCCCCCCCCATTTCTTTTCCCCTTCCCCCCCCCATTTCTTTTCCCCTTTTCCCCCCCCATTTCTTTTCCCCTTTCCCCCCCCATTTCTTTTCCCCTTTCCCTCTCCATTTCTTTTCCCCTTTTCCCCCCCATTTCTTTTCCCCTTTCCCCCCCATTTCTTTTCCCCTTTCCCCCCCATTTCTTTTCCCCTTTTTCCCCCCCCATTTCTTTTCCCCTTTTTCCCCCCCCATTTCTTTTCCCCTTTTTCCCCCCCCATTTCTTTTCCCCTTTTTCCCCCCCCATTTCTTTTCCCCTTTTCCCCCCCCATTTCTTTTCCCCTTTTTCCCCCCCCATTTCTTTTCCCCTTTTCCCCCCCCCATTTCTTTTCCCCTTTTTCCCCCCCCATTTCTTTTCCCCTTTTCCCCCCCCCCATTTCTTTTCCCCTTTTTCCCCCCCCATTTCTTTTCCCCTCTTTTCTTTCATTGCTTCCTCACTGCAGGATCAGAGTCATTTCAGGTGCAGGCAAAAATAATAAAAAAAAAATCAATCTTTATTTGCTTCTTAAAGAAAAAAAGTCACATTTGTAAATTTGAGATTTTTCACCTGCACCCACCAGCTTTGGGATTTAAGTGTTTTCTGACAAGTAAAAACACTTAAGGAAATTAAGAGACATTTCTTGATGCCTCTGAGCTTTGATGGTTTTGATAGGAAGTTAGTAACTCTCATTTGTCGATATATTCTTTATACAATAAATAATAAAACATTATATAAGGCAATAAAGTTAATGAGAGAAAAAATTGGTGAGAAATCAGTGACAAGCCCATGACAGCTGAATGCAATTCATATAAATGTGTCTGGTACTAAGAGCCTCAACCAGCAAATTAATCTGAACTTCCTGAACTGTTCCCTTTTATTTCTGCTCTTCTTTCATATGAATTTTATTCTGGTCAGGAAAGCCTTTGCTCTTCCAGCAGTTCTACAGAAGATGTTAAAAACTGCACTACATTAGCAGACTTCTACAGTTGCTTTCCTACAGTCTTAAAAAAAAAAATTAAAAAAAATTAAAATTGGTGGTGCCATCAGGAGTCTTGGATAGATTAAAGAATTTGCTTGACAAAAATGTATTTGCATGCTTAAAGGTGTTTTATTCTACATCTTGTATTATCATCACAATATTAAATCCCCCAACAGCAATCAAAATAGGTGAAGGGAGTTTTAATTTTTTGGATTAATTGAGTAATATGGGGGTAGAGTTTTATAAATGTGCTTTGGAATAGAGGAGCAAATAGTGAATTTCGGTGTTTTTACTGACTGGAGTCTGGTGTTTCAGTGGGGCAGCACTTGCAGTCGTGTTCTTTAACTCCACTCTGCAGCTCTGCTGTTGTGCACATCCCTCATGAACAAAACACTGGGCTGGAAGGTGTTCAGGGAGCTTAAACATGGTGTGAGGGATGCTGAAATGGAGAAATTTGGGATATTGCTGGAGCAACTTTGGTATCAACACACTGTTTCAGACTTTACAGCATCACTCAGAGTAATTTGGGTCTCCTTGGAAGTGGTTCAGTTTTGGCAAAGCCACCAAAAAATATTAAAAAAATAAGAAGAGAAAAAATGAAAAAACAACTAAATTCCTAAGATGGAGTCTTACACTAACACAGAGTGGTACAATTATATGGGCTTGAGTACAGCAATATTTTGGGATTCCTCTTGATTTTTCTCATTACCAGTGGCCAAACCAGGACTGAATGTAACATCATTTATGCAGCAGTGCCCTGGAATGGCACTTGGGTGTGTCAGTGACACCCAGCATCTGAGCCCAAAATAAAACTTAAACTTTTCCTGTCTTGGGCAGGTAACAAGAGCATCAACCAATCCCTCAGGATCCTGCCTCATGTTACACCTTTCCTTCACAGAGGTGTCTTGGAGCAGAATTAATTTAAAATAAGTTCTCTTAGCAGCACAACTTACAGCATCTGCTTTCCTTTTCTCCACATCAAGCTGTACAACTACAGCTGCAGTTAAATATACATATTTATAAATATATATATATATATATATATATATATGTATGAACCTGTGTAAGTACTTGCAGAAATGGGTACAAAATCTATCTGCAAGGCTGCGTTTATAGGCTGGACCTATATCTGTAAAGATTTCTGGGGGGATTGGTGCATGTGGAACATTTATTCTAAGCAAACATTCCGTGTTTCCACAATATTTTTGTACTAAACCCCTTGGTTTCTGCCACAGCACCTCCCTCAACTCTCCTGCTCAAGAAAGCCACTGATGTCTTTTAGGGAAGTCTACAGGACTAGTATGTCATCAAGTGGTTAAGAAAGGGAAATACTCTGTGTTCTAGCAGAAGTAAAAGAAGAAATGGGCTGAAACAGAAGCTAAAAAATACTAATAAACGGTTAGAATTTTAGGAAAGGTCTGAAACATGTCTTGTATTCTAATTTTCTGCCTTTTAAAGGTCTTGCATTAAGTCAGGGATTATTTCATAATCCATTATGCTTGGTGCCTATTAAAATAAAAAAGGCCGTTTTTCTCCCGTTTAAAATTTGGCAATCAATATTCCAGGTTTCTCTCTCAATGAAGTCGGGTGAGATCCAGCAACAATTCCTGTGAGCTCAGCTTTCCCTGGGATGTCAGGAAATGCTGCATCCCTCCCTGCAGCAGCTCCGAGTCCTCCCCAGCCCCTCTCCTGCCAGCAGCAGGGCCAGTCCTCGCTCTGAAAAAGGAGGAGTTGATGAAGAGCCTTTCCCTCTTTATTCCTGGTCCTTCCCCTGCCTGCTCCTTGCATTTCCCCCCGGGACAGCATCCCTGTGCCCTGCTCTGGCTGCCCAGGGCAGAGTGCCACCAGTGCCATCCCTCACTGATGCCCTGTGCTGTGAGAATGCCAGGAAAGCCCAGAACACGTGGGAGGCTGCACTTTGTGTTTATCATTCATATTTTATGGGTAACAACTTTGATTTTCAGTTGTGAAAGCAATAGCAAGTGATAGCTGGGAAGATGTCAAAATCACTGAAGTGTTTAGCAGTGTTATTGCAGTGACTATGCTGAAGACTATCTGTGCAATTCAAAGCCATAAAACATGACTGAAGTCAGGTCCCTTGCTTAGCTATTTAAAATGGTCGAATTCTATCTCTGGAGATAAGTATGAAGGAAGAAGTAAAAAAGAAAAAGGCATCTGAAGACTGAAAAGAAATCTATTTTTCAATACTTTGTTTATTTGGCATTTAATGCCAAAATATAAAAAAAATTCCTATGACATAATGACAGAGGAATTGATCTGGAAAGTCTGAGTAAGCCACCAGGAGCATCCCTGTCCTGTAAGGTGCCATCAGCTGTCTGTCTGGGCAGTGCATTTTCCAAAATTCACCTCTCTCAGCTGTTGCAGAGCTTTTGGCCACGTCTGCTGAACGATGTGCTGCTGTTCGTGGTGACACCGTGGGTGTGGAAAGCACCTCCCGCCCTGCCTGGTTTGCTCCTCTCCACCCTGCAGTTGGTCTCAGGCGAGGAGCAATCCCCAGGCTGGCAGGAGCAGGAGCTGCTGCCTCCCCCTGCCCAGGCACCCCCTGCCCAGGCACCCCCGTGTCCCCAGCACTGGAGGCTCTGGGGCTGAGCTGCCCACGGACTGGCTGCTACAGCAGAATTCTTGACAACTTGAGAATCTCAATGTTGATGTTCCCCAATCAAGTAAAAATGGCTTCATTCTGTGTGAAATTCTCCTGCTGGAGCAATGCTGAATACTGAGTAGCCCTGTGAGTTTATCTATCAATCTATTAATAACCTATTCCCAAATCAGTCTGGGTTACCCAGGGAATATTTCCTTACAGAGAACAGAGGAGGAGTCACACCTTGAATATATCTCAGAGCTGCAGCAAATCTTCAGAGCTCAGTGTTATGGGGTTCTGGATAAAACTTTTCTTGGGGGGAACACAAAAAGGATTGGTGGAAGATGATGGTGTCAGTAGGAACATAAATGGAGGGATAGCTTGGATATATAAATTGCTGTTAGGGAGCAGTAGTTGGGTAAATAGCATGGAACAGGGCAAGGAGAGTTAAGGGATTACAGAAAATAAAATGTTTGTGCTATAGCACAATGATTGTATCAATAATTTCACCTAGTTTAAGAGCTCACTGCAGTCTAAAGTCTGTGAAGCACCAAAGTGTTTAGGAGCCAGCATTAGATTCTATATGGCCTGGGAAGATTTAACTGTCCTAAGGATGCCATAAGTGATGTAGCCAGGCTTTGAGGAGCACAAAAAATGAAAATGTTGTATTTTCTTCCTCTCAAAGGATTTGTTGTCCACCCTGCTCAAGCAATGCACTTTGCTGCTCCTTTATTTGACTGTATTGTCAGATATTTAAAAATTTCAACCTGTGAATTTTGCAGCTGGTACTCTGCTGTGAAGAAAAAAAAAAAAAAATCTCCAGGAGCGTGAATATTCTGTTTTATTTTATGCAAGAAAAAATGTCTAGAAAGATGAGCGAGACTTAAGAATAAGAAAATATAATAGTTGTATTGAATGGATGTATTTCATCCTGCTCTGCCTGTTCCCCAATTCTGATTTAACTGTCAGCCTACACATGGAAGTTTTTATAGCAGCTTGGGAAGATGAATAGAGACCAAAACCCAAAGAAACAGGGTGAAGGCATTCTGGACCATGCCTTCAACAAATTCCTTAATTTGGGAGAAAATCTTATTTATTGGCTAAAAAGGCCACTGACACTTTGGCTAGTGTGCTCTCCAACTCCTGTGTCACCTGTGACCTAAAGAATGGCAATGTTATCTACAGAAGCTGGCCACTGAATGTCGGTTGTGCCTACATTGACAAGACTATTTTTATTGTATGTGCACGTGTAATAAAATCAGCTGCATTGCTGAGACGTGCACTTAGAGATGAAAGCCCTGTTTTAAAAAAGCTTTAGAGATGCCATCCTTCAGGGCTTTATCTGCACATCCTGAGCAGGCTCCCTGCTCTGCCCCTCAGCCACAGCCAAGCTGCTCCAAAGGAGGAAATTCCCCATTATTTAGACCAGGTGGAGAAACAATCCCACAGAAGCAACTGGTAAGGTCAAGGCCAGGATCTGCTTCACTTCAATTTCAATAAATTCAGGTTTATAATCCATTGCCACTGTGGCTGTAGTTTAGTAAATGCTTCAGATCTGGCAGAAAAGCTGTTTTCTATCAGATTTAACACTGTTAAAAGCATACTAAATCCATGAGTTAGTGTGTCTACACATTTTAACAGTCGTATAGAGGCTGTACACTTTCCAGTGTGCTTTTATTTTAGTAATCCTAAATTATTATAGTCTGGGGACTGAAATAAATGGAAACATGGCTTTCTAATCATTCATTTATAGGATTTCTAGAGAATAAAAATGCATAAACACCTTCTTCTCTCCAAAGCAGAGGATTTTTCTCTCTTCTTTCTCTCCAAAAAAAAAAAAAAAACCTCATAAAACACCAAAACCAAAAGAGAGACTGCATGAGTTCAAACTGCTATACTTCCTTCCATGGTCAGAATAATGAGCAGAAAAGTTCTAATGCATTAAAGTCAGGTGGAAAATAGAAGGGCTGTGAAGATCAGACATGGTTTTATGTTCAGAAAACCTAAACAAAGACCTAAATCTCATTGTTTAAGCAAGAGATATAAAAAGAAAGCAGAAATAGCTTAAAGAGTATAAATTATTAAACTTAATAATGGGAGAGAAGAAACCAAATGACCTTCAGAAAGCACACAGTGTTCTTGATTCTGAGTGCTTGCTATTCCCATCCCTCCTCTCCCCAGGCTTTGCTCCACACAATGCTGGAGTGCTTGCACATTCCCTGGAAATTACAATCATTCCAAGGACTTGCATGGCCAATGTGCACCTTCCTATTATTTATATTGTTTATACCAACAGATTAAACTGAATCAGAGTCCAAAAACTGAGATTTATAGGTCATGGCTTCTTGGTAATTTTCCACTTAGATATGCTAGTAAAAAAATGGAGCAAATTTTGAGATCGTGTCTTAGTGTAAAACAGTTCTGTATTTTGTTTTTAGACAGCTTTTTGCAAGCTCAAAATGATTAGGGAAATTTTAGGAGAACATCTTGCTGTTAGCACACTGTTGCCCTTTTAGGGATGGCAGCTTGTAGATTAATGCAAAACTGCACTCCTGGACATCTGATTTTGGACACCTGAAGAATCTTACCAGACTTCTGCAGCAGTTGGATCTTGCTTTTATAGGAGAGTCCTTCCAGATATTCAGAGAAGAGTGGAGGAGAGCAGAAACATAAAAAAGGAAAAAGGAGAATCCTCACCCATTAAGTCATTAACCTCCAGCTTATCAACCCTGACACAAGGAATGTTTCCAGGGAGCACAGCAGGCCAGAGAAATAAGATCACAATTTTTTCATCCTGATACCTTTGTTGTATTTTTAAAGTGAGGACTATTTGTTTTTTCCAAGCCCGTTTGCCAAGTCGGTGCAAAGTTTCTGTTCAGAGACAGAACTGCCCAAAATTCTGGGGCTCTGGGAAACAGTGGATCAATGCCAGTGAGGAACCTGGAAAAGCTCAGTTGCATTCACAACTCAAAGGGATGCATGAACCCCATTTCTCTGAGAGGGAAATACAGGTTTTGCACAAGAAACATACAAAAAAATTTAAAATGATGGTGTAGTTCCAGCACATAAGATCCATGTGCAGAGTCCTGGGCTGTTTCAGTCAGTCTGCGTCTCAAGCTGTGTGCAAAAAAAAGAACACAAATCAATGTTTTGGTGGGAAAATATCAACGGGGGTTATAGACAGAAGAGTTTTTAAAGTTTTTTCCGGAGGTAAAAGCCGGCTCTTTCATTCCCTTTCCTGATACATGACAAATCTCTTACTGCGAGGATTCCTTACCAGGCTCCCCTCAGTGAGAAAAAGAAGTCGTTATCCTGCTAAAACCCTTCAGATTTCACTCAGGAATGTTTCAAATCTTTCTCATCCTCTTAAGTTTTTTTCTTTGTAGCAGTATGAACTGTTGCTATCAAAGCAATCACCTAGTCTGTGTGCGCACAAAGAAAAGCATTTCGCAGGTTTCACATCGTGATGCAAACAGCTCAGATTGCTGGGTGCCTCCTCTGTCTAAATAATGTCCTGATGACTGGGAAGGACCTGGAAAACGAGAAAAGGGGCGAGGTCATTCTGGAAGCTTTGTAAGAGAAAATATCAACTGATTTAACCTAAAACTGAGCTAGAAGTGATTGGTCAGGGAGGTGATTATTGGCGTGGAGTGTTTGCTTTTTTTTTTTCAGTAAATTAACGATTGTGATGGGGAAGTTTCTGGATTTTAAAGCATGGCATCACAATGTGAGACGGCTTTATCAGGGTGACAAGCCCTGTAAGTGCATCGGTTTAAACCAGGAGCTCCATTTTCCTTTGAAAGGGACACAAATCTTCCTTTAAGATGACACGGGTTTAGTTTTGTCATCTGCTTTGCGGTTCTTACTGCCCTGACGGGATCCCTTAGACTCTGGGATGTGTTCAGAGCCCCGAGCAGGCAGTGGCAGATATTTCAGATATTTCAGATATTTCAGATGTTTACCCCCCAAAGCACCAAGGGAGAGCAGTGAGTGTGGAGCTGGGCTCCTCTCAGATTCTCCCACCAAATCAGCCCAGCTTTGTGTTGACAGATTTATTTGCACAATCAGAATCTTTGGCAGACGTGCAGAACGTGCTGTTGCCCACCTTGTAAATTTTCTACTGGGAATTAGGAAGTAGATCAGGGTTCAAGATTCCTTAGGGATTAGTTGATAGTCCCTGGCTATACTAAACAGGATGGAGAAATCCACCCAGCTGTTTTGAGATGCTCTGCCAGGAACCACTGCACAGTCACACCTTTGGGAGGGCCAGTGCTGCCTATTCGTGACTATTCTGACACTCTGTCCTGGTCCAAGAAACAGAAATTTTCCTTTCTCGTTCGAAGAATTCCACACTATTTCTATGCTGTTAATTTATAATATCTGTTTTTATGAGCAGGAAAAATAATATTTCAGATCCTTGCCAAAGGTTGACATCAGCTGAGCACGTGTAAATTAAGGCAGAGTTGGATTTCAACAGTGAACTATTTAAAGACATTGTCAGGAAGAGTGATTTTTTTTTTACCTGGCCCTGCATCAAGTTATCCATGAACCATCAGTTCAGCACTTGACAAGACCACTGTTACAGACAGATGTGGTATTTACAGTTTGCCACTTTGATCTGGTCACATCATGGATTTTATATTTGAATTTGGCATTCCAGGCTTTGCACGTTTTCAGTAACTTAAGGAATGTGAGGGTTTCTTTTATCAGTAATGGAATGTTCATGAACATGGGAAGGTACAAAAGGGGTGGCACAAACAAGAGTGTTGCATTAAGTTGTTCTGCTCATGTGGAAGAACCCCTTAACTATAAATGGTTAAACTGAAGCATTAAACTGGCATCAAACTGAAGCAGGTTTCTTGAAAAATTAAAGGGGAATGCACAAAAACCAGCCCTCCAATAATGACCTGGTCATCCCTATCACAAAGCAGCACAGATTTGCCTCTTCATGATGGTTTTGTAGGTAAATGTGGATATTTATTCCTTGTGTTGGGTGTCATTCAGGTGTTGGATTTGCAACAAGGATTTAGGAACCAAAATTAGTGGATTGCTAGGTTCCAGTCTGATTTGATTCACTCCTGTGAGCACTCAAACCTCCCATGGAACATAGCATGAATTTTTAACTAAGTCTACCAAAATTTTGTTACACTTCTTCACTGAGAAACCAAGAGCTCATACTTGTTTGATTATGGGATAGGAAAGAGAAATGCTAACTGTGCTCTGTTGTGCTGCAGTAGAACATTTCCCAAGCTGCTGTCTCTGTCAGATTTTCTCATTTTTAAGACTTGGAGCACAAACCTGGACCAGTAAGTCACCAGTAGAGTTTCCTGCTGGCTGAGACATGTGAGGATTCAAAAAAATATTCCAGGCTTTTCCTTGGCTCCAGACTTGAAAGGAGAAAGCTCAGCTCATCAAGAAGGGACTCATTATAGAAAACCATCCTCCACTACTGAAAATATTTCTACATTTTAACATAATTCTGCTGGAAAATGGTGTGCTGAACGCAGCAGTTTCCTGGGTAGCTAATCTGGAAGCTGCATGGTGTGTACAACAAAAGGAAATTCTTCAAAATTGGTTCCTGTGGCTGCTCTGGGACTTCAGGGGGTCTGTTTAATTGGCAGGGCTTCTCTCCAGCCCACCCTGCTCAGGGCTGGAGGCTCCAGCCATGGCTGTGGGCTTGTGCACTCAGGTCTTGACTTCTGATGTGTTCCCCTAAAAATGGGAAAGCTTGGCCTGGGTGACAAAATTAATTAGTGCTTTTTTCCAATCAGTCTTTTGCAGCTTTGAGTCTGCTCTGCCTCAATAATCCAGGGGGATGGTGAGGAAGAGGAGGCATGGCCTGGGAGATTGGGCATGGGAGGGAAAGGCAGGAATGCTGCAGCAATGCCAGGATGATTTCAGGCAGGTTCTCCTGTCTCCTCCTTTCCTTTCCAGCCCATCTTTGCATGGAAAGAGTGAACGAGCTAATGACAGCTCTGGAAAGGTGGAAGTCAAGACGTGTGTAACTAAGAATTATGAACAACACAGATGAATTCCACTGCATCCATTAAAGTGAAATGGTGCTGTTAAAAATCCTGCCCATAAAGGATAAAATGTGTCAAGACTAAAAACAAACAAGCAGGGGATTTTTAACCTTATTAAGGTCTGATGCCTTTCTGTCCAGAAGGCTTAATCTTTTAATGCAGAGCTATAAAGAACAATTACTTTTTACAGGTTATGATTACAATCTAAGATGGCTTACTGTTTGTTTATATTGCTGATGAGAGCTGGGCTGTTAATTTTACTGGATTTTTTGGGTTTGGTGGTCTATCTTGTTCAGGCTCTCCTTGCATTTTCTGTTACCTGAGACTCCTTCATGCTCCCGTGTCAGCGAGTAACTCAGCTATGTAGTACAATTTGTTGAGGATGTAGCAGTAGAAAAAGCATTGCCCCTTTCAGAAGTGACATTTGGTGTATTACCTGCATGTGCAGTATTGTCAGGGGTGTAGTTTCTGACCTGCAATGCATTATCTGCTCCACTGACTTTGGGGCTGTTTATCACCAGTGGCATATTTCTCTGCAGGAACCTGCCATTCATCTTGTGTCTGCTTTAAAACCCTAAATGCAGACATCCAGTCTGCATTTTTGAGAGTGGAATGAAACCAGATTTTTCTGTTTTTTTCTTTTTCTTTTTCTTTTTTTTCTTTTTCTTTTTTTTTTTTTTTTAACAATTCCCTTCAATGTTGTCAGTTAAACAGGGTGCTTCGTAAGCTGCTTTTGCTACGGTAACAAATGCCGTGTTAAAGAGCAAGGCACAGTAAGAGTGAAATTAATTATGTATGCTTTATACTTGTCCAACTAACCACACTGTATTCCCAATGAAATACTTAACACATCTGTGCATTCCTAAAGTCAAATAACATCACTATAATTTGAGATTTATTTTGAGCAGCAAAGGAAGGGTTTTGTTACACCTCCAGGAAAGCCATTCTTTTGGAGGGGGCTTTTTTTCATTTGTATGCTTTGATTGTGAGCTACTTAATTTAGTCAAAGATTGTAATTGAGCTTCTTGGCAGACTGCCTGATATTTGGCACAGTAGGAATCTCTGAGTTTGAACCTTTGGGGATGTTTTCAGAGGAACGTATGTCTCCTATTTCATGCTTTATTGTGGCAGACTGATGAGAACTTCTAAAGCAAATGACAGTTGACAGAAAATAACTCACACTGGAGTTTGTTCTCCCCCTGTTGCTATTTCAGTGATGAATTTCAGATAGTCTGTTTTGTTTATGGCACGTGAGGTGTTGAAATGATGATCATAGATGGCAATGGCAGCAGAATAATTCAGTGCTGGAACCAGAGGTTAAGTGTGGAAAGAAGTCTTTAAGAGGAATGATTTCTGACTAAGCAATCTGTGGCAGGCACTGGAGCAGCCTGCAGTGGCTGAAGGAGTTAAACAAGATAGATGTCATTTGACAGAGCAGTGTGTGTCATGGTCTCAGCAGACATAATAGGATGAAATTAAGAAATATGAATATTTAGGCTACAGACAAGGCTATTTCCTGATACTAAGACCTGTTCTAGCTTAAATGGTCTCTCAAGGAAAAAAAAAATAAGGCAGCTCCTAGCAGGGAATATTTAACACCATGCTGAACAATATGCTAATCCTCAGAGGAACATTACAGAATTGTCAGCAGGATGAACTAGCTGATCCCTTCCATCTCTCTTCTGTTTAATTTCAATATCTCAAAGTTTCTGCTCGGGAGAACACGAACTCCACAGCTTCATTTTCCTGTTTCCCTGTGAACTGTGGAGTCTGCAGCCCCGAGAATGAGCCAGTGCTGCAGGACATCCTCCTTTGCTTCCCACTGCCCTTCATTTCCATGAGTTCCCTTGTCAGGGATGGTTCCAGCTGAAACATTCGAGCTCAATTTGCCCAATTCCACACTGAGAACTCTGTGGTATCAACCAGAAGCTTCTGTCCTGGAATCACCAACTCTCCAAAGATCCAGGACTTTGCAAATGGGTGCACACAAACCAAAAATTATTTGATTTCTCATCTCCCCTCTACTCACCAGGGATAATCTGAAGGCTTTACATTAATGTCTGCCCCCTTTTTTTTTGCCTCTGGAAACATGTAGGTAATTCCACTTCAATAGACTTGTGTGAAATGTGAGACAAAAATTATGCTGAGAATGTTTTTTAAAATATCCTGAACTCTTAAAGCATTGTAAGTGAGATGAACCTGATTTTCTGCCAGATCTAGAGTGTTGCATGCAGCCATTCCATGGAGATTAAGAGCTGAATTATTTCTGAGAATTTAGCAAGTTTCTGAGAATAATGATGGCAAACACCAAGAAGGGAGGAGGTTTGCCCATCCAAAGAGAGGGCATGAAGATGTTTACAGGGTTTTTTGGCAATGAATTGCAAATCTTCAGGATAAGACCAAAGGGGAAACAGAGAAGTCCATAAAGACCAGAGACAGCCATAAAACACAGATTCCCAAGCACCACTGATGAGCAGGCAGTTCCTCATTAAGAACTTGTTACAGTACATATATATATAGTCTCTATCAATTTGTTTTATTTTAGCAGTGCATCAGGTGCTTCCCATAAAATTTGAGGGCACTGAATCCTTAATTGAAATCAGCCTCACATAACCCCTGTACTCAAATAAATCTTTTTTTCAGAAGTAATCAACTAAACCTTACCTACATAATTACATACAGAGTAGCATAAAATAAAACCTAATTCTTTCAGTAATTATAATCCTGTACATACTGTGTACTGATCAATACACTTTCAATAACTGACCTGTTCAATACTGAGGGATTTTTATTTATTCCCACTTTATTCAGAGGGTTTTTTTTACAGTTTTGAGAGTGGAAATAGTCCGAAGCTCACTGGTCTGGTTCTAAACATATAGGAAAAAAAAAAATCTTAATTTTGTTCTTGGAGAATCAGATTTGTCTCCTGTTTTACTATGGAACTGCCAATGTTGTTACAGCCTTGATAAAACACGATATGAAAAAATAGGATAAAAAAGAAAACTTCCATTTTGAAGGCAGTGAATTCTCCCCTGTATCACACCCTGAGAAGTTGCCTTCACCTTCCCAGCTCCTCCAGGTGACTCTCGAGCACCAGATTGTGCTGGATGTACCAACAGGGGTAAATACAGATGTCAAAGGCAAAATGTGATCATGTTAAATTCATAACGAGAATCTTCATTTCACTAACAGCCAGGAGGATGCACTTCCTTCATTTGGACACACCATGAGAGCAGACTAAACAGAATCATAAATAAACATTTCTAATAGCTTGACTACTTCTCGAAGCAGACAGGATCTGTTGCTGGAGGATATAAAAAGGAGGTTTATTTAATAGAGTTCTGCAACTTCATGGGTACATTTGAGCATGTAAAGTGCTAGAATGCATTATAATGTACACAAATCCCAATATGCTCTCCATGGAGCCCCATCTGTTCCCGATGTGCTGATCCCTGATCACAGCACAGCCTCACGTGGTGTGAGCTGTTTGCTGTGCACACACCAATACAGCCTCATTACAAGTCAATAAATTCCAGATACAATCCAATTAGTTGTCATAGAGACTCTCGTGTTTAGCAAATGTAACTGATCTGTTTCAGCTTGCCAGTTTAAGTGGGCCAATATTTAATTTCTTTAATTGCAGACCGATATAGTCAGTATATCGTACAATAGAAACAATAAATGCTTCCCAGTACAATCTGTTTGGGTTAGTTTGTCTGATAACTCAAGGGATTTCCTGTGGGAGAAGATGCCATGAATGCCTTTGAAGTCCTCTTCCTACCACTCCTCTTGTGGTACTTCTTTTTGCAGGAAATGATCTCTAAATGTGCACAGAACACAGTTAATATAAAGAAAAGTTTAGGATACAGGCTTGGCTCTCCAGTGGATTTTCACACTTGGGCAAACCAGCAGTAGAATGGCTGTAGAAATCCTTTTGCAGAGATGTGAGGAGGAAAAGAATTGAGATCATCCACTACAGTACTGGTGGTTTAAAAACCCAGAATCTCTGTATCTCTGCCAAAGGTGAAGCATTTCCAGAAACACTAAAGAACTTCAAGAAAAAAACAAAAAAAAAAACAAAAAAACCCCCCGAAACAATTAGAAGAAAACAAAGCTCTTCACACTGGGAAAGACAGCAGAGGTGACTGCACGAGTCTGTCAGCACTGCTGCTCTGGGGAGAGATTAGAATCCAAAATCACTGTATAATGAATAGAGTGGAAATGTAAAATCACACAGGGCTGCCTGGGGAGCAGCCAGTCTGCAGTGCTGGATGTTGGCTGATTAAAAACCAGCTGAGATTACTCAGAAGGTGTGGGCACCACATCATTGCACTGATTTGGGGCAGAGAAAATCCTTTAAGGCAGGTCTTGTCCCATGCTCTGTGAAATTCCCTCGAGAGGTTTGTCTGGGACATTTTTATCAAAGGTCATGAACATTTCACCCTTTGCACCTAAGCCAATATATCCATTATGACCAGGTGCAGTTCTTTAGGTTCATCATGTGAAGATCAGCTCTGGGGCTGTATCATGACATGTTCAGCCATAAAAAATTTTCCATGTGTCATTTTGGAGCTCAGAATTGTGGGCTGAGGTTTGCTGTTGGGTCAGAAGGGAAGAAACTTCCACTTCTGTTCCAGACTGTTGTAGCTGCTCTAAATATTCCAAATGCTTGCACCCAGCTTGTAAACAGCAGTTTATCTGCTGAGCTGAATTGAAATCTGCAGCCTTGTCTCTGGCAATAGTTGGTAGATAAGCTTGCTTTCATTTTCGAGGTGTTAGGCTCAGCATTAGTAAATTCACAGATAACTTTTTTCCTCCTACTGAATATGCAGAATGTGACTTAGAACTGCCTTAAACGCTCCCCAAAGAAGGAAGGTGACAGTACAGGGGAATTGATTTCAAAGCAAAATTCTATTGCTTGCAAGAGAAAATGAATAAAGTTAGGAATTCATAGCAGAGAAGCCTTAAGATTCCTTAGCTTAAAATTATTCCTTTTTACCATTCTAGTCTGATCTCTGAAGAACAGCGAAATTACCTGAAAAAAACCTCTGCATAAATAATTGATTTCCTTTACTCTAGATAGGGATTCTTTCTGCAGAAAAATAATCTTGTGGAGTACAGTTTGTAAGGCAGTAAGAGTGAAGGATTTGGTCTTTTGCTTAATATACAATGATTCTTTTTGGTTTTCCTGCCTGTGCTTCCCAGTTCTGGCAAAGAGAAGCCCTTACACAGCAATAAATGATGGGTTTGATTCTGAGTTAATGATCTGAATTTCTATCACAATTTGTTGCTTCTAGGTTTTATTTTTTTTTTTCTTGTGCCAGGGTGTTCTTCTTGTGTCCAGGCTGTTCTTCAAAATTGGAGACCCTGGGCATGAATGTGACCCCAAATGAAGTGAGAGAATTGTGTTCATGGTGCCTCTGCAGGTTTCTGAGACGGGGCAGGGAGAGCTGATTTTGCAGAGAGAGCAACCAGAGGCACCAGAGGCTTCTCTGAGTGAGGGTTCTGTGTCCTACAGTCCCTGAAAATGTGCACCCATGCACTGGGTGGTGAAAACAAGAGTGGTTATTTCCACAGGTCTCTGCACCAGAAAAAAAAAAAAAAAAAACAACATCCTAAAGAGCACCAGAAAAACTTTTAGCACACATCCTGATTTTATTTTAATGGAATCAGGTCACAACTGGAACTCATAGGGCAGAGCATGGGACAGCTGAATATTGCAGGGAGAGGAGCAGAATAATGAGAATTAGCATTTTGTGCAGTTTTGTATTCCTCTGCTGCCTCCCTGCCAGCACGGATGGGTGACTGGTATTACCTCTGGTCCACCTGGAACCCGGGCCTGTCAACAAAATACAAATCACAATGTAAAATAATCAGCTCATGAAAAAGTTCAGGCTGAGATTTGTTTCTCATTTGTCACATGAAAAACAAGAAACCTTTTATTCAGGAAGCTGGAGAGAATTTGACATTAATCTTACTGATATGCAGGGAGAATAAATAAGGAAATTTTGTTGTTTGTGTGTTCATGTGGCATATTAATGATTTTGATAACAGCATAAGGATATTTGGCTACTGTCTAAAATTAAATTGTTAGAGTCTTGAGACTGCTTTTGCCTGCCATGGTTCTAGCAAATTTATACAATCGATTGTTACATGATTGTTAAAAGTGTGAAGAACAAGATCAAGTGTGGTTCAGACAACAGTAAAAAAAGATGATACGCTTTAACTTCTATTACATCTCTTTAGTTTATTGATTGACAGATGAACACACCCGTTTCTTTTTTTCTTTTGTGTTTTAATCACCAAGTCACTTTGTCTCCTGTGGTATTTGTGTGTCCTATGTGTGCAATAGCTGTTTAATGACATTTATTTTAAAAATAAATAATTCGGCACACAAATCAGAAGTGACAGAGGGAAAATTGCAAGAAGCCGACTTTCTTTTTAAAAAAGACATATTTTTGTTTAGATTAACAGTCCTCCCACGGAGGTTGACAAATGTAGCATGGACTAAATTTAACTTTGCTCCTGTCACCAAAGATAATAACGTGTCCACCTTGTGACACAGCGAACTAAATGACACTGCTCCACTAACATTTGCCAGCTCTCAGGGGAAGGGCTGGTCATGAGTGGTGGTAGCTGGAAAAACAAATCTGTGCCCCTCACCTTGCAAAGACACGTTATTGGGAGAGACTTTTGGGCTGCAGCAGGGATGCAGAGCTCTAAGGGTGCCTTGGAGATGCTGAGTCTGTTTTGTCAGATATTCAGAACGGTTTCATGCAGCTGAGTGATTGACTGCAATTGGTACAGGGCAGCAGCCTGGTGTGGAACATGCACCAGTGGAATCTGAGAGCAGAAAATCTGCTTTCTCATCTATTAAAAGTCAGTCTTTTGCTTTGATAGACTTGCATGCACAGGAGAATCAGGTTTGTGGTTTTTTTCATTGTAACATTTCTTTTTGGCTTGCCCAAAAAAAAAAAAAATTGTTCAGGATAACCTTCTCCAGTTGGCTGGTTTAAAAATCCCATCTTCATTTCTGTTATTAGGAAATAAAATGTATATTCAGATGTTCAGCTAGAGAAAGGCAGACCTGGAGCTGGGCAGAGCTGTTTCCAAAGAGAACAAAGAAATACCTGATGTGTGTTAGACACCGTGGCTGAGAAATTTGGGTGCTGCTGCAGCAAAGCAAAGTTAAAACCAAACCTCTGGGCAGTCCATGAAAAGCCTGACCTGTCTCTGCCCTGCAAGCCCAGGACAAAACCTGGGGCCTGTTATTGCCTGCAGGGATTCTGTGAATCCAAAATTTGTGAATCCAAAGATGTGATTCCTTTTCAACCACAGCACGAAGATTGCAGCTTTTGAACCTGCAGCCCTGGAAGCATGAGGAAGGAAATGAAATGCTCATTTTGGTGCTGCTGATTCTGGAACAACACTTTTAGCAACCGTGAGTAGAAAATTAGGAGTTTATTTAAGATAATGAGCCTTACAGCACTTTCATCATGTAAATGAAACAACCACAGACACACTCAAATCAAGATGATTAAATTTTATTGCATTAACTTGTTAAATTCTTTTAATGGCATTAAAGGCAGTGGGTGCATTTTTTTCCAAACTCTCTCTAAAAGACAACAACAACAATCAGTGACTTACACAGATCTTCAATTTCTGTCCTGCTCTTGAGCATTTTCATGCAATTAGAAAAGCAGATCTGGTATAAAAATCAAACTAGTGCTACCTCTGGAGTATTTCCTCTCCTGGACGTAGCTATGCATAATGAAGGTTGATGGTTATGCCACACCTGTAATGGGAATTTTGTAGTTTCCCACCCCATTTTCAGTTTATCTTTAAACTCGGGTCTCTTGGGTGGGCAGCTGAAGAGATCCAGCATTGGCACCTCAGTCTGTTTGTATCCTACACAGAAAATGCACAGAGCAGTGGTTCAAAATGCTTGCAGCACAGCACCCTCCATTTTTTTTTTAGTCTAAGATTTCAGAGACATGCTTAAACCAGCCTATATTTAGCTCAATTAATTTTTATGCCTTAAATGGGAACAAAGTTGCTTCAACAGGAAGATGAAGTTCTTTGTCATGCACTGTAAAATTGTTAAAATGCCTTAGAGAGAGGAATGAGGTGCCTGGAAGTTTAGTTCCAGAGGCCTCTCTCCCACCATGGGAACTGGAAGGTGCCTCAGATGTAAAACATGGGAAGGGCTGTTTCAGAACATTAAATTATTAAAAATGCTCAGCTGGGCAGAGAACACTGAGGACGAGAGGATGCTACCGAAATCTGAATTATCGAAAAAGCGCAAGATATTAACTCAGAAAAATTTAATTTGACTCCTAGAAATCCAAGTCCTATTCAAGGTTAGCTTCACATGGAACAGATAAAGTTCTCTCTGTGTATTGAAGGCCCTTGAGTGCCACCAAGTAGAGACAAAGATTAATAAGGTCTGCTCAGTTCCCACCTGTTCTTCCATAGATCAATCTGTCATTGCTTCCTCTGATTTTACTGCAACAAAACATAACTTTAGACTGGAATATAAATCTGACTTGCAGAGTTTACCCATTGAAACATAAGATATGAGGCTAGAAAAGAAAAAGCTGTATAACAGAGTGCTTTCTTTACTGAAGCAAATCCTTTCTCTCTCCTTGGAGAGCAGGATAGTGTGATGTGAACAGATTGCACTTCTCACATTCTGCAAGAACAGTTTATTCCATGTTCTGACAGCATTTATTTGGATCTGGAAGAAATGGCTCGTAAGAAGGATGGGCAAAACGTTGTATTTGCCATGAATTACCCTCCTTGGAAATCTGTAATATGGAATTATATCAGTCAGTTGATGTCTTATGAAGAATATTTCTGTCATTCTTATTTCAAAAACCAGATGCTAAGAGTGGTTTCCTCAGGAAAGTCAGCAGCACAGCCCCTGGAAAAAAACCCAAACCAACAACACTGGGAAAGTCTGTAACTGGTGAGAACAGTCTGGTTGGGGAAAAAAGCAACCAAAATATCTGTGGATGCACCATTCCAGGACCACAGGAACATCAACTCTTGCAGGTTGGAAAGGACCTTTGAAGATCATCCGTTCTACTCCCTCAAAAATAAGGCTTGCTTTGGTGAGGTTGCTCAGCATTTTCTGCTTTTGAGTGACGAATATCTCCAATAATGGAGATTTCACAGCCTCTCTGAGCCCTTGCTCCAATATTTGACCACCTTCACCATGAACTTCTGCTTAGCTTTAATAACACCTTTCCTTTGCTCCAACTTATGCCCATCACCACGAGTCCTGTTGGGAATCTCTGAGAAATGTCTGGCTTTGTCTTCCCTGTGAAAAACTCACTATTTTCCTCGTGAAAAAAGTTTGGCAAGGCACTAAAACCAGGCAAAACGTGGTAAATAAATGCCAGGAAAAAGAGAATAATCCCTTCCCCTGAGCTGCTGGCTGTGCTTTTGCAAATGCAGCAGAGAACGAAGCTGGTGCACTTCAGGTCTGAATTTTGCTCTTATTTTATTTTTAGAGTAATTTCTTTATCTATTTAAGGAATCCCAGAAATTAAGTATCGTTTCATTGCTTTTTATATGCAATAGTAAAATTAGCTCTTCACAGATCTCACTGAGAGCACAGCTAAAATCAGAGTTGCTTACAGAAATATCCTGATTATCTACCTGGGAATATTCCATCGAGGCTCTATAGGTAAAATCTGTCATGTTCATTTATATCACAAATGACATCATGACATTATAGAGACCAGGGCAGAATAACAGATACATTGTGCCTTTTAATCTGAATTTTTGGAGTCCAGCAGTCTTTATGGTGTTGCAGTGCCCTCGAATTTGCTTTGGTAGTCTGAATCAAAAGCAATCCATACCTCTCACTGTCTGTATGTGCTGCTAGGCTGGCAGCTCCCAGCAGCTCAGTTGACCCAGACTATCATGATTTTTTATCTTAGTTCCAGCCTTTCACCACTAACATCTTTACCTGAGGATCTTCAAATCAGAAACTTCTAAAGTTTTTTTTTTAATACGGAGATATCAATTTCTGATGTTAAAAGTAGTGGGAAGGGATTATTTTAACAGCATCACAAATGGAGTCCTTTCACTCTGCTTTCTACTGCCTCAAATATCAGTGATCCCCCCACGAATAAAGCTGAGTGTAAATAAGAGACCTGTCCATGCAGAAGCTGAAACACGTTGTAATGAGATGGCAGCACAGTGCAGATAGCAAAGGTTTGTAATAAACAACCCCTGGCTCTATTTATCACTTCTCTGGGATATCTGGACACAGACACGAGTCTTGAAATGGGACCATAAAAGTGAAGCCAAGCACATTCAGAAAAGCCTTTTTCTGATAAGCCCAATCTCACCGAGGGTTTTGCATGAGCAAAATGAATGTGTTTGATTGAATGGTACCAAACTGTAGATAGGGAAGCTCAGCAAGTGATTGTCAGAACTTTGGGGACAAAAAAAAAAAAAAAAAAATCGAATTCTGTTAGAAAAGGACTCACTGAGGGATGTTTGGCAGTAAAGCAGGTATGCGGGGCAAAATAATTTCTATTTTTTAACCAGTATTCCTGAATATATGTAGGTGAATCCAGTCTTATGGCTCTGAAAAATCACACAGCTATGTCAGTACCACTGAGAACCATGGATTCTCAATTCTAAAATTCCAGTAAGGAAACTCCCCACAATCAGGCTTCCTGAAAGATGCAGGCAATCCAGGCAAGCATGTCAGTGCATGATTCTGTAATCACAAGTTGATTTCATCAAGTGATTTAATAAACCATGCATGAGATTCAATTCTTAATGGACCTAATTCAATCAGGTGACGTTTCTGGCTTGAAAGGTGATGCATCTTGAGGGGAGTGAGGTGCTGGATGCTGTGGAAAATTCATTTTACACTGCAGAAGTGGCTGTGTTGCTGAATGTTGTGTGAGACTCAGGAAATGGCATCACAAGTTTAATGTCATTTAAAGCCCAGTCTACTCCATGGACCGTTTTTTGCTGCACTTTAGTATGAAATCACACACATTTACAGTACACTGGTTTATTTCCTCTCTTAATTTTGTCTTCGACATGTTTTGACACGAAGGAAATAATATTCTAATGGAATAGAAAAATCATATTATCAAAGAGCTGTTGGGT
The DNA here is from genome assembly GCA_037013685.1 of Acridotheres tristis. Lineage (NCBI taxonomy): Eukaryota > Metazoa > Chordata > Aves > Passeriformes > Sturnidae > Acridotheres > Acridotheres tristis. The sequence continues at coordinate 18,339,387 of CM072889.1, forward strand.
TTGGGTGTCCAAACACACAATCTGCTTTAATAGCAAACAAAAATGACTACATTTGGAATTGAGTGAGTTTAGGGTGAATGTGGAGAATTCTCACAGTTGACAACCACCTTACATTTTTAAGAATTTGCCAATTTTTTTTCTGCGAACTTAGGAAACAAAATTGAGAAAATGTCGTTCTAGATAATCAATAAAACACAATAAATTAAAAAACCCGAGTGGCAGATCAAACAAGCTCAGCCTGGAATCATCCTCAGCCTCCCTGGGACTCTTCAGAAGTTTCATTGAGTCAGAAGGGTGAGAGAGGCTGGGGGTCAAGGACAAGAACACACTTTGGCCCATGGGGAGAAAAGGGACAAACCCATAAATTTTCCAGTAATGTGAGCCAAAGATGGGCTGCTGCATCTCAGCTTCACTCTTCCCCAATGTGTGAGTGCAGTGCAACTGGAACAGGTGCAATATGGCAAGAAAGTGCTGGGCTTCCTCAGCCAGCACATGGAAAAGTGTGTTTTTCCTCTTAGCACTGGGGTATTTTCAGAAAATGCCTGCCTGAAAAATATCTCTGTTGTTTGTTTTATTTGACTTCCTGATCGTTCTCAGGAAAGGTGGAGGCAATAGGGCTTGAAGAAGCTGCACCATTCATCCAAGGTCTGTGTGCTCCCTGTTATCCCCACGTCCTACTGGCACTGACTCTTCCCCCAGACTAATAAGAGCAAAGAGAAATAGATCCCTGGCCTGATTCTGTCGTTTGCCATAAGTGGAGCCACAATCCAGCTGAGCAGTTTTTCCCAAGGGATCATAAAAGGCAACAACCTGAAAAAGAAAATGCAACCCCAAGGATTTTCCTCCTGTACTTCAGGGTAACTCTTCGTACCATAAAACAAAAAATTACTGGAATAGCACCAAAAGAATGAATCTCCATCTGCTGTATAAATAAAGAAGTGTAATTTTTGTGTCATTGCACGTGTTCTGTCTCATATTTCTCATTTCTCCAAGTTTGGGTATAAGAAGATGAAAGTTTTAACCTCTGCTGCAACTAATACATTAAGCACAGAAAGCTCCACCATAAATTACCTTTTCTTTACCTTTTTCTGCCACTGTACAGATAATAAATCGTCTTCCTAATGTAACCAGTTTTATTACGTTCTTGAACTTAGCAGAAGACTGATAATCACCTTTGCACCATTAGACTTGATGAAGTTAAGCTCAGAAATTGGACCTGGGAAGCACTGAACTGTACATTCCTCAGGCCCAGTTTAAACGCACATGAATATTTTTCAATACTAATGACTCGAAGGGGTTTTGTTTTTACAGTTATGCAAATAGTTCTCCTGGTGGTTTTCTACAGAAAATTAATATCAAAGACATATTTTACAGCGTGTAAGATGACACAATACAGAGCAACAAAAGCAACCAACCATGCAGGTAAAGTTCTGTTCTTCAAATCAAACCTAAAATGGTCTTTTAGACCTGTGTGTGATAAATGCTGTTCATACATAGTAGGGTACAATGATATTAATTCCATTGATTCAATTTAATCATTCTAGTATGAAATAATTTTTTATGAGTGAAGATTAATTTTTTTAAATTAATGAACCTCTGATTTTCAGTTTACGCTGTACATGAAACTCTGGTTCTGAGCTCGTGTGTAAGTAACAATGAAGTGGAATATTTTGATTTTTGGATCCTCGTTTAGTACACTACACTGCATATTGAAGGATAATGTTAAACTTTTCTCATTGCCTTTATGTCTGAAAATGAACACCCCCTTTATTTTCAACTCCCTGTATTTTCTCTTTTACTCTCTTTCATGCTTTAACTTTCCATTTAATGAAAATGTGTATTTTTTTAGGCTTTATAATAATGCAAGTTGTGATGAAAATCTGCATTTTCCTCTTGCCTTATATCCTAACGAGTCTCGGATTGTTACCTGTGTATACAGATACATCTATTAACAATAGGGAAGCAAATGAGTTGTTAGTGAGGTGAGAAATTCCTGGTAAGTACTTTCTGGTCCTGCATGAATTCTCTTTACAATCCAGTTCCATGCTTTGTTGGCAGTTAAGGCTGTTAACCAAGCTAAAAGAAATTCATAGCCAATTAAAAAGAAATTTCTTTCATTTTTTTTTTTCTTTACTTGAAGGAATAAGCAAGTGAGAAGGTTCTTGGCTATGAATGTTCCAGTAGACGTTGTTAAACTGTGTGAATGCAAACTGAAAACTTCAAATTTTGCTGCAGCAATCATAGGGTGCAAGGTGAAGGAAATTTGGCAGTGGAGTCAGATAAGACTGAGACATCATCTCTTTTTTTTTTTTTTTAATGATTCATCTTTCTCACGTTTTGCTTGAAAGAGCAGCTCTGAATAATTCTGCTTTGGAATGAATTGGCCTTCCAACGCCAAAAAACGTGAGAGACTTGGACTGAAAACATGCCCAGCACCAAGGCTGGGTTGTGAGTGTTCAGGACTGGCAAAGCTGCTTGAAAATGTGTGGTTTTTTTTCCAAGTGCTTCCCTGAAATGGAGCAACTTAATTCGGTTGCTCTGCAGGATTATTTGATTGTGAGGATGCTTAGACATTGATTCATCAAACCCAAATTGCTTACAAGGAAAGGTCACAGGTGCCTACCAGTTCATGAGATAACTATTAGCCCTGATTTAGGGTTGAAATTGCTATGGATTTCTCACATTTTCAACAACCTGTGCCTTTCCAGGAACTTACCAAAAAATAATGAAACCAAGACTCAGGAAAATCACATTCATTATCATCTGTGCTTGTCCAGTATATAAGTCTTGACCACAAACACTTGTACTTATGAAATATTTCCTATATTCTGTAACGTTGTCAGGAGAGTTATGCATGGTTTTATAAAATATTTCCTGTATTCTGTAACGCTGTCAGGAGAGTTATGCATGGTTTTATAAAATATTTCCTATATTCTGTAACGCTGTCAGGAGAGTTATGCATTGTTCCTCCATCACATTTCTGAGGGCAAAAAGGCCATTTTCCTTGCCTGCTGCTGATGGTCGATGAGTGGGCCATGCTGAACTCCCACACATCTGAATTTTTGAAGGTGTTCCTCTTCCTGGGCGTGTGTATCCCAGTGTTTAGTACCATATAAACCTCATGTGTGCAAACAAGTTCATTAAAATTGCAGGAGCCTGTAGCACATTTGTAACAGCTTGCCCAAAGGTTAACATTTATGGTTTTGCACTGCCAACATCCTTGCTTTTATGGGGCACATTTGTATGCTAAATTGCCTATTATGTTAAGCTGTAAGTTCCCATTTAGCAGCATCAGGAATAAGATTTGACTATAAGTGTTTAGATTTTATTAGTGCTGTGCTAGTCTTCTTAACAGCTCAAACTTCCCACAGCCTGAAAATTTGCTGCATCCTCTGGAGATGTTTTTAGGAGCAGCTGAGGACAAGGAGCATGGGAAGGAATGGGAAGGAAGGAAGGGCAAAAAGGTGCCTTGCTTGTCTCACTTTTACACCAGTGCTGAATGCCATGTCCAGGCAATGACTGCACCTAAAACAATCTCAGCAACGTCCCCTTTGCCAGCTAAAGGTCAGCTGAAAATATTCCAGGGGGAAGGGTGTTTTGTTGGTAGGTAAATATGTCCAGTGGCTTTGGTTTTGCTGTAGGTTATTTCCCAAAGCATGACCTAGCAGAGGGACTGTGATATACCAGCCCTGGAAAGTGAAAGAGCAAATTTCAGCTGGATGTGCAGTTCTCAGAGGTAACACAAATGTATTTGCTAATTGAACTGTGTTTCACTCACACTTCCCTTGCTAGCAGGGATTTCTCAGGAGATCCTGGAACTGAGGGACTTTTAAAAAATGTCACAAAAGCCTTTCAATTCTGGGTCACCAGACTGGCAGAGGAGGGACCTGATTTCAGGCAGTGTTTTAAAAGCCTCCATGAATATCTGCTCACCTTAGCAGTGACTGCAGTCTGCCACTGGTGACTGACTATGGAAAGTAACTTGACAAAAATAACAGAAGCTCAAGTCTTTAGTCCAGACTTTCTCTGTAAATAAATAAATAAGTAAATAATAAATACATTTTTTTTAAAAAAGTGTGATTTTATTTTTTTTCCATTCCATCGTTCAAAAATGAGAATGTGAGAACACAGAGATGCTACTCTGCTCCTCAGCTTTTCCTACCATGCTGGAAAAGAGCATTCAAAGCAGATGTACTGATGTCCTTCACAGGGTGACCAGGCCAAGTTTGCAGATTTATTTACATGGTGGGTGTAAGGATGATGCTCTGTGTTTGGGAAACACAAGCTCTTGGAAAATATTATCACTGCAATTTTTAGAACTAGCTGGTCAGCCCAGCCAAAAGGGGAAAACACAGAAATGGAGCTTCAGGTTGGTCATACAGAAAAATAAATATTTTCCGTGGCTCACAAATAATCTTTTTATGTAACAGGATGTCCTTAGAGGCAAGCAGGAGTGATAAAAGCAATGTAAAATCTTCCAGCACAATCCAGAGCTGAGGAGGGCTGCCTCAGTCACTGATTAAACAGGATTGCAGAGTTGTGTGTTCTGCAGAACTCAACATTTTTCAGGGGTTGTAACAGCTGGAGTGAGGAAGGTGCTTTTTTTTTGGTGTAAAATACAATATCATTTCCAGGAGACAGAGGTCCCACATGAAAGGCTGAGGTCTCTGCAGGAATCTGTCTGCTGAACACGCTGACTTTGTTGCCAGTAAAGGCTGCAACCTCCAGCAAATGCAGACAGTGCTTTACCTATTAAGACAATCCGTAGGGGAGAGACTCGAGGAAAGTAGCTCAGATTTTTTTTTTTTTTTCCTAAATGACCTATTTAAAGTTAAATTTTTCAAATAATTTAAGGAGAAGACTTAGTTAATGCTACTTAATCAAAGTTCCCTGCAAATAACTTAAAGGTGACAGGTCAGCAAAGACATGCTTACTTAAAGAGAGTATTTTAAGATTTAAAATGCTAAGAGTCTTACCAAGTCTAATCTGCTAAAAATTATAATAAAGCATAAGAGAAGTTCAAACCTTATTTATTTCAAGATCAGATTTATTATTTTTTCAAGACCTTGCAGGCAGAGAAACAGACAAGAATTAACACAGCAACAATTTCATTGAAAGCACATATCCTGTATACAATGGTGGATGGATGATAATTGATACCTTCTGTTATCCAAAATATTTGGGATTTCTTGTCAATTATTCTTTATGGCCTAAATGAATTGTTTTGGGTTTTTTTGTGGTGGGTTTTTTTTTTTTTTTAGGTAGTTGAAATGATTTGCTTTGGGAGTTGGTTTTCTTTATACAGACATGGTGTGACATCTGTAAATACATGCAGTACTGTGCTATTTCCAAGTTCTCCTTGGTTGTAAAGTTATTTTTTAAATGGCAGTTGCTGTAGTTTGAAATGAAAATGGTGACCTTAACAAGCACTGCCATTATTATGCCTTCAAGGGACTTACCCACTCTCTTTCACTCTGATATTCAATGTCTGACTAGCTTGGAGTTCTGGGTCTATTATTTTGCTGAAGTCACTAAAAGAAAGGGACTCTGCATTGTCCTCTGTTGCTTTCTTTGGGTACATTTCATATTAGAATACTGCACAGCAGGATTCTGACTCCAAGTTAGTAATTGGAATAGTATTCTAATTAGAATCACATACTAGAACTTCACTTTTCAGAGTTGCCTGGTGAATAAGTAATTGAAGAACAAACCCAAGTGATTTTCTACTTTTTATTAGGCTGAGAGAGTAACGTGGAGCATCCAGTGAAGGCATCACAGACTGCTGGAAGGAGAGAATTCACTGCTGTAATGTGGTGGGAAAGGGAAAAAAAAAAAAAAACAACAAAAATCCAGCAGCTAATGAAGTGGAGCAAACCACAAGTTCAAAATTCTAAACAAGACTTGACATAAGCACTGATATATTACTAGCCTAAAACCAAAATATAGCTCAGCCTTGCAGCTGGGGCAGTGACAGGGCCTGGACACCCTTTTTATATCAGAGCACTCTTGGGATTCCAGCCAGCTGAGAAAGGGAGGAGCAGGGCTCTGAGAGAGGGGGACATTGCACCACTGCATCCTCCAAATCGCTGCCATCCCAGCAAAAAAGAATCCAGGACACATTTCAGATCCATCTGAAAATTTGTGAGGCAAATGCGTTCAAGCATATTAAGAACAAAGCAGCAAATCCAGACGGTTTTTAAATACCAAATGATGTGATTTAGTTTAGAATGAAGCAATCAGTGTTTGGTGAATGCCTTTAATAACATTGTCTCTCCCTCTGGGAATTACCTATTCAGTGCAGGAAATTTCTGTTTGGTTATTTCTGCAGGTAAACATTGTATTTATTACATTCAGAAAGCAACAGAAATTTAGATGGCTGAGCCTACAGAAGCTCCTGTAGCATTTTTCTTCTCCTTTACATTTCTAATAAACATGAATTATATATGGAGACAGCCATGCTTTGTTTAAACTGCTGCACTAAGTACCCCGTGACAGCAGTAAATCAATGGTTTGCTTTCTCATACATTTGAATGAATGTAATAACTGGAATAAACAATTAATCTGATGGATACACAGGAACTCTCTGTAGCTAAGTAGAAATAGAAGAATAATACTGTTCCATTGTTCATCCATTTGTCATTTGTTGATGGTCACACTTTATTGACTTTACATATTATTTGTCTAATTATTTGATTCTCAAAGTTATTTTGAATAATTTATTCGGTCTTGGCTTAAACTGATGTCTGAAATATATTTTTTTGCTTGATCTCCAACTAATAAGCCAATTATGATCAGCTTTAGAAGTTATTAACCAGACTCCAGTTTCTATTTTTGCTACCTAATTAAATGTAATGCTCCTGGTACTACAGTGACACACTGGGCACTTAATGTGTTCTTGTATTTTTTTTTTTAATGGTAGTATTTGTATAATATATATGCATATACATGTAGATGAGATAATGGGAAAAAATTAATTATTTCTTTATAAATACCAATAATTGCTTGTTTTTTAACTTGAAAGATCAGGATGTGTTCCAGTTGGGCTTTAAGGCTGTTTGGATGTGTCAGGAGACAGTATGGGAGTGAAATTGTTCAGAAGAGCTTTCATTAAACTTCTGCTACCAGGTGCCCTGGAGGTGCCACGGACATTATTAAATTAAGGGAGGAAACGAGGGTGGATGTACAGCAACATTCCCTGGACAAGCAGGAAACATAGGATAATAAATTTGCAGAGCTTGGTCCATTTTTCTCCTGATTTTCTATTTTCTCCTGATTGGAAATGGAGGAATTCAAACCACTCACATGAGAGAAATAAATGCTGTATAGGAAGTTCCTGTTCTGGTTTGTCTTTGCTAGGTGAAATCAAGGAACAAAGACAATTCTCTCTTTATAGGACTATACCCACCATGCTTGCTGAAGTTCTTGGGTTTTTTTCATGAAATGCAGATATATTTAACTTAAAGAAGTTCCTGGAACATTTCTGATTGGGATTGGCCTTGCACAAACACAGACTTGGCTGTTACTTACCCAGACATTAAATAGGGTCAGTTGGTAACTTTGTCCCAGACAAACTACTAATTTACCATGGGCAAAGGGCTGGAACAAGCAAGACCAGGACTTTACATGTAGGGAGAAAAAAATGAGATATTTCCCCCCCAGGAAACTTTATGCCATTTTTTACATTGAGAATATCAATGTACAATCACACAGCTGAGATCACAGGAGCCATTCCTGCTTTCTTTGGGACAGGACAAGTCCAAAACATGAGCTTGCCTTTGGGAGGCAAGAGTCTTAATGGATAGCAGTGCTGTGAAAAATATTTATCTTTGTTTCCTGCCAACCCTGAGAAAGGATTGGGAATAGTTTCTGTGTAGCCAGTGGTATTGATGTTTAAATGATCAAAAACATGGCTTTGAACCTCTTTGTCTCGAGGCCTGGATAATTTCTTCTGCAGAAACCAAACCAAGCTGCCTTAAAAAAGGAAAAGAAGCTCCCATGGATGGACTCATATGTTTAAAAATATTAAAAAAAAAAAAAAATCCCAGAGCCATTACAATGTTACAAGTTTTACTCTTCTTATCCAGAGAGGGGTTTATGTTTGGGGAGGATGAGACCAAACGTGTCACAAATTCCTTCTGCTAGGAAGAAATAGAATTATTAGGTTCACTGTTTCCTCAATAATATTTCTGAATAACCACACAGATTTCTGTACTGATGAAGAAACACCAAGAGTTGTTTAACTTCAGTGGTATTTTCTTCTTTTAATTTTTCCTCACATTATTTTTCTTTGTACTAGATTTGTTCATATTGCTTAGATCATCCTGTCTGCTTTTCTTTCCCCCACACCCCCTCCATATCTTCACTAAACCAACAAATTTGTGAACCCTTCTGCTTAATGTGAGCTTTTATTTTAGGTCTCTCACCTCTTGTTATGTACCCCAAAGAGGGGTTGGGGTGTTGGAGTTGATTCTGCACCAGAACACCAGGCAGAACTGCAGGCAGCAGTTTCATTTTCTCCATGCCTGTGTACTATAACCTGAAGGTAAAAAAAAGAAAAAGAAAAAAAAAAAAAATAAAAAAAAACAAAAACCACCCCAAACAACCAAGGCTCTTCATTGTGTCCTTGAGTTCTCAGTGAGAGCTGCTCCATGAAAGGCACAGAGGGATTTTTCCTGTGGCTGACAGCAGCCCTGTGGCATCTGCTGTAAGGATGTGATGCACTTTAATCCTTGAGGTTATTCACTGCATTTCCAGGCACTTCCAGGCATTTCCAGGCACTTCTGCTCCCTGTCCCCTGCCTCTCGTGCTGTCACACGCATTGCTGTGCTCACAGATGCACCTGGGCACACCTGCCTGAACTGCTCCTGTCACAGATAATCTGCCATTCTGCTTCCAGGCTGTGCCAAAAATGTCTTAGAAACTGGCATGAATACTGAGCACCAAACTTACAACTCGAGGTCTCCTCTTTCATTCCAATTTTAACATTTAGTCCCTCACTTGGTAACGTAAAAATGATCGTAACTCTATGTGTTCTTTTTCTACATTTCTTTTTCCAAATTATTCAATGTCAAAAGGAAGGTGGAAAAGTCTACTTGAAAACTTTGAGGAGCTCACTGGTTAAAAACTTCCAAAGGTAAACTTTTCCATGTTTGCAAAATCAAGTGAAAGAGAGAATCCAAGTGTGATGGTTGGATAAGGCTGATGATTACAAAAAGCCAAATGACAATGAAAATAAAATAGAGCTTTGAATTAAGACAACCTAATTTTATTTCCCTTCTCCCACTGACTGGCTCTAATAACTTTTAAGGACAAAGCTGTTCTGCATGACCACACTGGGATTGCATCCTCTGCTGAAATGTGAGTCCTCCTCTGCATTTTTCGTGAAATATAGTGAAATTAAAATGACTGATAATTGAGTTTGTAAAACAGCTTGGCAATCACGAAGGTGAGCCTGGCTTCCATACAGCCGAGAGACTTGCTGGTATTAATTCTTGTTATATTAGGAGGGAAAAAAGTCAATTCCAAGATAACATTTCCTGGCTGATCTAAGGCCTGGGTGTCCTTACATTTTGTTTAGCCTGCTTACAGATGTTTGATGGAATGTGGAAAGATAATTGAGTGGAGGATCAAGTCTTATTCCTGGAATTGCTTCTAGGGCCACTGAAGTAAATTTTCTCAGTTCGATAACATCAAGAAAGCTTTAAGTAAATGAAACGTCTTGTGGTCAGAGCCAAGAAAGGTACCACTGCAATAACCAAAGCAGTCATGTTATCAAGAAATATGCCAAAGGAAGCCAGTAGCATTCTCATTTGAAAAGAAATAAATTAAAAAAATTATCGTAATCAGAATTCAGGAAGGAAAAATTGATCCCACATTTGAAATCCATAAAACTGCATGTAGGAATAAAATGTTTTAAATGCAGTTAACACCTGCAGTCACAATCTCCTCTCTCTACCATTCACTGGAGTCTCTGTCTGCCTCAATCCTGTAGAAGGTGATAATTGCTTGCTGCCAAAACAAAAAGAATGGTAAATAATTATTATTCTCATGATAGTAGCAGGTTGATTTTTTTTTTCCTTGCAATGAAGGAGCGTGTGAACTCCACTTATTTGACTCCTGTCAGAAAATTAGCTGTTACTCTGATTTTGTTTTTTATTTTCTGCTTCCACTTTCCAATCTCCCTGGTCAGGGGTTGCCTCTGCAGCAGCACAGGGCAGTGTGCTATGTTCTGTCACATCTGCTCAGATGCAAAGTGACGTGGATGTGCTGAGACACGACCTGATGAAACTCAACACGTCCCCAACACCGAGCCCTGGCCCTGGGGACAAGGGTGGAAACTGAAATTCTGCTGCAAAAGGCACCACAGGCAATTCTGTGTTTATTTACTGGATTCATTGACTGAAGAATATTCCATTTCAACAGGGAGCATAGTCAGTAATATTTAGTGAAAACATTTGCTGAACTCTGTGATTTCAACATATGTTTTTTTTTTTCTTCTCATTGCCTGTTTTGCAAATGTTAATGGGAAAGTCATAAATGAACAGAGGACCAATCTAAGTCATTGCTACTGCTTGTTAGAAACCAATTGAATACTTGATTAAACAATGTACAAGCTTTGTTCTAATCCCATTCATGGAATGAATTTTATTCCATAGAAATTTTTTTTTTATAGGAAGATCATATATAGAGAGCATGTCATGACAGATTTATCAACAAACTCAATTAAACTAAAAGCTAGAATGCCTGGACTAGCAAAATTGTACAAGAGAAATTGCTTGATGAAATTAATGGTAATGCATTATATCCACTGATGATCCAGCCATCCCTTGATTCAGGTTAAGATTTAAAAGGGAAAAAAACCAACAAACCAAAATCAGAATAATTTGCATTGTACAAACACAATCTTAGCATGAACTGAAGACTCATAAAACTCTTACCAATGCCAAATCCTAGGTGTTTATTGCATGGGCATGGTGAGGAAATGAGGTTCCCTCAGTGACAGGGGGGCTTTTCTGCAGCCACGTCAGCAGAACCCATTGAGGGCTTCACTCTTCATCTTCTCCAAGCAGAAAAACCTGCTGCAGCACTGTAAATACCCTTCTACAGGTAAATACCTGTAAATACCCTTCTACAGGTAAATACCTGTAAACACCCTTTTCCCTGGGAGAGGATGAAGCTGGGGGAGACACAGATCACAGCTAATATTTATGAGACGTTATTATTCACTAAGCTGGTATTGCTAATCGAATACAGTCTTTATTATTAATTACTGATCCATCCATATACTATATATATATATATATGATAATATGATACATCCATAGAGGCTCAGGGGTGTGAGGTACTGGTGTCTGTGTTTGAATAAAGCAGCCTCCACCTCCATGGCTGTGCTCCGTTTTTAACACTGCTGTGTGCTGCTGGCTTTGGACAAACTCAGCAGACAAATTCAGCTTTACCCATTTCTGCAGGTTCAGCCAGGCAGTCCCCAGAGCTTATCAAACCTTGGAAGGCTTTGACAGAATCAATTAGGTTGGAAAAGACCTCTGAGGTCACCAGACCCAGCCTTTGACCCAACAGCACATTGTCACCCAGACTTTGGCACTAAATGCCACGTCCAGGCTTTCCTGAAACACCGCCAGGGGTGGTGACTTCACCACCTGCCCAGGCAGCTTTTCCCAGTGTTTGACAGCCCTTTCTGGGAAGAAATTCCCCCCAAAGCCCAGCCTGAACCTCCCCTGGCTCTGCCTGAGGCCATGTCCTCTCCTGCTGTCACTTGTTGCCTGGAATCAGAGCCTGGCCCCAGCCTGGCTGTCCCCTCCTCTCAGGGAGCTGTGACAGTGATGAGGCTGAAAAATTCTCTCCACATCTCCTGACGCTCGTCCTGGCCCCTTCCTGTCCATCCCCACATGGGCAGCTCTGGGCTCAGTTCACACAGCTTTGCCCAGAGGGTCTGAGAGCCCCGAGGGCACACCCGAAATTCTGTGTGATGCCATCTGTGCCCTGCCAGGACCTGCACACAGGGCTGGAGTGTCCCCAGCTCCACATCTGCACGGAGGGGACAGTGCTCACTCAGAACCAAGAATCCTTGTCCACACCCTGCTGGATTTACATCTGCAGCCAATTTTGGGACAGGCACCCGAACTCAAGTAATTAATGCACGCTGAAAAACCTAAAGAGCTTCCATTCGTATTTATTTCTTATTTTTTTGGAGCCCTCTCCCCTCACTTATTGATGATGTCATTGCTACTCAAGAAATAAAGGCCTCTGCTTTTTTATTGGGGTACAGCTGGATCTTGGCTTGCTCACAGCGTTCATTACAAGATGAATAAAAATGTTGATTTTGCTATTTGATGCTGGTTATTTTTTCCTGCCTGCTTGTTATTTTTTCCATGTTGAGTATAGGTTGCTGCCTGTTTGTTGAAAGACAAAAGAAAATCAATGCAAGTGTTGAAAAGGAACCTTGAGTATTCAACTTTGCAAAAAAGTTCTTAAATAACCAAGAAAAGTAGTAATAGAAAAAAAATATGAATGCCTGACTTAATTAGCAGTGTTCACATGAGGAATATTGCTTTTTAAAGTATAAAGGACCAAGTGGAAAAAGAAAAAAAAAAAAGAATTTCCAAGGAAACTAAAAATGGAATGATCCCATACATTTGCATTTCAGCTATGGTCATATTTAATACTGATATGTCTTGAATTATTTGTTGGTATAGAGGAAAATTAAGTGAGAAAAATGAATCTCTCATACTTAAAATATAAAAAATAAAGCACGATTTTTATTTTAGTTGTTGCCAAGAATTATTGAATCACCTGTATAATTTTCCAGCTTCTAGCCTTTGAATATCTCAGAGCATTCATCTGGGCATTCTGAAGATGAAGAAACTTTAAATAATTTATGATCCTCTCAGGAAAAAAATATAAATGGCAAGGCTGCAGTCCTAGGTTTTTGTGTTTTTCTTCTTTTCCTTTAAGTTAATTCCACAAAAGAAGTAAAACATATGGATATATTCCCTGCCTACTCCTGAATTAAGACATTGATATAAAAATAAACTGAGGAAACGAGTTGGTTACTGAGTCACTGGATTGAACATAAATTAATTGTTTGGTTCTTCTGTATTAACGTCTATAAATTTCACATGGATTTTGTCACTGATTTCTAATTAGTTGTAAGAATGTATTTTATATACCTTAATTGATATAACAGGGCAGAAGGCTTAAAAAAACACAGAGTCTTTTTAGGTAAGGAGCAAAAACCATCATTCACACGAAAAAAACTTACCTAAAAAGTAGAATAAGTGATGTCTAGTTGCATTTCACATATAATTTCAAAGTTGCTTGCCAGGACAGAGCTGCCCAGCACAATTAGACTTTCTTGTACTAACGAGAGCAGGAAGAGCTGCCAGCAAAAAGAAAGATAAATCAACCAATCCTGAAATGCAACCGAGTTTTCTGTGGGGATGAGAAAAGCACATCCAAGGAGGAGCTGGGGAAATAAGAAGCCACTGATGTGGGGTTTGTTCAGTGATGGCATTTCCTAGGAAATAATGCATTAGGGGAGAACAGGAACAAGGACACCAGCTATTAGATATTGATATTTACCACTTCTCTGGCTGTCAATTACAATTGTAAATATTTGGATTCTTAAGAAAAGCAAGAGTGCAAATAAAGAGTCACAAGAGCTACAGTGATGTCCTACAAGAAGCTTTAAGCTTCAGCTCCCCTTCCCATTCTTTTGTCAAATTTTCATCCTCCTTCCACTTCCCCAACCCACTTTCTTATAGTATTAAGTCATTTAACTGTTGCTATTAAATTCTCAGATGAGAAATGAGTAGGAGACTGCTTGCACTTCCTCTGGGTGTTTGAATAGGGAGCACCAGAATTTAGAAACCAGCCAGAATTGTCCTGTGTAAATGGATGTGGAGTCACCTAGAGAAGAGTGTTTGGTGTGTTTGAAGAGTTTTGTTAACCTCTGTCTTTAAAAAGCTGACACAAAAGAGCCACACTCTGGGCTTAGAATCAATTAACCTTTTGGTGCAAATTAACAAAATTTGTCTATTGGAGTCACTGGACACAAAATGGTGTCTCAAGACACAGCTATTCCTTTACTTTGCTGTAAGAAGAAAAGACATTTATCTACAGCTGATCTTGCACAGAATAGCCATTACTTTGGTGCTGCCAAGCAATGGTTTTGAACACTCTTTACAGAGCACACAAAAATAATTTTTCCACCTCACTTTCAGCCCCAGCCAGATTTAGCAGTTTCAGAGGTACCCTGGTAACATGCCACCAATGTGTACCAAAAATGAGAGAAACTGCTGATCCTGAAATCCTTTTAATTCAGGCAATTAAAGAGGTACAGTTCTGAGCAAAGCAGTTAATGTTTATACTCTACACGTTATGCAATTAAAAAAAAGAAATCAAAAGCTCTTGGGGACCGTGTTTATTTTTTAATGAAATCAATGTCAGCATCTAGTTACTAATAAGAAACTCTCAATAACAGATCCTTGCAAGGAAGAAAGTTGTTTCAGCTTCAGGCTGATAAAAGGATTATTAGAAAACAGCTCTCTGTGTGAGTGTGCATGGCTGAATGTCTGAACAAACTTGAAAAATAACACTTTGAAACCAGGCCCATATAAAGAAGAGTCTGGTCCCACTAAAAGCCAGTGAGGATGTGGATCTAAACGTGATGGATTCAGGAGAGAATCTGGAGCTGCTGATAGTGGCTGTAATAAGGGCACTCACTCACACAAATCATCCTTTTGGATCTCTGGTCATGCTAAGATTTTGGGAGAAGTTTCCACAATAGTTTTTTGGGTTTTTTGGTTGGTTTTTTTTTTTTTTTTTTTGCACTTACCCACTGCCAGCTCGCTGGGATTTTCTGCAGTAGGACCCTGCACTTACTGTGTAAAATACCAGCAAAAAAAGGTTGGCATAATGAGTCATTACAATTTCAATCTTATTACACAAAGCTTCATTTGAGTCAAAATTCACAGTGCAGAACCACAGGGGTGCATTTCAGCCTGGGGAGAGAGGAATGAGGCACAAATTCTCTTTATGGGCAAGGGAAGGGACACAGCCCCTGTCCCCTGTAACCCTGGCAGTCACCTTGTGCCTCGTGTTCAAATCACACCAATGCTCAAAACACAGGAAAATCACTGCACTCCAAACTTTGGGTTTATCTGATTTATCAGAATTTTTTTTGGAAATGACCTTCCATTAGTGAAAAAGTGCAAAAATATAATTGACAGTGATGATGACTCCTAATTGCCACAGGAATAAATGGAGGCTTTCAGAAACTGGGAAGGGGAGGGACATAAACCATATTAGCATGGATCATGTATTTCCTCTCCTCTCATTATCTTTCCAGGCAGACTGCTAAATTTTCTCTTCCTACACTCTCATTGTTGTCCACAGAAAGAGCTTTTACTGAACCTGGTCACACCTTTCTTGAATTTTAGGATATATTTTTAATTATTGCTTTTTAATAAACCATGTTAGCTTATATGCTTATGGTTTTAGTTGCTTGTTTTACTAACGACTTGTTCCAGCTAATTAAAGGAAATCTCCAGGAAATCTCTTACTTTTGATAAGTAGGTTGCACAAACATCTTCAAGGAGAATGCATCCTTCCAGACATAAATCTGTGCTCAGAGCTGCCAAGTCTGTTTGCACAGGCTGGAGTGCTGTGCTTGTAACTTCGGGTTTATTTCATTATTGTGGATTCATGTGCTGTTGAAAAGAGATATTTATTATTAATTACTGGGGATTTTTGAAAGAGCATCTTGTCAAATATTTTTAATTATGGACAATGCAACTGTAGATTAGAATAAGGCTTAGATTTACTGGGAATATGTACATCAAAAAGGGTTGAATTCCCAAAAAAGTGCATCCTAACTTTCAAGTTAACAAAAGTGTTTCTTCTTTTAGTACTTCAGTGCAATTAGGAGATTTGATTTATGAATGTGAACCATCTGATCCTTCCAACTTTTAAATTTTTCCTAGTTTTTGCAGACAAACTCAGTTTTAATTCAGATATCTTGCACTGCTTACAGAACTTTACACTTAAAAAAAAATAAATCCAATTATCAGAGCATTATTTTGAAAAGCAACTTTGCAGCTGCTGTGAAAGCAGAGCCTAAATAAAAAACCCCCAGACTATATTAAAGATGAGAGCTGTATAGATCGTGTGTTTGAACTCATTGTCAGATGAACTAGGAAAGCTCTTGCTAAACCCTGCAGGGGCAGAAAGGTGCAGGTTAGGAGTGCAGTGCTGCCTCTGCAGAGTGGAGCAGCATCAGGAATTCGGCTTCAGTGCTGGCATGCAGCAGAGCAGCAGAAAAGCGCCCCTCATCCAAGGGCACTTTGGGAAAGAGCAGGATTTCCACTCAGCCTGTGCTGGGGGCTGACAGAGGATTCATCAGGCGTTATTGATTTGGCAGGAGGCATGGCTGGAGTGAGGAGGATTGATCTGAAATCTCCCTTGGCTGAGTTAACTATTGAAGGATCTGTTCATCTCGGGATGAAGCGCTGAGGAGTGACCTGGGATGGGATGGGATGGGATGGGATGGGATGGGATGGGATGGGAAATGTGCACCTCTGTCCCTTTGCTTTACAGTGCTGTGGAAAACTCTGCCTTGCCCTTGCCATTGGCTTTTTCCTCCCTCCATTAGCTTTCAGAAACATTCTCTTTGCTAAGTTTAGCATTCCTTGATTTTCCTGGGCAATTTCTTTGCAGAATTACAGAGCAGCACTTTCACTGAGATGATCTGGTAAAGGGATAAGGGACAAAGAGCTATCGACTTCTATTCAAGCTGCACTCCTTCTTGTGAGACACTGAAGGTGGCAAAAGCTGTCCACCGGCAACCTGGCCTAGCTGGTCAGTTCTTAGCCAGCCCCTCCTGTCCCCAGATGTCCCAGCATCTCCCCAAGACATTCCTGTGGTCACTTCTGCCATCCCTTCCTTCCCCCTGTGTGAGTCACTGAAGAGCTGGGCGTGGTGATCCTCGTGGGTCCCTTCCAGCTCAGAATATTCTGGGATTCTGCTGCTCTTGCAGAGGAACCTGCAGCTTCTCATTCTCAAAGACAGGACCAGGAGCTAGGTGCCCCAGGAGGATTGTCCTTGCTGAGCTTTGTCACCAGGAAAGCAGAGGCTGGGAGTTCCCAGCTCGGTATTCACCCAGCCAGCTCTGCCCTCCACCTCACACCTGCAACACCTTCCTGCAGGTTCTCCCAGTCCAGACTTGGCTCAGTGACAGCATTTCTCTATTCCTCTCTTTGTATCCTTTCCCTTTTTTTTTTTTTTCTCCTTCTTCTTTTTATTTTTTTCCCCATTTCTGTCACTTCCCAGGTGACCTGCCAGGTGCCTTCATGGCCTTTCCTCCAACTCGTCATTTCACATGAGCTGCTGATACATCAAGTGCCACCATGGATTAGCTTCTGATCTCAGCTTGTTCAGCTTTTCACTGCACTTAGGGACAAACAGATTCATTCTTTGTCCTGTGCTGCTCCTCACAGTCTAAAGGTCCTTTCTACAGACAAGGCCATTTCAGGGTTTTTCCTGCAGTTTTCTTCAGGGAGAAACAAACACATTTTTCTTACCTGCTTCTCACTCTCTCCTTGTGGGAAAAAAATGAAAGGCATTCAAAGGCAACACCAAGAAGCTATGGCTTTGTAAGTATGTTTTGCAATGGTTTAAAATAAATGTAACATTGATATTGTAATTTAGAATGTTACCTTTAAAAGCAGGTTATTCAGACTTCCCAGCCTTACAAAGGAATAAACAGCAGATAACCTGAAATAAAGAATAAGCATGACATTCAATGAAGCTGTGTAGCTTAAGATCTCAGGATCTTTATTTCATTACTTGGATTACCTTGTCCAAGATCTTTATTATTTTAGGTACTTCAATCTTATATATATATATATCCTATATATATGAACTTATTTTCCCCAGTTATTGTGCTTTACTTCACACCAGCTGTAAATGGGAATTCAGTCCCAGGGACCTGACTGAAGTAAATCCGAAGTAAAAGTTCCTCAATGTTCATAATGTTATTGTTGAGTTTGCATTTCACGGTAAAAAAATTAAATAATCAGATAGACCATGCCTTTGAAATTGTTAATCATGAGAATGAAGGTGCAAACCTACATTTGCATGGATTCCTGTGAAGGGAACAAAAGAAATCACAGCAATTCTTTTAATGATTAATCAAATGAAGAAGGCTCTATTAATAGTCTGGTTCTTCCTGAAAGACACACAGGAAGGGAAATCCAGAACAGTGAAGGATCTGATACAGGGCTGACAGTGTTTCTTTCCAAAAAAATTTGTGTTGTTACCCAAGAAAAAGCTCTGACTTCTGAGAGTTTTATTACATTTTATAAACTTCTCATCTTTGCTACTGAAACCACTAGACTACTTACTGTGTTAAAAATAAAGTGATCATTGTAGTGAGTTCACCTTCAAATAATCTCATATTTCTTCTATACTGCCTTTACATTTATGAGTTACAGCATATTGATTTCACCCTTCCCTTGCACTGAGTTTGACTCTCCCTTAATAGACAAAATGACTATTTGCTTTCTATAAATCCTACTATTTGTATTTCTTTTCTTCTCTGAGCTGTAATCTGTGACTTACAATAGGCCACTGCTCAGTGAAATGATGAGGTTCTGGTTCAGCCTTAATATTGTTCAAACAACACAAAAAGTCCAAGTGCCAGCCTGTTGTTACCAGAGCTTTTCTCACGGTGCTCTTTAAATTATCTGACTTCCCAAGAAGCAGAACAGTGCTTTCTATTCCCCTGAAAGCTGCTCAGGTGATTATCTCCTGGCACATTTGATCCCCTCACAATGTTCAGTGCTGGCTCCTGTTGCTGCTCCATCCCCTGCAGCTCCAGTTCCTCATTGCCTGCTGCACGTTTGTGAATTGCTCTGAATTCCTGGGGACTCATTCCCTGCCTGCCTGGCAATTGCAGCACCCTCCATCAAATTCTCCTTTGCTCCCAGCACCTCCCTTGGCTCTGGGAGGTGCCTGCAGGTCCCTGGGCTGTGAGCCGAGGGCTCAGTGCAAGCTCCATTCCTTGCAGCCAACAAGAGGACGTGGTCCCTGCACAGGTGTCACCCAGCCCCAGCCTGTCCCCTGGGCCAGCCTGCTCCCTGTCAGAAGCTCTTGTCACATTTTTCACATTTGACCACATCCATTTTTCATTAAGGGATCAGGTGAGATATCAGACCTCAGTCACTGCTGCTTTTTCTACTCTTGTGCAGAAAGAAATAAGAATTTCAGGTAAGAGGGAAAGCACTGCCCGCCACTGAGAAATGTGGGTTTGAAGTAATAATTGGAGACAGAGCTGCATGGAATTAGCTCATTATTCTTTAAAACTGGTCTTTCTCCGTGCTCACCTTGATGTTTATCCCACAGTCCCAGTGAACCGAAGTTAGGGAGTTTTTAAACTAAAATGAAGCACATAAAGGTCAGTCCAAACTCAACTGGAAGGATATGGTTCCTTCAATAGGCTTGAAAAGAGGAAGGAAAAGCCTGTTGATAGAATATATTTTTGTTTGCTTCCTTCTAAGCATGCCATCCATAAGGAGCTCAATTCAGGAAAGAAAAAAAGAATTAATGCAATCAATGCTTGTGCCAAACTGAACTGAGCAGGTTCAGCATCTTGGTTTGCCTGGGTTTCTCTTTTCTTCTGCAGAAATGCCATTTTTCACCACTTACTGTGCTCAACCTTTGGTCAGCTTTGCTCTCCTTTCAACTTTTACAGACTTCTTTTGGAGGCATTTCTTCTCCAAGGGTGAAAACAAGATCTGTACCTGTTTTGGAGAAAAGCTTTTTTCACCCACTGAATAATGAATGCAAAGGGAAAGAGTGCTGAACTTATGAAAAACTTGTGGATCTCATTGGTTTTATTTTTTTTTTTTGTTACTATGCAACTGAATTGTATATATGATATTCCTTTTCTTAACTCGTTTTCAAAAACAGATATTTTGATGAAATGATAAATTCATCTGGAATCTCCATAAATATAATAAAGAAAAAGATGATTATCAACTCTCACATCACTAAGATATATTGGCACTTTTACTAAAGTGGAAAGACTTGACCTAACTCCTTAATAATTAGTAATATTTCTGTAAGTTAGTAAAAATTGCATTTAACAATAGTAACATTTTCATTTCAGTGGATTAAAATAGATTTTAGAAACACAGCCTCGTGCCTCATACATCAAACTCCAGCGGAGCACTCATTGCAATGGCTGGTGGTGAAAGGAGCTGGTTTATAACAGACAATTTATCACAAAACAGTACTGGAAAATCACTCCAACAATTTTAATCAGGGGCTAGCAGGCCGAGAAGGCTCTAAGACAACCAAAGAACAGAGGAACTGAATGGAAATGCATCTCCTGCATGTGGGGCAGCTGCTCAGTTCCCTCATTCTTAAACAATTTAAAGCTATGGCTGCTGTGGGCCTCCCCACTAAATGTTATTCCTTCTAATGCAGCTGCCAAGGTATTTTCCAGATGGTCTCCAAACAGGAAAATGCTCATTTCTGCATAAGATGCATTGTTTACTACAGGAAAAGCTGTGCTGCAGAATTCTGTCTGATTTTGCTGCACTCAGAATTCCCCCTGTTCCTTGGGATTCTCCTTTCCCTGGCAGTGGGCGTGGAGCAGGAAAGCAGCCCTGGCATGGGATGGAAATTCTGCACCTCTTTCTTTTAACCTCCAGCCTAAAGCCACTTGCTACCAGCTCGATTCAATCAGCTCTGAAGTGTGGAGTTATGGAAACACGTGGATGTGGTTCCAAAAAAAGGAGCTGGGTTGGGTGGAGGTGCCTCCACCTCTGCCAGCAGGGCAGGATTTTTATCCACACACAGATGTAGAAAGGCTGAACAGAGATCTTGGGCCCTTTAATCTGCTCTTTGATCATCCCTGGAATAGATCAAGGCAAAACCATTCCTTTCCTGTCTGACAAAAAGAACTGAGTGGCTTCTCTGTGTTAAACATCCCCTCCTGCTCTGGAGATTGGGCTCAGGATTGTCAGGATTGTCAGGAATGTCAGGATTGTCAGGATTGTCACCTCCTCACTGCATCTCTGTGCTCAGCATCAAGGGCTGACCTGGGAGAGCTGTGCCCTACCTCACTGAAGAGCTGGAGTAACTGGGGCACGTCCTTCCTGAGCAGGGCAGGTGGGATTGATCCAAGAATCCACAGAGAATCCTGAGGAAGACCTGAATTGTTTGTGCACCAATGCAGGCAGCCTTTGAAAGCAGCCAGAGGAATTCTAACAAATGGTGCCAGTGGTGAAAGTTGATATTATGAGAATCAATAGATGCCTGGTATGAAAAAACAGTGGTGGCTGGAGTACATTCATCAAAGTCCTTGCATGCTCAAGAACAGATAGTGCCATGGTGTGTATTAAAGATGGACTAGGGCATAAAAATAGAGCAGCACAAGAAAAGAATCGATTTGGATCAAAATCACTCTTGAAAAGAATGATAAATAGTCATTGAGAGACTACAGGGATTCTTTCTGTGTAATCCAAAAGGTTACCTTAACCAATGATTGATATCTTGATAGTATTTATTACACACAGGCACAAAACCCACCTGCAATTGTTTAATTTTCTTTCATTGGAGAGAAATGCTACGGGCAGCAGACAGGCCCATATGTTCTGTGCTGTGAAAATTCACAGGGTTCTTCAAAAATCACCAAATCCACACAGTGGAATTTCACTGGAGCCAAAGGTGTGGTAACCAGTGAAAATACTAAATAAGAGATAGAAAAATAACCTTGCTGATATTGGAATCCCGTTTGCTCATTTCAAATGTAAGGAAGAACAGAGGGGAGAGGGGCCATGATAACATCTCCTGTTCCAAAAGGGCAATTAAAAAAAAAAAGGTAAGGAAATATTCTTTCAGTTTATTGTGGGTCTCTCTCTTCCTGCATTCACAGGTTTAATCCCTAAACTGCTTGAAACAAAGCTTTTGGACAATTTAAAGCACAACATGACCCATAATGAGGGAGCAGATCTGTTATCCTAATGCTTTCTCTGTTCTTCCCCCCACTTTATGATACCTGGCACTTCAGAATGTCCCTGCCATAGGCATGCACAGGTACTCACTTTAGTACCTAAAAAATAATTCCTGTTGCATCTACTGACTTAAGGATGCTAAACCCAAAACGTGAAACAGCTTAAAATTCATCAAGGTAAGAGTAGTACTATGGATACAGGGCATAAATCCATATTTTGACATCCTGAAGACACCGTTAAGCTTTTTGTTATCTTATTAAATTCTATCAGGCTTGCCTTGCAAAGACTACAACCAGGACTGATAAATGCTTGGCTTCAGCTACACTCTCCCATTTATTTTCACTCTGTCAGACTTAATCCATAACTGCTGCTCAAAGGCAATGGGCAGGAGATGAGAGTGCCTCTTGACTCAGCTGGTAGCTGCCTACTGGCAGCCAAAAGCTACAAGAATTTGTTATTATTATTCTTCAGACTGCATCCTGACACCATTTATTTTCACTTTTTTATAATCTATTCCCTGAGGAGAAACAATTTATAATCACATTATTTAATTAGTTTTTATTTAGTGTCAATTTGCTTAATCTCATTGACCAGGAAGCATGGATTATGGAAAGAGAAAAAATACCTCAACCTTTAAACCTAACCACAACTACAGCAACTGAAAAACACATAGAAGACATAAATGGAAAACTTGAATTGCTGGACTTAACATCAAGGTAATCTTTTACTCAAGCTGAAAGCTGTGCAGATATTCCTACCCCATGGCTATGGACAAGCTTGATTTATCCTGAATATTTTAAGTGATGGAGGGGGTCTCACACTGGGTTTCACCTCAGATCAGTCTTTGACTGGAACCTTCTCCATTTTCTATCTGATATTTCATGGTAGGGACAGGAACAAGTAAAGAAAGCTCATTTTCTCATGGCATGTTCATCACTCCCCAAAAAATGCATTTTCCTTTGTCTAAGGTCTCATTTTGGATCTGAAAATGGCAGAAAAATTACATCCAAGTACACTTCCTTCAGTGAGCTGCCAGCCAGATGTAAATAAAACAACCACATATGGATTTTGAGCATCAGTTCCTCCCAGACAGCAGTGATATAAATTCCCTCTCACTGGAGGGCTTTAGATTAGATTAGACCAGTCTCTTGATAAGAAACTCAAAAGTGCTGGAAGCCACAGAGAATCCCCTTTGCAAGCAGAGCTGTAGAGGGGAGAGGAGAGCTGTGTGAGCCAAGGGTTTCCACTTTTTCATCAAAATCACACCAAATGGCACCAAGTCATCAGAGCAGGAGGCAAAAAGAGAATCTTGCCTGTCTGAGAGAAAGCAAGGTGTGCTCTGAGAATATTCAGTCAGTTCCTGAATGATTCATGGGTAGGAAAAGAAAAGAAATCAAACCAGACAGAATTTGTCAGTTTACTTCCAAATTATTCCCGTCAGTGGATTGCTCCACTTCTAACTCTGACTGTCAGCACTGAATGTGGCACAAGTGCTGTGTTCAAGCTTCAGACTCAATATTTTAAAGCCTTATTCAAAACAGGAAGATCAGTGATTCTAAGAGACTTACCACTGGTTTGGTGGTGAGGGATGAGTTGCACTGACTTGCTGAGCCTCTGCAGGAACACAGCAGTGGTGGGAAGGACTTCACTCTGCAGGGAATGGGAAGAAGAGGGAAAGAAAAGGGTAAAGGGGAAAAGAAGGAAAGAAAAGGGTAAAGGGGAAAAGAATGATTGATACAGACTGCAGAGGGAAAGAATCTATTATTATTATTATTATTACTATTAATATTACTACTATTATTGTTGTTGTTTGCTGTTTTGTTGTTGGTATCGCTGAGTAGCATAGAAATAAAATGTCCCTGCAGATGATGCTTAGGGTTTGTGTCACCCAGGTGGGTTTGTCCCCAGAGTGGGATGAGCAGCACTGCTGGAGTCTCCATAGATAATTGTGTATGAGCACTCGTGTTCCAGAACCTCTGCATTAGGACTTTAAACTAGATAATAAAACTCCATGACATTACCTGGCAGGGACACTTGATGCTTGAAAGCAATTTTTTTAAATTTTAAGTGAAATTCCTATTTTCATAGAGAATGCACTCACAGTTGTCATCCAGGCTTTGCTGCTTTAAGGAACCTGATACCTTTTATAGCCCTGTTGGTTCTAAAGCTCACCTGCCCTCCCTGCCCCCCATAATTTGGGCAAAGATCAGATGAGGCTGTTTCCCACTGTTGTGTACTGAGCTTTGCATAGGCTGGGGTAGCTGAGCACTTTGTCAGCTCTGACACCTGTATTCACTCCTTTTAGGTAGCACAAGATCAATGGCCCTACAATAACATTTTATCTTATTCCTACTTTGAACGTGTCTTGCTGCAAAAGTGCTCCATGGGGGGGAACTGTGGCACTGTGGTTGGATCATAATTTTCCAGCTGCTGCACTGCAAGAGGAGGAACACTCTCAATGCCACAGAGCCCATTTCACTGTTTTAGCAGGTATATTTATTCATAGGGCTTGTTTATTACCAAGACGTGTAAAAAGTGAAAATAAAACAAAATCAGTGTTTCTGGATGTTCCCATTCATCATTAGAATCCATCTGAATTGAAAAGATGTCAATGCATCAAGCAACTATTTCCTTTATCCCTTGAGTTTTTGAGAAAATCTTATGAACAGAATCTCAATCGCTCCCTTGATTTGGGATATAAAAAAATCCTATGCTGATTCCTTAGCAATTTAAATTAATCAAATACAGAGTATTGTGCACATGCAGATAGCTTCCTTCTCACCTGCAAGCTGCCAAAAGGTCTTATAGTTTTCTTTAAAAATTCTGCTTAATCTGCTCCAAACTGTCAGTGCTGTGGTTTATACCAATTTCCACAACAAAATGAACTGGGGGATGCACCTCCCTTGTCACCCCCCTTGTCACCTCCCTGTCACCTGAGAGGGGGATGCTGGTGGCTGTCACTCACTCACCACAAATCCACTGGAAACAAAGAGCCTGGCACAGGAACAAGCTCTAGCTGAAGAAGATATTTGTACTTTTTCACAATCTTTGCTAAAATGTTCTGCCTGTGAGTGCCAGCCAACCAAGTCCATGAAACCCTGGTTCAGATTTCAGCAACACTCCCGTGTGCTCCTTATCTCCACTTAAATAAAGCATTCAGCCATGTTGATTCAGCAGCAGTTTTGACCTCCTTAAATTACCCTGTCTCTAACCAGTTGATACTTAAGCTACCAATTACCCTGGGGGCAGAAGAGCAGTCCTGATCCCAGGGATTTGTTGTGCAAAAGGCTGAATGACCCACTTATGCAGACAGAAAAAAAAAAAAAAAAAAAAAAAAAAAAACCTGAGACAAAACTGAAGGAATTGTGTAGCATGTCAGGAAGATCGAGCTCTTTGTCCACCTCACGTTTATATTTTTCATCAGCATAGTTCCAGAAGAACCATTCTGAGCACTGCACCGATTGATAACCACTGGAAAAGTTGGTGACACACGAGAGAAATGGAGCAGAGGATAAAGGAGTGGCAGCTCTGAGCTGGGAGCAGTGCAGCAATGTGAAGATCTAGTCCCTGCCTGTGCTCATTTGTTGGGACAGAATGGTGAAAGGAGTCCAAAACTAAGGATTCACATCCATTACCAGGCAAAAGAAGGGGAAAAAGAATTTTCTCCTTACTTCTTTTGATTTCAGGAGTGATTAGGTTCACTTGCATCTCTTAAATTGCTTGGTAAGTGTTCTATCTCTCTCCTTACAATAAAAAAGGGATAATATATTTCATTGTAGCATTTTCACTCACAAGAGATTGGAATCATAAAGAACCAGGAAGAGGGGGGCAAGGTGGTATTCTCGGGACATTAGGATGCTTTAAGAGTTGTTTCACTTTCTGTCTAAAAGCTCTCCATCACCTCTCTTCACATCCTGTAAATAAGAGAGCTGTTTCTCCTGAAAAAACAGCATTAATGGTCATTTTAGGTTTTCTTTTTGGTTTTTTTTTTTTTTTTTTTCCCCAGGATCTATTATCCTCTGCACACAATTCATCAGGACATTCTTCAGTAGCACCAGCCTGACTTAAATCTCACTGCAGACCCCGGTGTTCTGTCACAAAATAAAATGAATTATCATGGCAACAATGATTTGGAAGATTCAAAGTATAAATTTTACTTCCAAGGAGCCATTTTATCCTGCCATCAATCCATCACCCATTTCCCTGACTCAGGTGCCAAGCCTGGGAAAGCAGTGTGTAATTTGGAACAGATCAATAATCGTTACCCTTGTCATTAATATCAGAAATTAGTATTATTGTGGGCATGAGGGCAGTCTCTGAGCCATAAGGATCAGCACTGTCACTCACAGAGCTTCAAACTACACCAGGTGTAAGAGAAACCAGAATCAGGCCCCACAGTCCAGCACTGATGTTTTTTAAAGTTATGCAACAGCACCAATTTTACAGTGCATGGTAAAGGTCAACAGATAAAATATTTGGAACTTTTACTCATGAATATATTTAATTTGCTCCTGCGAGTGATTTCGATTACATTTCACAAAACACATAGCTGCTCCTCGTTTTGCAATTAAAGATTTCTAATAATGCAGTCGAACCTTCTTAATCATTGCTCATTCTAGCATAAAGCAAAGCTTGCTGTGTTTAAAGAGAACCAAGTCATCTTAACAGCATCCCTTTTTTGTTCCTTTCTATTTTATGAGATTAGAATACGTAATAACCTTTGCCAGAACTGGCTGCAGTGCAAGTGTGGAGAAGAGTAAAACTCACACAGTGGATTATATGGCTGGGACAAAACTCAGCTCTGTAATTAGGTTTGGTTCTGTTGCTTAGGTTTGCAGAAAAAGTCAAAATTAATGGTTCTTTGCCCAAGATTCCCCTGCAGAGTCACATATAATAATTAAGCATGCTTAGAGACAGGCATATCATATGAATATTTGCCAAAACCATTGATTTATTTTTTTCCTTGTTAAAACCCCATCATTTTTGAAGAAAATAAATAGAAATACTCAGTGCCTACACAGTCATCATTTTAATTGCCAATAATGAAGACACTAAAATAGTCTTGGAACACTCACAGACCTTGACACTCATTCTGATAAAAATTCAGGCTAGTCTCAGATATTTAAAGTCCAGAGCTGTGCTGCAGAACAGTCTTGGGACTGACCAGAGAGAATTTACAGAACCTCCCCCCTCCAAATCCCCAAAACTGAGCATGAAGTTCTTTTTAACAGAAGCTTCATTTTCATTAAAAAGAAAAATGTGTTTAGGCAAGTTGATGGAGAAATGAACCAATTTGAATGTATTGAAGTTCCTCGCCTTGCTACAGTGCTTTTTAAATGGTGTCTAAACAGTTGGTCACAGATTTATTTATGTTTCCGTGTAAAGAAAGAAAATATTGTCATTTCCTATATGGGAAACAGTTTCCCTAATTATTTGGCTCCTTCTTCTACTACATAAACAGCAATTTGTACCCCTCTCCTTCAACTGGCTGCAATTAACAGCTACATTGCAATAAGCAGATTATGTTAATTAAAAACTCAAAACTATGTAAACAATGGGAAAGCTGACTAGCCATTTTCTATTTTTGCCAACTGGGAGGAACACAAGAGAAATTAGTACCAAGCTTAATTTTGCTGTTTATAATTCAACTTATTTGTAACAAATTACAGCATTTTAAAAGTATTTTTGAACAATTAACTGTATTTCTCCACACTCTTTGAACCACATCCCATCTGTACAAATGGGGGGAAAAAGGTGTAAAAAAAAAAAAAATCTAGAAAGGTGTTAGGGGAACAGATTTGCACACATCATTACCAAAGTGGAATATTAAACACAAGTTTCCTACCATGACTGAGTCACACTCTCAAAAAGTCATAGCTAAGGACAAAAGTGTAACTTAGTTCTGCTTCTTCTGCAAAAATGTGAGCAAACTCCAGGAATAAACAGTACCCAGCTGACAGCAATAAATTGTGAACTTTCCCCATGTTGCCACAGTTTTGCAGAGTTTTGGGTTTGTCCTTCCCTTTCCACACCAGGATTGTTTAAGGAGAGAGGGAGGCTGGGGTGGAACTGTTAAACATTTGTGTTTCCAATGCTCCTTTCTGACCATGGGATTGTATTCAATGGGAAACTCTTGGACTTGGATGGTCCTGGTTGGTCCCTTCCAACCCAGGATGTTTTAGGATACCCCTCCTAACCCCACCACCAAGGGAAACAGAAGCACAAGTGTATAGAGAGATTATTGACTGGGAATTTGCCCTTGGCCAGACTTTGGTAAAAAAAAAAAACAAAAACAACAGAATAAAAAGAGTGATAGCCCTGCTTCAATTCCATCCAGGAAATAATCTGAGTGCAGGAGGGAGACAGCTCATTTCCTTCCCCTGGTTTGCATGGCCAGAGATTGCTGGCTGACCACAAAGGGGACAGCACCAGGCTGGGGAATGGCCATGGCTTCAGCTGAGATGTTGGACTCTTTCCAGGTTTGTTTTTTTGTTGTTTTTTTTCCCCCAAAACTGTGTAGAAAAAGCAGATGAGAGCACATGGAAAAGCTGGGGCCAGACTTTCAGAGTGGCCAATATAAAAATACCAGTTCAGTGCATGGTTTCAATTACAGCCCTGAACCAAACTGCTTCAGCAAATGGCAATGGTCTCAGAGGATGTGAAAGTTGCTGATGGATGCATTATTCAGAGCCCCTTAGGAGGCCACGAAATGCTCAGTGCACAGCACCAGACACCAGCAGCAGGGCAAGCTTGAGCAGGGCAGGCATTTAGGAGCACTCTCCACATCGTTAGAATCTGCACCTCCTCCCCTCGAGTAGTTTACAGGGAGGGAGAGTACCAGGGAGTTTCATGTATATTATGCTAGAAAAGACATTTCCTCTGTTTTAAGGGCAGCACTGATTTCCCATCTCTGCTCCCCGCAGAGCCCACGGCCGGTGGGAGGGCTGCTCCAAATAAAAGTGCAGTTGATCATTTCACTTTTTGTATTTCCACTGTTTTCCTTTTGGAGACATGAACTTTAAATGAGCTGCTGTAAAAAGCTTCTTGGGGTCAAAATAGAGGAAATCACATCCACCACAGAGACAGGCACTGCAAAAAACCCTAATATGACCATTATGTTCAACTCAGCAGTCTTTTTCCTGTTGGTAGGGTTTCAATACAAGCTTAGCATCAAGCCAGGCTGTCAACACCAATGAAATCTATTTCTGTGACATTGAAAGAGCTCTTGACAAAAGTCAATCAGTTTAGGGAATGGGTTTTGTTGGGGTTTTTTGTTGTTGTTGTTGTTGTTGTTTTTAATAGCACCTGGAAACAAGACAGGGGAAGAGCTGGATTTTACAGAATTGCTGATTTTCCTTAGTTCCAAAGAGGTGAGGAATTTGTACTAAGTAAACCCATTTATTCTACAAGTAGCACATGTAGTGTTTGATGGTAACAGCTGCATTTCAGCCTGACCATTTTCTCAGAGTCTTGTTTCTTAACAGAGTTAACCCTTTTGCCAGGTCTTTTATCCTGAAATTATTGGAAGGGTTTAGATCTTGTTGTGACTCTGTTTCTGGGTCAGCACAGAGCAGCCCTCGGGCTCCTGGGTTAAACAACTTTAATTTTCATACTATAGAAGGAGGTGTAACCCAGATCCTGTCACTGACTCAAGGCCACAGCTCTTTTCAAGCTCAGTAAGAATTCACTTTCTGAAGTCTCTTCACCTCAGAATAAGATGATGATGATGATGGTGATTGTATAATCATCATCATCATCATCATCATCAATATTTCTAAGAATCTGTGCATAAAGCCAAATGGTGGACCATGGCAATATTGCAGTTTCAGACAATGGCTGTGATGGGGATTTTTTTGTTTTCTTATCAAAACACAGCATAGAGAATTATATTAAAGCAACTTACAAGGTGATTTCAGAGTGAGGCACATAAAAGTTAGTGACAAAATAACACTGTCCATATTTCCTTGTGTCTAAACATGGGAGTTATTTCTGTATTGAATCATCATCCACTGTTTTTCCTTTTGATCTCCTGACAGTGCCCAGAGTGAGAATCCTGCTCACCTGAAGCCCAGTCAGCTGTTCCTGCTGCCCAGCCCACTGGGACTCCCTCAGAGCAATGGCATTCCAGAAGTTCCTCGGAGAGTGCAACATTTTCCCATTTGTGAGAAAGATTTCATTGTTTTTAAGATTTGGGGTAAGGAAGAATCACAACCATTGCTGTTTTCCTCCCCCTCCCATTCCCTGCCCCACCAGGGGTGATGAAAAAAATCCAGATGTGCAAAGCTCACCTTCAGTGTGACAACCCTGAGTGAATTTTGAGCTGACAAGGACATAAACTCTTGTAAGTGAAGTGTGTTATTGATTTGTATGCAGCCACAGTGCAGAGATCAGGGGAAGTTCAAGGCTATACACTGTCGTTAAATTCCTCTCAGATTAGGGGGGGGAAAAAAAAAATCTAATTACTTTCATTGAGGTACACAAAATGAAAAATCTATTTTAGTATTTTGAATTTAAAATTGATCAATTCCTTTGTGCCATTTACCTCTTGAACTGATGGAGTCTTTGATATATTGTGTAAAGAACAATTATATTTTAGAATAAATTAAAAGCAAACATATTGTTTGTAAAAACTGAGCCACGAATGTTCTCTTCTTGTGGGTATTTTAAAATAAATAAAATCAAGATCATGACTCATAAGGATACATGAGAAAAAAATGATTATTTAAAATGCTCTCATTACTTTTAATGCAGAAGACCCAGGAGTGATTCACCCTCAGAGGAATCATCCCTCATTTTATTTTTAGTGATTTTCTGGCTGAGTCCAAGGTTCTTTGCAGCCCCAGGAAGGTCTGAATGGTCTGATGGTTCATTTTTGCTCTGCTCATTGGTATTAGTATTTTATCCACCACTTGCCTTATAATCAATGCTTTAAAAAATATGCATCCTAAGAAGTAGAAACGAATTCATTCTACTTGATTTTCAGAGTCTTAGGCCCATTTAAGATAATCTCTTCTGCTTGATACAAATAAGTGCTGTTTAGCCCTTCCCTTCCCCCAGTTTGATTCAGCTTTTCCCCATTGTTGTGGCAGACCTTTCAAAAAGTGTTTGATCAGAAACCCTTCCTGCCTGATGTCCTGTGCCAGTGATTGACAGGAGTCCTTTGTGAGCAAGCATTTAAGTAATGATGTACCGACTCGTTAGGGAGCTGCTGTGTCAAGAAGAGAAATGAACAATAAATTAGAATAAAATGGAACTGCATTTGAAACTTGGCTGGAGGATTTTGCATTTGCGAGGACAAAGGACATTTGACAATCTGAGTCATCTTGCAGCTTTGCCTGTAGCAACTGTCAAATTAGTTCTTAATGCTACAGGGAAAGGGATTGAGTCACAGCATTGCTTAAAGTTAAGAGGCTCATCACTAAATCACTGGCAATATTAACAATTACGAGCTACACATTAATATGGCAAAAACACTCTGAATATTATGCTTACAACAGAAAGCCACGAGGTGAAAGTATTTTTGCTCCCAGATCCCTGTGCCTTCTCCCAGTAAGTACAGCTTTAAACTGGGGCAGGCAGAGCAAAAAGAAGAGAATTGATTCAAGATTTTCCAAACTACATGTCCTCACAACTATGTCATAAGAAGAAAATCAAGCTCTAGATCTGGATTTAGCAAAGAGTAAAAGTGAGGGGAGGAAGAGAAGTGCTTACCTGCACATAAATTCAAGGTGCTTGTCCGTCATCCCCAAACTTGCACTCAGCAGGATCCTGCAGTGCTCCTCCCTCCTCCCAGGCACCTCTGGCTCCATCCCTTCCCTGCAGCAGCTGGAGGATGTGCCCAGGTGCCAGAGTGGCTGCACTGCCACCAAAACATGGCTCAGGTAACTCAGGGAGATCGTGTCCATGCTGGGGATGGGGAAGGGCTGTGTCACATACACCAATCCCAGTCCACTCTGCAAGAAAAACATCTCTTATTTGTGTCAGAGAGCAATACTGTGATTTGTATTAGAGAGCAATGCTGTCTCTCCAATTTCCTCACCCACACAAGAAACTCTTAGAGTGAGTGTTACACTGTTCTGATGCCAGAGACCTTTAAGTTGTTTCACAAAGCTCAGTCCCTTTGGAGGATTTGGGTCAGAGGGTGCCCTGGTGCTAGAAAGGCTCACAGGGAATCACTGCATTTGAGCTGTTCTGAAAAATACCGTGTATTTCCAGGCCAGCACTCCCAGGATCATTTCATGCATCATTTTATAGAGTGGCTTTCAATGAATATAAAAGCACGCCCATGTTTTATTTGTAAGATTGAAGATAAGATTGTTAACTGCCCCGTGTGATGATCAGTGTAATTTCCCCCCTTTGAAAACCCCTGTGGGTCTGTTCTGCCTCTGGGATATTATAAGGAATCCATTGTGCCAGGCTCTCCACCACTTTTCAAAGACACAACTGCACAATTCTACCATTTTCTGCCATGAAAGGGGTCAGAGGGGAACGGAATTAGAGATGTTGTGGGAATGGCCTGAGGTGCAATTGCATTGAGAGCTGATAATGCCACTCCAGGACAGCTTCCCTCGCCCAGCAGCTCTGCCCTTTGAAATGCTGGCACACTGAAATGAAGCCCCGTGCCCTGACAAAAGAGGGATGATGAGTACATTCACCACCTGAAGAGTCCCTGAAAAGTGACACCAGAGAAAGAAATTTCCCCAGCTCTGCAAACACCGCGCTAATGAAGCTTCGAGTGGGGTTGGTTGGTCAAAATTCATCCAAAAAAAAAAAAAAAACCCAACCCAAAAAACCCCTAACTTTGAAAATCAAAACTAAAAAAACAAAGAAGCAAAGAAATTAATTATGATGGGGAACTCCACTGATGCATATTTTTACAGGACTATTTCATGTGCCCCAGCTCCTATATTAAGCAGAGGTGTCTTTTATACTCATCAAATTCTTTGCCTGGCATGCAAAAATATTATCAAAGGGATTTTTCTGATAAGGCTTTTGCTTGGTTTGGCTTTTCTTGGGTTTTTTGTTTCTTTCTTTTTTTTTTTTTTTTTTTTCTGTGAGAATATTTATCTACTTCTAGCAAAATCTCTATCAAGATCTGATAAAATAGGTCATTGTGTAGAAAACAATTTCCTTCTCTTCCTTAGAAAAAGACAAATAGGTCTAAGATAGTGATTTCTGAACACCAACATCCATGCTCAGAATCACCTGCCCCCTTCCTCCTGTGTTGGCAAAGACCTCAAATTCAAGCCATAGCCAGGAATTTTATCTTTCTTGTCTTTTCCAAAAGAATCCCAAAGAACTGAGGTACTGGTAACTCAACCTGCAGGATCTAACAGGGACATAAAAGCCAAATTCCAGATGTGTAAACTAAAGAATATCAGCAAAAACACTGAGACAAATCCTTAGGGAAAGGGAAGTGTGGGTGGATATAATTTTCTTAACATCTCCCTTTTTTATGTGTTTGTAAGTGCAAGATTCCCTTTTTCTTGGACATTTTTATGGGGATCAATAAGCAAGGGTCCTCCTGCATCTACAAACAGGTTAAGCACCCGAGAGGAGCTCAGAAGAAAAACCAACTGAACGAACACATAATAAAAGAAATGAAAACAGAAAAAGAGTAATTAAAATAATTTGTTTCTCTTGTACTAAGAGCCCTGAGGAAAGGAATCAAGCTTTATGCACTGGCTTGATGTAGGGCCTTTTCTCTTTCCAGGGAAAATATCAATGAAAAACATCCTGAGGGACTAAAAAATGGATGATCTGAGTTTAATGAAAGTTGACAATGACTATTATTGATGTCCTTATCCCAAATGACAAGAGGTTTAAGAGACTTTTATAACATATTGACACTGTACTGGTTCAAATGTTCTTTTTTTTTTTTTTCCTTTTTTTTTTTTTTTCTTCTTTTAAAGTTAATGTACTGCCTGCTTCAGGAGTAGTGTTGGGAAATTTGATGTGCAGAATGACATTTTTCACCCTTTGTTCCCCAGCTCAGAGCACTTTCTTCTCATTAGAGATCTCTCAAACTGAGTAAGAGCTGCATTAACACGAATTATTCTCTGCCCAACAATTTGAATTTCAAGACAAAAAAAAAGACAAAAAAAACAAAGGTAAATCTCAAGTGGAAGAAGAATGTTTGAAAGTTCTGCCCTACCCTCCTCCTACCTGCTTATCTTACAAGAATGTGAATTCAAATTATAGAATTCAAGAAAAATGGGAAGTAGAGTATTTCCATACCAACATGATGGAGAGTGTAAAATGGTATAAAATATTCTTCAAAACACATCATCAATTTGTGTTGTAGAAATTCACTAAAAACTTATAAGGAAGTTAAGAAACTGGGGAAAAAAACCAACATTTTCATCTGCAGGCACTGAGTGTGTCCTCAAGAGGTCATCTCACAAAAAGTCACCTAAAAAAAGTTGACTCAGATGAAATCCCCACACTCTGCCCCTGCAATCCTCTCCAAAAAATACACAAATATGTGTCTGTTCCTTTTGAAATACCTGCCACATGTAAAAATTAGACTGTAACTGCAGTCACTCACTCGGAAATGTTGTGTTTTCTGACATCAGATTTATTAAAAAACCGTTTTGAAATATCTCTAACTTCTCCAGATGTCAAGCCTTTAAACCAAATGCTCAAAACACAATGTCAAGCCTTTTATCTACAACGAGACACATTACAAATGTTCTCTTGAAAAGGGAATGATCACACAATTCCTGAAGCTTAAGTATAAGCAAGGCAAACCTGAAGTTTAATTGTACACCCAGGTAATGTGGGGTGTGCAGTTTAACATATTCATAAGTCATTAGTATCTGAAAGTAGAAGCTCTCCAACTCATTAGTATTAAAGGCTGGAAAATGAGATTTTATTAAACAAATTTATCTTTGCATAAACCAAATTCTGCCTCTGCACTGCCTATGACAGGCAGCTTCAATCATCTTTAAGACACTAAGTTCTCCCTCATTGTATTTTTCATTTTAATAACAAAATTGTTGCTACAAAAAAACCACAAACTCTAATCCAGAAAAGAAATAAAAGAGTGTAATAAAATGAGTACAATGAAATTTTTTGGCTTTAGTGTATATTTTTGGTCATTACCAAGACCTACACTTATGTAGAAGACCAGAATATTATTGTTTATTTTAAAGGGAAGGCTCATTAAGATAAAAATGTGCACATCAGAAACTGCCTGCATCATAAAACTTTGACCAAGTCAAACATATGTACACCTCAGGTTGGATAACTTGCAAAAATAATTCCTTTCCATGTGAAAAGTTCTTTGGATTTTTTTTTAATAGGACAGGGCTCAAAATGTGTGTGAGAATCTCGTGGCAGAGATACAATTTGGGAAACAGCTGTAAAAAAACAAAACCTCTCTCTGTTTATCTGAGATGAAAACCACTTTAAAAAAGAAATTCCAGTCATTTGTTCATATTGAACTTAGAGCCTTGTGCTGTTTCCAGAGCCTGTTTGTCCTGAGATGAGATTTACCAGCAATGCCCTCTCCTGTTCCTGCTGCCTGGGCTGGCTACAGAGATTCCTTTAGAAAATCTCTGAAATGACTGCAGGCAGCAAAGATCTCTCTAGAACCTTCAGATAATCAAAACAAATTCCACTAATTCAAACAAAACCATCACTTGAAAAACAAATTTTCTTTGCCCTCACCATGACTAAACTCTCAAGAAAAGAAATGTCCCTGAAAATTGGCCAGGCAATAAATCTGTCTATTAATTTAGTACTTAATATATCCCAGCTTGACTATAGCTTGTGGAAAGGTTTCCACTGATCTTTGTCTATTACACTTCACCTGTGTTTTAAAGAGTGGTGCTGTACCTATTTCCCAGAAAATTTGTGCCATGTTATAGTGACTGTCCAGTTCAGCACCTTGATACCAAGTTTACAGCATGCTTAGGCAAGTAATAATAAAAAAAAAAAAAATAAAAATTGTCTGATGCAGTTCTTTATTTCCACTAAAGCTTTTCAGAAATTGCACTCCGAGTGGAAGTAGCCAAGAGTTATGAACTGTCAACATGCTGATAGGAAAATAAACAATGTAGAAGTGAAGCCAGCATTTGAGTCTCACAGCATGGTACAGTGCTGTAATGGTTTAAATCATAAGCCAAATGATTGTTATTATAGAGATAGTGAATGTCATGCTTACAGAAAAATTGTGCATGTTAAAAATGACTGCCATTAAAAAGATAAGTCTCACAGGGGGAAGGGACCTCAAGCCAGTAAACAGACAAAATGCATTACAGTAAAAAAAAAAAAACAAAAAAAACAACAGCAAAAGGAAGTCTTGTCTAATTACCAGATTCAGCTATCATTTATAGCACTCTTTATTACCAGGAAAAGGCTGGAAGAGACAGATACAAGGGCAGTAGACTCAATTGTTTATTTATTTTAAATAACAGGATCCCAGGTAGATTTAATAGCGTGACATCTAAAATATGCACATCTGGAAAGAGTTCCTGGTTCTTTGGAGGCGAGTCTTTGGCCTTGGTAAGTGTCCTGCACACAAACAACATTATCATATAAATGTCAAAATAAATTAAGAAGAAAACTAAAGCTGACCCATAGAAACTTGGAGAATCATTTTCCTCCCCCATTAACACAGAGATGTTTTCTTTTTCACGAAAGAAAACTGCACAACCACCCTGTTGCACCCAGAGTAAACCACCAGGACAGGAATCTCCTTCAAGCCATCATTTCACTTTGCTGACCAGAGGGCCAGAAACAGGAGATTCCCTCCGTGGCACAAAAGCCAAGCTTACTTTTCAGTGTTCCCTCAGCACATTTTAAAAAAAACCCTAAAAGCAGTTTTGTTGGTTTTTGTTGTTTTTTGGGGTTTTGGGTGTTTTTTGTTTGTTTGTTTTGTGTGTGTGTTTTTGGGTTTTTTTTTCAGTTATTGTTGATAGAGAATCTACACTTTTTTTTCTTAGCTTTTTTTCCTGTAGTGGCTTATTCAGCATGTAACATGAGAAAAAGATGTAAAGATGTTTGCTGTGTACAAAGCCTGGAAAGTCTCACTGATCTTGTGATCACCATCTCCTTACAGCCACCAATATGAATTTACACACACCCAAGGCCATAAGTTCTGATCTGGATTTTAAACACATATTCCTTCTGTGCTACATTCTTGAGGCCATTCTACCCAGTGTTTTAAGCTTTAAGCATTTTTGAGAATGGAGATCTCAGTTTTCACATTTCCTGATGAGAGCCAGCTTTGTTTCCAGCAGAGCTGATGCTCAGACTGGATTTTCTGCCCTTACACAGTGACTTCTCTGAGTTTCCAGCAAAAAGTTGCACTGAAACAGGCAAACCAACACTGCTGGAGCAGAAACCTGTGTGCCAGGATAACTCCTCCCTCCTTACCTGCAGCTGCCTCTCTGCACTCCCTGTTTGCACAGCCTCTCATTCCCAGGATCTGCTCAGGAAAATTTGGATCAGCCCCTCCTGAGCCCTGGCATCCCCCCAAGCCCCCGTGCCTTCCCAGGGGAGTGAGCAGAGCAGCAGCAAACACCCCTGAGTGTGCTGCACCCATTCCTGCCTCTGTGCCCCTGAGCCAGCAGCACCTGCCCCTCCACTGCTGCTGTTACCACGGCGAAATGAAAAACTGGGATTTTTCTATTTGGTTCTCTCGTCTTCATCTGAGGAAGGAGCATATCGTCCCCCCGGGCACTCAGGCAGGCTCACCACTGATTGCCCATTCTAACTGGAGTGGGTCAGCCACTGCAGCTGCAGCTTGCTCCCAGAATAAGGCTGCAGGGTGGAGGGGACTGTGTAAAAAAAAAGTGCTCTTTATTCCTGGGAGAAGAAGTTTCTTGACTTCTAGCCATTTCAAAGACTCATTATTTACTGGCACTGAAATCCACTTGGAAACTAATATGTGAGAGAAATGCTCAGTAAAGAGCAGGAGTTGAAGGGCAAAAATCAT
This sequence comes from Acridotheres tristis, assembly GCA_037013685.1. Classification (NCBI taxonomy): domain Eukaryota; kingdom Metazoa; phylum Chordata; class Aves; order Passeriformes; family Sturnidae; genus Acridotheres; species Acridotheres tristis. Next base: position 18,377,367 of record CM072889.1, read on the forward strand.
CTTTGTAAGTTATTCTCAAGGCAATCACTTCATATCTCATTTCATTATGCAGCATATTTTTCAGGTATTCATTTCAAGTGTATTTTTTAAAAAAAAAAATCGAGTTCACTATATTTTGAGATTCCTAAAATACCATTATACATTTGAAGGATTTTATGCTCAAGGCCAGTAGTTCCTCATCTCTGTTACATGTGAAGCTAGATGAGAAAATGAGATTATCACTCTCAAAGCCCTTTAGGAGAAAACTAAGTTAACATGACAATTCAAGTTCATGGAAGAAGATACTTGTGCAAAGTGTGCATGACTTATAAATTCATTTAACATTGACTTTGCAATTAAGTTTGTTTCCTTCCTCACAGATACTGCAGCAAGCTTGGGAATGTCGTGGGTAAATGAAGTAACAATGAAGGAGGCTGAACTCATGCACTGCCTTTTAGTTACCACTTGGATAAATGTGTCTTTCTAAAGCGTTTCCATATATTCCAGAAGTCCTCATCACAAACATTAAAAAAATAAAAAAACAAAAAACAAAAAACAAACAAAAAAAAACAAAACAAAAAAAACACACCACAAACAAACAAACAAAAAAAGGCAGAAAAAAACCCCAAACAAACAAACAAACAACAACAACAACAAAAAAACCACCAAAAAACCCCCCAAAACACCTACAGCTGGGATTTTAATATTCAGAGGGAAAATAGCAACAGCAGAAGGAAAGGAGAAGCAAAATGCCCCAGTCTGGTTGGGGAGAGGGACATATCCAGCTCAGTTTGTTTTCCTGTATCCTGGAGGGCAATTTTTATGACTCTGGGGGTATTTCAGGGCTGGTATATAATTCATTTAACAATGCTAATATGTTAATGCAATTTAATTTGCTCATTGCTGAAGTGCCCTCTGAAAGACAGAAGTATGAAGATGGATGTGGATGAAGTGTGAATAGAAATGTGGATGTGGAAGCACCAGAGAGCAGCAGAACAGACAAGAAAATAATGTCCTACACTGATAACAGAGGAAATTATAGCCAGCAATAAAATGAAGAATGTGCTTCTTTTGCCAAAACCAGAAATCCTGCACTGTGACAGAACCACAGGCCAGCAGACCTCAGAGAAATGATGGGAAACAGGATTCAATTGTTGATGTCTTTTGTCCTGAGCAAAATCAGTTTCCTTATAGATTTTGTCAACCAATCCCAGATTCAGCTGGTGCAACTCATCACACAGGCAGAAAAAAACAGAGCCTTGAACTTGGAGTGACAAAGAAATGGTTGCAGAAGCAGGAGAAGTGATTTATGTGTCATTACTTCTCCAGCAAACACCTGTAGCTTTCCTGAGAGCTGGCCTTCTCAAAAGTTGTCATGAAACTACTTATGCAGGATAAATGGATAAAATGAAGACAAAATGATAATTTTCATGCAGCATTAAGTGTAATTTTGCCTTCATGTGGTGCCCTTATGTAGATATACCCGGATTATAAATCATATTTAGGTGAGAACAGACACTTTTGTGCAAGCCCCAGCCACTTTTAGCTGAGGTGAAATCCCTACACTTTGAAAAAGCTTTCAGAAATAAGCAGCAATAGAAAAAAGTAATAGAAAGAAAATCGGTCAGAGTAATAAACTCTTGAAATAAGCAGAAATAAGTCTGGAGATGGTTGAGAGGAAAAGGTGCTGAGATGGCTGCAGAGTCCAGAACCACAGAGCCAAGAGGGCAGAGGCAGAGTTTGGCAGATTTACAGCCCCAGATCTGCTCTGAGAGCCCCACACACAGGAGGGGAGCAGAGCAGGGACTGACACACTCCATTCCATGGCTCACCCAAACACTGCCATGGCACTGAAAATCTGCTGCAGTCTAATAATCTCCTGGTTATAGCAAAACTCAGCTCAGCTGAACTTCACACATGTCACTGGCTTAATAACTGAGCTCAGTGCTTTAATCTGAGGAGTAAACAGGAAGGAGGAAATATTTTCGATCTTGACTTTGCTTACCAAATTCCCTTATAAAGTCTTTTCCCCATTTTTTTTAAACTGTTGCTGATCAAGGTATGATGTAAGAAATAAGAATGTTCAATGATGCAAAGATCCCGCTGTTCAATTTAAAAAGTGGCAATGAATAATTAGAAAGAAGCAGAGAGGGAAGAACAATGTGGTGAGCATGGGATGCAAGCCTTCTCAAGAGTCACAACAGTCAAATCCCAAAGCCAGGGAATTCTGCAGTGACCACACTGAGTGACAAATGCCAGCTGCATCTCAACAATCCCTTTTTGCCACACTACAAATGTCTCAAAGTGAAGATAGTTTGCAATACTGAGACTGGAAAGGACTCATCAACAGCATTTAAACTCATTTTTTCTTCAAGTTTGGAAGCTTCCTGCTCCTCGTAACGTAACTGTAGTTTAATTTCATGCAGCATCTCAGTTAAAGTGTGCAAAAGTGTAAAGCTTTGCCATCTGGTCTCTACAACACAGCTGCAGACAGAATATCACCACAAGGCACCAAAGGTTTTGCCAGAATTCAGATTAATGGAAGTTTAATAACTTTCCTTTGGAGCAGTCACTTTGTATCAAAATACTAAATTTCTATTGTGCACTTACAACATGCCTTTGAGTCAGAGGAATAAAAAAAAATAATTGGTATAAAGAGATAGTTTCCTTCATTACCAAAATTAATCCTTCTTTGGGTAATGAGGGATCAAAGAGTGTACACCAAATTAAGAGCATTATTATGTTAAAACATAAATCTGTAAGTCTAGCAAGATGCAGAGACTTTGATTTCCAGAGAGACCCAAGCCAGGTCGTTTAGTAGGAGAGGGCAGGTTTGTATTTTGGATATCCAGCCATGGACAGCACAGCCAGGAGTGCTTACAGCACGTTCCCTTCCTGATTCCAGGGGTGCATTCTCTGAGGCTGCAGCAGCTCTCAAGTGCTGCCTGTTGCACTCCTGGCTCCATTTCTGAGCTCTGGGGTTAACTTAGTCTCAGCACAGCACAGATTAACTTAAGTGCTCTGCACTAATGGGATCATAATGCTGGAAACTCTGACCTTGCCCTCCCTGACCCTTGAAGCATCCTCAGACTGTAAAGTCTTTGAAAGCCTTTAGTGAACATTACTAATTATAACTCCCTTTTCTAGGTTTAAAAGCAGTGAAACATGGCTTTTAGCCTGACTGAGGCAATGCTGCAAGTCTCAAGAAGAGATGTCTCTTTTCTCAAGCCCCAGAACTTTTGATAAATGTGGAACTTTGCTATCTTAGAATGATACAAGAGAACTTCCTATTACTAGATTACATATTCTAGTCTCACACAGAAAATTATTAACTTCAGGTATAACTTTGTCTTATTAAAGCATTACAAAAAGCCCAGAAATAACAATTAATTAGCATGGTCATTGCTGCCTCAATATACAGTTTCTGAAAACCATATATACTTAAGCTATCACCTGCAAAGACCACAGATACAATTAAAGGATTGTCACCACAGAAATAATTTACCAGGCACACCTTTCTAGTATCTGTACATGTAGACACACACACATTTTTACACAGCTTTAAAATCAGAAAAAAAAAATCTCCCTCACAGCAGAACTTCTCCCCTGCCCCCTGGACATCACAATTTAATGGTTTTAGCAGCTGTATCAGTAGAAGTGCATGGGCTATTCAGTCACAAACATAACTGACATTAAACAGAGCAGCCCTTTCCCATCTGTTGCCATGTCCCAAAATAATAAAGCAACACAGTGGCCTCATGGCAGAGATCGAGGGGCTCTCACACAAACTTGTGCCACAGCTTCCTGACCAAATTAACCACTGCAGCATCCATCTGCCTTAGCACATGCTCAACTTTCACTCCAGAGGCACCAAGATCACACACAGAAATCTGTGCCCTGCTGAAAGGATTTATCTCCAGGTCCAGCTGCTCAGAGACACAAATGCATTTCTGTTCAGGGAAGAAGTGCTACCAGCATGTGCACCAACAGACCCTCTGAGTCACCCCAAATTCTCCCAATATTTAATTAAAAGTAGATGTAATTGTCTAGTAGATTTGGGATAGGGTGATACTTGTTCCCTCCTTAAGTAAAGTGGGGTTGAATTGATAGGAATGAGAATACAAGTCTGAATTTCTCACACATTTTGTTTAAAAGTCATGTTGGTGCACTCTCTCTCCCCCTCCACCCCCATCCCCCTGCTTTACCCTTGCATCTTTTCTCCAGCAAAGATTTAATTATTTAATGCCAAGTGCAATAACATCAGGAGCAACCAGGAGCATTCTTCCATAGAATACTTCATAGCACTCTAATTAGGACTCTTCTGAGAGATTTAACAATCCCTGTAGGCAGAGGAGGGAGCTGGATCTGATCTCTCCTAATCCCAGGGACTGCCCTCATTTTTGTGCTGCTGCCGAGGGGAGCAGAGAGTTTCCAGTGGCCTCTTTTAGTGAGAGCAGTGCTGCCTGTGCTCCCCTCCAGCTGTGCCCGGGTGACTTCTTCAGCTCCAAGGCATTGCTGAGGGCTGAGTGGCACCTCTGTGCCTCCTGCTATTGCTTGGGTGGGTCCCACAGCCTTTGATCCCAGCGTGTTAACAGCTCTTCCTCCCTGGAAAAGGCAACTCGTGTTCAACTCGGAGCCCGGAATCCCACCAGGAGCACACCAGCGTGTGAGGCTCTGCCCTGGCCCCCTCCTGCTGGATGGAGAAGGCACAGTCTGCAATCAGAGCAGGAAGCCACGTGGAGAGCACATTTTTATTCATGGCAGAGCACAGAATCAGAGAATGGCCTGGGTTGGAAGTGACCTTGAAGATTCTCTCATTCCACTCCCCTGCCATGGGCAGGGACATCCTCCACTGTCCCAGGCTGCTCCAAGCTCTGTCCAGCCTGGCCTTGGACACTTCCAGGGATCCAGGGGCAGCCACAGCTGCTCTGGGCACCCTTTACCCTCACAGGGAAGGATTTCTTCCCAATACCCCATCCAACCCATTGCTGACAGCCCCTTCTCCTGCCTCTCCACACCTTTGTCCAAAGTCGCTCTCCTGGAAACCTTTAAGGCTCTGGATGATGCTCCAAGGTCTCTTTGGAGCCCTCTCTTCTCCAGCTGACAGAATTCTGTCAGCAGAGAGGTTCACAGGCTGGAAACAGCAGCACAAACCTCACTCACAGTTTTTGAGCTTCTGACCTCATGACGATGCCATCATCTCAATTCAAGCAGTCTGAAGTGGGATTTGTGCAGTGCTTGAGAGAAGCAAAAGCAAACTAGAAGACCAGCTCTGGTGTGAGCATTGCACCTGATTGCAATGAAATGTGTTATTTGAGCCATTAGCTTTAGGTGACAGAAACCAAAGGCACAAAAACATTTCTGAATTGCTAATAATGCTCAATTGCCTCTCACCTTATCTCACATCACTGATGTTTGTAATATTTCTGCTCTTCCTTATGTTCTTCAGTATTGTCACTGAAAATTCAGCAGCAATTAGCTACCATGAAAACTAAGAGCAGTAAATAAGGAGTGTTTATTATTAAAGCATGGGAGTTTCCAATTGCAATGCTTATTGAAATCAACATAAATCTTCCCCCCCAATTAAACTAATCCCAGAAGATCTTTCATTAACAAAGAAAGTTGAAATATAAGTATCAGCTATGTCACCCTATACGGTTGATCTTTAAACCAGCCCAAATGTGAAATTTTCAACATATTTTAAAGTTGTTGCTCTTTATTTTTACCAGTTAATGACTCTTTTGAACTTCACCTCACGATACTTATTAGCCTTCTTAAATATACTGGAGGTGATACATTCTTCATTGATGTCACTCATTAATCACTGCTCAATAAGTGCTGTCAGGAGGCTGCTGCCTTTGATGTCTCATTGTTCAGTGCATTCTTTCTTGTTGGTAGTTAATCAAACGCTTCCCTGCTGTGGCCAAAGCACAGCTTGAGAGCAGCTCCAGAGGTGATCCAGCATTAAAACATGGGGCTGATTGTAAAGGTCCAGGTTTTTTTTTTTCTTCATAGACCATGCCAAAGTGAAAGCTTTCATTCTGGCAAATGAGACATTGTTGTCCTGCCCTCATGACTGGGAAGCTCAGAGAGTAGCTCTGAGTTCTGCCATCTAACTGAAGCTCACTGGAATGACTGACTAATTAACTGCAGTTATGAAATGAACTGCAAAGTTTCCACTGTCAATCACAGTGAAATAATGTTTCTTCTTTTTTTTCTCTTTTTCTTTTTTTTTTCTTTTTTTTTTTTTTTAAGAGTGGAATTAAAGTAATTGTCAAAACGCATTAAAACTTCAGGGGGTGGTAAGTCAAATGAAAGCATCCAACAGAGAAAAAGATCTGTCCTAGGATAAAATGAACATTTTCATTTCTGGTCTTTGTTCAAGCTAGATTTATACTGAAAATATTCAGGAAGAGATACTGCAAAAGCAAGAGTGGGCAAACTGAAAACAAGGAAGTAGCAGCTTAGAGGAGAATGAAAGACAAGAATGAAACGGGCCCAGGAGCGAACACTGAAAATTAAATAAAATTTAAAAAATAAAGACTGACTATTAGAATACACTGCATATTCTTATAGTAGTTTGGCACTGCTATGCTTATTTGTTTAAAAAGGAATCCTCAGTGTTTGGAATCTTTGCAAAGATGCTAAAATCTTCCAGTTTCTTTTTTCAGAGATCTCACCCTGATAACAGGACATGCCAAACAGTTGCTGCTGTGCAGCTGAAGAGATCTCTCAGATTAAAACACGTTACCATCATCTGGATTTGTAAGTTTATGTAAGAGTGAAGTAAAAAAAAGATAAAAGTAAAGAAAATAAAAATCACTCATTTTTAGAAAGAAGGCTATTACACTGCCTAATCATTTTATAAATGTAATTAACAATATTTAGCAACTGGTACCTAAAGAAGTCAAGACATTTTTAGCCAGTTAAGTCTTCTCTGCTGCTGTTCCCTGAGTTCCTCTCCTACATAAAATCTGGTGACAATCACCAATTGTTGAAACACTCAAATTAGTAAGACAAGAACTTGAGCAGGAAAGGGGGTTGAAAGTAAATGATCATTAAGGTCCCTTCCAAAGCATCATAAGATTCTATGATGTGTCACTTTAAATAAAACATTGTAAAAGTCTCTTTGTAGTAGGGACCTCACAACCCAGACGTGGCACAGATAATGACAAACCCCATCTGTACAGCTCTGAGATCTCTGTGCTGTCTCATTTTGTTACAGCTTTCATGAGAACATAGACCTATAATTAAAATAAGAACCTGGTGGACTGTTTAGAGTCTAACTTTCACTTTGTTACCTGCTATTTCCCATTTTTCTCTCGTTTGAAACAGAACAGAAAAGATTATGCTTTAGCCTGCAGGCACTTTCTTCAGATTCTTTTTTCAAATGACTGAGGGAACAAAATATTTCCCTTTCTCTAGACACTGCCATTCCACCTGACTCAAATCCCTTTGACCTCCAGCACCATTTTCTTTTCCTCTGTTCAAGACTGGATGTAAAAGCACAAAGTTAATACTTGCTCTGTTCATTGTGCACACAATGCACCTCTTGGTGTGCCTTGTGATCTTCACAAGGGCAGCACAAAAACTTGGAGAAAATCTGAATGCTGTGAATCCCTGATGCACTAATGGCAGGCACTGACCTGCTCAAAATGCAGAGGCTAATTTGGCAGGGTCGGGAGGCAGTAACATCTCCCCTGGAACCTGCAACACTCCAAACATCCCTGCCCAGCAGTGCCTGGAGCTCACTGACCTGCTCAGGGCTCAGATTTGGGGTATCCCCGATCAGATCTGTGAAATCACTGCTCAGATTTGGGATGTCACTGATCCAATTTGTGATATCCCCGCTCAGATTTGTGAAATCACTGCTCAGATTTGGGATGTCCCCACTCAGATTTGGGATATCACTGATGCAATTTGTGATATCCCCGCTCAGATTTGTGAAATCACTGCTCAGATTTGGGGTATCCCCGCTCAGATTTGGGATGTCCCCGCTCAGATTTGTGAAATCACTGCTCAGATTTGGGATATCCCCGCTCAGATTTGGGATGTCCCCGCTCAGATTTGGGATGTCCCCGCCCAGATTTGTGAGATCACTGCTGTCAGCTCACCCTGCTCCCACCCAGGGGACACTGGAGTGAATTCCAGAAGAATTCAGGGACATCACGACGCTGATTCTGTGTGATGAACACCTGAGGAGAGTTTCAGTGGGTATTTGGAAAGAGGAGGGAGCCAAACACAAGGTTTTTAGTGAGATTTAAGTTCAAGCAGCTGATTCACTTTTTCTCTCCAGGCACCAAATTTTTGGTGCTGTATAATTGACTCTAGTGAAGATCCCGAATATTTTACAGGAATATCACAACAAATGACTCAGACTGATTCTGTGCTGTTGTTTAATGCATCAACCCTCAGTCCAAGGATGAATTTGGACTCTTATACTTTAGGGAGTATGAGGAGCTTTGCTCCAGATGCAAAGTGACAGACTGCTGATGGTCCTCTACATATATTTTGTAGACTGAGTTACTCTTAAATAATTATGTCAAATAAACTCCCCATAGCCTTTCCAAGGAGAAAACTCTGAGAGCATTAAAAAGAAAAACACCAGAAAACTATGAGGTAGAGAAAGGAACTAACTGAAAGGTGCTTTTTTTTTCTTTTTAAAAAAAAAAATGAGTTAATTTGAGAGAAAAAAATGATAAGAAAAAGAAGAAAGGCAGCTCCCACAGGAGCTTTCCAACAGGTTTTCACCAAGGTGTTTAAATTTTAAGATTTTTGCATTCTGAGCCAAGTGCAAGGAAAAAAAAATGCCCTTCTCAATGCCCATACTGTGGAATCAAGAGGATTCCTTTCAGTTAATCTAGTACAGCACTGAGTCTATTCATACTAGGAATAATTTATTTTCTATCTGTTTTCAAGAAATACAATCCAACTGGGAGAAAGAATTTGACTCAGATTGCATTATTTTTGACCTAACAAATCGGGTAAAGTTCTCTGCTCTCTCATAACTAGTACTCTAATGTATAATTCTGTGAAGGTTGAAAACCCTTTTTTCTCAGTTTCAAGCTGTAGGAGACAGCTCCTTTTCAGGACACAGGCTGTCCTGGTGTCTTGTCACAGTCTGGAAGATGTCTTCAGTATCTCCATTGTCTCTCTTTTCTTAAGCTTTTTGTCTTACTGTGATTTTTTTTTTCTTCCCCTTTTCCTTATTCTCTTTTTCTTTGTTCATTATTCTGCCACATTTCCCCATGGGCTTCCAGCTGACTCTCTCCTTGGATTCCATTCTCCTCTCTGCTTTATCTGCAGCCATTTTCATTTTTAAGTGCAACTGCTCTTATTAGCTGCTCTCCCTGCTCCAGGCTGATGTTCCTGTTTGACAATCCAGTCACAGCCCCGGTTTTACAGCAGGTTTTACACAGAGCTCTTCATCCCCCGGCAGAACTTCCCCTCTGATCCCCTCACAGAGCAGCAGCTTCCTGCCTGCCACCTGCACCTACAGCACAGGCAGCAAATTTGACATAAACCCACTTATTCAGGCTGTATTTTATGGGATCTCTGTGTGTGTGTGTGTGTCAGCCTCTGTTTTCCTTTCTACGGGGAGCAGTTGCTTTTCATTTCTAGAACATTACCTGAACTACACCCATGCTGCCACAGATTCAGTTCAATCCTGCCTCAATCCCAGGAATGGAGAATGTCTCTCATCCTTTACTCCTTACTGAAAAATCAATGCCTTAAAATATCCAAAACTCCAGGTTTTTTTACTACTTTGGTCTATTTTACTCATCACACTCCTTCTCTTCATCATTATCTTGTTACATTTTATATTTTTCCCCTGTTCATCATTACCTAGAGATGCCTTTTATCGATAGGAAGAGAGGAAAACTTCCCTCCAAGCTGGACATTCTTACCGGCTCCATAACTTCCCAATTCTCCATACACAGCCTCAAAATCCCCCTCTGCAGTAAATACTCACTGCTTGTCACAAACAGGAAACTACAGAAGTGATCACATCATCAAGAAGGAATAAAATTAAATGGAAAAGGCACTTTTAACCTTAATGGTACCTGGAAAACATCAAACTTAGAAATACAGGGTGAATGCTTCCAGAGGGAAACCTGGATCAGCTGCATGACAAGGAATCTGGTTCCTCCAAAATATGCAAATTGGATCCTCTTATTGTGGGAATTTCTGTGGTTCTGAGGGGATTTATTGTCTGTACTTTAGGGTTGGGTGTTTTTGGGGTTTTTTATGGGTTTTTTTTTTTTTTTTTTTTTTTTTTTTTTAATTTTTAATATAAGCATCTTCCCAGTGACTGTGAATGAAGTTTTGGAAGTTGGCCTAAATCTGGGAAGTTAAAAATATGGTCCAGCTATGGCTGGACTCAATTATCTTGGAGGTTTTTCCCAACCTTAATGATTCCAGGATTCTGTACAGGGATACCCCAATTAAGTGATTTGTTCTGTTTCTTGAGAGAAGACTCAGAATAGTCAAGTACTGATGGTTATTTATTGAAGAACTTCCTCTCAGTACTTCCTTTACTATAGAAGCAAGGAAGAAAGTTCTTAGACTGACTACAAAACTGATTTTAAATATAATCATGTAACAAGATGTAATTTCATCGAGGCACACACAAAATATTAGACTCAAAACTGGTATAAATACATAACCTGCAAAAGTAAAAATACACTTTATAAAAAAATAAACATTGCACGTGTGCATCTCTTCACACAAACCTAACAGCAGGTACACGTTCCTACACTGAATAAAACTTATTGACAAATATAAAATCTGACTCTAGCAGAAGAGCAGTGTGCTGCAAAAGGCATTATTTCAGCAGCATGAGGGACTTTTACCCATTCTTTTTTATCAGCTATGTTTCTAAGTTGAACAAAAAGTGTTATCCATCATCTTGACTCAGAACCCAAAAGCACAATTTTCACAATATTTCCAATGAGAGGAGACATACCCAATTTTATGTGGAACTGACACAGTTACCTACCTAAACCTGTACCAGGAGCTGTGAGCTGAACTGAAAGTGCAGGTAAATAATCCAGATATTAATGCTGTGCTTTCCCAGGAGGTGATTGCTCTTTTCGTGGCAGGCAGCAAGAGTTACATGGGCAAGATCAGAGTTTTATTTCATCCAAGGATGATGAGATATTCTTTCCCAAAGACAAAAATACTGCTAGCTGGAAAGTTTCTAACAGGTCCCACTTAACAGGGCTAGCTTTTGAAAAACCTTTGCCTTTCTATGTAAAACATCATTGATCTTTTGAAAATTCCTTACTCTTTAAACATGAGCAGACTTAGATCAGGTTTGAAATCCCTTTCAAGGAGAAAAATGTTTATTGAATGAGCAAGACCATTTCTGAAGCATTCAGTAAAACTGGATCGTTAGACTGGGGTTTAATTAATGGCCAAACTCATCTAGATGAGGAAAAGAAAATCAAGGTAAGTTATAAAAAACTCTTTTAGCATGATATATTTCCTATTTTTCCTCAATTAACTATCACATTAGCATGGGGTATATAATGGTTGAGTTTACAGTACAGTTTAGATCTCAGCAAGTTATTATCAATCCAGTTATTTTATGTGAGGAAAAAAGATGTTTTTAATGCAACAAAGAGACAGCTCTTCATTCCTTCCACGCTAACCTAACATTTGTTTTGAGACTTCCTCTCTGAGAGATTTTCTGTTAAAGAGGAGATGCTTTTGGTTATATTTTCCTGGGAAACACCACAATTTTCCTCCATCCTCTTTGCCTTGCCAGGCTTTCCCCACAGGTGTGCAGTAAGATGTTTAAAGCCCTGCAAGGGTACAAATAGAAGTTGCTGAACTGAATTTTGGATTTGGGGGTTTTGAAATGCAAATTGGCAGCAACAGTTGTCCAAGACTGACACACAATCAAGAACTCCCAGCTCCTCTCTTCATGAAACACGGCGAGATGCAAGCAAGGACCAGCCAACCCTAATCAAGAAGAATGTTTCTGTAATTAGATGGGATTGTTTGTTAGCCCAAGAAATTAGAGGCAGCTCTTACAGCACAAACAATAACAGAGTTTATTGCCTCTGTAGTAATTTTTTCTCTTCACAGTCCCATGATTTGCAATAACATTCTGATTTTCATTTTAAGCTGTTTGGATTTTGCTGTTCCCACTGCCTTACTTTTGGGATGTAATGAATGAAGATAATGAAATTATCTTAATAATTTGCCATCACAATTATGCTGTGGTAGTTTGGGGGGGTTCTGTTCCTTTGTTTGTTTAGGTTTTTTTCATAAGAAAACAAGAGAACCTGCTTTTTTTTTTTTGATATTTCATCTTCCCCTTTTAAAATCTGCTCCCTGTTCACCAAGTACAGCCATTTCACCATATTAATAAGGTGAACTGAAGAAGGAACTGGAGTAAAAAAATAAAAATAAAAAAATTTGGGATTTCCTGGTATTTGGGTATTTCATCTTCCTAAAAGACTGGAACAAAGCAAGTGTCCTTGTAGCATTAAGGTCAGAGAAAACAGGAACTGTTTCAGAACTCCTTTCTTGCAGTGGTGTCAGCATCCTTCCTGAAAGGACACCAAGACATCACCTCCTTTGGAGGCAGAAAGGATTTGTGTGCCCGAGCTCACGTTCTGCACTGCTCTGCACAGGGATAGATCATCCTGGAAATCGGGACACCTGCAGAGAAATCCTGGCAGGAACAGGCAACACAAAGGTGTTCGGGTGTCTCTCACACTCAGGATATTTTAATGTACTCCTCATCACAAACAGATTAACTGGCCTTGGGACAACAGTGGGCATGAAAGCTGGACCTCTGTGGAAAAAAAAAATCAGTTTTAATGGCAACTCTGCAAGATTCGCCTGGATGAGGAGGAATGGCAATGTGACATGAGGTTATACAGGTGACCAGGGCGCCATAAATTATTTCCTCTCCTTCTGTGGCTGCTGGAAGTTTGATGGTGCTGAATGTGAGACTCCATAAATATGTGCAGAGGGATTTTAGAAAATGTGGCTCCTTGCAGCTGTCTCGTTCTTTTCTAGCTGGAATGTGTTTCCAGTACCTTCTGTTTCAAATCTTTTCTCTGAACACTTTAATGGGATTTGCCCTTTAAATATCACCAAAAATTTTCAGTAAAGACTAATTATAACCGCCTCACACGATTTCAGAGCTCACTACATTGTAAAAGACTGGCTCAGAAGTTGGTGCCTCTCCAGCTATAGGCGTTTACACCCTGCAAAAATGACACATTCCAATCTCACACTCCGACAAAAGGAACAATTTCTTTTCACTTGCCCTTGCACAAATACAACAAAGAAAAAAAAAATAGCCAAAAGGGAAGCTAAAAGAGTTCAAAACTGTGTCTAGAAGTTCTCTAAGATGTCTTGATGTGGTGTAAATGTGTGTGACAGCCCCACTCTGACCCCTCTAGCACTGCAGGCCTGGTGGGCTCATCCCCTTCTGCTTTCCTGCAGCTCCTCTTGGGCTGGTGAAGTTCCCACCTGGGAGCTGTGTGCATGAAACTGCATTTCTGGAAATGGCACAAGGCTGGCATGAATGAATAGTGAAAATAACACAGTAATGATGAATAGGTGAACTTCACAGCAAAAATATCCACTGCCAGGCTAGACCTTGCTCTTTGTGGCCTTGGTGAGAACTTCAGCTGCTGAATTTCTGCTGTGGGAACAATTTGCAGGAGGACTGTGAAATATGTTATTGAATAACAACTGTTCTTTGTGTTGCTTGGCTTTTGTGGGCATATCCCAGCAGCTACCCAGCAGTCAGATATGCCATAAAACTGAAAATATGATCAGTACATAAGTGGCCAGCTAAGGATAAACAGTGTCATACCTGCTCTAAACTAAAACCCACGAGCTAAATCTTCAAGTTAGCACTATCTACAGGAGAGTCTGAAAGCATGGAATTTCAGCAGTCACCCAGAGACAGCTTGGGCATCAAAGTGATCAATAAAATATCTATTCGGGTATTATTTCTCCATAACTCATGTGTGGTAACTTAAAGAAAAAAAAACCTGCCCTGACAGATGGCCCCTGGTCTTGTCTCCCATAAAGGTGATGGGGCCATATCTCAATTTTAAGTGTAAGGAGCACTACTTTATTCTTTTCTACCACTTCAAATAAAAATAAAGAATTAAAAATCTCCTTCTCTTACATCTCAATGTATAGTAAGTATAGTTACAATAAAGAAAAGCCCCCATAAAATATGGCAATTTTCAACAAGAAGTTAAAAAAAAAAAAAGGAATTAAAAATAACAGCTTCATTACAGGATCCTGTGAAGTTACACATTTCAGACCAAACTTTTCTAATAGCATAGCAAACTTAGAGTTCTCTGCAAATAAAACTAAAATAATTCCTCCACTAATTTAAAATTATCCAGCACTCGATTAACAATTTGTCTGTTTAAAAGTGACATGAAGGTACATTATTGTCTCTCTGCAAGGTGACAAAAAATCTGCAGGGTCTTGCAAGAACTTTACCAAGTGGAGAAGAAACCAAATAAATAGGATCTGAATATACATTAGCACAGCTTGATTTAAATTCAGACACAAGCTCTATCTCAAGCATGAGAGGACTACAGGTGCCAGCATTTGAAATAACCTTAGAGAGCAAACCAGATTCCAAGCCCTGACTCTGTTTCAGGTATTCAAGAATTCTGGTAGGAACAAATTTCCTTGCACCACTCAGAACATTACATAAGAAAAAGTGACAGCAGCACTTTGCATATCTCCCAGGAACACACCATTTATTTACAGGCTTAAAGAGAGCCTGGAACATTCATCTAGGCAGCTTGTTATGCAATTTATATGGTACAATTTGCTTCTAAAATAAAAGAAGAGTACAGACTGCCTTTTATGTCTTTATATAATGTGCCATGTAGGAACTATAGGCATTACACCGATTTGGGGTTGGAATCTATACTTATTTCCAATATAGTTAAGTATAGTCATTAAATTTCAAGCCTGTGTGTCCTTTCCTAATGTTCTTTCATCTAGAAACACCCTCCAAAGAAAACACATAGCACAGCTATTTCAATTTTTTTTTGCTAAATTTTATCCTCCTGCAGCTTAGTATTACAGGCACAAAGAATACACGAAAGGGAGTAATAAACTCTAAAAGGCAGAGTCAATGCAGATGCAAATTTTCCCTCTTCTCAGGCAGAGCAAATGTGATTGTTCCTCTCCATGAATTACAAGAGGAACACAGATTAGGTTTTCTATAAATCTCAGAGAAATCATTTATATGGTTATATTACTGCATATCAGAGTGCTAATTCATGTGACAGTTGTAGAAATCACATGAGCACCCAGCATCAAACCGATTTTTGCCAAACTTTCTTTATTTAGCTATAACATCAATTTGCATATTTCAATTTAGTCAGCATAATTTTTAAACTGTTAAGCTAATGATAAATGAGGCTGTTTATTGCCAAATGAGGAGATTATTGCACAACTGTTGATCCAGTGGCCATCCTTGCAATAACAAAGCCAATTATTTATGGGTTAGCTTTGCAGTGTTTCACTGCTTGATAACAAAGACAGCACAAAGGGCCTTGCAAGGCTGACAGATTTTCCTACTGTGCACATCCAGCACGGGGGTTTGGTTTTACAAACTGATTTGAGCATTATCACCCACTTTTCAACTTAAAATGCTCAAATAAGCAAAAAAAGATTATCGATAGCAATGCATCTTCTCACACAAACAATGCACTGAAGCGCTCCAGACACGGTGATAAACATTTTGCCATTTCATTCTGAGCCATTTCTGGAGGTGTTTCCACGTTTTAACCAATATATCCCTTGTTGCTCTGTGCAATTTGTTCACTGTATTTACTGACTAAAAGAAAAGCACTCGGCACTGTCATTAAAATATAAAGTTACTGGAGTCATGGACATCATCAGAAGGGAAGAAAAGCAACCTATCACCCCAGGCATCTCAATGACTGCAATAAAAAGCAGCCTTTGGCATTTATTTATCCTGGTGAGATATTGTTATTGAGGAGGTTCACACGTTATATTTCATGCAAAATACCCTGTGCAGCAAAAACACACGGATTGTGGCTGGTGGGAAAGCCAGGAAATATTACCTGGATGCTGGAATTGGAAAAGATTGGGGATGTTATCTAAGAAGTTACTGTGCTATGTTTGTCCTGAATAATCCAGAAAGCAAACCCCATCCTGGGCTGCATCTCCCCAAGCATTGCCAACAGCCTTGAGGGAGATGGTCTTGGAGAGAAAGAAAATATTGTTAACTGAAAAATGTTTCTGAATTATATTCCCCCCCTCTACAATACTGATTTGTGGATCTCACTCACAAAAGGAAAAACAAGCCTTGGGTCTGTGACATGTGCAGTGGAAGTGGACCTGGGAAATCCTGTGAATTCAGTGCAGAAAGGAGGTTAGATCACAAATAATCATTACAGGCAGGGATAATTTATTTTGCTGCTGAGTCTTTGTGACTATTACTCCGAGTTCCTAGGAGGCCAGTGTACAATGGAGAGTATGAAATTGTGGATATGATGTTTCAGAGGCATCCTGATGACTTTGGAAGGGTGTCATATGATGTTTAAGCTATGGTCTATTTGTCACCTGCACAGATTAAGGGTGAAAAATGTAATGCCATTAAGTCCATGGAAAAGTTCCACTGGCCTCAGTAGAAATAGGATTTACTGGGGAAAATTCATATACTATTTCAGACACAAGATGAAATTCAGAGTCTCTCTGGCCTTTTAGGCTTATATTAAAAAGCACAACTATTAACAGCTCTTCAGAGGAGGGCACGAGTGAAGTACCAGCAGCACTGGATTAGGCCAATTACACAAACAAAAAGAGAAACTTCAGAAAGCTTAAATACACAGAATATCTACTTGAATAAACATTACTGCAGGTAACCCTTTGGCCTGCTCAATTCTCCTAGGTGTCATATGCTCCTACTGGCATTTCCTGAATGGTAACCAAATCTGATTCTGTAAATGATTTGATTT
This sequence comes from Acridotheres tristis, assembly GCA_037013685.1. Lineage (NCBI taxonomy): Eukaryota > Metazoa > Chordata > Aves > Passeriformes > Sturnidae > Acridotheres > Acridotheres tristis. Next base: position 18,394,340 of record CM072889.1, read on the forward strand.
AAATGTCACCAGAACCCTGGCAGAGGAATCAGACTGAGTTGCTGTGCAGAATCACCATTCTGGATCCCGTTCTGGTTTCTGTATTTTCAAAGATTTGGCATTCAAGAACCAAAACAACATTCACTTCATTTTTAACATCTCTCTCTCTCTGTGTTCTCCATTTCCCCAGTCCTTCTCTTTTCTAAGCATTCTGTGAAAAATAAATGGTGTTTATGTTCAACACACAATAGTGTTTCTTAAACAGTACCCAAGGTGTTGTCTGTGCACATTTCACCTTCCCAGACCTGTGGTGACACCACTTCCAGTTTTAAAGTACAGACACAGCAGTAGAGAGGTTGAATTCACAGCTATGATAAAAGAAAAACAGGGACCTGCCACAGATGAATCGTTTGGGAAAGGAAAAAATTACAAAGTCAAGGAATTAAATAAGAAACAAAGTTTTTGAACCACGACAAGAAGTTTAGTATAAAGACACCTTGCCTAACTCCCAGCCCACAGTCTAAACTAGGAAAATTCCAAACAAGATGACTTTCTAAAGAGTCTGCCTTGCAGCAAAATCCAATTCATGAAAATTCAAACAAACCAGTAAAATTATGCCAACAGCCTTCTTATCAAAAGCAATCCAATCAGAGAGAGAGGTAAACTCATGCACATTAACCTGAAAATACCAAGAGCTCAGGATCCCATTCCAGATCCCTGCTTTGGACACTCAATTCTGGAGTCATTCCCAGTTATCCCACACAGCTCAGCCCCTCTGGAGGGGAGCAGTGAGATTGCAGTGCTGGACCAAATACCTCAGACACAAAAAAATACAGAGAGGAGAGACATTGGGACAATCTCTCAAAGGACACGTTTATGTGAGCAATGCACAGCTGCAGCAGATAAAAAAAAAACAAACAACAACAACAACAAAAAGCAAGGGAATGGAAATTTAACAATAAATAAATAAATAAATAAATATGTTCCATCTTTGAGGCACTTTCTGCCTCTTGCTTAGTCAGAGCTGCACAGAGTTTCACAACAGCCTTGCTATAACATTTCACAACATCCCCCAAGCAGAAACACTTGGTTTCATGACACTGCAGTTCTACTGTACGTGCAGAGGTTTTCTTGGATCCTGGGGCCAGAGGGAACAACATAAATCACTGCAAACAACCTCATGCCACACCAACAACCTCCATGGCCTCCTTCCTTAAACACCTGGAATCAGCTGCATCTGTGCCTGGGTTGAATGAACAACAACAACTTCCTGGGAGTGATTCACTGTTTCACACACTGAGCGTTTCTTCAAATCAAGCAGCCCCTCAGTAATGGTAAAAAGCTGTCAACTTTTCTGCTAAAAAAAATTTTTAAAAGAAAAAAAACAAACAAAAAAAACCCCCAAAAACCAAAAAAACCAAAACAAACAAAAAACCCAAAAAACCCAAAAAACCACACCCAAAACCCTAAAAAAACAAAAAAAAACCAAAAAAACCCCCCAAAACCCCAACCAAACAAACAAAAAACCCAACAAAAAAAACCCCAAAACAAACAAACAAAAAACCCAAACAAACAAAAAACCAACCAACCAAACAAAAACACACCAAAAAACCCACAAAAAACTCCAAAGGAAAAGCAAATCCATGTTCAAACACAGAAAGAGGAGAGGTACATATCATTAAATCATCCTGTTGTTCTATACTGATGTGTGCACTCAGGCTACAGACTGAGTTTCATTTATTGCTGCATGAAATAGGTAAATATGTAGGGTCTGGCCACAGGGTTAAAATGCTTTTATCTGTCAGGAATGGACACACAACTCCTTGATACACAGGTCACAGCATCCATGTACCAAATAATATAAAATCTTTCTGCACAAAACCATATTTCTACCTTTTATCTAATCTGTCCTTTCCATTTCTACAGTATTTCAGCTGCAGAGCTGTGACACCACTGTGAGTTTTCTCCTCCCAAGCAGTAACCAGTGCAGTCCATGTGTTTCTCCAGGCAGATTTGGGAGTTTGACCTCCTCGTGCCTTCACTTTTGTGAGCAGGTCTGCAGCTAAAGGAGGAAGCAGCAGAGCCACAGCCTCCCAACTTGTTCTTACCTCTCTATCCATCAGAAAATCTTTTATTGGAAGGAAGTTTTGTAAGTTCACACCTCCCCTCACAGTTTGTTCCAGGTGGAAAAAAGAAGATAAAAAATTCCAAGGTTTATGGGTCCATTACTATTGATCTGGAAAGAAGTTAAAATTCTAATGAGCTTATAATTGTAGCTTTACCTCATTTAAAATCTCTTTTTCCTGCCTGAGATGGCAACAACAACGTCAAATCTCACATATGATGAATCTTTCCAGCTCTTACCAGGCACATCTTTTAGTCTAGATACAAGGCTGGATAAAAATAGGGTTTAAAATCCCAGCCAGCCTCTGCCTCAGGTTTTGTATAATCTAGAAATCTAGCTACATCCATTTTTTTGATGCCAGTTGAAACCAGAGTGGGACAAACTCCTTTTAGCAATGAACAGATTGGATGGATGGAATTTAGTTCAGGTACTAGCAGAACACAGGCTAATATAACTTTGGGGAACTAATCTAAAGAGATATTTAATAGTAAAAAAGGCAGAAAACTCTGAGGGAATAAAAAAAAAGTTGAAGAAGGATTAATTTCATGTTGATTTTAGTTTCAAATGTAGCCAATTTTAAGGTTCCAGTTCAGCAGGACTTTTAGATATAGTTATCAACACACTTGAAAAATTACTGTATAATCTTTTCCCTGCTTCAACTAAAATGCTTTAACAGATTCAACAGGTATGACAGGAGATCTGCACAATCTACTTTTCATTTTACTAGGTTACTTATTTAGTATAAACAAGAATAGAACTGTGGTTTTAAAATAAATTAGAGGGGATTTTTTAGCTCTGAGCAGTAGTATTTGTATTTCTCAACCTATTAAAGTGACTCGGAACAAATATATACCTCCACCTTCAGGATAAAGAAACAAATTATTATTTAATGTAATTTTAGAGAGAACAGCTGAAAACCATGAGACTATCTAAGGCAAGGATTTTTTTAAAAATCCTTTTGTTCCATGCTTTGCAAATCATTTTCCATGATTCATCACATAACTCGTTATTCAAGCCTTTTCCAGAGGAACTATCAGACATAAATTATTTAATGGTAACTCTGTGTTGAACATGTTTCTCTCCACTTCATAATACAGTTATCCCATTTTGGTCTGGAAATAATAACTCAAAGCTTCCTTGACAATCAGAGTGAATCACACAGAGATTTTTAATCAACTAAAAGATGGGTAAAGTTAAGAAGAGAACTAAAACTCCACCCAGAACCTATAGAAACAGGGAATCACAGCAGCATTTCTGTTCTTTGTGCTTCCCTTTGAGCTCTACACATCAATCACATCTTGAAAATAGAAAGGAGGAGAATTTTAAATAATGAGGTGAACAGGTAAGCCCAAGCAACTCACCATTCTTTTAACTGTTTACCAGATTTGTCTTGAATTGGGCTCCATTTAAAGCTCAGATGTGAAGGGAAAAAATCCTATTCCTAGGGGGCACAGGGAACCCAATAACTTTCTTCTTCATGCTTAATAATCTTGTATGTGAGGGACCAATCTAATTTGTGGAAACGGATTGTACCTTAGGGATATGTTATTTCAACCCAAACTGAATATATTATTCATTCTAAAAAGCAGCAATAAAGATTATATAAGATGTAATTCATTATTTTTTCTAAATGTTCCACCATTCCACGGGGAGATGAGACTTAAATAGCTTACAGGAAGCCTACCTTAATTAGGTTGCTTTTCAAATCAAATATAATATAATTTTAACATTAAAAAAAAAAAATGTCACTCAAGGGAAGCATTCCATTTACAAGGATGATTAATGAAATTTAAAGGGGAGAAAACCCACATAGATCCATGGGTAAGGGAAGATGTGGAGTAATGTGGGAGAGGGAAGGACACACACGAAAATGGACGTGTACAAATGTGCTGTGAGCCCTACACAGATATCCCTCTCATATTCATGCATTCCTGCACACACTCACACAGAAAGGCAATTTGTTACCAGAGCAACCACGGCCAGTTGGCTTTTTTGTCCTCCATCAGAGTTGGTTTGCATTTCTGTTAACTCATTTCAGCCATAGAAGCTCAGAAAAATCGGTGGTACAAAGAGATTTATGTAAGATTTGTACTCACGTTCGCATTTGTAGGAATGGTTTTTCCATTTCTATGAAAAAAAAAAAATATATATATAATTTTTTTTTTTCCAGAGATTTACACAGTTCATTGTAAGACAGTGAAGGTATAATTAAGGTATTTCACCTCAGTGGGGCTATTAAAATCCTGATGTATATGCCATAGAAATGAACAATGCTTTTCTGTGCATTGAGTAATGCTTCGGTTTCTCAGATCCCAGAATGCATTAATTTCCATAAATATTGACTTTTAATGAGGGTCGTGGTCAATGATTTAATTTGGGGACTCCAATTCCACTGTCATTTAAGTACCAACAAATAAAAGCCGAAATTCAGCTTCTTTAATTCCCATGTATCCCTTGCTAAAGACATTCAGTGCTAAGTTTTCTAAATTTTCAAACAGCCTTCAAATGGAGGGCTTGAATGAGGCAGCAAAATCTGAAACTTCTGGCCTTGCCCTGTTTGCATCCCAGTTAACACCATAGGAAACACTCCAGGAAAATTCAGGTATCAAGGATTTATACATCCTAGGGAGCCATGGTCCTGGCCTGGGACACGGTGGATACAATCCACTTAGAATTCTTCTTTTTCCAAAAACCTCTTTGAAATTAAGATTATTTTGACTAAACAGTGAGTGAAGGAAGAAAAAAAGCCATGAATTAAATGCTTTTTTCCAATCTCTTTGTTTCTTGGCTTGTTTCATTTTTGTTTTGCTTTGGTTTTTCTGTTTTGTTTTGTTGTGTTTTAAAGTAGTCTGGCCAAGGACCACTCACATCTTCTCTATTAGAAACAGATCCATCCTGTAAGTCTGCTCTATGCTTTAAACAAAACAGACTAATGTATTTAATTAATTACAGTCTGTTCATCAGAGACACTTTTCCAGTAAATAAAAATCATATTATCTCCAGAGAAATGACATATATGAAGTGGTTAGGGGCTGCAAACAGCAATTTTCCTCATAAATGGCAATGGGGATTTTGTAATACGATTTCACATAGAGCTCAGATATTTCAGTTTATAATGTTAAGATGTACTTCACTAGATCTGTGAAAAAAAATGTTATTAGTTTTTGGCTTGGTGAGAGACTACAATTTTTAATCAATTCTGGGTCAATCAATTTCTAGTTTGCTTAGAACAAACAACAGATGTTGTTTTGAGTCAAACGAGCCTTTGTTTTTAGCTATATACTTTAACCTTAAAACCTGCTATTTAGTTTTAGCCAGCTTTAGATGAGATGTTATTTCAAAATATCATTTTTTAAAAAAAAGCCTCTATGCCTGTTTATTTTCAAATTTTGAAATGTATTTCGGGAATTACAGTTGACTTTTTTGTATGGATAACCCAATGTACTTGCCAAATAAAAAAAACCCTACTCAGAAGTCTGTGTCAATCTAGACAAAAAAATGAAGTCACTCTGGACATTTCATCCACTGCAGACATCTCTGTTTCATCCTCCACAGCTCAGTCTTCCTGTACCTTCAAAAAGAGGAGGCTGCAGTAAGAAGCAAAATGTGAAGCCCTGAGAGACTTAGAAATAGCCAGGAGTGCCTTGGTGATGAACAAAAACCAATTAATCAGCTCCAGGCAGCAATCTGAAAGGCAAACAGGCAGAGGGGCAGATTGTCCAGCACAGGCACCATGGACCTCATTTTATGGAGTACATATATATATATATATATATATATGTATCCCTGTGCAGATCTAAAACAAATTACAGCCTTTCTTGTGACTCACATTTGATGTATTTAATGATGGTTGACAGATGCCAATCCTTTTCAGATGTTTTTCCATGTATCACATCTTCTCTGTGTCTGTTCCTCAGCCTTCTCTAAACCATCAGTGAAGCAAATACGGAGATATGGGAAAGCAAACATGGAAAACACCAAATCAAGGGCTGTGGCATTTTGGACACATCCCAGGCATCTCACAGGGCCAGTCCCTGCCATCCTCCCACAGCAGGGCTGTCAGCACTTGGGAATGATCCTTTCCTGTGGATCCAGGGAGCTGGGACTCAGAACATCCTCCAGAGTCTGGAACCCCTGGGAGGCATCAGGCAACCCTCGGGCACTGAGTGACTCCATGGCCCTTTGAATCAGGGTTTTAAAAAGTTAAGGTTTTTGCTAAGAGTAGAAGTAGTTTCCATGACCAAAATGTAAGCTAGGTAGGAAAATGGTAGGTTAATAATTACTAGATACTTAGGCTAGAGCTAATTAGTATAATTATCTGCTATTATAAATTTACGTACAGAAGAACGTAAAATAAGTAAACTGCTAACCATGAAGCACGGGGCCTTGGATCGTGCCAGAGGGTCACTGAGACCTGATGAAGACTCTCCTGACTTCATCCTTCCAGACCACTGACCCATTTCGAGAGCACCGACCCAATTCAAGAGAAGAACTGCACACGTGTGAAGGACTAATGGGCTCATTTTAATATGGGGTGGGGATGGGAGGAGCTGGGGTTATGCAGATGTATTGTATGTGAGATCTTGGGCAATAAATAGAGGACAAAGAACCTTGTTCGGGGCGGTCACGCCTTTGGGAGGTGACTCCCGTGCTGCCTGCAGGTGAATAAACAACCAATTTGTAACTTTAATTAGTTAGAGGGTCTTTGTCCGTGATTTTACCGGGGTTTTTTAATGATTCACCTTTAGGAGGAAAAAGGGCTTTGACACCAGCACTGAGAGCTCTCCAGAAATGAGCTGAGCCCTTGTGTTGACCAGGGGAAGCAAAGCAGGTGCTGCTGGCTGAGGTGCTGCTCCTCACACCCCGTGGTGATGTCCCTGTGCTCAGGTGGGCACATCTCAAAAACCAGCAAGATTTTACTGCCCCTTCCCCTCCCCGTTTCCTCTGTCCCCCCTGATGTTCTGGAGCTGGCTTCTCCTCAACCTGCTGGCTTCTCCTCAACCTGCTGGCTCCTCCTCAACCTGGAGCTCTTTGAAAGGTCTCTGCCCTCTTTTCCAGCTCCCAGCCTGCTGCCAGGGTCACAGCACGTCCACTGTGCTTCGGGCAGGCACAAGGTCACAGCTTAATAACAACAGAAATGCTTGAAATTAAATATGGGGGTTTCTCTTTTCCACATTCAGGTGAATTATTTAGCATTCAGCTATGGTCACCTCAGTTTGGGTAAGTGGGGGTCACCAAGGAATAAGGAGAGGAAAATAAAAGAGAATTTCTGGAAGAAATATTTTTCAAAGGAAAGGAAAGACTTCAGTTGTCGGGTTTTATTTCCTATGGTTTTACAGCCTGCTCTTTGATTTTTTGTGCGAGAAACAGTCTGCCTGTCTTATCTGTGAAAGAAGATAAGGGCACATCACATCATAGTATTTTGAACCAACTCTTAGCCTTAGACTCTGCTCTAAGGTCTCATTATTCCCAGAGGATATAGATAGAAATGTCTGTCTCTGGCACGATTTTTTTCCCCCTTCAAATTATATGACAAGTCTTTAAGAGAAGTTATTTGTCCATTATGCTACAATATGTCTGGGAAAGGTATCCATCATGACTGAGGAAAAATCATTCATTTTCAGACCTGTCAGTCTGAGCAGAGAGAATATGGAGCACCTCAGCATGGAGAAATAGAGACAGAATCCTCCACTAAAGTTCAGCACTGCCAAGGCACCTCTGACATCCAGAGTTCCTTCTTCCTTCCCAGCAGTTCCTTTTACATTTTCAGCAGCAGGAAGTTCATGCTTGCAGTTGGAGTGCAGCTGTTTTAACTCTGGTAGCAGCAGAGTGCTCACAAGGAATGGGGAAGCTCAAGTGCAAACTCCACCTGCACTTCTGCTGGGCAGGAAAAGAGCAGAGAGCTGCACACTCCCAGTTTATCCCAGTTTGTGATGCCCCAGCGAGGATGAGGCAGGGAGGAGCCAGCACAAAAATTCAGAAGAGATGTTAATAAACAGAATTAGGCAGGTGCAGCAAAATTCTGCGTATTTTGGAAGGCACAGACACTTGCCCTGCAATGGGATGATGGTGTTAAATGCCCACAGATTTTTACATCAGACTCCAAGAGCTCACAGAAATAACAGCACTGGCAGGAAGCAAGCTATGATCATAAAAACTCCATTAATCCCTTCTGTAACAGAGATTTCTACATGCCTCCTTAGATCAGATCACACAACAAAAAGAAACAGCAACTAAAACTAGAAACAAACCAAAAAACCCTAGAAAATCCTCCAGGTTTTAATGAGAAATCCAGTTGTACAGGTTAGTTAGAAATAGAAATTGTGTTAACATTAGTTAATGGGCAATCATGGTGTTTTAAAGTGTTCCTTTGCAGATTGCTCCACACATAATGACAAGACAGGAAACAATTATCCAAGTCCTCAATCCTGACCCTTCATAAATTAGGATTCTCCTTCTGCTACAATTTCTCACCCAGTACCACAAGACCACAGTTGTGGCAGGAAAAATTCCTATTAATGATGGATTGATTCCACAGTATGAATATCTTAAAATAAGACCAAAAAAAGGGAAAAAAAGAATTAGCCAAATCTGAGTTAGATCTTCCAAACTACAGCAGCAGAAACATCAGCCTTCGTGCTTCACTTATTATGGGAATGGAATAATTCCCATTAAAAGGTGGACTGCAATTCATAAATACAACTTAATTTAGCTTATCCTCAAAGCAGTGGGCATTAAAAAAAATCAACAAAACAAAATGAAAAAGAAAGCTTGAATTAAAGCATTTTTGTCTCACAAAACCATGTACAACAAAACAAATTGTATGTGTAATTGTATTTTGACCATGTTCTTATTATCTATCATAAATCTTGTGTCTGAGTATAGATATAGTACAATTACTTTCAACATTTGACATAATTGTTTTGATCTTAACTGTTATTCATTCTGAGAGAAAAATAGAGTGGATAATACCAGATAACAAAGGGAGCATTTAAGAGTAATGATGCTGCTCAACAAACCCATTGTCATTCTCCCATTTAATAACTACACTTAATGGTTATGTTCTGTGTGTGGCCCAAATTATGTGGCAATTCTTAATATAATGATACAGCTGTGGTAACTCTGCAATCCCTGAAAAGCACAGCAGAGAGCCTAAATAAAAACACCCCTGTGTGTCACCCGTCTGTATCCAAATGTTACATTAGTAATATTTCAAATTGAACAAAAAAAAACACTATTAAGCTTTTATTTCACAGCAGGTGACATCCAATTCACCTAATTTTAGCCACCAGAAAGTGGAGTCTAATTCTAAAATATCAATTTATTGTACCATCAATTACCAGGAGATAATTAATTCCTTCTTAAAATGTAGAGGTTGGATTGTTCTCTGGGGAACACCTTCACTGACTACAGATCACTTCCAGACAAATTTTGCAGACTTGGCACCAAACAGGAGCAGAATATAATATAACTGTGATTTTCTGTGTCATTTGACTTCTTTCTAACAAACAGCAACTTTAACTACTCCAAGAATTAGAAGTCTCAGAAAACCCTCTGAAAACCTCCAATAGGACAGAAAAAAAGCACAGCATTGACTACAGGAAGTTTTTCTTTTTCAGATTGTTCATTCTTAGGGTCTAATTTTCCAGTTAACTCTGAGGTGAATTTGAAATGTTGATATATGTTCATAATGAGCATTAAACCCCTTCTTAATTTCTGCACAAGGGCTCCAACTTCCTGAGCACAGTGAGTGGCCTTCATTCTGGAATGTACCTGACTGTGCAGATCAGCATTCAGTTGTGACCATTTAATTAAGAGCCCCAGGTCATTCTGCAGAGCAGATGCAGTGGGAGGAAGGAGGAAGATTAATGGAGTTGTAACTTCTCCCCTGGGGAAGGATGGGCTGGCACAGAGCAGCTCCCCTGGGTATCTTCACTCAGGCCATCAGCTGAACCCTCCCCTTGAGGGAATAACTCCTCATCCCCATCATTCCTTAACACAGAAATATTGCTCCATTTGCAAACTTTGCATATTCTCTGTCTGTATCCAGCAAATATCAACTAGTCACTAACATCCCAAGGCTTTCTTTTCTACCCATTAGCAACTTAAAATTGTTTTCTGTGAGGGAGTCACTTCTAAATTTAATCTGCAAAATACCCTGTTATTCCCTTTAATGAGAATTAGGGAGAAAGGAGCTGGAGAAATCCAGACATCAAAATGCTGCCTGTCCTGACCAGGCCTGCAAGTTTGCCAGGATGGAATAACACAGCAAGTTGGAAAAGACAAATTGCACAAAAACAGAGGTGTAATATTTGCATCAGCATTGTAATAATTAACCCTTTTAAAGTCCCAACTCAATTGTTCTTTTATTTTGTTTAGAACCAATATCATTCCAGTTGACCTATAACACTCAAGTCATGATTTTTACCTTATCCAATACTGGGGCAATTTTATAACCTCACTTTTTTGTGCAACCCTTCTTTTCTTTTAAATATTGGTGTTAATTGTGGCTCAGGACACCACAGTCAGTTCTTCTCTGCCTCCAGAATTCATGTCTCCTGGACTAGAGGATTACATATTTTGCTTTCAGTAAATGTAATTTCCTCATCCTCTCCACTTAGAGCTGACATTTTTATTTCTCCGGGGCTGGAAAGAGCTTCTTGATTTTAAATCCTGGTATGACTTATTTCTTACACTGGCCTTACAAAGCTATTTTTAACCCAAACACTCTTTATTTTGAAAAACCTTCCTTTTTACTTACTCTACTCACTATTGATATCACCATTATATTTTTTCTTCCCCTTAGTAACTGCTTAGAACCTTTTAAATAGTTACTTGTGTTTACTACCAGTTTCCTGTTTTTATATCCCTTATCCTGTTTTATTGCTGCTCTCCTGTGTCCTTTTTCACCCTGGTGACTGCCTTGCACCCTGGAGCTTTATTTAGGGAACAATATAGGGGATCAAGCATGTGTTAAATTTAATTATTTCCAATCCCTATCATTTTCAATACTGTAGGTATTATATATCTTTACATCTATCAGAGCAACTATTCCAACTGCTTTAAAAAATCAGCATTCCTGCTCCTTTTGTTGATTAGGACTCAGCAGCCCTCAGTGGCTTGGCAGGCACAAAATCAATACAAATGTGCCCAGTTTGGGGCAGACTGAGGCTCTTCCATCTGGGTGAAGTGATGGGACACCACACATGGATTCATGGCTTTGTAGCATCCATGGATTTGCTTCATCCTGCTGGAGCTACTTGCTTTAAGTTTGGGTCTGCAAATAATTCTCGACTTTAGTTTTTAATTTAATTCTTTAAAAATAGCTCACTTAATAAAGTGGCCGAGATTAAACATATTGGGGGAGAGTGATTTTTATGGGAAAAATAAATGCCTCTCGTATAAGTGACAAGGCAGTATGCTGCAAAGATAAATAAGACTGAAGATAAAAATACTAAGGGGGGAAAAAAGGATATTTTACCAGTGGTGAACCAGTCTCTCAGGAGGAAAAAATCACTGGGAGAGGAGCTGTACATTAATCTGCTTTCCATTGCCATCTGTGTAAGGTCTGAGTGGAAGGAGGGCAGCGAGAGCTCCGAGTTCCTCAACTCCCTTCCCTCTTTTCTTTTTTAACACTTCTTTTTTTTTAAAAAAAAAAAAAAAAAAAGCTGCAATTTCCAGCAGAGGTTGGTGCTCTCAGCACATGCTGCTTCCTGGGCCAGGCTCACCTGGCTTTAAGTGGTGCTGAGCAGAATAAATGGATGGCAGAGCAGGAGCTGGGGGCAGGACTGGAGCAGATCCTGGAGGGGACAGAAGCTTCACAACTCTTAAATTGTTTTTTTTCTCCGTACAGCAGGAGTGATAAGACCTGGCTTTATCTGAATGCTCCCTGGACCGATTGTTTGTTTTTTTTCCTCTCACTGTCCTCACAATACCTCCACACAACTCTGGAGTCAGGTACTTAAAGTCTGAGCAACTTTCTGCTGTTTAAGACACGAGTGGCTTTGGGGGAGGCTGCAAAATAAAATAAAATTAAGGGCAGAATTTAACCTTCATTGTTTTGCTGCGTGGTTACCAGGAGCTTTACAGTGCACTGACCTTTCTATAAATCCAAGGTTTAATTATATACAATTACAAGCCACTTACTAACCAGGTTTAGCATGTTCTGCATGGCACAGACAAACTCCTCCACCGTTGCTGAAAAAATCCCCAAGCAGTACAGACATATAAATAGACTCGAATTTCTTTAATGCAGGCATCATAATTTAGTTGATATTTCACTGCAAAACTTCGTGCCAGACATGAAGACATCTTCATCCATAATGATCAACCCCAAAATAAAGGAAGATAAATTGTGTTTGACAATATTCGGCTTGCACATGTCTCTCTCCTCCTTTACCCAGTTTGAAAGGGATTCTTTGCACAAGCCTTGCAATTTCTTTTTCTTAGGGAGAGTAGAAAAGATGCAGTGAGGAAGTCATTATATGGAATAACTAGTGTGGGATTCCCATATGTAAAAGTACTCTGAAATTCAGCTCTCTATAAATCAGAATATCAGTATTTTCTAATTCTTGTTTGGATTTTACCCGAATAAATTTCCTGTCCTTCCAATACTTAATGTGGTATAAGCTTTATTAAAGTCACTTTTGGAAGCATTTGAATTTGAACACAAAGTCTCTTAATAATAATTATCTGATACAACACTTGAATATTGAATATGAATATGACACTACTCAATACTCGAGTTGCCTCGTTACTTTAGAAGCCGTTTAAATATGATGTAAGCCCTGAAATGATTAATCATACAGTCATGCTTAGGCAACAACATCTTATATATATAAAAAGGCACGAAAAATCTGCTCTATAAAGATTAGAGGGCTGAGAGTTAATTGTGCTCCAGTGAGTGCTGTGCAACACAGCAATAGCCAAACTCATTTTAACCCTTCTTCTTACTGGTACAACTGTGTGGAGCAGCTGAAACTCAGAAAAAGCTCTTCTGCTCTGAAAAACTGAGAAATGTTATAGCCCAGATCTAGGATTTCTAAAATCAAACCATTATTTTTAACCTTTAACAGGAGGACTGGGGGAGTGCATCACTCTGTCCAGTTAGAGCTTGGCTTAGAGGCTGCAGGGTTTGAGGCTTTCTCTCCTAGGCCTTTGAAACACAGCAAGAAATGGAAGCAAAAATGGGTTTTAGGGCATCTTTCTGCTCTCAGCTGGAGGACAGACTGAATAAGAATGTCTGCTGAGTGTTTGTCATTTTCTCCTGATTATGAAGTCCCACAAGTCTATGAGAACCTTGTATACTCACATAAGTTTGTTTCATAGACTCAAAGGATGGTTCAGCTTGGAAGGGACCTTAAAAATCATCTAATTCCAATTTTTTTTTTCGTTTTTTTTTTTTTTCACATTTCTCCACTTTTTCCTTGTGCTGTCAGTATATGAAAGGTCTGAAAGCTGCCTTATTTCTGCAGACTTTTTGACAGAGCTGTTCTCTGTAAAGCTTTTCAGAGATGGATGGAGGCTTGAGTAAAAGCCAAAAGGCATTTAGAAGGAAATGTCCTGTGAAAAGAGACTGCCCAGGCCTGGGATAATGGAAAGAACAATGTGGTTTTGACAACTGCAAGGGAAGCAAAGGGGAGAAAAATCAAAAAGAGGTGAAGTGAGTCCTTAGGCAGCTGCTTTTTGTTGTTGTTTTCCATTTTTCCTGAAAGACTGGACCTGCAGACAGCAGTCAGAGGGTCTTGGTAGGCTGGAAGTTAAAAAATGAATCTCTGATTTTTACTCAAGAGTTTCTCTCCTTCCCAGTGCACTGATTCCAACTACTCAAAACTGGAATTAAACTTATTTGAACCTTCTGTCAAGGTCTTTCCCTCTATGCTCTTCATCTGCCAGCTCCCCTATTTCAGTGTATCTCAAAACAAATGGCATTTTATATTAAAAGCATATCAGTCAAAACAAATAGCTTGCAGGATTATATTAAAATACCTATTGACATGAACAAAAATTAAATAGTACATCATATGAAATTCAGCATCTCTGTACCTGAACAAACCCATATCACTCAGGGCAACCCACAAAACTGTTCCAAATATTTGTTAAAACAAGATGACAAAGGCATTTAATTAAAAAAGATTATATCTCTGTTTATCATTGTTGCATTTCTTCCTTGCAAATATTTAACCTTTGCACATTCATAGACCATTCAATCCATATTTTCTACAAGTACAATGAAAATGAGATAACATTAAGATATATTAATTGTAAAAAGTGCAATCACCACTCACCAGCAAGTTGTAACTCCCTACACTCATTCTAGCTGCAGAATTACATTTTTTTTTAATATTACTGACACCCATGAACTATTTCAAGACAGAAAAATTGTATTTTATAGAGAAATAATTATTTAGCAAGAAAATATTTGTCTTGACTGAGATATAGGATTTCATTCCCCTGACTAAAGTGCCCAAGTCAGAAAGCTGCTCACACACTTTGTACCTAAAAGGAGAAGCTGGGTTTTCTCTGGAGGGTCCAATGCAAAGCACCTAAGTTAAATTCTTACTCTCAATTGCCCTCTGGAGAAATCTCTCTCTTGTCATGAATTTCATTGGAGGCTTAAGAAGATTAGCTTCTGGTTTAGGCACCAAAAGCTGCTGGAGTTAGATGGTGCAACTCCCTCTTTATGTACCAAACAGGCTGAACTAAACACTGAACCACATTTCCTTTTCATCTACAAATTAACGAGCTGTAACGAATTCCCAGTATTCAAATTAAATCAAGTCACTATTACTTTTCTTTTTTTTTTCATAAAATGACAGTCCATGTTTAGATTAAAACGAGAAGAAAAGTGAAAGTGGCATTTGCCATCTTTTTAAGCTGTTATCTTCTTATTGCTGGCAAGAGTGTAGGAAGCATTTGGACTATTGAATTCCTTGCTATTTTTCCATATGGATTGCCAGCAGCAGTTATAGCACTCCCAATTCCATTTTACCAAACTGACTCGCTAAACAGAATTAAGGGCATTTACCCTCTGGAAAGGAGATGAAAACGAGTAAGCACAAAGAAAGAAAACTTGTATAAACGAAGAAAACGCAGAGGAAGCACTTCACCCTGCACTTTGCACTGGGTGTCAGAGCAGGCACCGAGCTCAGCAGGGCCTGGGTGATTTTTGGAGAGCAGCATCAACACCACAGAGTTCTGTTTTCCTCCCCCAGAGCCTGTCAGCCCCCGGTGAAATCCGCTGGATTCCAGGTGCTGTCTCTGCTTGCCTTGACACGAGCCAGTGATTTGTGTCCCATTCAATTTAGCTCGTGTGACAATAGTCGGAGCTGCTGGCCATGTGTCAGGGGCTGATAATTGCATTGATCCCCCTGCTCAGCCACGACACTCTGCTGGGGGATGGGGGCTGGCTGGAATTAGTAAATTTGACTTTTTTGGCTGCTTTGATTCCAATCAGCCTTGCCGGAGTGATGTATAAAATAGGGAGTGCTAAATGTGCCAATAAGTGAATTACTTTTCAGATTATGTTTCCGGTGCAGATATTGATGAGTGGGCTTTGTGAGCTGAATATAGCAGTTTGTTACATTCTATTTCCTATTGAACAGGTGAATGGACTGATAAAATGAAGGGGAAAAAAAACCCCTCTGTTCACCTGCGGAGCTTTTTCTTTAAAAAAAACAAGTTTGTTTTTAAAGAGTACCGTAGTTATTTCTAGCAAAAGTTTTCACTCTTCTTTTTATGTTCTCATCAGGAAAGAGCTGTGAGGGAGAAGACCTTTCTTCATGACAACAGACATTCAAAAGCAAAGCTTATAAAACAGACTAAAGACAAAGCTGCTGGAAATACAGCCAGACTTCCATTATTTTGGGGTACAAGATCATTGCTAGCTGATCCTGCATCAGAGCCCAGTTATCAATTTTTTTTTATCAGTTTTTGAGATGTTCTAGCTATCGACTTCCCTGACTAATTTCCTGAAATTCTTTATTAAAAAGCCCCAAATATCCAAAGATAATCAGCAGGGGATTAAACTGTCAGTGTATAGTCCCTCATTTATCATATAAAGATACTCACACCTAATTTGAACAGTGACGACTTTTCACGGTCCTTGTGTCTCTCTTGTTCCTTTTCTAATATTCCACTTAAGCAGAATCCCTCTAAACCTGGGAAAACATAGGTGCAACCTGAGAGATTCATTCACAGCTCCATTCCACAGCTGTCCCTGAGCACCCACAGCTCCAAAGAACTTTCTGGAAGGTGCAGATGTTCAGCACCTGTTGAGCAGCACTGCCAGGAGGATCCTTTTGGCAGCATTTGCACGACTCCCTCATCCTTTACTTCCTCAATTTTTGGACAAAACCTGCTGTTCTGCATACTAAACATTGCAAGAAGCAAATTTTAGTATCAATCTCACGGCTGTTTAGCCAAATTTTGCCAGTTTGTTTTGCTTTGCTGAGCACAGACACAAGGAAATTGCATCAAAAGATTAAACGGGGTGGTTTTGAAAGGAAAATGTTATTTAAAGTCAGCAGAAGTGCATGTTTGAAAGGGAGGCTGTCCATAATCACCTAAACTTGTAAATCATAATTGAAAGCCAAACACTTGAGATTATTCCCCACCCACTTATAAATGCATTTTAAAAGAGCTAATGTTTAAGATCTAATTTTTTACTGCAACAGAAACCCCCCCCATAATTACCCTGTAGGCAGAAAAAGAAATGAAAAACAGGTTCAAAACCACTTATGGATACTTTAACAGCTTTAGTAAAGTTTTTGCTTGATACACTTATTTTTAAAGCTCAAGGTGACTGGAGGAAAAAACCTTGGGTTATTATATTCTATTGTTCAGTAGTGAATGTACCATACACTGTCATGTTGTCCACACTCGAATAAGTGAGATTCCAGGTCTGCAAGAATATGAGAAGTATTAATTTGTTGAATTTGCCCTTGGACAGGTATGTTCAACAAAAATTGCATATATCAAAGTAATAAAGAACTAGATGCAAATCCTGACTGTTGAAAAACATGGTCATTAATTTATAGGTTAAGAGCTGTGATCCTCTTCTTTGGGAAAAAAACAACCAAAAAACCAAAAAAGAAACAGTGGGTGGGTGTATCAGCACGGATTCATTGGCAGGAAATTACATTTCTAAGAGGAACAAATTAGGATAACCATAAATCCTATGGTTTGTTAATTCATCAGCACAGCAGGACCAGCTTAAATAGCAGCTAGTGAGCACATGTGGAATCCACGAAACTGGGTACAGAATTTCAGTGTTTGCTCACCTCCAGGTGATGTGGACGTTTCAGCTAAAAACCAAAGCAAGTTTTCAGGTGGAGTCTGATGGAACACTGACTGAAATGAGAAGAAAAAAATCAGTTTAAAGTTCCTTCAGTACAGTCATGAATTACAAATCTTACACAATTAATTGTGGTGAATCAGATGCCTACTTTACCCGTAGGTTTTAGATTATATGTGGAAATATGGACAATTCTGATGGTGAAACACAAGATACTGATTTTTTTTCCTTTCTTTGCTTCACTTTTTAAGTGGTAGGCACACATGCTGTATTGTAGGATTGATTACTGGGCTGAATTCGATAATGAAAAAAATACACAAAGGTTGCATTGAAATGAAGGTACTTAAGATTCATTGAATTCAGCACTTTGCTCCTCTCACAAAGTCATTGCTGGGCAATGAGCAAACCTCAGGAAATTATACCCAGGGCAAGGTTTTGACTATTTGCCCTGCTGGGTGATTTCAGCCATGCTACACATTTCATGATTCCCTGCTCAGGGTGGATGTTTGGGTTCCCAATCGACTCTCAAGGCTCTGTGTCATTCCAGTGCCTGAGGAATCGTGCACAGGCACCCAGGGAAGGCTCCTTGGCTCCCTTGGCTCCCTGAGTGACTGCTTGGCACTAAAAGCTCCCTCCTGCCCAAAGGGAGAGCTGCATCCAACACAGAGCAGTCAGCCAAGAGCTTTGGAACACAGCTCCCAGAACAGGCAGCAGCGTCAGATCCACAGCACAAAAGGAGCCAGCTCTGGCATCAAATGGGTGAGACAAAGAGATCCTTCATGTGTCAAACAGCAGGAATAAGATCAAGGAATCCTTACGGTCCATCTATACTGGGTTTTCTTTGTGTCTTCTTCCACATCGTTTGACCTTGGTGCATTAATTTTCCTGAATATATTCCCTCTGTTTCTGGTCTGTTCATCAGGCACGGTTTATGGCTTCAGCTGCTCTCAATTGAAAAAAAAAAAAAAAAAAATTAACTGCTTAAACTTCTAATATGAGAGGAAAGGGATACAATATAATGTGGGATGCATAAGCTGGCAAAAACAGGCTGTGACAGGCAGGAGTTTGCAGACCTTGTCCTCCAACAACCACTTCTGTCCCAAAGAGCAAATCATTCCAGGAGGGAAGCACACATGAACAGCAACTTGGCTCCTTTAGGTTGTCTGACTAAATAAAAATAGGTTTTGCCTTTAAAGGCTTATAAAGGACTTTGGTAGTGTGTGTAAGCAGAAAACTTGTGATCTTTACAAAGAAATGATGGCAGCTACTACTGTATAGATTTTTTTATATCTGGAATTCAGAATATTCCAGTTTCAGAGTCTAAAATATACATATAAGATATGTTAATTTTCTCCAAGGAAGAGGAGAATGATCCATGAGCAATCTCAAGCACTAAGACTCTTTCTGTTCTAGTATCAAAGCTGGTTTAGAATTTTCAGCTGACCACTAAAAATATGCATCAGTCAGTTTTGAATCTTAACGACCTCCTAATTATTGCACGTAACTAAATGTCTCCATTATTACTTCAAAAGAAATATCTGTACATTGATACACAGACCAGCTTCAAGTCACTGATCTGAACATACCCACGTGCAGAAATTTATGAAGGAACACACTGTCTGTAATGAAAAATGTTAATTAAAAAGAAATAAATAAAAAATCCCAGAAGCTCAGAAAGAGTACTTAGCCAAAAAATAACAAGAAACTGTAAAGAATCCATAAATTTAGTAAAATATCTGATAATATCAGTCAAAAGTGCTACCCAGCAACCCACAATGAAACACCACAGACTACAAAGCCTTGAAGGCCCTTGTGCTGAATCTGCTCCATCTTCTCTGATGCTCTGTGTTACCAATACAGAAAATATTTCCACTTTCACAGTTCCCTGCCACATCTTTGTCCATTGCAAATGCCACCCTCCCTCAGCCTGCTTCCCCTCCCCAAATAACATTGAGCATGTCAGTTTGAAGTGACTGAGTTCAATACTCAGTCTTTCCCAGTGCTGCAGCTGGGACAGCACACAGGAAATTGTGATATTCCAGGAAATGCATCAGATAGAAGAAATATGACAGATATCACCAGGAACTTCTCTCTTCATGCTGCTCTCAGCTCTCACTGCTCTGGTGGAAAGGATGGCTGAGAACAGTGGAAGTCATCACTTCACTGGACCAAGAATGATACCAAGAAGTTCTTTGATTTGTTTTCTTGGTTATTTTTTTTTTGTTTTTGTTTTTTTGTTTGTTTTTTTTTTTCTGTGAACACTCTTGAGTTTGACTGTAATCTTAAATACAATCTTGCATTTAATTCCTGCTATTCTTTTTTTTTTTTTTTTTTAAGGCAATGAGAAAAAGACAATATTTGAACAAACCTTCATTCCTAGTGAGAAACTGCTCTTATAAGAATTCAAGCTGAACTTCCACCAGTGTCTGTTCATGCCTCACTCAGAGAGTAATTTGGATTCCGAGTTACAAGGAGACATGAATTACCATGACCCTCTGGTTCATATTATTTTTTGAGGATTGAGCTGTGATGAGCTGGGGAGCTTGTGCATAATTTATGAGCTCCAGCTTCACGATGAGCTCCAGATTTAATAACCATCTGCAGCCTGATGTGGCTCCTGCCCTGTTACTGTGCTGCTGCTTACACCAGTGGCTGTGGGATGGACTGGGAGGCAGCAGCCTCTCCTCTTATTAAAGTCAGTCAGCCAGAGCACAATTGTTCCTAGCAGGGAACTGAAATAATTTTCAAGTATAAAACCCTTACTGAGACTTCTCTTGCCAGTTCTGGTTTTTTGGGTTTCTTTCCACCCTCTTTGATACTCTCCAAATCTTCCATCCCTCTCTGAAGGGGAAAGAATGGGAATGATCCTACAAACCACACTTTGCTGTCAGGAAGAGATTCAGGGTGGGGAAACACTCAATCCAATGTGTTTAAGTT
The DNA here is from genome assembly GCA_037013685.1 of Acridotheres tristis. Taxonomy (NCBI): domain Eukaryota; kingdom Metazoa; phylum Chordata; class Aves; order Passeriformes; family Sturnidae; genus Acridotheres; species Acridotheres tristis. The sequence continues at coordinate 18,414,676 of CM072889.1, forward strand.
CCCAAGGGCAAGATTTAAGAGTAGAGCCTTGGGAGAAGGCAGCTCCCTGTTTTCTAGGTAGAAATGACTGCTCTGAGTTTGGAAATCTTTCCCTGCATTGACAGAAGCTCAGCTGGGTTTGGGTTCCACTCTGGAAACCAAGCAGTAAAAATGAGGAGCTACAAGTCTGGCAGGATTCTTGTTGGTCAAAATAAGCTTGAAGAATAAAAATTTGGGCATATTTCCATCCAGAGCCAAGGGATAACAGGGCAGACAGCAGAGAGGAAAGAATTATTGGGGTGTTGGGATTTTTGTTTGATTGAGTTAGACTCCTTCATTTTTTATTTACTAAAATGGTATTTTACTAAATAATTGTAGTATTAGTACATTATTTAGTACACTAAATAATAACTTTATATACTTTTCTAGCCATCAGCTATTGCTGAAGAAATGAATTATAAATAGGAGTGGAAAAGGCGTGGTTAGATTTGGATAGGCTGAAATGCTGACATTTCTCACTGAATCGTGGCAATTCTCTCTAGAGAGGGTGGCCACTAGAACAATTACCCAAAATATGCTTTAAAATGAGAATCTGGAAAGGCCCATTTACACAGGCACCAAAGAAATCAGGTGAAAGTCCAGTAAGGGAAACATAACCAGCAGGCTGAGAAAATAATTGGACAGCAATAAGTAAATGTGGTTTTATTGTCTGTGTCTCTTTGAGCTTTCTTTCACTCATCTAAGCATTCATTGATTCTTGAATCACAATTAAGTTATAACTAAATCATATTTCTTTAAGATATTTTCTGAAGCTGTAGGAGCAGCTCTTCAGTTTTAGTTACTTTCCATTGAATCCAGATTACTTGGGGCATTTTTTAATAGAAAAAAAAACCCTCAATATTTTAAACTGGTTCATTGATGATTTCACTCAGATTAAAACACAGAAAATTCTGCAATGAAAAATAGAAAGCTAATCAGAAAAATTGTAAGAGAAGGGAATCCAGATTGTCCTTTATCTGTTGAAGTCAAAGAAATGTGGGCAGTGAAATGAAATGATGAATCAGACCTAGTGCCTTTCTCCATTGCAAATTTAATGTTACGGAAAATGATATTAAAGTATAATACCCCTACTTTAGGCCTTACCAGAAAATGACTCATGATAAACAGAGTGCGTTTGCAGAAATGGCATTAAAAAATAAATTTAGCTTCTCTCTCAGGCTCATTCAATATTTCAGGGTATAATTTAAGTACACATCCTTCATTGTGTTCAAAAATTCTTCCTTGGGAGTGGGAATTCAGAACTTTAATGGTAACTTAGACATTCATGCATAAAGTTATCAACGAAAGCTGAAGTTAAACTGAACATTTCTGCATACAGAAGTAAGGTAACACAAGCAAAGGCATGTTTCTCTTCCCCAAATCGCCTTTGAGTAAGGCAATTTAAATGACATGAAAGATAGTTTAGCTTTTAAAAACTGCATTTAAGTGCCCATTCACCTTGATATCGAAAGCATTTTTATTGACTTGAACCTGTGCGAGTTCTTTCAGATAAATTACCAAATAAAATAAATAAATAAATAAACATTAGACTTGCAAAGAATGGAACAGGGAGGGCTGACTGTCAGAGAGAAGCTTGCCTTGAACAAACCAAGTGGCAATGAGGATAAACCCATTTTTCTCAAGAAAATACCTAAACTCTCTCACAAACGAGACAAAATAAAACCCCAAACCCTTTTTGGCTGAAGGCTGCAAGGTTAAGTTGGTCTTCCTGAGTGTTTGAGGATGACAAGTTCTGTTTTATGGCAAGATATACTCTTTTATGGACCTCAGCTAAATGAAGTAATAAAAACTTCTGCTTTCCCAAACTATCATATCAAGGATATTACTTTGTACTTGCAGCCCTAGGAATATGTATTGCCAAGATTTAGAGTGTTCAGTGCTTTTGTTAAGCCTCTGTCATGATCTCAAAGGAAAAAGACTTAGGTAAAACTATGGAAAAGAATACACTGAAATCAATACACATTAAATTAATGTCAGCCAAAGAATAGGAACTATTTTCTATCTACCATCACTAATGCCTGTTTCAGAAATATTTTAAGCCTTTTTCCTTTTTTTTTCTTTTTCTTTTTTTTTTTTTAAAGAACAAGTTTATTAATTTGGAGAACTGAATGCTCTTCAGCACAGCACAGTCACAGATCAACTGACACGTTCAGGTAAAGTTCAGGTAAAGTGGGAATGGAGATCAATCCATGCACAAAGGTGCAGAGCTCCCTCCCTCCATCACTGCTTCCCAAAGCCATGGTCCCCTGCACTGTGCTGAAGAAGCACCTGCAGCTGGGGAGGATTTCTCTGGAGGCCACCCCCCACCCCAGAGCAGTATTTTGGGGATGTCCCCACTGACAGCACCAGAGCAGAAGATTCACTGCAGGTTTCCTCCTGTGCTTGTCCTTCCCACGGGGCACAGCCCCAGGCAGCCTCAGGAACAGAGTCTGGGTGATGCTTTGAGCCTTGCTCTTGGATCTGTTTCCCCACTTAGGCTGCACAGATTTGACAAACAAGCCCACAGCAAGGCATTTCCATGACAACACTCTGCAGCAACTAAACTCAGACTTGGAACCAGTTCTCGTTTTAGTTCTTAAAATCTAAAAGTGTCTCTAGACTGTGCTGGTCTGACCACAACCATCAGTGGTCCAGGATGCATCCTTAGAAACGAGTGAATTGAACAGAGGGAGCTCCCCCAAATCTCCAGCACTTTGCAGTTATCCTTAACTTTGATGTTCATTTGGATCCCTTTTTCTGGAGACCCAGTGCTGACTGATGCAGCAAACAAAAGCACCTGCTCTGTTCTGTAGCCCTGGCAGGGATCTGAACCACCAGAGCTCTCATTGCTGTTTGCCTCAATCTATACACAGCTCTTTTTGTTTCTGCAATTCCACACGTCCTCTGCAAGGAGAGAACACATTGCTCCTGGACTCAGGTGCAAGGAAATAAAGCACAACTCACCCTTTGCAGCCTTACAAGGATTCCTTCTGTGTTTTCCTCTCTTGCCAACACCGTGCTGGCTCAGTGCCACGAAAAGAAAGACACAGGAGCAAGTGTTGTCACAGATCTCAGAGCAAGAGCTGGGTGACTGCAGCCATTCTGCAGCATGGGAATGTCACAACCACATTTCCACCACACCACCATTAAACTGCTGCCTAATTAGAAAAAGGGCTGAAAGAACTTTTTTTTTTCTTTTTTTTTTTTTTAACATTCAAAACTGCATTTCAGGTTTTACAGAAAATCCGTGGTGCTGCTTTGTGCAAACTCACCATACTCTGGGGTGAGACTTTTCCTTACTCCAAATCCTGCCACAGACACCCCAAAGAATTTGTGGTTTGGGGTTTTTTATGAGATTTTTTTTTAGCTGGGCAAAATTTTCCTAAGTGGTAAGAACACTCTAGACAATGGAAGATTTCCCACAGCATCCAGACACTGAATTTACTGACTAACGTGGCTAATAGATGGATTTTTTTGATTGCAGATACCAATCATGACACACAAGGCTTTGAATTCTGACTAAATTGTTGGGTTGCTATGCAAAAAATAGATTGAGAGTTTAAGTGCTTTGTACATTTCTCATAAGAAATATCCCTTTTTAGTTAATTCATACACTGATCAAACAATTATTTTGTTTCAGTATAAAAATCACAGAAGCATTAATCAAAAGTACTTAGTTAATAATGAAAGAGAAGACAAAAGCCACTGGAAGGATAACTTAAAGAGTTTTGTGCAAATTCTAACATGATTTGAAAAGAAGTCAAATGTTTGATGTATTTTTTAAAAAACACCTTTCTTGATTTGAGTCAATATTAATCTCTAATTGATGAAATAAATGCTACTGCTGTTTCTCTTTGAAATGAATGGACACAAAAAGGTTCAAAAGGAATCCTTTATAGACATCACATGTGGCCACATCAGAAACCTGAGGAAGTTAAACTACATCAGAGTAAGGGCATTAACAGTGGCCTGAAATAGAGACATTGATCTGTTGAAACCGAATGCAGACCGAGTATCAAAAGAGAATCATGTCAAAATTACTTCCTTTTGGAAAAATACAATCAATTAATAAAATGAGGCTATTCTATTTTTAAAAAAAAAATGAAATATTTTTTAGTTATATTTCTTTAAATTTTCAGTTCTCTAAACACTAAAATTCTGCTGTAAGAATATCCTGAATACTGCTAGAAAATACTGACTAAGTCCTTATTCTAGACGGCATCAAAAACTTATATTAGCAGAAATTGAGATATAGTCAAAATTCCTGGTTTTTGAAGTGACTGTTCTTTGTAAGTTGCTCAGTATGAGATGAGTTGTATAAGCTTAGCTTGTCAAAGCTCTGGAAAAGAACAGATTTCTCTAGTCGAGCATATTCCCTATTCAGCCTCCGAAAATGCATCCTTGAGAGTTTTGCTAACATTCACTAACAGCCCTTGGTCAAGGAGTTGTGAATTCCCATTTCCCAGTGCAGCCAGGCCTTTTCTGAGCTCGTGCCCAAAAAAAAAAAGCCACAGCTGGAAATGTTCTGTGCTGCTGTGGGAGCTGCAGGGGCTGCAGCAGGCAGGGCACTGAGCCCTTGGCAAACGGGGGCAGCTCCATCCCAACCACATCCCGAGCACAGAAATCACACCAGTGCAGCTCTCTTTGCTGGGCACAAATGGGGTCTTGAGTTGACAGCAGTACGATATTTTGGAGGTATGAAACAGAACAGGATTGAATTTAATCCAGTTTTACTCACCATTAATCGGAATGGGGTCGTAGGAATTAGGTGGCGCTTCAGCAGCAGGAATGATACTGGATTATTTTTCCTGTTACTTAAAAAATAACCACCCAAAACTTAACCTTGATCTCCCAGCTCCTAATTTTTCATTTTGCCTCATCCCACACAAAACCCTGAAACCCACTTGCCATTTATGCCAGAACCTCCATCTGATTCCAGAAGGGGATGATGCTCCTAGCAGAGAACTCATGATAATATTTCTGGTGGTCTCCTCCTACTTGTTCTGTGCTGGCATTTTTGTAATATTATAAACTATCCAGTATTCGAAATGCTTTTCTTCAATGCTATCTCTTTCACAAAGACATAAGGAGAAACCATTAAATAAAATAATCCCGGGCTTTTTTTCTTGCTTTTAATTTTACAAAGATGTCAGGAAAAGTGAGGCAAAGCTGGAGAACTCCAAAAATTCTGAAGGAATTTGACAGTGATTTTTTTCTGTGCCTATTCTAAGATTGCCAATTTTATCTGTCAATATTATCTGTCGATTTTATCTGTCAATTTTATGTGTGCAATTGTTTGCAGCCCCTCCAGCAGCTCAGGCCCTTCTCTCACACTGCTGGGGCACAGAGTGTTCTCCTCTCCAGCAGGCAAATCCTTCTGGAACTTTCAGGATCCTCAGCCACAGCTTATTTCCCATTCTCTTGACACCAACACATTTCACACTTTTAGAAAGTTTTCATTACAGTCTGCAAGTCCTTCCTTACACAGACAGCAAAAGGAGGACAATAATTCCAGGCAGTTCTGCAAAAGCCATTTCAGTGTTTCAGAGTGGGAAGCGATTTTTGGAAAAGTTTTCTCTTCCTTTGCTGCCCCACGTACAGAAGAGGAATAAACACCGAGGCTCTGCAGAAATGTGAATTCTTTGGGAGAATCAGACCCTTTAACAACACCCACCCATAAAACAACAGCCAAATGAGTTACTGGGGATTGAAGTTGGTTTAGACCCAGAGTAAAAATGTTCAGCCTAGATGGGCCAGAGGACCCTGATTAGAAATCCAGAGGGATTATTAGGCTGAAGAGCTTTTAACAACAAACACCTTTATGGTAGCCTTAGACTTTTTGCTTTTCTGATGATAGTGAGTCAGTCCAAACCAGTTTTCTTTTCTGGTGCACAAATGTATTGAGTGGAATACAGAATATTCTCCAGTGAAGCAACTGGTTTCCGTGGATACAGCTAAGATTACACTTCAGCATATTTTCTCCTTCAATTCAAAGTCTAGAGGAGCTCAATTTGCCTTATTAAGGAAAAAAAAAAATTCTTTGGTAGTCTGTCCAGAATGCAGACAAAGGAAAGCAAATGTAGCATTCTGAAGCAAGAAGTCTTAGGAGGACTGCTGCCCTTTCAGTGAGAGATCATTAAAATAAGGTTACATACTTACAGCAATAACTGTAAAAGAAACATGTCATTTAACCATTGGGAGGATGTGTGCCACTCTAATAATTATTCTGAAAGTATAATATGCATTTAAATGTTTTCCCTTGAACACTTCAAATATTTTTATGGATATCCTGCCAAAATCCAGAATAATGTGCTACGTGTAGATCTACTTTTCTGCAACAAATAGACTGTAACATACCAGAGCAGAAAATCTGTACTTGTGAGATTTTTAATGCAATGCAAGATCTAAAAAAATAAAATTAGTTAGAGATTTTTTTTTTTTTCACATTCTCTTTAAAGCATTTGGTGACCCAGACCAATTTTTGTCCTTACTGTTGGGTTCACAGACTCCCACGTATTTCTGTGTCTCATTATTAGTCCAGAATAGAAATGTTTCTTCAGCTACAAATACAAGTGATGTTAAACGACTCAGTTACTGCTGCTTCAATTGCTGCCTCCATTAACTGCCTTCAAGCAACTTCTGTTTTTTGAGAAATTGTTAAACTCTAGGTCTTGGCCCTACACAACAGCCACAGCATTCCAGAGATATCTCAAGGCAATTTCCTATAGATTCTGAATTGAAACACCACGTTCTAGAATTTTACCTAGGTCACAAAAATCCATCATTTTTAGCTGCCAAGGAGGCAGTGGAAGGCAGATTTCACCACAATGGGAAGGAATTCTTATTCCAAACAGACAATGCAGGCGTTGAAGAGAAAAACTCATGGCCTCTCATAAGTGACATCCTGTTAATATGGCTTTTATTGGGATCAATAAAATATAAAATATCGATTTACATCAAACAATCTCTGCTTTGCTGTTAAAGAACACACACTGTATTTCTGCTCAACAAGTCTGCAGTGTGGAACACTTTAATTTTTTTACCCACTGAAGGATATTTCCTGAGTTTGCCTGCTTTTCCCAAAGCTGAATCCCTACAAAGACACTCCCAAATTTCCATCCAATTTGCCGATGTGGCCCAGCTGCTGTGCCACTGCTCCTTTTTGCCTCCTTGCAGGGAATTGTTTGTGATTAATCCAGGAGACAGCTCTCGAGGCTCCCCAGCTTCTCAGGGGCTGTCAGAGTTTTTGATCCACATTTCTTATTCCAGACAATGCCACGATAAAATTCAGTAGTGCTCAAATTTCTGTTCTTTCATTAGGGCTCCCTTATCTATATAAACATTTCATGTTCTTTCTTTCACAATGCCTAGAGGTTTAGAATAGTTTTATGCATTTTTTGCCACTTCTATCTTTAATCTTGATCCCAGTTAGTTCTTTATAGTTGCCAGAGGCTTGCCTTTTTTTTTTGTTTTGTTTTGTTTTGTTTTTCTTTGTTTTTAACTTCAAACACAACTTTCTGTTATACTTCCTGCACTGAATACTGACAAGTTGAAAGGAAGGAATACAGGAAACACAAGGCAAGACTGCATTAATCTGCAAAACCTATTGCAGATAAGTAAACTGCTGCTTAATTCATATTCTGCCAGGGTGAGGCCAAACTATGAATTCCAATAAATATCTCAAATACAAAAAAAAAAAGGAAAAAAAAAATAGGGAAGAACTGCTTGTAGGGCTTCTTCGATATTTTGTTCATATACCTTCAAACTGCATTTTTTTAATAAAATTATCTTCCATGAACACATTCTGGTGAATACTTTGCAGAAGGTACTTATATTTTAAGAAAAGTTTTGTTTGCTTCAATGGACTCTGTAACTTTGTGTAGTTTTACGTGCCTGCCTCATGAAAAGATATGCAAATATATCATTACTCTACTTCTCTTTCTGGGAGAAAAAACAGTCAAGAAACATATGGTGTCTATAATTGAATACCAAAGGAGCCATGTAAAAGACCAAAATTATAACATTCTATAATACCTTACACTTTTTTTACCTGAGAGGAATTTAAAAAATCCATTGCTTTTAAATTAGAGCTTCTAGAATTAAAATAATTCTTCACTTACCATTCCCTTACTTGTAATCACCCATTCTGTACTCCTCGATCTGAGAAACATTTATTCCACTGCTTCTGGTAAAAGTGAAATATATACCTGGATTATTAACTTATTCCTTTTGATGCATTTAATTTACATTTCTACATTTGTAACTTATTAATCGGACTGCAAGTTAATTTTGTCACAAATAGCTCTCCCACTAAAAATATTGAGATTTCTTCCAACTATGAAGATTTTGGTGGAATTGTTGGTAATTCATACAGGGAAGGGGTTTCTGCTTTAATATTTAGGTTACAGAATGTTAAAAAATATTTTTTTTTCCTTAAATGAAAATAGTAAGGATACAAATTGGTGAAATATCCTGTTAAATTCAAACAAATATTTGAAGACTTTTTTGCCTCCTGGTATTTTTCATCTCAGATATGAAATTTCATCATCATCACTGTGAAATTACATCCAATCTGCTACAAAGCCCTGCCTTCTGAAAATAGCAAGTTTTTTATTTTCTGACACCCACCAACTCCAATTTTCTGCCAATTGTTAACAAATCTCAAGTCACTGGAAGAATTAAGGTGGCTCATTTTTGTAGATTCTATTTCCCCCTCCCTGACCTCACACAACTGAAATATCCCCCGTGCCCACAGCAAACCAATTCTTTAATTATTCATATTTTCTGTGACCCTCCTGTTTGGATGCAGCTCTGTCTCCACCCCAGGGACTCTGATTTTTTTTTTTATTTGCAGCCCCTCTTGCAGTGGTTGTGCAGCAGATTTTCTGCGAGGGGATAAATCAGAACCTGCCAGGTGGGGTTGGTTCCTCAGCAGAGAATTAATCTGATTTCTTCCCCATCCCTTGGACAGCACTTGTCATGAAACTTCCAGGAACTTAATAATCTCTGAGACTTCTGTCCTTTTGTCAAATGGGGTTGAAATTGGCCAAGAAATTCAACATTTACCAAAGGGAGCAAGGCAGAGCAGGCAGAGGATGCTTTCACAGCAACACCCTCTCCTTAGGACACAAGGCTAAAATAACCGTGCAACAAATGGTTTGGAGGAAACTGGATCGTGAATGTACCAATTAAATCACAGAAAAGTGATTTCTTTTTGCATTTATTATCGTAAATACTCTGCTCAACCCTTTGCAGAATCTCATTTAACAGCATTCATTTAAAAAGAACAATTTCAGTCTGAGTTTTGTTTTGGTGGAGCACTGAGGGGAAAATGTTCTCTTATCTTCAAATGTTATTAACTGGAAATAAGTGTAACCTATGCTTTGAGGTCCTTATTGCAATTTAGATAGACAATTAGATATCCGACACCAAAAAAAAAAGAGAAAACTTTGTAGCAGAGATTTTTCTCGTGGTGCCCCAGGTGACTACAGCAGACTTCCTTCTGTGTTCAAATGATTAAAAACTACAATATCCTTCAAGCCATTTTTAGAAAGCTATTTGTAATTGCACTATCAAGTAATAGAACTTTTTCAAAATTAGCTTATGAGATTTGCATAGGATTGAGCTTTTAACAGGAAGGTGAGTTGCATCCTCATTTGCAATAGTTCTGCTCTTTCTTCAAGGCTGGGAACTTTCAATAGAGGAAACCAAATCCTTCCTTCACTTAACTGGATACAGAAAGAAAAATGTCAACCTCGGAGACTTTCAGTAGCTTCCACAACAAATACACATCACTTTAACTACTAAAAGTACATGTGTGTGCTCTGTGACAAATCTATCTTTCAGGACAGTGCTGAAAATGAATTGCTTTATGCTGTAAATCTAACTTTTGTTTAAAGAAAGCCTTTCTGGTTAGATCTTTGAAGGGGAGGGACAAAAGAATCGCATCTCTGTACTTGCACCCAGATGTTGTCAGCAGCTACACTCATAAAGAATTTACAGACAGAAGGAGTTTTAATGATTTAATCACAGGGGACCCATGATAAAAGTTGTGACTTAGCCACTGATGTTTTTGTGGCAGTTTGCACGTTGTAAATGGGAAACAGCACGTAGCTTGAACAAATACTTGTTTACAGGAGAAATGATCTCCAGAATTAGAGGCATGAGGCTATATGAAGCTTAGTTCAAAAGAAATCTGCAGAATCATCCACTTAGAAAGCTCGGTTTAAATGTTGTTCTTACACTTAGGAAACATTGCTGAGAAGAAGCCAGAGTGGAGCAAAGAATAGAATAAAGAACATTGGTGCTCTCTTGCAAAAAAAAAAAAAAAAAAAAAAAAAAAACAGGAAAGGAAAAAAACCACAAATGCAAATTGTTTACTTTCCCCTAATTTGTATCTGCATTGTTGAATCATGCATTTTATCAACTGAAACGTACCCTATGAGCTTTACAGGAACCACTCAGAAAATGTCTTCATTTTTCACTCACATCAGCCTCAGATCTTGGGGATCTGAGAGCATACAATGTCGGTAAAATCATATTTTCCTAAGCGCTGGAAATCCGCATAATTTCCTTTTGTTCAATGACTATTTCAGCACGCAGTGTGCTGCAGGCAGCTCATTGCTCACATTTGATAATTAGCTTTTGTTGCACAGCGTTGATGTGCGATTTTGTAGAAGTTGTGTTTGGGCAGGAGACCTGTGATGTGTGGGGATGACCCTGCACAATGTCCTGGCTTCACTGGAGCCCCAGAGTCCGGGTGTTAATTGGCCACAGAGGGTAATAGAAATGAGTAAATGGGAGCAGTTTCCTCAGTGAACTGAGCAATTTATGTGGCAATTAAACTCAATTAAAAAGAATAAACATCAACGGTTCTACTAAAATAGCATTGCAAAAATCTAAGCGCACTAAGAAATAACTAAAGGTCAGCTGGAGCAAGAATAAGATGCTCTCTTCACCAGGTCAACTCTGGACACCTTCTCTTCTTTTTTCTTTGGTGAGACAATACTTCGGATACTTCTGGGACATTTAAAAATCCCCTCTTGGAAGGTGGAGATGAGAAACCGCAGGACTAATCGAAAAGAAGAAAATGTGCATCTATTCAGAAATCCAGGATTTCTGGAAGCAGAGAGAGGACGTGAGATTTTAAAAGAAGAGAATTAAAGGTAATCAGGAAAACAGGCTGCTTTACTTTGTTGAAGGACACACTTTACTCCAGTGTTTTCTACTTGAGAGCACTGACTTCCTTTTTGCCTGCATAACAAGGATTTTTCCATTATCTTGATTTGAAGCTTTCCTCGTAAGTTCTAGATTCAAACCTAAAGAACTCATTAAAATACAGGAAATGCTGCCCTTACCTCATGGATCTCAGTCATTCAGGGTCACCATGCTGGACCTCAGTTTGTCCACAGAGTAACCTTATTTTCAAACTGAAGAGAGCAATAAGCAAATATTTTTAAATTAAAATTTACTTTGTAACTTATGTGACTGCTCATTAGAAATCTGAACTCCAGGGATGGATAAACATTACTGTCTTTCCAAAGATTTTTTTAAGTTCTCTTACCTGGTCTGTTATGTAGATGCTGCATTTAAGTATGTGAAAAGTCACTTTTTAATCCTTTAAAAAAGAGTAACCTTATTTTCAAACTGAAGAGAGCAATAAGCAAATATTTTTAAATTAAAATTTACTTTGTAACTTATGTGACTGCTCATTAGAAATCTGAACCCCAGGGATAGATAAACATTACTATCTTTCCAAAGATTTTTTAAGTTCTCTTACCTGGTCTGTTATGTAGATGCTGCATTTAAGTATGTGAAAAGTTACTTTTTAATCCTTTGAAAAGAGTAACCTTATTTTCAAACTGAAGAGAGCAATAAGCAAATATTTTTAAATTAAAATTTACTTTTTAATTTATGTGACTGCTCATTAGAAATCTAAACTCCAGGGATGGATAAACATTACTATCTTTCCAAAGATTTTTTAAGTTCTCTTACCTGGTCTGTTATGTAGATGCTGCATTTAAGTATGTGAAAAGTCACTTTTCAATCCTTTAAAAAAAAATTATTTGACTGACTGCTGAAAGACAAAGAGAGTCATTAATGACACTTCAAAATGTGTTAATAACACAAACATATGGACAGCTATAAAATAAAGCAGAGCTTACTCACTTGACAAAAGCCAAAGGGCCACGGAAATGTCAGTGGAACTGCTGGCAGATATCAAACCACCCCTGCGATTAACTTCAAAAAGCTTCACAGGAGGATCCTTGACATTCCCTTTTCCTTTGACCTTTGAAATCATTTGCCCTCCTCGTTTTCCTGATTCCTGACTTCCTCTTCATCTTTTTGGTGGAGACAATGAAAGAGAAAACGCCTTCCCTGTGGGCAGGGGCTTGGAGCCGCCCGGATTTCACTGGAGCCAGCCCTGGAAGAGGATTAGAGACCCGGGCAGGAGGGAAATGTTCTCCTGGAGCTGCTCCATGGCCAACATGAAAGGCTCCTTCTCTGCTCCTGACTCCTCAATCCCTCCTGCCATTGCTCTGCCTAATTCTCTCACCGTGACAAACTGGAAATTGCAACTTTAATGTGAGTGTGAGAAACCAATGCAGCTTCTAATGACAAAATCATTTCCTAATGAACATCAAAGAGTTTCTGGCAGATGTGGTGGCAGCTGCCATTTTTCCTACCAGATCGTAAGCAAATGTGGCTGACAGTACTTTGATTTTAAATTGTACCATCCTGCCCCTTAGAAAACTATTTTATCACCTAACAGCAGTGCACCAGTATCTGAAACTAATCTGAATTCGATTAAATACAACACAATTATAATATATTACAATATAATACAATTAAATTTTTTATTTGCCCTTGTACTTTTCTATGTTTGCAGGAAAAGAAGAAAAAATATTACCACGGAACTTGTATTTTTTTTTCATTTACTCCAATATTCTTACAGCATCATAAATGTAAATTGAAATATCTTTTTTTTTCATTTACTACTTAAAAACTAATAACAAACTCAAAGAGTAAATGGTTTATAATGGCAGATTTCATGTATTGCAAAAGCAAAAAAAAAACCCCAAACCTCAGAACATTGATAAGCTGATAAAATAGTGACCAACTTCTATTTATTAGCAATAAATCTTCAAAAAGAAAAACATGAATTGTCAAAATGGAAGCACATATCTGTGAATAAGGACAGTTTTTATCATGATACTTTCTAACTGCAATCCTTCTCAAAAATCAGAAAACATGATGTTTCATAATCCTGACACGTGAGCTTGTGTTTCCAGTTTACTGATTGAATTCTATTTATTTCCAAAGTAAATGCTGGCAAAATTAAATGTCTTGGAGGAAGGCACAGACTATGTGAAACATATATCCTCAGTTTAATGGAGTTGTAAATGCTTTCATGCTACATGGTGGAAGGTCAAGTTCTTTAACATTTCCCTCCACACATAATAGAAATAAATTGCATTCTAGTTAAATCTAGCTGGTCTGAGTTCCTAGAAACTCTTGTAGCTAATTTTAGGATCTTTTTATTGTCTAATACTGAAATTTTATGAACTACAAAAGCATTACCTTTAATCATTGTGCCAGATACACTTTGGAGGAGTTCCTTGTGAGATTGTAAATCTGTACATTTTTTGTTCTTACCTAAGTTTTTTTTCCTGGTGTGATTTCTTACAGCTAAGAACATGTAATTAAGCTTTAAAGAGAGACACCAGTGAATACAGAACTATTAAACTGTACACATAATTATATTAGAAAGTAGCCTTTGATGGAATTTATTATGAAGGTATTTAAAAATCTCATCTTTCTAACACAATTGCTAGTGGTTTTGCACTAATAGGTTAAACTATCTAAAAAACCCTAAACAAAACAAACATGCAAAGATAAAGATGGTAAATTCAACAGCATAATTTCAATTTAGTTTGCTCAAAATGACAATCGTAATATATTTAAAACCGAATATTTTAGACTCCTTTTCTGCTGTTATTACTAGCTGCAGTTCTGGAGTAATTCTGAGCAGTCCCACATAACTTCCTCCTACCAAAAAAATTCCCATTGCACAGGAGCAGAGATGTTTCCAGAAGTGCAGAAATGGATGAATTCTTCCAACTACTTTCAACTTTTAAGGTATTCCATTCATTACTTGGCAAATTATTACAGCAGCATCATAATAATTGACCTACTATCTCTTAAACAGGGTAGAATTTAAAACTAAAAGCAAGAGAAGAGCTGAAAGTCACGCTGAAGGAGTACACAGTATTTCACTTAGCAGGGGATTTGCATTTTTTGTTTCATGGAAGAGAATTCTTAAAATTAAAAGCAAGGTTGATGCTGTCAGAAAGCCTTACCCAGTCTGGAGGTATTGTTCTAGGTGTGTCTGATTTGGGGTCAAGCAGATCCAAAAGAAAACAAGTTGCTGCTGTCAGGGGAATAAAAGATTGTTTTTTCTCAGGGAAGTTGAAGAGAAGAGCAGAATTTCAGGGAGATGAACCTGGGACTCTTGTCAGCAGCTGATTCAGAATTTCGTGTCCATGGAGCAGTCAGCAAGTTTTCCATAATAGGGTTCAACACCTACTCCTATTACAGGCAAAGTCAGTCGTCCATAAATGCATTCAAATTGCTGAGTTATCCATTTATTCTCTTATTTAGTAGGTGCATTTCAGATGCCAAAAAAGGGAAAGTTTTAGACTTAGCAGCCTTGTGTGAACGAGCAGGAGCGAATTCAAACCCATGGAAATCTCTTAAGTTAGATGACACAGAAAACTTCCAGATATTTGAGGGCTTAGTCTAAACTTCTTTTCTCTATAATTAATATATAATCACAAGTATAGCTCATAATGTAAACAAGTTCTAAAAAGGTTTTATCATGTGTGCAGAAGATAAAAGCCATAAACACTCAGCAACCACTGCAAAGAGAATGTCTGCACATTGGTCCAACATTTCTAACAAATGCCTTAGCCTTAATTAGTAGTTAGTTTTAAGGAAAGGCCTAACTCTTACAGATATTTACAATGTTTAGTCAGATAAAACATTAGATATGCAGTAAATAGAGACTTCTATCTGTTGATTAAGGAACAACCACACTTGCAAATATGCTGGTGGTCTTCACAGAAAAAAACTTAATCAAGAATGGTGAGTTGAGCTTTTAAATGGAATGCCAAAAATAACACAAGTGGTCAGCTGTTTCAAATATATAAGCATAAACTATTCTAGTTTGTTTCTTAAAGAAGTGGTAAGAAGATGATGTGATTAAAACCTAGCAGAACTGAGGTTATGAGTAAGGTGGAAATTATAACCACATTGCAGTTTAGCTGGGTTATTAATTCTGGGGAAATATAAATATTCATTGTGGAACAGAGTCCTCTTAAAAAAACTTGTGCTCCTGTGATATAGAGCCAAATGATATTTAACATGTGAACTTCTGAAAAACATGCCTTCTTAAATTGTGAGAAAAAACAAAGAGACAAAGCACTGTTAAGAGATCAGGGGATGGCACTTAGGCCTCACTACGGAGGACATCAGTATTGTACTAAAAAGCAAGAAAGAAGAAAAGACAGAATTTTCCTTAGAAGACTTGCAGCATTTTCTAAAAGGGTGGAAATGATCATTGTGCATAGCATTAAGAGGTCCATGTGGGAAAAGCAATCCCATTTAGCAAAAGCAGAGAGGCTGCAGAAAAAAGGAGGAGGAGATTGAGTGTGAAATCCAAGCCTCTTTGAAGTCAATGGGAATTTTGCCATTGATTTCACTGGGTCAGGATCTCACTCAAGGTGGATGCAGGCTGCTCTGTGAGATCCATATTGAACTGAGGTTTCTGATTTCAAAAGCCATATTAAAAAGTCACCCCCATGTAAAACTAATATAGCAGAGTACAGAATAAACGTCATTATTTTTTAACGAGGGAAAATGAAAAGATTACTGTTAAAACTTTGCTGTTAATACAATTAAAGGTGGACAGAAGGGAGGAATACATATTTCAACATTTGCCTCCTGTGCCTATTTTGGTTTTTCCCTTTTAATTCTCCTCACAGAACACTCTTATGCCTCCCTGCTTCACTCTTTATGCTCTCTTCAACACTTAACTGCAAGTTCCAGTGGCAAAACTGATAAATTCCAGTGACCAACTGGCATAAACCTACTCCCATTTTTATACAATCCAGTCATTTAAACTACACTGTTCAAGTTTGTTTCACACAGTTTTAAATATATTTTATATACATTCTTCAGTAAGAAAAAAAACCCTCTCAGATGCTTCTTTTGTTATTACAAAGCAAATTCAGATTTATGAGTAGCATATGAAAATATCAGCTTTGAGTGACGTGACATTTGATGTAAATAAGCAATATTAGAGCTATTTTTACTATTGTGAAAAAGCAATAAGTATTAATAATATAATAAATAATACTCTTTATAAAGGGGTTCTTTCTCATGAAGAGCATTTAAAAGTTACAATAAGCCTCGTGCTTTTAGATAGGTTATCTTTACTCATGGGAAGATGCATTTTCCTTTTCCAAAATTGCACATATCATAACAGCTAATAACTTCCATAGAAACCATGTCCAAATAAAAGTGAGAACAAAAGAAAGAAAAATAAAATTTTCTGTGCTATACAAAATAAGCTTTCTTTCTAATTAATATTACTTCTTGAACCTAATGTTAAAAATGTGTGCTCATTCCACACACGTATTTAATGGAATCAGTGGTGCTATTTAATCAGATGCTGGAGATTTAAGTTGGAAATATGAATATCAGGCTGGGAAAGCACTCAGATATTCTTTGCCCTATGGTTTGATAAAAGTATTTTTAATGCAAATACATCAATGAGCTTTCATCTCTCTGCTGTCCTTCATGAAACCCACAAAGGTGCAGCCCCCACCTCCCTGCTGTGCCCAAAGAACAATTAAATTGTGGCCATCACCACTGGAATGAGCCCTACCTAAAGCTGGCACATCTGTGTCCAACATACTTAATTTTAAAATATGCTTGTTTACAGAATGCAGTGGTTCAGGAAACTGTTGCACAAATAGCTGAAAATTTCAGAATTTAATATTTTCAAGGCTCTGGAGAAATATTCCTCCTAAACCTTTTCTTATCTGGAGAGCAAGACTGGATTCCTGACCTGCAAAAGTCATCCTTTTACTTCTAATGTTAACAGTGTCAGACATCTACTAAGTCTCATTGAAAACAAAGGGAAATCTGGCAAGTTTTGAATTTAAGGGATTGGAAAATTTGACTTTTTTTGGACAAAATTTCCCTTGTTTTAGATTAATCTATAAGAGCTCGCCTTGCTGATAAAGAAATGCATCTTTGGCCATTTGATCCTTTTACTAAATGAGAATTTTCCTGTGTAAAACATACTCCATTTTCTTTCAATGAAAGGTGAATGTTCTAAATTTTATCTTTTTTCCTTTTCAAAGCTGTTTTCTTTCAAGTGTCCTTGTGAAAGAGATGGATCTCTCTAAACATTTCCAGAGGCATTTCTCACTCATTCAGCCTTTAACCATGTTCAGCTTAATGGTGCCCATCAGAATATTCCAATCCTCTACCCAAATTCAAAAAACCCTGCATGCAATGGCAGCTAAGGCAAGGCACTTTCTACTAAAGTTTGCACTGAACTTTAGGGTCCAAAATATTTTTCAGAGAGTCTTTTAAGACTAGAATCATGTAGAGTAGGTCGTTATCTTCAAGATGCTGAAGACATTTACAAACTAAAATTTCTTTTTCTTAGATCTGTGAATTTTAGGGCTTAGCTTGTTATTAAGAATTAAATATTTGAACTCTTTTGCATCAATTCAACAGAAAAATAGTAAGTTTTGTGCATGTGTTCTGAGTTTTCTCTCAAACCAGGTTCTCGACTTTTGTTCAGTGAAAAAGCTTTGTTTTTGAAGGATAATTAAATGACTCTAATAAGAAACTGTAATTATGGATTAATCCTGAGAACCCCGATGCTCACATTTATTGTGTTGTAATCAAAGGAGTCACAGTTTTCCATAGGCAACTTCTTGAGATTTTTCTTACATGCTTTAGTCCAAGCACACTCTTATTTTCACCAGAGCTTCAGGACTCAATCTCATTTGTTGCTGAGAAATCAAGGCAAAATTTGTTGGCATTCTGGGTTCTAAAATTACTTTAACCATAAGCTTAAATACACAATAAAGTTAATTTATTGACTGAACCACTGTAATTTACAAATGCTTTAGTGATAGCAATGACTGGGGAGAAAAAAGAAAAAAAAAAGCTGTTAAAGCTTCTGAGACTGTTGTCACATCAGCATTAAAGCAAAGAAGAAATTTAGGCTACAAACAAGAAACTGGTTTATAACTCCCAAAAGGGTGAGATGCTGAAGCAGCCTTCTTGTGGGAGAGGAGGAGCAGAGAAGGAAGCAAAGAATGCAGTCAGTCTAAAATAAACTTGACAAATTCAAAGAACCAGCCTCAGCAGAGGAAAGCCTTTCCAGGCCTGAGTCACCAAAATGCTGAAAGGGATTGTTGAAACAACCTCAGACCTCCCGAGGTGGGCAGAGAGAGCTGGAAGAGCTGAGCACAATTCAGGGAAGGCACAATTCACGAAGGTCAGCTTTACCCATCCAGGAGTTTAACAAGAAAACTCCACAGCTGGGTAGAAAATGAAACAACCCCCAGGTTGTACAGCAAACTCAATGAAAAACACAGGAACGCTCTGTCTCTGCAGTAAAGGCTGCAAAGAAAAATGAGTATCATGAAGGTAAGGCCTGTACCAATCCATCAGGTGGTTTGGCTGCCTGCTGCATTTTCTGTCTGCTGCTACTCTAGCTCTGAGCATTAAGCCTTTCCACAAACACTGCTCCTCTTAAGCAGCAAGGTGTGAATGATGTAGCATTTGTGATTTAACACCACTGCTCTGGTTTTAACCATTCCTGAGCCTTTTGTGTGAATGCAGTCTGCTCAGTCTGCCTCGAATATGCCAAAAATTAAATGACTAGTGGAGCTAAGAAAACTGATTTTTGTTATTGCTGTCAAAGACTAAGCCAAATTAAAAAATATATATATAATAAAAGACTGATAGGCTAACTAATACAAAACGTATGCAAAGAATATAATGGAGAAATTAATGTAATCACAAAATAATTTATTCTCCACTAAAAGAAAAAAAAAACAACAAAACAAAACTATTAAGAGTTATCTCATTACAAAACACCAAAGGTCACAGTTAATTGTCACAAATTATCATTTGCCTTAGCTGCAATGTAAAAGAAAACAATCCTCCTAAAAATGAACGTGTGGGTGGTGTTTTCCACACAAAGGAAGAGCAGGTTGTGGGTTCCACGTCCCAGAGAAGAGATGCTCACAGGTTTGTGCACAGGGTGCAGCGGTGTCCCCTCCACCACGGGTGTGACAGCAGCTCCTGGGGACCAAAGCAGAGCACCAGGGGCTCCAGCCTCAGACAGAGATGCTGGGCCGGCAGGGATGCTGGCTTGTGCACAGGTTGCCATGGTAACCCCATTTACATAGTGAATAGTGACTCGGTTAATGTGGCTCAGTGCGAGCATCCAGTGCCAGGGGAAGGTTGCAGCTCATTAGCAAGGACAGAGCTCCCGTGTGCAAGTGGGATTGCCCAGCCCACCTTCCCCTCCCTGCTCACCTGGTCACTCCACAGCCAGACTGCACACATGGAATTGTAATTTTTTAAATTTTTTTTTTAATGTGAACATAACCTGCTGCACGATTAAACCTAAACTTTGAATTGTTGAACAGTTTGGGTTGAAGGACTTTGAAGATCACCTTGTTCCCATCCCCTGCCATGGCAGGGACACCTTCCACTGTCCCAGGCTGCTCCAATCCCAATGTCCAGCCTGGCCTTGGGCACTGCCAGGGATCCAGGGGCAGCCACAGCTGCTCTGGGCACCCTGTGCCAGCCCTGCCCACCCTGCCAGGGGAGAATTCCTTCTAAAGATCTCATCAAACCTGCCTTCTCTCAGTCCATCCTTGTCCAAAGTCTCTCTCCAGCTCCCTTGTCCCTTTAGGGGGTCTAATTTCTCCCTGGAGCCCTCTCCTCTCCTCTCCAGGCTGAACCACCTCACTCTTCCTCCCACGCCAACCAAAACCCAACAATTTCTTGCACGGAGCTTGAAACCAAAATTAAGTTTCTTGTGCAGGAGCCTTGGGTCTGCTTCTGTCCTTAATTACTTAATTCAGCCTGACATTGCAACTTCAGAGTCTGACTCCTGGGAGCATTTCAGACATTTGGCTGAGCTAAGGGCAAGACACAAAAGCTCACAAACTCCCCAACAGTATTTATTAGCATTGTGACTAGTCTTAATCAAGAGCTACTGCTAATATGCATTAATTCCACATCCATACTTTTGTAATCTCACATGCACCTACACACACTTTTCTAAAAGCAAATTTCAACGTATGAAGGAACCACTGGAGCAGGGATAATCAGTTTTGCAAATACACAAGAAAGGATCAAAGATCAGATGGAAGTTCTTCAGGAAAAAAAGAGTCTAGGCAGTGTTTGAGTCTGGGCAAAGCACGAGTCAATGTCATGACATTGGTGAAGGCAAATATCACACTGGGATCTACAAACAGCAGTTCATAGGTGCAAGGTATATGAAGTGATCCCTATTTACACAGCATGCCGAGAATTTCTGCTAAAATCAGAGTTTTAGACATTGTGTCCTGAGACATCCGTGGAGGGAAGCGATGGGAGGGATGAGAGGTCAAGAGAAATGTGTACTAGGGAAGACAGAGTTAAGCACTGTGTGGCTGGGAGGAAATTCTGAGCTCTTTAGGAGTTTAAGAGGCCCTTGTAAAAAGGAAGGATATCATCTGTTTTTCATGGTTCTCTCTGAAAAGAAAACTGTTCATGGAATAAATAAAAGTACTGAGGTTATTCTAAGAGTAATTTCTACCTGAGGAATTTTAAACTCAGGAAAGACCAAAAGAGAACATTGCAGCCATCTCTACTTTTCAATTGAAAAAAAAAAATAAAGTCAGAAATAGTTTGGTGATATGAAATGTAAGAAAAAGAATCTGGGTTTCTGAAAAATTAGCCAGAGGCTATTTAAACACGACATATTTATTTTCTAACTCCAGGTATGCATTTTCCGAAATTTAATCATCTAATTTCCAAGTCTAAAAGTTCTAAAACCTTCTGGAAAAATAACAGCTTTCATTTTATATACATATACAGCATTGAACAATTATACTTCACTTAGATTTTTTCATATCTATTAATTCCAGCTGTTAAAAAACATCCTTGAATGGGTTTGCATGAAAGAACACACATAAAATACAGGGCTTTTCAAAGAAAGAGACACCTTTCCAAGAGGCTCTGCACAAGTATTGTTATGCACAAATTAATATTGGATAACAAGACAAGTTCTATATTAGACCTCTGGAAAAAGAACCTGCTCTTCTCTTCTCAACCTTCTTCTAATAAATTCTTTATGTCTGGCTGGAAGGTGTGTGGGCAGGAGCCCGTCCACTGCCTGCTCTCCTGAAAGGCTGATTCAATAAAGGACTCAAGCAAAAGCCCCAAAGGACACTGGGAATATGCAATATGTACTGGGGAGTGTGATATTTAACAGGACTGTGCTCTCTTTTCAGTCCTGCTGGAACAAACGTGCCAAGATTTAGCGCTGGGGAGCTGGCATGACAAAAAGCATTCTGCCTTGGAGAAGCTTTAGTGCAAGAGGAAAAGGCTGAAATAGCTGTGCCTTATTACCAACTTAATAAGATTCAGATTGTTACATGTCTTGGGAAGAAAAAAAAGATCTCCAAATTGCACATTTTTTTTTCCAGAATACAGGTACGATCCCTGGTATATCAATAGCCCAAGGGTGCAACATATTGAATGACTTATTAAAGATTCATGATACAAATTTATTTCCTAACAACACTGTAGGAATGTGTTGTTTTCCATTACAGGAAGCAATGCTTCTCAAAAGTGTTTACAAGTCTCAAATTGCAAAATTTAATTTTCAAATCAAATGAAGCATAATGAGCTTCATGAGCTCCTCATTCTTCACACCAGGTTTAGCTGCAAACACAACACAACAAAACAAATTACAACGAGCAAAGCAGGTGTAACAAAGAACATTTTTCTCCTGACCAATGGCAACCAAAGAGTTTGTGTAAAGAACAGAGCATGGCCAGGCTAACAGCCTCTGAGATGACCAAAAAAACGACATTAAAACTTGTTTATATCATCTCATATAAAAGCAGCTCGTTGTGACATGTGTATCTACATATAATCTGGGTTTAAAATCTTTACCAAAAAACTATTATTCTACCATAGATAAGCTCTTGTATGACAGCACCTGCTGGCAAGGGGAAACTGAAGGGAAATATTTAGCACAATGAGAACAAGAAGCACCAAACAAATTACAGGTAGAAAAAAGTGGATAATTACTAAATCTAAGCTTTTGAGGCCAATTTTACAAGAAGTGAGACTGATATTCTACATCAACTAAACTTCTGTGTGGTATCACCAACTGGAAATTTTGAAACCTGATTATTTCTATTGATCCAGGCAAAGAGAAGCAAAATAAGAGCATCACTGCACTTTTCAAGGAACTCCTGTGAAAGTTGCTGTTGTTCAACAAAGAAACCTGACAAACCAACCAAATGTGTGTATACATAACAATAACTGGAAATTTTCAGCTTTACATGTTTTTATATATTAATGGCTTAATAAAATATTATAGCCCAAATTTTTAAATCAGTTTTGAATGAGTTTTCCATTGTTATCAATCATGTCAACAGATATTTGTTCAGAGGAAAAAACTCACAGCAGCTTAACTCTGAATTACCCATTCTTCTAGAGTAGCTTTGTCTTGGTATTGTTCTAAAAGACATTTAACTCAAAAATTATGGTTCATCAAAAAACAATTTAAAATATTTGAGGCCTTTTTTTTTTCTAGAGAACTTCAAAATAGCTAAGTAACACCAGGCAAAAATACAAAATCAACTTTAAAACAAGTGCCAAGATAAATCCCTGCCTCCAGGTGAGTTTCAGCCCATTGTGCACATTTCTGTAGAGTGGCAAAATCTTAATAATCCCTGCTGATCAAGGAAGGTTATTCAGAAGGTTGTCAAGGCCTGGAAATCTGTTCCCTGCACAGATTTGCTCCCCTGCCTGTGAGTGTCCAGTTTAGAACAAAGAACTCAACCAAATGTTGTCTGTCACACTGCAACTTGACAGGTCCACCCATAAACCAAGAAAAGACATGAGGCCCATGATTTACCTGCTGGAGCTGGGAATCCAACAGCACAAATAAACTGTAACTTTTTCAAAGTGTTATTAAAAAAAAATAAAAAATAAAAAACAAACCCCCAACCAGATACATTTGCATAAAACTTCATAAATGTCAATAAGTGTCTTGCCTGTGACATCCCAATGTATAATTGAAGAGAAGCCCAGGAGAGGCAAGAGTTTAGTTTTCCCATGGTACTCATTTCCTTCTGGTTATGCTGTGACAGCTGGAGAGTGAGTCTTAATATTTTTCAGAAGTGAATTTAATTGCTTTAGAGAGTCAGTTTAGCATATCACTTCAGAAATACCCCAAAGCTACAATCAAACCCATTGTTAGCCAAATAGCTTCTTATTCGTGAGATTTTTAGTTTTCAACTGTAGTTACCAAATTATGTTTTCAGCTCCTTACTGGGTGTTCCACAGGTGGCCTCCAAATCTTATCCCTGTTGGGATATTTTCAATTAAAAGTTTGATGATAAGAATCCATGATAGTCTGAGAAGTGTTGATGATAGATAATGGGCTATAATCCAATGAATTTGGGAATGGGGGGCTTAAAGGTTATCCTGGCAACAGGAATAATCCACTGGGCCTGAGCAGTTCTAAGGAAATAATGGTTTAAAAGATGATAATTTGGGAAGGAGTGGCAAAGTTCCTTTTGTGAAAATGATAATGGTTCTCAGATTGAAAGTAGTTTGTATCAAATGAAACAAATATAGTTTCTAATTAACAGTCATTTACCTCTGCTGAGAATACAAAAAAAAAAAAAAAAAAAATTAGAATTTCTGGTTTAATTGTGGAAAGTTCTCTAATCATTCAACTATCTCAACTATATATTTTCAACTCTATGCAGTTCTGGCATAAATGTGTGGTAGATACTTTGTATTATTAGCAGATTAGTTGTCTCAACAGACACCTTTGTCATCTGGAGGCACGGATTTCCAAAAACACTCACAAAAAATCATTATTGTATACTTTAGGAAAATACTGTAAGGTGACATAAAGTAGTGACATGGTATTTTTATGCATTTTTTCTGTGGATATATAACAATTCTTCAATGTAATCATCGTCTTGTATCTGTAATTAAAATCATATTGATGTTTTTGACAGTGGCAAGAAATTTCTTATTATCAATCCTAACATTTCCTCTCCTTTCTGTCCTTTAAATTTTAGGACAAAAATCCACTTTGTAGCAGTTTTGTTCAGTAATAAAAACCAAAAGGACAAGAAAGCTCTCCCAGTATGATTTAAAATCTATAATTGTGATGACTGAAATTTTCACCGTCGTTTTTTTACCTCCAAACAAAATATGCTTAAAGGACACACAAACAATCCTGCTGAGGTGTGCAGTGTGATATTTAGACCCATTTATTAATTCGTATTTTGCATGAGGGAATTTAGTAACTCGCTGTGAAATATAACTGCATTGAAATGTTACATTTGTTAGGTACAGGCAGTCTCTTTACAGCTATTTATGGAGTACATCATTCTAATAATCTCATTTCCTTTACCTCAGCATAGTCTTTTAGACAGGAGAAGGTTGTTCAGATTCCATTCTTGTGAATTGGGACCTTTATGTTCTAAAATGTGGATCAGCTGGACTGGTAGGACTCCATGGGCAACCACCCTTTGCTGGGATCATCACAATTCAGGAGAGCCACCAGAATTTCACAAATCAAGGTCACCTGATTGCAGCTCTAGCAGTGGGGAACACCTGGTAAATGCAGCATGCAATGAGAATGACTCTGTGATATTTCATTTTCCTGCAGCACCGAGGGCTCTCTGCACTGCATTTAACTCTCACTCACTGGATTTCAAGTACTGAAAGCAGAATTGTGACCACAATGGCTTCGATACTTTTCTGCTCCACAGAATTATGGCACTCCTTGCTCCTGCAGCACAGGTGAGGAAAAATTACTATTTCACCTCAGAGAAACAGTCTAAAGTTACCATCCAAACATTACAGAAAATGTACAAAACTATTTTACAGGACAGTTGATGAACATTTTCTTTCTAGTAGCAGTTTTATTTCTTTGCAGATTTGAGCACATGGCTGATCTCTAGAGCTTAGTTCTTTCAAGAGAATTTAGGACAGTTTCAGCCACATAAGTAGGAATTAAAGAATAAAAGTCTACTAATTCATAAACATACACTTAGTGTAAAATCCGGGTAAGATCAGCTCATTTCTGCTGTTTCTTTGCTCAGCCTACTCTTATATTTTCCATGTCCTATTGTTTTCAGTCTCTCCTCCAACCAAAGGTCTTTCCATGGCCATAACTGTTCCTGTTCCTGTTCCATGGCTGGTCTCTGTCTGATAAACAGATTGCACCTACTCTTGTTCATCTCTCTTTGATGATCTGTATTAATAGCTCAGCAGTAAAACTATTCCTAGCCATAAATGTGTATGAGCCCCCATCATTTGTCAGGCCTTATTGGCACTTCAGTAGTTGACATTAAAAGAAAAAAAAAAAAAATCACAAAGCCCAGACAGTCTAAATTGAATTCATAATTTGTCTCGGTAGAATGCTCAGCAGCACAATGCTACAGTTTAAAGGGAATATAGCAGGAGTGATCTTGTTGACTAAAACACCAACACATCTCAGGAAAAAAAAAAAACAAAAGAAAAAAAAAAAGAAAAAAAGTCTAATGGGTGAGGTGCTAATAAAAGAGCTACCAGAGCTAGTTCCAAGATTATTTACACATTTACCATTTTTTCTGAGATGCATTATTTCCAAGCCCATTTCTCATGCAATGCTCTACATTGTGAGCACAGCATTTGCAGTCTCTGACTTTTCATTCTATTTTAAAGCGATTTAATTACATCAAGAATGTGTTTTCATGACTCAGGACAGAAACCTCCAGTGCTCTATTCATGTAGAACAGAAGAGACTATTTCATTTGAAAGAGACCTAAAATGATCATCCAGTCCAGATGAATACACTATTATGAATTGTAATCTATAAACACCAACAATGCCACAAGTGCTGTTTAAAAAGGAGATTAATTTGGTCTTAGTTGAGATAGCAACAGAGGAATTAAAATAAAGGATAGAACCTTCTGTACCAGAGCAAATTGGCTGGTCACTCCTGAAAATGTTCAGCATGAGTTTGCATACCAAACCTCGGAGAGTTTTCCTGTGAAAGGACATGATCTCCAGTGTCACCTGGAAAGTTTTTTCAACAAATTGTATCCACCATGTCTTTGATTAAATTTTAACCCTGTTTTCACTGATCTGTTTCGGAGCAATGTTAAAAAGCAGCAGCACATGGGCTGAACAACAGGAGTTCTCTACAACCTTTCTATTTAAAAACTCCCAAAAGAAGTGAAAATAATTGCCAGGTTCAGCAGAGAGGGGTCACAGCTTTGTCCTCACATCCCCACACAACTGCCTGGGACAAGTGGAAGCTGAGAGAGGAAATACAAAAACAAGCACTTCCAGATTTTTATCATTCCTTTCAGCTCTATCCAGAAAACATGGCAATGTTTTGGAAGAAGCTTCTAGATGCTGGATGACAAAGTAGACTGTAATAAAATATTATGCCAGCAGAATTAAAATATTTTATGGTTACTTTCAGTGAAAAAAACTTAATTTAATATCTGGATCTTAAATACAAAGTTGTTGATGGTACTTCCAAGTTTTAATGCATGTTTATCTAAATTTAAACTTACTAATTATACAGGGATTTGAAAGGCACCTTCAAGGTGTAATTGGAAATCTCATTAAACCACAATGCAAAGCTATGCTTATATTTAAAGATCAAATATTCCTCTAGAAGTTACCTGGATTCTTTCTTTACTTTTGAGTTTCAAATAAGCCATTTTATAAATGCTGGGCACCTATGAAGAAAAATTTACTGCATAGCTGTGGGATAAATAACAGCTCTCCATGTTCTGTCATTTCATAGTTTAAGGATTATTTTTACACCCAGAGTAATCTTGGCAAATCTCATGTTTTTGTCATTGCTAGCTGCAATTTGGTCACATTACAGAACGTTATTTAGTGGAAACTCTGACTGCTGAAAACTAAATTAGGTTTGGGATCATGGACTGGTCACAGACTGATATCTTCTGCAGAACTCACTCTGAGATTTCACCATCACAAACCCCATAATTCTATAGGAAAACTTTCAAAAACTGATTTTTTTATTTTTTTTTTTTTTTTTAACATATAAAGAGGAATCAGGAATAAAGCATGTGTTCCTCAGTGACGAATCCTTTTCATCTTGGGGAAGAGGACCTCAGGCAGCTTTGGTGGGAGGTGTGTGGGGTGGGGACACGCAGGGATTGCAGAGCACAGCTGGAGCAGAGGTGTGAGCACACATCTCCAGGGCAGCCGAGGCAGCCACGCTGGTGCTGCTGAAGGGAAAAGCAGCAGCGTTTCCCACCAGGTTTCTATGCCAAAGGAAACTTTTCCAAGTGGGAATGAGCAGAACCAAAGGAAAACTCACCCACGAGCTGGAGATGGGCAGTTGTGCCTCCTGATCTGCTGGACTCCAAGGGCTTTGCAGTTCTGTTCACTCAGGCTCTAAGGATCTGAGATATTTTTACTTCATGTAACCCGTACCATCCTCCAGCACCTTCTTTTATTTTTTTTTTTTAATAGAATCTCTCCAAAAGCTGGCCATGATTGAATTCATGGGTGCCCCCAGGCAAAGACATCACTTTAGGGTTCCAGAGGTACTTATCAAAATTGTCAGCATTAAGGTTCTGTCCAAGGCATAACCATTTTCTTGGGGAAAACAGTCTATCTGAATATTCAGCTGATTTTATTAAATCCCTTTTTGAGGCCGTGCTCAGATCCTTTGGGGTGTTTGATTTTCATGAACATTTGAGTGACTAACTTACTGCCATGCACATTTGTGCAAAGTTAATTTCAAAGCACTATGCACCAGTATTTGCAAAAGGAAAGTCAAATCCACACACAAAAGTGTTTGTGCTGGAAGGGCTTTACTGCTGTGGGACTTATCTGATTTACCACAAAATCCCAACCTCCAGCAGTCAATACCAACCTAGCTCCTCATGAACTCTGCAATACAAAATTATTTCAAAGAACTTGGTTATTGAAACCATTAATATCAGTTACAAAAATTTAAAATCTGCTCACAAAAACAACCAAAAAAAAAAACAGACTTAAGATTTTATAGTGACTATAGGAACTACTTAGCTCCACCAAAATTCAGCTAACATTTTAGGAGATACAGAGAATCATTTTTAGAAGTCTATTTAACAGGGTTTTTTCCTGTTTGCTTTTTCATGGGAACAATATAAATCCACTGTTAGCTCCAGTGCTGTTTTGCACACACTCCATCCTTCCTTTCCTTCCACATCAGCCCACTTAGGACCAGATTAATCTTTCCCCTCCAGAAGAGTGAAATAACAGGTGGTAACTATGGAAAATACAGCCTTATTTGATTTATTGACTGAATCACTTCTTCTCCGGGTCATTAAGTTTCTCAGTAAGAAAATTCACATTCATGTACATTTTTCTCCATTTTCAAGTAGACATTCCAGTTGTGTTGCTCATCTACTTTCAATATAAAGGATGAATTAAAGCATTAATCTATGCAATCATTTTCTAAGGGAAGCAGCGATAGTTTGATATAAAATTCACCTTACAATGCTGTAATCACATTTTGAAGACCCTCTCATGAAATCACATTGAGCTGAGGAAGAAATAAAGCCTCAATACTTGTCCTTCTAGGACTTTATTATTATATTCTGACATTGGGAACAGGTCCTTGCTTGGACTGTAGCAGCTGGGGATATATTTGGATTGTAGGAGCTGTGGGTATTGTCAGAAAAGGTGCAAAGTAAAAATAAAAAAAAAATTAGTTCAAGGTTTATTTAGGCTTCATGTTCCCACATGAAGATGCTTTTGTTTTACTTATCACTGCCTGATTTGTAGGAGAGGAAGAAAACAACATACTAAGTTCTGCTTCCTTGCTTTCCCCTGATCAGTGGAAAAGATGAGTTTATTTTTACTTTATAAAAAGGTAATAAAATAGTTATGGAAGAAATAGACTCAAATTTGCTGTTTGGAATGGAATCATCACACCAAATATTAAAGACACGAGCACTCATTGCTCATGAACGAGGGCACGTTGCTGTTTTAACACGAAAAACAAAGGCTGGGAAAGTTCAGGGAAGAACCAGGCTCTTCCCTCTTTAAAATCTGCATGGGAATTAATGGCAGGGAGAGGCTGGCTTTCCCCGAGCCAGGGAAAACAGAGAATGTGAAAGGAACCCGGGCAGCTCGTTAGGAGGATGCCTCCAGCACTGCTCTGCTCTGCACAGCCCTGCACTGATGCTCAGCCAGTGCCTGGCCAAGCAGGGAGGGATTCTTGTGTCACAGGGATTATTGGGCAGGCAGAAACCTCGCCTGGGGACACTTGTACCCTTTTTTTTATTCTTTTTTACGGTGTTACGTGCAGGGCTTGCCAAAAAAAAAAAAAAAAAAAAAATCCGAAAAACCAGCCTGAAGAAAGGAGAGATGCTAACGTGCAAAAATGTGAAAGAAAATAAAAGGTGCTCTGGGAGGCAGCACAAAACACAGGATGAGAGGAAGATTTTTTATTCAGATCCATGAGCGTGGCTACATTTCACTTCTCTCACACAAAACTGCTCCACTCCCTTCTGTGCTCCCACTTAACACAAAACTGTTCCAGCTCTTTCTGAGCTCCCACTCAGCAGGCAGGCTCCTGGGAATGTCCCTCCAGGAGCTTTAGGGACATTTTATGTTTGGGGACCTTTAGGGACATTTTATGTTTGGGGACCTTTACACTTCTCTGCTTTGGGGTGTCACAGTGATCGGATCTTCAGCCAAGCTGCCACTCAGTATTAGTTAGCACCTCTCCATCCAGCCAGCTCAGCTGGCATCACTAACAAATATTTAATTTGCAGGCCTGGCACACACATCAGGGCAAAGCCAAAGAGTGGAGCATCGAGTTCTTCCCCCAAGTTCAAATTTTAGATCTGATTTTTGTTCTCGAACACAATTTAGTAAGAGTTATCAAATCATGAAAATTTAGGAACAAGCAACGTTACGTTTCAGATCAAAACCCAAATACATTCAGGAGAAGGAGCAATTTTTATTTTGGTATTTTGCAGGCACTAATTTTCTTATGAGTGCATTCTGGCCTGCTCAGTCTGTGTTTGCCCACAGGAATGCACCTGTGAGGAATCCAGGATGATACCTGGGGAACTTCCAGCTGCACTTCAGGTCAAACCCTTTGTCACCACAGCACTAGATGGGGAATGGGAGTTGGAGGAACACACATAATTAGCTTTTCTTCCCTATTATTTTGTCCTTCCAATTTGCCTCTTTTTCCTTTTTGACTCTCCCCCCTTCATCTCTGCCTGGCAGACAACCTCACCCTGACACACAGGAAGAAGTTCCAGGACTAAAAATGTTCCCACTGGGGTCGTGTCCATCCCTTGTCACCATTATAATAATTTTTAATAGTTACTCACAGTGGTTAAACAGTATTTCCTATAAATATGAATTGATCATGTTTTTGCTTTGGAGGAAAAAAGTTTGAATTGAAACTGAGGCTATTTCAAAATCCATCAAAATGTAGAAGAATAGAAGTTGATTAAGATCCATTTTCTCCTGTCATATGCAAAATTATCTATCTTTTGGCTGGTTCTTTATCTTTGCCATAAAGGGGAGGTGCCTTGAACCATTCACTTTCACCTGACAGGTTTATTAATAAATTGCTGTTGTGTGGGCAATTAGACAAATATAAATTGGAGGTTGAAGTTACCTTTCAGCCAGGTCTGCTCCAAAAAGTGGAGTTCCATGTCCCCTCTCCATTCTGGGAATCCTTTTAGATGCTGAAAGAGATGAGAAAATAAGCAACTATCAGGATAGATTTAAATTGCAGAGTTAAACAAAACCCATCCTCCTCACACACAGATATCCAAAAAACATTGATAATAAAAATGGTTTTAAGCTTAAAATGATATTTAAAGACTTTAAGCCTTCAAGCTACAGATTTTCCTCCAGTAACTGTAACCACCAATGAATTTGGATTTCTCCTGACCCTTCCAGGGAACCCCGGGGTCAGGGGACTGGAGGAGAAGAGAAAAAGTTGCCTGATGAGAATCCTGGGGCAGGGGATGTTGTGCCAAGCTCCAGCTGATATCTATTGACTTATTGGTGTTTGGGAGCTTTGCACAGATTAGGCCATACCTGGCCCCTGAGCCTCTGGCAGCATCAATAGATGTTCTGCAAAGATTCCTGCCTTCAGCCTTGTCATCCTTTATCTTAGTAAACATCAAAATCTGAGCACAAAAGACAGAAAATGAGCTATTGATTTTCCAGTATTGTCTTAACCTGCAGCTTAATTGAAGGTCAGGGTATGTATTGCTGTCAAAGGCAGACTTTTGCTGTTCATGGGGGGTGTCTGGCACAAAGCTGTCCCCAAAAGGCAGAGCACAGATACATTTTGGGCAATCCACCAAAGGGGAATGTGCAACCCAACACTTTCCAACGTTCCCCAAGGAAAACTGAGGCGTGGAAAACACAGACTGCCAAGTAATTGGATTAGATGTGGAAAGCTTTAGAAAAGGAAGGGAGGAGATACAGGGAGTGGGAGAGAGAGGGAAGGACAGAAAGACAGAGAGAAAAAAGGGTCAGAAAGAGATGAATGTGAGTTTGTCATTATAACATGACAAATAAATTGTCTCCTTAGAGAAGGTAGGTGACTGCAAAAATCACCCTCCGTGTTCTCTTTCTCATTGAGTGATGTAAAAGTCTAAATTCCCCTTTTCCTAACACTGTAAGATGGCAGCTTTTGAAAAGAAAAGTATTTGATTTTATTAGAAGACATATGTAGAATGACAGTAAAACAGAAGTTGTCAGATAAGAGATAGGAAAGAAAATCCACATCTTTCCCTTCTTTTCTGTTACTGCTTTGGCTTTGCTATCCTTCTCCATCCTCCTCTCATAAAGTATCAGGTTTTGACATTTTATGTCTGTCATTCAGCAGGTTAAGATTATTCATAAAAAACCAAACAAACAACAAAACAAAAACCACAACAAACGAACAAACCAAAACCAGTAGTAGATACTTTTATTTTTAAGATATTCCAAACCAGCTATGAAGCTTGCACTTTTCCCCTGTCATTATTCTCCTCTACATTAAATGAATTAATTTTATCCTATATGTCATCATACACTCCTGTTTCCACTCTTGTGCCTGAAACCCAGAGAGAGGAGCAAAGGAAAAAGCTTTATGTTTATTTACCTTGATATTGCAGTGAAGTGCCTCAGACGGTGACAGTCAACTAAAATGTTTTGGTAAAACCAGGCAGTCCAGTAAAACCTCTTCATTTCTGTCAGGATAAGAATTTAGGCTGCTGTGGAGCATTTGTATGATCACCACTGAAAAAAAAAACCCAAAACAACATTAAACCATTCACATTTAACTGACAAGATGTGAGACAGCAGAAGGAGAGATTTAAACATGGAATTTTTGGTGGAATGGGAAACAACTGTATTTATTTAAGTGTTATTTGCTACAGGATAAACATGGCAAGAGCATATAATGCTGGAATGGTTCAATTTGAGCATCCAGACCTTCTGTGTCAGGCTTGAGGAAGATTAGGTTTGCTTTCATTCATTTATTTTAACTTAATTGCAGCCACTGAGTAAACATCTCAAAAATCTCAGTGGTCTAGAGCTGTTCTCCAGGGAAACTCCATTCTCAAGGCCTGGAAGGACAAGAGGATATTAAAGTGCAAAATATTTTCAGACACCAGAGCTCCATGGCCACAGGGGCACAGCACAGAAGGCAGATGTTCTATTCAGCAAGGAGGAATTTGTTTTTCCTCTCCTGATTTTATTTTTCATTTGACTTCCAACCAACTTTGGAGCTTTCCTGGCTCAGCTTTTTGAATAAAGATGGAATGGAGGGCACCCTTCATCTCTCATGGTGGGGTTATCATGGGCAGCTTGCCATTGCAAAAATTGTGATTTCTTGCTGTCATTTACAATGGCTACCACATAGTTTTGAATGCTTATTACATCTGTTTTGTATTATAAATTTTAAAAATATATATATTGGCTGTGGCATTCTAGTGTGCTTCTTTATGCCTTCTCATCCCAGAGAAGGGAAATGTTTTTCTTGATTTTAGTTTAGTTTATTTTTAAATGAGTGTATTACTATGCTTCCTAAGTGATTTTCTCTTGTCTTAATTATTCCTGTAGCTATGAGAGGTGCAAGTCATACCCTGGGGCAAACCACAGCCACCTTATTTAGATAAAATTAACCAATGCTACAGAAACATAGTGAGCTGAGAACAAAAAAAAAAAAAAAAAACAAACAAACCTTCCTAAACACCTTCACAGCCAAAGAAACATGAAGTCCTACACGATGCTGTCAAATTGTAGCAATTCTCTTCACAGCAGGAATTCAATACACACATAAATAGAATACTTCATCTCATGGTATACTCCTGCTGGAATATTCATTCTTCTGGGATCCCTTATTGCTTCTTTGGAAAGCACATTTTTTAGCCCTCTGCTCCAAAGAGTGAGCTGTGATTCCTGGCACCGTGCTGAAGGCTTAGCTGCAGGTTTTTACATTTTCTGCCTGGATTTATGGCACCCCAGCACCTGGGCACGCTGGATGTCACACCCTGGGCACTGCACTGCTGGATCAGATCCTTTCTGGAGGCTTCTGTCACACGGGAGCCCGTCTGGATTTTTCTCTCCAGGCTCTCAGCTCTTTGCAGTTTGTGACAGCAGGATTAACCCACAGCATGTGCTTTTCTGAATTACAATCACCAGCGTTTTTCTACTGTCCACCAAGCCCTTTTGCCTCCTTTTTAAATCACAATATGCAAACTAAAAGATAGAATGGCCACACCTCAAGCCACACGTTCTGGTTCTGAATTCAGGATAATTAGTTTTGATATTTTTAAGCAACACTGAACAACATGGCAAACTGAACCAGACAACAAAAGTGAGAAGCTTAAAAAATATCAAAACATATTTACCTTTCCAAGTAAAACACAGCTGAGATACAGAAAGCAAGCTGTTCTCCAAGAGGTGGATTATAACAAACAAATATACACATTCTATAGCAAGGCTCAAACTCGGAGTTAGAAAGTGACAAGCACACCAGAGTGCCATGAGGAGCTACAGAATATGATTTAAAGCAGAACCAAAAGCACGAACTGGAATTTTTTTTCTTTTTTTGTCCTTCCAAAGCTTATGAAATCATTCTGCTCCAGCATTATAAAAATTGTGCTGAAATGTCATACCTTCACAGTGGGAGTCTGCTTTTTTTCTTTTTAATTACTAGGAAGCTGGAAAAGACTTGACTTCCCAAGAGAAAAAGGACTTGAAACTCAGCCAGCCATCTACAAGTGATCCTACAAAGACAGTACAAGCTACATTTCTACACCATGATCAAAAGCCTAAAAGAAATGACTGGGAATGCACTGAGTTTAGAAGTTCCTACTTCTTCTTTTAGACACTGATGCAAAAATCATAAATGCTCTATTTGCCTCTACAAAAAATACAATGTATAGCGTATCAATTTAAGCTAGCAATCTCATATTTTATGTCTAATTTTCTTTTTAGGTAATATTTTACATTACATTTTTAATTTTTACTTTTACTTCTTTATATTTTTTTTTTAAACATTTTCAGGTTATACTCACGATTTATTTATCCTGTGTCTCATCACTTTTCCTTGACTTTCCCTTTCCTATTTCCCAACTTCATACAACTTTGTATCCATCACATATTCTGAAGTTCAGCCTTTTTTTTTTCTCCAGCTTTAGAGAGTTCTTTTCTGCACCATTGCCTTCAACGTGGGCTGGGTTTTGCCTGGCTGCATTTATTAGATGTGTTTTATAAACAAGTAAGCATAAACACCCAGGAATGCTGGATTTGAGAAAGAAATGCCAGCCTGACAAATTTTAGGGAGCATTTCTCAAATCCTGACATTTTTGGGTTTGGCCACACCTGAAGAGTCTGGTCTCCCTTCCCAGCTGTATATAAAAGAGAGTCAGATAAATGGGGAAAATGTTGAATGTGTGGTAGCTCCTATTCCTATTTTAGAATAATTTTTAAAAGCAAATAGTTGTAGTAGTAGTGGGAAAGAAAAATGTTTTAAAGTAAAAATAAAAATAAACTATTCCATCTAGATAAGATAATGAAACACAAATATATGCTTTGTACTGTTTTATAAAGGGTAAGGCTGTTCTCAATAGTAAATAAATTACTGAAATGCTGCACAGAATAAAAGTAGTTCATTGCTCCCAACTCCAACAGCACTTGGAGTAGCAGGAGGGAGAAGGTGGGATTTTATTTTTTCATTATTTATTTATTGTTACTGACTCATTCCTTCAAACACTCCTAATAATAAATGTCAAGAATGTTCCCATACAGGGATATCCTTAATTCTGGCAGCTTTTGGTGCCTGTTCCCTGGGTTTAGGGGATAAAACTTGGTGTCAGTAGTTCTAAAGTGAAAAAAATCTTTTTACTTCAAGAAAGGATAGCTGAGAGATCAAACAAGAGATTTCATCTCAGCCCATCTGTGCAAAGCCTGGACTTTCCATCCTCTGGAGGTGTTTTGGAGCAAGCTCACCAGTAACCCTCCCTAACATCTTGTGTGTGTCCCACTAAGCTCCCCAAATCTCCTTTGCACAAAGAGAACCAGAAACGCCCCAGTGTTAGTTCAGCAGGTTCTCTGTGCTTTGCTCCTCCTGAGCGAGTTCTGCAGGTTCGACATCCTCCCTCTCCTGCTCCCTGCACTCAAATCTGTGCCAAGCGAGCAGCACCCACCTCCCTTTATTACCCAGGGCCAGGGCACTCTTTCTAAACTAAGATTTTCGGAGATTCTGGTGTAAAAACCTCCTAAAGGCTTTGTAAAGAAATATAAAATCTATTCTTGGTCTCAAAGCAAGAGCTCGTGAGCAAACACTTTACATCCAAAAACAATGCAAAGCTTTGAGCTGCAAATTTCCAAGAACCCCTTGTAAAATTCCTTGGATTTCAGAAGCAAAGCTATTTTGGGAAATCAAGGCACTGAATGTGAAAAAAAAAAATTACACCTATTCAATATTACATCTTCATATCTGGCTTCTTTCTCAGCTTTTCTCATAAATTGTTTCCCTTCTGAAAAACCTGGATTGGTGAAGATGCCTTTCTGCTTAACTAAGAGTTGGAGATTTGGGGTTTTTGAAAGCTTGGTTTGTTTTGGGGGGTTATTAAGGTTATATTTTATATTTTTTTTTAAACTGTAGCACTTTAAATACATCTCCATACAAAACTTACATAGACACTCTTCACAACTAAATATATTAAGTCAAAAACTCAAATCATGTTTAAAGTGCTCAGTGCCTTTCTGTGAATTATATTCATTTCTCCAATGTTCATTATTTAATTTCAAGTGGTTTCAGTCCTCCACACTCAGTCTTAAATAAATAAATAAGAAGATAAAACAATATTCTTTGAGGCAATGCAATAACAGAAGGAGAGGCTTTTGTTCCTTCATCTTGTGTTGTATCCTGATTGCTGATTTTCTCATTTTGCTGTACAGGCATTACAGAGTGATCATCATCAACACTCCCTTTGTGCCTGGGGGTTGATTTTTCATTAATAAAGCATAAACAGAGTGATTTCCATCCTGTTTAAACTCAGCTTTTCAGTCAGTTTGCTAGAGGTTTACTTGGTCCATACCAAAAAAACCACCCCCAAAACCCCCAAAAAACTATTTTTGAGAAAGCCAAATCTGAAGTAAACTTAAGTGGATTTTTCTGGTTAACTCTTCCACCCCGACCTTTTTGGATGTTATTCCACGTGATACCCAAAATACTTTTAAGAGACATGATCAAGCCCACCTCTAACACACAAAATTCACTGGGGAAAATCCAATCACTGCACTTCACAGAGCTTTTCTGAGCTGGAATGGTTTTAATGCCAGCTGTGAGCTATTGGCAACTTTGGGGCAAAGCACTTGGGAGCACTGAGAAGGAACGGAGCTAAAATTGATGGTTGGAGGTCAACACCTTTCTGTGACTTGACATTCACACTGCACTGAAAATGCCAATTTTACCTTGCTCCTGCACAGTTTATTACAACCTTTTGGCAGTGTCAAAAACTTTCTGAAATTCCTCTCTCTGGTCCTCACAGTTGCACCTTAACCCCAGCCCAGGAAAGCATATCACCCACATTATTGGCACTTGCCTGACATTCAGCTCTAAAAGAACAGTAATCCTTTCACAATTTAGAGTTTATCATAGGAATGGGAAAGAAAACCCCCTTAAATTGATAAACACACCCCGCCCCCCCCAAAAAAAAAAAAAAAATCGAACAAAGAGCTGTGGATTTCCAAGTTGATATTGTCTCTGATCAATGTTCAGGCCAGGTAATTGTCCAGCACCAACCTCATATCTCTGTGACTACAGTTACAGATAAAAACCCTGTATATGAAGACATTCAATGGAGAGTTTACAGGATATCTCTATTCTCAGTGTTGACCCACCTATGAGATGTGATACCATATGTTTACCACACCTTTTATTTAACACGTTATGAAATGTTTTGAGAAGTGCAAATGGAATGCATAACATGAGGTCTCTCTGCTTTGCAGTCATCAGACAAATTCTGAAGCCTTTTTCCCTTTCCTGAGGTGGGGGAAGCTTTTTATTTAATCTTTGACTTTCACTGAGGGAAAGCCACTAATGGAAAAAAATATTTTCCCAGGTGCACTAATCGCGGTTATCTGCAGCAATGAAACTTTCTGGCAGTTCTGTGATTTAAAGCACACAGAATCTATTGACACTCTTCAGGCTCTTGGCAGCCACGAGGCTTCCCTGAGCTCATGCACAACTCTGACAACTCAGTTTGGAGCAACAGCCCTCCCTAAAGTCTGATGGAGCCCTGCCCAGGCTGCTCCCTTGGCTCATTCTCTGGAAGAGAAAGTGGAGGAGGAAAAGCACATCTGTGGTTTTTCTTGGACAATATAGCCCTGGTCCCAGAGTTTGTTCACATCCATTATAAAGAGACAAGGAAAATACATCAGGTGTGATGTGTGTAAGCTGGCTTGCAGTGACAGAGAGGATTTTTGTAGCTCCTGTGTGATTCTGTGCTGTAGCTGTGCTGCACTTGGATCTCTGACACCTTTGCATGCCCTGTGACCCATTCAAATCCCACCCTCACCTCCAGCTTTCCCTTTCACAATCTCCCTTGAGGCTCCTTAACAGCTCAGAGTATCAAAATTACTGACAGAAAAAAAAAAATCTGTCCTCCAGAAACCAGCTGCTATTTCCTCCTGCTCCAACACTGCTCAGTTCTCCACACAGGGAAGTGGGAAAACAAAATTAATTCGAATACATAGCAGCACATCCAGTGCCTACAGTTGCAGGATCTGCCCAGATCTGAAGCAGCATCACTCTCCCATCAAGCACAGGGAAGATTTCCAAGGAGAGATGGCTCTTAAGTTTGGTCTCAAGCCATCTGTGAACATTTGAGAGTGCATTCCACAGCACACAGGAGGCTGTGGCATCATTTGGAGTGCAAGAGAAACACAGAGCACACGGCTGGATCCAGAGCCAGGCCTTCCCCAGGGAGGTTGGTACTAACCCACACTGTTCTTTTGGGCATTATTTTACATTTCCAGAGCTGTGACCAGTGACTATCAAGGAATGGTTTGGGTTGGAAAGGACCTTGGAGCTCACCCAATCCCAACCCCCTGCCAGGGACAGGGACACCTTCCACTAGACCAGGCTGCTCAAAGACCAGACTAACTCCATGCTCACAGATCATTATTTTGCTTCTTTAAGAGCCTCCTGGAAAAAGCCAAAAAAAGGTTTGTCTTTCTTGGAAGCAAAGCCAGCAGAGTCCACGGTGATGCTGAAGTTTTCTGTTCTCCATGTTCTGTGTGCAGAAATATTGCATTTGGAGTCAAAGAAAAAACCTCAAATATATTACTGAACATGCTGCTAAGACTAGAAACTTCTGTCTGAATGAATTGCTTTCTTTTAGAAAGTATGCCAAATTGATTTCTTTGAATAAAGGTTTATTTTAAAGGGGGTCCTGTTCTGTTCATTGAGAGTAAACTCTTTTAGTAACAGCCTGTCTTTTGCAGTTAATTGCTGCTTGTCTCCTTGGATATCATCATTTGCATAATTGTGATTCTTTTCAATAAAAAGGGATTATATCATCTTGGAGAAGCAAACATCATAAAATTTAAATTTACATGAAATTAAAGGAATAAGTGTTCCATGGTAACAGTGCTATTAACTTGCACCAAAGAATAAAGTCTTTAATATTATAAAGTCAACGTATTTACAGAAAATCACTTAGACTATGCTGCTTCTCAAATGTCATGCAAAATTAAAACATCACACCATACTTTGAAGCAACATTACTGAAATAAATATTAATGCCAACTTTAAATGTTTGCAATAAGGACACAAGGTGCTCCCGAGGCCAGTTCTGTCTTTCTGAAATGGAAAATTTGTAACCCTTGTAAGTGAAAAATAAGCAGTTGGATTGCAATTGTATAACTAAGAGTCAATTTTGAAGTATATGTTATAGGAAGTTTTTCATGCTTTCCACTAGACACATTTGCCTAACCCGTGGCTGCACAAAGGAACTTTAACATGTGCCTGTGAGACTCTGAGGTTACAGCAGAGTTTTTCCTGCCAGGGTAACCAGACCATTTATTCTTTCCTTTTTTATGTATGGATTAATTAATTGTGTTTGTTCTCATTGCCACTAAAGTCAGAATTTGCCAAGAGCCTGTGGCAGGCTAATCTAATTAAGAAAGTGCTTTGTAAGCTGAAGAACAAAACCAAATCAGTTCAAAGGTCTGACACTGACAAGTTACCAACTTTGATTCTCTAACTGTCAGTGTATTCTTAGAGTTCTTTCACGGCATACTGTAGCATATTTAATAATCTAAGAATTTAATTAGGCCAAACTCTTCCTTAAAAACAGAAAAACGACTGCTCACACCTCCCTCTCCACCTTGCACTATCCAACTTCCCACAAAGTTTCTACTTTCTGTCAAGTCAGATATGGTTTTGGTGCTTCAGAGGGTTTATTTCCATCAAATCCCAAAGACAGCTTGGACTGTCATTCATATCTGCAAGCTCAGATCAGTATGGGAACAGAGCTGTGGAATGGGGCCCAGCACTCAGCACAGCCTGGAAAAAACAAACTTTCACTTGGTGAGGAAAGATGATGGAGACAACACAAGACATAATACATACTAAAAAAAAAAAAACCCAAACACTTTGAGAATGAAGCACCTGCAGCTTCTTTGAAGGTCATAAAACTCCCTGCTCCAGCTTGCTAACAATACTTTTCCCTTAACCTGTTCATAGTTTTAAAGGCCTGACAGAAAAAATCATCAAGCTAAATAATCCAGATGTCACCATGCTCTGAGGGTGAATTATTGCAGCCTGCTGCCTCAGCTTCCAGCTTGGCACACTGAGCAACACAAGCTCTCCCTAAAAAAAAAAAAAAATCTATTGGCCACATATCAAGGAGCCCTTGCCTTCTGGAATATTTTCTTAGCTGAAGACTGTCCAGGAAGATGAAATGGCAGAGCCTGTGGGGCCCACCCTCAGTGCTGTGTTTTAGTTGATCCCCAAATGCCAAATGCTTTTAACCCAGCAGATGAGAACATCCCTGCCCACCCTTCTCTGCCACGTCTGCTGGGAGGGGTTGGGAATCCATGGATTGATGTTCACAACAAAGCAAACAATTTTGTCACAATTCAGTGTACACACTGCAAAAGATATCCAGAACAATAAAAATAACTGTATTTATTTTAGGCATGGATCTTGGCTGACATAGCTGGCTGGGAATACAGACAATGCAGAAAATCAGCCCTCGTGTGCTTTGTATTTGCCTTTCTCTTTGCAGCCAAATATGCTAAATTTTCATGCACAAAAATAAGCACTGAGGGAGAAAAACAGTAACTAACTATTGGGGGGGGAGATGTTTTAGTCATTCATTCAGGACAAAAAAGATTCTGGTTCCACAATAAAAAAGCACTGGAAGACTTCCTGTGCAAAGAAACACCTTTGCAAAGTGCAATGACACAAACATTAACAAACAGCAGTTCTGTGAGTGTCCTACCTGCAGTAAAGTGTGACACATGGAATATAAACACAATAAAACAATTTCTGAGACACGAACTCATAATTGACAAAGCCAAATAAAGACAAGGAAATAACAGACATTGACATCTTGAGATAAGAAAATATTGACAGGTTTGGAAGACTTCAGATAAAAAGCAACAAATGTATGTTATTCATTGGATTTGTATTGGACCCCTGGATGCCAAGTACATTTGTGAATTAATATCATACAGTGGGTGAAAGATAATGGCCATGGACATCAATTCTGCAATTGTCCAACACAGCCTTGAAACCTTTGTTTGTGTGGAGAAATGTGGTAACACAGGAGATTCTGTACAAAACTCACCTGCCATAAGATATACATTATATAGAAATTTATATAATAATAATTTATAATACATTATTTAGAAATTACATCCTGGCAACAAATTCTGATTTACTTTACTGACTTCAAAATTGCTCTATTAAAAATGCTTTCATTTTTAAAAGTCTTGGGATGTTCTAAGTGCTAATGTCAGTAAAATGGGTTTTTCCTTTGCAACTAGAGAGCAAAACCAACCCCATCATTGCAAACTGAAGTGTTTTGTATAACTTAATCTGGAGGGTGGTAGAGGGAGAATAAATAAGTGGACAAAGCTCCCAGCCAGGTGACAAACAGAACAACAAAACCACATTCCCTGGTGAAGTACAACTCCATCTCCTCTCTGCAGCAACCTGGTACAGCTGGAAAAATACAAAAGGATCTGCTCTGCTCCCAGAAGGGAGAGGAGCAGGAATGGAATCATTTCTCCTACAAGTGGAAGGACAGTGAGTTCTGAGCTGGAGTTACACCTACACACGGAATTGTGCTCAGCAGGAGGCTCCAGACGTGACAGCACAGTTAACATTTGGGATTAGAGCCCAGCAGGGAAAATCGTGACAAAGCCACTGGCACCAGCGAGAGCCCAGGTGCTCCAGGCTCACCCAGGTTTTCCCCAGCAGACAGCTCTTCTGGAGACACTGTCTTGCTTTTGAGTACAGAAATTAAAATAGTTATGGCAGCTCGTTAACGTTTTGGGGGCGGCTGCTTTCAGTCTGTTCTTTCTGGCTGGACTCTGTCCTCTGCCAAGCAGGGATCTGCTCCTCACTCACCTCAACAAACACTTCCCAAGTGGATTTGCTGTGGCATTGCTCAGTTCCATCCCCCTGCCTCGGGCTGGGAGCTGCAGCACAGAAGCAGCCTTTGAAAACCACACAAATAGCTTTGATCTCCTCAAGTTTTGTGTCAAAGTCCTTGTGCAGAACAGCCTCAGCAACTGGCACTGCACTGCAGTGTAACAATGCATTCCATTGATAAGTAATGTATGTACACTGATATGTGCATTGATATGTACATTGATATTTACATTGATATGTACATTGAGATGTACATTGATATAGACATTGATATGTGCATTGATATGTACATTGATATGTGCATTGAGATGTACATTGAGATGAACATTGATATGTGCATTGATATGTGCATTGATATGTACATTGATATGTGCATTGATATGTGCATTGATATGTACATTGATATTTACATTGATATGTACATTGATATGTACATGATATGTACATTGATATGTACATTGATATGTACATTGATATTTACATTGATATGTACATTGATATGTGCATTGAGATGTACATTGATATATACATTGAGATGTACATTGATATGTACATTGATATATACATTGAGATGTACATTGATATATACATTGAGATGTACATTGATATGTAC
Organism: Acridotheres tristis; assembly: GCA_037013685.1. Taxonomy (NCBI): domain Eukaryota; kingdom Metazoa; phylum Chordata; class Aves; order Passeriformes; family Sturnidae; genus Acridotheres; species Acridotheres tristis. The sequence goes on from CM072889.1 coordinate 18,457,824, forward strand.
ATTGATATATACATTGAGATGTGCATTGAGATGTACATTGAGATGTACATTGATATGTACATTGATATTTACATTGATATGTACATTGATATCTACATTGATATGTACATTGATATGTACATTGATATAAACGATACAGATGGAGATCACAGAATCATGGAGCACTTTGGGATGGAAGGGACCTCAAACATCATCTCCTTTCAAACCCTCTGCCATGGCAGGGACACCTTCCACTGTCCCAGGCTGCTCCAAGTCCCAGTGTCCAGCCTGGCCTTGGGCACTTCCAGGGATCCAGGGGCAGCCACAGCTTCTCCAGGAAATCCATTCCAGGGTTTCTCCACCCTCACAGGGAAGAAATTTTCCTCAATATCCAATCTAAACCTACTCTCCTCCAGCTTAGAGCCATTCCCCCTTATCCTGACACTCCAGATCCTTGTCCAAAGCCCCTCTCCAGCTCTCTGTAGCCCCTTTAGGTACTGAAATGGGGTCTAAAGAGGCTTTAACCTTAAAAGAACCATCTTGCTTCTGCTTCAAATAATTGTTTAGTGCAGATTCAGCCCAAACTGGCCTCTCTGACCATTTGCTGCTGACAACAACCCAAATTAGAGTTAAAATATGTGTCCCCATGCATTTCACTGGATGGTTTTGTACAACACACACCATGATCAGCTACCCACCAGTCATTTTTTTCCTGGAAGAAGAGCTCTATCATCAGTATCCAAAATGTGTTAAGAGTGGGGAAACTATAAATGATTTGTTATGGCACCCTGAAGAACACACAGGCACTGGATCATGTTTTTTCCTAAAAAAAATCCCAGCAATAAAATCTCAAAGCAAAACAAAGCCTAAGACCAGAACAAATCAAATAAATAAACACAAATACCACAAAGAAAAACCAAACAAAACCATCACCAACAAAAAAGTCAATAAAAAATCCCCCAACCCCTTGAACACCAGAAACAGGTTAATTTTTTTGGAATTACAAACATGCCTGGCATATCACCACTCTTCAGTCCAGATTCACAAGCTTATGCAAAATATCAGCTGTACATTACACCCGATGTGTGATTTAAAATCTGGATTAAAGAGCTATTAAGAGATAAGGATCAATGTAGAGCGTTCAAATGCACAGCAAGGCCATTATTGCACACAGGCACCACGGACTGCAAGGGAGCTCTGTCACCTTCACAGCTCCTAACAAGTTAAATGTAAGTTATTGCTGCCACCAACAGGATGTTCCTCAGCATATTTCAGCTCAACACTTCTCCAAATTTGCCTTTCTGTACAAACACCTGTAGGTTTGTAAGGCTGATGTGACATGAAACTCACAATCAGCAGTGAAAAAGCTGCAAAGCAATTAATTCCGTGTTTCCCATTAAATCTGGGAAGTGCATTCCATTCCCTCCTTGCAAAAGCAGCCTGCAGAGAACAAGAGTATCGTCATAGGTTCTGTTCAATTGCTGTAAAAATAAACCCAGACAAAATCCCCACCCAAACAACCCCGAGGAAGTGAAGACAGGCTGGAAAATGGATGAAGGGTTCAATCTGGTGGCTGCCACGGGGAGCAGCAATGACACAATCTGAATTTCTACAGGAGCAACAGTGTCTTACGGATAACACAACTGTGATGCAGCCATGTCAACTGAGAAGAAAACAAAATTTGGGCTGAAAAACTCTGCTGGTGTTGACAAGTTCGTCCTTTTCATATTCTCCTGTTTGATCTGGCCTTGATCAGCAAACTTAAAATGAGAGTGGAGTTCAGAAATTAGAGAAGGAACAGTGACATTTCATGTAGAGAGAGAGAGAGGCTTCACCAGTGACACTGTCCAAACTTTGAAGGAGATGTCGCCAATAAAAGCTGAAAAAAGAGCTAAAAAAATAAATTAAAAAAAAAAAAGTCATTACAGCTGCTGTGACATACTGATAAGTATCAGGCAGATGATAGCAAAATTATTGTCTGTAACAAGAAAGCTTTGACAAGACTAGCAGATTTATAAACAAATCAATTCTAATCTGCTGAAAGGTCATCTCTCCATTAAGACTGAATAGGAATGAGATTAAATTACATGGCTGGCTACAGATATCTGCAACAGGGCACCAAACAGGGGGAAGGTTGCACAGAAATGATGCAGTGATGCTCCGTGGTTTGCTCACCAAACTCTCATGTGAGGCTGGCTCACCACGGTCTGTGAGGCCACATTTCAGGTATATCTTTAATGCTTAAAATGGAAAATCTGACTAAAGAAATACTGCAGTGATGGTTAACTCTGTTCTTCCACAATAAATATTTATTTCCTACAAATTAGGTCCAGCTGCTGAAACCTGCATGGGCAAGATCCACCTGTAGTGTATCACTCCCTGCTGTTTTTTCTTCCCTCTAAATTTTACCTGAAAAAGATCTTTCATGAATTTCTGTTTTTAAAAGTGAGACTGATAGCAAAATTTATGAGCTAGAAACAAAGCAAGGCTTGCTCATCTTCAGCTGTCCTGGAGAGGAGAGAAAAGAAGACAGAACAACCTTTGCCATCAGCACTCCCAAGAAAAGTTCTGCCCCACCTAAAAGGATAAATTATGAAGAGAATTTGTTGGAATTTTAAAAATATATATGTTTTTAATGTCTCTTTTAAACCTATCATTACATACTTTAGCTTAATTAGCTTATACTGGCACCTATTGGTAGAAAATATAGTTTACATCACCATTATCAGTTATTGCTTGTTCTTTAATCAACTGCAGAAAACCTGCTTATGGTAATTATTAGTTTGAACCATTCCCTCTTCATTAAGAGTATGATTTTTATTGTTCTAATTGTGGGATGGGACAGAAATCAATGACAAAGGCAGACTTTGAATGGAAACAGAGAATGCCTGAACCTTAGCAAGCAAACCTCCATTTACTGCAGAGGAGGTAAATGATAATTATCCTTTGAATGGTACTTAACTAGAATAATAATGCTAGGGAAAAAAACCTCTACAAACAAATTAATAATTAATTAATAAAATAATATTTATGAACACTGATCCTGTATGGGTCCTGTGTGGAAATTCTTTTCTAGTTTTCTTTTCCCCCCCCTCTGTTTGATTATTGACCCAATTAGTTATTCAGAAAGCTGAAAACTCAAGTCTTCAATAGTAATTCATTTAGTAGATCGTATCAAGAAGCTGAAATAATTTCAAATATCTCTACAGCTGTTCCCTGAGTGCACATTTCTCTATACTGAAAGGATATCACCTCCAAATACAAGTCCTGATTTGGAGACTCTTTTTTCCCCTTAGGGGCTCAACAACATTTGAGATTATTAAAAAATTACAGAAATTTTGAATCCTATTACTTTTAAGTTTTTCAATAGCTGTTTCCTGCCATTCCCAGAGACCATTTTTCACCTGCTAGAATCCCAAATTTTGGCTGCCATAAAGGTCACTACTCAGGAACTCAGTTGTGAAAGTTCAGGTTTCTTGTGCCATTTTACAATTTCATCTGTAGCCCCTGGCTGCTGCTTCAGGGGAGTGCTGGTGTCCCATCCATCCTTACACCTGCCAGCCCCATTAAGCTGTCTTTAATATTAAAATAATACCTTTAGATTGTGATATTTAGGCAACTGATTTTTACCCTTGATTTCCAGAAGAGATTCCCACACTTATTTCTACAGTCAGTCTTATCAATTGCTAAAATGAATAAAGAAATTGATGTAACCCCCTGAAATTTCACAGAATGCATTCTGTAACTGCTCCTATTTCTCCTTTTCCATTGTCCAATCTTCAACTGGATCGTTCAGCCAATCAAATCAATCAGATCAAATTGCTGTCTTGAACATTACAGCAATTCTTGTATTTGCATCATTAATTTAGCCAGTTTTCAGTTCTTGCCTGTATCCATTACACGGGAGCTAGAATAGAGATACCCAGCAAAGCCACCCAAAAAAAAAAAAAATAAAAAGCCTGAAATGCATGAAGTGTTTTTTATTGAGCAGTCCTGGCCAGTTCCAGCAATAAAATGAAGTGCAGGGAAGGAACAGAGTGCCTACCAGCCATTGTGACCATATCTTCTCTCACTTGGAGCTCTGTAAAGATGCCCTAAGCACACATCTTTATGGCATTGTGGTTGTGATTTCATTTCACATCATAAGCTGCTATCAACACAGCCCTGTCATTGCAATTTGTCACACACAGGAGCGTGAGTTTTCTCTATCTCACTGAAATTTTTATCTCACCAGTCACAATCACAGACTGCTAGTTTAAAGCAGGGCTCTCAGACATTATGAGAAGATGGAATCACAAAAGATAACATTAATAGACATTGCCACCACCACAGAGACAAATACTGTGGCTTTTCTGGAGCTTATGAAATCAGAGCTAATAGGGTATAACAGCCATGTATGTGTGTGAGTGGGAAGTGAGCAGCCACTAAAAATACTCCTGAAATTCAAATTAAACTCATCCAATGCTGTTTTTGGGAAATACAAAATTTGTCTTTTTGGAGTTTTTTAGGTAATAATTTTAATATCTCTCCTTTTCTCCACTTCCTCCCTACAGGAAATCTCAGGGGAGGTGTTTGTTTTTTTTTTCCATTTCTCAGCTCTTGAGTTCCTCACTTTTTTTTTTTTCACCATGATTCAGATTTGCTCTGATCATTCTCTTTTGTGCTCTGGACTGTAAAAGCCACAAGCCTTAAGCCAAAGGCTTTAAATCAGTGGAGCTGTGGTTCAATGGCAGCGTTCACCCCAAACCAGAGCACAGAACAAAGACCATCTGTATTTGGGGCTGGGAAATTCTACTGCTGAGGACCCACCTGATTATCAATTTCCGAGCAATGACCTTGTCAGGGATCTGTTGTTATTTTACAGCTGCTGCACGAGTCTGATTTTGCACTTGGATCTCAAACCCAGCTGATCTGTTTATTGAGTTTTACTAATCTAAAACCAGCAATCCCACCCATGCCTCAATTACTTGCTCCTAACTTTTTTTTTTTTTTTTGGTTTGAAGTTAAAAGGACAACTTCAAAAGTGTAACTTCTAAAGGACTAAACATTTTCGAAATTCTCTGGTATCTACTTCTCATTAGTTCCCAGTTATGATTCTGGCATTGATTGAAACATCAAGAAAAATGTTTTCCATAAAGCTTTTTAAAATTGCACCTTAAACCATGTTAAACTAAAATCCTCACCTTGGACAGCATGGCACAAGTGCCAGGGCATGGAGTTAAAGAGAGAAGACAAGGAGCTGCTAATTTCTGTTACATGAGTGAACCTGGAAACAATCATGTACAGCTTGTATTGTCTTCTTTTTATTAATGTTCTACCAACAAAATTTTGTTCCAAATTCCTTTATTAAAAATCGGTCAAAAGCTATTTTCATTTCTGCAGCTTCCTCTTCAAACAGTAAATTATGATTATAAATAGAAAGCATCCAGTTTAGTTTTCTCTGCTTCTGTCTCTTTTTTTAACTTTCACTGTAGACTGAAAAAAAATGCTCTAAACATATTGGCAGAAAAATCAACAGTCTAAAATATGCTGTTTGTGCATTATTGGGCACTAATAATGTGTTTTTTCTACACCACAACAAAATGATGGCAGGAAAGGCAGTGCCTCAATTTGCTGCTGAAGCCAACTGGCCTCACTCTGTGATCTGAGACAAGTTTATTTTGCCAAAAAAAATCAGATATTTCCTCCCTGCCCCAAGCAAACCCCTTGTGATCTCACACATCCAGTAACAACCACCAGCACTTTGAGCAGAACTCTACAATAACAAAGTGTTTTCATTTTTGCTTGTAAATGACAGTTCAAAAGATCCACACCTATGCAGAGTTACACCTAATGAAGTACTTTTAAAAAAAAAAAAAAAAGGAAAAAAAGCCAATCAAAAAAACCCAAACCCAGTTTACTACACAGACACTTGATTTGTCACAGTCTGAAGCTTCCTATTAAAATATTCTTCACAAAGGCATCAAATTAGCACTAGAACTTCTGAAGGTTTGGAACCATTTTTTTTTTTTTTTTTTTGCTGCCATGACATTTTGTATGTTATGTAGTTGGATTTATTCAAGCTCCTGCTTTCTTTATCATTGTTTGCTCTGTAAAAACCAGATGCTTATCCAAGGATGTACAACCTTTAACTGTACTTAGAAAAAAAAGTATTTGTGTGACTCGAGAAAAACTTTTGGGGCCTGATATTGGAGTTTGCTTTCTCTGCAGAGAAATGGCATTTCTGAATAAAGAACTATAGCTTGGGCAAACCCAGGAGTTTTCAAACATATTTTCCATTGTTGGATGTGAGAAAACAACCTCTTCCTTATTAAAAATGGTTCTAGAAATAGATCATGTATGGATAACTCCATCTTTAGCAGATGTTTAAAACATGCTGGGAAAGGCAATGACAGATGTATAAAATTAATATTAACCACCCATATTATTTCTGTATTTCTTCTCCCCACTCTGACAAAACTGCAGGTAACCTTACAAGTGGCAACCAAGCAGATTTTTCTAACAAGCCTCTATTGTCACAAAATTTTAGATGAGGAATTGTTTTCTTCTTCGAGGCTTGGCCAACACAAACAAGGTTTCTTGGGATGTGGAAATATTGTTTAAAAAGATGAACTGTTTGGGAATTTGAGATCAGAAGGATAAACAGTGGCAAGGCTGTGCTCCCAGCTTCCAGAAGTTTGGATGATGAATCTCTTAAGCAGTTAAAAAGCTGAGGGGGGAAGGTACAAATAGCAAGTTTTCATGTTTGATGAACCACGAGCAACTCAGAGATTTTTACAATAATTTCTTTGGTGACAAAACAAGATATTCCTGAGAGATTTCCCCCTAATGAACTGCAGCTCCCCTTTGTTTCCATTAGAAAACATAAAAATTCTAATAAAGAAAGAAAATAATAAGAAAAATGCAGATGTAGTGTTCAGCTCCTACTGAGAAAAGTCAAGCAGGTCTTAATGGAGGATCTCATCTTGAAGAAGAGGAAAAGTTTATCTTATTCCAGACTGCCTTTAGTCTACAGATTCTGGAGAAGAGGAGCCCTTGATAAAACATGATTATGGATATCTCTTAATATGTAAAGAGAGAAAATGATGCATATTCACGTGTGAAAAACATTGTAAGCTGATGCAGCTGGTAAAGAGAGAAGCTTAACAAAGGAGGATTTCTGAAGAGTGAGTACATATTTTCACACCTTGCTGATATTTACAAAGATAGAAAGTTTCAACAAAAACGTTTCCTTTCAATAATCAAGTATAAAGCATATTTTGTCTTAGGTTTTAAGGATGGTGATGCAGGAACAATATAATTTGAATCAAGAAAGATGCAAAAATAGTCTTCAGAGCTTTTTCAAGTGAATATTTCTGCATTGGTGTAACTTTACAAAAAGCTGGACTCACAAAATATTAGACATTTTCTAAAAGCTTTCAATAGGGAACTAAATTATTTCTGATGAATGCATTCAGTTGGCACTCAATTGCTTGGCAAAAATAAAAACCACAGAAGATGAAAGGCTGAAGCAAAATTGGGATTCAGAATTAAGAAGATGATCATAACCAGAGATGGCTACAGTGATACACAGACATAGTTAACAGCCTCTCCATCCACTCAGTGACTAAATAAGACATTAATTCAAGAAATACACTTCTATTTCTCTTGACAAACACAAAATGCCTTTTTGAAAGGAGTGGATTAAAAATACTTTTAAACAAAAGTCCAAAATATAATCACCAAACCCACATTTGACCTGAAATGTCTCAGTCAAAGCATTAACATTTTCAATACTGTCTATATTTTTTAAATTCTAAATTATATTTTTTCTGGAAATTTCACTGATCTTCAAAAGTATGATGAATCTCTAAATGCAGATGGGTTACACAGACTGTTTCTCCTTCTACCTGAACAAAAATATTGACTTCTTGGTTTTATAAACTGTCTTTCTAGCTGATAAACAAACATATTTTGTTCTCTCTATGTAATTTCTTTCTTGACCTCACGAAATTTATAAGCTGACAATGAAAGAGGAAGCTGCAAGAAGCAAAATCTGCGAGTTGCCATTTGCACAGAAAACGTAGCAGAACTCACAGATGACCCAGACTGCTCAAAGCCTCAGCAAGGAAGGTGCCACCATCTGAGTACACAAATGGGCACATGTAACCATGGCAGCTTCATATTTTATAAAACCAGTCAGGGAGAGAACGTATTAAGAAGCATAAAAAAAAAAAAATCTTTGTATTTCAAGCACAATTACACTTAACCTGTAAATGATCACGTGCCTGACATGTAAAGTCACACTGATAAAGCAGGTCACTCTGAGCCACACCAGCAGCAGGGAAATCTCCTTTTCTACAGGGTGACTGTCCCTTACAAAGGTGGAAAGAAAATATGGGTTCAGGGGGCAGTTAGCATATGGGAGAAAAGTTTTTTGGAGTAGGAATGTGTATTTGTCCTGCACTGTGGTGAGGAACCTGTTCGTGATGCCAAGCCCTCAAGAAGTGACAATCACATTTTCCCTCAAGCACCATGGCAGACAGAGCCACGTGTGGAGGTGCAGAGGCCAAAAACACCCGGACCTGAAGGGAGAGGTTTTCAATGAACTGCTCAGCCACGTTCCCATAGACCAGAAATTAAAAAATAACCTGCAGGCCTTAATGATATGATTTTTATACAAAACTGGCAATGCAAATCAAGGAGTTGCACACCAAATTCAACACAAATGTATTAATTTGAAGGAAAAACCCCCAAACTAGAGATTCTTTTTCTTGCATTAATTAACTTCTATTTAGTCAATAAAATAGCAAACAGGAATGTTTGCATGAGCAGTATTTCACATACAGGAAAAGATCACATTCACTTGGTTTAAACTCTCCAGCCAGAGTTTGAGTAACGGTGCTATGAAATAAAATAACATTTCCATGTTCCCATGGACCAGATTCAGGGTTGGAGAAGAGCTTCAAGGTCCTCAGGTTGAACCATCAACCCAGTGCCACCAGTGTGTTCACAACTAAACCTTGTCCCCAGGTGAGGCTGGCAGGGATGGTGGCTCCAGCATTTCCCTGGGCAGCTCCTTCCAATGCTTCACAACCCTTTGTGTGATTTTTTTTTTTTTCCTAATATCCCATCTAATCATAACTTGAGGCCATTTCCTGTTGTTCACTCAATTAAAGAGACCAACCATCACCAGGACACACCAAATTTCTGGGAGTTGTGCAGAGCCACAGGGTCCCCCCTGATCCCCCTTTTCTCCAGGCTGAGCCCCTTCCCAGCTCCCCCAGCCCCTCCTGGTGCTCCAGCCCCTTCCCAGCTCCCTTCCCTTCCCTGGACCTGCTCCAGCCCCTCCATGTCCCTCTTGTCAAGAGGGGCCCAAAAATCAAAAATAAACTTGATGCTGCAACTCATCCTAACCCCTGCACAGGGTAATAAAGTATATTACCATATACATGCTGGGAATAGGACTTTAAAAATCTTCAGCATATTAATAAATTTGCTGGAAGAAATTAAACATTGGTAACTGCTTGTATTTTTTATTAAGAATATTCCAATCCTTTCCTGCATTACAGGAAATGGTCTCAGTTTTTTTAATGCTTTTTCTGGAAATCTGATCGAGAATGGCTAAAAGTAAATCAGTTAAAAACTGAACTATTTCTTTTTCTTCCCGATTTATCTACTTATTAATTGCCTTCTATTAAGGACATTACAGTTTAAAAGTCTTCCCTTGTCCTAAAAATTACAGCAGTAAAATAGTTTGCAATAAATTTCAGAAACAACTCAAATTTTTGCTTTCAGATGTAATAAAGTCCAAACTCATTCAAAAAGTCTTTCAACACAAGTCCCACATCATGCTGGCTGACAGATAAATGCTAAAAAATGTCAGGGCAATAGGTTACCTCAATATGCTTTCAAAATCCAGAATATTAATGTTAATGACTTAATGTGAAATGTAAAATACTGAGCAAGATCTTGAATCCCTTACAGTCCCTCACTGGTAAAAATACTCTGCAAAATTATCCTAGAGGTTATATCCTAATTAAATAAACTAAAATGACCAAAGGTTGTGATTTTACGGTCTTAAAGTGTTTAAAAAATTGCTACCACAATTATAGGATACAACTGCTTTGCAAGTAGCTGGAAATAGTCCACAATGTCAAATAAATGGATATATTTTAGTTCGCTTTATCATCCTTATTTTAATTTTACTTTCACTTAGTTAGAAATGTCATATAAGACTGACCTCAAGTTTAGACAACCAGAACTCTGGAGCACAAAATAATCCTTTTAAGACAGCACTTTTATAAAGAATATAATTTTACATATTTTCCAGTTCAGACTGGGGGAGGCAAAGAGAACCCTTGGGCCACTGCTGCCTGCAGGAGAGGAGAGGTCAAAGCCTGGCCTCAAGGATTTTCAGGTGCCATGAGTGTGCCTGTCCTTGTGCAGCTACTGGAAACCATAAAATGCCTTTTATTCCTGGAAGTTAAGTACAATCCAGTTGATCCTCACAAACCTAAACACAATTAAAGAGATGGAGTACAGAGTTCAGGAGATGTCTCTCCTGATGAAATAAGCTTTGGCAATCAGAAATCAAGCTAAGAGGAGAAAAGCTTGCACTTAAGAAAGCAAAATGTGCTATGGCAATAATCCTGTTATTTTATTATGCCTCTGACAACAAGGAATATCCTCCATTTGGATAGGTGGATGGCTGAGATGACCTTAAGTACTTGATAAATGCATTTTTTTCAATCTATAACTGCAAAGAGCACAATAATCATGTGTCATTTGGATTTTCTGTAACTTAATAAAATCCAGACAACTTCCTTAGAAATATGTTAGTTAAACTATAGTACTTTTATATAAATTTAGTTTAAGAAGGTCTCTAGTTGAAAAGCTAAAGCGTCTGAACTGTCCAAAGGGGGAGTCTAGAAAAATATTTCATTTCTTTATGAGTCTCTCTGGATGTTTCTCTTGGCAGTAATAATGGAAGAGCAAGCAAATGTCAATTGTTTGCAGCGTGCGTCATCAGAAGTGGACTTGGTATCTCAGAAATATTTAAAAATTATGTTCTCTCTAGTACAGCCTAAAAACAGAAACAAAATAGAGAAAAGCAAGCTGAAGAGCAGATGGCACTGAATAAGACTGTAGCAGAAAACAAAAATAAACCAAAATAAAAGAACATTTTAAAAATATCCCAGCATATTTGTGGAATAGGTGTGCTTCCATAGTGGCTCTGTAATTCTTGTGGTGGTGAGCGAGTTCCTGGCAGGTAAAAAGGCACACAGATCCATCTTCAAGACAAGTCAACTAAAAGCCAACTTCTGCACCAGAAATAAAGAGCTCCCTGCTCCAGCCACATTTAATTAGCTTGCCTAATGAGGTCTTTTAGCATAACTGCTGAACTATTCACCTGCTGTACTTTTCAGGGAAAATATCAAGTACATAATTTCCACTTTGGTGGGGAAAAAAAAAATTTGTTCTTTTTCTATGAAATGGAAAAGCATCTCATATTTTGAGTCAAGACTGGATCCTTATGAAAGGTACTTTGGGGTCGGTCTCCTCTCAACCAAGTTTAACCTTCTGGGCCTTTTAACTAACAATTAAAATACATGTAGCATATAAGCCCCTATTTCCTGCAATTATAATTCCACGGGGTGTGAGGGTAGAGTAGCCAGCTGGCAATGAGGACGCAGCAGGACAGAAAAATTCCCATGGCAAGGAACACATTCTAACAAAAGCTTAACCCCAGTTTTTTGATTAAAGACCTCTGAAATAATTTAAAAAGTAAAAAATGCAGTCAGTACCATACTCAGACAGAAGATGATCCTAACACCAGAGACCTGAGGAAGAAAATACATGGAATTTTTCCACCAACTGCAATACAGGGCCATGGCTGGGGTGAATGGCAGCACACAGAGTTTGGTGGACAGAACAAGGAGTGAGATGGAGCAGCTATAACCAAATCACACTGAGGAGATAAAAGCCAAAAATGAGACTTTGATTATCTGATAGAGTAATGAACATGCAGCAGACTCAAAGGTGAGGCCTCAGCTGGTCAGGACAAGCTCAGCAAGGCTGAGCCTCAGGAAAGCAACCCAGGGAACAGCAGCTGATGATCTGAGCACCCTCCTTCCCTTAAATGTGGTGGATATTCTACTGATTGCAATCCAGGCTGGAAATTCAAAAGAATTTGAACACTTTCTCCTTGGCGTCACCCAGTGATGTCACTCCATCACCCATTTTAACAAGTGCTGCTTTCTTAGCCCAAAAATGTCATTACCAGCAAGTAAATAGAAACACGTAAAAATATGTGAGTGGAAGTTCAAGTTCAGGTAAGCATCAGAAAGAGAAATTCACTGCAACTTCTTCATCTCTTCTCCAACATCTTCCCAATCCAGCAGTTCCCCTAACAAGCACAAATCTTTGTCAGATACACCTTCCTAAAGTGCCAGGCAGAAACCAGGAAACACCATAAATGCATTTTAAATAATTCATGTGCTGTTCTAATATATACAACCATTAATCATTCCTTAAGACATTTACATACATACACATGCACATCCCTCTTCACTCTCCTCTTGCCAAATAAAGAAAACCACAGATACACCAAGGCATTTCTTATGGGCTCTTCTGGGTCCATAAATATTTTTTTTTTTCCTTGACTTTGAATTACTTATGACTCAAGAAAGGCTTTATATACTCATACATGAGTGCAATTTATGGTATATTTGATTTAATGTAATCAAGACTGACTAGAGCTAAAAGCAAAAATTGTTAATCCATTTTTCAGTTTTCACATAGTCTCTTATGTACATGTTTTCTATATGACTGTGTCTGCTGAATTAATGGGAGTAGCATGAACATAGTGACATGAATCTGTAGAACTCCATAGCACCATTACTCAAACTCTGATTGGAGAGCTTAAACCAAGTGAATGTGATCTTTTCCTGTGTGTGAAATACTGCTCATGCAAACATTCCTGTTTGCTATTTTATTGACTAAATAGAAGTTAATTAACACAAGAAAAAATCTCTAGTTTGGGTTTTTTCCTTCAAATTAATACATTTGCGTTGAATTTGGTGTGCAACTCCTTGATTTGCATTGCCAGTTTTATATAAAAATCATATCATTAAGGACTGCAGGTTATTTTTTTTTAATTTCCCCATCACTTTGTTAATTTTGAGATTTAATCATCCTTTCCATCATTTAGGACCCTTGATTGGTCCATGAATTTAATCGGAATGTTTATTAAGCGTGTCTGTGGAAAACAAGGGTTCTCATTAAGTGGAGCTGCTCAAGCCTTTCCTCTGACAGCTGGCATCCACCAGCTCACCAGAGGTTCTGCTCCAACACCCCTTAAGGAAAGGTGCTACAAACCAACTTCTTGTCCTGACCTTGATCCAACTGCTTTTTGCTCATTTTTTTTTTCAGGTTTCTCTGCATTCCTCTGTGGATGGCAGTGCAGAAATACCTCAGCAATACAGCGGGATGACCTAGTTTGGAGGCTGAAATTTGTTAACTAGGGCAGCACAGAGCTCAGCACACCCTTAGCCAACAGCTTTTGGGCCACGTGGCTTCCAAAAATTGAGCCTCAAAGCATCACCCAGGGCCTGCTGTCCCATGGAACCTCCCTGTTCACCAAAGGACAAATGGCCCATTGAACACAACCACATGGTGCTCATTTCATTGTCTTGCCTTCCAAACAGATCCTCAGGGGGTGGAGGGTTCAATGGGGAATTGAAGTGCTCAACATCTCCAGCTCACCAAGGACAAGTGTGCATTCTGTCATTCTTTGTACGCAGCCATTTCTTGAGGCTTGAAGGGCAGAAGGGTTAAAGAGCAGGAGGAAAGGTCAAGCCACATAAGGAAAAGTCCATATTCCATAGAATTACTGTTTTACTTATCACTTTCCTTGAGATTTGACAGGCATGCTTGTGATTAGGTTATCACCTTCAAATAGATTTACAGGCTTTAGGGAATTTCTATTCAACCCCCCCTTGGGATGTCTTGATATTCTGTCTCTGCATTGGCATTTGTGGTTCTTAAAGGTCTCGCAAAATAATGAAGAAAGACACAAGCAGCAAATATCTTTGGATTCACTGTGTATTCTGGTCTCAAATATTTCACATTATTTTCAGTATGACTGTTTGCACTGCACATCGATTTTGAATGCACGCTGCTGGTGCTCCAGGATAGCTTTAAGGTAGTGAATGAAAACCAGCATTTCCAACTTTAACTAACTTTGATATGTGGCTTTTGTCACCAGCCATCTCTTTTGATTCAACATTAATCAACTTCAAGGGGTTCTTTCATATTAATTGGACAGGTGAGCACTGAAGCAAACACAAATGGATCCAAACTTCTCAGATGCAGGATCAGGTGTGCACACCCTGCTGCAGAACAGCCAGCAAGAATTTAAGCAGAGAATTTTACAAAAGCTTGTGCACTTTGCTAGAACCAAATGCAGCTTGAAACTTGACATCACAAATCCATGGATTTACTCAGTAGATGATTTCTCGAAATATTTTCAATCTGTGTTTGACAGAACTGTATCTTCAGAGTAAGTCCTTTCAAAAGGCCCTGCCAAGTTTGCCACAAAAGACATTCCCATCTCTATTGAGAAAAAGCATCAGATACCGTTTTATGTAAAATGCTAGAAGCAGCAAACAAATGACAGCAAGATCCAGACAGTTGCCTGTTCAGCAGTAAGATTCTGCTCTGGCTGACTTGTGGACTTCTATATTTCATTATTCTGCATTTCAGTGCCTTTTTTTTTTTTGGTAAAATCAGCCAACAGCTGTAGGAAAGGGCTACTGTGGTGCCTGGACAAGCACCTTCAGTCTCATTTCAGATGTAAAGATTTCATTGCTCTCTGGGTCACTCTTCCCTCTCAATTTAAACCCAATTCCCATTTTTCAGCTTTACTGGGCCAATGTAAAGCACCTGTGAACAAAAACGAACGGGATGCTTGTTGCACTTTGCTGTTAAGACCATCAAATATTCATGTGGCTTCCACAGACACCTCAACATTATGGCAAGCGTTCAGAACATTTCCCCACAGGAAGGAGCTTCCTCAACTCATCCTTTCTGCAGCTTCAGAAAGAAGATCCCTCCTTGTTCAGTGCAGGGAGAGCTGTCACTGCTCCTTTCACCCTTTTGAGACAAAAACCTTGACCGTCAGCGACTTTCTGACAATTGGCTGTTATTAAACTCCAACTTGCAAGGGCCAGCTGTGCCTAATTTGAGTCACTGGTGCAAAAATAACCAGTCAGCAGGAATCGAGGCAATTATGGGTAATTCTGCTGTAGAGCAGTCCTGCATCAGAATCCCAGGATTAACTTCAGGCTGGCACTCCAAGGTGATTGAATGAAGAACACGAGGCCTCAGTAAAATCACAGGTAGCCGGAGTCAGTTTTTATATGAGCTGATTTTGGAAGCCTCTAAACTGTATTTTAATTTACTTACAGGAAGATTGTCAAAATTCTTTACTGCTTGAAGATACACAGAAGTATATAATCATACTTTCAAGGGGCTTTTTGTTTTACTTTTAAATATCCAGCCCTTTTGCCCATATAATGACCTTATAAGCAAATCAATCTCTAAGTGGGTTCAGCAATTCCTATACCTTGCCTTCCATCTGCTGTGTTACATGTCAAAATAATACATTCAATTTTCTTTTTCTTAAAAAATAAACCCAAAACAAAACAAAATCCCCTTCATTTTGAGAAAATGCTTTCTTCTTCCTAGTTGAAAAACATATGAGTATTTTTGCAAGTACTGCCATGAAACGCATACAATAAAAATATTCAGAGAGTAAGAAGTATTCTTCTAAGCAGTCAGCTCTGAGTTGTGTTTCTATGTAAAAACAGAAGTAGAAATAAAATTTTAAGTAACCATGTCATTTTGACAAACAGCTCCAGAAAAACTGTTACAATTTCATACTGCATGATGCAGTTTACTTTAAGCTTTTAATGTGAAAACAGCAGAGAGGTTTGTTACATCACCTAAAGAGCATTATTTGAAAAAATATTGCATGAAGAAAATTATGAAAAGAACCCAGCATGGAGTTTGCATTTCAGAGAGTCCTGTCATTAATAACAGTATTAATAGCAGATAATATAACAGCAGTATTAGGCAGAACACAATGAAATATCTGAAAGATGACAATAAAATATCTTGAAAGTTGGCACTTTACCTTCCGCCCTTCTGACTCTGTCATGTCACTGTAGCAGAGAAAAAATTCCTAGAAAAAACTTAATGGTATCTTTATTTTAAGTGAGGATGACTACAAATTCTAGTTTTCCAGCTCCTTAGGATATATGTGACACACAAAAATATCAGGTACACTGACATTGTTTCCTCAGGTCAGCTTCTGCTGAAACAAAGCATGGGCTCCCTACCTCTAACCAGGTATAATTTAGGGCATCAAGCCTCTACTCAAGCTAATAAGTAGATCCATGTCCTTTCAATTATTTATTCCTCTGGCAGACAATTCCATTAACCCCCTCCTGTGCAATAATTTGTTCTGCCACATGTTAGAAAAATTATTTTCCAGCTGCTCAGCAATGCTGCTACAGTAAATTGAAAGTTTTTCCTGGCAGACAGCTGATACTCAACAGAGAGGTGAGCAGTGACATCTGATACATGCAAGGGAATGTAGGAGTAAACAGCATAAGACAAATGTTAAGTCCTTCCAGTTTGTGGACTGATAGCAAGAAGATTTGCAAAAGTACTGATGAATTATTCACTCACCTCAAGAAATAGCTGAAAGCTGTTCCTGCTGTGCAGGTGGGACCCAAGTGAACACCAACAACCTGTTACACTGAAGTTAACTTAGCAGGATAAGCATAAAGAAACAGCAGAGACGTGTTTGGGTTCACCCACCACGCTGTTTGTGGGCTTACAATGATGAAATGTGTAAAATAGTGATGAATTCTTCACTCATCTTGGGTACACAAGAAATAATTTCCTTCCCTGCACCCGGGACTGCTCGGTGAATGGGTGCCATGTGTAAGGACAGCAGCTCTGATCCCATCCTTCAGTTTGTAGGAGGCTGCACAGCTCAGGAAATTAAACACCCCATGAGGATTTACACCAAGTTTTACAGCTACACCAGCTGGTATCCCCTCAACAGACCCCGGATCCTGAGTGGGTACCCAGTAACTCACAGTCCTAGACTGAGAGTGGTGACAGCAAAGTGTCCCCAGCACTCTGCAGATGAGCAGCTATGAAGGTAAGAGAGCTCAGGGTCTGTACAGATGTTCTGGTCCCGAGTCAGAACAGCTCAAGGTTACTGGAAGGTCATGCACTCACCTAAAGTATGGCCAAGAAACAGAATTAAGAAGCAGCCACAGAAATAAATGAACTAAACCCCTACACCCCACATCTGAGGGATCACACACCACGTGTTACTAAACAGAAGAGGTATCAGCAATCCTTCCATCAAGACCAACTGGCAGAATTCCTTCTTTATTCTCTCTTTCTCTCCTCATTTTTGTGGGGGACTCATTTATTTGGTTTTTTTTCATGTTCATTTCCCATATACTCAGTCGAAATATACACAGTTATGTTTTTTGGTTGAATACTATACACACCCACACATACATACATATATAAATACATATATATGTTAATCATGTTCCACGGCTAGCAGATAGGAGGGCATTTCTCATGAACAGTTTGAGCAGGAAAGAAATTATATAGTCCTAAAAACATAAAGAAAAAGAAATCCAGGCACCTGGAGAAGCTGGTTTAATGCAGAGGAGAAAAGGCACAGCGTGCTTTACAAATGCTAATGTGTGTGACAGAAAACCATCAACCTCAGTTCTCAGTAGAAAACTTAAAATTCCAAGCTTAGATGGTTTACCAAAAATTACACAATAAGTCACTGCTAAATTCTGAAAGTCATCCCAAACCTAATCCCCAGACCATAGAGAGTCCCCAGGGAATTATTTACGGATGTATTTTTCACTGAAATTGTGTTTTCCCTTGTTTCCTTTGCATTTAATAGAACCCATGGCTCAACACCCTTTAAATTAATTATATTCTATTTCATAAGCAGCAGGCAGAGATGGGGACCTTCGAAGGTGTTCTCTCAGTCCTTACAGGTCAGTCAGTGCCAGGCACATCCCACCCTGAGGAATCTGAAGTCTTTGGCTGCCAAAACCCCCACTGGACCTGAGTCTGCCTCTACACTCCTTAAAACAGTCTCTGTAAAAATAAAACCCATGTCTGAATCCAGAAATGCATGTTAGGGAAATTTCCATGAGTCACTGCAATGTGTGAATGAAATTGGGAAAGAAATATTAAAATGATAATCGTAGAGTCACCATGAGCTACTGCCCCACCAGTTGTTCCTCGTGCTGAAATGCTCCTTAATCAACTTGAGAAACTCTGACCAAGGTATGGTTTTAAGCTTTTTGCATCACTTATTTATTTGCCTTTATTCACTGTAGGTAGAGCCGTTCTTTTCTAGACCATTTTAAAGGAAATTTAAGCTGCCACAAGGAAATTTTATACATTCAAGGCTGATTGTACTTATACAATAACAAAGCTGCATTTGAAGAGGGCTCAACACAACCAAAACACCAAATTCAGCAGAAAAAACTCATTTCATTCTAGAATTCAGAATGCTTCTGCCAGTCAATCAGGGGAAAAAAATAAAAGAAAGTACTCTGGCAGCATAGGAAGACATGAAATATCATTTTTATGATTATCACACAGACTGAGAGGGACAGTTAGCAAGGGCTGAGGCAGGACACTGGGATGGGAGGCGTGTTTATGAATATAGAGGGCCTGAAATAAAAATTAGCAGCACAAAATCTTCTGGCTCAGTGAAGAAAATGGACAAGAAAATAGACAAAGGTAGGGAGAAATGGCTTCTAGGAAGCAATCAATTAAAATGGGACATTCAGTTGGACATTTTTTTCAGGGGATATCTGAAATCCACCACTAAATTGTTCCCTCCCACCCTGCTTGATGTGCCAGCAGTGAGTTCCTGGGTTCCTTAGCAAGGTTCTGCTGGGCTGGGCTGAGCAGCAAAGTCTGAGCACTGCACTGCAAACCTCCAAAAGTGATGCTGGAAATGGAACAATATGATGAAAAAACAGCGGAGAAATTTCACCAATCAAAAACCCAGATATATGAAATGCCAGGACTCCAAAAAAAAAAAAAAAACCAAACCAAACCACCTCCCAAATTCTGAAACATGAGAATAAACCTTGCCTGAAAGGAATGAAAAGAATGATTTGTCTGTCTCATATTGAGTGACAGATGAGTGGAGGATACACAAACCCACCGTGCACTTGTTTGTTGTTTCAGATCCTGCAGAAGCTGGAATGTAAATGCATCATCGTTAAAAAAAGAAAAAAAAAAGGATTTTCTGATCGTCAGAAGAGCTGAATGCTGTTCTAAAATACAAACTAGAGTTGCCTTTGTTGCTCAGTGTAGTGCTATGCAATCCCTTTAATTTAGGATTTTCTGTAGCTGGTCATTTTCCTCCTGGGGACTGTGGTATCGTCATTAATTCCCAAGCACACAGCTTTGAAAATTGATCGTGCTTCTAGATATGGAATTACAGCTCATCAAGTCAATTAAGCTATGGGATAAGAATACAAAGTTCCACATAATTATGGGTGTGCTGAAAACACCAGCATTTGCTTCCTTGGTTTGGGCACCCTGGATTGAGAGGATATTTGTATCTTCTTTTTGTGCCCTGATTCCCTAGTTATAATTCCCTAGTTACAGGGAGATTTTTTCCTCTTATTGTTTTGACAGTAGACTTTTCAAATTCCACACAAAAGCCAGATAGCAACTAATTCCATCTTAATAGTGTGATTTTACTTGCGTATCATAACTTAGGACAAAAAGAAGAACAAAAATGTGAATAATGTGGGCTCTGAGCATCCTGGTTTTAAGGATGTAGAGTCCATGATGATTGTTTTAAATCATATTTAAATTCATATTAATGACAGCTTGATTAAGAATGAACAGACAGCATTAACTCTTTGTTGAATTAGAGTTGGTGTTTTGTTTGTAATTCCACCTGTATGTCTCAACAATTTTCTAAGCAATGCTTAGAAAAGTAGGGAAAAGTAGCAAAATGGTAAATCAAGTTAAAAAAAAAAAAAAGATAAGCCCCATAAGTAGTGCCTATGAAGCTCCAATTCATGCTAAGAATACAAAGGGAAAGTTGTAAATCTCTCTTTTTCTTGTCTTTTAAAAGAAGTGAGTTAGAACAAGCCCATAGAACGATGATTGATGGAGCAAGGTGGTGCTATGAGCAATATTCTGGAAATGTCTCAACAGAGAGCCTGTAAATCTGAGCTCCCACATCCCTGCCCCTCACACATCACATCCCAGTGACGACTTCTGGCTGACCTTGCTCTGTCACATTTCCCTGATGAGTCTGAACCTGCTGGGGGCTCAGCAAATCCACAGGGAAGGGCAAACAAAGGACCTGGGAAAAGTTACCCCAAACCTCCAAATGCGCTGGAATTCCGCAGCCAAGAAAATAAATATTCTGTCAAACTCAGTAACACATTAATAAAAGGAAAAAAGGAAGAACTCTTGTTATTAATGCTAGAGGGAAGGGCAGGTTGGTGGTTTTGCCTCCCCTTAGGTGTAAATGCTGTAGATACACTTTGGGCCACCTGTAGAGCTCAGCAGGTTAGAAAAAACCACAGATTCAGGCCCAGAATTTATCTACCTTGACAAGGGGCAAAAGTCCTTTGGGAATGAAGCTTGGTCATCAAGAAGAACTTAAAAAATATTTTCATTTTCCATTGCATCTGATCATGGTGTCTAAAACAGCAAGAATAATTTCTGTTGGCCATTAGCTGAAGTTCAGATGGATTCAGAATCTATCTGGCATCAGCTCTAGAACAGAAAGATTTCAACAAGGGACAAGATTTCAAATACAAGGGACATTTGGGGCTTGGTCATGCATCAAATGTAATGAAAACAATTCCTAATTGTGAAGCTAAAAGTGTGTATAAATGCTTACACAGCACTCATTACCTCACTTACAAGACTTGTGACACAGAAGAGCAAAGGAGAAAATCTTTTTCTACATTTGCATAAACAGAAAAATCCATCTTAACTATGCCTGACTCCAATGATGAATTCCTTAAAGAGTGACAAAAATGGAGATAACTACTTTGGAAATTGTTGTTATATGAAATTTTAGTTCTCTGAGACTTGTTGTGTTAACTCTTTGCTTCATAGAACATAATTTTTTGGAAAGAAGACTCATAAAAGGTTTCTTAGGAAGACAGTGATATCCTGAACTCTGCTATCTGGTACAGTTGAAGTCCACTTGCTACTCATTTTAAATGGAGATTTAGTGTAGTAATAGATTTGATCTAAACATGGTTCTAATTACCTGTATAGTTTGTCATAATAAATTGGGTTACCTTTCATCATATTACTTGGGAGGCACAAAACAAATGAATATAAACTGGCATAAGATGCAGTATACTTAAAACACATTACTAACTTACATTTTACTGAAAATGAATGAGGAAGTGGAACAAATCTTCCTCTAGGACAGCAATTTACCTCTAATTATGGCTTCAACTCTTAAGACTTCACTTCTTTTAAGAAAGTAGCTCCTAGTGAAAAAAAAAAAAAAAAGTCAAATTTTTCAAAAGCACCAAGACTGGAATCAAATCACATTTTCTGAGATGTTATTAGGGAAGCTGAAATTGGAAGAAAAATTCTGCTTTTAAAGCAATGATTCAAACATTGGAAAGATGTGGCTTAATTGGGACTGGGGAAGGTCTAACAGGGTAATTTCCAGAAAGTAAATTTGTGCCTTCTGCCTTGGAAGGAGGATCTGTTGATCAGGAATTGCAAATCCCACACATGTAACAATACCAGTGGAAAGTCCTGAAGCGTTTAAGAGACTGATTGTGGGAACATGATCCAGCAACAACAAGAAAAAGCTCATATCCCATTGGGAAATGTGCTACCTGAAATATGAAAGTTTGCCTGAAATGCAATCTGGGCTGGGGGTTGGTCACAGGTTGGACTCAATGATGTAATTTTGGTTTTCCAACCTAAATGACTGAGTGATTCTGTAATTTTACCTCATCATGCCCACACTGGGAGTAAGGTTTTAGAGTGTTTAGATAACAATTTCACAGCAATAGTCAGGGATGAAATCTAATTAATTGTAAAATAAAGCTTGTAACATTTGCAAATAGGATTATATAATTTAATTCCTAATGATAGAGGGGCCTGGACTCCCAGCCGAGTACCTGCTATTTCCAGTCCTAACATTTAGTGTGATTAATTCTGCAGAATTAATCTGCAGAATAGACTTTATATAATTTGTAAAGTATGATTAGCCGAGATAATTTTTACTGAAATCATGTTCTCTACTTTTGCTCATGAATAGCCCATGTTCTAACTTTAATTTGGATGGGAACAATGGTAACACATTTCACACCAACTATTTTTAATCTTCTCTCCCTTCCTGCAATGAATATGATTTTTATATTCCTTCTCTGACTACATAGTGAACTCATTTATAACCTGTTTCAGCTTCCTATCTGATTAGTTCTTTTCCCTACAGATTTAGTTTTGCTGAACCACAGTGATACCACACAGACAGCAGAATAAAATATAAATTCATACATAATCATGTAAGCAGAGATAGAATACCTGCAACTCCATTTCAAAGAAGCTGCCATTGTTGAATACCTTTAGAAGCTGCACCACTGTTTATATTCAGCAGAATGCCTTATCCTAGTGGAGAGCACTGAATAATTATCAGTAGATGAGTGCACAGTGTAAAATAAATATCAGAAGTGGCATAAAAAAAAAAAAAGAAAAAGAAAAAAATAAAGTCTTTGCAATCCACTCTTTCCCCAGAATAATTATGTAATCTTCAGAGGGGAGAAGTCTGAAAAGACCATTGAATGAAAATCTTTCTGTGTCTTTAGCTTTAACAAGGGTACTACTGAAAGAACCTGTACAAAGCTGGTGAGGAAACTCTAAAAAAGAGATTGAATTTCCATCAAGATTCCAGAAGATTTTAGTAGTATCAGCAGACTCCGATAAAACTCTGCACATAAGCACTTCTCTGTCTTGCAAGAGTATATGAGAGAAAAAGAGCAGCAGATTTGGTTATAATTGTCAGTCCTATTCAGATAAGCACAGAGTGGTGCAGTTCCCTCACATGGAGCATTTTCTGCACTTTATAAGGCCATTTGGAAATGTGAGCAAGCTGGCACTTTATTACCAGCTGCACTTCACAGAGCAGGGACGGGGCAAGCAATTTCCATCAGAATTCGAATGAAGGGATGGCAGCCTCCCCCTGCCAGTAACCACATGGCTGGGTAAAAATTCAGATTAGAGGAGCCCCAGATTGCTGCTAACTTAGAACCTTTACATTCCCCAGTAACTTTATTTTTTAAAGTATTGAGTGCAGCAAAATCTCTCTCCGGGAATTGCTACTTGTCAACAATTTTAAATTAATATTAATATTGGTAAGTTAATACTTACCAGTAAGTTTATAATAAACAACCAGGAGAGGGGACATCATGGATGAAAGTAACCTGAGTTACCTGGCTCATTGAGATTGAGACTGAACCTCTGGACATTAAGAGAAGTCTGTATATAAAATTTATCTGGTTAATTTTAAATTTGGGGCCAATATAAAGCCTGAAATACCTCTCTTCCCAAACAGAGATCTATGCTTCTCAAACTTTTACCTTTAACCTCTGGCAAAATTAGGAAGGGCTGTGTGGAAATGCAACCAGGTGGCTGGAAGAATTCCTCAGCTGGGTCAGAGGGATGCTGGAGCAGCAGATCCTCCGAGCAGTGAGAAAATCCTGGAGGCTGCTCACAGTTCTGCCATTCCCACGTGGCCTGTTAAGGATAAGATGGCACTAAAAGTGGGTCACAAGTGTAGCACTTTGTGAGAATTGAGCCCTAAACAATTAAAGTAGAGCTGCTGGAATAACCAGTGTGTGAAGAAGAAATGAAAAAGGTTAAATATTTGATGGAGTGGTGTCAAAGCAGCCCATTAGTATTTTGCCCCTGCTTCATGGCTTTTCTGAGAAAACTTGTAAGCTCAGCAGCAGCACTTCAGTAGCACTGTCTGAATACATAAAAGCAGTCTAGTGAAACTTGTGACCAGAAAATCTGCATGAAACTGAGAGCAGGGGATAAGTGAAAGAGAAATTTTAAACATTTCCCATTTGATCACTCAGGAATGAGTTATTTCCTGGGTTTGCCTGGTTCAAGGTAATAACCCAAACTTCGAGCTCCTTCAACTTCTTGCTGTCACCCACCCACAGCCCAGCACAGTTATTATTAAATATCTTACCAAAACCTGCCAGCTTTACAATCTGAGTTCTGTCTCTGGAGTGTGAATTACTCAGCTGTGGGTTTGTTTTTTTTTTTTTTACACTTCATATCTGCAGTTCCACGCAGGGAAGCAATGGTTCCACCCTGGATGTGACTGCCCAGGGGGGCACTGAAGGTGACCTCTGGCAGCCCTCCCTCCCGGGCCAGCAGGAGCTGCTTCTGTTTCCCAGGCAGGCTTTTGGGACAGAGCCAGAACTGACACTGCACTCCATCCTGAGCCACGCTTTGGGTGAGATGCTGGAGATTTGGGGTCATTGCTGCAGATCTCACTGAATGTTTTGGGAACAGATGGGGATAACCAACGATTCCTGGCCAGCATCTCCTCCATCACACTGCAGTGTCCCTTCTGCCACCAGAAATGGCATGGCATGCTCAAACCTGCTTCACCAGCCACTGCTGGTCCTGTCAAAGCTGTCACTCAGGGCGGGCTCCTGTCACTGCTGCCCTACCTTCACCAGCTGATTCCCCCAAGAGATGCTGCATGATATCACACCATTTCAGACACGATTTCTGCACGATTTCAGACAAAATTCATTACACACTGTGCACTGAGTCCTTTTCCCGTCCTTTGAGCTACCTGCCATCTCATTTTTTCAGCTCAGACAAGTGCTCAGCACAGTCTTTGCTTAACTTCAGGAAACTGTGTAAAGCAGCTTAATTTGTTTCCAGTGAAACTTTCACAGAGCTTGGCACTGATTTTTTTTTTTTTTTAATAAATAAGACTTAAGACTTTTCAAACAGTATAGAAATAGCTATGAAAAACCAAAATCAATGATCATGTGATCAAATGCTTTGCTGAGTAGCAAAGTTACTTTGAAGTTGATTTTATGCTCCACAACAGGGAATTTCAGCCTGGCCTAAGCCAGAAACATCTTTCCATAACCCAATAATATGGTTTCTTTTCAATTAGTTAATTATAGAACCATGTTCTTATTTTACCTTGCTCTACTGAAAGGAGAGGCACAAGAAAATTTCTTATAAAGGTCTTTTATGTCACTTTATACCTCTATTTCTACATAAAAATCTCAAGAAAAGGCCATAAAACATCATTTAAGAAGAACACTGTAGTCATTTTCCTGATGGAATACAAAATCTGGTCACTTTTTTAGTTCTTTCTGAATACTTTTTCACAGGAGGAGAAAAACATCACAAACTAGGAAGGATGAAAGGAAAGGAGAAGATAATCCACATTGCAGACAAAAATCTACATGATTTTGCTGGAATAACGGATCCTAACCACCAAACAGCTTTGGAGGAGCAGCTGGAGTTCAAGGACCTGTCTTATTTTCCACACACACACTCCAGAGAAACTGCATTTTCACAGCTGGAAAGTGTGGAATTTGTTCTGTGCTCCTGTGCTTTCCCTCTAGAGATCAGTCTGAAAGTGAGATTCAGTACAAAACAACACATGCAACACCACGGAAAAGAATCCACTCTTTGCTAAACCCCACAGAAGGAGCATTTTCCTGACCAATAACAGTGAAATTTGTGTGGGTTGTTGTTTTCAATACCTCAGGGCACGATTGTGCACTTAATTGGATTCAAGGGAGTGCCACACAGCATAGGTGAGATCTGTCAATAATAATTGTTGCTAAAAGTAGGGGGATGTTTAAAAGTAAAATTACAGACGAGATATTCCAGGAGTGTTTATTTTTCTACTGAGAATACAAAAATATTTATGCACTTTTACACCTCTACAGCAGATGCCATATCACTTCTGATTAAAATTGCTTGCCAATAATGAATTTCTGTCAGGCACAAATGAAAATCAGCTTCTATAGATAACTCCACAAAATAAAAATTTCCACTGCCAACACTTCCTCCATATTTTCTGATAAAAATAGGCAGACAGACACAAACAGGACATCAGGAACTGCAAGCTGAGGATCACAAGTTCTGAATATCTTGTTCATTTAGAGACCCCACTACCTGTGGATAATTTAGGTGTGTTCTTTCCAACTATTGCTGACATAAAATATTAAGACAGTTCAGTAACCTCAGTAAAGAGACTCACAGGCTTGAAAGGCAGGATAAAGCAAAAAGAACAAGCCTGCTGAGCACACCAGATGAAAAATTTATACTTTTAATATCTCTGTATTTCCACATTCTATTCTATGTTCATCAGAATCTGAAGCATGGAATAGCAGTGACTTTATTTCTTTTCTGCCTCCAGGTACACACCAAGGCATCAGGCTGATGGTTGGCTCATAGAACACCAGCTCTCTTATTACTCCAGATAATTTATTTATAACGAGGTTCATGTGCTTTCCCTGTTAGATGTTGATGCAATTTGACTGCACTTTCGGTTTCTAAAGATGTATAATTGTTAAATGGATACAAATATTGATAAAACATTCCCTACACAAGAGCAAAAGTGTCACACAGGGAGGGTTTTCAAAGATAAATCCTGGGAAATGTATTGCACATCAGCTGTTTTCCTGCCCAATGAGAAAAATCCTCAATATTAAAGGTCTGACTGCAGAGGAGCTTTAATATTTTAATTTAATATTTTCACTTCCACATTAATTAGGCCGTTCACAATTACCTGGAAGTGCTTCACTGCAGGTAAGGATGCTGTTTACTGGGCTCAGCCCCTGGAGAATGGACACTGAGGTTGTGTTTGGAACAGGAGCTGGTGGAAATGCAGAGAGTGCTTATTCCATGCATTAAACCACGATATAAAATGGTTCTCTGGCATAATAGGAGGCACAAAAAATGCCAGATTCCCTGAGAATTGTGATGGGAGAGATTAACTGGAGGTTGTGTCTTCCTGCAGGTCAACTTTTCTTGCATGGCCACGATCCTTAGCAAGGACAGACCAAGTCCTGGTGTGAGTCCAGGCAGAATCCAGACCCTGGAACAAATCTAAAACGCACTGAAAACAGCTCAGGTTGTCTACAGCAAGGTGATGCCCAAAAAATTATTAATAAGCAAACTTCACCTTCTAAACTCTTTGGAGAATTGAGTACAGATTTTCACAGGCTGCTGGAAGTGAAAGACACTAAGAGATCTTCTGAGAAGCTTTCAAAGGTGTGAGTCAAGTGACTTAGATCAGTTTAATGATGCAAAAATAAAGGACAACAAATGAAAACTGTACACATGTAAAGGCAAACTAACAGCTGGCATCATCTTCCTCAGAGGAGAGATTCAAATGTGTCAAAAAATAATTCTATGGCTTTGAAAGTTAGACAATAAAATTTTCTTTTCGGTTTAGTAGCTACTGAGATGGTAAATATCTTCACCTCTGTTCAAACCAAGCCCTGTGCAGTACAGCACTTTTTCAGATCAGAAGTTAAGTGGCACAATTGGAGCTTTGGTTTGTGCCCAAATGACTTGGCAAGACTAAATTCAGTGATAATGAAACTTCACAGATTTACAGACATCCTGGAAACAGCAGAAGCAAGTTTAGTATTGTACTCCAGGACATAATTACAGCACTCACATATTTTCATTTAAAAAAAAAAAAATTAAAATTATGAAGAGGAAGAGACAGAATTTGTTCACAGAATTTAACAGCCCTATCAAAGGACAGCCATAAAGAAGAAACTTCTCCAGCCCTCCAAAAATGATATGGCCATTTGAACTGGTGATTTCAGTAATTAAATTTCAAAATACTTTTGTTTCAACACATCTAGAATGCTCACGCTGGTTTGGAAGAAACAGTGATGTGACTGAGAGCATTACCAGGTAGTGCTGCAGTAATTAGCACTGTGCTCTGACTGAGCTTAAACTCCAGGTCATGATGTCCTTACCAGAGATTTCTCCTAAAAGAGGAAGAAGTTCAGCCCTTTATGCAGAAAGTAATTTAGGATCAAACCCCAGCAGTGAAGGAGTCTGGAGTATGTCAAGAAGAGAAAAAAGTACCCCCAACCCAACACTTAGCATATCACAGTGTGATAAAAACAGTTTTATCTCTTAAGCACTTTTATTCCTAAAATCTGAGTTTAGCCATATGAGAAAATCTACAGCTACAGCAACCAACCAACCAAAACAATATTTTCTGTTTGAATGTCAAACACAGCCTGTGACAGTTTCAGAGTCTCCCTCTAAAGAAAACTGTAAAATCCATCTGCTCTGAGGAGCACAGATAAATAAATAAATATCCCCCTAACGCTTTTCACATTCCAGGCATGTCCATTAACTTTCTCTATTAACACTCTTTGGACAGAAATAGCACATAGAAGGCACAAGAGCTAATATTGGAAAAGCTAAACAAAAGCTGTAATCAGATTTTAAAACAGACAATATAAGGCATTGTAATTAACCCGGTTGGAATAAAGTGGTCTTTATTAGTGCAAACGAGCTCATCTGCTGTAGGAATGAATATTTCACAATCTAATCCAGAATGTATTGACACCAGCCACACATTTACATTTCTTCCATGGACAGATTGTTATTGACCTTGTGATGTGACATATCTACTGTCACTAAGCTACAAAATGGGAATCTCATCCTGCCTCTCCTCTTTTATATACAGAAAGCAACTAATTTGTCAGCATGCCAGCTTTAACTAGCCGAGATGAAGGTAAGCTAATTTAATAGGAACTGTTCAATAGCTTCGACCCACCTGACACTGTCAGTTAAGGCAGCTCCACATTGCAGTGTCTTTCATTATTTCCAGCTCTTTCTTCAGACTACTTGAACAGCAAGTCAAATAATATGCTCAGGAGTCAATAGGCCTGACTTTTTCTCAAGGACATTCTTTTGATGCCAGGAAGCGTCAAGTGGGAAAACACGTAGCGTGAAGGTGAGAGGACACTAATTAAATATACATAGCTCTGGCCAAGGAAGAATGAGGCACAGCTTGCTATCTGAAAACTCACTTGCCTGCTTGGCCGAGGTCACAGCTGTTGACTTGTACAAGTTCTTGAGTTGCAGGCTCAGTATGAGACGCTTTAACACTCTTAAACACCAGACAAAGGCAATCTGCAAGGATGCTGTGTGCAGTTCTGCGTGCTTTTGTCATTTAAAGACACACAAAAGAGATTCCTCGTTTAAGATGGACTGAAATGAATATGTATCTTTTATCCATCAAACTGAGCTGGTGTTTCCTGAAGCTGGGAAAGGATCTGTGATTGTTACACCGTGAGTAACGTCATTAATCTTGTCCATGCAGGAACTGGCTTCCTAAAGGATTATTTCAAAGCATCAATCTAACCACAACACCCTTTCAGATTAAATTGGCTACAGTGAAAAATCAGTGTTCACATGCATTCACTTGGATTATTTCAGAGGGAAGCATGCACATTCCCACCACCTAAAACACTTTCAGGACATGAACTTACATAAAAATATCCAACAGTCCAATCTTCTCTTACCTTTCCTAGGTTTTCTTTGCACTGCTGATCTCTCTCATTTCATATTTTACCTAAAAATCAAAATTTCAATTACCATCTTGCCAAATGCCAACCTGACCTGCAAAGTCTTACTTTTACCCCTGCCACGTGTGACAGGAATTTTGGATGTTTGTAGCAATGGCCCCACCTACAAAGGCATTTCTGGTTTTGCCCCTGTGTTTGTGAAGGAAGAGGAGATTCTGTAGGGCTCTTTGCATGCTGTGAGTACCATCCCTCCCTTCAGGCTCAAGGGTAATCAAAACTCACATTATCTCTAAATGGACAGATGAGGAAGTGCTCAAAACTGGGCTTGTATGATAGAAAAATTATGCAAATTAAGATATTTAATAGTTGCATAATTTCACACTAACAACTGAGCATTCAAAACTCCAACATTTACTATTCCTAGAACATAAATATAATGGTGCATCACATCCATTCTTTATTGTTTCCAGCCTCTTGCAATTTTATCAGTCTACAGCCAAAGAGAGTGTTTTCCTGAAAGCTGAATATTTCCTCCCAGTTTTTCCCTGCTGACCATGCAAATAACATTGCACTTTCAGTTTATGAGAACGACTTTTGCTCACCAGCCACGAAGTTCTTGCTTTCTTCAGAGACTGGGCTCGACCTCCTCCTTCCCTCCACCAGACCCTTCTGGTCTGAAAGCTGTGGGATTAAACACCATCTGATAAACTGTTAATCTACCATTTATCTCAGTCTCTCGAAGTATTTGAGAGCAATTGCAGGTCCCAGCTCATAAGATTTTCGAGTTAACAGCCTTTTTGCCCGGGCTGTAAATGCATTTAGACTCTGAGCACATTAAGATGCAGGTTGAGAGCAATACCCACCACACTCCTTGGGAGGGATGTGGGAAGGCAAAGACTCCAGCAAGGTTAACACACATTCCACTGCACCCCGTTTGTCACTTTTGGTTGTGTTTGTCACGCTTGATTAACTTGATGAACAGGTTCTATGAATGCACCAGCCCCTTCAGCCTGGCTGTCCCTGGATGAGCCGGTTCCTCCTGGGTGAGGGACACCCAGCCTGCATCTCCTTGTCTGGTCTGATGCCTGGAGAGGCTCCTGGGACAGAGCTAAAGGAATAAAGCAGGGATTTATTAAAATCCTTCAAAGGATTCACCTTGGGCAGTGGATACACCCAAATTGGACCCAGAGTCAGGAGTTTTTCACACTTTTATCAGTTTGGGTCCATTTCCATCTTGGGGTTCATTGTCCAATCCCAGCTCCAGGCTCTGCAGTCCCATCCTCCCAGATTCTCTCCTCCATTCTCTGCTGTTTGCACTTTTTGGGGCTGGAGCTGCAGCTGTCCTTGGTTGTGGGGCTGGAAAAGGATTGTTTTGTGTGCCTGAGCTGGGAGGAGAGCTTGGAACACTTTGTGTGGAGTTCAGAGTCACACACAGTGCAGGGCAGAGTCTGGAAAACATGAAAGCTCAAACTTCAGGCATCAGGTTCAGCCCATCCCCTTGGATGAGCTGTTGGTCACTTTTACAAACACCGAGCACACACTCCCTGTCCCCTTGCAATGACATTTCCCAACACCTTGGGTGTCACACGTTCAGTTCATGAGGAGCTGGCAGCAGCAGCTGGAAAAGCTGAGCCTGGTGGGTTTGGTGGGGCAGCTCAGAAGACATTTCCTCAAAATCCTCCTCCCATTTACTGCCACTTTGCAATGATGTTGTTCTGCTGATTGCAGAGGAAACCCTTATATTTATAAGAAGTGTAACACATAGCAAATTTTGTCCTTTTGGGCTTAAACACAGATGAATATTGGCTGTGCTTGCTGGTTTCAAATCCTTTAACACGTTACACTCCATAGTCTGATTCTGTGCTACAACCACACTTTCATCCAAAACTACAGAAAGAAAAATTATATGCTTTGATCTTTTCAAAAATGTGTATTATTGCCAGAGCATTTTTCAACTGTGGTAATAGAGAGAGGGAATGCAAACACAGCCATCAAGAAAACTGTAAGAGACAGTAGCTTGTGATAGAGGCAAACTGGAAGAAAGGAAAAATGTTCAAGAAGAATATTTTTTGACTTACCATTCACCCTGAAACAATTGCAATATATTGATGGGAGATAAGAAATGTGAGATACTGAGATTTCTACAAAATAATACATCAGCTCTCTAGCCAATGGCTGTTCTGTAATTAGTGCACCTCTGGCACTGACCCACTTTAAAAAAAAAATCAAAAAAATTAAGTTATTTTCCTTCCTTCATTTCTTCAGGGCACGAAGCATGTCAATGTTTATAAACTGTTATGTAAATGCACAGCACTACATAAATTTTGTTAACAACGAAATAATTCTGTTTCTGTGCACAAAATCCAGATATTTGGAGTAACTCTTTTCTAGCCAATGACTCTGTGTAGAGGCATCTCCCAGCAGGGCAGAATAAAGGAAGGCCAGAGCAGCAGCTTCGTTTTGTCACAATTCTGCAGCCTCAGGAGCAGCTAAGGGTGAGCTCAGAGCTGGATTTATCAACCTGCACGGAAAGCATTGACTGAAGATGTTTAACAGCACTCTCAGCTTCACTTCTTTCGAACGAAAATCTTCTGAGAGTATATCACAAGGTCATTTGATTGATCTCTGGTATTTAGAGATATTAAATATTTCAACATTTTGGTCAAATCACCAAACTGAAATGCTGAGAATTTAAAATCACATCTATGCTTACCACACCAATGCTGTTCTGGTTCAGACTTTGTGTTCTGCAGCATTTTTCAGAATATAATAGTGTCCTTTAAATTAATCAATCAAACTAATGACATCGTTTTTCAACAAGAAGTTAAAAAAAAAAAAATCATGTTCCTTGCATTGATTCAAGAAAGGATATGACAGGTATAGGTATATAAGATAATGAATTATGTTAATCAAAATTCAACATCTCATCATAAATGATCTGAGAGTTAATGAAACCTGGGAAGTAATTATTAAAACAGATTTTTTTTTAATATAATACATAATTAACAAATGGAAGTCACTGCTTGCAGGCATCATTTAATGAAGATGTTTATAGGGTTGGGGGGTTTTAGGCTCTGTGTGAGTAACAGGAAATTTCACATATAATCCAGAAGAAATGTTCTGCTCCAAGCTAAAGACCAGGGCTATCATTTAAAAGGCAAGACTGAAAAGACTTCAGGTTTATAATCCACTAAACCATCATTAAACTACTGTGCATTTTATCATTACAAGTCACAAAGAGATGCACTTATGAAATTTATACTTTTATAAAAAACACTTCTACATCAGGCAGGGAGCAAAATGACAAATCGTGGCTGAGTCCAGAAAGCAGATTAGACAGGATTTTGTGTGCCAAGGAGAAACTCCACTGATAAACCCCAACTTTTCACTCCTAAAGTGCCTGAGAAACCATGAGGAGCTCAAATGGATGAGACCAAAGAACCCTCAATGGAAACAACCTGTCTGTCTCTATGCTGACATTTAAGGAAAAACTTGCATGGAAAATGCTCCCACCATCCATCATTTTGAAGCCCCAAATCTTCCTGACTTCCTGAGGCCTTTCTCTACCTGGAAAACCCAAATAAATTCTCCCCAAAAGAAATTTTCAAGTGTTTCTTGTTCATTACTTGCAAATGGAAAACGCAGTGAGGATGGATTTGATTTGGTTTCTTTTATTTCCAGATTGGTTACCAAATAAAAATTAAAAAAATCAAACAATTTGCATAGCACCAGAACAGATTCTCTCCAACAAAATAAGAAGATATAAATATCAGCAAGCTACAGCTATAATAAAAATAAACAAAAATTGGAGCAGAGTTCTTGATCTCCACTGAAAGAGACCCCAGCAGAATTGTAAGGCTGCAGGAATTCCTCTGGTTTCCATGGATGATGGGGAAGAAGGAGAACTGAGAATATGCAAATAGGCCAAGTTTATTTCATGATATGCAGATGGTAAGAAGCTAATTTCCATCTGACTTTTTTTTTCCACTGGGTAATTACACTCTCCCTAGCAGAAGCTTTATGTCTGCATTGAAAGCAATAGCCAGTTCTCTGTAAATAACCTACTTCCTACAGTGGGATGGGGGAAAGGGAGTTTAGCAAGAGCATTTTCATCTTTTTTTGGTTAGAATTTTTGTGCTGTAATTTCACTTCAAGTGGCTACTGTAATTACAGGTTAAATTTGGCACCTACACTCTACTAATCGAATATTTTGCTAACTCATTTAAGCTATAACATAAGAGGAGAGAAAATTAGTTTTAGGCTTCTGTAATGTAATTATTACCTTTTATTTAAAAAAAAAAATAGCATGCCCAATTAGTAAATAATGAGAACTAATTTCTTTTTGGCAGTTGGCAAAAAAATAAAAAAAGTGCAATTTCGTTCTTACAAATTTTTAAAATTACCTGCTGTATCTGACCAATTTTTCTTCTAAGTTTTGCAAGCACTTTTGCACAAATAAACATCAAAATTCTATAATTACAAATTAGAATCACTGATTACACGTATTTACAGTAATTACATAATTAGCAATAATTACATTAATTAGGCAAACAATACACGGCATTGACTAGCAGTGGAAAACAAGAACATTTGCACATATAAAACCTGCTTTGAGCTAGGACAGAAAGATTTTATCATTAGCACTGAAGGCAGAATTAAAGCACAGAGCAGCACCACTGGAGTGTGCCCTGCTTTGTCCAAGCACCAAAAACTTTCCAAAATGCTCTTACAAACACGATGAAGTATTTTGGGATACATATATCCCAAAAAACATGAGCAAAGGAATATTGAACTGATGTGGAATGCTTTAGGGACAAGAATTTCCGTTTCAGGAGCCCCTAACTTGTTTTTTTTTTTTTTTTTCCCCAGAGCCTGACCCCATGGCTGCACCAAGCCATGGGCTGTCCCTGAGGTGTCACCTTGCTTTTGGCACTGATGCTCCTGCTGCACCCTCCCACCTTTCTCTGGTGCTGCCTCTGATCCTGGTGTGGCCACTGAGCTCAAATATTCCTGGTTACAACCATTTTTATTCAGCCTTGTTTTTCCTGCCAAGCTGCTCCAGATCATCCTCAGGCTGATGCTAGGAGGGAGAACAAAACTCCTTTTGAGCAGCAGTGCCTTAGATCCAGGGAAGCAGGCAGTGACCTCCCGAATTTAGGTGCTTAAATTACATAACCATGGTGGGTAAAACCAAGCAAAGTCACCACCTGGAAGACAAAATCACTCTGGGGACACCTCACTGAACACAGAACCTGCTGCAAGGGGCAGAAAGCTCCGGAATGAACGGGCACAGCCAGGAACTCCAGAGAGAAGGAGCATTTTTAGTCTGCACCTTGCAATAACAAACTCGCAGCGTTCTGTGTGCAGTGCTAATGATGTTCCTGGCCAGGGAGGGAATCACAGATTTCAGACAGATTTCAGCTCGAGCAGAGTGGCCTTGGATTCCTTGGAGCTTCACACCATGGGATCCCAATTGCTCCCAGTTTTGTGGGGTTTTTGAATGAGAATTGATAGGATGGATCTGTGATTCTGTATCTGATGAACTGTGCTGCAACTCACCTGAATCAAAGCATTGATGCCCCACGGTGCCAGGTTGGCTTTGTGCACAGGATTTTCCTGGGAGCAGCAGCTTTGTCACAGCAGTGTCCCAGGGAAGGGACAGCCTCCTCCATGGTGCTGAGTGGGAGAAGGCACTGCAGCCAGGGATCCCCGGAAACACACCTGTGTTAGAGAGAACCTGGAGAGAAAACTAATTAGCTCAAACCAAAAGAGAGATTATCACTGAATTAGTATTTATGCGGCACAGGCAATCAAGGGACAGGAAACAGGACGGAATGGGAATAAAGTCCTTGAAAACGTAGTTGCTCCTATTATATTTGTCAGAGTTGTAGTGAAGGACTATAGGAACAGTGAGGATGAGGCAACCTGGAATAAGCCAAGGCAGCTGCTCTGAGGGTTTCATTAAAAACACGACATCTGTATTTTCTGTCAGACAAGCACAAAAGAATTCGGGGCAAAAAAAATCCCCAATTAGCTGGGTTAGACCCCTCCCAGGTGAGGAACTTTGTCAGTGTGGGGGTGCCGTGCTAACAGCCCTCTGAAGCAAGAAACTTGTGGGGATATCTGTGGCCATTTCTCACCTCATTGGGGATCCCATACATAAAGGCGTTTTCTTGGTTAATTAATATTTTGATACAAAATAAATCACCTAAACATTGTTTTCTTGTTCTGAGGGCTAAGTTGCTCCCTCATATAAATTCCACACTGTGTTTGGGCACAGGCTCAGATGTTATCAGTGTGTCACTAAGTGGCCCCCAATTCTCACCTGCTTTTAACTTCATTGCAAATGACCACAATATCACATTCTAATAATGTACTTATGATATTAATCTAAGCATTAGCAGGACAGCAGGAGCACAGTTTGTTTCAATACTCAGAATTCTTTGACATCAAAGGCTCAAACTTTGGGAAGGTCTACCAGGTTCAATAAAAGGCCAAATCTTCCGGGGTGCACAGGGATCTTATTCATCATCTGCACTACTCCTTATTCCACAAAACCACAGGTAAAGTGGTTAGTGTTTAGAAATTTAGCTACAGCAGTCTGCCTAAAACACTTCAATTATGCAGTTCCCAAGCTACCTTTGTGTTTAGTGAATGACAGCACTGCTGAAGGTTTAATGAGCTGTGAATGACTATACAAAACTTAGAGGATCACAAAACCTGCTTCTGGTAATTTACATGAGCAGTTACATCTAAGTGCCAGAATCTATGTCATGATCCATTGTTAATACACTCTCTGTGTTCCTCCTTAAGACCGGTTGGAATACAATTATTTCCAAGTCTCCAAGCTAAACCTGTCCGTTCTGGTTTTCCTTTGTCTGAACCACTCATTGATACACAAAAAGCCTGCCTAGGAACATCAGCTCCCTAGAGCTTTTAGCAGTTAAAATATTTGATACCTTCATACTTTCCACCTCACACGAGGGTTTTTTTTTTTTTATTAAGAGAAAGTGCTCTACATTTCTGTTGAAATCTGTCACGTTGTGCTGGTGGGTTTGCAGACTGCCAGAATTCCCTGCTGGAATAGCTGTGGGCTCCTGGCACTGCTCACAAATCCCGACTGAGGCTCCTCAGGAGTGAGCTGGTGCATTACCTGTCCTTGCACACACATTTCATCCCCTGCTGTCCCCAGTGCCCAGAGTACCACAGCTCTGGCTCTGTGCACATTTGGCCAGTCTGAGGTGTTGTTTCTGCTATTCCTGCAAAGTGCCCAGATCAGATCACTGCTTACCTTGGGGTGTCCCCAAAAACCCCATCTCAGAGGGACATAGATTAGCACAGTAATCCTTTAAGCCATCAGATAGCGTTATCTTATTATTTGTAGCTATTCCCTAACAAAGAATTCTCCATCTCCTATTCTCATCTGCACTTCTATCTCTAACATATAAATAGTGGCCACATAATTTAAGAAATCCCGATTATTAAGAAACCCTGCCTTTGAGTGTCTCAGTGAATTACTTGACATCATTTATTCATTAATTACATAGAGAACCAAAAGCTACATCCCACATTAACAAGGGAAAGCTGTAGGAAACAAAGAAACCAGAAGCAGAACTGATGAATGCTCACTGTGTCTTTCCTGTTAGGACACCTTCAATTCACAGCATAATATTTGGTTTAAATGTACAGAAAAATGTATCAGGAAAAATAATTCACTTTTAGCCCTTAATATATACATACATGGGTACAATTACTATCAAAGGATCTATTTCTGCAGTCTACAGAAAGCTCAAAACCAAGTTAAGGAATGATTCAACTGCAGATTCAATTGCATGGCTAATGCTGCAATGCTGACGTGGAAAATAAAATCAGAAATGCTGGAAAATGAAGTATTGTTCCTTATTGCCAGTTTGCAGAAGATTTAGGAAAAAAATCTGTTAAAAAATCCAACCACTTTTTTTTTTTATAATTCTGCTTATAGAATTTAAAATCAGTTTTAGAAATATAAAACAATTGTCTAAAGATTTCATGCAAAGAACCTTGTCCTTGATGTTACAAAGTCAGATTCAGAAACACACATTTTATATCACTACTATATTACTACAATATTACTCCGAGCCCTCCAACACACCTGCTGAACATCTCCTTCAGAAATAACTCAACATGATCAAAAGCCCCAGAAAACCAGGAGCACAAACCAGAAATTTCATGGTGCAACAGAAAAATGAGACACACACAGGAGGAGGAACTGGCTGATGTGGACATGGAAAAGTGAATGTGGGGCTGCTATTCAATTTCCAAAGATGAATCCACAGTAAAGGCAAACATTTTTCTTCTTATATGTGTGTTCTGCACATCAATCACTTCACATGGGACAGAGGCAAAAAAACTGGAGAAAATCAAGTCCACAAATAATTCACCTTTTCAATGCCTCAGTTCTGACCTCAATGACCCAGTCTGGCCAAATCACTGCCTTTCTCCGTGTACCTTAAACATAAATACAGAATAATTGACTGCAAGTATTCAGTGTCAAGTGTCCAGCTGTGTCTGTCCATGAGCTGTCACACAATCCCGTGTCCTACACTGGGATTAAAGCAAACTTTAATTGTGCTGTGTGGGGAGTCTGGTTCAGAGTCAAAGCCACGTGTTCCCTGGCATGTTCTGTGAATTGATCATGCAGATCTGTGGGCAAAACCCAATTAAAATAATACCAGCACTCAGCAGTTACAGCAGTGGGCTGGTGACCTTCCATGGTGTTAGCAAGTACATTATGTTTTGCCAGTTCCCAAAGAAATATTCCATTATCTAAATATTAGAAAATTATTGTCATCCTGATTTAAACAGTGTTAGTTAGAGCTCCCTTTCTTCTTTAATTTTCTGGCTTTTCACGAGGAAAAACAAATATGTCAACTTCAACAATCATTAAGGTTTGGTTTTTTTCCATGTAAAGAGCAGGAAAATTAAGATACTTGGGAAACAAAATTCTTAGTTTTATGTTTATTCCCATTCGGGGAGGACATTTTTATTCTGGAATTTCGGTAATTTGGGTGATGAGTTTCCATAGGGAAAGTCATGAATACCACTCCAAAATTGCCTAACCAGTATAACCAGCAGCAAAGGGAAGTTTCTTCCCCCCTGAGCCTCAACATCATCCATCCCCTCTTGTCTGGATCTGTAATTCCCACCTGGAGCTCGGTGCCTGAAGGTGCACTGGTCACACAATCACCCTTTCAAAGCAACGTCTCCTTTATCTCACCCTTGCATCCTCCTTTATTTAACAGAACTATTGTTCTTTGTTCCATTCAGAAGCATCATCTGAATGTTTACCAAGCACGGGGAGAGCTGATAAATAGGCAGATCAATTAATCTGAAAAGGTCGTAAATCGCTGTTTCGTTTCCCTTGAAAAATTACAATTGATGCAAATTTATTTGAAGACAGAATTCGGCAACAGGCTTCCATAATTAACAATCCAATGTAACAATCCTTCCAATTCCCAAAGGTCCAAAAGATCAATTCTATAGTATTTTTCTCACTCGAGCATTATTTATTCATGCATTCATCTTAAATTGTTGATTTTTTTTTTCCTGCAATATGATGATTTGTCAAAGGCAAAGCATTTTCCAGTGCTTTTTTTTCAACGCCAGCAAGGTGTTAAAAACCCAAGAGAATATATTTGAAGCCAATCACTAACCGAGAGCCACAAAACTGCCTGAAATGCTGTGGAACTCTATTCCAGGAATATAATCAGAATTGCCTCTCCTCTATCTCAGCTTTGTGTCCTGATCTGGTGCCTACATTGCTTCATTTCCCTCCTCTCTCACCCCTAAAAAAAAAAAATTCCAAGCACCCCCTAACACAAGCTTGTGCTTCAATAAAGAAAGCTATTTCAGGAATATTTAAATTGCCTGAGCTGATCACGTTGAGGAGATGGAGTTGACTCTCAGTTTCCCAAGGAATAGAGATATCTTGTGAATGCTCCACTTCAGCTGTAGCCAGAAGGAATTACAGCATAATAACTGCAGTTGTGAGACCTTTCAGAGTTCATCAATAAATCTCCCTTTGATACTATGTGAAGATATGGGGAAGTTTAATCAATAATTAATGTTAATCACATTCAGTCTTAATCAATGCCAGAGCTACTACTCTTCACAAAGCCCAGAGACAGTTCTGTGAGGTAAAAAAAAATCAAATTTAATTAAAGCTGTGCATGCAGAAGCGTTTGTAATGCCATCATAATTAGTTTGTTTAATACTGCAGTTTCCAAACTCCTCTGTCCATTTTGCAGAGCACTTGAATATTGAATCCATTATTTGGATTTTTTTTTGGATTTTGGATTTTTTCTTACTGCTGTAAGAACCAGTGGGGCTGGTCATGTGCAGCTCCCACATGTGAGACTGCAGAGGGGCAGAGCTCCTCTCATCCTTCCATACCCAGAAATAAATAGATGGAAAACCTTCCTGCACATCAAAACTGCCAATGGAAGATGCACCAGAGCCACTCACCTGTGTCATGCCAAAAGCTTTTACAGGTAAGTTGTGGCTTTCTGGGCCTCCAGGATCATGTGGAGCAGAGCAATTTCACTCAGTGCTAGTTCTCAGGGGGAAAAAAAAAAAAAAAAAAAAAAAAGTTTCTTCTATAATTTGGGATAAAAAAGGGAAGCGGTGCCCATCACTGCACCCCAATCTCCTGAGAGGTGTGTTGAGGATGTGATTTTCTATTTCCCTTCTCTCTGGAAAGGGGAGGTCACAACCTACAAGCCAAATATTTAACAACCCCCCCCCTCCCAAAGAGTGCATTGAGTGCCAGAGCACCTGAGCCAGGAAAGGGGGACAAACATTTCCTGAACCCTGCTCTTGGTAGACGGGGAGGTGTCTATTTTCACACACCATAAATTCGGTAAATGCTAACCCCTTCACACCATTATGCTGCCAATAATGGTACATGTCACACATCAGGCAAAGAAAAGAAAAAACCCTGTTTGTCCTGCCGTTATTTCTCATTCACACTGGCAAATGTCCCCAGAGAACTGCTCCATAACATGGTTTTACTGAGAAACAAGACAGCAATGGGCTCTGATTTTTACTTGATTAAGATCTTAATTTTATTTTTTACAACTATTTTTTTTCCTTTATAAAAATAGAAATTCTGCCCTGCATTCAGTCTCAGCCTACCTAAGTGTTAATGTAGGAATTACCATTGCAACTCATCCCAATATTTTGAGTTTCACCCATTTGCAGAGCTGCCTCAAGCTCCCAGGTAGAGAAACAAGTTCCAAGAGATTTGTGAGCTCAAGACCTTAAGAACTCAGCCATTCTCCAGCAGCCAAGTTTGATTGAAACCCAACAGTAAAAAATCCTTTGGCATGAAAATAAACAATCAAAAGACAAAAGCACAAAATGGAAATTTCATGAGCAAGTGTGCCACCACCACAATAAGGAATACCATAGATTACCTGCCTGAATGGCTGTTATTGCTCTTTTTATTTATTTTTTTTTTTCTAAATTAAGCAGAGAGAGAAATTTGCTCTCTCTGTATATTTCTGCCTTAAGCATTCCTGATTGCTGCAAGATTTAGTCCTGTTAAAGAGCAGTCTTGCATCATTATATATTTCATTGACCATTTACTGTAATGCTGAATGCCCGATCAATTGGCAGTTAAACTGCTCGTTAAGAAAAAAGTACAAGTTTCTCTAAACTCAGCTACTCCATTTTTCTCCCAATCATTTCCTTGGTCTATTAATGGGCAGGTTTTGTGCTGCTGTTCAATAGTTCAAAGTTAGATTTACCTTATTCTGTGTAGTGTAAAGCATTTAGGCAGTTTTAAAGTGAAAGGACTTTTTGAGAAGCTTCTCTAAAGCCAAAATGACAGTAATAGCATGGATCTTAAATGCTAGATTTTCATGTTAAAGCATCAATTCAATAATCTGTGATCTGTGAAAAAGCAGTTATTTCCCTATGATTTTATTTGTTACAATGAATCCCTGCAATTCTCAGGGACAAATTATGCAGGCTATAAAATTTAAATTTAAAAATTTGACACTAATGGAAACGCTGATACACAGACAGAAATCTACTTAGTCAGCAGCCACAAATCAGGACCAACACTTTCTTTCAATAACCTTTGCAACTTGTCTTGCAAGTTGAAAGGATTTATTAATGAAAATTAATTAATAAAAAGCAATTGCTCCCAGAGGGGCAGCCCCTCCGTTTTTCACCCCCTTAATCCAGCCTGGCAAGGTGGGGTCTGTGCACAAGAACCTGTCTGGGTCACTTCAGATCATCCCAAGTTATCCACAATCATATGAACATCTTCTATTTTATCTTCTTTACAAGATTGAGACACTATATGTAGATATGTGTTTGTGTAATTAAGTCACACGAGCTATTAATGCCTCATGAAACACAGGTTAGTGCTCATCTGCATAAAACCCATAAAACTCGTGGTTAGATCGAGCACTGCCTCATTTATTACATCACCACATATTCCCTTTTCCCAGATCCATGAGTCTGCAGCACTTTGGCTCCAAGCTGGAGGACCAGATGCCAAAAAAATAAAAGGCACCTGTTTTCTGAAGCTCAGGAGCAATTCATCCACCTTCCAACACTGCAGCCAGTCAAAACTTGCTAAAGGCACTGTTAAAAGTTGTGGCCTCCATTCAGAAACCACTGAAAGAGCAGAATTTTCATCTCAAACACCTGCACATGGAAAGGCACCATTAAAAATCCCCACGTGCCACCAAACCCCTGACAAGCTGATCTCCACGGGGGATGGAAGCAGTGGGGGACCAGCGAGGAAGGATGGATGAAAAGCAGGAAAAACACGGAGAGGACACGAGAAGGACGCTGAAGAGTCCAGAGGAGCAGGCAGAGCAGGAAAAAAAATGAATTTTTGGGCAACAGCCTGGCCAGGAGCAGCCTGGAATAGCCAGAGGCACCGTCCTGATCCAGGTCTTGCTGCCTGCAGGG
The DNA here is from genome assembly GCA_037013685.1 of Acridotheres tristis. Lineage (NCBI taxonomy): Eukaryota > Metazoa > Chordata > Aves > Passeriformes > Sturnidae > Acridotheres > Acridotheres tristis. Next base: position 18,500,447 of record CM072889.1, read on the forward strand.
ATTCACAGGAATTCATCCCCCACTTCTCCTCCAGAGAGAAACTCGGCAGAAAACTGAAAATTAGTGAACCAGTTGGGCTAAAAAGAAGAAAAAAAAAATTAGATAGTGCATCTCAACAGCTTTACACTGACTAGCAGTGTTTGCCAAACAGCATTTTAGAAATGGGAGAGCACTTTTACTGACATTTTTTCACTCAAATTTCAGTGCACACGATAGAACTGCAGCCTTCTGTATTTCGAGACAGTTTAGTTCCTTACAGTGATGTAAAATGCCTCTGGTGTGGGGCTTTCAGTCAGATTAGGGGTGTGATTCTCCTCAGCTGCTTTCTTCAATCGGCAGCCCTTTCTAGATGGTTGCTTTTTCATTTTTTAAGCATATTTGCAAATTCTGGCAGCCTCAATCTCATCAGGTAGAAGAAAAATAGAAATGGGACAGGTTTAGAGCTAAAAGGCCAAACAGTCTCTGTGACATTTGGGAAGGAGATTTTATATTTTGGAAGAAGGAAACCACTCTCATAATCAAGCACAAAATTCAGAAGTTGTTATTTGGCAGCATTTGGAAGTTTTTTTAATTTAATATTATTTGTAGTTTTGCAGAGAATGCAACCACAACATGCACAGGAAAGAGCAGTTTAGCACAAAAAAATCCAATTTTTCACATGTTTGTCACCAATATGGATAAAGTCTGTAGAGAGAAGGAATATTTGCTTGCAGTTTTGGTTTGAAATTCTGCCACCTGTGGAAAAGCTGTAATTTAGAACAGACCATGTACATAAAATTTCAGTTTATTTCAGCTTCTGAGAATTTTGTAACAGTAAAGGGAAAGGGGTTTTTTATAGTTTTAAAAGGTGAGTTATCGGATTTGCAGTTTTGTATATTAAACATAATTTCAATCCTATTAGCATTTTATTTTACTTGACTGAGTGACAAAATTTCATCAGATATCTTTAGGAACACTACTGATGACCTGTTTAAGTTTATTTTAGTATATGTTGCTATTTAGTGGTAATGATGAAGCCAAAATAAGAATGTTTATAAAAGTAAGGCAGGATTTGATAAGGAAACCCAGCAGTTCTGTTATAACCACGTACAAAAATAAAGTCTGTGAATGAAAATCTGAATTAAATGAAAACATCTAATCTCCCAGGATCTAAAAAAGCAACATTTATGTTTGAATCAGAGACTAAAATAGGGATAAAAATTAGAGAAAATAGGGAGCCACGTGTCCTGGTAAGTGTGGTGAAAGGAAGTCACTGGACTTTCAGCTCATGAGCAGGTTTTATACAACCTGCCAAAGCAGCCAGGACTGCAAAGGAAAAAAAAAAAAAATTAAATAATAAATAAATAAATAAATAATCTGTAAATCTCCCCAATAAACAGCCCCAGCCTTCTGATACACAAGGCTTTCAGTGAATCCCTCTCCTGCTTTGCTCTTGTGAGCTGCATTACTTCAGCTGGTGCTTATGATGAGGAGATGCTCAGCCCCAGACCTTCCCACATTCTCCTTTGTGGGCAGGACAATCAAAGCTAAACATGCAAATAGCAGAGGAAAGCAGTGGCCATCTGGAAAGACATTTGATATTTTTATATCTCCAAGCAGCTCTTCACAATAGGAGCATGAGCAGATTTTTGCCTGTTACAGATTTTTTTGCTCTTACCTCATTTTGAAAAAAAAAAAAAGAATTTAAAAAAAAGCTTTGTTTTACACAGAAAACTCCAGTTTGCCTCCCCCTGATTCAGTTTTCTGCATGATTCCCAAACACAGGGACTGAAATAGCACTCCATGACTTAGTAATAAAGAAAAAACAACCACCATAATCTTTCCTGAGATCTGAAAACACAAACGCATAGTTACTCTAATAAAGGCAGCACCAGGCACAGGCAGCACTGAGTAATTCTGCACCAAAACTTTCTAAAAAAACCCAACAACGTTTCTAAAAAGCCACACAGCTTTCCAGATTCAACTCTATTTTAAAATGAGAACAAAATACGTACTTAGGTGTCACCTTTCTCTCTCTCTAACTAGGCATATATTAATAAGCCTTTATTTCTAGAGCATATAAAGTTATAACATAAAACAAATAAATGCCAAGAGGTGGATTTTGCTTAAATGGGAGGCCTGAAAGCTACTGCTGCCTCTTTAACTTTTAAGTACAACTCTTGCTCACAATAAAATAGTCAACTAGCTCCCCACTGAACTATAAAGAACAGATTTAGTGGGTACATTATTAGCACTCCACTCTGCTCCTAGACCTTTGCAGCAGAAAGCCAAGTTAAATGCTGGCCTAAGCAAGATCAATTTGGTTGCAGTCAGCAGAGATGCACCAGCCTACCTGTGATCACAAAAACATTTGCAAAGGAAAAGAAACGGTACCTGGAAGTTTTGTTTCCTTTACAAACACATGGCTTTTGAATTCAGTCCAAAAGTGATGATTTTCTCACCTAATTGAAAACATTGGCTTTTAGGGGCTCTGTGTATTAACACAGAGAGGGAACTCTGACAGCATTTGTAGCAGGAGGAATTAAAACACACAATTCTGTTCCAGCCATTCCCACATTGCTTCATCATTTGTGACACAGGAGGAACAGAGATATTTGACAGGGATACTAAACAGGCCTAAAAAATGACATTTTTAAGGGAGAATCAGCTGTGAGGGATTCCACAAAGCAAGAACTGCAAGGATCCCCTTGAATGCAGGGAGACAAATGAAGGTCAGTGAGCCCAGGGATAAACTGGAGGGAAATGAAAGTTCCTGGGGCTGTGCTGTTCTGGAGCAGCATTCCAGCATTCTGAAGCAGCAGAGTCAACATACAGATCCTAAGTGCTTTTGAGATGCAGCTTGATCAATTTATTTTACAATCCCTCTCCTATGCCTGACTGCACCAGTGGGAAACTGGATTCAGTCATGCAGGGTGTTCCTTCCATTACTCTCCCTGGCTAAGAGATATAAATAATATCTTAAATACTTGTATTGTTTAATATTAAAAAATCAGTGGAGTGAATTTTGTAGTTAGCTGGAGCTCTGGTGCTGGTGCAGAAGGAAGGAGGCTTTGCCAAGGTAAGGATGTAATTTGCAGTGACTGCAATTTGAGTGCACCTGGATGGAGATGCCCAAGGAACTCAGTGATGAAGTGACAAGATCATCACAAAATGCACAGGAAGTGAATAGCTGCTCCCAGCTGTGCACATACTCTTTAAACAATAATGTTCTGGCACCATCCTGCAGAGATTAACATCAACACATAAATATGGAAAGGCACTTTGTACAATGGAATGGAACTTTTTCCTCAATGCAGATAAAAGAGTTCAGCAAAACCATTAAAACCATTCCAGTCTGGGATCTCTCCATGCCTCTCCAAGCAGATTTGTGTTCAGACCCCTCAATGCAATATCTGAACCCTGATCTGAGGCTGTTCATGTTGTGATTATCAAATTAAGGGCTCAGGTTTGTCTCTGCAGGCATTCAGCTGGATAAATATCCCACCCCCAGCTCACAGTTCAGAGTGGTGGATGCAAAGCCTGGGAAAGGAAATAAAGCTGCACCTTAAATTGAATTTTCTATAAACACAGAGTTGTATTTTTACTCACACCTATTTGACCTCACTTTTCAATAAAAGAATGGAGTTGAGTACTCTTGTGTTTGAAAATGGCTCTCAAGGACTAAATTTGCACAAAATGATGCCTTTTGTTCATGTTTGAAATCTTTTGTCCACTGAAATGCTGAAATCTTCCACGTTTGTTATCAAAGCCCAGGGTGGGCCCTTCCATTTATGGTGAATTGGAATAACCATAAAGGGTGCTTAAGTATGAAAGAGAAAAATGCAGAAAACTGGTGCTTAATTTTGGTTAGAAAATTAAGAATAGAAAGATGTCTGTGATAATCATTGTTACTTTATTACCAAAAATAAAAAGTTCCCAAATTTTATTTTCTTCTGCCATTTTTTTTTGGTTGGTCAGTTAATTTTCTGCATTTTTGTTCCTGGTTTTGTTTGTTGCTATGGTTTTTAACTGTTTGTTTTAAATATATTTTCTATTTTAAACAAAAGTGATAGAAATCACTATATTTGAGTGTGCTGGTAGTAACTGGAAAGCCAACTGTGAGCTATGGAGAGATACTAAGAGTTGATTTTATCATAAGATACAAATTCTGATACTATAAATCCAATGATATAGATATTCTGATGTTTCTAATAAGTTTTGACTTGTGCAGCACTTTAAGTCATAGCTTGTTACTTTTAGATAATATATTTTTAAATCTTTTAAATTAACCAAAAAAAAGAGAAAGATAAGGTCTTCCCTGCTGTAATTTAATAGAGACCTCTCCTGAAATGCCATATCTTTAGGCTGGATTATTCCAGCATGTAGCTTGGACCTTAACAAATACATTTTTAATTAATCACACTTTTGTTTTGCTTTGTTTTGTTTTTTTTCCTCTTGTGAACTTCAACAGTTTGTCTAAAACACTGTAATCCAGAAACACTTCCATGTCATATCATAAAGCCAAAAACCTCACTAACCACTTATTTGCTGACAGAACACACTGTCCTCATTTGCAGAATGTGAAGAATTTAGAATTTGAAAGGAAATAAAGTGCCCTTAACAAGGTGTAAAGCACAATTTCCGAAAAAAAAGCTTCATCACCTCGCTGAATTCATACAGTAGCCTTCTTTCCTCTATAACCAGTCTAATTAAATACAGCTGGAGATAGCACAAAAGAACTCCATTAATTAATTGGCAACCTGCTGACACTAATTAAGCTATGAAAATCCAACTCCCTCACACCAGATTTTGAACATTAGTCAGTCCCATTTGTTGGGAAGTTTGCCTCACGTCTCTAACGCAAGCAGAAAGGAGGAAATGAACTTTGTGGTTAACACGTGTGGGAACAAAGTGACCTATTATTGGAGAAATGAGATATTAAACCTTGCACTGACACTGAGAGAAATTCCCTCACAAGAGGGTTTCAGTCCATCCCAACTGCAGCCTGTACAGCAAAGTGCCCCAAATCACCAATGGCACAGGGCAGGGTGATTAATTTATTTAATTTATTTCATCCTCTGTAAGGTGCCTCAAATCTTCACTTCAGCCACCCACTAGTCAAGATTTCCTGCAGTAACTGGGAGAAAACATCCAAAATCCTTTACCCTAAAGATATTTAAAGATTTAGATATCCTAAATCTCATGTAAAGCATCCAACGAGATCTCACTTGAGACGTTAGCAGTTAATTACACAGTAACAAGGAAGATTTTATTATTTTTATTATTATTATTTAATGTCTCAAGGCCTACTGGCAATGAGTGGCTCTGCTATTATGTGAGTGGACACTAATGAACACCATCTGGTCTCCTTCCCTTTCCAAAATCCCAGTCCCATCTCGTGAGGAAGGTTTCAATGCCACATTGGGAATGTGCTAACTCTGATCAGTACCCACAGAATGAAATTATTGTCGACTTTTCTTTAAATCCTAACCACTGTAATGCTTCAGGGACCATAAGACTCAAGAAGCAACTAATTTTTTTTAAAAAATAAGTTATTGTAGCAAAGCAGCATATAACTTTCCTGCTTTTTCTTCTTTTTAGTTTTCTCTTTCACATGAGACTTAACAATTAAATCAGTTAGCCTTCAGATAATACAGTGCAGCACAGTTTGCCTACCTCACCATATTTTCAGAAATCTAATTAATTGGAAGGTGTTAATTAATCTTGAATCTACAAGAAAATAGATTTCTGCAACAATTTCATAAGAATTGATTTATATAAAGGGTCTGTAACCTGATATACTTTCAGTTCTGAAATTCTGTTAGCACCTGGCAAATCAGCCAGGAATGTGGCAAACTTATGGCAACAAATGGCTCATTCATCATCAAATGCAAAAATCTTATTTTTTTTTTTTTTTAAAAGTCTGCATATATACCAGTTCACATCCTCCCCTGTAAATACACAGTATGAGTTTTGTATTAAGGCTGTAGCTCAGTGTAAAGTCAAATAAAATTCCACCTTTCCGTGCAGGTAAAGCTGACTCACCGTGAGTCTCAAGGGTGGCAAGGTCTGAAGAGCTGCATCTGACTCTGCCCTTAAATTCCTTAAATTCCTTCTTGCTGTGGCTGAGCAAATGGACAAAAAGTGATGCTGAAAAGTTTCTGGAAGTGTTGCCAACTAGGAATAACCAGTCACTGAAAAATAACAGAGGTGTCATTGCTTCAGTCACCATACTAAAAATCAGTGAGGTACAGACATGAACAGAACCACCAGAATCAGTCTCTGCCATGTGCTGATTGAAACGAGCAAAATATAACAAAAAATGTAGATAATAAAGAATATTTGTGCTTGCCATTTAGGGTGGAGAAGAACTCTGCTGAGCAGTGTACCATTCCTACTTCTAAACTTTATTATACTCTCATTTACTGCAGCCATAACTGTAATATTTTATCGTGAGATTGGAGTGCAATTGGCAATATGCTGGATAATGCATTTGATTCGTGGATGATCTAAAGTAGAACGCTGGCTTGAAGCCCAAATTCTCACAGGGAACCTTCCATCCCTCAGCCTACCTCGTGTTACCCAACTTTGGGAACATCTTCAGAACGCAGCAAAGTCCAAGTGGCAGAAAAGGCAACACGGGGCAAGAGAACACTGAAATTCCCACGTGCACCAGAACGTGCTTGGAGGCCTGGCTTGGGCACAAAGCAAGGGCAGGCAGGATCAGATGGGAGAAGAAAATTTTAGAGACTGGTCTGCACATTTGGACATTTAATTATTTTTCAAGGGAGATTCGCACATTGATTCCAGAACTAAGACGAACATTTACTTATATAATGAGAGTAAAAAATTGGGTGATTAAAGGTGATCGGCTTTCATGCAAGAGGGTTTTTTTTCCCCAAATTTGCTCTTAGCCATGACAGGGCTACTGTCAAGTGAGGGCTGGGAAGAAGAAGAGTTTAATGCAGTGCAGGAAAAAGTCTCATTGTGAGAACAGTTCTCATAATAACACCCAGAGTCATCTTCTGGGTGACTGGCAGTTTCTAATTTTTCCACTTTTCATAAAACTACCGAAAAAAAAAAAGTAGGGAAAGGAAGAGAGGCAGAAATGAAAGCAGTATCTTATTAAAATAACACTTTTTTTACTCTACTGTAATTGAAAATACTTGGATATTGCAAAGAATAAATACTAATAGTCAAAAGTAGCAAGCTCTTCTATTGGGGACTGAATCCTTCAGTTTTCCTGAAGACAACAACGTGGAAACTGAGACTATGGAGGTTATATTGATAATGGGAAGTAAAAAAGTTCAAGCCATGCCTGGGGCATGAAATGGAGAGCAAAAGTTGAAGGAAAAAATCATGAAAGATGCATGACTATCAGATCCCCGTGTATTACTGTTAAGTGCATTCATTAAATGATCATAAAGAATATATGGCATAAAAATGAAAGAGAAGATCACAGTCCCTAATAGAACCCGATAATTTCAGAGTGGGAAAAGCAGCAGACCATGACAACAATTTAAACTAAGAACACTAAATCTTACATTCCAGCTTTCACTGCAAGCAAAGGGAAAAAAAGAAACACATAGTAAATGATAGAAGTGACAAAAGAAAATACGACATCGAACTTTTAAGGCTACACTGGCACAGCAGAAATGAAATTTGTTTTGAAATCATTACAAAATTATCTGATAATTAACCACTCATTTCTCATTTCATGTACACATGCTGCAAATCTCCTGAAAACACATGTCCAGCTAAATGAGTTGTTGTGATTGTGACCAGGACATTTGGTGTTTGAAGCCCTTTATGTTCCATGGTGGTTTATATCATCTGTATTATCTCACATAACAGGTTCTAACAGATCCTTTGGCCAGGGTTTTGACACCTCTGCATGGGGCTGTGTTTAACACCTCATCACTTGGTATACATATGCTAATTGTTGCTGTTTAGCACCTGTTTTCTCCTTTCCTGCTGTTCAGGCACAACACTCAGCTACCACAACTCTGCCTTTGCAGCGTTTGCAGAGCATTTCACCATTCTGCACAGTAAATCACATCTTTTGAAAATGCAGCAGGGAAAGCTCTGTCCCCGTTTGGAGTGGTAAAATGCTCGAAGTAACCGCTTGTCATTAACCCCACTAGTTTTATAATTATGTTTTAAAAAGAGCAAATCAGGTATGGAGAGTGGGAAGGGACTGACTTTTGATGCAGGAGTCTCTCCTCACCAGTTCTGGAACTTCTTTGTGGCCATTGTCACCAATTTCCACACCATTAACACGCTGGGGGTGCTCTGCCCACCCCACCACACCTGTTACCTGAGCACAATTCCTTGTAAAATAATTCTCAGATTAAACACAACCCCCTGGCTTCCATGAGTTTGCAATCAAGGACTTCAGTCGTTAGCATTCCGGAATGGAAATTGGTGACGAAGCCGACAGGGATTGCTAAAATGGAAGCTCCCACATCTCCCTCTTGATTTCTTGAGGTCTCAAAACTCACCCTCTTTCATAATTTCGCTGGTGTGGTGAGTTTTCTTCTTGGGAAGTAAATGAAGGATGTGAGCAAATGAAGAGAACACGTTAGAATTTATTACAAGAATCTATGCGGGGCTTTTGATCAGATAATTTTAAGGATAGATTAGAACATAACCACGGAACTTCAGGGTAAAAGAACTGAGTTCTTGAACCTCAAAACACGAGTGGAATGGCTGCCAAGTGCGAGTGAAAAGGAAATAAGGGAACAGAGAATGAATGCTAGGCTGAACAATTACAACCATCATCCAAGAATATACTAAATGAATTTAATATGAGCAATCCTCACAAAGGTTTCCATGCTAACACACCTGAACACCAGCACTGAAATATTTGTCCAGACTAAAGGAACACACCGGCCTTTTGTGACAGAAATGCACATAATGCCCATCCCTCATTTCAAACACGGATATATCCTCACTTTCAACTGGTTAGTATCAGCTGTGGAAGTAGAATCTCACATATTGCAAAGTCTTGCACTCACAGAATCACACCCTGTGCTCTTGAGAGATGTTCCCATTGTTATAGTCACTAATTAGGACAATAGCACGGCTGCTTCCCATAGCAGGATATTTTAAAGCTCAGAGCAGAAGGAGAACAACATCAGTGCTTCAGGCTCTGCTGCTTGAGCCTTCAAGATAACCTGCAGCATAATTTGGCTTCGTGTTGTAAGCAGGTCTAGAGCCAAATTCAGCACTCCCTGCTGAGCTAGTCTAGATATCACATGTAGCTGTGGCATAGAAATGTACAAAAGAACAGAAATTTGACCAATTTAATTTGAAGAACAGAAAACATTGCATAAAGCTTTCCAGCTCCTTGACGTTGAGAATAATGGAGCCTGACAGTTCTAGGGTTAAGTAGCCCCTCATTCAGCACAGCATCGTTTATCTGCCAACAGTATGTGTCTCTTGTTGTTACTTCAAAGAAAAAATTCAATAAAAATTTAAATAAAAACAGATCTGTCAGTATAAAGCTTTAATATTTTACACCAAACTCAATCTCTTTCCTTTGTAAAGTGCTTTCATACTTCCTGAACTCGTCCTGCAGTACACAATTCTCAGTTTTTTTAAAAGAAAGAAACCGTGAATCACCTTTAAACATCTACACTTTCCTGAAACATTAACATTTATTTTTAATAGGCATCACTCTGAAAAGCCTTCACTAAGTACTGTAGAATGCTAAAGAATTCTGTAGATTGAGAGAACTAAGAATATATATGTTAAGTCCTTGAGCATCATTGCATACAAGCAGGTTACTTGGTTAAGAATTCATGATTCAGAATATAACAGTAATTATTTAATGCAATTAATTCCAAATGCTCTCTCACAGAGTACATTTGTTGTTACTGACTGCAGACTGTGCTATAAATAAACTTTGAAATAAGTGAAACAAAGGATTCAGGTATTCAAAGCCGTGTCCTCTCTATGTATTTCTGCCCAATTTTTCCTTTGCCTCCCACATATTTTATGAAACTAACAATTAAATGCTGCACAATCACTGCTTATGTCAGACTTTTTGTTTTAAAGTTGCTAGATTTGAGAAATCAGAGACATTTTATGAGAGATAATTAATGTCTCTCTTCTGTAAGTACACTTGGCAAGGTATAATCTCTCCATTTTAAGCTTTCTCCCACATATATTTTAATAATAAAATCATTACTCTATTTAGAAACCTCTCATATTATTTAGCAACTCAGCTCTGGACTGTAACTACTTTGAGAAGAAAAAACGTGACTTACTGGCCCCATGTAGCAGATTCTGATTCTAACAGCCTCAATAAAAACATTTTTTAAACTTTGATTGCACACCCTAAAAGCAAAATTAACAATCTGCCAAAGCCAATATGTTCAAATAAAGAAAAGTTGTAAAGTATGGCCATAATTTTATATATGCAAACAGGCTCAGTTCTACTTGATTTTCAAAGTTTCTCCCAGCATCTATTTTCTATCCAAGTCACAAGTTTATAACCATGCTACAAATTACAGCAATAAAATTTTGTGAAGAAGATTACAATAAAATTGTCATTTCATGTCAACTTTACTGGGCAAAATATATGCAGTAACATGATAACAGGAATAATCTATTACCTTATTTAAGTATCTTCATTATTTGAAATGATAGTTGCTCCACACCACTTGCCAAAATACGTTAAGTGGTTTTGAAAGTCATAAATCTCTGCCACTCTTTCCCTTATACAAGTGTTAACTATAAAGTTCCATCATAAATTATGAAACAAAAGGGTTTAAGCCAACCCAATAATACAAAATCTGGTCTTTCAATAATAAAATCTGCACAGCTGGGAGCTGCTCATTATTTATTCAGCTTCTACAAACCAACACCTCTATTTGTTTCCTTGTAACTTCACTGTTTTCCTTGCTTTTTCAAGGGAAAAAAAAACCAAAAAACCAATCTGTATTGTATCTTCTCAGTGCTGTGTGTTGCTTTATTCCCTGGGCTAATCTACCTCTGTCAGCTCATTCTGGCACCTTTATCAGCTCAGGTGAGCATCAACAGCAGCCCAATGAACACGTGGTCCTGTCACCATCACCACCAAAACCAGCCCATCTGAAATCTCCAAAGCACATAAATGGGATCTCAGATACCAGAATAACTGAGAGTTTTCATTTGTTAATTTGCATTTACTACTTTTCTGAAAGCTGGTGATATGTCCCTGCCTGAGAGGAAAAACAAAAACCAAAGTAAGCCACGGTGGAATAGAATCCCCACAAAGAGAGGAATCATGACAAGTGCTGGTCAAAGCCACTCCTGAATTTACTTCAGCAATACACCCACCCTGCATCCTGCACATCCAAATTACCACAAAACCCTTCCCTTGCATTCTGGAACGTGCCTGGGTTCAGCTGCAGGCACCTTGTCACTGCTCAGGCCAGCTTCTGAAAAGCAAAAGCAGAAAGGTGCAGTAGATGGAAAATAAATAAATATTTTAAAAATATTAAATATACCATAGTATTTGTAGCTGGTGGTACACGAGGTGGGACTTTGATAAAAGACTTCACTAGAACAGGGGTAAGGTGACACAAAAAAGGTAAAACATGTGGATTTAGGGAAGGGGTAAGGGACACTCTGTGTTTTTTCAGCAGGCTGCTGTCACACTCCCAGCCTGGCTCTCCCTGCAGTCCATCCCAGCCAGGAAGGCTCTGACACAACCAGCACCAACGAGGCTGTAAGATCTGTAAAATCTAATTCCAAGCCCTGGGCACGCTGGACAGCTCTGCTCACACCCACAACTCAAAGGACAGGAATAATGTCCTCAAAAAGCCAGCAGAGTTTCTGTAATGAAAGTGAAGAAAATGAAGTGGCACAAACCCAAGTTCAGCTGGAACACCAGACCCCATTCCCCATCGGTGTTTTCAGCAGTTTGGATGAATCCTGCATTTATTAGTGACACAACCTGCTCTGCTCCTATGAAAAGAATAATCCTGGCCTTCTGCTGGAGTTTGCAAAGAGGATAGAGCTGGGAGAGTGCAAAATAATGCAAAATAATCACCTGAACCAAAGAGCTGAGGAAAACGATGCCCAGAACTGAAAAGTGCAGGAAAAGCCAGCTGCACTCCAGATGTGGGAGGTGTGAGTTAAAGGAGACTCCTTGGCTTCACCTTGATTAGATAACTGTGAAAATAATGGAGAGGAGAGGAGAGGAGAGGAGAGGAGAGGAGAGGAGAGGAGAGGAGAGGAGAGGAGAGGAGAGGAGAGGAGAGGAGAGGAGAGGAGAGGAGAGGAGAGGAGAGGAGAGGAGAGGAGAGGAGAGGAGAGGAGAGGAGAGGAGAGGAGAGGAGAGGAGAGGAGAGGAGAGGAGAGGAGAGGAGAGGAGAGGAGAGGAGAGGAGAGGAGAGCTCTGTGGCTCTTGGGATGTGCTGGGAGCTGGACAGGATGATCCTGGAGGTCTGTGCCAGCACTGATGACTCTGTAGCTCCCCGTGAGAAGAACAGGAGTTCAGATATTCCCCTGCAGTTATTTGAGCCTCCTCCTTGCTGCCTTCCAGATGGAACCACACCCGGCTGGGACCTGCACTGAATGCATCCATTTAGAGAGAACAGCATAAAAAAAACTTCTTTTAGCAAATCTGGAACAAAGTACATAAAAATTTCTGGCACTTCAAGGGAAGAAAATGTCTTCCTTCATCCTGATTTACATCTAACAATAATGCCATAATGCATACAATACACAAAATGCTCTTTTTATGGTTTAGAAATACTACACAAACAAAGTTTGAAATCTTCCTGTGGAACTGAAAATGTGCAATCAATGAAAGCCCAACAGTTAATCAATGGTAGTTTCATCAGTGATTACTTTATGTAAGGGCAGCCTTCCTAAAGTCCTTGATTTAAAAATTTGAAGTTAATTCAGAGCAACACGAGGCAGCCAGGAAAGCATTGTGTGCCACCTAAGAAGTCACACATTTGAAAGTTATTTTACATGCAAAAGAAATCCTACTGCTAATAATCACCACAAAAGTAGCAGAGGATTTGACAATATACCCAAAAATGAATGTAATCAAAGGAAGTGTTTTCAGGGGAAAAAAAGAACAACCTTTTAATATTTGTAGAAGTCTGGTAAAATAACAATTGGTACAGTAAAGTATGCAAGTAGCAAGAAAACAATGAGTGACTCTTCCCATTAATTATAACATTCATAAAGTCTCAGTATTTCAGACAAGTTTAAATGAAGACATAATTCTCTCTGAAATTCAGAGGCATTATCAGATAAACAGAATTAATCAACACAAAATCATTGAATGCTGTGGATTTTAATTCCAACAGCAGCTTTCATACCTGCCCCACAACAATGTAATATCAACAGGGTTGGTTTTTGGTTTTTTTTGCAGTTCAGTGAAAGTGTAGGTCAACTTGTAACCCATTCACTGTTAAAACACAAACTTCAAAAGCACCACATGAGAGCAGAGCAGGATGAGCCTGCTTGGTTCCAAGGAAGCTCTGCCAAAAAGGAGGAGAACACAACCCCAAAGGATGGACAGGCAGAGGCAGCTCCCCCTGCCTCTCAGTGCCCATAGTCACCGATTTACTGAGGCCAGGATATTATTGGATTTATCCAACATGCACGGGGGTAATCACCTCTGAGCCAAGCAGTAATGTTAAATATCTGCAGCACTCTTGCTGGGTTTCAATGCTGCCTGCTTTCTCAATATCCCTTTTTGTTGCCTTTTCTACTTTTCATCACACTTCTGCTGTGGTACAGACTGTAACCTTTGGCTAAAATTGAAGAAGGGAAGATTAATTTTGCTTTAACAAAGGAAGGTTAAAGGTATAAAATATGTACCTCGAAGCCTGTCCACTCCAAAGTGAGTTTTCTTGATCTATTAAATGCATGTCTAAAGAGCTCCTGTCCTAAATGCAAAGAAAAATAGATAAATAATACAAATGCTCTATATTGTCCCTAATTCTCTCATTCTTTATATGTCTATATATGTCAAGACTAGAGAACAAAGAATATTCCCAAACACCTGGTATTTTCCTTTAGCAGGAACAGTATTACAGTGAAAGCAAAATTGTGTAAGTCTTATTGAGAGAAATAAGTTCTGTAGTTTAAAAAGTCACTAATTGTAGCAGGCAAAAATGTGGCATTAAGAATGCTTTATTTCTGGTGGAATTGGGTCATAGCCTGCACATTTACAGGCACCAGAACAGAAGCTTCAATAAACAGGATTATTCCTATCAGTCTTGAAAAGAATATGGCTAATTACATCTAAGGTAATTAGAACTATAAACAACCTTTAAATGAAACTGGTGATCAGAATTTCTTTCTTTATTCTATTTTCTATTTATTTTTTATTGTATTTTCTTCATTCTGTAATATGTTTTGCCCCTCTAGAAGAAGGTACTGGTGCACACTTGGCAGGTGTGTTTAACAGCACCTAAACAGAAAATCGTTCTTGGATTGTTCTAAAAGGAAGGAAAAGGAAGTCACAGGTCATGGAAACACACTTTGCTCTGTGCTTCCCTCAGGCTGGACTACAGCTGAAGAAAACCAAGAGCACTGTGTTAATAGAAATGGAGAAAAGAATAAATTAAAGCTGTTAACAAGGTCAACAAGGCAGTTTCAGTGCCAGGGAGCTGGAGGTGCTGCAGTGATGTTCAACCTCGCATGCTCTGCCAAATTCCTTCACCTCCAGGGTCACCTGGCACACACCAACCTCACCTGGGACTTCTCCTCCTTTCTGTCCCTTATGGGTTTAATTCCCTTATGATTTATGGGTTTATATCTCTTATGGGTTTATATCTCTTATGGGTTTACATCTCTTATGGGTTTAACTCTCTGTTGTTAAAAGTTCCCCCTGCCCTCTCAAAATACAACTTGGAAAAAATTTCATGTCAATTTTTGAAAAATTCTCTTCCCTCCAAGCATTTGTCTTTTATTTGCTTATTCCTGAATAGATTTTTCTTTCTACTTTTTTTTTCCCCTTAATGGTGTAATGACTGATTTCTTTCTTTATCTGGGAAATTAGAAAACAAGGGGAAAAAAAAAAGTTAAAAAAATCATGCACAATCTGCAGTTTCCCAATAAGAAGCAGCAACTCCTCCTACCTGCCACTGGAAATAGCTACTCAACATTATTAAGCACCTCCAGCTCCCCACAGCTAGACAAATCCCAAAGCACCTCCTTTACTGCGTTTTTTTATTGATGAGGTTTGTCATTTTATGGGATGTGGTACAATAGAAAGCAATTAAGTCACTGATGCACACAAATGTTACCTTTTTGCAATGCGTCAGCAGCAATAATCCTCTTTCAAATATGCTGAGAGGCAGCTATAAACCTTCTCCTGCCACAGGCAGCTCTGGTGAGCCTCGTTGTGCTGCAAGCTCCTCACAGAAGGAGCTGTTAAGGTCTCCATCCATCAAAACCGGTGAGAATTAAGGAGCACTTTGGCACGGCTCAAAGAGAATCGTCTCTCAGCTTCCCACAGCAGTTGATGTGAGAACCTTGAGGAAGGCAGGAAGGCCAGGTGCTGTTTTCATGCCTTATTCATCCCAGCAAAGGGGTGATGAGCTGGGTCACAGGAATGAAGGAACCCCTGGATTTCAGCATTCCAGTTCCTCTGAACTGAACATTTTCAGGTGGAGACCTGATTTCAGTCAGGATCAAAACCTTTTCCCCTTAACCTTGGTGACAGGTATCACCTTCACCTCACCAGAAGCAGAAAGAAATGAAAGTCTGATCCTCTCCTCAACCTTTACAAGTCAGCTAAATAAAAGGTATTACAGCATGCAATTGCTTGAAGCAGTAATATACATTGAAATGAAGCTTTTTCCCCCCAAGTACCAGAAAAAAACACTTGATATTTGCTGAAGGAAATGGAAATATTTCATGGAACAATTTATAGAAGTGGCATTTTCACTAGAAACAATCTGAACCAAATCATTCAATCACAATTTATATCTAGAAGTGAAACACTGGACAGGTGAAAAAAAAAAAAAAAAAAAAAGAAAAGGGGACCTCATGTACAAAACTTATTTCTGAATAAGCTGAGGCTGCAAACTATGACTGACATTCATGGAGAAGCAGCTCCCAGGGCTGTGTCCCAGTAATTCCAGCACTGACAGCCAGGCTGGGACTGCAGGCATGGGGCAGGAAGCACAAACTGCTCCAGAATCATTTTGATTCCAATTGCACTTTATGGCCCTGTGGAAATCACTTCATTTCTATCTCAGGCTTTTTTCCATTTCTATGAGGAGGAGGATGTGCATTTTCCTATAAACCCCTTTCAGAGGGGTGATGGGCAATTACTTAGGACTTGGAAAGCTTTCTGAGGTAACAAATCTCTTTTGATCAAGCTGTGTGTTTGTAAAAGTCTGCCATTTTCATAAAAAAATCTACCTCCAAACAGCTCGTGGCACCAGAAAATCTAACCTGGATTCTGATTACACCTTCAGACTGAAATAAAAGTGACCTAAGAAAATACAAATGAATTGTTTCAATATCAAACATTAACCCTCATTGTGCCTGGGGAGAATTTTCTCAGCATCATTGATGGTGATGTATTGCAGGACCACTGCAATTAGCACCACTGTAAGCTCCTAATTTAGCAAATATTCCCACTGCAGGAACTCTGGTATTTATTTATATCTCTATATCTAATCTAGATCTAATCTAAATCTATATATCTATATCATCTCTATCTATATGCATGTGTATATATGTATTTATATATATACACACATGTCTCTTAGATGAGTTTGTCAATGATATTTTTTCTTATTATTATTTTTGGTACACTTGCATTTCCATTTCATGTTTTACATTATATAAACACACAGATGGAAACTCAAACACATCAAGAAAGATTCCAGCTAGTAACTCTGAGATGGTGCTTTGCATTTTATACCAGCCTTCATTTTTTTTCTTTTTTCCTAAAGCAATTAGCAAACAGTTGTTCCATAAGCTGACAAGGTAGGAATAGGAGTGAAAAACTATTAAACCTAGAGCTGTCCTTCAAACTTCAAGCATTTAATGGAGTTAAAAGGAACTGCAGAGTCTGTGCACTGCCAAAAATAAGATGCAGGACTTGCAGAGCACAATTCCTCTTCTACCACCACCACTCTCCTGATGTGCATCTTTCTCCTTCAAAACTATAGAGGGACTCTATGATCACAGAGTTCTTCATCTGGAAATTGTGCATAGCTGGGAGAATCCTTCTTCTCCCATTTCTGTATCCTCCAGTCTGTTTATCCATGTGACCACAGCAGGTTAAACATGTCGGTCTCAGAAGTAAATTTATAATAGTATTTGGATTAGTCACTTGGATTAATCATCACCTAGGAATACTGAACGTTTCAGGAATAAGATCTTGCTTTTCATACTGTTTTATTATTTTATTTATATGTAACACTGTTCTCTAGAAATACATTCACCTTGTAATTATTTCTCCAGTGACTGAAAAGCACAATGAAATAAAGCCTGTACATTTTTTCACTATATTAGGCATATTCCAATAACCTCAGCCTTTCTTTCTCTTAGCAGCTACCTGCAGAAGCCACTTCAGTCCTCAGTGAGTGGCTTGAGAAAGTGAAAAGCACTTACTTTGTCCCCCAAGACCAAAACCTTCCAATCCCTACTTTTAAGTTGCTCTGGGCTGGAGACACAACTCCATTCTCCTAAACTGCAGCACCATACATTGCTGAATTCCACAGGGTCATTCTTTATGTAAATTCTCATTAGGAGAGGCTTGGGTAACATTACATTTGCAACATTCCTCTCCAGATTCTGTGCTCTGAAATCCAGCTCCAAGGCTAAAGCAGCTCTTTCATTAACTCACAAACGCCAGACACAACACTTGGCTTGGCATCCACACACAAGGTTTTTTTGGAATGTTTACAGGCAAAAAAATCCTTTCCCCTGACCAAAACAATAAAAGGAATTATACCCACAGCTTTGGTCTGAAGATTTGTACATAGGACAGCTGGAACAGAAAGTTAATGGGGAGTCAGTGCTGGTTGATCCAGCTCCATGCAACATTCCAACCCCATTGACCTTCTGAGGGTAATGTGGCACCATGATTCATTCCAACTGGGGACATCTCAAGAGAGAAACCCACAGCACTCATTTTTCTTAAATGTTGTTTTCTGTGCATTGCAACACAAAGGATGCCTGTAGAAATGGCAATAATTAACAGATTTAAATTAGACTACAGTTAGAAAGCCATTAATATATTCACTTTCCACAGATTTGGAGCCAGATATTGAGCAAAGTATGATTCTCTGGCCCCAAAGTGGCAAATTAGTTCCCACTAAATGATCTAATACTGGACTGCACGGGTCAGAGGTTTGTAAAAATGTGATTATAAAGAAAAGAAAGAAAAAAAAAGTAAATTTCCTTTTTGCTTGTTACAACAAAATGACTTAACTACTGGCCATAGCATTTAGTGCAATGGTTTAGTTGACACAGAGATGTTGGGGAAACATCACCATGTCAACTAAACCTCAGCCAAAGGTTGGACTTGATCTTGGAGGTCTTTTCCAACCTAAATGACTCTGATTCCATAAGCTTGTTTCATTCTGATGACACAAAAGCTCCTGTCACGTCCCTGTGTAATAACATTTTCCAAAATGAGTAAGCACTAAAGACTGGACATGAAGAAACTTGGTTGATCTGCTGGAGGATGCTGTTTTGACAAAATTCCCTTAGCATGCAAGGGTTTCTGGAAACTCCATGACAGAGGCCATGGGACCATGCACAAACTGAAAAACCTCATGGCAGTGCTGCTGGACCACAGTGAAGAATTGCACAGAGCAAACCAAGAATTCCTGAGAAAAATGCTTCTCCAAGTTCCCATCACTCACCCTGCCATATTCCAGGGCAATGTGCCAAGTCCTGCACCCTTTCTTTGCAGGAAACTCAATTTCTTCTTTTATATTTACTCTGCTTTACATGAGACTGAAGGCAGGCCTCCCATTCTAGATAGCTCCACTAATTAAGCTAATTAGCTCTTTAGATCAGATTTCTTCCCATGGACTGATGAATATTAGATTATTTAGAACAGTCAGCTGCCAGAAGGCAGTGAGATGATCCATCCCCTGAACAGCCAGTGCAGCTCAGGTGGAACAGGAGTTTCACCTCAAATCCTGTAATAAACACAGAACTCCTCCACTCCAACATTCTGCTCAATCCTTAAAATAGAGCTGTGCCTAGTTAACCCAAAAATACCTGCCCTACAATCACACCCAGTGTTTTCACATACAAGAGAGAGCTAAACTGGAAAATAAAAAATATAGCACCCTAAATCATTCTAACATACAAGCCAATCTGCTAAACTGAATCAATATAAAAGCAGTGAAGCCAGCCATCACAAAAAGACACAAAACATGGTGCAGACTAAAAATCTGTGAAGACAACTGGAGTCATGCTTAGCTTAAATTACAGCTTCATTTTAATTTTGTCTTCGTACATATGCATGCATTATGGGTAGCCCTACAAATTATTACTTGGTCTAACTAATACTAACCAAAATATTTTAAATTGAAAATTACGATAAAATGCCATTTTGCAGTTTGAAAATTTACTTAACAACTAGGAGGAAAGATATTTTTAGGCAGAATAAAACAAGTCTCCTCTATGTTAAATTATAATTTTGACATCTCCTGTAAGAAAAGAGAAAATTCCTGCTCATTTACACACTTAATTCAGAACTGCTGCAATTTAGCTGGTGATTACATGAAGCACAAAAAAAGGACATTATCAGACGTCTCTCTCATGACAAAATGCTCATATTTACATCATGCTGACAGGCAACAGAACTGAAAAAAAAGCCATGTAATGTTGAAAATATTAATTATGTTAATAAGAATACACTCTTCAGGAGGAAATCACTGTTTATGCTTTTAATATTGGGAACAGTTCCCTTGTAAAGGAACATCTGTGGATCTGATCAATTTTTCAGTTTCCTGTGATTGAACTCATCTGCTGAAATGTGATTATTTTATAGTAGAGGGTGCTTTAGTGTTTGGTGTTTGCTGAGGAAGCATTCTGAAGTTAGGATGGAAATTCTGCTTTAATTAAGAGTAAGAAAACAACCCCAGAATAAAGGGGTAATGGATATAAAACTGAGAGGGGGAATTGCAAGTGCTAAATCTTTTAGACTGTAGGTAACTCCTCTGAGTACCTGACTGTCACTCACCTGGCACACTGAATCGTGGTTATCCAAAATGATGGAGACAAATGATGGGCAAAAATGTTCACGTGAGGTTCAACAGATCCATTTCCAGGGCTATAAAATACAAAATATAAAACTGGGCTCTTCTAAGCTCTTCTGTTTGCTACTGGGAGACACAGAGAGACATGGATGTGGTTAGAGGATATTTTTTAAATTTCAGAAGGAAAATTAAGTTCTATGGAATATTTTCAAAGTTCTGTGCATGTGTGCTTTCCATGTTTTCCAGCAGCATCTCTATGCCTCATTTTCAGAAGTTCATTAATACAAATGCTAACCCTGTGGGCAAAATGCTCTCTAAACTGCAAACTGCAAACCCCTGAACCAAAAATTGAACAGCATTCCTTGGAAAAATGGCAGCAGGCAGTATCAGACTCCTTCCTGTGACAGATCTCTTCCACAGCCAGCCTCTGTCTTTGGATAAGTCGTTAGAAAAGATGACACGTGTATCCTGGCACAGGCAGGTCCTAGGGAAAAGCTGACAGATGTTTCAGTATAAATCAGTTCTGATGCACATTGTGTTGCCTCCAGAGGCATCTTCTGGTCTTCCACAAAAGGTTACTGAACCATATATAATACAAAAATGCAGATACAATTGTAAGGAATAAATGTAAGGTTCTGTTCTACCCCACTTAGAGAGTCTAATGCATGAGTAATGTTCCATCTGCACAGTGGTCAAATGCGACTGAAATTGATTTTAGATGTAGCACATGGAGCAGCACAGACCTTAACAAGCTCAGTGACATAGGGGACCTTGTCAGGAGTCTGTACAAAATTCATGATACAAGAAATTTGTATAAATGAGAATCTGGGACAATGAAGAATGGGGGTTATATTACGAGAAACTTTTGTACCGAGTAATCAAAACGAATCACATACCCCAGGCATTCTCAAGGAGGAGATAATAAAGTTTAGTCACATTAAATTTATAATAAACATGTGAAACATGTCAAATGTGCAGCTACATATCCTGACCATTCACTTTTCTGGCTGCATGAATAAAATGTGAGCAATGGGAACAAAACAGTCTCCTGTTAACCTGTTTTGCTGGATAGATGATTTTTTTTTTTTTTTTGCTTGCAACTTCAGTCTTTCCACCACTTACCTTCATCAGGATCAGAGTAGTCACACCTGCAATAATCTAGAGGGGTTTAGGATTCCTCATATCACTCCTAAAACCTAGACAATGTTCCAATTCCATCTGGTGACTCTGCAGAAGAAGGAAAGAGTTAAAAAAGAAAAAAAATTAAAAGAATGAAAAAGGCTGTAAATGAAAAAGCAGCCAAATAAGTCACCTAAATTTTGGAAATACCCTGTGCCAGAGCTGGTGCATTTATTCATTAAAACCTGATGATCAACAAAAATCTTTCAACAAGTGTTCATTAATATTTTACCTTCCATCTGACCAATGATTTTCATCAATATGTAAATGCCATGGATGATATTTACACCCATCGATGATATTTCCATCCACGTGCATTCATTTTAACACATGGATGACACGAGAGCTGTGAGCCTGTGGATGCAGTTTGGCTGCTCAGGAATGGAGGAGACCAAAGCTTCATCCTCACTTCCCTGTGAGATGATGGTTTCAGAGCTCAGGCTGCAGAGCAGACTCACCAAATAAGTCTGATCCAATATGTTCTGTTCAGGAAGGTATTCAGGCACCACGAATTCATGAACTAAAAGGCCTGTCAGCCTACCAAGTTAATACAGTGATTTATTTGTACATGTTGCAATGACATTATGGGCCACATAACACTTTGCTTTGAAAGAAAACAAGAGCAGTATTTTTCAAATCGGGTTAAAATTTATACATTCACTCCATAATGTCTCAAGATGCTTTCCACTTCAAGATTTTGATTATGGAACCCATAGAATTTAAAGACAAGCAAATGAAATAAAAGTTAATATAATAAAACCAGTTAAATGTTTCTTTCTACTGTCAGTCAATTCAATTTTCACAGATAGGAAACAGAAATAATTCAAATAGGCATCCACCCAGTCTCCTTTTCTAGATTTTAACACACTTTGTTTTGCATTCTTTTAAATGCATCACACTTTAAAGTGGTTAGGGATCATATTCCTCGGCATATAAAGATTCTTCAGGATAGATTTATACAGAGGGGACTGCAGCAGCTTGAAGGATGGAAACTAATAACATCAGCACAGCATGCATATCATTTTGTGCACAGAAACTTGGCAAGACTGGGAGTGTTTTTAGTGGAACGTGGCTCTGCTAATACTCCCTGCTGTGAATAGCTCCTCTTCACTGGATAATCGAGATCTCCACGCAGAGATCTGAGATGGCTTTTCACAGAGCTGCTTCCTAAAATGAAATTATCTTCATTATTATTAATTTTATGAAAATAAATTGCCTTGGAGTTTAGTGCTAATTACTGTCCCTGTCATATAGCCCGAGAAGGGGAGGTGTGGAATCTTCTCCAGCAGACTCTCAAAGATTCAGGCCACCACCTTGCAGAGTGAGGAAATGCCTTCTAACAACCATAACAGAAACCTTGAGCTAAAATGTCTCTAGTTGCAATTACAACAGAACACAACACATATTTTCCCTTTATTTTAAACTCCAATTATATTACTTTTATGTTAAGAGAAAGCTTCAAACTAAATAGTACCTTTTTTTTTATTGTGCTTTACAAGATGTCAACAAGCCTACATGGCTGACAAGCATGACAACCCACATGTGAATTTTGGCACATCTGGGCTTTTATTTCCTTGTTTTGCAAACAAGAGTTTTTATTGAAATGCTATAACCATTAAAAAACACGTATGAAAATCCATTTAGTCTCAGAAATTTCTGCCCTGACCTGACCTACAGAGGAAAGAAAACTCACTAACCTTGATTCCTGTTATCACTTGAGAGCAGCCCAGATAAGCTCTTGGATCAAATTTAAGATCCTTCAGCCTAAAATCACCTGCCAAGTTGTTGCCTGGAAAGGCTGACCTGGAACAGAGACTAGACAGCTGAAAAGGAATAAAATAGGAATTTATTGAAAGGATACAGCTTGGGCAGTGCAAGAGCCTGGCTGGGGCTACACCCAAATCAAATCCAGGATGGATCCTGGGCACGAGTTTTACATTTTTATAAGTTTTGGTTCATCTACACATTGGGGTCAATTATCCACCTACAGCCTCAGGCTATGAAGTCTCAGCCCCCTTTCCCTTTCCTGTTGTTTATGATTTTTGGGTGCCAGTTGTCCTTGATGTTCCAGCTAGAAAGGAATTGTTTTGTCACTACCCTGTGAAGAGAACTCGCCAACACCTAACATGAAGTTTCAGAGTCACACACTAAGCAGCAGAGATTCTGAACAATATAAAAGCTCAAACCCAAGGCATCAAAGTGCTCAGCCAGGGGTTTAGGCTGAGTTTAATGTCCAGGACAGCGTTGTCCTGCAGGTCACACTCAGTGGAGCAGTGCCTGGGACAGGAGCCCTGACCCTGCCAGGGTGAATTTTGCAGGATTTCTCTCTAGAATCGAGTGCCAGGATGCTGTGAGCAGTGACCTGAGGAGATCAGCTCGATGAGACTGAAACCCCCTCAGCAGCCTGTGGAAAACCACCACACTAATAGCAGCTCATCCCCCCAAAAACCAGCAGTTTTGAAAATGACTGGTTTTGTTCTCTGACCTTAGAAGTGATGAGAGAAAGAAGCTGGAGACATCTGAAACACAAACCAACCCCACAAAAGCCTAATTCACGTTGTTTCAGTCAAAGAGAAGTCCCACAAGGCTGTCTGCATGAGAGGAGGGAAATGTGGAAACTCCTGCTGCTTTTAGTGCCTTTCCATAAACTACAGTCAGCAGAACTAAACAGTATTGCACAACATTTTCTGCATAAACATAGTTTAGTAACTGCTAGGTAAGAGAAATAAAAGTTAAAGGAGGAGATGCTTCCTTCCATTCTCTTTTCCTCTCTCCCCTCATTCCAACATGAAGCTGATCGATAAATCTTAGGGCTGGCTTAGGTAAAAAAAATTAAGAAAGAAAGAATTTACTGAGAAATCGCTGTCTGGGTACAGGTGCAAATATTATTTGAGTTCAATAGTGAGCCAAATGCAGCACAAATCACCAACTATATGAAAATAGCTACCACTTAAACAGTATTGCAAGCAGGTAAGGTACACTGTACACCCCTGAGACTTTGGGGATTGAAAGTGAAAAACTGATCTGCTGAAACACCATCTCCCTAATTTTTAGGGTTTTTAAACCAAAGGATTTCTCAAAGGTACTCCATGAAGTGAACACTTCAGTTTTATGAAAAACCCACCTTGTATATTTACAGGGGTTTTAGAAATCTCTGTTTAAAGGTGGTTTTAGAGACATCTATTTAAATAATAGAACACTTATTTTTCTCACAGTTTGGGAAAGCAAATGCGAAGTTTCATTAGATATGAAAAATGAGACAAAATGACAAACACCACATCCATCACAACCTCATTCGGTTAATTAAAATCAGATGCTCAGCTGAGTAATTTTAATTAGTACTGGACACATTTTCAAGTTGTTTGGAATCAGGAGTTTTTAATAATTTATCCTCATTTCTTGGAACTCAGAAGTATATTTCACTCTTTGACTTCATGTCTATGCCCATAAATTTTACCCATGAAGCATGAATTATTGTAACTGTTTGTACACAATTAACAAGTGGCTGACTGGGAGTGGAACAGTGTGTTAACTGCAGCTCTTCATTGGGAGCTTGATGGAGTCAGAGCACATTATTTCCTTTTTTCTTAATCAAATCTCAAGTGCAGATCTCCTGTAAAAGCACTTTTTGTTTTCAGACGAGTTAAGGTTGCACTTCAACTCACTTACAGGATTCCCAAGGGACTTCATGAAGTTGTTTTTTCATCCAGAGTGGTAGCTGTACTTTTGACCTCAGCAAGCAACAAAAACACTGACTGACTTCTTTTCCTTAGAAGGAGAATTTGATATTGCTTGATACTCTGGTAATTGAGAATTCGTTATCTTATAAAATATAACTTCTTGAGAACAGGAGATATGAAGGGACAAAAAATCTTTGTCTTCAATAATAGAGGTGCCTATACGTGTTTTGATCTGGTAACTGCTCATTTTCAACACTAAATTGCAAAGATTTCTCACAGCTGTCTTAAATGACATATATCCTGCATTCTTAGCTGAATTAGACCTAGCTCATAACCACCTAATACAAACCAAATTCTTTCACTGCTAAAAATGATGCTAAAATTGCTAATTCAAGTACTGCAGGCTAGGAAATGTCCCCAGGGTTTCTTGTTCAACCTTGGTTTACCTCCAAGGCACCATTAAATACTGTTAATTTTTAATAGGCTACTAATATCCCAATTTTTTCCCCACTGCCTACATTAGTGGGGAGTCACTTTCCCATTGAAGCAGCTGCATTCTGGATTTCAGCTGAGATCACGAGAATGTTACAGAGGTTCCAAAAAACCAGCACAGAGATTAATGCTAAAAGTATCAGAATACCTCCCTCAGCCTGGAGATTCTTGATTTCTTTCCCATTATCCTCACCAGGCTCAAGCACAAAGGGCTTGTCAGCAATGTGCCACCACATGCAGAATTTTTCAGCCTAATGCAGTCAATAAAATAATATATTCACTGTTTACACAGTCCCCAATGCTGGTTGAGTGCTGCCACTGAGAGATTCTCATGCATCATTTTGGTTTAACAGTCAATCTTGTTAATTTTTTTTTTTTTTTAACAGGGACAAAGTAAAGTGCCACTGTATTAGTGTGCCTGCATGAGAGCTCAACCTGAAAGCACAATGTTCCACTTCTTCCCATGCAACATCTGTGGAGTGTAATTATAATTAAGCACGTCTTGAATATTAATTGTTCTAATGTCACTGATGTAATGTCCTAGGATACCCTGAATCAGTTCTGTTTCAAAGTGCTGTTTTATTTAAGAGCTTTGCCAGATGTTCTCATCATTTCACTTAGATTTTTCCACCAGGAAAACAGTTGCTGAGACTTGTGAATCTTCTTCCTTTGCCAACTGTCAAGGAAATAATTTCATCCCCAAAGAGGAGGCAAAATCGCCAAGTATTTTTTTTTTTTAAGGAAAAAGAGAAGTGATGTTCCAGAAACATTTGTACTGCTCTTGGCTTAGAAAAGATTTTGCTGAGAACAACACAATTATGGGCAACAACGAGTCCTTTTATTCACTCAAGTCACCACCTCAGGTTTTCATTTGCATCTCATTTTCTGTCATATCGTGCAGCAGGAATTCCATGCAGCTGTTTTCAGTGTTATAGAAATTAGAAATGACCATTTTGAAGGACCATATCCTTAACCAATACCTCGCTGTATTTTTGCTTTCTTGAGTGATCCTATGGCAGGACAGAGCACCAGGGGATCCAATCTCTCCTTAATCACCAACTTTTGTAATAATGGAAACTCAACAATTGCTGAAACTAAAACATATTTTACAATTAATGATTCTGATATTCCCAGAACACTGAATCTAAATTCCCCTGCATTACCTCACAGCTGAACTACTTTAAACATGTTATTTTAGTTTATTTGCAAAGAACAATAAAAGAAAGGCCTTCTCATCAAGGTTCAGCAGTGACAGTGAATGACTGAAACATCAAACCAGGCCTCAGTGAGAAGCCTATTTGCTTGACATATTTGTTCTGAAATAGCTCTTTCAAAGAAAGTACTTCAAAAAAGAAATTGCTGAATACCGCAGTAATTAAGGATTTGATCTCATAATGTGGCAAGTGCCTTTCAAAAACCAGAAAAGTTTTTTGTTATGTATTGTTCTCAGCAAGAGTGCAGATTCCACGGAGTGGGTTAGAATGTTTAAAGCTTAGCAGGGACCTGACAGGTTTGTGAATCTTGGGTTGGACAGAGGTGACCTCCAGACATCCCTTCCCCAGGTTCATCCACAGGTAAGAAGACTTTTGATTAGAAAAGGGAACAATGGGCACATTTTTTTCCTTTAACAATACAATACTAAGCAGTGCTTGTCAAGTCTTAACAAATTCCAGTGTCCTCTTGCCAGCTGATGAAGAGGGAAGAAAATTAATTCCATTACCTCTACTAATAGAACACGTTTGCCAGAGAGTAACTCTAAACAAATGAGCACATGAAAAAAAAAAAAAACGATCAGGAATTACTGAGCTGCTCTTTATAAAGCAGACTTGTGTTCTATAGCATTGCCATAATTTTCAAGCAGGTCTGACCTTGCAATCTTACAAGCTCTACTATCAAAATCCATTTTCCAGTGACTGATTTGCAGAAGTTCACAGAATTACCAGCAAGGCTGGGCACCAAACCTGCAGCTCCATGATTTCAGTGCTCTGTAACTGCTCCCTCCCTTTGGGGGACCTTGCAGCTGTCCTCACATCAGCAAAACAGATGGGAACATTTTTTATCTCAACAAAGCAAGGGAGCCTATAGTGCAGTTGCTTCCACAGAGAGCAAAGGTTCCCTTTAATGGGCTCACTGCATCCTCATTTCCATAATTAATTCTGTTAATCAAGAGGCTGAAGTTTAATCCTGCATCCTCTTTTTTAGCCTAAACCAAAGACTGATGGCTTCACATCTCATCAAGGCTGACACAGGTACTGCTGAGCAAACCAGAAGTTTCCACCAACATCAACAATTCTGCTTGCACTCAAAGCCTGACTCACAGGAAGGAACACAATTAAGGAATGAACATTAATTCTCCACAAACTCATTTTTTTTAAATATTACCTTGCCATGAAATGCATTCATCATCAAACTTTATCATTCTAGTCACCAACATTAAAGATCTGAAATGTGTCCTGCTCTTCAGCTGAACATCAAAGTGAAAACATGATGCAATTTCTAATTATAAACAAGTTGAAGAAACAGCAAATCTATTTCTTGTTAAAGATACTTAATATTAAAATATATTTTGCTTTTCAGAGGAATTCACATCCTCAGATCCTTCTGTTCTCACTCTCTGAACAAGTTCCTTTGAAAGTGCTACCGTGCTCAGCTGAGGTCACTGTGTATGACCTCGAGTGGCTGAAAAACACAAAGATTGAAAATATTACAAATAGTTGCTCCAGAAATCCCCCTAAAAGGATCTAATTTTGTATTTAAAGTGCTGTTAACTTGTTTTTCCCTATCAGGAATATATGCAAATTGCACTTTAAAAAAAAAACTCAAATAAATGTTAGATAACCATAAATAACAGTGTGTGCATCCTGCCTTGTGTCACAGTTTACTCTCAAATATTGGCAGTTTGGTGTGTTTTTTAAAATTATTAAGGACTCCTGACATGTAAAGCACTTAAAGAGATGCCTCTGACAAGACACCCCTACTAATAAAGAGCAAACACCTAAATACATAGCATAGCCACAAGAAATACAATTTAACTTATAAATTAACATGTTTTACTACACATTTAAACTCTAAAGCTTTGGAGTTTTATAACCATCATTGTTTTATCCAAATTTCCCGAAGCATTTGTGCATTTTGTACCACAAAAGCTGATAAACAACCTCTATTTTCTAAATGGTATTATTGACCTACCTCTCCTCACAAAAGCAATCTTTTATTTAATGTGATCCCTCACATGGGGCAGGCTCCACTGAGAAATGGAAAGGAATCTACCTTTGCAAGCCTGCCAGTAAAATATATTTGGGTTTGGACAGTGCAAGCCATAAACAAGATAATTTGTTCCTCATTACCTTTATCCCACTCAATACACTCTCCTTTGTTAATTACACCAACGTGCCCACTGTTGAATAGCTCTGCTTTTTTCAGCAAAGAAGTAAAAGAAAATATGGCCAAAGCAGTGAGGCTGAGGAAAAACCAGCCAGGAAATGATCCTTGAGTATAGTTCAACATGATCAAATTCTTATTGATTTCAAATTGTCAGAGGTTGACAAACACCCAAAGTCCCTGTCTCTTGCCTTCTGATTTCATTACTTAATGTCCCAGGCTGAGTGACAGTTTTTTAATGTGCTTACTTGCTGCCATCACTGCTGGACACAGAGCAAATACTTCCAGAGCTCTTTTTAATGGAGGCATAATGAAAATGGAAATGGGATGTGCTAATGAAAATACCTGTTTATTAAATGAAGGTAAGTTAATATTACTCAAAGTAAGTTCTCTTCAGCAGCCTAAGCAGAAAAGTAGAGTTTAAATTTCTGTGTGATCTTGCAATTGCTATTCTCTGCTCTCCAAGACTAAAAGTGGAATCTTTCTTAAGGAAGGCAGAACCATCACCCTGTGCAGCACTGGAAGATGCTCCCCAAGCAGCTGGGCCACACTTCACCCATCACCCTTCAGTGGTGGCTGCAGCAGATCCTGTTGATCTGAACACCCTCCCAGGGACACTGCTGATAATTAAAATAAAGAATTAAGAGCCATAACATTCTGTCCTGAACAAACTTCACTGGATTTCTTTGCATTTTCTGTGACAATCCACAGATGGCATCTCTCATTGTTAGCTCAAGAGTGCAGAGCTCACCTCTGCACACAGGAATAAAGTCACTCCAAATGAGCAATGCTGCTCCTTTATACAATGACTGCTTCAGCAAACTGGAGTTTATATTGTGATAACCAGTGCAAAGTTAAGCAATACATAAGTGCTAAGGACAAGGAATTTAAAATGCTGATGGGTTGGGCTGAATAAGCAACTGTACTGCACACAGTGATGCAAGCAGGGGGTTTTCAGTTTCTGGATATCAGACCTTTATTTTTGCTGAGCACTTTCTCAGCATTGTTAATATTCATACCTCCATGTGAAAATTCATAGGACTGAAGCCATGCTGAAGTTTTGCCCATTATTTTTCTAAACAGGAAGACATTCGTAACAATTTCTTTCAGCTCACAAAAAAAATATGGTCAATAAATATAAATATAACCTTTATGAAAATAGGGTAGCAAAGTAAAAATATCAGGGTTTTTTTGTGCCTGTCTAGCAGTGAAGAGGAAAAAAAAAATTGATAATTTTTTTCCTCTAGTCTTTAAATATAATAATCTAGTATTTTATTTTCATCATGGTGAGAAATATCTAGAAACTTTCTCGTATTTAATGAACATGGCTGAGCATATTTAATCAAATAAAGGGGAAATACTTTAAGAAAAAATAAGTATAAATGAAGATTCAAATGACTCAATCAGAAGTCTAAAAACGTTGACAAAGTGCTGGAATCCCAGCACACAATCTGAGTCATGTAAGAACAAAGCCCTTATGATTCAGCCTCAAAGAATTAATCTCAAATAAAAAGTGAGTTGCCTGAGATAGTGAGTTTGACAGCCCACGCTGTCAGGTCTGACAGTACATAAATTACTGCAATCCAAAATGAAAAGGGTATCATTCAATCTTCTCTTGCCTGAAAGACCTTGAGCTCTTATTAATTTCTTAAGACTGTCTACAAGTTATTCATATAGAAAATGCTAATTGATCTCCTTGCTCCAAAAAACCCTCAAAACCAACCAAACCAAACCCAAAATTCTAACTAGTCATTTTTTTTCCTGCTTTTATTTTCATGGAGAGTCCCAAAACTTGTCCCAAAGTTTGCAGAACTTGCAAGTCAAGGGCAGAGCAGTGTGTGTGTCCCTGCTCCTTGCCAAGAACGGAGAGGATTTGGTGTTGTGAGAGCCCTGCAGCGTGGAGTGAATTCAATCTGCACTCAGCTTTGTCCAATTGCTTGCACATCTCCCTGCTGCACAGAGATAGGGCTGCACACTGAGGGTTTAATCTGCATCCAAATGATGGAATCCTGCACAACGAGGCTTCCTTGGAGTCCCAAAGTGGAGAGCAGTGGTGTCTACAGCCCATTTTCTCCCCTCTGCCTCTTAAAAGATCAGCCCAAGCAGGACTGAAATCAGAGAAGTTCAAGACCATTAATTCCTCTCTGGGAGAGTATTTTCAAATGAATGGAGCCCTGCTCCAGCCTGGTGGGCTTTGGGTAGAGGGAAATGCAGCCCCAAGGGTTTCAGCAGCAGGGAGCACAAACCAAGGGACTGACTCCAAATTCCGGAAGAGCTGCTGAAAGCAGGTGATCGGTTTTATGTTGATTTTGCAGCACACCTCACAATAAGTCTCCCTCAGAACACAAACCTTGTGCAGGACACTTGAGTCCTGGATTATCCCTCAGGATCCTCCCAAATCTTCAATCCCTGGCCAAGGGATTGTGAGAGGATTAAACTCTGAAATGGTCCTTGGATGCACAAAATGCCGCTTCAAGAAACGAGGCTGCATCCTACATTTTTCTCGTGGTTTACACTAGGAGCATTGCTTTATTGTAGAATTTTAGGTTTCAGAAAAGAAGTTTTCACTGAAACAGATTTGGCTGGAAAAGGCAGTGATATTTGAGACTGAAAGGAGCAATCAGGGCCTTCCAGACTGAGCTGATGTGCAGCAATACACACAGCAGGCTTCAGCCATGACTCTCAAACAGAGCCTACAACTTGGATTTAACATCCAATGCCAGGCACAGAATTGAATATAATTACCCCAGTAAAAGAAAAATCTGTCCAATGTCCAACAATCAATTACAGTAATCCAACAAATACCTTCTTCCATAAATCTTATTTATAAAATTAACTTCAGCTTACTTCTCCATAAGTCTCTGTAACAGGGACTGAAAGCACCCAGAACAATAATGAATATGCCACGTTGCCAAGTTAGAGGCAGGAAATAAGTAGAGATATTTTCACATATCATATGAAAAACATCCTGAAATATGCATAAAGTCCATATGAACCAGGAGGAAATACAGACAAAAATAATGAAATGCTAATAGATTCTGAAAGTGAATGATATCCAATGTAGTCAAAGAATCAGAAAAGCAATCTGTATGGTGGGAGAAACATGAAGAAAAACATCCTTACAGCCTACAGCTCCTGCCTCAGGAAAGGCTGAAAAAAATGCCAGAAGAGGAGCAGAATAAACTTCACTTTGAGGGAACTTTTCCTGCTCTATTCCTGAGATCTTGGCTACTTTTTCCTTTCATTGCTCGCTCCCATTTCTTCTGGAGCTGCTGCATTTTTTTGTGCTCCCTGCTACCCTCGCTTTGTTCTGCTCCCCTCCCTGTGGCTCCCCTGCACTCGGCTCTCCCTAATGCCCAGGACACTGCCCATAAACGCTGATTTTCCCCAAAATAAGTTCATAAACTGTTTCAAAGAATAGCCCACAGGAGGCTCCTAGAGCACAGGTACTTCAGCTCAAGGACAGAATTATTCTCCTGCCGTGTTTGTGCAGCGTAGCACGAGAGGAAATTCACTTAGAGAAAACCAGGGAGACCCTGCAGGCAGGGCAGCGCTCTCAGGCAGCTCTGAGATGAACAGACTGAGGTTAATCTGAGACAAAATCCTTTGGGATCTCACCACCAAGTCCTGCTCCTGCTCCTGAGCACACAAACAGCAGCAGCAGCAGCGCCCTGTGCTGAGCCAACCACTCCTCTCAATGTCAGTGGGGACACAATTAATGCTCTGCAGAGTGTGCCTGGAAATTTCTACATTTGTACATTTCTAGAGGAAAAACTGTGTTTAACTGTGTGAACTCTGGACAGTCTAATACACAGAAACAGAGCCAGCAGCCCAGAAATTAGGGACAAGCAAGTGAATATTCATACCCACCTTCTAAATTTCCTCTAGAGATTCATATGTCTGTATTTAGACACTTTTATAGTTTTAAAAACTGTTTCTATACGAGTTGCCAGAGACCAGCAAAGTTTAGATCTGATCCCTATTTACACAACACCCAGAAGCACAAGAGTAGTTTCCAAATTCTCTTCTTTCTGGGGATGCTGAGGAGAAAAACCCCACACCTTCAATTTGTGTTCGGTTTTGAGGCTTGCCCACGGTGAATAAAGCTGGAGATAAACACGAAAGTGAATTTAAATTTTAAGAGTGACTGTCAGGATTTAAGCCTCACTTTTTGGGTTGGAAAGGGTGCATTTACCTGAGCCAGAGATAACAAAATCTGCTCCTTTATCCAGTCTCAGCTAATGTGGAAAACAACCTCCATGTGCTACAGCAGCCACAGAGCATGCAAGGGTACAAACAGCACAAAAACGTTTTCTGTGTTTTCCTTTTGAGTGAATTTCCTCCCTTATATATCTTGAGTTGTTCTTGTTATTCTTTATTTGACTTAACATGAAGATGCCTGGAAGCAGCAAAATATTTTCTCTTCCTTATTCCTCTGTCAGCAGCATTACTTTGACCTTATCAGACAAATTTATGTTGAAAATTTTCTCAAGCAGTATTCTCTCGTGAGCTGCTATAATGTGCATCTTTATATTATCTGGTGTAATTTAGATATGTGAGGAATTTCTTAATTATTAATTTTGTCCTGTTTTAAAAGTATATATTAAAAATTGAAAGAAATCCCTGGACACAGACATCTGTGTTGCACTTTATAAATAATACCAATAAATAAATATTAATGCTTATATTTCATTTATATTTCAAGATTAAGGCTATGAAGCTTGAGACTCCCAATAATTAAAGTTAAAATTGCCTAATGCTTCACGCTAAAAATGTTACAATAATTTCTCAGGTTGAAAGTATGAGGAGCTGCTGCATGCAACAGCATACCATAGCAAGAATGAAACAAAGCACCTCTGATTTTATAAATCAATGAAAAAAGAATCATGTATTGACATTTACATCCTGTTAAAAGTGATCTAGTGGCAGCAGAGGTCCACAAAGCTGTTATATTACACATATTCATTAATTATTTAAATAGTATTTTTGTTAGGCAACAAAAGGAAAAGAATATAAATGCGGACATAGAAGTGTTCAAAAAAATTATAAAGCTGCACAAATTCAACCAAATTCCATTTGTAAAAATCTCAAAAACTCTTCCTTAAAACAGCATTAACTTGATTTAACTGATGCTAGAGAATTCATTCGAGCCAACTTTCTGAAAAGTCCAATGGAAACTTGGTGCAGTTAATCTCACATTACCTGCACCTGGAAATAAAATTTTATTCTCACACGAGAAAATCACCTGCAGTACAAAAGTGTCAATCTTGCAACTGCCTCCATGCAGCAAAACATCTCCTGCAGGCCTGTCTGAGCAGAGAAATAATCCACAATTTCAAAACGTCTGTTTGAAGTCTAAAGCACTCCATGAAAAGGAGTTGAATGGAAATTTTAAAAAATGTGTTCGACGAGGCACCCGGGGTCCTCTCCATTGCTCTCCATCCCTTCCCTTCTGAGAGGCCCCAGGGAGGCAGAGCCC
Source organism: Acridotheres tristis (assembly GCA_037013685.1). Taxonomy (NCBI): domain Eukaryota; kingdom Metazoa; phylum Chordata; class Aves; order Passeriformes; family Sturnidae; genus Acridotheres; species Acridotheres tristis. The sequence continues at coordinate 18,534,835 of CM072889.1, forward strand.
AGCCCAGGGAATGAAGTTCAGAGGAAGAATTGATGCTCAGCAGTTTCCTGAGCATCCTGGCACTGCCCTTTGCTGCCCTGACCATCAGCTCATCCCAGAATTCCTCAAGGACTCTGAATGGAAAATGGCACCAGGACTGGGGAAACACCACCAGCACTCCTGAAAAAATTGATAAATTTAAAAATAGAGAGAAAATAACAGAAATCTGCAAAAGAAACATAAATAGATTTTACTTTTAACATCCTCAGCAACCTCTGAGTTGCTCAGGCCATATCTCAGTATGAGGCAGCTTTGGTCCCAGTGAGAATCTTGTCCTGCTCTCACCAGAAGCCTCTCCCTCTCCCTCTCCCTCTCCCTCTCCCTCTCCCTCTCCCTCTCCCTCTCCCAGTCCCCAGGGCAGCTGCTGCAGACACAGGCACTGCAGAGCTCCCCTTCCAGCTCAGAAATTGGCACATTGTCCTCATCCCACTCTCATGCAAGAGCCCAGGAGGAATCAGAGCTCTCCAAGTCAGCTTTTTCCTGGGTTTCAGCTCAGCACAAAACCATCTTCCTTTGGTGTGAAATTTAGGAACATTGTTTGGGAACCCGTCCTATGCCATGGGGAGTCCCCACTCCAGAGACAATTCTGAATATTTTTGTTTTGAGTTCTGATTTTTTTTTTTTTTTTTTTTTTTTTTTTTTTTTTTTTTTGCTTTACACTTCTCTCATCTGTTTGTCAGGATAACCTCTAAAGAGAGCCTATAGGGAAGCTGCAAAGAGGAAACCGAAGGATAAAAGTCAAGTTTCCTAGTCCATAGAGCCTGAATTTTGTTTCATCTGGAAATCTGTGGCCAAAGAACATTCTTGTTGTGACCCCTGGAAGAGAAACAGGAGTGCAGGACCTGACAAGGAGATCTGAATTGCTCTGTGCAGCTGGGCTTAGCTGACACTGTTACCTGCTTAGGAGGGAGCCAGAACCACTGGAGTAAAAACAACCTTTATGATGGATGTTTGACTTCACAAACAAAACCTCCTGAGTGAAGGAAAACTGCTTTGCTGTGTCTCAGCATAGATTTTGTCCCCTTGCTCTCCAGGTACTGCTGGTGGGAAAGGACTTTGAGATTAAGTAGACAATAAAGTTTCCTTCTCACTTTGAAAGCTGGGGGAATAGGTTTCCGTGGCAAGGCAGCAATAGAGAGGCTTTGGAAAAAAAAATTAAAAAATAAAATCCATCCACTTGGCATTTCTTGCAACTCCCTCAGCTGCTGTGGCATGGACTCACCCATCTGTTATCCAACAACACTTCCACTGCAGCTCCAAATTGTTCAGGGTGGAGATTATTCACATGTCAGCTGGGACTGGGCTTTAGTGCAGCCTGCTCAGCCATCCTGGCAAAGCATTTGTCATGAAACATTTGGGAGAGGAGTTTCTATGGCCTGTCAGCTATGCTGAAAGAATTGGAAAGGGACATGTTCCCCAGAACATTACTTCAAAGAGGGTTTTCTTTTTTTAACTTTGTGTGGTTTGGTGATAAAAAAAAAAATAAATCCCAAACCAGTGGAAAATAAAAAAGTTATTTTACTTCTACAGAACTTTTAAAGGTCCTGCATGAATTCTTCAGTACCACGGCCCAGATGTGATGCTGAGGCAGGAATTGCAGGAGTTCTGTGCAGAACTGGGGACACACAATGTCACCAAAAAGACCTCACAATGTCACCAAAAAGACCTCACAATGTCACCAAAAAGTCTTCACAATATCACCGAAAAAGACCTCACAATGTCACCAAAAAGTCTTCACAATGTCACCAAAAAAAGACCTCACAATGTCACCAAAAACACCCCACGATGTCACCAAAAAGACTTCACCTTCCTCTCCCAGCACTGCTGAGTTCTGCCCCACAACCAACAACCAATCCTGATCATTTCTGTCCTGGCCACTGAAGGAGACATGTGAATCCCACAAAAGATTTATTACAGTTATATCATCTTTTCTTTCACAAATATTAATCTTCCCAGTGTCCATTATTGATTTCTATAGAAAAGATGGAGGAATTAATCAGCTGCTTCAAATTATGCCCATAAGCAATGACTATGGGAAGAAGAGTTATTTAAATTTTAATGTACAATCATGAAGAAAATAATTTAGCTAGATAGCATCAAACGAAAATAAGCAGAATCTTGAGATATTCGAGAAAAAGAAAAACAAACAAAAAACTTCTTGAAATCAAGCCCTCCCATTTGATACATAGTGCCCACAGTATTCCCCAACCTGCATTTCTGCTTCCCAATTAATAATTTGGGTTTGTTGCTGGGCAAGCTGCCAGTGCATATAGTTCCCACTACAGGATTGTGCTGCTCTTGTGTGAAAGTGACCTAAAATGACATTGAATAATTCTTTAGCCATAGTAGGAAACACCAGGAACAACCATAAAAACACAGGTAAGTGTTGGAGAGACCAAATTCATGACAGATTGGACATTTGACCTCTACTTTAAAACAACACAGTCTCTTCATAAATATATATTTGTATATCATACACATGTATTAAATCTTTTATGTTTTTTCCCTCTAAAGATATATAAGACATGGTGACAAGTATTGTTTATTAGTTCTGCCAGCTGGACTCAAATATGCTGCATCTGTCAGCACAAATCTGGGACTGGGGAACGTGTTCAGCTGATATTTCACTCAAATAAACATTCCTGCTTGGGAAATACCTGAAACAAGCCATTGAAATACAGCATTACCTTTCACCAAGTAATCCTAGACTGAAAAGCACAAGATTTCATTGTACAGCTGATTTCTCAGTCAGCTTGAAAAATCATGAGGAATCAGGAAAATGTCGTTTTTTCTGCAGTGTTTGAAGAGTGGCACAAACCTGTGAACCAAACCTGGAACTTCTCAAGCTTCCCCATCACCCTGAGGTTCCCCAGCACTGTCCTGGAGCTGCTTCATGAGGGAAGAGCTGAGGACAGGGATGGGCTCTGCACTCTGGAGTCTCCTGCCTGCCCCTGGGGACCTTTGGGAAATGGGAGGAAAAAAGAGATGATACAGTGATGCCTTAGGATTTCAGTTTTTATATTTTCCATACATTTATAATCCTGCAATTCTTTAGTGTAGAACTCTAAACTCCACACCCAGTGTGAGCTGCTGCTCTCCCAGTTTGGGCAGACACAACAATTCCTCTCCAGGCTGGCAATCAAGGACACCTCACTGCCCCAGGCCTGAGAGATGGAAACAAAAGGGAGTTATGGGGAGCAAATTTGGGGTAAATTACCCCATTATCTGGAGCTGTAATTGGAAGATTAACCCCCAATATGCAAATGGACCGAACTTATAAAAAAATGAAAACCTGTGACTCATGATCCATTTTGGAGTGTAGCCCCCGGGGGGTTTTGTCTGCCCCAAATGTACCTGAAGGCTCTCCAATGCACAGAACTGCTTTTTATTCCCTTAATTCTGTCTGGCCTCTGTTTTCAGGTAGCCCCAAAAGGCATCCCAGAGGTGACTCCACAGATCCCATATGGGGACATTCAGGATGCCAGCCCTGAACAGGGCAGCTCCTCCAGGGGCTCCAGCTGAACACAGCCACCAAAACCATTTGTACATCCCTTTGTCGGGCACCAGGAATCCCTGGGGCAAACTCACCACCCTACAGAAGCAAATGGCCTCTGCTGTTGAGCTGCTCATTCCTGAGTGCAGCCCGTTCCCATTCCCCTGCAATTCCAGCAGATCCTGATGCCTGGGAGGATGGCAGGGGCTGGATGTGCTGCACTGCCCAACCAGCAGTCATGGACAACTGCATCCCACTCATTTTCAAGGCTTACTCACTCCACAACAGCCTCAGATAAACTGCAAATCCAGTTTAACAGCTGAGCTGAGCAATCAATCATTCAGAAACAAGATTCAGAGCAGTCCTGGTGAACACACAGAAGGCAATTAGATGCCACTGTTTGTAAAATAATATTGGTGGGAATTCTTTTCCCTCATCTGATTTATTTCTGTCAATCTGCAGTTTAGATTCTGTGTCATGATTAACTCCTTTGTCCTGAGATGCCATATAAATGTAACACTGGCATTATTAAATGCCTCTGAAAGCAATTCTGAACCTCACAATTGCTAAGGAAATTGATTAAAGAGAGTCAGCTAGCACTGCTAATTTGCAACGGGTTATTTTTAATGACAGACTGATAAAATGAAATGCTAAACTTGAGAATAAAACTCAGTTTATGTAATATGTTAACTCGTACAGAACACATTTGCATAAACATTTGTAGGATAAAATGAGTCCTTGGGCAGTTCAGACTATTTGGGCTGGCTGGTTTGGAAGGGATGCTAGACAAAAATATAGTGACTGCACTGTCAAATTCCAATGTCAAAAGTATCCATCAAAAGTCATAATCTCTTCAAATTCTTTGTCAGGTTTTACAGACTAAGTTTTTAGGTTGTGCTCTTCATCAATACCAGCAATTAAACTCATCTGAGGGAGTTTAAAGAGTCAATTAAATCTGGTATTCAGGGACAAAAGGGAGCAGGACACAAGAAATTCAAAATATCAAGATATTTGGAGGTTTCCCAGTATGAATATATTTATAGTATTGTAAATTTGTGGTGTTTGCACTCATGGTTTCCATGAGCTTGCTTTCAGGAATACCAGGGTGATATTAAACAGAAAACTTTTATAAAACAGGTTTGACTAAATTGTATATTGCCCTTCTCCTCCAAAAAGGAGAGACAGGAAAGTGTTTGAAGCAATCAAAAGATAAAAATCTGCATTGATTGCTCTCAGGAAAGCAGGCTAAAATTGAATGCCTATGTCCTTACAAACACATTGGAAAGATTTCCAAAACCCTCTGAAAAGCAAGTTTAAGGCAGAGAGAAACAGAAAACTCTTACTTGCAGGAAGAATTTTGTATACTCATTCAATTGAAACTGCATTAAGTGAAAGTTTAAGTGATCATTATTTTGAAATTATGTAGAATATTACTGTAGTAGAGACATATTTAATGCAAACACTGCAAATTAATCAGGTTTACTGACAATCAATGCATGAGAAGCATTTTCAGAGCCCTGAAAACTGACTTGCTCATTTAGAAACCTCCATAAATTAATTTACCACAGCTCAGCAAAAGGTGAAATTCAGTTTTATAGTAATTCAGGAGTTTTCCAAACAAGCCCATTTGAGTTCTGGGTGTTTTTACAGGGACAAAAGCACAGGTTTTGCACAGTGCTTGGAGAATGGGAGCCAGCAGTGCCAGATGTGCACTCAGGGCAGATGCAGGAGGGATGTCTGAGCTGACAGTGCACACCATTCAAGGGCTGCTCCTTTCCTGCTGCCAGCCTTGACTCCTGAATGCTTGGTGAGCCCACACCAGGATCTATTCCCAGTTAGCAGCACAGAGATGCTGAAGGTTTGGGGTTTTTTTTCAGCAGTTTTGTAATTTATGAGCTGATCACAATTCTACAAAAAGCAGAGATCCAGCAGCTTAAAAATTCCAGTTTTCCAATTAGAAGTATGGAGGTGCCCATGTTGGAGAGAGAGCAGAACATTTTATCTCAGCAAATCTTTATCCTGAGACAAGAAATGTTGTGAAACCCCTCAAATGAACATATTTACAATCTTTGGCTGTAAATCCACCTTACTTCCAATAAACGTGGTCCATTTAAAAAAATAATCTCCTAAACCATCTCAATCAGATAGAATTTTCCACTGTATTTTGTTTGCATAAATATGTTGAACCATTGTACAACTGAGTGTGTCAGCAGTTTGGGATATTTGGGGGTCATTATCGTTTTAGTTGTTTGCTGAGATCTAAAAAAAAAAAAAAAAGAATTCCATATCAGAAAATTATCAAATGCCATCTAGTTTAGGTTAGTGCAAGACTGGGTTACAGATAATTTGCAATCTCTATATTACACTGTGGGACTCACATTGTATTCTTTGTAATGTCCTCACTGTTGAAAGACAAAACAGTTTGGAATACAAATCTAATATACATTAAAGTATAGGTAATTCCTCATCTAAGTGCACTGTTTAAACTGTAGTTAGAAAATAGTTTTCAGCTGCACTCCAGCTACTACTAGTGATACTTTTAAGGATTGATAGCAGAGTTTTCTCCAGAATCCATCAGCCTCAGTAAGTGGCAGTAAAATCTGGGCTACAATTCAAGATTAGAGTGTTTAATATACACAAAAAAAAGAGAGTCAACATAAGCCAATATTCAAATTGAATATTGAATGCAACACTTAATTGTCTATCCAGGTACAAGTACAGTAAATATAACTCAACAGTCACAGGAAGAAGAAAAAAAAACACATTTCTGTGACTTAAATGTGATGAAACACAAAACATTAGGGTCTCTTTCCAAGGCATAACTAAGGTACATTGTAGTTTTTTTCTCCTACTCTGTAAATCTTATGCTTATTACTTTTATAGACATACACACACACTTCAGCATTCAAATAATAAAAGAACTACTCAGCTGTGGCACCACAAGAGGCAAGAACACCTAAATCCATCAAAGCCCTGAGAACAGAACCACTCTGAATCACAGGAGTGGTGCAGGGATCCTCCTCATCTCTACAAGAATTCACTCTCACCCCTCAGTGCAAGCCCTCACTTTTTTTGTCTCATTAACCATCGGGGATGAAGTCTTCAATGAGCAAAATATCAAATATTTGGCATTGTTATTTTTCACTAACCATAGATGTCATGGCATGGGCCATGCATAGCTGGTTATAAGTAAACACGGAATTATTCTGGTTGATATCAAAGCAGGGAACAGCTGCTGCTGTCTCTGACCACATTCTTTTAGCAGTAACACAAATACATCATTGATGACTGGATGGAGATTCTGTGGCCACAGCACTCCGTGTTCAGCAGCCCAAAACCAACACTGATGCATTATTCTCTTTCCATTCAGGAGCCTTACTTTGGCCTGTGCCATAAACCCCAAAACATAGCTATTAAAGGACATTTCAGTGACCTTAGAAACAAATAGAAAATGGGTAGGTTGAAAGACAAAGAGAAATTTAGCTGGTTTTGAATGGCCACACTAAGGAGAGAGAAAAAAATTCAACTTCTAGAAGTAAATTAAAAAGTGCTGTCAGTGCCCTGCGTGTGGATAGAGATTATTCTAAGAAAGGTTATGGAGCTGAAAAGCATCAATGTCAGTTTTCAATGTACCTGGAATTGGGAATATATTTTTTCATACAAAAGTTTTAAGATAAACAACAGCATGAAGGGAAAAAGAAAATAAACTGGAATCAGAGAAGGAAAAGAGTACTGCTCAGGTTCATTTACAAATGGAATGGGGCAAGATTTGTGAAGAATTCTTTAAAAATTAATAGATGTGTAATTAAGAAAAAAAAGAAAGGTAACAAAGATGCCAGACTTTCACTGGATGTGTTGAAAACGTGTATTGCTTCCCAGAAACACACCCTGGAGAAAAGGCAAAGCCTTTCACAGTCTGGATACAATGGGAAAGGAGAACAAAAAGCATAAATTCATTTATTAAAACAAACAAACAAACAAACAAACAAAAAACCCCTGCCTAACATAACATTTCTTTTCCTCATTGGTTCTGTCTGTTTTTTTTTCCTGTCACTGTATGACAGAGGAATTCCTTCTCCCCTAAACGAGAGGGGGCAAGATGCACTCCCTTTTGCTTTGGACAACAAAAGCCACTGTCCAGTTTCTTCCAAAGGCTTTTACTGGCCCAAAATCACCATCAGGGTTTGAGAATCTTTTGAGATTCTTCTGGTACTTGTCACTGAAACACCCCTGAAACCTTGTTTGAGCTTCTTTTTGGTTCTAAATATCCTCCCACAGCTTTATTGCCTTACATTAATCACTTCATAATATTTAAATCTCTTTTTTTTTTCCTCTGCCATGGCTCACCACAGCCACTCTTCTCAGCACATTTCTGACTATATTCTTAATATATTTTCTGCTTCAGGTATGGGCTTTGTGAAACATTTACCTGTACTAATAAAACGACCACAAGAACCATTTCCATGCACCTCTGACTCACAATGCATGACAGTACGACTCCATCTGAGTTTTGTTTCTAGTTGACAGAGTGCAAAACCTCATGAAATACTCACTAATCAGCATTTCTTTGGAGGGGGGAAAGCCCTGAACACAGATTCCCTTAATTCAGACAATTCTATTAATAAGGCAGCAGTTCCCAGCAATCCATGGAGCACTGAAGTTCACACACACACACAGGAGGATTTGCAGCCCTTGTCAAAGAGTTTGCTCCTGGCTATCCTCAGCCTTGTAACATTTTCACATTAATTTTTGGGCAGCATGAATTATCCCGCTTGGGGCATTTTAAATGTGCCTGAAAATAAATAATTAATGCATTGGACACTATTAATTAGAAAACTCAGAAACAGCTACTGTTACAGAGCCTGAAAAGTTTTTCTAAACTTGTCAGGCTGTTAATAATAAATAGGGTGGAAATGGCCAATTAACATAATTAAATAGTAACCTTTATAAACAGTGGAAAATACCACTTTTTCTGCTCTTTTGATATGAGAAATAAAAACCACCAACTCTGCCACTTTAATCCTAATACTTCACTAACTCAAGTGTGGATTTACAATTGTAGGTGAAGCAGAGCTGTGGAACAAAACACAATATCTAATTATGAGAATTCTTTTCAGATATTGCAAATCCTTTTTTTTTTTTTTTTTTGCACTTTTTATGTGACAATAAAGTTTGTTAAAAATAACATGTGAAGGTGAAGATCTATGACCATATTTACTCGTTCCTCCAATTTTGGAAATCAGAGATCTACAGTCATACAGGTTATTTATAAAATACAACTTCTCTAAGGCATTAAAATATTAAAAAAATAATAAAGAATAAAAATAATTAATTTCCTACTCTCAAGTTTTTCTAACAAAGACTTACTTGTGTTTTAGCACTGGAAATAACGAGATAAAGGCAGGATGATGACTAGGGATGGTCAGCATGGAATTACAAAGCAGAATGAGCTCTGCCATGAGGAGAGGTGCTCAGGGGATGATGGCAGAGCAGGGCTGGTGCGGATCTTGACTTCAGCAAGGCTCCCAGTGCTGCCTGCCCCAAAATTCTCATGGACAAACTGACAAGGCAGGAACCAGAGAAGCAGACAGCTGAGCAGGTTGAAACGTGGCTGAACTGCTGGGCTCAAAGGTTTGTGATGAATGGATGGATGATGGATGGATGGATGGATGGATGGATGGATGGATGATGGATGATGGATGGATGGATGATGGATGGATGGATGGATGATGGATGATGAATGGATGGATGGATGGATGGATGGATGGATGGATGATGGATGGATGATGGATGGATGGATGGATGATGGAGGGATGGATGGATGGATGGATGGATGGATGGATGGATGGATGGATGATGGATGGATGATGGATGATGGATGGATGATGGATGGATGGATGGATGGATGGATGGATGGATGGATGGATGATGGATGGATGGATGGATGGATGATGGATGATGGATGGATGATGGATGGATGGATGGATGGATGGATGATGGATGGATGATGGATGATGGATGGATGATGGATGGATGGATGGATGGATGGATGGATGATGGATGGATGATGGATGGATGATGGATGGATGGATGATGGATGGATGATGGATGGATGATGGATGATGGATGATGGATGGATGATGGATGGATGGATGGATGATGGAGGGATGGATGATGGATGGAGGATGGATGATGGATGATGGATGGATGGATGATGGATGATGGATGATGGATGGATGATGGATGATGGATGGATGGATGACGGATGGATGATGGAGGGATGGATGATGGATGGATGGATGATGGATGGATGATGGATGATGGATGGATGATGGATGGATGATGGATGGATGGATGATGGATGGATGGATGATGGATGATGGATGGATGATGGATGGATGATGGATGATGGATGATGGATGGATGATGGAGGGATGGATGATGGATGATGGATGATGGATGGATGATGGAGGGATGGATGATGGATGATGGATGGATGATGGATGGATGGATGGATGGATGATGGATGGATGGATGATGGATGGATGATGGATGGATGATGGATGGATGGATGATGGATGGATGGATGATGGATGATGGATGATGGATGGATGGATGATGGATGGATGATGGAGGGATGGATGATGGATGGATGGATGATGGATGGATGATGGATGGATGGATGATGGATGGATGGATGATGGATGGATGATGGATGGAGGATGGATGATGGATGGATGATGGATGGATGATGGATGGATGATGGATGGATGGATGATGGATGGATGATGGATGGATGGATGGATGGATGGATGATGGATGATGGATGATGGATGGATGATGGATGGATGATGGATGGATGGATGGATGGATGATGGATGATGGATGATGGATGGATGATGGATGGATGATGGATGATGGATGGATGATGGAGGGATGGATGATGGATGATGGATGGATGATGGATGGATGATGGATGATGGATGATGGATGGATGGATGATGGATGGATGATGGATGGATGATGGATGGATGATGGATGATGGATGATGGATGATGGATGGATGATGGATGGATGGATGATGGATGGATGGATGAAAAGTTTGTGATTCCAGCTGGAGGCCATGCTGTTATATCAGTGGAAAATAACCCACAGCAGTGTGATGTCAACAGGAAAATAGAGAGGGGAAGATGCAAAACCAGGCAGCAGCTCCTTCACTTTCCTTTCTCATAAAAACTAACCGAGAGGGTAAAAGAGAAAATTATACAGAATTGAGTGCTGCAGCATTTGAGCCTTATCAATATTCATCTTGAGGTGACCAAGGCACCGACAGAGCTCACACACAACCCTGGTACAGCATAAACCATCTACTTGACAGGCAACAAAAACAGCAGTACCCTGAGCTGGAATATTGTTACACTGCCAGTTCATTTATTCATGAACTGCAGAGCAAAATAAGCACGTGGAATGTATATAAATTTTCAGTTCAAAAGCTACTGCCATCAGGGGAGAGCCCTAAGTTATGCACTACCTTTATAAAAAAGTTTGTGGTTTGTTGCTTTTTCCCCAGGAATGCTGCAGCACATCTAATGAGCACACCCCTTAGCCTTTCTCTTTTGGAACAAAGCTTCCCTCTGTTGCTCGGGGCTCACACTCAGCTGCCATGTGCACCAGAAACAAAACTGCTCTAAAAGTTTGGAAATAACAATGTTTGATTTACTGCCTCTTTTTTTTTTTCTTTTCTTTTTCCAAATACCAAGAGTCCATCTGCTTCTTTATCTGTGTCCTCGTTGGCTGTTCTTGCCTACATTTGGCCATGCAGTAAAACCACTTTGCACAGCACAGGAATCCACTAAAGGACACAGATTTAAGATAAAATCAGATTTTTAGGCAATAATCACACAATAAATTCTATCCTGGAAGGCAATGCAGCCCAGAGAGAATTTATGTTTTCTTTACACCATTACAACACTTGAAAAGTACAAAATAATTGACTGGCTTGTGAAAGAACAAAACAACCTGAGTTTGACAGGCAGCTGTCAATAATATAAATTATAATATAAATGATATGCTTTACCTGAGCTGGGAAATTGTCAGAGGACCTGAAGTCTGGCTGTCCTGAGCTGCAGCTGTCACTGCCCACTAAACCCAAACCTTTGGGACAGGACACATCAGGGAGCAGCCAGCAGCAATCCCAGGAGACACAGCGTTGGGAAGTGGCCCAGATCAGCTGCTCATGAAAGCTTCAAATAACAATATGAAAATTCAGTATATTCAGGCCTTTTCAAAGAGATTCACCAAGATTCAATGTCTTTAAGGTACCTCTAAGTCCTAACAAAAAAAATGTTAAATCTTCGTGCTAACGTCAATATTTTGGGTTTATTAATAAGTAGTAATATCTATCAACAAAAGCACAATGTTTTGGGTGTGGAATGGTCTTACTATGCAAAAGAACAATTAATATTTATAGTTTTCATATAAAATATTTGTTAATGAATAAATGCAATTGATAAGTAACTATTACAAGTAAAGATGTTCCTGCCAATATTCCTACCTAATTAAGTTTAAAACCTGACCTGCTCAATCACCAAACATTCCCAATAAAGCCACACTCAGAGATTCTGATTAATTTGAGTTCTATTTAAATATATGAAATCTTCAGGTTTAGTTATGATGAAATTTTAAAATCTCCAAAAATTAATCATGGCTTCAGAAAAAAACTAAAGGTAAAGGGCATAACTACACACTTGAAACGAAAAAGTGTAAGTTAATGAGAAAGAAAAGATGCAATTTGCTGTTTCTCTATAAAATTCAAAACAATCAATTAATTAAATATAAAATATACTATACATATACTTTATCATTTTTCTTATTCCTCAATTTAGATTTGACAATGTGTTAATTACTAAAACAGGCCATTAAGTCATTTCTTCAAGCTAAGAGAACCAGAATAAACTGCTAAGAAACGTTCCTTCTTTTTCCTGACATTAAAATCCTGTTTTATTGTAGCTATCCAAGTGTTCCCACGCTGCTTTGTTTTCCTCCACATGAAAACAAACACCAAAAAATGGGAGGGGAGAGAGAGAGAGATGACAAAAACCTGAGGAGGAGCTTCCATGTGAGTTGAGTCCCGATGACACCTGCTGGATCCTTTCACTGGAAACAAGAGCTCAAACCTCCCTGGGGAACGTGTGGCTGTGCTTGAGCTGACTGACATCGCAATTCTGCACATGAGCACGGCTGAAAGAACATTTTCCTGCCTTGCAGGTGAGCAGGTGGAGCATTAAGGCTTCAGGTGGCTCATTGCATCTCTGTTGACAATCAAATATTTTTTTTTTTTTTCCCCTGAAATCTCAAGCCAGTTCCTGCACAAACTCGTGCCACCATGCACGCTTGACTCCTGGGAGAAATTTGGGAGGGGAGGTTTTTTTTTGTCTCCGTGGGGAAAGCACACGTGGAAAATTCACAATAAACTGCACAGGTACACATAACCCAGGAGGCAGAAACGGTTCCTTGTAAAAGTTGTATTTTGCAATAGGGATTTTTCAGCTCGTGTTCTATCCCATATTTTGCAATGAAAACTACAATGTCTCAAAATATGGATCTGTAAATGCAGGTTCATTTCATTAATACACAGGTCCAAAACCAGAGCAGCACAAACAGCAAATACAGAAGTGCATAAAAGTACAAATCACTGGAACAACCTATTTAAAGTCTAAAATATCTGTATGCATTTTTTTGTAACATTTCTTGTCACCAAGATCATCAAACATCGTGAACAGAATCAGATAAAAGGATTATTATTGAGCAGATCCTCTGCTCTTGACATATAACCCCCCACCTTGTTTAGCAATTCTCAGAGAAAAAATAAAAAAGACATTTTTCATTCAACATCAAAAAGTCTTACTAGAAAAACTGAGAGGATGAATACTCAGGATAAAGTTTAGCTAATGAAAAACTTAACATCCCAAAGCACAGATTTATACCAAACACCTGTAAAATTACCTGTAAAATGATGCACAGCTAAATTATTTTTTTTTGCTTAAGATAAAATCACTTGGAGATTGAATTTCTGTGGTACAGCTGAGCTTTTTTTTTTTTTTCTGAACAAATATAAAGAGCTTCAGCACAAATAGTCCCATTTTCTAAATATATAGGATAAATAAAATAAATGGAATCCAGCTTCTTAAATACAAAAAACTCAAAGAGATAAATGCATCTTAGAGTCAGTAACAACTACAGAAGCCACACTCCATCAAGCTGTTACCCAGATTTGATAGAATTAAGGGGATTCATTCAGAAGCCTTAATATGATAATGCATTAATATAATGGAGCACTGTGTCTTTATATCTCTACAGGACAACTTCAAAAATGCAAAATAAAATTAAGTTGCAATCTAATTTGTTAAATCCCATTTAGTCAGGTTTGTAAACTCTTTTTCTGCCAACATCAGCTCTTTTGGTTGCCAGTCAGTAAAACACTGCTAGGAATGCAAGGAGAGGTGAAGGCACGTGCACAGGTACAAAGCACTGCAGCAAATAAATGCTGGCTAGAAGAAATCCAATAAACTGGACATGAGTCAAACACTGAAACCCTCTCATTGCTCAAAAGTTTCCAAAATTTCCATCATCACACGTTTCTTACATTAATATGATTGGGTCACTTCATAGGGCTCCTCAGAAAATCATAAGAGCAGTAAATGTAAAAAGCAGTAAAAAGCTCTCTGAGTAGGTAATAGTAATTGGGAATTTTCTGCTCAGGGGAAAAAATGGAGGGGTGCCTGGAAAACACAAATCTTGATGCTTCTAATAGTGCAGAATACATGAGCTTTAAGTGGATTTTCCCAGGTCTGTTTAAAATTATAACAGGTCAATTTAGTTTACACTGATGATTTCCTCAGTTACAAAACTGCTTAAGAATTTCTTGGCTCCAAGCTGCAGCTCAGTGCTTTTTATGGTTATGGCTGATAACTGAAATTGACTGGGTTAAAAGAAGTCTAAAAAAAGAAGTCTAAAAAAACAACAATTCTTTGGTCTGATAGCCCAGAATAGTTCCACTAACATCCAGATCAGCAGAACCAAGGTGGCAGCGATGAAAACATCTCACGGAACAGAGCAGAAACCCCAAGGACACGAGGAATTCACTGGAGATCCTTGCAGTGAAATGAGAGCTACTTCAGCATGATCACTTATTTTAAACTCATTATTAAATCATTTCAGTTCAGAGGAACCATGGCAGGGGCTCCAGGAGTGGCACATGAGAAGGAATGAGCTGCCTGGGGTAGGACTTTGCCAAAATACAGTTTGTGGTGGGCTCTGAGAGACACCTGGGGGGATGGAAGGGCCAGCTTGTGTCAAAAGGGACAACCCCCACTGGCCCCAGACTGTCCTGGACTGGCCACACACTCCTCTGACCTCTCCAGAAAACAGCTCAGCTTTTTGCCAGGAAAAAAAAACAAAACAATTCAGAAGGGAGAAAAGGTGACAAGTATTGGAGGTGACACGGGAGAAGCTGGGGAGGTGCCTGGAGTGCAGGATGAGGAAGAGGGGCCCAAGCTGCTGGCTGAACTCAGGTGTCAGGAAACTTCACGCTTCAAGGCCGAGGTTAAAATTGCTGTTTGAACAATTCATTATTTCCAGCGCTCCCAGGGAAATGAAACAAAAGCAGTGAACTTCATTTAAATACAGGCTGGGAACAACTGCCAGGAGGAGCGAGGTCAGCATCAATTCCCCTGATCATACCCCTCAGTGCTGCAAAGTACATGCTGCTTTCATCTCCTAACACTTGGACTGATTAATATGACGAGCTCAAATTGCCAGCCTCCATGGGATGGAGAGGAGCAGATAGATGTGAACATGTGCTGAAAATTAAAAGGTGCTGAGAAATGAGCAGGCCATTCCCCCAAAGTCTGCAGAAAGCACAACTTCTAGCAGCCAAATTCGGAATTGTGCCTCCCAGGCTCATTGCAGAGTTGCCAGTGCTGTGCCAGACATGAAGACAACCTCACTGGCACTGATCTGACCTGTGTTCAACAAGACTGATGGAAGAAAAGACAGAAAAAATTTCGTTTTTAGTCACAACATCACACCACCACCACCACGCTCAAAACAACCAGAAAAAGGAGAGAGCTCATGGCTGGCACTGAGATAACTCAGCCATTGGCTCCTTCTCTTTCAGTTTTCTCAGCATAACCCAAAATACCTTGGTTTAATACTGGTTTTTGTCAAGAATACTGCTGAGAGCTCAGAACTTTTTTATAAAATAGATTTACTGAGAAGCTGGGAACAAATCCATTTAGATGAATTGTAAAATGAGGGCTTAGCGTTCAGTGACACAAAATGACAGGCACATGCTGAAATGAATTAACCCCACTGGCTTGGATGTAATACCCAGTGTCTTTAAATGTATCATTCCTCCATTTCTAAAATTATTTAAAAAGAAAAACTCCTAAAATGCCATGAAAGTAAAGGAAGGTGCTGAAAGTAGAATTGAGCTCCTCATTCTGGTTTTGATTTCTTAGTGATTTTAGCAAATCACTAACTCATTCTTCACTTTCTGCCTCATAAAACTGAGGAAAAAAAACCTTGATATATACCTGACACCTTTAATATGAAAAGCACTTTAGAGAAGCTTTTTGACACAGGATGAAAGATTGTACTTTGCCATACAGAATAGCTGTATTACCTGACATGCTCATTATACACTGTCAGAGCCCAACAACTTTCAGAATATTTTCCTCTTATTATTCCTCACTCTTTGACTGTGTTCAGTAATTACAGATGGAATTCTGTAGATTGCTTTAGTGACTTAGGAGAATTCTTCCCTCAGAAATCCAGATAAACCTGCTTCTCAATTGTTCAGAAATGTTTTCAAGAGTCTTGCAGGTATTTGAGTAAAGGTTTTTGTAATGCAACCTTCTCAGTCCACTGAGTTGTGAAAAAAAGGAACCATTCCTATTTAAAAACCCCTGGCATTTCTTAATGCTTTACATAGGAAATAACCCAAATTAATTGTATTTCCTGTCTGGTGTCACTAAACACTGCACACATCCACACAAGCAGCACTGACAGCACAAACACAATTATTTGTTATTTCTGTGCTCACGTTCCAGCTCCCAGCTCAGTCAGTTTTGCTCCTTGTCCCCCTTTGTGCTGCACAATGAGATGCCCACCCTGTGAGCTCCGTGCTCCTTCCTGCAGCTCACATCAGCCCCTGTCCCCCGGCTCTGCTTACACCCCTGGAATTTCTCTGGACAGCCAGAACCATTTCTGGCACACCCGAGCCTCTCTCCTTCAGCAGAAATTGCCCTGCTTGTTCTAGAAACACTCAGAAAGCACCAACCACACATTTCTGTGACCACCCGGCCTGCCCTTCAGAGCAGTCCCTGCCAGGCAGGACAATGACATTCCACTCTCAGAGCTTTTGGGAATCACTTCAGCGAGGCAAACAACGCCAACGAGCTGACATCACTCCTAAAAATACTTCTTTGTGTGGCAGTGAAGGGATGCCCAGACACACCAAACAAGGGGCTGAGTGTTCCTGGGGGTGGCAGCCGCCCATCTGCTCCTTCCTCTCTGCCAAATCCAAGGGCTTTTCTCAAAAACAGGGCTTGGCTTCTGCAACTCGCCAGACTCTGCCCCTTTTCCTACTCCTTGCTCTCTCTCACACAGTGCCACACTCACGTCTGGAGGGATGGGGAAAATCCTGCCTCCATCCTGCTGGCTTTCATGGGAAGTCAAGCCAAAACACATGAACTGCTGTTGAAAATTCTTAAAAATTGAAGTAAATAAAATAAATTGCTTAGAAAATTCATGGCTCTGTGTAATTCTTTTTCTTCAGCTCCTCATGCCAGTAAAATTTCTGATTTTGTCCAGAGCAAAAGCCACTGTAGGTAACACCTCACCCAAGTGTAAAGGAATGGGAAGGGATGGCTCCTGATGAGGGCACTGTGAGGAAACAATTCCAGCAGAGGATGAAGATGGAAAATATGAATATGAAAATATGGACTGGAGATGAGCTCTGGGACTCCTTACACCCAGATCCCCACCTGGGGCTGCCCCAGGCCTGGGAACACATCCTAAAGTTAATTTTCGTAATTCAGTTCAAATGCTGTGAGTCTTTGGTGTCTAACAAGATGTTCCAGACCCCATGTTATGTTTTGTATTTTTTCCATGCATTCAAAAAATACTTAATGATTATCAAAACAAACTGAAAACCCAAAAGAAAAAGATTTCCAAAGACTGTAGAGATGCACAGGAAAGCTTTATATCTAGTCAAAGTAAGAAAAAAAATGAAAGAAATACTGACTTTTTAAAATATATTTGACTGTTCTACAGAGGAGACAACAATGCATGAAGACCAGTGTTTGTTTTATTCTAGTAAGAGCTCATCTTGTCCCAAAATTTCTACTGGTTAATAGTTTAGCCTTAAGGTTCTACAGAAAAAAAAAAAAAACAAAAAAGAAAAAAAAAAGTTTAATTTAGGAAGTAAGAGTAACTCCTTGTTATAAACAACATGCACTCTGGGGCCAAGATAATTTTCCTGTGCACTTGTAATTTAAATGAGTGCAGTGTCTCCATATGGCCATATGGATGTGAGATATATGTTATGTGCTCAAGGGGCACTGAAGGATTTAAAGTACATATGTTAACAAATAATGCTGAGCTGGCACCCAGCATTGCTGCCTTCACCATAGCAAATATAGGAACCTGATCCATTTTTTCATTTGTTATTTTTTCTTAGAAGTGTTTCTAAGAGCTAAAAATCACGTGGGGATTTCACAGAGGCTTCACTGCATAATCAAGTTATTTCAAGAATTACACCACTGGAAGCATCATACCTTTGTCCATGCTCTTCAAAGCAAAACCAAAAGCAAGTTCCATATATAACTATGAATATTGGTTAAATCCAGAACTCCTAGACAATCTTCTCAGTATTAACACTTCTCATTTATTATGATACTATGTTAATTCATGCCAGATGGAGACTATTCAAATGTTCATGACTTGTACTTGTCACAAACATATGTTCCTGGAATAATGGAGTGGTTTCATAGCAAACAACATCCCATATTTAAAGACCTATGATGAGGCTCGTAAAAGAAAAAAAAAACCAAAACAATATAAACAGAGAAGGGCACAGCTGGAAAACAAAAAAAAAATTCAGGTTCTTCTCTACCAAGAGGATTATGGATAGCAATGCATCCTCTGCACACCCCTGACCCTACATTGGGCACAGAATTTTTAACACATTTCACCCAAACATGTGGAAGGGAACATTTTGTGTTTCCTGACTTCCCCACACCACAGCAATTCCTGTATATTCAAGACAAGCACTTCCACTGCAGGGGAAAGCAAGATAAAAATTAGCTGTTCAAAATCCTGCATTTCAATTGATGGCTTCCCTTGTGGAAGGGCTCAGGGTGAGGTGTCAGCTGGAAGTGACAATGGCAGTGCCCAAATGGAGGCAGAATTTGGGGGCCTTGTTACTCTAAACCCAAGGCAGGCACGGCCAGGGTTCATAAAGGCTTGTTCTCACAGTGCTGTCACTGTCAAGTTATCAGAAACAGGTGCTGTAGAAGAAAGTATCTGTTATTTATTTTTGAAAGTGTTCTGCCTAATTAGGAAAACAGATTTCTCAGCTTGTTGCCATCATGTCCTTGCATCATGAGCCCAATTCCTCCTCCCTAACTATGTACCAGACTTAACTTCCACCTGCTTCCTTTCCAACACAAGGAAATTATTGCTTTGGGGTTTTGCCCTAAGTTGCAAAACAAACTCCAACCAACTTCACAGCAGACAGGATGGTTTCTGATCCTAAAAATATGATCTGACTAGTTAAACCTTCTTTATTCCCCTTTAAATTGAGACAGAATTATTTTTACTAAGGCAATGAAAGGTTACAGAACATCTTCCTCGAGTTTTGTACACAAACTCCAAACCTCACTCCTGTCCTGTCATTCCCAGAACATGCAGAACTTCCCAACTCTTTGTGCATAGGTTTGAATGTGAAGATTTGAAAAACAGGAACAAGGGATGATGGATGAACTTTGGGGGAGAAAAAAAAAACCAAAAACAGCAGCAGAGTTGAAAATGTCACACGATGGATTGAGAGGTGGGGGACAGGTACAAGTGGGAAGGCAGAGAAAAAAATCCACGAGGGAAAGGATCACACACTTCAAATGGATAGCAAAGAAGTGATATAAGCAGTTATGAAAACATGTCTAGATGAAATGAGAACAAAGGAAACTCAGAGTAAACTCAACATTTCTTCCACAACACCAAAGTTGCTTACAAAGGAAAGAAATTTCAATTGACAAAGGTAAAAAAGCACTTCTGTTTCAAAACAAAGAAACTAAGTGAATTGAACTTCATGTCACACCAAGAGCTTCAAGCTTTAAATTTCAGATGTGCAGAGATGTTAAAAATCACAGACATTTTTCATCCTAACACACTGATAAAATTCTGCAAGAAAACCTTGATTTGGAAAAAAACAAACAAACAAAACAAAACAGAAAAAAACCCAAAACCAAACCTTTGTTTTCTTTACTTTTGCGTGCTGGGGAAGTGGAAAATATGGAAAGCTGAAGTGTTTATATTTCAGAGGCTCCACAAATTCATTTGACTGATGAAATCAATTTGTAGCCCAGCAATAGGCACCATCTTTGAGGCAACCCGGGGTCAGGATACCACCCATTTTAGAAGGGCAGATGGGAGAAAGGAAGAGACAGGAAATAATGACTTAGATTTTGAATTATCATGGCAGAACGAGCTCCTGCAGCACTGAAAAGACTGTTATAATATTTATCGAGTTCTGCCACTGGTAATGGCAGCGTGTTCCCCCCTCTGAGCTGACTCAATGGGCACAGAGAATGAAAACCTGTTGGGTGAGATAATAAAATGTGCATGTGTTCTGCCTGATAGCAGTAGCCCTGGTGATAATCCTATGAATTCCCAAAATATGTTCCAGCATGATTCAGAGGACAAGTATTACATCCTGAACAGAAGAAGGAGGGGAAAACAAGATGTGGCAGTGGCAATGACCAAAACCTCCAGCCTAAAAATGGATAAAAACCTCTACACAGTTGTTTCCTTCAGAGAGAAAAGGAAAAGAAAGTTAAATATAAAGCTAGAAGCAAACTCTCAAGAAGCAAGTATTCAGCCTCCAGTCAAATATAATCTAAAAATCCCCATCACCAATAAAACACACATGAGCTTTAATTTGTCTCTGTCAAGTCTCCTTTGTTTACAAGCCCTGAGAAATGTTCTCCAAACCAAACACCTTCCCATGGCTAAACCAGATCAAATATGTTCCTGAATGTAAAGGATAATGCTGCTGAACACCCTAAATGTTTTGGGTTTTCCTATATTATAGGAGCTGCTGTGGAGAAAAGAATCAAGAGATGCAATAACTTTTGTTCCTATTTGCATTTATCCATTTTTTCAGCAAATGGCAGCTTCCTGTTTTCAGCCTCCTGAAAGAGTGGAGAAATGAAGGAAAAGTCGAAAATATTTTGCATATTCTCTAGCAGTGGTGTGCTAAGGTTACTTGTATGTAGAATATGTTATGTGTATTCATATAAAAGACACATATAAATATATATATATATGCACATATATAAAAATACAAGCAGCTTTTTCCGTGGATAGTGCTACTTATTTTGTTATGAAACAAGAATTTTTGAAAAGACCAGAAAGCTACTGTTAGCAACCAAGCGGAAAAAGAAATGTATTCTTCTTGTTCTTTTTTTAAAAATGATTTGTTCAGTCACTTTTTACTACAGACCATTTAACTTGCTCTCTCCTTCAGTGACAGAAGACAAATCAAAAACTGTCAGGTATTTTAAACTGTGATCTGCACTACACTTGAAGTTTGAACTGCAGCTCAGAATCATTGGACTCAGACCTACAATTGTTGCTATTCCTAGACGTGTCACAAAATTCAGCTCTGCCAGAGGGATATGGATTCTGCCTAATTCAAAAATAGGACAAAACCCTGTTCAAGGCAAAGCAGCCCTACAAAGCCACAGTGCTGGGAACAATCCCCAAAGCAATGCATTCCCATTGCTGGAGACTGGGCACATTCAGCCCAGCCCCTTTCCCGTGTAAATACTTGTTTTACCTGTGCAGCTCTCAAATCCTTTTCCCCCAGACAATAATGTGTTCTCTGACCTAGAATAATGTGTTCTCTGACCTTGCCCTTGCTCCTATTCCCACTCTGATTCCCAGAGTCACCCTGAAGCTCTTCGCTGTGCTGGCTGTCTTCCCTTTTCCCAGAATGGATCTTTCACATCTGTGCACACACACATTCACAGAGCTGGGGAATTACAGCTTGGACATTCTTTTTCAGGCCTGGATTTCTCCTGACTCTCAGCTCCATTCCCAGGCTGACAAGCTGACTGCAGCTTCAGTTAAGGAGAAAGGTGAAAAACAGAGTGGAATTCATAATAAATTTTAATACCTGGTGTCTTTCCCGTGGGACACATCCTGAGGTGCTGTCCCAAGGATGTTTTTCCCAATTGTCCAATGAGCTCCTGTCCTGTCCTAGCTGCATGTAACACACTTTAAATACAGGATGTCAGTACAATAAATTGGCCTTTTTTCCCCAAAGAGCTCCGTGTGTGTTGCTGTCCTTTTTCTCTCTTTGCAGCGCAGTAACCACAACATCTTCCCAGAAAAATGCACCTTCCCCTCCCCATTCTGCAGCCACATTCATCACCTTGCTGAGCTCTCACCCTGCTAATTATACCAGCTGAAGGAATGGTTCCCACCTCAGATGTGACTTTCCTGTCTTTTCCTGTCTCTGCCATCAGTTTTCCAACCAGTTCTGAGACCGTAGGAACTCTGAGTAGCAGGAGATCCTGGCTGTGCCCCATAAGGGATGTTCTGAAGTGTCTGACATATGCAAGGAAAAAAACTTGCAAATCAATGCTTCTTGAAGGACTTATTCCATGTGACCCTTCAAAAAGATTCTGTGTGACTTTTCCTGTCACTGCTGAACATCGAGATTGCACCAAAGGAAAAATATTCCAAAGGACAAACCCCTCAGAAGTCGAAATTCTTTATAGATTGCAATAAACCAAACCTATACCCCAAGACTCCAACAGTTCATCTTCCATCTTCTCTTCAGTGAATAAATCAGTGTTACTAAGCACAGTGAAAAGGTGAAAAAGGACACTCTGCACTTGATTTGAAATATACTGCCCATACTCGATTTTATATTCCTTTTGTTATTCAGTGAGTAATGTTTTACTGCACCACTTGCCCAGATTAAGAATGTTTCAGTCTACATACTTATCATTTAAAACCACGATTCCCCCAAAGGGAGCACAATGGGAGAACATGATGTTAATTAGCCTTATGGCATTATATCCCAATTCTGCACTCATACACCACAGTTGTTGCATTCCCAATGCCTATTCCTTCAACCTCTCATGAAAAGGATCTGCACTTAGTCAACTTGGAGCATATTACTTTCCCATAAGGGAAAAAGACTCATGTAAAATGTACCGACCTGAAGTGAACACCACTAAAACATTCATGCTCTGCTCTTTAAATAGGCTTCCCTTTTATGTTCACTTCATCCCAGCATCATGAGAAACTGCTTGACATGTTTTGTTTGGCTGCTGTTTCAAAGAGTGCAAATTTTACTCAGTCCAACTTCCAGGCCCCTGCAGCCCATTCATCCAATTAAAGGACTGTGGAATGAAAACAGAAAAAGCGCTTTGTGGAGCTTCAGAAATATTGTCCCTCAGGAAGGCAGCCTGCAAAAAGCGAACAAATCCATTGTGCAAACTGGTGCATTGCAATAGAATAAAATTGCTCCTCAAAGTCTCTTTATCCAACATGGATTACTGACTCCTGATAGCTGTAGGTTAGTTGAAGGTAGAGTCTATGGGAGTCAGGAAAGCTCTTATTACCTTTTATTATAACACATCCTCCCCCCATAATCTATAAAAAAGCCTCTAGGAGCCCATTCACTTCTACACCTCTTCTCTGCCTTTCAGTTTCAATAATGCTGAGTACAATTCAGGACTCTTTGCAGTCCACTGTAGTTTCCATATGCATTCACAGGCTAAATATTCCTAGAATGCCCTTGGGAAAGGCAGGCTGCCATTCATTATTTCAGATTTCTGAGAACTGTAGCCCTTGCAGCTCCCTGGGAATATTGCTTCAGACAGTTCTGCTAAAAACCTACAACCTTACCTCTTGACCACACTGAGTGAAATTAATTATCATGCAAAGTTCCTTGTGATACCCTTTTCTATGCATTAGTAATACAAATAAAGAGCAGAGGAAGACATTTAAAGTGGGGCTGACAAACAAATGCTAAAGACCAAGTTTTTATGATTACGGAGCCAAGATTTGAGGAAGGTCACAGCAATAGCTGCAGAAACCAATTATGCACTGCTTCATGCTGCTTGGAAACTCAGGAATTCTGCTTGACTGTCCCTATTTTACACACCCACACCCCTCTTCAAAGTGAGCTGCACAAACTCCTCCTCCTTCTCGTAAAGAAAGAGCAGAAAACCACAAAAATTGAACTACCACTCAATTCATTCCACCCTTCAACACATTCACAGGCTTTTGGTAACCCTGAAATTAATTCACTCCCTTTGCTCGAGAACCAGAGGATGCCCCTTTTCACCCTGCCCACAAATTAAAGCAGTGCTCACTCAAAAAATGGATTCACAATTAGACTGGTTTGAATGAATCTCAAATTTCCAAGGAATTTGATATAAGCCTGAAGAATTGGTGAATCAAATGTAAAAATTGTTTGCTACCACCCACACTTCTTGGATAATCCTGGGGCACTTGGTTTGGATGTTGCTCTTCCACTGGGGTTAACAAGTGTTTCCAAAAACTGTACTCACATTGCTTTTCTTCTCATTTTCCTGTATTCTCAAAGGAGATTGATGCCTCACCACAGCTCAGCGCTGTAACTCGAAATCTGGGAGAGCGATTTGCCAAAACAAATCATATCCTGATCTGGAGAGAACCACTCACTTCCTGCAGGCTTTAAACTTGTTAATTATCAGCAAAAACGATGATCAGAATCCTGGACTTCTCATCTGTACGTAACAAACAAGATTCTTGGCAGAACTTACTGGCTAATGTGAGAGGAGGGAAGCCCCAGTGGTCCTGTCTGTATCCCTCACAAATTTGTTTGTGGAGCTGTCACACCCTGGCAAGGAATTCCTTTTTTTGTTCCAATTTATTAGTACCAGTTGTAACCTTGTATTCAAGCACTTCTTGTAGCTCCTTAGAGACCAAGATTTCCCCCTTTTCTTTAATATGTAAAAGGAAAAGGTAGTATTGAGAATATATTTTGGTTTTTTCCATACAGTACATCATGGCCATTTCAATATCAGACAATGATTTTTAATTAATTTTCCAATTGGCAATTACTAACCCAAAAGCACTGATTAAGGGAAAGATTAAGCTAAGAACTAGCTTAATTGAATTCTTACTATTACAAATCTGCTTGCTGCTGAAATTTGTCATTATTTCCTATTAAAGGAAGGAAGGTAACTTTCTTACCAGGGAGTCATAATTATAGATTTTATACACATGTCTAGGTTGATATATTTCACGATTTAATTTAAATATACACTAAAACATCTGGATTCTTTCCCTGAAATTTGTCATGACAGCTTTTAAAAATTACTGAAAAAATTTTGACGTGAATCTTACATCCTTATTTTCTCTATCCTGGTACAATATGAATAACTAATCACTCAAAATTATTTGCTAATCTCTTAATTCTAAATAAACTTATAATGCATATACATACATATAAATGTTTGATGTATAGAATTTGCCTTCCCTGTTCAATTGATGAAGTCTCTGATTGTCCATGCATCAGTAACAACCAATATAAACTTAGAATATCAGTACTTAACAAAAAGGCAGTTGGAATAGAGTTTAAGTTCTCATAAATAAATATCAACTGTTTAAATTTATATCTCAAGTAACTCAAAAACGTGGGCAAGTGAGAACCTATTTTTCTGTCCAATGACTCTTGTTCAACATGTTCTGTCTAACCAGCTAGACGAGAGAAGCCAATAAATCTTCACCTACAAATGAGATAAACTAGAGGAAAATAGGCAGCCTGCAAATTAAATACTTTTTTACTTGTTTACTGTATGGCAGGTTAAAATAGGAGTATTCCTTCACAGAGGACAATTATGGCTAAATTACCTCCTTTAATATCTTAAATGACAAGAAAGCCAAACATAATGAATCATTAAAAAAAAATAAATTAAAGAAACAATTTATTAGAATAGTATTTCCTGTCTAAGGGTTTGACCTGCAAATCAAAGAGCTGACCAAGCTAACATGAATCACATTCCTATTTCTGATATCCATTTTCCCTCCTCCCCATTTTCCTTTTGCGACTTCTCAAAGCTCCCCTGTGCAGCTTGGCCAGGTCACTCCTCCATCAGCCCCTGCAGCAGCAGAATTCCCTCTTAGATGAACTCAAAAACAAATGTAAAAACTGTGGAAGCACTGAATTGCAAACCTTAGCACTCTCACAGCTTCAGGAAGAGATGAAACTTCATAGTCCCACATATATTTGTTTGGGAATTCCAGCAGCATTAGGAGCCAAGCTAAAAAATATACTTTAGCTCCCTTCTCTTATTTTGGAGATTGCATTCTCGCTGCATTTAGGGTAATACAGAAATCTTTTTCCTGGGGATAGGATGAAAAACATTCTCCAGAACCAATTGTTAAACGTGTAAGAGTTAGATCTTATTCTGAGCTGCTGGAAAAATGATTTGCCAGTCTTACAATAAAATTAATCACCTGAACAATTTAACAATTTAATCTGTTAATATATGGAATCCTCAAAGCAGGAGCTTTTACTGTCTTCAGCTAGACCTGTAGGACAAGAGCACTTTCTAAAGAAAGCAGGGCTATAAATACAAACTTGGGATGTCAGCTACCAAGTGGCATTATCAAATAATGACCTTTTTCATCTAGGAACACCTCCTGACCTCTCAGACTTTGGGGCTGCGTGGGGTTTTCAGAGCTGACAGGGAAGCAGGAACAAGATGATGCCCTTAATCATATTCAGAGCAGCAGGATCACCTCCAGCACCTGGCAGCGAGCGCTGCTGCAGTAAAACTCAGTCGAGACAAAAGGGGGGGATCTGCTTTCTTACTTTGCCTCACAGTTTGAGCTAATGCTGGAAATCACGATTTTTGACAAGTTGCTCAAGTTCCTGGATCATCAGCTGAGGAAACTTTGATGCATCAGGTGGGAAAGAAGCGCAGTGGAATTGTTGTGGTCCCGGAAGCCACAGCCAGCCTGGCTCACTCCTCTCCACCACCCCAGTCCCTCTGACCCCCCTGCTCACATCCTCTGCTCCCACTCCTGCCTGTCCTGCCCTTAAATCAGCACAACCACAAAGATAATAAATAATCCTGCAGTTGTCTGGGGACGAGAGCAAAAATCTGTGTGGGATGAGCTGAAGTGTCAGGAAATTCTCTTTTCTCCCAGTTCCACAGCTGGGCATGGACCTGGCAGCATCCCCAACATCCCAGTGCTCCTGCCCAGTGCTGGCTACAGAAGGAACATCACCTTGGACTGCTCAAGTATCCTCTGAGTTAAAAATCAACCAACCCATTCTATGCATCACTTTCAAATCATTTTAGCCACACTAAATTAGTTTGGAGATAATGAACAACATAGAAGGGGTGAACTTCCAAATTATTACCAGAATTCCAGTGGTTCCACAGTAATTTCTCAGTAGCTTTTTGGAAGAAGCACATGAGACATGTACTCAATTCTTTCTGTTTGCAGCTCTTGGAATTCTCTGCAAACAGCAGAGTTGGGAACATAACAAAGAAACAGGATCATGTGTAAAAAGTGCTAAAACTGTTTTAAAAACAAACATAAATATTATAGATATGTATAAAAATAAGATATTTATAAATAAAAATTATGTAAAATGTTTGTTTCTTACCATAAATTTATAACCTGATAGAAGGGAAAAAGCAGCCTCTATGTTGTTAGGAACTTCTAGATCTTTTTGTTTAAAAATAGATTTTATGTTTTTCTTTTCTTTAAAAAATGAGTCCTGGAAATTTGGCCATTAATAGCATGGCAGTTAAACGGCAGTGATTTAAAAACCCTGTGTATTCTTGTCACCTATCTGTCCTCTCTTTCAGCTAAATCCTGATTAGGGTTTCCATCAGATTTCAGGGTTCAGCACAGCTGAGTTGTTCTATTCCTCAGCCTACTGAGAAGGAGATTCTGCTGCCTCCAAGCCCCTTTTCTCTATCAGAATGTGCTGTGAGACCTTTCCTGGCATCTGACTCTCTTTTTCTATTCTGAAAGGGCTTGTCAGGCTACAAGATGTCATGCACCAAGTCATTAAATTTCCTTTTTTTGTGCCTCCAGCTTGGAAGAAGGTTTATGCAGCAACAACAGTCTGTTTTTCTTTGCATTGTTGGGGTTTTTTTGCCTATTTATTTGTGTTGTGTTTCTGCCACAGTGACTTAATTTGTGCAACTGACAGTGTTGTCTCACCCACCTTCCTGCTGCCAGCAGGAAAGGAATTAATGCCTGGCACTGATGGCTGCTGGTGAGTATGTAAGGCTAAACTCTGGTTTTATTTAACTCAATTTTATTCTTTCTGTTCTGTCCTCTAGGATTGGCATTAATGTCCCACAGGCAAATGAAATGCAGTGTTCCAAAACTACTTATTTGCTATGTGATTTATTTGCTACATAAATGTTTTTCATTCTTCTCAACCTCTCAGCAAGCAACCCATAGCTGGGGTTTTGTTGTTTTTTTTTTTTTTTGAGAAACAAGCAAATGTTATGTTCTTACATAAAGGAAAAAAGGAAAGGTCATGTGGACGGAGGGGGAAAAGGAGAATTTCACACACTGCCGATTTCCCTGACCACTCAGAGCTGTGGGGATGAAGGGATGGAAGCCTCAGTCTCAGTGGGATGCCCTCTGCCATTCCTGGGTGGTTACACTCCCCAGCAGCTCCTAGGTTATTCTCAGTAAAAGTTTCTCGATTATTTTGAATAAATAATTCCAAATTCAGTGTGGGATACGGAGAGGAAAGCTGCCAACAGTCCTGCTGGTAAAGACTCTCAAGAGGGGTCTTGGGAGATCCAGATTAAATCTCTAAAGCAACAAATATTAGCAGAAGAAGGATTAATTCAGAGTAGTAATTTGATGTGATCACAGGGTATTCTGAGTGGGAAGGGACCCACAAGGATCAAGTCTCACTCTTAAGTGCATGAGGATGAAACCCACAAAGCCTGGAATTATCCCCATGCTCTAACCAGATGGGCTAATGTGGCCACTGAAACGTGAGACATTTCTGATCTAATTTATATCAGAGAGTTTGGGGTTGAACTAGGCAAAACTTGCCATGAAAAAAAAGCAAAATAATCCCGAAGAGCTTTTTCCTTTTCCCTCTAGTGCAGGATGGGGTAAGATAAACCAGACAATGCACAAGGAGTGAGCTACTAACAAACCAAACCAAAGAGGTGACTTGGATTTTCTCCCTTCCCTAACTAATGCCATCACCCAGTTCCCTCTCTCCAGCGCCTGGGATACTGGCAGCTTTAACTGAGATGTGTTTTACAATCCATTTCCACCCGCTGTGAGCCCATTTTGTGTCACCCACGAGGTTCCCCCCGGGCACAGCAGAGCCAATCCCCCAGTGCAGAATCCTCAGAGCCCCCAGCACCCCCCAGGCAGCACCAGCAGGCAGGAAAAGTGCTGCTGCTGCACTTCCAGCCCAAAGTGAGGAGCTGGAGACACCATCCAGGGGCTCCTGCTGGTCCCCCGGGCCAGGAGCTGTGTCCTGATGGCAAGGGCAGAGCTGTGACTGTCCCAAAGCTGATGTGACAACACAAGGGGACAGGTCTGCAAGACTCGGCTCAAGTTTAAATCTCAGCTGACAGGCTGAGGAGAACTGCACCACAGGCAGCAGGGATGGGTCAGGCTCTGGTGGTGATGGGACATCACACTGTGAAGAACAGCACTGGAGGGGGGAATCTTTAACATCATTGAAAAAAAAAACCAAAAAAAAAAACCCACGGCGTCTTGTCTTTAATTCAGGAACGTGATTAGAGATTCAACAGTTGCCTCTAAGGTGACACACTGGAAAGGCTTGCTAAGGATTATACAAGGCACACACACACAAAAAAAAAGGTCAAAAAAGAAAGATAACTTTTTTTTTTTTTCCCAGGGCATCTAGGTAATGCTGAATAAAGACAGAGCAGCAAACATAGAGGTTGGTAATTTATAATATAAGACAATGGAATGACATGATTCTTCAATAAACATATTATCTCTAACACTAGAATCAATTAAAAATCAAGGTTAAGTGAAAAAAGATTCAATTAGTATGCATTAAGAAATAAAAAAAATCCCCTAGAAACTCCACATTCACACAAAATAAAATTTCTTGTGAGAATAGATTGATTCCCTTCTAACTTTTACTGCCAAAGACAGAAAACCTCTGGAATATTTGAAGAGTTCAGTGCACCTAATTATGAGTTTTTGAAGCTACAAATCCTCACTGTCCAGCAGACAGTAACCAAAGATTCGAGGCTTTTAATTATTCCAAAAAATTCAAGATGGTAAGCCTGTCATCTCTGACAAAGAGAAGCTGAGGGAAGAGCAGCAAGTCAAACCATGATTTAAGACGAGCCCATTTTTAAAATGAATTCCCTTTGGAAAAATTCTGACAAGTTTGAATAAAAGGGAAACAAATTTTGAATTACAAATAATTATTGCTTTGGTTATTGAGGTTGATTTTGTGACTACAATGTGTTCTCGTCTCAGCTTCTAAACTGACAATTACTCAGCTGAAAAGCAGTGTCAGCACAGAGATATGATGAGCACTCCAAAGCCACCCAGGCATTTCAGAGCAGATTTCCCTCTGCTGTGCCTCTATTCCCCCTCATTTCAGTTCTAAAAGAGTGAAAAAAAAAAAAAAAGTTTAATTTTCTTAATTGCATGTATTATAAAAACTTCCACAGCAGCATCACCAGTGAGAAAGGAGAAAAGCTGGAACACCTTCACGTGCAGAAGCACTGGGCTCATTCGTGAATGGCTTCAATATCTGCAGAGGTTTTTATTTAGTGGACTGATTTCCTCCAGTTGAAATTGTTAAAAAGCTTTCACCCTTTCTTCATGGGTCAGCACAGAAGGCAGGAGGAGACCAAGGTCTTACACTGCCCCTTCTTCTCTGTCTTTTCTGTCCCTATGCATAGGCCACGGGAAAAGGGTTGACTGATGGACCTTCCTCCAGAATATTGGGTTTTTTCACTTAGCTGAACCTCCCAAAAACCCCTTCTGGTGGAGCTTTTCCCCTGTCAAGTTCATGCAAAGGAAGTCAAGCAAACTTCTCACTGCTTATGCCACCCAGCACTTTATAAAAGGGGATTTAGGTTTTGACAATTAAAAAAATCTTGCTGACTAATTGATATTCTTGTGCTAGCCTATAACATAAGTAAGAATGTCTTCCCAATAACAATTTCAAAAATAATTTCTTAGGGCTTGATTTCCAATTCAATCCAACAGTAAATCTAGTAAGAAATTTATATGACTTAATTTAAAGCATCTAATTGAATGATTTAGCTTTGTGTAGATGTAATGAGCCATTTCATAAAATCAATAACATTGTAAAGTATAAACTAAATTATTATAAATGAAGGCAATAAAAAAAGAGCTCCTCTGTATTAGGCAGGGTGACACTTGATTAATGGGTTATTATTGCAGGTTGCAGCAGAGCAGGCAGAAGAGACTGGGGTGATATTTTCAGAGGTGCAAAGGTTGGCTGCCCAGCATGCAAACAACATCCGTGCTGGGAGCCCAAATTCCAGACCCAAAAATAAATTCCCAGCAACACCAACTGAAGGGGTCAGTGCTCTCCAGGAATTAAACCTAAATACCTCCTTAAAACACACACAAACTTCCTTCTGTGCATGAGGAACAGGTTTAGAATATTCTTATTTAGACAAATTCAACGTTATTTGCTAACCAACAAAAATGAAGGGCTCGAAATTTCCTCCAAAAACGACCATAAAAGTGGGACAAGTGCAGGTGGCTTCATACACAAGATGTGACACCCATGTGCCCCCACAGCCACACATCTCCAACAGGATAAAAAAAGAGTCACAAGTTCTGGGCCAAACCAGTAACTTCAATATTTAGGAATGCTGTGTCTGTTCTTCTTGCCTTTGCTAAAGTGCAATATACTCAGAAGTTTTCAGAAATACTTGATTAATTACATGGATGGAATTTGATTTGCAAACATGCAAAATAGTACCATACACTTACACCGATATTTCACTCCACAATAAAATTCTAATAAATACAAATACACATTAGTATATGGGCACATATGTATGTCCATATCAATAATGTAAATTATATTGGCACATATTTCATACAGAAATATGTTCTATATTCCATACTTTATGCAACACACAATTATAAAATGCAACAATATAAATACAACAATGCATCAGATAAAATATGACATAATAAATATAATTTCTATGTTTCCTGTATATGAAATATGTTATATACATATAAGTGTGTACATTGACTGTCTGGGCTGGAATAGCTGCAGCTCTTTTGGGCTTAGAGTTAACAGATTAGAGAAAGACATGAGAGGAACTATATTATTTTCATCATATGATGAATGAAAACAAGAAAGAGCCTTTCCTTTGGTTTCTCTCAGTGATTCCACACCTCCAGAAACAATCTGAGGACAATCAAAGCAAAAAAAAAAAAAAAAAAAAAAAAGAAATCTTTTTCTTGCAAGAAAATGCATTAACGAAAAGAAAGATCTTTTAAATAAAAACCCCACAAATGTCAAAATTTCGACCATAAGCAAGAAAAACCCAAACAAACAAACAAAAAAAAAAACCAAGCCAGGATCTCCCCAGATTTCAAGCATTGTCCTCGAGTTCACTAATCCCAGCATCATTTATTGCCCTGCAGAACATACAGTGGCTCATGCAAGAGGAATTGCCCTCCAGAACAGCACACACAAAAAAAATCCATCTCTCCCACCAAAGATTTTGGCTCCTGCACCAGAGCATCTCTGACTTAAAACATCCCACAAAATGCAAACTCCAACACGCAGTGGAACACAGCTGTGATGAAGAGAAAACAAGAATGCCCCAGGCAGGAAACGTGTTGATCTACAGCCCTGCTTGGGCAGCGCAGAGGAACAGGAAAAACAAAAGCACAGGTCAGCCTCAGGCCCCAATGGATTAATAGAGGGAGGCAATCAATGATCTGAAAAAAACCTACGTGCAAAAATCAAGCCACATGCTCGCTGAGCTGCAGATTTATAGCGAAATCCAGATCTTAAATTTGCTCTAAAATGGCCAAATGATGGAGGGCAACAAGTCTTTTCCAAAGGCAAGAGCAGCACCCCTGCTGTTATCCCTGGATAAGGCAGGGAAGGGAGACATCTAGCTGCTGAAAGGCCGTCAGCAGGAAAATCCAAATTTAACAGCAGCACCCCAGAGTTGTGAAGCCTGACCCCGTGTGTGACAGCTCCTGGGACAGCTCTTGGCTGTCACACACTGCGGAGCCAGAGCAGCAGCTCAGGAGGGAGGGAGGGATGAAAAGGCAATGGATTTTCAGCAGGGAAGATAAAAAGTGAAGGATTGCTCATCTCTGAACCGGAAGAGTGGCTTTTGCTTCGAAAACTAAAAGAAAGATTGCCTTCCCTCACATGAGTGACGGCAGTCAGGAGCCTGGCTGGACACAGGAGGAGGAAAACATTCTTTATACTGCAGGGCACTGATGGCCTGTGCAGAGAGATAAGGAGAACCTGGTCAGCACAGCAGCTCAAGTCCAAGCAACCCACACAGGCAGCTCTGCCCACTGTGGGACACACAAGTCAGGCTGAGAACAACATAAAGAGTGATTCATTCGGTCCCTGACAATTCAACGAAATATTTAAGCATGTATTTTCCAGGGGAATTTCCTCCTGAGCATCTCCCATTTTATGCAAAGCAGCTTTTCCAAGTGGAGATTTCTGTCACTTTGTGTTGATCAGAGGCTGCATTTTCCCTTGGGGCTCTCTCAACAAAGCCCAAGGCACAGGGGACAGGCAGGGCAGTCACTGACACCTGGCTGTGTGTCTGCAAGGAAGGAGGGAGAGGCACACAAAATTCCCTACAAAATACCTGTTCAATCAAATGTTGCATGTAAGCAAAGCCTTATAAAAGAAAAATAAAATCAGGCCTCGTTGCTATTTCAGCTAAACTTACAGCTAGCCTGTTAAGTCCCCATAAAAAATTAATTCTAAGAATGAAAATCAGTTTGCATAACAATCTATTCTTGTGGAAAAAAAAACAGGTTGCACCTGCAAAAACAAAAATTCTATCCCATAAAAATCTATTAAAAAACCCAAAACTATATAAAAATAGAAAAGTCTAATAAACATGTACAATAACCCTCACCAACCAATAAGGTGAGTTTCACTAGATCACTGACCAATTAGATTCAAACACAATACCTTCTGATACCATATAAAAATGAGCTCTGTACAATAAAATTCAACTACTCTGCACAAAAAAACCCAAGTATCTCATCTCATCTGATTTCTATATCTGATGCAAAGCTGACAACAACAACCAAACACTGGAAATAGGGAGATACCTGTGACCTTTTCCAAAGTTTAGGATATCTGTTGTTGACAATGATTCTATTCAATGATGATTGAAAGGATTTTTCATATCTGATGTACTGGTATTGGTACAAGCATCAGCAGTGTTAATCCACATCTTCAGTTCATCATTTATTTTCCTTTAGGAGATTTGAAACACATTTATCTTCCTAGACTTTTTGTACATTTGGCATTTTTGGGGTACATTGTGCTAAGCACTTTTAAACGCCAGGTTTGGCCCTCTTAATGAACTCCTAATGCTAAGTTAGAACCAAAATGATCTATGAAAACCAGTTTGGTTGTGTCTATAGCACGTGAGGAGAGGTTTTTAAGGATCAAAACTTTAGAAATTGTAGAGGCTGAAAGGCCTCTGTCTGAGAAGTTTGCAGGTATAAAAGTGTGAGTTCCCAGAAATTGAAGAGAAGGAGAGAACAGACCACAGAGCTGCTCTGGGGGCAGCTGCAAAACCCAATTCCAGGACACCAAACAGCCCTGTAAAGGGGAGGCTGCCACAAAACGCAGCATCCACAGATGAAAAAAGAAAATAACATATGAAAAGTCCACAAATTAAGGTGTCACTGCAGATCTTACAATCCAACAAAGCCTGAGAACAATATTAGGTGATGCACAAAGCATCTGATTTGTGGTGAAGGACAATTCCCTTCCACAGAGTTCTGCTGTGGACAAGTGTAAAGCAGATTGTACATTTAAGAATAAAAAGCCTGATCTTGAAAATAACTAAAATGCCAAAGACGATGAAGAATGCCAATGACAGAAAAACTAGAATGCAAGAGCTCTTCCAGCCCCAGCCCCGTGGCTTCAAACACTCCTCATTCTCTCCCCAGACAGAAGCTGCATTTCTTTACCTCAAGCAGAAAGTAAGAATAAATAGGAGTTAGGGAGGGGGAAACAAGAGAAGTAATTTGCCTAAGAGAGTTAAATGAGATGACTCTGGTCTATTTTCCTTTGTTATTCCATGCCTAATGAAGTGTCTGGGTAGTTGGAACAGCTCCTGCAGCATGATCTGATTGTTGTAGTTGCCTGTTTGTTTGCCGTGAGTTATTGTTTTATTTGGCTCTCATTCCGGAGCTGTTTCCCTGCTCTGTTGGGCAGACGGATGCTGCTGGATCGTGTTTATGAGCTGTAAATGATTGGGGAGCTGCTTCTCCAACATAAGAGATTATGAGAGACAGAGAGAGGGGCTGTGCTGGGCAGAGCACAGACTGCTGCAGCATATGATGGTCTGTCTGTGTCCAAAACCCAGAGCAGCATTTGAATGCACAACTGAGTGCGTTGTTTGTTTGTTTCTCTTCCAAAAGCAAGTTAGTTGGTCAGTGAACTCTTAAAATTGCCCCATGTCCTTCATACCAAGCAGCATCTTGAAGGATCCAGCATGGTGAGCATCAGTGCCTCCAACAGGGGCTTCCTGCAGCCACTTGAATGTGCGTGGGGGAAGTATGACAAAGAGATTTCATCTGCCCAACTGTAGCTTCTGGCTTCCTGTTTTGAGTTATAATCAATATTTTCGTTTATGCCTGAACAGAACATCAATCACCTAACACCGTGCTCTATAAATCAAATCTTGAAATTAAATTCTCGCGCTTCGCTGCAAGTACGAATGGAATATTTTGTGATTGTCCAGTGCAAATCTGTAAAAAACTTTCTGGACTGAAGAAGATTTTGGAAAATTTACTTATCCCTTGGACTTTTCAGCTTAAGTTCCTTATTTCTTTAACTTCTTTAAAGCCACATAGGATCACAGATAGTAACAAAATATTCTCTGAGCTAAGGAAGGGGGCAAGGGGAAACCGAGGGGGAGGAGAAAGGTTGTGCATCTTTCACAAAAACAGGAATTGCAAATGCCAGACCAAAAATCTGGAACCTAAACATCAAAATCCCAGCATGCACCCAAGCTCTCCATTAGAAAGTAACTTCTGCCCTCTGCTAAGGGGATTAAAAATCTGCAATAGCACTGAGGGCTAAAAGATTGTCCTTTCAGTTCTCCTCATGTTAGGTGTTATTAACAAGGATCTTTTGTGATTCTCCTGCACAAGGGCACTACAGCAAATTCCAGTTCATTATTTAAAGCGTTTTCACCTGATTTCAGGAACACTGAGAGCTCAGAAATTCTCCCGAGAAATCTCTCTCCCAAGAAACACTTCATTGCAACCATCCTTTCGAATAGGAAGGCTTATGCTATGATGCATTTTAGGCACAAAACAGAAAAACAAAGATTTCATCAGGAGAAACTATGTGAGAAAACAAAGATATTAATGTAATTTTAAAGAGGTCTTAGGGTACCACAATGCAGAACATCCAGTCATCACCTACTGCAATAGTAACTCTGCTATTTCTTAAATTATTTACAGTTTAACATTCAAGTTCCTTAGGAGCTCAGAACTTTGCTTTGTATAAGTTGGGACAAAGGAGTTGGAAAAATGAAGTAACAAACAGTGGCAAGATTTGTATGACAATTTCCTTCCCCAGCCTCTGTGAATGAAGTATTGCTGCTTTGGCATGGTAGGGAGCCAGGAATCCTTGGATATAACCTCAGGGATACTTTGGCCAAATCCTCCCTTTCCCACACTGGCAATCTCCTACAAGATCAGAGTTACTGGGACAATCAGTTATCCTTGGGCCTGTCAAATAAGTGTTGAGGAAAAAAAAAAAAAATCTATCCGTGAGAAACCAAAGGTACCTACACATGGATAGCCCAGCTGATTTTCTCACTCCACCAAAGCTTCCCAGCCCTGCTTGTGGGCATGGCAATAGAGACAATTCCAGCTCTGATCTTTACTGCTGTTTGAGGTTTCAAACACATTTGCTCAGCTCTGCTGTGTCCCAGAATAAAACCTTTCATTTGGTTTTCCTGCTCTCTGCTCCACGTGGGCACAAAGGCTGGGAGCAGCTGCAGGGTCTAAATGAACCAGGCTGAGTTAGGCTTGGGCTGGGGCTTTGCCTCCCCCAGAGCCCTGGGCTGGGGAACACTTCCAAATCCTGTGTAGGGCCAAGCACCATCAAGAGTTAAGGCTACAAGGCACCTGCAAACCCAGTTGGATGGGCTGGCTGTGCTGCCAGCCCCTGCCATCCATAAATTCCACTCCTGCACACGATATTTCAGGCAGCCACTGAAAAACGGGTGACACAGTTGGTTTCACTGGCAGAGCACACAAGGTTTTATTTGTCAACAAATGGGTTTCATGATCCATCATTAACACTTGATTGATTGGCCCAGCACTTTGGCAGGGTGGTTTTTTATCACACTTTTCTGCAGCAGAATGTATTTCAGGAACTGTCTTACACACTGATTTGCTGGCAGAGGCTGTGCTGGCAGAAGGCAGAATGTTTCCTTGCATTCTCTGCTGGTCAGTGTGAGAGCGTGGAGTGGATAACGTGAGGGACTACGTTATGGCTTTACATCTGTTTTTGTTATGATCAGATCTGTTCTGCCTCTTATGACAACAAAAACAAGTCTCATTTTGTTTCCTCGCTCATCGAAGGCAATCCAGATTCTCAGTTGTAAAAAAAAAAAATTAAAAAAAAAAAACAACTAACCAAAAAAATGCCCAGCCCAACTAACCGTTCTATAACCCAGATTTTAAATATTCATCTTTACACTTTTTCCATCTTTCTTTGTGCAATAAATACATTCAATCAGAAGAAAAATACACTAACTCACTGTGACAGATTGGACTCCATCTGTCAAGATTTCATGTTTGATATAGACTGGAAATTGTAGATAAAGGGGAAATATTCAGGTACTGTTCTTTCAATGAATGTCCCGGAGGGAGATTAAGGGAATGATAAATTGGTTATGGTTACACCCTGAGCCAAACCATTGGAAGCCTAATTAGAATCCAGAAGGATTGCAGCCAGGAAAGACAGATGCAGAAAAGAAGAGAGCTATGAGGAAAAGGATTTTAGTTTCAACTGGGACAGAACAAATGTACAAATGACCTAAAGTATTAGCCAGGAAAGAGTATATTTTGTCATCTTGTTACAGAAGATGTTCCTGCAATGAACATCCTTGCAGGATCCCAAAAATCCTACATTCAATGAAAGATATTTTTGAAATAAGAAAAGTAAGAGGAGGTTTGCTTAAAATGCATTCAAGGGACTAATAGGAATCCACCAACTTATTTTAGGGTGAAAATTAGAATCCAGAACACTTGCCTTATGACAGCATCCTGCATGATTTTGAACAATTAATTTAATTTACCTGAGTCTCCTTGTGTGCTAAGAGTCTCCAACGTCTTTTTCTGGGGGGAAAAAAAAAAAAAAATATGACAGCAAGGAACTGTCCCAATACTGACAGGGACTACAAACAACTGGAGACACACAGCGACTTTCACACTAAGAAGAAGGAAGTGTCTTCAGGTGAGAGCACGGGAACAAATATTAATTCCACCTAATCAAGACAAAGCCAAGTGCCCGACAAAGAACATTTATGCAAAGTGACTCTGGCGTGCTGCAAGGATGCAGGGACTCGGTGACAGGCCAGCAGGGCCAGCAGAGGCCACCGTGCCCCTGGGGTGATGCTGACAGGACAGAGGGCAAGCCCAGCCGATGGGCTGAGCTGAATGCACGACTGGATTTTAGCCACGGGAAGCTCGGTCAGGAGCTCAGCACATGCCAGGGCTGCAGGAGCAATCCCAGAGCACAGAGTGACACCCTGAGAAACTCTGCAATATCCTGGTGCTGAATTTCTCACAGCTCAGAGGGTGTCACTCCGGCCCGAACAATAAAACCTGCAGCACAGATTGCATCTAGTTTTCCCTTCAATTCTAACAGAAAATCCCACAACCACGACAGGAATCATCCAAAAGGAGTGTGGAATAGATTCTGCTCTGTTAAAACAAAGGGAAAATGAAGACCCTGGCTATTGGGTTGATGAGAAGAGCTGCCTGCAGGAAAGGTCACCAACACCTCTCCCTGGTTTGATGTTTGTCACACTTTGCCTTTGGCTCTCTGAGTCTGCTCAAAATCTCGACCTTCAGTCACTACAGCAGCCCAGGAGCACAGGATTAAATAAATAACCTTCCCTGTGGCACAGCAGAACTCCATCCCTTCTCAATCACAAACACTGAAGCTTTTCCTTTATAAATCCTCCTCCTAGAATTTCTGCTTATGAATCTTTGAAGACAAAGCCACTGCTTCCAGAAGAAGAAAAGAAATATTCATTTTGTATTTATGAAGGAGCTATTAGCAGCAGTGAAATTTTCCATGCAACACATTCCTTTAAATGAAATTAATTAGATAAAAGTAGCACAGGCTTGAGGAAGAAAGAAATCCAGACACTTTCCCTGACAGACATGAAAACAGAGACAGATATATCCATATTAACAATACAAAATATTATTAATTTCCATGTATATTATCTCACCTCAAAGAAAGACAAATACTATTGATAACAACGTTACTTGTGGGATGTTGAGTGGTTAAAACTTTCAGTTAAACTGTGCCCTGTTTTGGCCCGGGAAAAGCAAGATAAATTCACCTCAGAATTTTGTATAAGGCATAAGGCCCACAGAGCAAGTGTCAAACAGGACAATGAGTACAACCTCATCATTAAGCTACAGACAATAAAAGATCAATCAATAAAAGATGCCTGACAAATGTGCTTGAAAATACTAAACCAAAGAATTCCTGCAAGCAGTAATACGTGACTTTTGGCCAGCAAGTTCCAATAATTGATATGTCTGTGCATTTACAGTGCAGGAGGGTTGTTTGCACAACAGTTCTGGGTTCTGACGTTATTGATAATTTTTAAGGTAGAAACAAACTTGTTTAATTTAATGACAAAAGATAAAATTAAAATTAAAAACCCAGCCCAACTCCTCGTAGCTGTGACACTGCACTGGGGTACCAATGTTTAGCAAAGAAAATCCAGAGGATATTACTCCATGCCCAGTTTTATTTCAGTAGAGTTTTATCCCTAATTTACTATCTCTTCCTACTTAATTTAGTCTCTTGTTTCTGACCTATCAAACTAAGAAACGGACACTACAAAACTAATTACTTCTTTTTTTTTCTTTTAATTCCCTCAAAGGCTAAGGAACTAAACATCACAACAGGAACTCCAGCAGTAATTGGGCTTCAGTGTCACTCTGTGCCAACCACCTCTGAGCTGAAATGCAAACTTTAATTTAACAAACATCATTGGCCAAACTGAGAAGCCTCAGCCCATCAGAGATCTTTGTGAGGATGACACTCAGCTGCAAGTTTTCAGTGCACAGTGAGATATGAAAGTTGTTTGCATTAATAACGACAGACACTGGACACAATTATTGTAAATACAATCAACTTTTCCCTAATCATTTCCCCAAAGCAGTGTTGCTGCTATGGGATGGATAAAAAGAACAGCAATGCAGAGCATTATAAAGGAAAGGAAATGGAAGCAGTTTATAAATGGATTTCTGCTTTAATTTATATGATCTCCAAATCTCAACATAGTCCAACCCACCTGTCACCAGTGCTATCAAAAATATTTTAATTAGCTTTAAGCTTTATTGTTTTTTTTAAATTATGGCAAGAATAGTGGGTGTTTGGGTTTGATTTTTTTGTTGTTCTTTGTAGTTTTTGCAAACATCTCATCAATATATTTGCTATTTTGCTACTTAAATCTGTATTAGTGACAGAGGAACTGGAGGTTTAAGTCTGAGGATCACCCAGCTTCTGACACTGGGAAGATTTAAGGATGACAATTTGGAGATCAAGGGAACTTTACTGCTGCCAGTGGAGGCAGGCAATTTTGGGATTTAAGTAACAAAAGCAGCAGTCAGACCATGAGATTTATTTCCTTGATTTTTAACACTGTATTTGAGGGAAAAAAAACCATTAATACAGATCTCTCTGGGGTTTAGCTCATAGAGGTGCATAGGGCACTCTCATACACTGCAATTTTTGTATCTTTTTAATGTTCCAGGTAGGGTATCTTCCAAACACAGCTGAAAATCTTTTTTTATATATCCCTTACTACATACAGAATAACACCAAGTGTGGCCTTGGCTCTGATTTTTTTTTTTTTTTTCCCTGTACAGCTCAATATTCACAAAGAGAGCTTTGCCATCCCCAATGAGGAATTACCTCACCTCCTTCCTAACATGAGCACAATACTGCTGGCTGCTTTTCAGGCACAACAATTTGATTTCCTCACTTTACATGATGCCTAAATCCCTGTGCTTTAAAATGCAACCATGAGCTTGGTTCTTTGGAGTTTACTTAAGCTGAGCTTTCTAGCTCAGTTTAACTTTTGTCGTGCACGTTCAGGCTCCATTGCCTGCCTGTGTCAGAACCAAACTCCAATTTCCCTTTCCTTTGTCACCAAAGCGATCCACATTGCAGAGAGGTTTTATTCAAGCTACAACACTCAATGCATTAATCGCTTTTATTTCCTAATAACAAAGAGAATAAAGGGAATGATAAATAAGTGTATAGGTGAGGTGATTTAGCAGTGATCCTGCACCTGGAAATGAAATAGTCTGGTCTCCCAAGAGATTGCTGCATTTGTTTCCACTGCATTTATCATCATCTTGATAAATATTATGACTATCTTAAGCTCAATCAACCTTCTGCATTAACATGAAAGATAATTCACCACCTATACAAGTGCACAGTGAGGAAAAAAAAAAGCTCAATTTGGGAAGCAGAGAGGAAGCCTGGTGTGGTTAAGTTTCCTCACTACAGATACCATTTGGGATTCAGTCACGGCTGATATCAAGGAAAAAAATCTAGCAAACTATCCTATCAGAGAAACCTATTAATTAAAGTGCAGTATAAAGAGAGCAATTAATTATTAGCTGCATAATTGTTCACAATAACCACTGACAGGAAGAGAGCACTGCCACACTAAGATATACTGGGTGCAATCAGCAAAATAAAACATAAAGGCCTTTTTTATTCCTTTCTAGAAACATATCGAGTAGAAAACATTTCTGGTAGCCATACATAACATAAAAGGAGGAAAAGTG
Source organism: Acridotheres tristis (assembly GCA_037013685.1). Taxonomy (NCBI): domain Eukaryota; kingdom Metazoa; phylum Chordata; class Aves; order Passeriformes; family Sturnidae; genus Acridotheres; species Acridotheres tristis. The sequence continues at coordinate 18,577,007 of CM072889.1, forward strand.
AATAAAGAAAGAGCCTGTGATTAACTTGTTGGCAGAAGACCACGGAGTGAATGCCCCAGCGTTGATCCAGGCCCCATTCCCCTTTCCCAGGGCTCTGGGAGCTCACATTTGCTGCACCTTCTGTCTCTGGACTTGGTGATAACCCAGCAAATATTTGCCAGACAAAGGTTGTTCAACACTTTCTTTACCATGTCAGTGTTTGTGTTCTCTGTCTTCACTCTTGTCTTCCATCACGACTCACTCTTCTAATTCCCTTTTTATTTCCTTATTCCTCACTCTAATTTTTCCTAGTTTGTTATGTCCTATTCTCATCTGGCTTTCTAGGCTGCTCAGAGCTCTACTTTCCTTGTCTCCAACTTCATCTCCAACAGTTGCAATCCCTATTACTGAATTTCTTGGATAAACAGAGTAGCATAACAAAGGGACACAATTGAACTACATTTTCTGAAGAAAATATCTTCTTTTTTTTGAAGATTTTATGGTGAAGAATAAAGTTTAAAAATGTTACTTGAAAGAAGGGGACAGAAGGAGAAAAATAAAACAAAAGATTTCTTACAGATGGGAGGGAAAAAAAACAAAAAAAAGAGACCAATGCATCACTGAGGTACCAAACACCTGATTTTAGACCAAATGGCACAAGGGACATTTGAAACTACCAGATCATGTGGGAATGGACATTACCTTCATTTGCAGGTGGGGGTTTGGTGTTTTGTTCCTGTACTCAGCAATTCAGCTCCAGCAATCCCAAACAGAGCAGAGGCCACCATGACCCATCTGATTTTTGTGGAACCAGGCACCAAGGGATGTCCCCAAGCAAAGTTCACAGAGCTCAGGTTGTTCCCAGCTAAATTTCTCTATTTACACACTCTTCCAGCCAGCCCTGGGGAAATGTTAAACTGGACTCAAAAATACCAGAGAACATCTCAGGGCCTGGGACTACTGCAAAGCCAGGTAAAAACTGAATTACTACAGAAACATCTCTGTACTTGGCTTTGGTTTTTCACTGCTTCAATAATGAGAAAATAAATTTCCTGCAAAATACTTTTCTCTAATAGGATTAATCATATTGTAGAAGTATCAGAGACTTTGTGAGGGTGGAGATGCAAATATTACAGTGCCCTGTGTCACCTTTTGGATTTTAAGGAACCCATTTATTTCTTTATTCACAGAAGCGAATTCAGTGTGTTAATTGGGAATGGGAAAGAAATTACTTTCATTCACATACTTCAAATTGATTGGCTGTCTTATTTTGTTACAAAGAGTGAATAAAGCCCTAAACAAATAAACTAATCTACCTAGGCACACAATTATTTATTACTTATTATTTACTGTGCCCCTTTGTATTCATTCTTCCTGTAAGATAAACAGCCCCAGCCTTCCCATCTCACTGAACATGAGATTTTTTTTTTTTTTTTACAGGCCCTCATTAACCATTCTTGATAAAAGTCTAGATTAGTTTATTGGCTTCTATTAAAACTACACAAAATACCGATTTGCTTAAAATTAGTTGTCTTCAAAGATAGTTAAGGAAATGTTACTTAGTCAGATGTCCAAGGTGAGAAGTTCTATAGTTGATCATTTATAGCTGAGGTTTTTCACCAGCAAAAAAACGCCCCAAAAGGCACAGGTATCAAGATACAGAATTGCATTTTATTTTAAAGTAAATTGTGGTGATCTAGACTATTGCCAGCTTACCAGGCAAAGCCAGGCTTCTCAGCAGCATCAGGCACCAGAGACCCACAGACTTCTCACAATTTCTACCATATCATGTCCTGGGGAAATGAGCAGAGTCAAATATATTCAAAAAGTTTTCTCTTTTTTTTTTTTTTTTTTTTTTTTTTAATAGAACTTACCTGATTCTTATATTTAACAGAAAATGTAAACTTTTAGGAAGAGACTTCTGAAGTCTTTTGAGAAAATCAAAGTTTTGGTTTTGCAGCTTTTACAGATGTAAAATGAAGCTGACATGAACGGTCCAAGTAAGCAGCAAGGTGACTGACAATAAACCTCTCAGAAATAATTTCATTCACTAAATGAGATTTTTTGGAACATTCCTGAACTGTAAATAATATAAAGGTCGGTGCTTAAAGATTAGAGCAAGTTAGAAGATAATTTATTTTCTGTGTGTTTTGCAAAATACAGAAATCCAATTTCCAGCTACTTTTTCCATTACCTGAAATAAATATTGGGGTCTGATCACACATTTAATAAGAATATGCATAACTTTCTGGAAATTTCATCAGGAGAAAGGAGGATATAGACACTATAGACAAACAATTCAAAGAAATGAAGCACATTGACTTGGAGAAAAAAAAAATGTTTTCCATATTATGATAAAACCCTTTTAGAGTGTTAAGGAAAAATCATCTTCTCCAGTTTCTTGGACATTTTTCTTTGCTCTGAATTGACAGATTTACTTGGCATTTTGGTAAAATTTATTTCAGCAGCACTGTTCACTTACCTAAGTGTTTTAAAACATAGAGTTGATTAATAAGCTCAGTTACTGAAACACAGACTTTCAAGAAATCCAAAAGATTATTTCCCAGAAGTTGATGTTGGTTGTCAAGAAAACCACGGACATGTTTAGTGAGGACACACACTTTCCAAGTCCTGTGCAATATTGCAGAATTGGCCAAACCCACTTGAGGCTGTGCCAGAATTCTGCTTTTGGTAAGGACAGACAGGGGACAGCACTGATCCCATGATTTATTCCCCATTTTTATTCCCCTCCAGGGGCTACATCCCTTTTGGATGACACTGCCAGGCCTTGCTGTGACCCAGATTTTGGGTTTTAAAAGAAAACACAACAAATTCCTGATGCAGTTTAGAGCAAAATCCTGCAGGAATGGTTCCAGCCCAAAGGAACAAATGTCAGAGCACAGAGACAGCAAGAATGCCACGGCAGGACAAGAAACTCTAAAAGCTACTGCAGGGGCTTCTCTTGGGGTGTGGGGAGCTCCAAATTCAGTAATAACTGACAAACATATATATATATATATATATATACATAAAAACATTTTTGCTCTTGTTTCCACTCGATTGAATTTCCAAATACTTTGCAGTGAAAAGCTGAATCAATTTTAAATCCTAATCAAAGATGTCCCCAAACCCAGGGAGCAGAGTCTCCTTGCTGTTTAAAGCAGTGACAAAAGTTGCAATGACACACAGGGAAATAGCTCAGCACTTAGAGCATTTGCTTTGGCTGAATTATTCCACTCTGCCTCAGTTAAGATTGCCATTTGTTAATATAGCACATAATTTGATTTAAAAGTGAGACCAATTCACAGATCCCATGTCTTGCTATCTGTGTGCATTTGCTCCACATAGTGACTGAACATCTTACAACTCCTTGGAAATGCACACTGCACTGAAATAGGATATTTAGCCAGTTTATTACCATTACTAAATGTACTGTTGCAGTATAAATCTTTAAAAGCACGTCAAGACCTACCTAAGCTTTGTGACAGATTGAACCTTAATGCTTGCACTGGCCCAGGAAAAATGTGATTTCCCAATATTACAACAGCTACACAATGTAAATGCTGAAGTCACTGATTACATTCGAGTCAAATATTTATTTACCAACTGACAAAGTGTTACTCCTGGCAAGATAACAAAACCTGATGCTAATTAAGGGCACTTTTTTTTTTTTTCTGATGGCATCCAACACTAATGCAGTTTGTTTAGAACAAAAAAACCCCACAAAACAAAATACACAGGCATTTCAAAGACTTTTTTCCCCACCATGAATATGGTGTAATTCCATTTCATGGCACTTTTAAAAACATTCTCCCCCTTACACACATCTGACTTTTCTTCACCACAGTTACAAAAGGTGGTGGTAACAAGGTACCATGACTGAAACACCAAAGGAAAAGACATTATTGCATCATGTCAATACTTCAGCCACAAAAAAAAAACCCATCACTCACCTCCCTTGAGGATGTGAGGATCCTGGCATGGTACTAACAGGAAAATACAAACCAGGCCAGGAAGTTCCTGCACATGCAGCACTTCAGGATAAAATTCTGGGAGTTCTGCAGGGAAGGCAGCTGAAGACCAGAATTTGTGAGAAACTGAAAGACAAAACAGGCTGTATAAACACTGAGAACTTGGTACTGGATCCAACTCATAGGCAAAACAGTATTTTCCCTGTTCTTTCTTCTATTCCCCTCCTTTTCTAAATAGGAATTTATTCTTTTTCTTACTGTTTTCTCCTTTTTTTGATTCTTTGCATGGGATTTGCAAGCCTACAGTCTTTCTCAAATGTTACCTAAAAAATCCAGTCTAATCAAGAAAAATTATATAGTAAAAATTGGCATCTTCACATTGATATCAATCTTGGAAGTGGAATCAAAGTTCCTGGCAAGTCTGACTTCCTGAATTGAAACTTTGAAATTTTTTTCAACAGGGAGAAAAGTTTATCATTTTTCCATTAACGTTGAGATTCACATGTGATAAAGAGGAGAAACATGCCCAATTGCCTAAAAGCAAGAATAAAAGTAAGTGGGAGAAATCATCTTAGAAAAACAGACAGGAAGGTGCTAAAAAGGAAAGAAATTCAGTTTAAAACCAAAAAGCCAACAAAACAAACCACAAGCAAACAAAACCCAACAGGGAATGCATGAAGTGAAGAAAATCAGAATATAGAGGGATGTAAAGAAAATCAGAATACAGAGAGAGGTAAGGAAAATCAGAATATAGAGGGAGGTTAGGACATGGAAGAATTAATAGTGAGATAATCCATCATAACACAAGGGGATGTTTTGGAGCCCCTGCTGTCACTCATTTTCATTAAGGAATGAATACTCACCCTATGGTTTGAGTTTCTCGTGCTACAAGATGCTGATACGCTGTTTTGTGACATTTTCACTCCGAAGCATTCATCTTCTTTCAGCTAAACCAGACTGATTAAACTTTAACCAGAGGAGACACGAGTTAGGCAGGGTTTATTTGTGGCTCACATATGGCTCCTGTCTCTGTCACACACGACATTGGAGCAGCAAGAAAGGGCAACTGTCTAGACCCCACTGAATCAGTGGGAGTCCTACAGATGGTTCCTATTAATCTTCAGTTTCCTCAGAAACCTGCTCTTTTTCCCACCTTCCCCTCAATCTGTAAAACCCTGCCCTCCTCCTAAGTCTTGCCTCAAAACTAATTGGTGGAGTCGGATTCTGCAAACATTTGCCCACATATGCATGGAAAACTTCAGGCTACGTCTTCATAACGACTTCAATGTGACTCAAATAATTAAAGTTCAAAGCCTATGAGGGATGTCTCGATCCAGGGTAAAAAGTCACTGCCTGCCACGTCACAGCCAGTGAGGATCTGAGCTGAAATTCAAAAGCAGCCTCGATGTCTGACGTTCACCTGAGGTAGGAGAGCCTCAGGCAAGGCACAGAGAGAAATCAGCCAAAAAGGGAGACAAGGCATGTGAGCAGAGCCTTGCTTGCCCCCTAAAATAATGAAACACAAACCAGCCCCAGTCACAAAAGAGCAAACATCTTTTGTTTTATGGGAAGGTCTCAGATACTTGGGTTTAACAACCTGAACAAGTGCCCCCATAACCAGACACAGAGATTTTGAGTTAATTTTTCCTGCCTGTTGAAGTTGTTTTCTGAACAAAACCATCCCCGTGGAGGGTGTAAACCTGGCTGATGTAAAATTAAACTCCCAGCAAATCATTAAGCACCAATCCTTGGAGCTTTGTTGTGCTGGTGTGGGCACTGTGCACGTGTGGCATAAATACAGCTCCGAGCTCTCTGTGTGCCCATTTCAAACACAGGGACGGGCCAAATATCACTGAGAGCAAGATTTTAGATCAGTGTGGCATGAATTGCACAAGGGGGACAGCAGAGCTCAGTCTGGCTGCTGGGACAGGGATTGCACCCTGAGCCTGTCACAGCTGACACTGCACATCACTGGAGGCAAAAGCAGGGCTTGGGATAAAGAAAATGCAACTTCTGGGCCTGCTTTGCTGCTCTAAAAATCACAGCAGTTTCTCAAAGAAACATCAAAGGCAGGGTTTTGCATGGGAGATGGATAGGACTCCGTTCTTCTCTACTTCTGCATGCCAAAATATAATTACAGGATGAACTGGACCACGTTTACTGATGATGTAATTCCACTGAAGTTATTTCTGGGAGAAAATCTAATCTAATCCACTAATATAAGTCTGCAGCATGTTGATACCTGATAATTAAACAAACTGGATTTCCCCTTTGTCTCATCAGCACTGCTTGGAAAAACACATTGTTTTAAAAGAAGATTAAATTAATACTTTTCTGGGTGGGCCAGGTTAAGGCTGTGAAGGTGGGGAGACACCAGAAGAGGCTGCCCAGAGAAGCTGTGGATGCTGCACCCCTGGAAATGTTCAAGACCAGGCTGGAAGGGATTTGGACCAGTGGAAAGTGCCCCTGCCTATGGGGGCAAGGCTGATTTTTAGGGTTTCTTCCAACCCAAACCATTCTGTGATCCTATGACCAGTAATGATTAGGTGTGTCACCAAAAAAAAAGTGAAATTATTGACCTCGGGTAGAACGATATGAGCCTTTTTCCTAAACAAGAAGCTGCCTTTTAATCTCACAGAATAAATTTTAGCAAAATATTGATGTCCTAGGCCTGGTTTCAGACATTAACTCAGCTGAAAGTGGAACATGGATGTTCATTTGCTTTTCCAGAGGGATGCAGAGACAGCTCTGCCAGCTCAGCACAGGGCAGGAGAGCAGAGCTGTATTCACCAAATACAACATCAACATCTGGGCTCTCCCAGCTGGTTTTAACTCTGTTTAAGGTAAAAAAAATCCATATGATCTAACAACCATGTCTCCACTTGGAGTGAGCAGGTAGAGCCAGAGATTTAACACCTCCTTCAACTGACTCTGCTCACATCTCCTCTCTGCACGTTCCCAATTCCATTCACTACACTTGTCCTTGCATATGTTTTTGCATTATTCAGTAGCAAATTCAGACCTCGGGCATAAACAAACAAATCACATATGTTTCATTAGCTACAGCAAGGTCTAATTGCACTAACCAGAAACACACAGGAAATCAAAAATGTTCAGAATTGTTACTATAGCCACCACAAAGTACAAATACTTAATACAAACTTTATAATATAAATAATTTAATAGAGAGAAACCTAATGAAAATGAAAGGACACCCAGAAAGGAATATATTTTAAAGCACTAACACCCCATGAAAAAAATATATTCGGGTATAAAGTGGCCAAACACAATTATAACTTCAGGTTCTCAATAGGAAAATGGGTTTCAGACTCTCCTCCCATGCAGCAGAAACAGTTGAGGTTTTCCACTAATGAAGAAACAAATAAAAACCAGAGAACAGAAAATTCCAGCTTTACAGAAGAGGAGGGGATCAGGACATAATTAACAGTGCCAGATTGCTTTTCTGCTTTTCTGGTCCCAGAGTAATGTAATTGTTCTACGTGTTCCTTCAAACATAAAGTTATTTTTTAAAACTCCTTGTGTACCCTCAGCTTCTCACATTTCTTTCATGTTGCTTGATTTGCCTCAGTTTGGCTTACAGGTTTGATAGCAAATTATCAATAACCCTGGAAGATTTATAAGCATTCAACGAACTTTCAGGAGAGTACAGAGAAAAAAAAAAATCTGTATCTGTAATAAAACTACATATCCAGAAACAGCATTAAATATGAGAATTTCAAAGAATATCCTAAAATAGTGATTTTTTTTGTGTTCATTCTGTACATTTAGCTTGCTAAGTTAAGACATTAACCAGCAAGAACAAAAACCACAACCAGCTTTCAAGGAAAACAGTTACTCCTACTCGTTCAAAAAGTACAGACACCAAATATTTCTAAGTTTGACAGTCTTTGTAAGAGACTTATGCTAAAAAAAAAAAAAAAAGTAAAGAAAAAAAAGTGGTCCAACTCCAGCCTGAAGAACATTTTTAAAAAGAAAAACAGTTTTACTACCATACAGTCTCTACTGCTAACAAGGGGTAGATGCATCTCCTGAAAAATCAGAAAAAGAAACTCCTGTTTGTCTATAAACAGATATAGAGTATATTTATACATACATTATATTTATATTTTATATATTTATATGCTTACATGTACATAAATACAAACAGAGGGATAAAATAAATACCTGCACTGAAAGAGGTGACAATGCTAAAAACCAGAAGTGAGCCATCAAAATTTATCACGACTTACTCCAGTTAATAACAGCAAGGCTTGGACCATATTTTGCATCTATTTTAAGAACAAACATTCAGTCAAACATCAGCACTGCTCACAGATCTAACAAGAGAATATTTTTTTTCTCTATTTTGCTGGGAATGATTAAGAAACACCAAATTGTTGGGAGTTCCCATCTCCCTCAGCCTCAGCTTCGTATCATTACAAAACAAACCCTAAAAGGAATTTCATAGGAGAGGTGAGCATTAGCCCAATTTATTATTTCTCATCATGAAGAGTAAAAAGGTAAATTCAGATGAAGACAAATGGGAGCCAAGCATTTCAGGTATCTTCTTCTAATTAGGAAAGTGTCAGAACCTCTGTCCTAAATTTGTTCTGTCAAAAGTAATAGAACAGATCATTGTTTCCAAGGCTAAGACACATTAGAATTTTTATTAGGAGCTCCTAACAAATGAGAAATACAAGAGCAAAGCTGTTATTTGAATGTCACGGATTCTTCAGGTTTAATACATCTAATTTCCTCTTTCTCTGCTGTTGGAGCTGTGTGCAGCACGACACAGTGCACAGGCACAAACACAGAGGAGCCACTGCTTTGCAATTGAAATGAGATTTCATAAATCAGGGGAATACAGCATTGCATGCTAGTGGAAAGCTGGCTCTTCACTATTTTCAAACAATATTTTAAAGCCCACTTTAATTCAAACAGAAAATGATTTTATTAGTAGTGTTAGCACCAGTTATTCTTTAATATATTAGTGGTGTCTTTTCATATCTGGCACATAAAAACATACCATCTTCCATTCTTTCAACAACATCCTTTCTATTTGCATTAAAGATATCATCCAATGATTTTAGTTTCTAAAAATCTTCACCCTTAGTTGATTGTGCAGCTTGGCTGTTAATTATTTTTTCACTCGGTGTTGATTTCCTCCATGCAAAGACTCCAGTTTTATTTTTAGTCTCTTATATAATTGTTCACTAATGCCTTATTAAAGCTGAACACCTGTAGCCTCAGTTATCTTATAAATGAGTTAACAAGGAAAAACACTCCCCCAGGGAAGCTTGTATTATATATCTGAACCAGGACAATTAAACCATTATGTACCTCCTCAAAGTTAGCTCTTCTTTGGTTCCAGTATTTCAAGCTGTTATTCCTCCTTTTTGGCTACGAGGAAAGAATCAGATTCAGCCCGAAAAGAATGAGCACAGCAAAAAAAATGAACTCTTCTACAGCAAGTTTCTGCAAAAGCTCAGGACTTTGAATATGTTAATAGATGTTCACCATCTCTTAATAGAGATGATGAAAATGTCTTTTTCAGAAGCCTGGCGTCCTGCTCTGCACACACACCAGATGAGAACCACAGCTTTATTTGCTCACAGTTGTTCATTTTTAAAAACTGATGCAGGCAGCAGCGAGAGGTTTCTTTGCTGCCTCTGCAAAGCAGGAACACTGCCAGGCTCCAGAGCTGGCAGCAGCAGCAGCCAGGGGGGACCAGGCACTTTTGGGGGTCAGCTCAGGTGTGTTACCTGCAGCTGAGCCTGAAGCCAGCCCAGCTCTCCCTGTCCCTGGTGCAATCCACCTCCTCCAGAGCCCAGCAGGGTGAGGAGGGGGCAGAGCAGCTCCCCCAGCTCAGAACCCCACACCCAGCCAGTCCCAGTGCAGGTAAAGCCTCTGGCCTGGACTGGCACAAATTCTGCTCCCTGAGAGCAGGGGAGGGCACAGGATGGGACAATGGACAGGCTGCAGGTCCTGCTGTGACAGCAGCCTGCCCTGGACTGAGATGGGAGCAAAGCCCCAGAATAAACAAGATCTCAAAGAATGCATGTGGACACAAGCCAAAGAGCAAGGACAATTCTCCAGCACCCTGGAATCTATTGCTTTAATTTGTCCATACAGCTATATAAAACTAGCAATTTATCTTGTCTTTTCCTGAGCAGCCTTTTATAAAGCAAATCAAATATTCTCACAAGTGCCATTCCAGTATCATTTCTGAATGGGAAGCTTGGGTCTTCTCAGTATAATTTGATAGTGCGTGATGTAATTGGCCCCTGGCTGATATCTTCATTTATTTCATGCATTTTCAGGTTCACATCAATACTGAAATCTGGCACAACCTTTGTCCTCTTGAGGAAAAGAGCTTGTAACATAAACCTGGAGGAAGAAAAAGTGAATGATCCAAAGTAGGCATGCCCTGAACCAAAATTCCCAGTAATTTCAGGTGTCTCCTTTCACACTCCATGCTGCTGGATGCACCTTCTGTGCTGCAGCTCTATTTAAAAGTCTGACAGAAGAAAGATATCGAGGTTAGCACCTATGCACTAAATCTGTAATACGTGATTCCCAATAAAAATAAAAGTAAAAAATTGACTGAATGAGCACTAAAGTAATTAAAGCCTATCAAATGAATCCTTATTGCACTGTTGGTAGGATATACCCAGACAGGACTCTATTGAATTTCCATTACCTTAACTGAAAGCACAATAATGCAGATCCACTGCTTCTTCTAAAAACGGTTCTCTGAGCTTTTTCACGACTGATCGTAAACCAGACGTACTGGGATGTCATAAAACAATTCTTTGTTTAGTTACAGGTATGAAAATACAGCCCCCAGTCACACTCTGTCAGGTTTTACAGAGTACCACAAACCCCAGAATAGATGTCCTGCTTAAACATGTAAAATAAAGATGACTCGACTCAAATGATGGCCCAAGGGCCTGTGTGCTGTAAAGTTGACACGTTTGAATTATAGGAAAACCAAAGTGTCCAGAGCTAATTAAATCCATTCATCTCGGATTTTGAATTTCATACAGATCTGTAATGAAAATTCATTTCAATTTCTTCCTGCTACTTATTCCAAATCTCACCATAGCTCTGCTAAATGACCAGATGTTCAGCAAATCCTGGATCTGGTAACTGGGAAGCTTTGGGGTGCTGGGAGCTGTTTTTTAACAGGAATAACCACGATTCTCCAACAGTGATGATGCATTAATCTGAAGAAAAGCAGCTCCATGAAGTTATCCCGGTGAATGAGGTGTAGCAGAGCCTCCCCTACCCCTGGTTTTGGGTTTGGAGGGAGCTGTAGCACTCACTGGACACAGCCCTGCTCAAGAGGATGAAGAGAACTCAGTTCCTGCAGCCAGTTTGTTCTGTGCCCCCTGGCCACGAGGGGCAGGACCAGAGTGGAATCCAGGACACAGACACTGAGCATCCTCAGCCGACAGCAAAGCTTTCCCCAGCTCGATCCATTCACCATCTCACATCAGCGTGCATCCAGCCCTGCTCCAGAACCAGCAGCCCCAGAGCCTGCAGAGCCCAGCACTCTGCTGGCACCACACACCTGGACACCTTGAAATTCCGGCTTGGATCCAGGACTTTTGGGGCTTCCCCGCTGCAGAGCTGGAAGCCTGGAAGTTCTGGGCTGGGTTCCCAGGTCCTGCATGGCACAACAGCCATAAGGCACAGATCCTGAGAGCCCTGCATCTGCTCAGGGAAACTGGTGTTTGGGGAGAAACAGAGAAATTGAAACACACACATAAAAAAAAAAAAAAAAACCATTTTACAGAGCAGCTGGGGTATGGAGAGAGCGCACATTTGGAAGCATTGTGTTTTATTTCCTGAGTTTGGGGAATAGGGGTAGTTTTGCTTTTAGTGTGAATTTCATTTAATCCCTCGTTCAAAGAAACAGAAGCCTCAAAATGCTTTAGGTTGGTCTCTGAGCAAAATCTCCCCTTTTCTTAAAATACCCAAAACACAACTCACAAGATGAAAAAAAAGTCCTGACAGCTGTGATAAAGAATAGATGAGACAAAGTGGAAACAACAGACACCAGTTCAGGGAAAAGCTCTCAAAACAATTATGTCATGAGATCTGTGCTCCCTACAGTTACAGAAGACAAGAAGACATCAGTGCTACCTAAGCAGCACAGGAACGTGCATCTCTGCCTGGATTCTGTGCCTTGCAGATATTTATCATGGATTTGTCCAGCCTTCAGCCACTGCCACTGCACCTGGATCAGACCCAGAACCCTGCAGGACGTTCAGAAATCCCAGACGTTCATCTACCTCAGGACTGGTGGCAGTTTCCTCCCCGAGCTACTCCTTGACTTCGGGAATTATTCCAGTTGTGTTCTGTCCATCTCTCACCACATTTAATTTGGTGACTGTAGCCTCCTTTCTAGGAAAAGAAAGACACCAAAAAGAAGCAGGTAGACACATTTAAGCAAAAATGCACAATGTCCCAAGACCAATATTTATTATTTACATGTTTGTGTTCGTCATGATTAAGTCTTAATCAGAATTTGGGACTACAGCCTTGATCACATTTTCCCCCATTACATAAATGATGAATGACAAATAGTCACAGGATTAAAAAGCAGATCAAATCTGTTGGACAATGACAGGTGGAGATCACCTTTTGTTGTGACAAATGAGATTTCTAGTTGAGATTCCGACTTGACTATTACCATCTAGTTAATTAGTGAAATTCCAGGCAAATGACTCCAACCCAAAGGTCAGAAGAATAGTTCTCACTGGTGCACTTTGTGCTGCAGAGCATTCCAAATAGTGAAATGGCTCAGTACACGTGCGTGGCTTTTATTGGTAATTTATTCATGATTTTGCATTAATCACTGACATCCTGACACCTAATTAGCAACACTCCCAGGTAACGTGGGGTGAGAACTACCACACGTATTTTAATAATCAAAGTTGAGACAGCAAGCTGAAATCAGGGCTTCAGGATGAAGAGTGACAGCCAGTATTTAATTAGTTTCATCTGTACATACTCTATTCCTGTTCACTACACACAACTCAGGCTCACTCAAAGTCAAACAGAAATTAAAGCAAAAAAAGCTTTCAAAGATACTTTCTAGAAATGCTACAAAATTCCATTAATCTATGAATAGTGTAATTTATCATCTATGGCTTAGAAAATATTATGGAATTCTGTCATCAGCTCTCTGTAGAAATCACTGACACCATTTTTGGCTCCAAAAAGCACTGCTGCCATCCACATGCAAAGCCACAATCTGAGGATTTAGAAGTGAATGTTTGGAGGATTTCTAAGGACCAGGCTCCTCTCCCTTCTTCAGATGATGCTTCAGGATAGTACTTATCTAATTAGAAATTAATTTCACACTAAACCATTTTTTTTCTTGGTTAATTAATGACAAATCTGTCAAGGAGATTTACCTGGAAAAGCATATTTCCTATCTTTTCATCTTGTGCTGCTTTCCTTTTGTGTTGTTTTGTTGTGACATAAAATTCTTCTTTTAATCTGGAAAGAAAAAAAAAATTCAAATCATTCAACTTGAACCAATTTTGGTTTTGTTTTTGTTTTTTTCAAATATCACTTTCTCCTTATTTTTTCAAGCTTCAGTTCATTCTGGACTATTTGCTTTTATTTTGTTCGGTAACTTTTTGTTCTGTAACTTCCACACAAGGCTTTGTTTCCCCAGCAGAGAGATTTAAGCTCTTTAAAGAGTGCCAGGGGTTTTTCACCTGGAGGGTTCATTCAAATGGAGTCTGGTGGGATCTTCCAAATACTCATTATAGACTTCATCTGCTGCTGTATCCAGAATATATAAAATGTAAGTGAAATTTCTGACTGAGGCATTTCACTGGAAAAAAAAAAAATAGGGGAAAAAAACCCAACAAACCAAAAAAAGCTGATTCCATGCAGGCCCTCAATTTTTGATAGTGAATTTAACAGAGATTTGTTCTTTTATTTGGATCACTCACAACATCCCTGTTTCTTAGCAACAGCATGTGGTGGAAGACTTTGACACAGAAGAAATAACAATCACTACATTCAGTCGGACAAGGAAAACCAGAAAGAAGCAGCAAAGTCAGATTTCGTTTGGTTGAGGGTTTTTCACCCAAACCACTCATCCACATCCTCCAAGCCTTCCCCACAAGCAGCATGGAACATGGGAAAAGTTGTGCTGCCCTGGAATTTATGAATTTCTGGTTTTCTTATTTATGGCAGCAACTATTCCAAAATAATTTCATCATTTCATAATTTCACTTAACATATAATCGCAATATATAATCTCCAAAGAATGACATAAAACCCAAAACCATAATGATACCAAAATAAACAATTACATACTTTGAAACTATCCTGACTAAATGAAATCCAAATGCAAAGGGTTTGGGAAAAAACATTTGTCAGTTCTGCAAAATGAATCATAACAGGTATTTAAAACAAAGTAAATTCTACATTGTGCCACTTTCAGGTTGTCATTTTTGAGCGTTTTAGCCACCTGTTTTAGTGAGTTCCTAGAGTGGAAAGCACCCTCACATCTGCCTTTTTTCTGGTGGCATTTATCCTCCTTTTTCTCAGCAGCTCATGCCAGACTCCACTGGTGCAGAATGATTGGAAATTTTTTCTCCTCCTGTGAACAAGTGAAGCATCCATCTTAAACAGCAAAGATATCACCACTCCCTCCCAACCAACTGGAACAGAAAAGCAGCAATTTCACATGTCCTGGTCAAAGCAATTGGATGCAGGGGAAGGTGAACATGCAAATGGCTGGAAATGACTTTGTGGATCTGCATTTACAAAACACCGTGCCAACTAAAGCCACATAATCCATCTTCTCCCATGAACAATCCAAAAAAAAAAAAAACCCAAGAGTTGTTATTTTTGCTCCAGCAAACAAAGGTGCTCCCTGACAGCACAGTTTAAAATGACAGCACTGCCTAATTGTGCTGATTACATGGGAAGACTGCAAGTTGTGGTTTTGGGAGATCTGAAGAGCTGATGGATATTTCAAGAGCCAGAGTCTACATCCACCCTGAAATTCCATCCCTGCAGAAGATGGCAGCATCCCACACAATTACACAAATGTATGATGTTGATACATGCCATGTATCTAAATATTCGATATATTCCTATACAGAGATATTTGAGGGAAATTTTTAAATATTATATCGGTGGTTTACACTATCAGGGACTTGAAATGCTCAAAAAAAAACCAAAACCAAAAACAAAAACAAGAACAACAAAAAAAAACCAAAAACAAAAACAACAAAAAAACCCAAACTGAATAAACTAAATGCAGAAACACTTGTATTAGAGAGCTCATACACCGAAACCAAAGAGGCAAGAGAAACAAAGGCTGGAAGAATTTTAAAACTACAGGATGCAATAAAGATCACTCAAAACACTTTTAACACCTCTTGAAGCTTCTGAGGACCTTTAGTCCACTCATTTATTTATGATTTCTCCTCTTTTGTCAGTATTAAATGAGAATCCTGCCATGACCTTTGCCTATGAAAAAGTCATCAATCAAAGCTCACAAAAAACTCCCCACACTGCAGAAGCAATAATGAAGTTTTTCTGAGGATTCACAGGTCCTGCTTTAGAAAGATCTCTGAATATTCATATAGAAACCTTATTTTACAGCTTATCACCAATGATGTTCCAGTTAACCAAAGCAACAGCTAATTACTCCAAAGAATCATAAAAAATAATAATAAAGCTTCAGCTCTCACTCCTCTCTGCTGCCCACCTGACCCACTTGCTGCACTCACTACATCAGCTACCTTGCAAGTGTAGATTACATTTAAAGTTTATATTTCTGATATAAAAAATTGACTTCTATTTGTCCAACGTATTGCTTTATATGAGAAAGTTTCACTGATTATTAGAAATATATTACAGTTCTTCCCCTATGCTCAGAAACAAGCTGAATGTGTTATCATCTGTACTGAATTTTATTCAAAAGTCTGTGGGATATATGAACCCTTTTCTTGCTTTAGAGCTGCAACATCATTGTGACTTCTGGATGATTTCATTCTTTCTGAGGTGTGTATATATATATATATATATATTTTGAATAACCTGTATTCTTGGCAGGAGTTATGAATCCCTATCTGATGGCAGCAAATGTATTTTGCAGCTCAGTTTTGGGGCTCCTTTTCGAGGCAAACCCTTTGTGAGGCTTTGCTGTGGAGACAATGCAATGTGCTGCTTTTTTGCTCCTGATTTGAACAGCCAGGAAATAAACGGAAATGTTTGATTACTGTCCAGCAGCCTGTTTGCTTTTTCTGCCTTCCCCCATCACAAAACCCCCCGTGCATCTGGTTTCAGCTGCTGTATGAATGCAAGAATCTAGAAATACCTATTACAACTTGGCAGCTAAGCATAACATTCTAAAAGGGATCTGATTTCTAAGAGAGCAACTAAGAGTCCATGAAAAGAATGGATGGAGCACCATAGAAATGGCTCAGAAATGATACAGAACCAATGTACTGTGCAGGAAAGGAAATGGAAAAATGAATAAAATAACTGTAACAGTGTGTGTGAACAGCTGGGGAAAAGAGAATCTCCAAGTTTCCTGGGTGAGATGGTGAAGTGTAGGGGATGCTGATTTCAGAGACTCAGCAAGAATCATTATTGTATATAGAATTTAAGCTGGCAGATATTTTGTTTACCTTACCATACTTGAATATATGAATCAATTATGAAAGCACAAAAAATCCCTGCTGAAAAACAGGGAGGTTATGTTTTTTACTTTTTTTCTTCCCTTTTAAAAATATTTAACATCTATCAACTTTTCAGACAGAATATCAGAATTCAAGAGTGATGGGGAGTTGAAATTTGGTAGAATCCACATTAGGTCAACTATTTTTGTCTGGAACTTTATTTAATTCCCACAAGCAGTGATGAAAAATGGCCTCAGAATACTCAAAGCATTTAGTGCAGAATGATGTAGTGATGAGTAAAAATGCATTGATTTGCACTTTATAACAAACTCCACTTCAAGAGGTGGAGAATTTGATATTTTTAGTTAAAGAATGTCTAAGAGCGATTTCAAGTACATCAAGGATGTATTCCATAAATTCTGTAACTCTTCCTTTAAATATTTTTATAGGCTTAAAGACTCAATATCTTTAATTTTAGAGATTATTTTTATAAGGGCATGGTTCACATCCAGACAACGTTTCATAGACAGCTACAGAAACCTTTCTGCTGCCTTCCTGTCGAATTTACTTTAAATGCAAAAAATCTGGGGATCCTCAATTTGGTTTTTCAGCTCAACAGCAGGAGACCAATGCTCTGATAGGGACATGTTAAAAATGATAAATAGCTCCAGCCACTCCAAGACTGAAAAGAAATACCCCCAGTGAACAAAATTATTTGGAGTGGGGTTCTTCAGATTAGTAGAGACCATCCCTCGTTGTGCTATAAATCTTGAAAAATGGATTTCCACTACTGATTGCTGTTCAGGACCTGCTATCACTGCCACATTAAAGGGGAACAGACAGTAAAGAATAGCAAAGAACAACCTGCAAACACTGACCAAAAATCAAAGACTGATTGCAATGCAAGAGCAATAGACCAGATCTGAAAACAAGGTAAGGATAATCGTGTATTTTATAAAACACAAGGTAAACATTTAAAAAAAAAATCCCAAAAAACGGAAACAGAAATAATTTTTGACACATATAAAATCATTAGTCACTGTATCTGGATACTGTATTGCTGCATGGATTCAAAAAATGCTTTTGACTCTAGAGTTATTGTAGGTTCCTTGCAAATCCTCATGGAAGAGGAATCCAGCTGTCTCAACAGGAATTCAGCATTTTGGGCCTATTTTAGACCATGTCCTCAAAAGGAAACAAGTTCTTCTAAGCAAGTCAAGAGAGTGCTCAGCTAGACTCAAACACTATTGTCCATTACATTGTCTGGAAAATAAAATTACTTCATTAAGTAGACAGAAAGACAATATTGAAAGTGAAATAAAAAATAATCTCAAATTAAATGGGCTAAAAACATAATGTTTTTAAATGTCTCGCTTACCTAAATAAATAAATATAATGGCAGTATAATAGAAAACTATCAAACCATCAGACACCACTGGCTTCACATCAGGACTTTTCCTAAGGACCTCAAGTCCTGTGAGGTATTAAACTCAGAACCAGGATTTGACAGCAAATATTTGCTGCTACATCTTGCAATTTTATAGGAGGTAATCTGTTTAATTAACAGATTTAATAAATAAATCCGTTTATTTATTAAGAAATAAATATTTATTTTCTTTATTACATAAAAGTAAAGCTACTTTTAGAAATCTCCCTGGCAAAACAATACTGGCACAATTGCAGAAACAATTCCCTCAATTTCCCATCACTGCCACAGGCACACACATCATCCTCACCTCTCCTATCAATTCAACATTTTATCTGCCATTTTCAGCTGAACAGTACAACCTGCAAGATCCTTAGCATTTTTTTCCTGTAAAATCTTACAAACCCAGGGAATTCAGGGGTCTGATTGCACTGGATACTCCCAACAATCAAGTTCCAGCCTCGAAATCCTCTCAGCCGTTCTTGGAAATCTGAATTAAAATAGAATTTCCTTATCTGAGAGATGGCAGTTCTGTGATCTGTCCAAACAGCTCATCTTGATAATTTCTGAATTCCCACAGCAGATTGTCTGTGGTTATTCTGCTGCTTTATCTGGTTCCTGAGAATCACAACAAAACTGCATCAACAGGAAACAGAATTAGGTTTTTTTTGCATAAATATCAACTCTGCCTATTGATCAAATTCTTTTCAACCAGACCATGAAAGGCCAAATCCAGTGATTAATGCGAGCATCAACTACAAGCACTCAGGAACAAAGTGGCTGGATGAAATCATATGCATTTTATGATATTGCAAACAGGAAAAACAGAACTCATTTGTCGTGGATCCCTTCCCAAAATTTCACGTTGAGTGTCAGCAGACTGAGTGTTTGCAAACTTTGAGCTGTTTGTTGTCTTGCAATGAAAAGATTTTCTTCTTCTGTTCAGACAATTTGAAACTGAGCCGTTCACACCTGTCCACTGAATGCCTGTTTTCTTTTAGATGTCTCTAATTCACCAGTTTGGGCTGCATTCATGTGAAAAGAAAAAAAAAAAATTTACAAGACAAAAGTATTTGTGAGAGAAAACTACACTGCTTTCTTGACTTTCAAGGGAAATTGGCCATGTGTGATGGAAATACTGACATATTTATCACAGGCTGAATCACATTCAACTCAAAAAGACATTTATCATTAAAAAGAACATGCAGAGCTTTAAGAGGGAATAATACATTCTGCTTTTCCTTTCCATCATCTTTAATATGTTTTATATAATCAGTTTCTTGATTATTTGGGTCATTTAAACAGCAAAGCTTGCTTATAAATTCTACAATATAAACAAGGCACACAGCAGAAGTTGATAATGAACATGAAAAATGTGTAAGAAATGCAGTACTGGAAAATACAACATGCTTCAATGACACCATCAGGAGCTGAATTGGAATATTTGTCAAGTAACACCATGACCATCTTTCCATCAGGAGCCTCCTCAAGTCACTTCTAAAAAACGTAGCTAAATTTTATTTCAGGCACCTTTCCACATGCACACGTGCTCGATTACACATCAAAGGAAACCATTAATTTTATCTTTTTACATGTATTTTAATTGTTCGATTTTTCTCTAACTTTTCTCTCCAGTTCATTTAGCTTGAAACAAGAACTGAAACACAGAATTCCATCATGCCCTCCACACCAACTGAACTTTATTTTATTCCTAAGGCTGAACACTCTATTAAAGTATTATTATATTACTATTGTAGTACCCACATATGGAAAAATACTCCCACAGCATCTCAGCTGATACTTGTCACTGCCTTACCCTTAAGGCTTAGTACTCCAGAAATAAAAACATTCCACTGAGTTAGACCTTCAATAAAATACTATTTTTATGTTGTTCTATAAATTATCTTGTACTCTTGCTTAAAATAATAACTATGCCCAGCCAGTTGATGTACACAGAGTAAGACTTTTTAAAAATCCCAACAGATTTTATCTACTCTTGAGTCTGTGCTTAAAATTAATATATCATTTCTGGAAGCTCTGCTCACTAGAACTGGCAGATGCTCCATGGAAAATTGCCATTAACAATTAACACATAATGAAGAATCAACCTGCTGGGGCACCTGGGATAAATTTCATTTTTTCAAAGCGTTATTATTCCACTTGAGTGAGATAATAGATTATAATTTTCGAGAAAGTGACATATGGAACATTTACAAGACTTTGCAAAAATCATTTGAGGCCCTTAACTTATAACATTTATCACACCCTTGGAGGGGAGGGGAAGGACTTTGACAGGGAGATTTTGGTGGGCCAATTTTCTTAACAGAAGATTAAAAGTCTTTTATCTCAAAGCCACTTCAGCTATGAAGTCAAAATTCAGTTTCCAGCTCATGGCTGGAAAAACTATTAGATCTGAGGAGATGCTCTTGTTCTTCAACTTTTCTCCTTCCAGTGCAAAGACTTGTAGTAATCACATCATGATTATTGATTATTGATTATTACCCACTTATTGCTGAGAAGGTGTAAATACATGATTTTGCTATTTATCTCTCTCTCTTACTATATATATATATGTACATATATATATATGTGTGTATATATATATACACACATATATATTTTTTACATATATATACACATATATATACACACACATATATATATTTTTTACATATATATACACATATATATACACACACATATATTTTTACATATATATACACATATATATACACACACATATATTTTTACATATATATACACATATATATACACACATATATATTTTTTACATATATATACACATATATACACACATATATATTTTTTACATATATATATACATATATATACACACATATCTATTTTTTACATATATATACATATATATACACACATATATATTTTTACATATATATACATATATATACACATATATATTTTTTACATATATATACATATATATACACATATATATTTTTTACATATATATATACATATATATACACACATATCTATTTTTTACATATATATATACATATATATACACACATATATATTTTTACATATATATACATATATACACACACATATATTTTTACATATATATATACATATATATACACACACATATATTTTTTACATATATATACATATATATACACACATATATTTTTTACATATATACACATATATTTTTACATATATATACATATATACACATATATATTTTTACATATATATACATATATACACACATATATATTTTTACATATATATACATATATACACACATATATATTTTTTACATATATATACATATATATACACACATATATATTTTTTACATATATATACATATATATACACACATATATATTTTTTACATATATATACATATATATACACATATATATTTTTTACATATATATACATATATATACACACATATATTTTTTACATATATATATACATATATATACACATATATATTTTTTACATATATATATACATATATATACACATATATATTTTTTACATATATATATACACATATATATACACACATATATTTTTTACATATATATATACATATATATACACACATATATTTTTTACATATATATATATACACACATATATATATACACACATACCTATCTATATATGTATATATATACACACACATATATATGTAATGTCCCAAATCTTTTGGAGAGAGAAATTATTGTTCCAAACACCAGTCACGATTATTTTGAACAATATTGAGGGAAAAACCAAGTTATTAATTTCCAAGGGCACAGAACCATCCACAGCAAATATTTTCCTCCTCCTTCCCCTGGCTCCCAGAGAAGCTGTGCCCCAGTCTCTGGGATGAGGAAGATGTGGCCCCACACTTTGTGTGTAATGGTTCCAGTCTGACCTACTGCAATCTATTCTGAGCTTTTTTTTTTTTCCATTTTCAGATTTGTTATCTATAATGGGGCGACTGAGCTGTTCCAAACCTGGCTGTGGTACAAAAAAGCTTTCAGACATACCAGGAGAAAGACTCAGAAAGAATCTGCAAACCACACTCTGAGTTCTTCAATTGCCAACCTATACTTTCAGCCCTCAGTGTTTATTTGTGAGAGGTACAGCAGTCTGTATAATAATTTGTAAAAACCACACAGAGCAGGGGGAAGCATTGAAGGAAAAGCCCCTTTTGCTGATGAAATAAAAACTGTGAGACTCGAAAGTGCAAGCAGGCAATGAAAGCTGCACGAGTTCTCTGCATGAGCAAGGGCAACCCGAGCACAGGGCTGTGCTCCTGGCTCTCACCTTTCTGGCTCTGCATCCTTCTTCACCTTAAGGTGCAAATGAACATCTGCTGGCTATTTAGTTATGTCACCAGGACTCTAAAAGAGAGAAAAACAAGTTAGGTATTCCAAATACCTGATGGACTTACAGGCTTTGAAGTGACAGGAGTGGTGATTTAAAAAAATATTACATTAACATGCTCTTACTAAAATAAAGTAGGTTATATTCTCTGTATTGAAGAGCTTTGCTAAACTTATATTCATGGGCATCTTGTCATGGTGCCCTTGAGAAAAATGTGCCAGTTTACATTTCTCAGGACAGTGAGAAGTTTGAAAAAGGAAAAAAAAAAAAAGACAACAAAAATGCCCAACTCTATCAATGGCACAGTGCTTAAAGCAGGCTGAGGAAACAACTGTCTCAAAAGAGTCTCCAGTCACATGAAAAAGGAATTCAGAAACGAGATAAAATAAGTTACTGCCCAAATCCATGCTAAGAGTAAAGGTAGACAAGGAAAACCAGTCACATCTTTCATTGGTTAAAAAGATGTAAAATCGGCCCAGCAAAATTCCAGTCATTTGTCAATTTGACAGAATTCAGTTAATAGAAAAGTCACAAACAAAAAAATAAATTGAGGGCTATACTTTTTCAGAACACTGAAATAAAGACAGAACACACTTCAGATATAGAGAACAACATCTACATTTTACTGCTTTGATACAATATCTTTTTATGAATTTCACTTGTATCTTTTTTTTTTTATATGAAAAAATTTACGACTAAATATCTAGAAATGCTTTTGTCATGTGAAATCCTGGTCAATGATTTGGGATTTACAATAAATTGGAAGACCCCTAGCTCATCTCTTCAATGGAACTGGTGTGGTTTCACATACCCAGGGGAGGACAGCCTCAAATTGTGACAGAAATGTAGGGGGAAAAAAAAAAATCTCCCTTTGCACCCCAAAAGTGGTGACACTGATTGATTCATAGCTCCTGCTGAAAAATGGGAAAGCTTAACGTGTCCTGGACAATCCATCTCCCCTTCAAAGCCACGCACAGCTGACTGTGCCTCCACTAAAACACTTCCTAACTCTGCAACTCCTGCCTCAGAAACTTCCTCCAGGTTCCAAGATTCCCAGAGCCTCGAGATGGAACATCCCCGACCCTCACTGGGGTCTCCAGTCAGGATGTCCCATTCCCAAATGCAGTTTGCTCTGTGTTCCCTGCCCTCCAGGACAAGCCCACATTAATACCTAAACCAGCTCTGCTGCCTTCCCATGGCCCAGCAGCTCTCCTGATCCTGGCTTTTGGGAATCCACTGATATTTAGAGGCGTTTTTCACATGCAAACACCTCGTGGATTTTGGATGGATGATGATTTGTCCTTTCATGTGTCCATAGCAAAGCTCAATAATGTGGAAATTCAAACACATTTTTTTATTTCAGGACATCTCTACTGTGGCTGCTCTCTCTTTTCCTGCTTTTCCTAATGATTTTCCCTTCCACGGTAACAAGAAGCCACAGAGCTCTTGGAATGATGCTGAAACTTTGTTTCTGTGTTTTCTCATTTTTAATAGGCTGATTTTCTTCCTCAGAATGATTTTGTGAATTCTACAGCATCTAGGAAGGCTTAGGACAAACTGTGAAGATTAGACAGTTTGTAGATCTTTCTGTCTGCTTATTAGGCACAGTGAGTTTGATCTAAATGAGTTTTCTGCATTCTCCCTTTATTTTTCTCCCTATAATCTCTCTTACTCACACGTAATTCACATATGAAAAGAAAAAGCTAACAAAAGAAAGAAATGTTAAATCATTGTTCTGCTTTAAATTCTCAATCCCCTGAGTGCTTCCCAACCCACAAGTGCTTCTTTATTCCTTTCATTCCAATTACCATTTAACCATCAAACAAAATAACCAGCAAAGGAAATAAGTTATGCAATATATGGCATTCCCCTGGAAATATTAAGTAGTTTTTACAATAGGTTATTTGACAATGCTGAGAAACAGATAGAAGCAATTAACATCAAATTGTTACTTTCCTCCAAAGGAAAATATTTGTTTAATTCCACCATTGAAATGAAAGGAGAAATTTAATTACAACAGTGTTTTATAACTGCCTGTCCAGACTAACAAAAGCACAGTCATATCTCTCTGGAGTCCTATTCAATATTAATGTGGAATGTAGGTGAGTCAGTGAAGAGCATCACAGGATGCCAACTGTCACCTTGCTCACATCCCATAAAAATACCAGCACACAGCAGCTTCAGCTCTGTAAACTGTGACCACTGATTTTCAAATAAACACATAACTATCAGAGGATAAGCAAATTAAAATATTCATTTTCCCATCTCTTATATTTGAGCTGCAAGCTTTGTAAATGCAAGAGCCCACGCTGCAGTTTCCCACACTCTATTTCCAGCTGCCAATTAAGATTGCACCAAATGGAGATTTTCACCAAGACAAGGCTGGAAAACCAAGACTGTTATCAATAATCCTTGAAAAACATGGCAGCAGGAACAGGAAACTCTTGTTTTAGTCTGCAGTGAATAAGAAATAGCTGCTCAAAGCCTTCAAACACCATCTGATGCTTAAAGGAGTTGAGTGTGACCCTCAGGGACTGGAGCACTTGAGCAGCAGTGACAATGGACATAATTTGGCAGCACAGCACATTTTAAAACTTATTTTAAAATTAGGAACAGTAACACCACAGGTGTGACAGCAGCTAGTCCTCCCCTTCCCGCTTCTCATTTTGATCTTGCTGTCATTTATTTGTATTTACGGAAAGTAGGTAATTAATTCAGAGTGCATGTTCATTGTGGGGCTGCATCTCCTTACACGCTGAATAACAACACGGAGACGGGTGGGGAAACTACAAAGGGAGAAAAACCAAACAGAAATAGGTTATGAATCTTAAAATTCCTGTGTACTGAGAGAACAAAGAATGAAAGTTGATTTAATATAAGGAATGGGATTTCTACAGACAATTCAGAACCACAACATTCACAAAGGTGTCTTTCGGTGTAGTGGAGTATTCATGCCAGGGCTTGATAAATCCAACTCTTATTGTACTTCAGAATTTGACTGAAACCAGCAGCTTATCACGATTTGATAATATAATACAGGAATAAAACCCAGGAACACATAAAAGAGCAGGTTCAGTTATAACTGCAGCTGCTTCCTGTAAGTTCCATCTTTTGAATCATAAAATTATTGGGCAATTAAAAGCAATTGCCACTTCTGTTTTCCTACTGATAAACATTACAAAAGCCTCAGAACCACTGCTTTTTCCTGTTTATAGGAGAGCTCATCATCATCACCATCCAGCAAACTGCTCTGCGTGGGTCATGCTGGATTTGCAATGTGAGCTAAAAAAAGGAGCTGCAGTAAAATCAGGTGGTTAAAGAGCAAACAATCCACAGTGCCACAAACACCCTGCCCCACTGAGCAGGCTCACTGCACACTCCTGTAAAGTCCCAGTGCCAAACTCAGTGCAAATTCCAAGTGAAACTGCTCCGTGGAATTGTACATGGCTGGGCAAAACTCCTCACTCCCAAAAAAACACTTTGTTGTTTTGTTTTTTGGGGTTTTTTTTATAATCCTGACATATATTGTTCAGTTTGCATTGCCTTTATAGAGGGGACTATAAGCAGCCACTCTGCTGGCTCTGAGAGGCCCCAGGCATCAGCTCAGCATCCTCCCCCTGACCTCTCCAGCCTGAGGCTCTGCTTTAGCTCAGGGACTGTTCCCCAAGGACCACTCGGCTCTGAATCTGTGGCTGGAGTGGGGCTGTGGGCCCTGAGGGCTCAGACCCCCAAATGCCACCAGCTGCAGCTCCAGGGATGCAGGGAGCAGTCCCAGGCTATCCCAGGTGCAGTGCCAGGGATGCAGGAGCAGTCCCAGGTTATCCCAGGTGCAGTGCCAGGGATGCAGGAGCAGTCCCAGGTTATCCCAGCTGCAGCTCCAGGGATGCAGGAGCAGTCCCAGGTTATCCCAGCTGCAGCTCCAGGGATGCAGGAGCAGTCCCAGGTTATCCCAGGTGCAGTGCCAGGGATGCAGGGAGCAGTCCCAGGTTATCCCAGGTGCAGTGCCAGGGATGCAGGAGCAGTCCCAGGTTATCCCAGCTGCAGCTCCAGGGATGCAGGAGCAGTCCCAGGTTATCCCAGGTGCAGTGCCAGGGATGCAGGAGCAGTCCCAGGTTATCCCAGGTGCAGCTCCAGGGATGCAGGGAGCAGTCCCAGGTTATCCCAGCTGCAGTGCCAGGGATGCAGGAGCAGTCCCAGGTTATCCCAGGTGCAGCTCCAGGGATGCAGGGAGCAGTCCCAGGTTATCCCAATGCCAGCAGGTGCAGTGCCAGGGATGCAGGGGGCAGTCCCAGGCTATCCCAGCTGCAGCTCCAGGGATGCAGGAGCAGTCCCAGGTTATCCCAGGTGCAGTGCCAGGGATGCAGGAGCAGTCCCAGGTTATCCCAGCTGCAGCTCCAGGGATGCAGGAGCAGTCCCAGGTTATCCCAGGTGCAGTGCCAGGGATGCAGGGAACATTCCTAGGACATCCCAGGTGCAGTGCCAGGGATGCAGGGGGCAGTCCCAGGTTATCCCAATGCCAGCAGCTGCAATCAGGGATGCAGGGAGCAGTCCCTGAGGAGGTGCATGTTGCACACATAGATCTATGTCCATAATTCCCATATTCTCACTCTCAGAATTCAGCCTGATCAGTCAGAGGAGGGAACAGGATGAGGTTTTTGATCCAGTTTGTCCATGAGGAATGAATGTGAGGGTGTAGAGCTGCTCTGAGAGATGTGTGCACTTACTACAAACACATGTCCAGTCTCACCCACAGCATCTCCATCACTGAGTAATTAAGTCCTGCTTATTTCTTTTTTACATATTTCCTTGTTCAATAACACTGTCTCCCCTTTAAAGCAAATATACTTTGCAAAAAGTTCTGAACTCCCACCTTCTATGCATCAATTGTTTGTTGTTGTGCTGGTCCAAAATGCTTGTGCTGAAGTGGAATAGGGCAGGATTTTCAGAGGCCAGCTGGAAACTGTGTGATTTACCTGAGAGAACACATGCAAGTCACAGTGATCAGCTGTCATCAGCTCGGTGACAAAACCCCTTCATCAACCACAGGCTCCAATAGAGGGTACGTGATAAATGCTGTCACCTGCAGTGGGATGAAAGGAAATGCAACATTTATTAGTACTAGACAAAAATAAGAGAATTGGATAAAAGTTTCAGGGTATATGGCATAGATAAGACTTGCTTTCCCCTTCCACTTCAGGTTGTAATAAATATTTAAAATTTTCAACACTTTCAACCAATAGTCTAAAGACTGTAGACTTTTCAAACTTAAAAAGTGATGCAAGATACAAAGCAGAGGTAGTGCAGGATGATAGGACTCTCCTCTGATCATGGTAAATTCAATGATCAATTGATTGATTGATATAAATGAAGAGCAAAAGCAAACAAAATAGTTTGAGATGATAGTTAACTGAGCATTAAAAAAATTTTAAAAATCACACTTTTGGGGAAATTTCTAGTGGAGTGACATTTGCAGCTGTTTATGGCAAGTGATCCACCGAAAATTTCAAAGCTCCAACACACAATCCCAAACTCTGATGATCAGTACACACAAAATAAATGAATATTCAGACCTTATAACAAAAGAAGAAGGATTTTTCTCTGAGGGCCTTGACAGCTAAAAAATTTGTAGAAAACCTCGGAAACAAAAAGCAATAGGAAATATAAGAAAAGATGATTCTTGGCAGTGTTACCAGGCATTTCACGATCCCCCACGTTCACACGCTGTGAGTGGGGTGGGATGGGCTGGCCCCACCACACTCAGGCTGAAGAAATTTCATTCCAGCAGCATCACAGGGAAAAGAGCCTGAGAATGTCCCCAGGCTCTCAGGTCACTTCGGTTTCACAATTCTCACTTCTGCAGGGAGCTGCACTTGTCAGGCTCGGTGCAGGATTCAGGTGCACAAACACACCTGAAACAAAATCCTCTGCATCTCCAGCTCCAAATTTCACATCTCAGAGCACACAGGCACAGAGGGACTAACAGAGAGATCTGACCAACACCAGAAAGTGCAAAAAGCAGTAATGCTGGAGTGTGAAGTGCACATCATGGGGTGAGCAGAGGCCACTGAAGTGACTGATTTCTGTGCACAAAGAAACATTCTTGCTGTATTGCCCATTTCAAAGCAGCAGCTCTTATCTTCATTTACAGCTAATCAGCCAAAACAGACCAAAGAAGCGTTGTGGGAGTAAAAAGCACGGAATGCTCCAGTCATTTTACAAGCAACATTTAATTTCGCTGTGCTACCGTGTTAAGCTGAGCAATGGAAGGAAACACAATCAAATGCTCATTGTATTTAAAGAGCTTCAAAAAGATCAATTATCTTTATATGGATAAGGAGCCGCTATCGATTTCAACAGTGTTATTCAAATTCCATTTAAGCAATGAATTGCTCTGCTTTGTTATCAGCAAGAGGAATGGATTACAGTGGTGCAACCCAATCCTTAACACTGCTCAGGCAAACACAGACCAGTGGCTTCTCCAAAGCAGGAAACCTCTCTGACATCGATCTTTCTAATGGAAAGGAGCAAGAAACAGATTTCCCAGTATTCCTGCAAAGATAATGGGCAGGAATCGTGCAAAACTCTGTGAGATG
This sequence comes from Acridotheres tristis, assembly GCA_037013685.1. Classification (NCBI taxonomy): domain Eukaryota; kingdom Metazoa; phylum Chordata; class Aves; order Passeriformes; family Sturnidae; genus Acridotheres; species Acridotheres tristis. Next base: position 18,606,018 of record CM072889.1, read on the forward strand.
CAAGAAAAAACCTGCTCGGAGATGCCAGCAATTCAGCCCAGGGGCTGCACAGGTGTGGGCTGGGAGACAAAGGAAAATCCCTTTCATGGAATCACAGGCAAGGCTGAGGACCTTCCCGGGAAATTCACTGGCATCCAAAGTGCCTCAAAGAAAAAAAAAAAACCACCAAAAACCAAACCCTTGCTGGATTCCTAATCAAGCCAAGCAAGTTTTTACATATTACCCAATTGTTTTTCTTCCATATTTTAGTCAATTTAACCTGATGATTTTATGGACACCCTGCCTTTCAAACAATCCTGAATCTCTCCACAATTTGAGAAGAACTTAAAGCAAGAGGTAAAAAAAGCTATTCATGGTATGAAAGGGCAGAGCTAGGCCTGGAAAGAAATTCTGATGAAAATACAGGAGCGTTTGCAGCATTTCTTTGGCATCTCCTGTCAGCCTGCGTGATTACAGCCCTTTTCTTCAGTCAAAACACAGCTCCACTCCCAAACAGTTGTGTGACTCCAATCAACCCACTTTGTGTTCACCAACAGAAAAAAAAAATAAAATAGGTGCAAAATTGGGCTGTAGATTTTTATTAACCTCTACGGAAAAAGAAAAATATCAGAACTGATAATACCTGATAATGCTGTGTAGATCACAGCATCAGAAAAAAAACTGCAGAGAGAACCTAAGGTTTCTAAGATTACCTTGGAAACCTTGATAAAAGAACTATTGCAAGAGGAAAAAAAATACCCATTTTGCATAGAACGCTGCTCTCTAGGGGAAGGGCAGCTAGGAGGCACAATTTAAAACAGACTTAAAACTTGTTTTATTAAATTTAAGGGTTGTCTTTTGAGTCTGCCCACTTCCAAACCGGAGGCAAAACCTCATCTTCCTAGAAAGACTCTGTTCAGATGGAGGAGTGCACCTGGCTCAGCAAAGCCTGCAGTGTCAATGCAGAGTCAGTGCACGGTGCAGAGAATGAGGACAGGATTTCAGTTCATGTTAGGGCTGTGAACACATCCCATATTTCCTTACAATTAAGATAATTTTTTACCCCAGCCCCAACCAGCACATTGAACTGTCTCCAAAGTCTCAAAGACTGAAGTGGTTTTGCAGGTTTTCATAACGTTTCCAACACGAGGGATATAATTCTGCTGTGCACTTTGGGAAAATGCAATATTTGCTGGTGTAAGAGCCCCATCCTGGGGAGGAGGCAGCACCTTGCTGCACTCACCACAGCTCCTTGGAGGACACTCACCTTCAGCTGGAGAACTCCCCCCCTGAAGTGCAGCGATTTTCCCAAGCTCCTCACTCTCCTGAGCCCTCCCTCGTGGACAGCCAGCTGCCACAAGTTCCTATTTTCTTATTTGCTGTCTAATAAATCCATACTGCGGGCTTTGTAATTGTCCTGATCCCTGTTACACTTTGCCTGGGTGCCCTAAATAACCCTGCTGTCAATAGCAGACACAGCAAGCACTGGATGTGTGCAGAGTGTTTGATGTGAGAAATGAAAAATCAATGTAATATGCCCTTACTGGAGGCACCTGCAGATAACATCCAATAGAATTGATTAAGCCCTACACAATAGATAATAAAGCTAATTAAAACCCAACTGGAACGCCACAGTGCAGCTCCACATTTAAATGCAGTGGGTAAAGACAATGGAAGAAGAAATTAAAGGGAAAACTTAGCTGTGACTAATGGAGGAAGGTATCAATCTACAGCTAGATAAAGGTTTATTATTGCCCCATAAAGTCAAAAAAACATCCACAGTGTTCATATTTTGCTTATCCTGAACACAAAAAGTATAACCTCATATGTTGCAGAGTAACTTTGACACATTTTTTTAATTAGATAGCAATCCACGTATTCACGTTATTCTGCTGAGATAGAACAATTTCCTTCCATTCTGCTCCTAGATAATCACGATTTTAAAGATTTAATGCTTTTATAATCTTCAAGCAAAGTATCCAAAATAATGTCTGAAACAAAATGAAAATATAATAGAATTAGCACCAAACAAACTTTAATGTGGCATTTCCTGCATTCCCTATGACTCCAGAACTCCATTTAGGTGAAAGTTTCTATATTGAGTACATACACACCCCTGTAGTTATAACTGCCACTTTCAAAGGAAGAATGGGATATAGGAGCAAAAGGAAGGGAGCAGAGGAGGAAAAAATAAATTTCTTATTTTAATTGGGTATTGCAGAAGAAACCCTACCCGAATGTAACTCTAAAAACCAACGAATTCTCAGTTTCATTTCTCTTGTCCATTCTTAAAGCTCATTCCTTAAAAGCATAAAGCAAACAGAATCCCATCAGAACAATCTCGTTTGCATAGGAGATGAGACTGGGAACAATAAATGCCTCTCATTATCTAAGAAAACTTTCAAAAGAATAAAAAGGTCACAGTTGTTTGTAAACAGGACAATATTAGAGACTTCCTCAGAATCGTGTTAGAAAGTTCTGAAATAATATTTTTCACTTTGCTATTACAGAAGAACAACTTCAGACAGGAGTAAAGTTTGGTGCCCTTCAAAATAATCTTGAGAACAGCAGGGGCAAAGGAAGAGTTTTGTGCTGTGTAATTCTCACAGCAGCTGTGCCAGCCTGAGACCCTGAGCAAACACAGCGTGCCCTGACTCCTCTGGGCAGCAATTTCCCCAAGAAAAGGCTGCTGGAATAGACCACATCTAGCTTAGTTCGTGATTTTTACCCCGAATAATGTGGGTTTTTCCCACCAGGATACACAGGACAGATGCAAGAGACACGGAGCAGGGGAACACCATCCCAAAGTCCTGTTCCCAAAGCCATGGCCAACGCTGATGGCTTCAGCTCAAACCCAGCCAGTGCCATCCTCACCATCCTGCTGCCCTCTGCCCCTGCCTGTTATCACCATTAGCTGGAGAGGGATTTAGGCACAGTTTAAAGAGGCTTCAGAACCCAGTGAATTTCCCACATCCTCTCTTTGAAGCAGTCACATCCAATTTCTGGGTTTGAAGCCTTTCCTGCTCTCACCTGTTTGAGCTTTGAGGGCTCAAACCAAGGGCAGAGCACCTGCACAGACTGGACACTGGGCCATGAACATTCTGTCTGTGCAGCTGCTGCATCTGTGCTGCCCCGAGCAGTTTCATCTTTAATTGCCCAGGTGAGGGATTGTCATCTCCAGCCCTCCTAGCACGGCTCGTGTGAGTGGGAACCTTTTACTGAAGTGTTTCACAAGGAAGGACCAACCCTCCCACGGGTCAGAAGGATGCTGGTGTGGAGCACAGCACCAGGAAAACCAGAGTGAAAGTGCAGCAGGAAAGTGAGCCCGGCTTTGAAAAGTTAAAACCACATTTTTGTTGAGGTCTGGTGCCACTTGTTATACACGTGGTGTGATAACTTGAGCATAACAGCAAAAGGCCTTTTAAATCAGCTTAAAATTTAGGATAAAATTAACAAACAAAGAAAAAAAGAATCCAAAACTGCCCATATTTTGCTTTTGTGCAGAAAATCCACAAGGAAGCAGATAAAACACAGCTCTATACCACGCATCCTTTCCCTGTGAAAAGATCCTGTGAGTGACAACTCTCCTGTGGTCTGGAGAGCAAGCTGCCTAATGAATAGCAAGAGCTCTTTAATGTTAATGAAAACATCCTGTCTAACTCCTCTTCACACACCGTCTCTCACTCTGTGACAATCACCTTTGAAGTTGCCACAATTCCCTGCTCTGGAGGAGCAGCTGAGCCTGTCAGCAGCCAGGGCAGGGCTGCAGATTAGCACTGCTCCTCTGGCTCTTAATGGAGTTACCTGCTAAATCCCCACGTGCTGCCTTCTCAAGGTTTTATTAAGCAATAACATCTTTGGAAGATTGCAGGTTTAAAATGAATGGTCTAGGTTTGTTGTGGGGTTTTTTTGGGTTTGTTTTGTCGTTTTTTGGGGTTTTTTTTCATCCTTGTATTAGATCAAATGAAGTCTTCCTTCTGACATTTAAAAAAAAAGTAAAATCTATCTCACATCTATTTCTAATAAACAGAAATTTCAAGGACTTAGTGGGGTGACATCAAAACAGCAGAAGAGCAGATTATAACTTTCAGTGATTGGGTGGAGAATTTTACGAGCAGAATAACGTGCAAAACCAGGAGAAAAGCTGGAGATTCCTCCGTGCCACAGGCACATATGTGTCAACTCCTGCTGACATTTTAGGTATTATGTACAAAAGGAGAAAGCAGCAGACTTCAGCTGAATTAACATGCTGTCTTCTTGGTAAGGCAGAATAAGGAATCTCAGTCTTGTATCTACAGAATTCATGCATTTCTTGCTAACTGTAAATCTCTATTAGCCATATGTAGCAAGTCCATCTGGTTTTACTAAATTTTACTACGAAATCTCTCTGTGCATATGAGAATTACAAATTGATCTTGAATGTATTCTTGCATACTCAAATATTCAACTGGAGCTCGTTGACCAATCTCCTTATGGTAATTAGTGGTTAAAGGAGTTCTGAAAATAATCTCATTATAACAGAAAGGAATACAGCTTTTTCAGAACATCCACAGTTTTGGTTTTATTAGAGTTTTTTTTTGGGTTTGTTGTTTTTGTTTTGTTTTTTTTTTTTCCTAGATTTCAATAAAGGAGTTATCAATGCAGTAAACAGGGAAGAGAATATGAAATTGTGTCTATGGCAACCATATTATAGCTCTCCACTTTGTATGTCTCTGGTTTTTCAATAGATTCTCGTATTCACACTCATTTTTCCTGTAAACAGGTCAGTTAAAACATAGCTCAGAATTATTTCACAATTGCTTCTAACTACAATTCTCATTTAAAAATGAAAGAGTCTTTTCAGGAAGAAAAACTAAAAAGAAAATAAAAATCTCTACTGAGCTAATTGCTTCCTCGAAAGCTTCTGCTATTGTTGCTATCTGGCAACAAACTCTGCTGCTTGCAGACAATTATTGCAAGAATATTTACAGAAGGATAAGTGCAGTTCTGTAGGAATAACATATTTTGACAAGAAAAAAAATAACTTAAGTTTCTTTCTAATTATATAAATTTAATTTCTAAATTTAATTTCAATAAAACTTCCATGTCTCACCTGTTGGAGGTGGTTTTGGGGTTTGGATTTGTTTTCCATTATGCAGAAAAGAGCTCCCAGTTCTATCTGTAAAATAAAATTGATCTGGTCTGAATTCCAAGAATGAGAAACTGTCTTTAATATCCAGATTTACCACTGCTGAGACAGGCAGCTGTTGCATTAAGGCAACATACAACAGTTGTAAGATAATTTTCAGTATTAGGAATGTCAGCGTTTTTACAGATCATGCTCCATTCACAAGAGATTTCTCCACGGGCACTGAGGATTATGGGAAAAAAAAAAGCCTGACATAAAAAATAAAACATACTTAATAGGAATGTTTGCAGGTTACTACAGGAATAAAATAATAGATTGTTTTCATGCAATAATTCAGTGGCAAAAGGCTGCCAACCTACCACAGAAACTCTTTTAACTTGTCATAAATGTTTACTAGCTATTTTCATTGAGTTGCTGATATATCAAACTCATTTTTTCCAAGGAACTTTCTAGAGACCTTGCCAGCATTTTTTCCATGAGGTGAGCTCTGCACACCCTGCTGCTTGAGAACAGCTCGAGCCCAGATTTACCCTCATCAAAATATCAGAGCGTTTCAGTTAATGATTATTGGAAGGAAGGGATAGGACATGAATGAATGACTTGATATTAACTTTCAGAGCCCCCTTTTGTATCTGTTTTATCCCTTTATAAACACGATACAACTCATTTTCACATCAGTGTGTTACAACAAATCCTCTCTCTTGGCCCCTAAACCACACAAAGAATTAAATCTTTACTGTTAGAAAGTCTCCTCAGACTTTTCAATGCTTAATAAAAAATAATGACAGTTAAAACTCTTTTAATACTCCCATTCCAATCCCCTGCCTAGCCCTTTGCTCTCCTGGGTACTGTTTTAAGACTTGTTCCTTATCCTGGGCTTCCTTTTACATCCCTTAATGAGCAGCAGACTGGTCTCTTAACTGTCCTGCACGTAAATGGATTAAGTTTCACACGCACAGAGATCCCCAGGTGTGTGTTAGGAAAGCTGTAAGCAGTTGTGTGAGATGGGATGAGAGTGGAAAGTAATTCACCTGCTCCTGACAGCAGAGGCACCAACTCTCTGCAGCATTTATTTTGACTCCCAATGAAAAGACCCTTTTAAGTTGTCGCATCTTTTATTCAGCAACTCATTTTCTGCTAAGCATTAAAAGCCAGTAGGGTGTGAGGATTTGTTCCAAGGCTTGCTGAGATATTACTCACACAAAGGAGCTGCAGATCATTTCTGCTGAGTAAAGCCACTGGGGATGTTTGAAATTCAAATGCATCTTACCCCCACCCAGCACACTGAGCTGTTTCTTCTCCCTTCTCTTTGTTACTCCTCCCAAAGCTCCATTTTGCTCCATAATTTTCTGCAACTTTTATTCTTTCCACTGTAACTTCTGGAAATAATAACTGTTTAAAACCTCTGAGAGCATTATCTACGTTACTGTTCCTATCTCCAAGAAAACAATGTTCCATTAGAACTGGTTTAAGTTTACATAGCTACTCAATATTTTCGGGCAAAAATGATCAAAAGTGAAGTTTCTTTCCAAGAGGAGCCACTACCATTTTGGGTGATAGATCAGGCCTTTTATATCCATATATAATTCCTCATATTTCTTTTGCTCTTGGAGCCCTGCAAAGCAGCCAGCCCTGCTGGCAGCTGCACAGGTAATGATCTCATGGAACAGCAAATCTGTCAGTACAACACAACCAGAACTTTTTCCTCGGTAGATTTATGGCATCTCTTCCTCACAAGTTTACACACTTATGTAGAAACAGCATTATATGAGAAAAGAATGAAGCTTCTCTCCTATGAACATTTATGATATACCCAAACTCCCTGTGAGAGGGCACAAATCCTGAGCAACATGAATAATTCACCCCAGTACATAGCAAAGAAGCAAATTAAATATGACTTATATCAATTTATTCAATTTATCAATGTTTTAGTCATTAGCCCTCATTCCCTGTCAAGCACAATAATAATGTCAATGTTAACATTCAGATTAGAACCAACTACCCAGGTCCTGTAATGGCTACTGGAAAACACAAACTAAGGAAAATTATTAAAATATTTCAGCTCCCTATTGAGCTGAGCAGAGAACAACCTACGCATGGAAGACACGTAAATTAATATTTCATTATCTGTAAAGCAAACCTTTGCTAGGATTTGAAAATACAGACATGAAGTGAGTGAGCCCCCTCCTGTATCTCAGGCTGTGCCATGTCACCAGCACCCAGCTCTGTCACATGCCCCAGTCTCACACTTGGCATGGGTTAGCCAAGAAACTACCAGATAAAACACAGAACGGAGTAGAACTGAATTCTGTCATACAAACATTTATTCTCATTGCTTTTCCACCCTGATTTTCACCTCACCAATCAATATATTGTATCATTTTTATCAGTGCCAGAGCAGTTCAAATTTTGCATGGGCATTCTCCAGGGAGGTGGAATATGTGAATGTGTGCCCTTGGATGATTTAAAACCAAGGCTAAATCTCACCTCGAGGGAGCACATTCCAACTGGTACCTCAGCAGATCCACCACTGGTTTAACTGGACGAGGGCAGAGGACGAGCAGTAAATGCCACCATGGTTTGCTGGTTCCTTGAGGGATTTGCTGCTCTGGGGAGCTGGCAGCTGTAAGGATGTGGAAGAAAAGCAAAGATGGAATTGCACCATTGTTCTGGTGCTGCTAGAGCCTCCTCACTGCCCTGCAGGTCTGACAAAGACACAGCAGAAGCTGGGGAGCAGCAGAATGGGATGGAAAGAGGCAGCAGGAAAAGACCAGGGGGAGTGAAAAAAGGCAGTGAGGCACCGGGTACAGATTGATTAAAGGTGGGGGAAAAAGGAAAAAGAAACACTGTGTCCAGAGAAAGAGAAAAAACAAGTTTAATTAGTTTTTCCACCAGCCCAAGACAGATTGGCAATGCTAAACCCATCTGGAACCAGCAGCAGAATCTTGCCCCTGCCCTAAAAGCAAAGTACAGCAAAAGCTTCCAGGGGCTGTGGGACAACACCAGAGACATGCCAGCCCTGCAGCAATCCCTCACTGTCCCAAAGTCCGAATCCAGATTCAATCCCTGGCTGTCCAAAACTCCGAATCCAAACTCAGTCACCGAGAATGAAGGGTCAGAGCACAGCAACTCCGGTTTTTGGGAGGAGCACAGGCACCCAGTGTGGCACTGCCACCAGACCAGGCAGGGTGTGAGGGCACAGGGAGAACACAAACCACCCACAAATTCAGCTCTCCTCACCTCTGGTACCCGCACACTCTCCCCAAAGGTTGTCCTGGCAGTGAAGGTGGATGGAGATTTTTGACCAGGGATGGAGGGACAGGACACAGGGAATGGCTTCAATGGAGAGGGCAGGGCTGGATGGGATTGGGGCAGGAATTGTTCCCTGGCAGGGTGGGCAGGGCTGGCACAGCTGTGGCTGCCCCTGGATCCCTGGCAGTGCCCAAGGCCAGGCTGGACACTGGGGACAGTGGAAGGTGTCCCTGCCATGGCAAGGGTGGGATGAGATGAGTTTTAAAGTCCTTCCCAACCCAAACCATGGTGGGTTTCTGTGATTTCCCAAATAGATCTTTTGTCTGTTTCTTGACAATTCCTCCTGTGGAATTTCATGGAGGAAGCCAAGCTCCTGAAGCATTTCTCAGTCTGGGCCTTTGTGTTGGGAAATGCCATGAAAACTGTCATGTGTCATAAGCTTTTCTAAAATACAGATTTTAGTGAAAAAACAAGGAGTGTGAGTCGATGATTCTTTGTGCAGACTGCTGACAGGATGTCAGTGCTCCTTAATGCATTATATTAGGAGGAATTTCAGTCTGAAGCCTAAGCATTATCAGATAGATGAGCCTAAAAACAACCTTGGAAAATAATCACAAGTTTTCTTTTTCTTGTGTTGTCAGATCACTAAAAAAAATTTTTAAAAATTTATTTTATATTGCTGAGATGAAGAAAACATGCCTTCAGTGATATTTGATTGCTCCTTGTAGATAATTATTTGCTCGAACAAAATAAGCCGAATTTCCTTTGCAATCCTTTGCTGCCATCTCTCGGTAAGGAGTTGATAAGAAGCAATTTGTTGACACAAATAAAAACTAAAAGGAAATGCTCGTCTGCATCCCAAGAAATGCATAAACGGATGTGATTACAGTTACATCATTTGGACTGCTGTGAATTTTTTTCCTCTTGCTGCAACCTTAGATTACAAAAAAGGGTGAGATTGGCGCTGAAAGTTAACACAGACAAGGTTCCCAAATCTTGTAAAGCTTAAGGACATTTTCTCAAAAAAGGAGAGAAAGAAAAAAGAAAATAACAAAACAAAACTAAAAAACAGATTAGGGGAAGGGTCATCTTTTCAAGGGACAGAAGAAAGAGGTGGAATTTTTTTATGTTTTGTACTAAACCTTCATGGTGAGGTTGTATTTGTTCCAGTGGGAGTTAATTACTGTACCTACTGTTTTTTAAAGGTATCTGGGTGTTTATAAACCTAATTTTTATAAACCATCACTAGAATTGTTAAAGTCCAAGGCCTGGCTGGGGAGCCCTGGAGGTGAATTTACAATTATTATCATCATTATTACACCAAGCCTGACCTAACCATGGCCTTTTCCATCTTTCTGTTCATGAACTGATCTGGATGGACAAGCACCTAAACCCTCACAGCAGAGCTGTTTGTAACTCACAGCCACAAACCCCACACAATGTGGGGACATCTCTGAGCTGTTGGTAAAGCACAGGGAGCCAGAACCTTCCAGAACTGCACAGAACCTTCCAGAATGGCACAGAACCTTCCAGAATGGCACAGAACCTTCCAGAACTGCACAGAGCCTTCCAGAACTGCACAGAGCCTTCCAGAAGCCCATAGAACCTTCCAGAACTGCACAGAACCTTCCAGAATGGCACAGAACCTTCTGGAAGCCCACAGAACCTTCCAGAACCACACAGAACCTTCCAGCCCTCATCAGCTCCTTGACCTCAGGCTCACCCACAGATCTCTGACCTTGTAAAATGCTAATGATGGAAAGGCAGGGAAAAGAAAGAGAGAAAGAGAAAGAGAGAGAGAAAGAGAGAGAGAAAGAGAGAAAGAGAGAAAGAGAGAAAGAGAGAAAGAGAGAAAGAGAGAAAGAGAGAAAGAGAGAAAGAGAGAAAGAGAGAAAGAGAGAAAGAGAGAAAGAGAGAAAGAGAGAAAGAGAAAAAGATAAAGAAACAGAAAGAGAGAGAGGAATCTGATCCCATTTCGGGCTAGAACACCAACATCTGGGTTTGACTTTGATGGACAAACTCTACACCAAGCCCAGAGAAAACAAATGAAAAAATTAATGTTAATGCTTAACCCCTGAGAATGGCCCTACACTTGGGTGCTGTTTCTTTAATTCCTGGCTAATGAAATAAAACCATTCTGAGTTAATCAAATTACCCAATCTCAAATCTTAAAGCATTTAGGAGTCAAGGTAGATGTCTCCCAAGTGCTGCTGGCATTTCAGAATTGGGCGTTTTCTGAGGCACAGCTTGATGGATATTTCAAGGATAAATTGAAAGATACAAAGGATTGGGTCAATGGCTTCAATTGGAATAATCTGCTTAGTAAGTTTTTACAGTAACCTCGAGTGAGAGTTATACTGAGATCAAGTTTTTTGCACTGGCAGCAAGTCCTTTTGTCCTCTAAAATACCATCTGTTAGATTCAGAACACAGCAAAACCAAGACCTCCATCGTCAGCAAAAAACTCTATATATTTTGGGTTAGTTTTTATTAACCTCAAAAAGAACAAATTTCTCCGAGACCACAAAAAATTAGGGAGAAACTCTCCAGGCAGAAATCTAAAATGATATTAGTGCTGAAGTCCAGAAATATATGGCATATCCAAGTTGGAATGAATTTTAGGATCAACTCATCCCCCCCAAAAAACCCCAAAAAATCCCATTTACCAATATTGTCATGTTGCAAAAGAGCAGAAGTTTCCAGAAAATGCACCCAGTTGAACTCCACTTGGAGAACTGCCATGAAGGGATTTAGTCTACTTTAGCCAATGTCAGCTAATAATTTATCTGTCCAGATAATGCATCACAAGATCTTTATATCTAATATATCTAATCTAAGTCCAAGAAAAATATTCAGGAATTATGAGGTTTCTGTCTTAGGTATGATTTTCTTTATGAGAAATTTACTGCCAAAGGAAAGCACAAAATAATCCATAATGGTCACAAGGTGGTTTGCCATGTGCAAAATTATAGACATTATATATATATATATATATATACACACACAAATATATATATATCTATATATATATATATCTAATCTATATATCTATATATCTATATATATAATTTTAGCTTTTGATTGATATTGTTAAGTAAAGAAGGAAAGAGATAAAACTTATCTGTCTTTCAGGTAGACAATTTTATTTTGTGGGAGGCAGAAGCTGAGGGCAGTTGCTGTAGTGTCATAAATCTGTTTGCAGGCCAAGTCACCAAAGAAATCCAGAATGCCTTCTGCCTTCCACACACCAAATATTCCCAAATTATTTCCTAATGTGGAACACAAGACAGGACTAACCACAAATACTTTAAAAGTTTGATAACAAGTGGTAAATTACCTTGATCTTATTTTAAAGTGTTAATCTTCTTTTTTTGAAAGACAGATGAGTGAGAAACAAAGTTGACACTGTTCTTTAACTGAGCATTAATTTAAATTTTTCGTTCTTGTAGGTTTAGTTTTCTGCTGCAATACCTAGAAAACCAGGTTAACTTTCTTTTAATTGACACCAGATGGCACTGCAAAGGATGAGCCATGGTAAATACTGGACTTGAATAACCCAGACTCAAGGTTTGGGCTGGAAGGGCTTTGCAGATCATCTGGTTCTAACCCCTCTGCATGGGCTGTGTCTTCTGCTTGGAAGCCCAGCTTAAAGCCGAGCTCACAACTGCATTTTCAAAGTGTTGAAAGCCCATATTCAGATTTAAGAACACAGCAGCTGCAAGCAAACTTATCGTGCAAGGTAGTGAATTAAAGTTAAAACTACGAATGTGGAAAACCCCAAGTGAAAAAATAAATACATTCTTACATTCTGGATGTCTGCATCTAATATGAAAATTTTATTCCAGAGAAGTTCAGTTGTGTTTATTTTACATTGAACCCACTTCCAGCTAGCTGTTGTCTCCTGGCAGTGCTGCCCAAAAATACCTGCTGCTTTTTAAAATAAAAATGTGTAAGCACAGCTTTGCTTAGAGTGCAGATCTGAGCTTTGAGTACCTGTGAGAACTGACACCTCCTGTTTCAGGAGATTCTCCCTCCAAGACTGCTTTCACTCCCAGCTTTCACTGTCTTGCCTAAATTAAACTTCCAGGAATCCATCTGGAGAGCAGGACACAGCTCAAAGGCAGCGAGCTGGATTCTCACTCTTCTCACACAGCGTTTGCCAAGCCTGTTGTCACTGCTGACACAGGAACGGGAGGAAAAGGAAGGGAAAAGGGATCTGTGAACTTGGAACTGCTCTGCAGAACTGCAGAGGTGCTCCTGACACACAGCCTTACCTGCAGGAATGCACCTGAGCATAAAGCTCCACCTGCAATGATTATTGCCATGATAATAAATGATTATTGCCATGATAATAAATGATTATTGCCATGATAATAAATGATTATTGCCATTATCACCACGGCTGCCATCAGAGGAAGGGCCCAGCACAGCTGGGGAACCTGACTAAATGCTGCAAAATAAAAATGTGCAGTATAAACTAACAGTGCTTGAGTTTGGCAGAAGCTGAGAGAGCTGCTCTGCTTTAAAAGAAAGCCTTTGTACACAGGGTGACAAGGATAAATGTGCTTTTAGCACACACGGGGCAAGGCCATGCAGCCTCTAAATTTGACTGAAGAATTTTTGTCATCGTTTCTTATCTTAAATACAGGAAATACACAAAAATTCTTTGTGGCCTTTAATTCCAGCACCATTTCCTGCCCATATTCATGCCCTGAACTCTTTGGGATGCCCTCCAAAGCCTGGCTGCTGCAGCAGGTCCAAGACAGAGCTGAGTGCAGCTCCTGCAAGGTGCTTAAGATGCTAATTTTATTTATTTATTCAGGACTACTAAAAGGTGCAATCATTATGCCTCATATCAGCACAGGTAAGCCCTCGCTAATTTTCTTTAATCAAGTGTTGGTATGTAATCTGTCCATGGACTTTATATTTTCCACAGGGCCAAGGCCAAGTTTAATTTTTAATCCCTTTAGGAAGGTGCTTTAAAGAGAGAAGTGCACTGCTGTCCACGAGGAATGCCCAGTTTGGAACTCAAGCTTGCTCCTAATGAATACACTCAGCAATACTTTAAATATGCATCTTAACAACCCCTTCACTTCTCATGAATTCAGGAGCTGCTCTCTCAAGGCACCTTTTTAATATTACAATGTTCACCAGAAAACTAATTTTGTTCCTGTGAACCAGCCACCACACATTTTGTATTCAGCCATTCTACTGCACAGACAACATAATTGCAAGAAAAACAGGACTGACTGCACAAGATTCATTCAGTTGCTGCTTTAAAAGTAAATGTACCCTTTAGGAGATATTATCCTCTTGCAGAGTGCTACTATCACACAGATAATCAGAATGAGGAACATGGGGAGAAATCAGGATTTTTTTTTTAATTCTGTGTCTTAAGGATCACTACAGACATGATTGACCATTTCAGAATGAAAGAAGTTTCCCTTCCTTGCTATATAAGAGGGTTTTAGAGGCTAGAATTGTCCATGAGATATATTTATGACACTCATTCCTTGATTGCCTAAATATCTTTTAAATATTGGTCAACTGTGATCAGCAGATTTGATGAGCTGTATGCAAACTCTTTAGCCATGAACTGAATGAGAAAACCCAGTTTGTAAATAAAAATATTTTGTTCCAGATGTTGGTCAGCAGGATGGATTTAAACCTTCTATAATGGTAAGAAAAAAAGAAAGGAGGGGGAAAAAACCCAATTAAAAATGTAACACAAACAAACAAAAAAAAAGGACTCATGCATAAAAGAAGTGTTATTCTACCTAGCCCTGAAACATTTAATTATAATTAGGACCAGCTAACACAACAACCATAGAGAAAAATGACAATAAAATGTGCCACTGGCCTAATGATGAAGCATGTGAGAAAAACCATTAAACTTTATCTCAATTAGGCCAGTTATTATCACACCAGTCTACTATGCCCTACAGCCTACTGGAAAATGAAAAAAAAGAAAAGAGAATCACAGAGACAGCTTCAAAGCTCTGTGATCATACAAAAATCCTAGGGAAGACATGAGAATGGATAGATGAGTTTAAGTAGCTTTAAAAGAAAATAGAGATATAGAAGGAAATAAAACAGTTATCCTATATATTGACCAGTTCCTAGTTGTATGAAATCCTAGGCCAGATGCTTGCCTCTATAAACCACTTTTTCTTTTCTTAATGAAAGGTTAAAATAGATTTTGATAGTCAGATTTGTGTCCTTGAAGCAACTGAAGTAGAAAAGTCATTGCAGCATTATTAGCACTTCTCATTTAAATGGACAAAATGAGAACAAAGTAACTGTTCCCATCCTACACATCACAGTAACTCACAGCCAAGGCCACTGCTGGCCCTGGAACCTTCTCATATTGGCACCTAGCAGAGAATTTTGCTCCCACTTGATGATTTTGGGTGATGGTTTCATTGCAGTAGCCTGCCTCCCCCACCAGAAATTGTGTGACAGACTGCAAGGCACATTTTAGGGTGTATGAAGATTTTAGGGTGTATGAAGTGGTACAGAATCATTTAAGCACAGTCCATTATACAACCCCCCTGGTTTTGTAGCACACACAGGCAATGAAAACAAACACAACAGACACCAGAACATTGAAAACGTGCCCTGAGCACACATCCTACTGCTGGTAATGAACTACACTAAGCAGAGCAGGGTAGGAGACAAACATGAATCCCCTGAGAAGCTGCGGCTGCCCCTGGATCCCGGGGGGTGTCCAAGGCCAGGCTGGAATGCTCTGAGCAAGCTGGGGTAGCAGAAGGTGTCCCTGCCATGGCAGGGGGACCATTGAAGGTCTCTCCAGCCCAAACCAGCCTGGGATGCTGTGACTGCATTCCAGCAGCCCCCCGTGCCCTAAGCAGGCAGGCTCGGAACCTGCAAACACTGACCTTGCCTTGCTGTGAGAGCTTTTGGAGCTCCAGTCCCTGTCACTGCACTGTGACAAAGGAATTTGGGAGCTGTCATCCAGGTTGTCACTCGGAGATAAATGCTCATATCCTTCTCCCTGTCAGCTGAGAGATTAGAATTTATTTAACTCAGTTAATACTTTCTCCAGGGCACCATTTCTGCCTGGCAGCAAGCAGGGGAATCCTTTGGAGTTAGCAGAAAGTATCTGGAGTCATCACAGAGATCCTGAGGAAGGATCAAGAGGAGAGATGGCATCCACAGGCTCAGGACTAAGAAGTGCACATCCCAATTATATGAGGGTTTGGGGTTTTTTTTTAAGTCACAGTTTGTACTTTGCTGGAGAGAAGATTGTGAGTCTAGTTCTTTCAGTTTAAAATATGCAAGGAGTGGAAAAGTAAATAGAGGGCCAGGGAGACATTGATTGCCAGATAGCACTTCCCTGGAATTTGAGATTACCAGGATGTGCCTGCAGTGCCTAATGGGGGACTGCAAGCAGAGAGAAGGCAGGAGAATGACAATCTCCAAACAATAGGATTAAAGTGCTCTGTGCAGTTAGGGCTGTAAAACATTTGAATAATCCTTCCAGAGTTGAAATGGAGAAAGAAGTAATTAGGTTTCTTCGAGAATCAGAGTTTCTGGCAATACTACCACGTTAGAAAATGCTATTAAACTTCATGAACACCCATGTTTGTGGGGAAGGGGGGAGAGGGTCAGGAATTTCTATTTAATTATCTTAAAATGCAACTCTTCTTAAAAAACCCCAAACCATAGAATATTGATTTTATTTTTCTGTCAACGGCAAGTATAAACCTAAACTTTCCACACTCACTGCTGAAATCAGTAATTTTATAGTGGATGAATATTCCAGATTTAACAGTCCCTTTTCCAAGGAGGAGGGATTGAAAGTGGGGTCAGCTACGAGGGAGGAACAGAAACAGCCCTGAACTTACCTGACTTCTCAGACCCCAGCACAGCCAAACGAATGTGAAACAAAATTAAAATCAAAGTAATATTTTGGCAACTACAAAATGGCATTTAAACATTGTGATTAACTATAAGGCTTCTGATGAAACTCTAATTTGGATGAATCATTTATATATTTCAAATTGTTTATGAGTCAGAGGAAGAGCTGTTTACCAAGGCTGTTCAAAATACTTTGTCAATTTGCACATATGACAACAAGCCAAAGCAAAGACCAAAAACAAAGGAAAATGAGAGTTTCTATGACTACAACCTTACAAATTCCACAATTCCCCCACACCAAGTGCAGATAATGAAAGCCCCATCCACTTCCATACTTATCTGATATTAAATCATGTAGCTCTAAAGATTTTTGTCTGGAACAAATCAGAACAATAGAATTTTGACTATAGTAGTTTACAAAGCAAAATAAATTACCACTGTTGGGCTGCATTGAAAGTCAAGATGTAATAAAAAGTAGCTAATTAACCCATTTATCACAAATACCAAACAGGCCAATGGTTTTTGTAATTATCAAGACAATTCAATTTTTGCTTTAGTGTGCAGGCTTGTTTGCCCAACTCAATTGGAGATCATCAAAATTACTTACAATACACTGTCTAGCAAAGCATGACAAAATTAGTCTGCTACAACCAATTAATTGAACTTAATAAAGCTTTTAAATTATTTTTGTTTATTACCACTGCTTTGGGGTTAATGATGTAGTCCTTTTTGGCTAGGAGGAATAATTAATATTTTTTTCAAGAAAATTAGATTTTCAGTGTGTTAAGACAGACCAACAAGTCTCCCTAATGGGTAAATAGCAAATTATTTTTCAAAACCAATACTTACACCAGTAATTTATTCCCCTAATAAAAGTTCCTGCATCCATGCAGTCGTGTGTACACACACAGACAGATTATAGGCAAGGTCTCATATTACTAAGGATGATTGCTGAATATGTACTAATTAAAATTAATCCTCATAAATAAACCCCCGTTGTCTTTTCTAATGGAGAGCAATCTGACCATCATCATGTGGATACAGCTCTATGAAATGTCATGCCACAGGACTGCAGTTGATTAGCCACAGTCAAAAACTGCTAAATTAACAGCTTTGATAATCAATATCAATGCCTTTAACGTTCAGATATTCAAATGAAGTCATGCCACGTTCATCCAAAAGTATTAATGCTGAGAAATTCTAACGAAATTGCTCATCTCCTTTAATATAAAAAAAACCCAATGCATTTACTGCTTTGAAAACTTTTTAATTGTTCGTTCATGACAGAAAAAAAAAATCCCATAACAAAACTTAATAATCTCTTAAAAATACCTTAACAGACATTTCCACCTGAAGAACTCACAGCTTGGTTTTGGAATGAGGGAGGAGCTAAGCATGATCCCATTTAGGAATTATCAGAGAGAGAATTGTTTTATGAACATCATCTTTTCTCTTCTGCAGTACTTCAACAAGGGGTAAATGTTCCATTATTAATATAAATATTCTCTGCATATTTAAGGGCAGAGAAAGCTCAGAAAGGGGAATTCTGAGACACAAATGCAGTGCTGGTGAATTTTTCAGCCTTTCTCTCTCTAATCCACACAGTCCTGGCACCTCCTGAAAACCAGAGGAGTGAAAGAACTTTCATGAAATAAGAAAAAGCAGAATAGAATTTTTCCTGCTGGAGAAAATTGGAACATTTAAGTCTTCCACCTCCACTGAAATATAACTTCATTATAACTTTATAGCTGGAACAGCCTGTTAAGATCACCTAACTATTGCTTTATTTGTGTACTACTAAATGTTAGAGTTTACTGCTTGAAATGTCAATTCTTATTTACAAGATTTTTCTCCTTCAGTAAATCTCCTCTACAATAACTGTGTCATTATCTGCTGTCTGTTATCTTCAGTAAAACAATTCTTTTTTCTACCAACTACTCAAAATGTTTTATTATGAGAATAACCCAAAATGATGCAATTCATCAGCACAGTTATAAACAAACCAACTTTAAGGAAACCACTTTTTAGAAAACAGATTCAAAGGATGGAAAATAAGTAAAGTCTGCCAAGAAATGCTGATTTTAAAACTAAATACTTCTTCATACAAATGAGAGACAAATAGGTGATAGGAAATAAATGTTTCTCAATTACCTTATCCCTACAATTTAACTGCAAAAGACTTCATATTGTTATTTGTCAGACATTTGACAAATGATTCCTGGCTCGCAATGGCAGAAAATATGAGAGCAATTATGTGAAATAGTTTTCCAGCAAAGAAGCATTGCACAAGTAAAACACTGAACTCTGTTTCCATTGGGTTTTTATTATAGCTTCTCCAATTCTCCCTCAATCATTCATAACAGCTCAGCTTGATTAAACTTTGAGTTATCCTTAGAAAGTTGCTTTTATGGCCAGGCAGAATGACCTGAAAGAATCCCCAGTGATGACCACAGCCCTGCTTCACACCCTGATCTCAAAATTTAAAACAAAATCTGCTTGTGGCTTTTTTTTTTTTAATTTTTTTGTTTTTAATCCCCATGAGGAGTAGTGAAGGGAAGGAGAAATCTATTTGCTGTGCTCCCAGACAATTGAAAACTAAGCTTGAAAAATCCACTGCTTCCTAAACTTTATGGAGACTGATAACACTCCACGTACATTGATATCTTTTCCAGGAGATTCTGTCCCAGTGAAAAAGTCCAGGTGATTTGCAGTGGCCAAGACATGAAATAGCCTCAGCTCACGGGTTGTTATTTACACTGTGAAAGTTTAAAAGTGAATTTAAAATCTCTTAAAAGCTGGGAAACATTGTTTATACAGACTGATGGTTGTTGATTCCTCTTTTCCAAAGTTTTTCACACACATTCTGCCTTACAGAATCTCAGAATGAACCGGGTTGGGAAATGCAGAAACTCCACAGTTTGGATGGAGGTGATGCCACCTTCAGTTTGATGATCAGAGTTCCACTGTTCCCTTACATTTCCAAAACATCTAAAGGCATAAAATTGGTTCCTGACATTGTAAATCAAGCTGCTTATTCACATCACATTCACAGCTTTTCTTTAAATACCATCTGTCAGTTCTTCAAATGGGGTGGAAACTGCTGCCTGCCTCCTTTGGAATACTGAAGGGCCTGAATCGACACAGAGATGCTTGAGAGCCAAACTATAAAGGTTATGTTATTCAGAACAATAAAATCACCTTATTTTTAAAATGATAACAGAAATCTAACTGTGGAGCTCAGAGTATTGGAAATAAATAAGCCTGACAACTTCAGTGATCACGCTTTAACAAAAAACCTGGGAGCACAAATTATTTGTGAGATTAGTTTGCAACATGCTCATCAAAATTTTTGCAAAGTTTTAGAAAAGTCTCTGTGCAACTGAGTTGCTGCTTGTGCTAAGCATAATGAGATATAATTTAAATGATTTGTTTCTTCCATTACAATGATGTGTATCACAGAGAAACACTGCAGATACAAGCAAACATTTAAATTCTCAATCCATAACGTGCTCTTACTTTACTGCATTTCATTAGATAGACAGTCACCTGAGTTATTATAAAGCAAGAAATTACCGAGGCTTAAACCCAAAGCAACTTCAATTATCCCTTTATTCCAGGCATTTGAAGTACTTAGTTATTCTTTCAGATTCTATTAAGACATTATTGCTGCTTTATTGCCAGTAAAACAGTATGTTTTCAAGTCTTTCTAATAAGATGCCAAAGGAACATCTGTATGTGGAACAAGCTGTTTGGTGTTTCCCTGGGAGATTTGTCACTTGTGCTGAGTTCAACAAAACCCATACATCTGTGGATAGAAATGTGTGTGCCAGGACATGCACTACACTGTGCTGTATTCATATTTCATATTTATAAATATTCATTGGGGAAATTTCCATGCAAATGTCATTAGCGGTGGTCTGTCTTCTGTAAATAAGCTTTTAAAAGTACAAATCACATTTGGAGGGTTGTTACAGCTTCTAAAAGCAAAGGCATCTCAAGGATTCTTACTTCTCAAAGGCAAAATCACATTTAAATCCCACATTTATTGGCTCAAGTCTTGCTGCTGGGGACATCAGCTCCCAGCTTTGATGGAGCTCCACCAAAGGATCATTTCCCCAATCCACTTTCCCTTCTCCAGCCCAGTACCTGCTTCTCCAAAGTTCTCCAGGACAGCAGCAAGAAATGGTGAATCTGACCAGGGTGCCCATCCTCAAATGACTGATGTGATGCTTTGCAGGTACCTGGTGTCCAAGTTAGACTCCAGGGAGCAGGAGTGAATTTCTTCCTTAGTGAAATTTAGACAGGCAGAAGACAGAGATGTGATATTGGTTATTGCAGAGATCCTCTGCTGCATATTCAAGGATATGGAACATGACATTTACCACAGCTTCAGGAAGATAGAAAGAATCATTCCAGACAGAAGTATTTTCCTCTTTACAGGAAAAAAAAAGTGCAGAGCAATAATATTTCACCATGGAAAAAATGCTGAAGGGTCAAAGCATAGCACCACGATGCTCCCTTTCAAATCAACCTAAAGAAGTTTTGATGTAAAAATGCCCCCAGCATATTTGACTGAAAATCCTCTTTATTCCACCTCAGGGGTTTGTAAAAGTTTACTCATGATCATTAAACAGAATTATTTAAGAGATAACAGGCCACTGTATGCAGAAAAAAGCATCTTGCTGGTTATAATGGAAGGAACCTTCCCTGCTCTCTGTGAAAAATACAATCAAGTCGCCTCTAACAGAAATTAATAAAATACAAACACTTCGAGGATTTCCTATTAAAAAAAGTCTGAGAGTTTCCTAAAAATACCAGCATCAAGAACAAAAACAAACAGCAAAACCCCCACCAAAAATGCATGTTTAAATCAGAGCGCCAGATTCGAAATGGCAGCAGAAATAAATCAATTGATCACTTTGGTATTTCTTCCCATTTAGGGTTTGTCTTGGCTGGATGCATTTAATGTTGATCTCGAGCCCAGTTCAGAGCAGTGACCAGATCACACTGGGGGATGTACTGGAGAAGCCAAGAGCCAAGAGAAATGACATTTTCACAGCTACTTCAGCTGAGAACAAACAAGCTCTCCTTCACCAAGATGGCAGTCACATCCAAGAATTTCTGTCCCAGTCATATTTTTGTTTTACCTCGACCTTTCCACCCAGGCAGAAGCAGCAGAATCCAAAACTATGTAATAATTAATGTTCTGCCTGTTCTGCTCACTTCTAGTCTGGCGGCTGTTGTTTTTATTTACATAATTAATTACCACAGCAGCTCTAACAAAATAATAAACACTCATTAATTCAAAATATTTACCAAAAATCAATTATTTCAATCACACACAAGCTCTGAGTTGCTTTATAGTCAGTATTCCAATAAAAGTGAAAGTCTGAGTCACTCTCACTTTGATTATAATTGGGAAATGAAAGTACTGTGACTCTTAGTCTAATTACTTATTTAAGTAATTGCCTTTAAGAACCATAATGATTCAGTGTCTGCTTATCTAAAAATATGTTTCCACGACAAAATCATTTGTGCTAACAGCCAGTAAACTTTGTGAATTATGAACATCTGTCCACAAATGCACACAAAATAAGGGATGCATAATTGCCAGCGCCAGTGGGGAAAAAGGAAAAATTAACAGGTTAAGAAAGCAGCACAAGGGGCTGTGGAGTTCCAAAAGTGAAATTTTGGCTGAGTTACACCTCAGTGCTTTCTGCTGAGCTCCTCAGGATTGCAGATGTTCTTTCTGCTCCTCTCACCTCCAACACCAGTGAGAGACTGCTAGAGCTGCCAAGCACAGAAACATCTTGGAAGAATCCTGAGAATAAATGGTTCTGCTATTCTGCTGTTTGCCATCTTCGTTTCTGCTTAAATTGTTTGAAAACAAGGTAATTTTATCAGTTTCTTCACTAGAACATACTGTGCTGACAACTTAGAATAAACACAAGGCTGAATAAAGTAGATGTCAATGGAACTACCAGGAAAGTTAAGAAATTCTATGAATATTAAGTTTTATTCTATTAATGATTCCAAGGCTATAGTCCTATCAAGTGTCCTAAATTACAATATTATTGCAATTCTTCTGGCATTACCAGTTAGATCCTGCCAGCATGTGGCCTGTGCATAGTTCAGGTTTAATTAATTCCTCCCAATTTCAATTGCCCTGAAGAACAGATCTAAAGAATAATCCCAGAAGACCAAAGTATTGTAATTCAAGAACTCACATGAGATTGTTGTAGCTCTTACAGAGACCAATTACACTGAAGGAAAAAAAAAATTATCTTGATATGGTAGCATGAAAAATTAGCTGTCTAAAATTTTAATGCAAGAAATGAAGATTTTTCTAAAGTGAAAAAATAACCTGTGATATCCAAGTGTTTTCATTGCAGAACCAAAATGACCTCTTGTACCTTGCATTTTGAATATTTATTTGTGGCACTGATTATGGAAAAGGGGTGTTTTGAACTCCCTGGAATGTGATTTCTAAGGGGTTATGGTGACAAGCCATCCATTCTTCACAAATCTTAGAGAAGTTTTTAAAACCTCACAGGTTTTGACTCACAGGATGGGCAATACTCAAATAATACAGACCAAAGGATTATTAGAGATATATATATATATATATCCAAATTGGAGCAATAAATCCAGCAGTGGAGAAACAAAATCAAGTTCTCACATTTTAGTAAATTCACAGTGAGATCTACAGCACAGGTAGACTGATTTTTGATAGCATGGAACTAAATAAACATCCCTGTAGGATTTTCTCAGAGGGAAAGAAATAGTTAAAAAAAAAGAGGGAGGTGAATTTAAGTTATCTTCTCACTGATCTCGTTAAAACTCACATATGTACCCTCATAGATGGATGTGTTTGAGAACAGAGAAAATGCTAAAAACACACCCAAAGTTATCACAATGTATAATAATTTGAAGAAAACCTCCCAGATTACAGCATTATAAAGCTATTGTATTATTTGATACCATTTTCCTATCTTTCCTAATTTGCTAAGAACTGTACTCTCTTCTGTTGGAAAAGACTTTCTGTAAACTTACAGGTGCAATTTTTCTATCCAGTATTCTCAGAGAAACAAGTATCCACTGAATAATCACACACATTCTAATGCAGAAATAATTCCACATTAATTTACAATTAAATGCAAATTTAATTACATTTAAAATGCAATTCGACATTTCAGGTGCAAACACCTGGAAGCTGAAAATACAGTCGATTATTTCTTCCTTGTATTCACCATTCCTAGTTAATTTTTTTTATTAGTTCTGCCAGAGATGGTTATGCTGGGATTAGGGGTCAGAAATCCACAAAGCCCAGAGCTCCAAAAGGCCAGGGGGAAACTCAGGACTGCCACAACATCATTTCTTGCAGCCCTTTCTGCTTGCACCACCTTACCCCCATGGACCACTGGACATTCTCATGTTCAGAAAGCTTGAAATCCATTTATACCAATAACCAGAGCCACTTTCCATGAACTAACAGCAGTCAATGCCAGAATTTCTCACGTGGGAAGAATTCACAAGTCAATAGGATTCATTTCATAGATTAAAATGGACTAACATTTTTCAATACATCTCTATTTCAGGACAAGAATGGTCTCTACTGTTTTGTTTGGTTTTTTTTTTTTTTTTCTGTTTGTAGTTAATTTTCCTGTCAAATTTTGAGCTCACATTACTTAAACAAGCAAACTACAGCAGCACACAGTGAGGAAGCACAACGTGTAATTGGGAAATGATTGCCACAAATGAGCTGCTTTTTGGGGATTGTGAAGTACAGCCAGGTAGAACTGAGTTGTTTTAAACAGGCATGGGGCACACAGAGAGCAAATCACGTTCTCTATAAACCAGAGAAATTGCCCAGAATTGGGGAATTCTCATCTCTGGGAGGGTCCCAGGCCAGTCTGGATGGGTTTGGAGCAACCTGGGCTGGTGGGAGGTGTCCCTGCCCATGGCTGGAACCAGATGATCTTTAACATCCCCTCCAACCCAAACCATTCTATAATTCTAAATGATTTGAAATTCCTCTGCTGCTCTAGTCAGGCTGGAAGTTCACCAAGACAGTGCCAGATGCATTTTTTGTGATGAGCATTGTGGAGATGTCTCTACTCATCCCCAGGGCTCAGAGCCTTGCAGTGGGCAAGCTGCTGGTGTTTGTTACACACCAGGGAGGGCAGATCCACTGAGACAGCAGCAGGGAAGACTTAATCAGACGTGGATCAATGTTTCTCTTTTAATTCCCATCTGCATTTTCAAATAATTTTTTTTCACGTGATGAGGCTACAGCCCCTGCAGATGAGCATTTTATACTTAATAGACTAAGAGTTTAGGGTACCCCAAGGGCTGATAATGAAGGTTAATAAGGTCTATGGTCTGCTCCAGCCCATCTCCTTCGAGGTAAATAACCGTGTTCATACTGCTTTATATTACATTTTCCATCTCACTGATAAAATTAGCATTTTATAATCTGTGTAAACATCCCTTTAAAGCTGTGGGGTTTGCTAGCCATGCTGGTATTACTTCAAAATCCAGATTTCCACCAATGACAATTGGTTAAGATTTGCAGACGCGAATTTTAAACCATCTGTGTTGTAACAAAATCTGGTTCTTGACACGTCCTTTTGAATACAGATCCCTTGTCTGGCATCTCCAAGTCTGCACTAGATTTTCTATTGACCCTCCTGCTTTTCTGACTGTCAAACTGATCAAATCATCTCGTACTCATTATTCTCAAAATCTGTTCACTGAGGTTCAGAATAATTTCATTCACTTTATTTTGCATTAGGTTTTCCCCTGAATCTCCCCTCACTCTGCAAGGCCTGGGAGGGCTTTGGAAGAGATTATTCATGTGTGCATTTCCCTGCAAAATACACTGGAACTCTCGAGGATTTGGAAAAGTTGCACACGAAAAACTAAAAAGGGCAGCTGTAAAGCCTTGTCTTTGCAGCTTTTGTCATTCCAAGCAGAAATTCATTCTTGACTGTCCTGACATGCAGGTCTTGGCTCTGGTTATTTTAGCTGCACCCCTGTCTGGCAGCCCCTCAGCTTTCAAAGCATTATTTGGATTAATGAGAAAAACCATTCCATATCCATATTTATAGATATATCATCTATATCTATATCCTCTTTATATGTTTGTGTGTATATTTATGGGGTGTTCCCTCCTTCCTCCACTTAGATTTTTGAATCTCAGTTAATGAAGTGGAAGATACAGACAAATGATAATCTCTTTAGAAATAATCCAGCTGCAATCAAAACTCAGCAAATTTCAGGAGGTTACCCTATTATTGAAGTAAACTACAAATTTGTAAACTCACAATCTACGATCAAGGCTGTATTTGAAATGTATTTAAGCATTTGTGAAGGTTAAAGGGTAAGTGTGTTGTACTTGCCCAACCTGTCAGTGTAATGAGCTGGCACCCCTTGAATATGCTCTGCATTATGTTCTTTGCAGCTTTGAAAGCACAATGTTATTAGTGGATCTGTTAATCCAAGAAGAACACCAGGGCTAATTATGTGAAAAATGTTAAATTGCTGGGAAAATAAGTTACTGAAGTCAGCAGTTGTTCTTTTTCACACTCCCAGCACATCCCAGGATGGCATCTCGAGGAGCAATTAGCTTTGTCAGGGCAGCTGAATTCAAACACACCAACATGTCATTTTTCCATATTAAGAAACGTTATTAATAAAGAAATTACAGCAAGTTGTCACAGACTACCCAATTACTGGAATAAGAATCCTCTCCTCCCAAAACTCAGGGGAAGGTCTTCATAACATTGAGGTGGCAAAAGAAAACACTGTACAGTTTCTTCAATAAAAAAGGAAGCCAAGAGCATTGCTGTTACTGCCTGGCTGTTTGGGAGTGTTGAGAACAGACAGAACAGGAATACAAAATTCATTTATATCCTGCAAAAACTGGTGTCAGATCAAAACCTGTTAGAGCTAAAGCTTTACATTTTATCCTGCGTGCAGAGACACACAAATAGTAATGACGAGGATGATGACAAAATGTCTCCCACAAGGTGACATAACCAAGCTTGGTATTGTAATTATAAAATATCAATGGTGCTTCTTGGCAAGGAATAATGTCTTGCCTCAGCAAACTTCCTGTGAGATTTCTCATGTTTGCTATCTGTTTATGCAAAGTGAGGCTGTGCAGAAGCTTAAATGTGACAAGATTCTCTTTATCTGCCCAGGTATTTCTTGCATACTGATCACTGTGACACCCATCTGTCAAATATTAATTGTCTCTAATCCTTATTGCCAAGTCCTTATTAAAATCACAATAATTAAAGCAATTAAAAATTCAAATAAAACCAATGAAGAAATTTCTTACCAATTAAAAGTTAAAATATTGGAAGCAATCTTCAACAGACACAAACTAGAAAAAATTGCACTAATTAATAGCAGAGTCTGAAATTGTTTAAAGTATTAAGCTGAGAGTTTCTTTATATCTCAAACTCCACAAAAATAGCTGGGACACTTTATCATACAGAAATCACTTTCAGATTTTTGCATAAACTGGTAACTTTAGGAGGAAAACATCTGAGATACTGAAAGGTTGCACTGAATTTCTCAAATATTTTTAGACAACAAACAAATGATTTCAAACATTCACACATTGGACTAACTTGAAAAGATGAAGTATTCTGAGAGAAATGCATTGGCTTTGAATAAAAAACAAAAGTTCAGTCAGTTCAAACGAATATTCTTCGGAGTGGGAAGGTGAGGAATGGAGTTCCAGCTATAAAACAATCTCGATTCTTTCCCACATTTCCAGGTTCGAGGTTGATGCAGCAGAAACAGGGCTCACCCTCATCCAACAGTGCAGATAAACCCTCCAAGTTCCACACTGGCTCCAATGGCTGCTACCTACGAGACTGAAATTAATGCCACTCCCCCTTCCCTGGGGTCAATTGTGTGTTTTGCTTCCATAACTTTCTCCTGCTCAGTGTTTCTTTCCCAAGTGTGGAAAATGCAAATCGCTCCCGTGGTTCTCAGCAATGTGCACCAGGGGCAATGACCATCTCATTAACAACTCAATTATTTCCCTCAAAGCTTAGCCATAGTTCAGCCAATATTGATTAAACACATGCAAACAAGAAAAAGACCTATGAGATAACAATTCCACTGAATTCACAAAGAGTTGGATAATAAATACTTTTGAACTTCACTGGTGACTACTCCCACGAATGAAATTTATTATAAAAGTTTTTTTCTTCTCATAATGTCACTGTGACTATCATCAGGGATTCAAAGGAACTACATACTTAGAAGAATTTAAATATTTATGCCATATTTCTTTCTCTCATCTCTGATAACTTCTCAAAGTGCAAACTAATCTGATAGCACCATGAATATTTATATATTGCTCAGCGGGGGGAAAACGAATGTAAATTAAACAACTGATAAAGCTGGTAATATTTGTGGTGGCCATATTTTCACAAATCATTCTTATGTTAGCATGGACTCCAGGAAATATTCCTGTTGGGCTGTCACATGTCAGGGCTTGTGTGGCATCTGCAGGAGATTTCATTTACCTGCAGGGAGCTGCAAGTGCAGACATTCAGTTACAGCCTTGCAGAAATACAAACACACGAGGCAACCAGGAAGAAACGATCCCACCTTTTGTTTGCAGCAAAGCAGACAGTTCCTCTTGGGTTATGCACCCTCGAAGATCACAGTTAGCACAGACAAAATCATTATCTAATGCAATGGAAGTGGGAAAACAGACCTTCTGGAATGGATATTAGAAATTGAGGTGTTAAATCAGATTCAAAACTTAGCTTTTAAGAAATCCAAAGAAAAGCTTCACCTTCGAAGTTATTTATTGAATTTTCCACAAGATCTGCATTTTAATTGCTTTTGGAAACACTCGACTTTGCTGTGCACTAAAGAACTGCTGATAATTTCAATCAAAGAACATCATTGAAGGTGAAAGCCAAGAATGTATCCTGAATTTGTGTTAGACAACAGCAAGGTGACATTTTGGACAGGACCAGCCCCATTTGTTTGGGCTCATAGCAGCCAATATTCCAAACATTCACTTGCTTATTGTGCCCCACTCTGGAGTACTCTGAACCACTCAGATGTCATCCCTGTTCCTATAAAACATTGTCAGGAGGAAGCAAGATAAATCTTCACTTGTTTCAAAAGTTTCTTTCATTTTTAGAATTATTTGAGGAGGAGAATTCGTTTCTAAGCATTCACCTATTTTTATTTTGTTGTTTTCCTCGTTAAGGGTTCTTTACCAGGGCAATGGCAATTCCATCTTCTCCATGAAAGCCATGATTTTGGAAAGCCATGATTTTGGAAAGCCATGATTTTTGCACAAACCCAAGCATCACCCATGCAAATTGACTCCAAAAGCCAAATCTTGGTCTCTGTGCTCTTCACTCCAAGGAATGAAGTATGAACCCTCATCCAGCATTCACTTGGGAGTTCTGCAGAAGAACTGACAGCTAGAAAAACTTGTGAATTTAAATCCCTTTGGTTTTTGAGAGAATCAAACAACAAACTGCAGGGATCCTATATGTGCTATTTGAAAATATCCTTTACACCAAGCTCTTACCTGCACAATTATCTCCCAGCATGTCCCAAGCACTTTATACAGTGGAGAACTGACTGGCTGCCACTGAACTTACTGCCCTTACAGGATGGACAGACCTGGAAGGAGAGTAAAATTCTGTCCAAAATTGCGTGTCTGTGTTTTGCAACACATTGTAAAATAGACTAGATACAGTATTTTCCTGTGTTTCTCCAAAATACACTTTACAAGGTTTCTATAAAGGCAATTCTGACACCGAATACTGAAAAGAGGAAACATTATCAGATACAAAATGCAGAAAAACAAATTCACAATTACATCTAAATAGTACAAGAATGAGGAGAGGTTGGGAGAACTAAACTTACCTTGGACATATGACCAGAAGCATTTATTTCCATGCTTAGCAGCACTAAAACCAGGGAGGAAAGGCATAAAATTCAATTAATAAGTGTCCAGTCTATGCTCTGTCTACCTTCATTTGCACTACAGACTAAAAGTGTGAGACACTTCAGCATAAACTCTGCATTTAATCTGGAACCACAGGAAAACCAAACTGCCCAGCCTGCTCCAGGCTGACCTCTGCCTTTGCTTTCATTATTCACCCATCTCTTGGGTGAGTTTCCCTATGAAATTTGTCCAAACCAAAATTTGGAGAAGCCCAGCAATAGCACTCCCTGTCCATGGTCTTTGAATGACTTCTCACAAAGGAAGCCAAATCAATTTACTGCTGAATTTCACTGATTTCCTTATAAAATATAAAACACCCAAGTCCTTAATCACTGGAGAAATTGTCCAGGAACGTTTTAATTATGAAGCACCTGAATTTGCCTGCAGTCCCATGGTGATTCCTTCTAAAATGCATAAAACACAAGATGCTCAGAGCGTGAAATGGATAAATATGAAGTGTGAGGCCATAACAGACATGTCTGAAATGGTTTTGAAACACTAAACAAAGAAAGTCACAGATTAATTTCTTCATAATGGTGTAAAGTCACCCCAGTGGAATTAGAAAACGTAAGAAAAAATAAATTGCATTATGCTGTCCTTAAAATTCCCCAGTATGAGATATTTAAACAAAGTAGTTATTAAGACAGAGTAGTAGCTAAACACAGATCATTCACCACAGGATTGAATAAACTTTTAATAACTTCTTAAATGCATGCTTTGAGACATAATAAAATTACTTCCTGGCTTTAGAGACTTACCTGATGTATAGATAATCAATAACTGCCTATTCCACAAAGACAGGCACCAGGTTACAGTTAATTTAGATTTAGGCTTCTTGCTCCGCCTTATGAATTACCAGATTTACTCCAGCAAGATCCACTGAATAAAAAAGTATTTATCTGAAATGCTGGAGGAGTGCATTTCTGAATAAGTACATGGAAATAGAGGCAGGCTGGATAGCAAATGTCTTGCTAAGCCTCTTCCATCTCCAATTCCCAGCTCTGTCTGAGCAGGCACTTATCCTTGCTGAATTCTAGGGGAGATCAGCACTGATCTTCCTGAAATCCATACATTAATATTAAAAAGTGGCACTGTAGTACAACGCCTGTGAGTACATTAAAAACTCCTACAACTCTCAAAAAACTTCCTGCTGTTGCCACAAATCTGGCCTGAAGGACTGGCTGAACTGAAAATAAGGATTCGTATTTGAGAGCCAATTATCAGTGATGGCACAAAGAACAAAGGCCAAAACTAATATTAAAAGGTCAAAGTAAACATAATAGAAACCAATTCCGTGAAGGGATCACTCAGAGTGTAACAATTAGGAAAAGGAAAACTCCCTGAGCCACTACCTGCTAAGGTGGAAAACGTGTTTTCACAAATATTGAGCAAAAAACCTGGTAAAGCCTGAACACTGGAGCAGCAGAGGTGACTCCAGCCAGTGATCAGGACAAAAATCTGCAATTTTAACTCAGCCCAATGTTGCATTTATGCCATTACAGAGTGGTCCAGAAAGCACCAGAACTGGAAAAGCAGCAAGTGTGGAACTGCCCAACTGGCAGCATAAAAAAAAGTTACAAGAGAGGCTTTCTAAAGGCGTAAATTGCATTACCTTAAACTCAAATTTTACATGTATAAAACATCAGATGTTTTATTTTATTTCTTCACTGTAAACAAACATGAATATATTTTTCTGCTATTTTTAATGCAAACAGAATGAGCCACACCATGGCAGCATAGAGAGGCTTCAGCTGAGGCTGAAATTCCCCAAACAAAGGGCTGAATAAATATACTGTGAGCTTGTTTAGTGTGTTAGCAAGGACTTTATCCTTTATTTTTAAACTTTTTCCCTATTGGAACAGACTTAGCAGGGTTTAAAAGAAGAAATTGGAGTTGAACTGACTTTATCAGAAATAACATCCCGATTCAGCAGAACAGGGTTCCTCTCAGACTGGTGTCAAAATGTCAGATGATGTAAGTAGCCACACTGTAAATGTATCAGTGGTTTAATAACAAGAAAATTGACTTCACTGCAGAGCTTGAGTCCAAGAGCCTTCAGTCTCAGATGCTTGGAGAACAGCTTTTTGCTTTTTAAAGGTCATCTGATTTCTCTTGCCAGGCCCTAAAATCAGAAGGTGAGAAGTTGTATAAAGGAAATACCACAGCCTGTTCTGAGATGAAGGAAACAGAACAACAACAAAAACCAAGCCAGCCCTGAGTCTCATATTTGCTGTCCTGTGTTGGACACTATTCTTCACTTCCAGAAGGAATCCCTGCACTCCCATCAGCTGCAGAGGATGCAAACTTAAATGCCTGAGAGTTATTTCCCAGAGCTGATAATTCTCCATAGGAATTCTCTTCTCACTGTGACACCTCCACAACGCAGCAATGCAGAAGTTGTTGCTGAAGGGAAACTAAAGATCAAATCTCTGTGCACTGAGTAAAACACGGCAAAGCATCATGGTTTGTTCAGTTATTTTCCTTTGCACTGAGGAACACGACTGGAACAGCACTGAGAGTGATGAATGCATGGCTGGTGACAGCTCCCAGCTCCTGGGACAGGTTCTGCACACTCAGAGTGCTGAATCCATGGCTGGTGACTCTCCCAGGTGCTGAATCCATGGCTGGTGACTCTTTCCAGGTGCTGAATCCATGGCTGGTGACTCTCACAGGTGCTGAATCCATGGCTGGTGACTCTCACAGGTGCTGAATCCATGGCTGGTGACTCTTTCCAGGTGCTGAATCCATGGCTGGTGACTCTTTCCAGGTGCTGAATCCATGGCTGGTGACTCTCCCAGGTGCTGAATCCATGGCTGGTGACTCTTTCCAGGTGCTGAATCCATGGCTGGTGACTCTTTCCAGGTGCTGAATCCATGGCTGGTGACTCTTTCCAGGTGCTGAATCCATGGCTGGTGACTCTTTCCAGGTGCTGAATCCATGGCTGGTGACTCTCCCAGGTGCTGAATCCATGGCTGGTGACTCTCCCAGGTGCTGAATCCATGGCTGGTGACTCTCCCAGGTGCTGAATCCATGGCTGGTGGCTCTCCCAGGTGCTGAATCCATGGCTGGTGACTCTCCCAGGTGCTGAATCCATGGCTGGTGACTCTCTGCAGGTCCTGAATCCATGGCTGGTGGCTCTCCCAGGTGCTGAATCCATGGCTGGTGACTCTCCCAGGTGCTGAATCCATGGCTGGTGACTCTTTCCAGGTGCTGAATCCATGGCTGCTGACTCTTTCCAGGTGCTGAATCCATGGCTGGTGACTCTCCCAGGTGCTGAATCCATGGCTGGTGGCTCTCCCAGGTGCTGGATCCATGGCTGGTGACTCTTTCCAGGTGCTGAATCCATGGCTGGTGACAGTCCCCAGCTCCTGTGACAGGCTCTGCTCACAGTCCCAGCTCCAGGCAGAGATGCTGCTGTTACAGACACAGAGCTGGGGTTGTGGTCACCTGATGAACAGCACAACAAACGTGGGAAATGTTCACAGCAAAACACAGGGCCTGGTCCTGATTATTTTTAACTTCAGCACCACTGTGAAAATAGAGAAACCACTGTGAAAATTTGGAAAAACCACTGTGAAAATCTGGAAAAACCACTGTTTTTTTTCCTGTAGAAATGCTTCACACCTCTCAGCAGAAATTTTGTGGCCACTGAAAGAATCAGGCAAGAAAAGAAAGCAGAGCCTGTGCTGTTTTCCTGCTGCCTGTGTCTCTGCACATCCCAGCTGTATTATTATTCTGGGATAGATGCCTTTCTTTAATTTGTTTACTGAATGTTTATTTCTTGACTGCCTGTCAATGAAGCTTGATGTGTCCTTGAGTTATTTCTTTAAAAATTCATTTGATTTTTATACACAAAATTCAGTGTTACCTATCTGTGGGCTAAGCAATGTTTTCAATCAGCTTTCAAAAACTGGAAAAGAACATTCCTGCATTCTTACTTTCTAGCAAAATACACTGATTTAATTTCATTTTTATCTGGAGTCTTCCTGCTGTGAATTGCCCAAGTTTGTACACCAGGTTTTCTGTTACAGTCCTGATATGAAAATGGAAACACAAGAACCCTGATAACTTACAGAATGGTTACTGCTGATATTTTATATCAAGCAGCAAAAATAGAAACAGACCTCAACAATATGTATGACCAGTAAGCCTTGCATTAAAATCATTTTCTCCTGATGTGAGAAAAAGAAGGAATACTTTT
The DNA here is from genome assembly GCA_037013685.1 of Acridotheres tristis. Lineage (NCBI taxonomy): Eukaryota > Metazoa > Chordata > Aves > Passeriformes > Sturnidae > Acridotheres > Acridotheres tristis. The sequence goes on from CM072889.1 coordinate 18,639,461, forward strand.
GCTTTTAGAAATGCTATCCTTTAGCAAAGGTCAGGATGAGAACCTTGATAAAACACCCAAAGCTTTGGTGGCAGCTCCTTTCTGGGTGTAAAACTCGTGCTGCTGCAATAACCCCAGTGCCCATCCCATGTGCTCACTGGATGAGAGACAGAAAACATTTAACAATCCCAAATATCACTTCCTCAATGTCCTCTAAAGTTTGCTCGTTGTAGCAATCACCTTCGCCAGTATAATTTATTAAATAGTGCCATCCAGTGGGAAGTGACTCTCAGCGCAATGAAACTCTAAAAAAAACCCACGTTAACTCTAAATTCTTACCATTGATGGAACTGCAGAGTACTTCCACAGTTTATCTTCTAAATAAGCTGAATTTTATAATAATCCTAACTTCCTGATGGTATTTTGGCATGCTTTATGTAAGACACAGAGGCAATAAAAAAGCAGGAATTCCTTCTGTGAAAGGACACATTTAAAGGGCATAGTGAGGTAGCAGTACCAATCCTAAATCCTCTTAAATCCTTGACAGCATCTAAATACACGACAAGAGATGTTAAATTTTACTCCCAGAAGTTCTGAGTGTTCAGAGGGATAGGAAAACATGGAAAAGGAGTGACCTGACTGCTGATTTTAATTCTACCAATTAATGTGTAACTGAATTCCCAGAAAAAAAAAAAAAAAAACCAAAAACATAAAATTGTCAGAATCATGAAACAATTGTTTAATTTCCAAAGCACCTTTGTGTTATTGCTGTCGATGGAACACAAATAGTGTGTACACACTTAAATTAAACCAAGGAGCATCTAGAGGGACACACAAATCTGTTTTCCACTCACCTGTTGCTATTGAGTGTTTACAGACCTGCAGAATTTGGTGCCAGGAGAAAGCAGAGAAGTAAATTTCTGTGCAATTGGAAGAGCACTGAAGAGCCATCAGCAACCTGAGAGCTCATTGCTCTCCCCTGCTTTATATTTCTCTGTGAATTGCCAGCATGAATCACAGCTCTCTTCACATAATGAAGTCTTAGAAATTTCATGATCTGATGTAGCAATATAAATCTATATGGCCACCCCATTAGAAACACCTCCCAGGGAACAAAATGTGCTTGCTGGAAGTCATTCAATGCAAATATTTCTGCTTTTTTTCATTTTCTTGGCATTTCACTAAAGAAACTATGAGATGATAAATGGCATGCAATAGCAAAAATCACCAGACATAGTTCTATATGTGTAAATATTCTGAATAAAAGATACTGCACATGCAGGAAAGTTTTTGTATGTAAACAGGGCACATCAGTACCAGAAAGAGAATTTAGAAATGGGTCTATAGTCTAATATTCAGATATCCATTTGAATTATGCCAGAAAAGGAGAAATTCATATATTTGCTATGGAGAATAGAGTAAAAAAATAAAAGTAATAAGTACAGCACCCAAGTCTTTTAAAATTGTAACTGTACCAGGTATTTCTTTTAGTATTTTTTTTTTTAATCAAATGATGAGCAGTGGCCTGGATATTAGCAGTTATTCAGAGTAAGAAGAAAGTATTCTATTCTTCTAAGCTGATATATTTCAGGAACAGAAAATGGCTCCATCACCTTTGCTATTACCTCATTTTTTACTCCTCTATTATTGACATTATAGTGGAATTCAGCTCAACCAGTTCAAAAAGTTGTGCTCTGATGCTTTGAGAACAGTGGAGCTTTAAATTATACAGTAATACATTTTAAAATTATCTAGGGATACTTGGAGATAGTTAAAAATAACAATAATTAGGTGTATTTGTAGATACAGGAAGAATATGAGTAAATTTAGGAGCTTTCCCATTACTATCAGCTAAATTTGCAGAACGAGAAAAAACATCTTTTTGGCATGCACAGGTTTTGTGGTGGGGTTTTTTTTAATGTCCATTCATGGCTTCTTTAATAAAGGCTAGAGCTTACAACAAGAAAATAAACAGAACAAAGAAACACCTCAAAACACCAACAACCAAGAAGCAAAACCACCTTCCTGCAAGCATTTCAGACAAAAATAAGCCTGGCTAACATCAGAAAATTTTCCTCATTAGCCTTCCCAAAACCCTTCCCAGTGATGGTGGCTCCTTGTCACAAAATCAAACACTCTGAGTCCCCTGGAAGGGAACAAACTCATCGGGATGGTTGAAGCTCTCTAATCCCCCTGTCAACAGGAAAAGTGCTCAGAATGTTTTATTGATCAGCACAGATCCCCACCTCAGGCTGAGATCCCATCCCTGGCATGGGCCACCCATGGGACACCCAGACATGCATGGGAAATGGAGAGAGCACAGCTTTTAATCCATATAAAAACACCCACAGAACCTGCTCAGAGGAACAAAACCTTCCTGAGAGTTTAGAAAAACCTGCACTACCAACATTTTATTTTATATCACACATGGTGAGAGCAGGACAGAAGCAACCACAGCCTCCACTCTTGATTTCTAGCTGAGCTGAAATTCAGAGGAAAAGGAACTTTGGCAAACAAGCCTTGCCATGAGTGGATGGTTATAAGGCAAGAAAGGAGAGAGGAGGACCCTAAAAAAAGAATCCTGAACTGAAATGCAGAACAGCAGCAGGTAATAACCAAGGTAGAAAGGGATCACACACAGCCATGGTGATGCACCTGCACCTCCTTGCTTTTTCCAGGATTTAATAGAAGATCTAATCATATAAATTAGGCTGAAAACTCTGGAGGTATTTATTTTTCAGCTCGGGCTGTGTGTGAATGCACACACTGAGAATCTTTTTGGACAAAGGGTGGGGATTTGCAAACTGCTATTCCTGGCTCAATTGAACGTGATCCCAGGTTTCTGAGGAAGAGTTTAATGCATCAAACCACAGCATTAGTGCTGCAGCTCCCTATCAGTTCAAATCCATGCTGCTTAATAAATTTAGGATTTAAAAGTGAGAGAATGGCATCTACATCTTCCTATTTGCAGGTTAAAACCAGGAACCCTAGCAGGCTGACAGTGCCTCTGCTGTAGTGGCCAACTTGTGAGAATCCACTGACCCCTTCTGCTCCAGGGTAATTAAAGAATAAAATCTTGGCATTATATGGAAAAAAAACTGAACCCCCTTTGCTTATATTTCTCCACTTGACAGAGTGGATCCAAAAAAACAAACCTGGCAGCCTACAGATCATAAAAATGCTCATCACTTTAAACTGGTGGGTTTAAACTGGGCTGCCATCCAGGTGAAGTCATTTCCAACATCAAGTACTCTGTGATTCTTTGAACTCCAGCAGAGCCCTCTCTCTTACACTGCCTTGTCATTAGCTCATCACAAAACTCATTTTCAGTGTTTCCTTTGAGCTCAGAAACATTAAAGGAGAGAAAGGCAAGACTGCACAAAGTCGACACCACTTTCTGTCTGTGCTCTGTGTGTGGCACAGCCCCTGGACAGAAGATGCACTGGGCATCCTTTTCATCTGTGGGGTCACAGCAAATAGATCCTGAATTTCAGTGGCCTGTTCCCTCACAAGTTTAACAGATATTACCCCATCTCCACTCTCATCATGTGAAATATCCACATTGCCCATGAGATGCTGCATGAAGGCCTGGAAAAAAAATTCCTTTCAAAACTGTTTCCACCCCCCCAATCCCATACCAGCAACTGTGAAGAACAACTCTGCCCCAGCCAAAACCAGCACAATAATGTGCTTGCATTCAGTTATCAGTATTTTCTGTATGCAGCATCTCAGGAATTGATTATCTCTTCATAAATTCTTCTCTTTTTTTTTTTTTTTTTTAAACACCGAGGAAAATAAGCAGAATATTAGTTACCAAAAAATCTTGTACAAATTATTCTAATGGTAATCTTAATTAATTTAACCTTTTTATAGATATAAAAATTTCAAGCAATTAGTTTCTTCTAATTGCGCCAACAGAATTAGTAACGTATTAATTATTATAGCATAAAAGTTGGAATAATGTAACTGTTAATTAAACTCAAAATATTGCTAAATAATTATTCTCAAGAACATAATTTTTACTAATTAAAGCACTATTGCTAAATATAATTTCACAAGTTATTTTATACAAGAATTCAACTCTTAATTAAATTACCAGCTGAACAGAAACAGTCAGATGCTACAAGTTCTGCAGTTTGGAAACAGTTCTGGTTAGTTGACTATATATTTTAAAAAGAAATCCTTCTGCCCTGGAAACGATCTGGCACCTGCTAAAGGTTCAGCAGCTGTGCCTTCAGTGAATCCAATCCATCCACTCGTCACTCAGAACCAAGAGGCAGCAAACAAATGTGCTGGAAGATGATGTAGAACCAATCAACTCTTCCAAGGCATTTCCTCAAGTGAATTGAGGCAGAGGGGCTGGGCAGGGCTCTTGGTGCAGGAATTCTGCAGCTGATGGCAGGTGGGTGCAGAACAATTCAAAAATCCATGAAGTCACCATACCACAACCAAAAGGAGAGGAGAAGTTTTCCTCACAAAGGGAAGTTTTCACCACAGCTGTAGCTGTTGGGGTCTCCGTTTTTCTCTGTCAGCTCCCTAAAACTCAGGGGTTCTAAACAGATCCATGAAGTTTGTCCCCAATTCTGGATTTTACAGAGGCAGAATCAAATCTCCCCACTTAGCTCACACTCACCTCAGTCAACACCAGAGTTCAATTTATCAAGGGTTTGATGGCACAGTGATCTCCATTTTCCAGAATTCCTCTCATCAGCCAAAATCCCCAAAGCTGGAGTGGTGACCACTGCTGGGAAAGGATCAGGACAATCTTTAGTTTGGCCTCTGTGAATCCTCAGGTGAGCTTCCCTAGGGGTTAAGAATTGTTCTTCTGCTTAAAATGAACAAACTCACCCCCGAAGCCATCCCACTAATTCAGCTTAGCCTGCAGTGAAATTATTATCATTTTATCCTGTAGTTTTATTTTGTAATTAAACACACAATGTCTAACATGAAGGAAGCCAAAAAAAAAAAAAAAAGAAAAAAAATTCTCTGCTTTGGATACCTTTTCACAACAAATTTCAACAGTGAAGACAGACCCTCCAAACACATGAAAACTGATTTAATGTTCAAAGCACAAGCTTCACTGCTCCTGCCAAACTGAAGAGGTTCCCAAAGCAATCAGTATCATACTCCAAAATTACATAGGAGGCTTACTGCAAGGATTGCTGAAGGACAACAAATTCCCTATAGCTTCTGAATTATAAACACGCAGACAATATTTCCCAGGATCATGAGTATTTTCCAGACTTGGCAACTCTAAAAATAATAGGTCCTGGATGATTTGCTAGGCCAAAAACCTCTGAACTTGGTGGATAAGAGAAAATGGGAGGAAAAAAAAAGAAAAAGTGTAAAATTAATTATTGCAGTCTAAACTTTGAAGCACGGAGACTCTTGATGCATATTTATAACCCATTTTTCTGGGAACAGCAGAAAATAAAACATCTGAAGCACTGAGCATTCACTTTATGTCATTACTATGTCCTTCCTTGAAGGCTGCAAAAATCCCCAACACCTCTGTGCAGGTCAGCATCACCTGTTGAAAAAGCATCACCAGGTGTTTATTTGGTACCTGTGCCCTCAGATTCCCGTGGCCACAGAGATGTGGAGCATCCTGAGGTCGCTGCTGCCTTGTGCAGGATTCCAGCCATGTGCAGCAGGCACCTCTGCAGCTTGGGACAGTCTTTGCCCAATTCTGCTCCAGATGAGGCTGGGTTTGTTCAAAGCGGCCCAAGAACAGATTTCTGTAGTAAAAGCAAAAAGAGAAACTCAAGGGAGTTACCAGGAGTGGTGTAAGGGCACAGCGACAGCATTCAGTGGTACCTGGGAAAAGCTTCATGTGCCAGACACTGCTCTCTTAGAAATCCCTGATGGATTCTCCTTCCATGAACCCCCAAATCTTTGCTCAATTTCAGCTGAAACTCAACCGAAATTTTCAGTTTCAGCCTTTATGTAGGACATGCTTTTCAAATCCACGTTGCAGGTATGATCAGACAGCCTTTTTGGCGAGAGCTTTGCTTGACAGAGCCAATCTGTGCCTCGATAACTTAAAACACTTCTGAGAGAACGTGTTCCAACCACAACGGACTTTGTAACATCAGCGAAGCTATTTTTCATTTTTCGCGAGGAGCTTGTTTTCATCGCCTGTGAACACTGCAAAATGACTGCTGTGCAAGAAAACCAAGCAATGAAACTGCTTTGCAAAAATACCTGAATGCAAAAGCCGAGCACAGGAGTAGAAGGAAACAGAATTCCCTTAAGCATCACGTTGTTACCACTAGAAATTTCAGCTCCCATTAGGAGAGCCCAGGAATGGCCTCTGGCACGACAGCTACTCTTCCTTTATGACAAAAATACAACATCAAAATGCTCAGATTCTTCCAGGGATTTATGGGTTTTGTCTAGATGCCAACAGGGCCATGAGAGGAGAGGTTTTGGGGATGTGGTGCAGCAGCCCAGGTGTGAAGGAGGGAGTGGGACAGGTACCAATAACACAATGCTCACTAGTGCTTCCAGCTGGGGAAAAGGTGTTAAATCCCATTTCATCAGCTGTGAGTAGCAGCAGAACACAGATATTCCCCCTGGAGCCAGAGCTCTGAGCTCCAGGGTGTCCCTACACCCTGCCCTGGCATTTCAGCTCATCCATGGTGGCATTGCAACATTCCCCGAGCATTCCCTGACTGCCTCTGTCCTCCTGGAAGAGGAAAGAGGAACATTTCCAAACCCCTCTCAGCCCCTGTGAGCCACTCAGCAGCACCCAGCCTTACACGAGGACAGTCCTGCTCTGGAATATGATTTTCCATGCCCAGTTTCCACTCTAACCCTGCAGTGAGCACATGTTGTTTACCTTCACTTGTGATTTTCTCCTGATGCCAAGAGGGTCAGAGGCTCCTGCTATTAGAGGAAACGCAGTGCATCTTTTATTACCATAATGCATCAGGAAATTCAGACTGAGCATTAACTGTAAACATGGGGACAAAAGGCCAGTGATTTTTAAACGCTGTTTACCACTTAACAACTGCTTTTCATTTTGATTTGGCAATACAAGCTAAACCTCTGGAGTCTAAGTGATAGAAAATCTTTCTGTTTTATTTCAAGACAATAATTTCAGTAAATGTAAAAAGAAAAATCATCACTCCATGCAAAGCTACTCAAAGAAACGTAGAGGATATTAATCATTAAAGTCTTGTGCTCTAGCTGCATTTTAAATTTTATTAAATGCAACATATTTCTTGAATGAAATTATTAGGTATTAGTAAATAAATTGTCATATCAGAACATCACTGGTTAGATCAAATAACAATTTCATCAGAGTTTGGCCATCAAAACAGAAATTATCATATAGCACAAAATCTTCAGTGATTGCCACTTCACTGTGAAAGGGCAACTTTGAGCTAATGCTTGTGTGTGTCCCCTGATGTAAGAATGTGTGAATGAGTGAAAATATTGTTTAACCTTTTGACTATTCCAGTGTGTAAATAATTTTTAAAAATACAGAAATACTTGGATGTTGGACATTAGTTTAACATGCAATTATTAGCTACGATATTCACCTAAAAAATTACAACATTAACAATTACAAAAATATTTATCTGACCAGCAAAACCAAATGCAGAAGCCACATGATGTGTACTCTGGGGTTTGCTTGAGAATTCCTTAAAATTCCTTTCAAAGTCACAGCAGTAGCATTTTAATTTTAATGTAATTTTCAGTTATACTCCAGCCAGCAGGAATAAGGGACCTGTGGAAGCCCAGATTTGTGTCAGTTGGTTCTCACAGACTCCAAAGCCTTGCCCAGAAGTTTTTCCCAGGTGTTCATGGGGGAATCTCCAGTTCCAGGGCTGGAGTTACTGCAAGGACAGAAACATCTGCAATTCTCACACAGCTGGGACTCATGCAAGATTCAAACTTCCAAAATCTGTTCTGGCACAGGACTGGCTCTTCCTCCACTTGTCTGAGGAATGTTAACCCCAGGACTGCTAGAAAATATTGTAATAGATGCCTCTTCTCTTTTATCCCCTACTGAAAATCTTTCAATATTTGGGGAAAAGAAAAAACCCAAACATTGTTACCTCCTGCTTGCAGACACTTTCAAAACTTCAACCGTTTTTTAGATGCTTTGTTTGGAATAAATAGCATTTAAACTAGAAAGAATCTGATTTAGGGACAGCTCTCCTCTCCACTCATTGTATACTTACAATTTCAAGTGTGCTAGAATTGAATCTCAGTAAAAAAAAACAAAAGGAGCCCAATATTCTCCTTACATCAGCCAGAAGGTTTAATGGGGATAATGTGGAATGATTGATGGCATTCTTCTTCCCTGCCATTACCTCTGAGAACCACTGCTGGTAACCTGAAGAGGATAATCACCCCTGGAAAGTAAAGTCTGTGGTCAGGCAGAGCAACTCCAGTCCTGGAGAGCCCAACAGTGGATTAAACAACTACTTTCTATTATTTGATATTGTTTTCTCTTATGTTGCTGCACTGATTTCTCCAGCTAATTTCTCTGTGGACATTACAGGATGTGAAAGCCCCAGTGGTGGAGAGCAACACTAAACACAAAACCTGGTTTTTTTTCCCCTGCACATTGAAATAGAAAACTCCAAAACTGTTCCATTTCCCCACCACTTCCTTCTGTGGCCCCAGAGCCCGTGTATTACAGCTGGCCTTGATTGTCTGGCATCATTTCCATTCACCATCAGACACAAGATTTTTAAATATAAAAATTAAAAAACATCAAGGGTTATGGGGAGCTGCCACAGCATTCCCTTGGTAAGCTCAGTCTATCCACCAGCTGTAAGCAGGGAATGATACAGCAGAGAAAACACCAAAATTATCAACATCAAGGCTCCCCCTGCCCTCCTCCTGTGCCAGGACACTCTGACAAGACAATTTGGGAAAACTTTTGCCTGGAAAAATTGCATGACAATGGGAATAAGGAGTGCAGATTCTAGTTCTGGTTATCCTTTTGGTTTTTTCCTACACTTAAAAGGGGTATATTTTTTTTTGTTTGGTTGGTTTTTTTGTTTGTTTTTAATTTTCCAATAAAACCCTCAAAATCGTTGCTGAAAAATGAGATCAGCTCTTACATTCTGAATACTTGTAAGGAGCAATAAACAAAGCAGAACCAATAGCACTGCATTCTTTTTCATACAGTAACGAGGCTCCCCTGCCACCCCTTCCCTTTGTAAAGAGAGGTTTGAAATCATTAGGTTTGGATTTTCCATTGATTCTGATTCCTATCTGAGCATTTATTTCCAGTTTTTCTCCTCTTGAGCTGGCTGCTCCCTGTGGCACTCTGATCTTAATATCAAGTTCTCTTTGGAATAAAAAAAAAACAACAAAACCAACTCAAATGTGTGCTCTCATTTAGACACCAACTGAGCTCTGCCGGCAATTGAGAGCCCAACTTGTGCCAAACCTGAGACTTGGCTGCATTTGTTAGAATGCCTGTCTTAGAGGAGGACACAGAGGAATAATCCTCACCCTAAGAACATCAGGTTTGGTTACAGCCATCCCTGTTCCTTATCTTTTCATCATTAACATTCTGGATTCTATGTTGTGAAAAAGAAAAATGGGTAATTGTTATTTTTTCCTCCTGAAAGACAATTCCTCTGTTTAGTTGGCCCTTCACCAGCTGATCATCTTGTTCTAAACCCTAAAGAAGTGGGCAGACATGCCAAGGCACCATTAAACAGAGTTATGCTCTGAATTTTGCTCCTGATCTGCAGCCTAAGGAAGAAGAAGAAGGAAGAGCAGCCTGTGTGTGGTCATTTCACTCACCATCTATTAATTGGTGGCATCCCAGTTGGAAAGAACAGATTACTTTGATTTTCCAAGTAGGCCACTCACTCTTCAAACACTCTGAAGGAATATTAATGCCAAGAACATCAGCTCTGCAGTGCCACAGTGACATTTCACACCTGCCTTGCTTTGATGTGCTGCAGGTTTGACAAGACTGGGCACACACCTTCACCACGGGGATGCCACCATCACCATCACCTCCATCACTGCATCCCAGTCTGCCAGCACGCAGCTCAAAGTTCGTTTTTTTCCACTGCTCCCTCTTATTTCTGGGTCTCTTTCAACTCCTGGCTTCAGCTTCTCAGTCACAAACGTTCTGTGGGCTTCCATGTGTTGGTTTAACACAAATGTCACAAAAAGGATGGGTAAAAGTGACCCAAAATTCAGTGATTACCGTTCAGTTATCTCAGTTTGTAATATTTCCATACCAAAAAAAAAAAAAAAAAGGCTATTTCAAACCTTCTAAAACTTTAGCAGGCCATTCTCCACTTCCTGATCAAAGGTTTCCCCAGAAATTCTTGTACAACAGGGTTTAAAGTTATAAACAAATGTTCCTGTTATGGTTGTTTTCCAAATTTCAACTATTTTAAAGATAACACTAGTTATTTGCCTTAAAATAACACATATATATTCAGGAAAAAAACAGATTTTTTTTCTTAATTCTTTCTATACCTACCTTTATAATTTGAAATCATTCAATAGACCTCTGCTGGTCACCAAAACTGTTTTACTCATTCGAATGGAAGAGCCATTAAAATAAATGTATCAGCAGTTTGCATTAAAAATAATAGCTTCTGACTTTCCAGCAGTTTTATAAACTATTACAAAAATATTCTTACTTAAAAATAATAATAAAATGTTAAAGCTCTCTGAAGGCTTCAAAACTTATTTTAATTGTGTGTGCATGACTGGTAATTGCTTTTCCTCCCAACAACATTGTGTGTGTAATTTGATTATCTTAAACCATGAAGGACAATAACCTTTACTTCAACACATTAAAAAAAAAAAAAAAATAGTGGCAAAAGAAATCCATAAATAATTAGATCTCATCAACACATAACTCCTGACACACTACACTATTGATAATTGCACTTATGACTAATGCTAGAATAGAAATATTACGTGAATGATTTATGGAAAACTATCCTTGTGCAACTCATTCATTTCCTAGTGGAAATAAAACTATTTCATATTTTTAATAATACATCATTTCATTTCCTGCAAGATATTCCCAAATGATGCTAAATGCTAGTAATGTTTATAAAGTTTTTTCCAGCACACTCTTTTTCAAGTGGAAATTGCAACTTGATATTTTCCTCCTCTTTTTCACCACGATTTTTATTCTCTTATGACTATTACCATAAGAAAATTCTATGGTTTGCTTCAGCGTGAGGGATTGGGGTGGGTTTAAGTGAGGAGAAGAATTTGAGGTTGTTTTTGGGGATTTGCCACGGCTCATCCCCAGGATCAGCCCTGCTCAGCACTGGTGGGGTTTGGCAGCTCCCAGCTTGGCAAGAGCCCTTGCAGGCAGTGCCACATCAGTCCTGCCAGCCACAGGGGTCTGGCAGCTGGAGGACAGAACATGGAATGAAGTCCCTAAACACTTGTTTCTGTCCTTGGGTCCGTGTTTCAGTCTCCAGCACATCCAAATCCACGATCTCAGTGTGCCCTCCTGGGTGCCAGGCTCACACTGAGAGCTGCACCTGAAACCAGCCTGATCTAGTATGGCAATTAATTCACACAATTCAGTGGATTCTCCCAAATATTGCATCAAAACCGAGTCCAGGTCCCTTGGATGGCACCCAAGTGTTCCTGCAGTGTCCCTGCAGAGGCTGCTCAGCCCCCCCTGCCCCCAGCACCAGAGTGGCTCAGCAGTGCCAGTCCCAGTGCCAGCCCCTGGGCACAGCTCTGAGTGTGACCATCCAGCCATTCCTCAGCCACATGTGCCCCAGGTGTCACCCAGCTGTGCCCCAGGTGTCACATCCATCCGTGCCCCAGGTGTCACACCCACCCGTGCCCCAGGCGTCACACCCACCCGTGCCCCAGGCGTCACCTCCACCCGTGCCCCAGGTGTCACCTCCACCCGTGCCCCAGGTGTCACCTCCACCCGTGCCCCAGGTGTCACATCCACCCGTGCCCCAGGTGTCACATCCACCCGTGCCCCAGGTGTCACACCCACCCGTGCCCCAGGTGTCACATCCATCTCTGCTCCAGGTGTCACATCCACCCGTGCCCCAGGTGTCACCTCCACCCGTGCCCCAGGTGTCACCCTCACCCGTGCCCCAGGTGTCCCACCCTGTGCACCAAGGGTCACACTCATCCGTGCCCCAGGTGTCACACCCACCCTGTGCACCAAGGGTCACATCCATCTCTGCCCCAGGTGTCACATCCACCTCTGCCCCAGGTGTCACATCCATCTCTGCCCCAGGTGTCCCAGCCTCTGTCCTGTTCAGAGTCAAGGCTGCCATGGGACAGTGACCCTGCACAAATGCAGCTGGTGACACCCGTTACTGGTCCCTCAGCCCCCAGTGCTGTCACCGTGTCACAGCCACGGTTTTCCTTAGTGAAGTCATACTGGCTGTCACCACTCACCTCCTCATTTCCTCCTTTCCCACTGCGTGGTTTCCAGCACGGTGCAATCACACAGCATTTAAAGATCATGGGTAATCTGCACTCTGCCGAGGCTGCTGGAAACAGACTTGCAAACTCCTAAAAAGGACAGAAAAAAAAAAAAAAATGCCCTAACTTGTACTTTTAATGTCTGGAGACAATGGAAATAAGGATAAATTTAATTCATGAGGTTTTTCCAGTGTATACCAAGAAGCATGAAAAGATCCTTAATTTATTTCTTCTTACAGCTTAGTGTAAAGGTAAATAGACTATCCATTAGGTTTAAAATTGTATTTCATCAATTCCATTGGATAGCCAAGACCTTATCATCACAATATTGGTTAAAGTATGGCAGCAGCAAATGTCATGTCTGTCAAGCTCTAGTGTTCTGAGCCAATCCGTGTTAGATTTACTCTGAGTAAATGTCACTGCTATCGAGAGCTCCCAGAAAAAGCAGATTTTTCTTTACAGACAAGCATTTAACAATAAATTGTCTGGCTAGTACAACAGCAGCAAGCTAATGACTCAGTCTTGCTCCCCGGGATGATTGGAAAGCTGTTACACGGCTGATTCCTCATCTCCAGGCAGCTCTCACACTGCCACACTGCCACCTCTGCACCACTCCAGCATCACTTTTACCAAATGGCTGCTCTGGGTGTGCCTGGGGATTTGGGGGATTTTCAGCCACCCCAGGATACCTCAGAGGTCCATCCACTCCATCAGCTACCCCAGGCAGGGAAATTCCTACAGTCAGGTCAAGGTTTGCAGAGTCTGACACCCCCTGTCCTTGCAGAGCCTACCCTGAGCAAACACAACATCTGGCCAGCTGTGCCAGGCACACAGCACCACTCAGAGCTGAAAAGCAGCCAGAGAGCTGAGCTGGAGCTGGGACCTGCCCTGCCAGTGATGGCCCTGCCTCTCCAGACACCATCCATAGAAAGTTACATTCATTACTTGAGCCACTACAGCTGAAACCTTCTCCTGTTATTGCCCAGTGGCAATTCTCACAGTTCACACATGCAGAAAGCTGAGATAAATCACTTCTCTGTTACCTCTTCATCTCATCTGTGAGAAAACATCCCTGGGTTTATGAGGTTGGGTTTTTTTAAGGTCTGCCTCTAATCCTGATCCTCACAGAGTCACTCTAAACTCCCAGTGCTCCACACAGGCTTGGCAGGGCTCATTCATTGCTGTCTGTCCCAGGATGTTCTGCCTTGGACAGAAAACCCCTTCTGTTATTTGCCCCATCCTTGGAAGTGTCCATGGCCAGGTTGGGATAGTGGAAGGTGTCCCTGCCATGGCAGGGGGGCTGGAGTGAGATGATCTTGAAGGTCCCTTCCAACTCAAACCATGCTGTGATTGCTCCTGGTCTGGGAACAGTTTCCCAATTTACCCTCAGTTTCTTAAGTCCTTGAAACAAAGAGAAGATGGCAAAGAAAAAAAAAAAAAAACTGAAAAAAAGCATAGACAGAAAAACACCAAAAACACCAAACCAAACCAAAAAAAATCCCAGTAGCATCCAAAGTCATCCATCACCCAAATATTGCCAGATATCTGCGCAGCAGGTTTGAAAAAATGGTCTGCATTAAGGAAATTCCCAGCAATCATCATCACCTTCTCCATTTCTTTCTAACTTGCACTAATGCCAAAAGGAACCAAATGTGTCTTTCACGTGGTGAGGATCTGGATGTGCTGGGTTCAATGTGCAGCCCTGCTCTAAGAACAATGCTGTCCCCTCTGCCCTGCTGTCCCCTCTGTCCCTCCCCACCCTTTGTCTGAAAGAGCCCTGGACCTCCCAGTGCTGCACAGTAGGAAGGGAACTGAGGGTAACTGAGAGTTTCAGAGCTGCCAGAGGTTGGGTTACAGTAAAAGTAAAGTGATGCATCGACTCCAGGATTTCTTTTGAGCAAGAATTCACCTGCACACTGCACTCGAGCATTGGCACCTTAGTTTCCATGTCCCAGACACTCAGAGGACTAAAAAAGGAATCTTGCTCTGAAAAGGTCTTTGTGACTGTGTGCTTTGAGGAAGAGAAGAACCAATATCTTGGGGTTTAGAGGAGTGTGTGCCTTGCAGAAAAGACAGCCCACACCTCTGGGGTTTTAGAGGAGTGGTAACAAAAATCCTCTTTCAGGTTATCAGAGCTTATTCTATCGAAGGGTTTGCTGGGAAGGTGCTTGTTAGCACTGCCTGGCAGAGAACAGTCAAGCAGAGAAGGAATTTCTCTCAGAGCTCCAACAGCAGCTCTGTGGCTTGTCTGGAAATTTGAACAGGAGGGGGGAAAAAAAGTGAAAACCAAGGCAAGTTGAGCAGGTTTATAAAAGACACGATTCCCTGCCATTGTGGGGAGAAGCACTTGGCAAAGCAGCCTGTCATCCTGGGAAATGTGACAACAGAAATCGCTGCGGGCTCCAGAGCTGCTTTTCCACCTTCACTTCTGTGAGAAAAGAAACCAACAAATGCAACCATTTTGTAATCAGAATGGTGCTGGGTGGTGGCATGAAATTCAGGATTTAGCCACCTTCTCTGCCAGGGAATGAGCTCTGCCTGATGGAAACTCCCAGTTTCTTCACTGCTGCACACACACCCTGTGCCTCAGTGGGGCTTTGCCACACGAGCTGCTCTGGCTACAGTTTGAACAGATGAATTGGATTTCTGCTCTCAGCTGTTAAAGATGCCCTAAATCTAAGCTACATATCACTACAAAGTAGTTCTGCACCTAGACCTGTTCTTTCTGTGCCCCTTCTGAGCACCTGGTGACTTCTGAATATAGATTGGAAATCATTTTTAACCCAGCCAGCCGTTTCCAAGTCGGTGTTCAGTGATGTCTCAGCTCTCAGGAGAATAGATTTCACTTTCATTGGTACAACTGGTGCACAGATGACAACACTATTTAGAAAAGAGAGCTGATGTTTAACCACCAGGTCATGCACAAATCAGAGATCTCTCAGCTGCACAGTGGAGAAGATTATGGATGTGTGTAAGTTTAATGAACCCCAGATTTGACACATTTCTTAACTCTAGGATTTCTCTCCTTACTACACTCCAAGGAAAATGGATCAATCTGTAGCCAATGTTTCTGTGAGGTCATCTTATATACATCCACCTCTTTTAGAAATGATCTTCAGCAGTTTTAACTTATTTTTAAAAAAAAAATAGAAATAAGAAATGTACATCTCACAGAATTTCCTCTTACAGTGTATACATATTATACATTACTTTTTTACAATCACCTACAGAGTCTTATTCTGTTTTAGCCTCTAGAGCAAATCCTTCTGATCTTGCAAGTTTTACATCTGCTTTCATTAAGTTCACTACCCAGGTTCTCTAGAAATTCCCATGAAGATTTCTTTTCCTGTACATTCAAAAACAACACAGAGAAACTGAAAGAGTTTCCTATTTCTATTACAACTCATAAAGACATTTTAGATAAAGTTCCTGCTGGCTGTCAGAAACAGCTGAAGGGTGAACCTGAAGACAGTAAGTACAGTCCAGTTTTCAGTTCTTTACTGTCATGAGCTACAAGGTAATATCCAGGGAGGAAAACACACTATAAATATTTGCACACACACACAGAGAAATGTAAAAGTGACAATAATGTCACAAATCTGTGAAAGGACTAAATGCAGGAGCTCAGAAATCACAGTGAAGGTTAGCAAGTGTTTGTTCTGTTCTTGTTTTTATAGAGGGAAATTTATCTTACAGAAGGCAAAGTTTTAACTGGAGAATATCATCCAAAAATCCAAAGGCCCTGAGTAACTGTCTAAGCTTCATGGGTCTGAAGAGAATAGAGAGTGGAAAGTAATTTAACCAAAACATGGTTATTAGATATCTAAATGTAATTACATCATAACTCCTGCATATTTTGAATTTATACATTTTCTTCATTGGAACACAAGTCACAAGTTATAAATCTAGACGGGAATCTTAAGAACCTTGTAAGGCAATATTAGAAACTAAAGGAATCAAAATCAGGGTGTTCTTTGCTGCTGCCATTCATTTCCTAGACGAAATTATACTATTCCAAATTCAAGATAAATGCTGTTGGATGTTAAGAAAAAATTGCTAATGGGCTATATATGGGCATGTGCATCCAGTCACTTGCTATTTACCTTGCTGTAAAAATCTTTCTGAATAAATTGTTTTCTAATATACATCTCACAGAAGTGAGAAGAACCAAAATTAGTTCCAGGTAATAAAAACTTGGAGAAGAGAGGGGGATTTAAAGACAATTTTTGATTCAGGTATGTGTCACCACCTAGGAGTCCAGGAATCCTCAAGCCTTCCTGTTTCCCAGTAAATTATCTCTGGCAGTGATGAATCACAGTCAGTGGAAGATGAGGTTTTCTCTTGTGCAAGAAGAGGTGGGGGGGAAAAAAATAAATCCTTGATCTCTCATCTGTAAAAAGGACAAGAGCAGTGGCCTGGCTTAGCCAGCCCAGGGCTCAGTCAGTCCATTTATCACTGCTCACAGCTTGTGCAGGATCCAAATCTATGACAGCACTGGCTCAGAGGTTCCCTTTAACAGTGTTTGGATTTCGGGATGCTCCACAAAGGTTCCACAGCAGTAACTGCATCACTCAGCTCCCTTCTGCTGCAGATCCGAAGTGATCAAGCCTCAGTCTGCATAAAAACTGAGAAAAACCTGCAGCAAATGCAATGCTCAGGGCTCACAGGAGAGTGAGCACCTATTTGACTTTCAAGAGAGGCAAATGGACAAAATTATGAGATGTTTCATCATTCCAAAGCCCCACATAACAGTCTCACAAGTGGTTGTTATTTTCAGGCGTTCTGGTGGATTTTTGCTGTTGAACAAGAGATAAAGGCTCTTGGGAAAGGATTGTTTCAGTCACTGGGAATGAAGAGCGATTTCTACATTCTCCCACTTCTTCCAAGTCAAAAACTTGAATTGCAGGATTTAGTCTCTGTTCATATTTAATTGAATATCTTCCTAAAAACATTTAACCCACTTGCAGAAATCAAGATGGTTGGGTCACTTCTCATTCCCAGCATATTGATATAACCATTTCACTCCATTTTGTTCAGCTGAAAAAGCTTTTCACTGAGATATTTATTCCCTTTTCTCTACTTTTCATCTTTTACAGCTTAGTAATACCCTGATAATAATTTTGTCAATAACCACACAACATCAAGCTCCTTCACTGTACTTGTGACTGGTGCTCCATAAAAGATGCCTTCTGATCATTGACTCAAATTCCTGCCCAGCCAAAGTAATCCTTTCTTTACTAGAGCTGACCAAAATGGTAAACAGAATTTGCAGATTGGGTGGCAGAAATATTTCCCCCTCAGAATATTTTTTTAATGATTATTTTTATTATCATTACCAGCCCCCAGTGATGAGAAGTCAGCACCTTCCCATCCATTATTCCTGGCAGGCTCCACGTGCATCACCCTCATTGCCTATGTACATGTTCTAGCACTGAATTTCCTTTTATTTCTCCTGCCTGCAAGGTCACAAAGGCTTCTCTACGTGATACTCAACAATCTTCTGTCCTGACAACACGTCCCAAACCTGCAACTTTGGTTTGGATCACAGAGAACACAACTTGGGAAGGAAGGAAGTTTTCTGATGTGAAAATACCCATAACAGGTATTTTTCTTTCAGAGAGTGACACAACCTGTTCATACCATCTACGTTCATATTTTGATACTTTTCAAGTCTTGCAGAATTTCTTTGTTCACATTATTTCCTGCTACAAAAGAAACTTTACCAACAAGTACTGGAACTTGTAAAATGTCTACATAAACCATAGAGGTATATTTAACAACAGGAGTCCAATTTGTACATAAAAGTAACCCAAAAACTATTAAAAGGCTCAAGAAACATTTGTGTACATTCAGCTCCATGCACAGTGAGATAGTTAACAAATAAATCCATTTAAGACTAGAACTGGACATGATAGAAAATATTATAACCCCATCCCCAGAAAATATTTGTTCAGATTTTTGGGATGTTTCATCCTATTCTTCTTTTCAAGCTATTTCAAAGGTATTAGGGAGTCAAGCACTTGCACTCTTTTTTTTTTTTCCTTGGTAATCTTAGCTATTTTTTACATCACACAGCCACAGGGTGATACTCCCTCCCCTAAAACTGCCAGTTGCACAATTAAATAGAAAGAACTAATTATCTGCTGTAGTTCAAATTGCCCTCCCTCAGCACGGGCTTTATTTCAGACTTCAATGACTCTTGGCCTGAAGACTCAAAACTAGAGCCAAGCCTGTGGCTTTTCTTCCCCTCAGATTTCATCTTTGCTCAAGCTACACTCAGGAAATCCATTGATATCCTGAACTCCCAGGAATTCCTTTCCTCCTGTGACCATTTCTAGAAGAAAACCAACACCTCTGGAGAAGCAGAGAGACTTTGCTGTACCCTGTGCTGTCTGTAAAGATTTCTTGCTCTGGATTTGCCCTGGAGCACCTAAACACCCTTTGCTGTGAGAGCTGGGAGAAAGGAGGATCTGCACAAGATTTTTATTTTTTTTTCCTCTCAGTACAGAGCAGAAGTTCCAGTTCTGCACCACAGCCAGATTTTGTCTTCCTGGCCATGATTGCCCCTGGCATCTTCCAGATTTACACCTTTGTCCCAGCTGGGCTTTTGCTCAGGACACACAACCTTCATTTAAATCATCACTGATCTATTACTGCAATAAAATTACCTGCTTAGTTTACCCAGAATAATTCTTTCTTTGGCTCTGCAGTTTAATATGTTACTGTAACTCATGCCTCACAGACAGAAAGATGAGTGCTTCATTCCAGTATGTATTTTTACTTAAATATCCAAGTGTAAGACTCACATCAAACACAAACTTCAATCTATTCCGACTGGAAATTAAAGAAAACATGGTAAGCCATTATTTTTAGAGTTGTTTGTGGATATCTTGTGACTCCAGGCACTGTAGGCTTCTTTCCTTGAAAAGGTCATATCATTCTTCACAAAACTAAAAAGAACAAAAACCCTGAGATTCCTTTTATTTCTTTGTATCTCACTATTCTAAAGCAGGTCTGAAGTGAGAAACTAGCCGAGGTTTCAGAACTCCACTGGAGACATCTTCCAGTTAATCTGACCTCTTTTTTAACAGTAATAACTTTAAAAAAATTCAGAGTTCAGACATGCCCTTGATTTGTTTTAAAGGGCACATTCTGCTTTTGAAAACAACATCAGTTCAGATAACTCCTAAAGCTTTCTGCAATAACAGATTCAAGGAAAAAAAAAAAAATCAGGAATTTTACATCTATAGTATTAACTCTTGAGCTTCCCTGCCCTAAGATTCTTTTTTTTTTAATGTCAGAGTTTTTAATGTGAAGCCAAGGTTGGCTGATGGCATCTGAACTCTGCCACACTTCAGAACTGGTGTGTAATAACTGTGATACCAGGCAGACTCACAGAGACTTCCAGTCACTAAACCTGTCTCAGGAGGAGGCTGAAGCATCAAGAAAAGATGACCTCAGGTCTCCTTCAAATCCAGTCTCATCCTACCATAACTTCTTAGGGGAGTTTGCAATCTTTATAACAAAGAGGCAACATTTTGCTGTACTTTAACTCATTTTCAACAACTTTCTAACCACACCCATACAGGACAAGGAATTCTCATTACATGCTTGTTGAAACTGCAGATTACAAAATTATTTCCCGTATTCCTTCAGTGATTACAGCTAAATTTAATATATCCACAGACTGCTCTATCAGTGGTTTTCACAGTAAATATGAGAGCTTTGACCAAAAAAAAATTCATCTTGGTTTCCTTTATGTCAGAGGGGACATTTCCCTTGTGTTGACACCAGGACAAAGCCCATGGAATTCCAAGTGTGGAAGCAATCATCCACATAACTACATCAGAAAGAAAAAAAACCAAAAAACAAAAAAAAAAAAAAAAAAAAAAAAAAAAAAACAACAAAAAAAAAACCAAAAAAAAACAAACAAAAAAAAAAAAACAAAAAAAAAAACCAAAAAAAACCCCAGCATTTCAGTGCTGCATGGTCTCAAATAAAAGTGTCTCGAGCAGCATTCATTCCCATTAGCAACCCAGCAACAGAGCTCTTAAAAGGCAGATTATAACCAAGAGATTTACATGGTGAATGCACGATGACAACACAAGTGCTCCTGCCTGAACCAGAGGTGAGGGCACTGGAATGAAAAATGAACACACTTAGCTTAAACTGAACACACTAAAAGCTAATTGAAAATTTAAAGGTAATGTGAGGTAAAAAAACCCAAAACATTCGAATTATGCTTTGTCTTTTGGAGGACTGTAAACCAACACTTTGCTGATTCCAACAGCCAGAATCACTGGCACTGGGGTAATTTTTTTTTTCTCAACTGTGAAATTTGTTTTTCTGCATAAAGTAAATGCTCCTCTCTGTTACACTTTTGAGCCATTTGACACTTTTGCTACTGGCACACTTGCAGTTTGCTGTAATCTTTGGTGTCAATCGTTTGTCCAAACTAATCCTTTATTTCAGTGACATCTGGGTAGTGAAGAAAAAAAGTTATTTGAAATTTTGCCATAAAAGAGATCTAAAAAAACAACAGTCTGGTAGAAACATCACAGTTTCTAGTTTTCCAGATTTGAAAATATGGTGCAAACACCATCTAACTTATTTTAATGCAAATATTTTAAAAGAGAGGGAGAAAATATCTTTTTTCTTTGGCTAGGGATATCTTTTGGCAATAAGACCTAGGTAAGACCTTTTGGCAACAAGATCTTTCTTCAAGCAGAAGGAGCATATACATTGCTCTTATATATATAAACTGTAAATTTAAGCTCAGGAGTCTTCTTATGTTTTCCAACTCCAACATCAGAATTTCCAAACCCTAAAAACAATCTTCACCCTTTCATTTGTGCCATAATTGTAGCCATTTAACTGGGGTCTAAATGCCTGCCCATCTCAGGGTATCTGCTCTGATGTGATAAGGCCAAGAGCTCTGCAGGGTAATAACACTCCAATTTATTCACCTGCAAAAGCAATCTGCTCCAAAGTGCCTCATTCTGGTAACAAGCCTGAAAATGACACCTCTAAAACGGCCTAATCTCAGTAAAATGTGTTTCCCAGTGTAAAAGGGTTCTCTATTCTACCACAGAAGTTCTGCTCAGATGAGAAAGGAATCCCATTTATCTGCCCCTCCATTCACCTGAGACACTTCTGTCCCTTTGCTTTTGGAATGGCAAACCAGCAAACTCTGCTCCGTGTTCCCTTGGGTGCCATAACCACCAGTTTGTGTTCAGCTTCTTAATCCTTCTTGACCTATATCTCCCATAGAATAAAAATAACTCACCAGAGTAAAATCTCATTCAGACACACCGAGTTGTTTCAGGAGAAATAAACCTTACACACTGTGCATACAGCTGGACAGAAATCCCATTTAACTCCTTTTGACCTGAAAAGGGCAAGCCATGGCAAGCAGGCTGTACAATTCCTGCAAGACATGGCTGGAAAATGTCCTTCCTGCTTCCTCTGGACTGTTCTATATATAGCTGTTATTAATATGTGACCATAAAATTGTCTACTCCCTCTCAGATTTAGCCACAAAAAATTTTAATAAGTAATGTGCCTAATGTATTAGATATTAAACTAGACATTAGCTGCCAGATCTCACTAAGCTGTGCAAAATTATTTTAGCTACTTATCAAGGTGATATCTGCCACAATCTCATTTTTAACAAAGCACTGTAAAAAGCAAAATTCCTCATGCAAAATTCAAGGAAGGACCTTGTCACTGTCCCTAATCAAAGGGGAGCAAATGAGCTCTGCCACAGAAATCCATCTCTTTCCTCCTACGTGTATAAATAAGGAACTTCTGCTTCCAGATGAATCTTCAGAAATCGAGCTCATCGTTCTCTTACTGACACAAGCCACTTAAATGACAAATATACATAATAAACCTTGGCCTGCCCTCTTTTATTTAATGTGGCTTTTGCACCACTGCTACATCCATTTCATTGGAAACACAGACTAGAGGTGCTGCCATACAGGTTCTCAGCTTTTGTATCTCTAGTATTCTTATTTTCTGGGCTGCTCTTTTGAAATCGTGGTAAGAATTTGTGCTCCAAACCAGCCTTGAAGTGTGTTCATTTACAAAAGTCTGATATGTGTAAAAAAATAAACCTACTCTGGACATGGATAGTTATCCACATAGCTGAAAAATAAACCCAAAACAACAAAATGGGATAAGGATAAAATCCTTCATGGATAAATCAAACACAAAATTTGGCCAAAGGATTGGTACCACATCAGAAAGCAAGAGAGGGGCTTAATTAATTGCCTGAACCTCAACATATATTCAGATTTTTTTAGCTTTGAAGAGCAGACAAGTTTAAAATACTTCAAAAACAGATGAATACTTTTTTTGTCCTTTCAATACAAGTATGTAAGCTCCTGCCCACCACAGGGGATGCACTGCACATTGCATTAATTGTTGTGCAAAAAGCTTTGTCTGGCTGAACCTGAAATCTGTGGTCTTCTTATCCAGCAATATGTTGGTGAGTGTTAATAAGTAGGGACTGATTAATTATTCACTGCCAAATTTGTATGTTTGGACTGAATTCTTATCTGCTGCTGCTTTTATTCCAAATTCCATCAACATTGACAAATACTGGAAACTGGAATAACACAAACCAATGGAAAGCATTCCAATCCAAAAGAACTAAACCTTGAGCTGACCCCCAATGTGCTTCTCACCATTTCTTAGGTGGTTCTGACTTGATTTTCTCTCAGTCTGGAGCATTTCTCATGTTCCCTGATGAAAATCAGTGATCAGTTCAATGAGCAGGTCCCAGGCAGGCTGAGCAGAGGGCTGGAGGAGGGAGGATCTGAGTCCTTTGTTACTCACACTCACACTCCAACTTCCCATCCCTCAGCAAACCTGACAGACTGCAAACATTAAATTAACTGAAAGGAAAATCTCATCTTGAGCCATGCATTCCCACACGTATCAAACAGCCTGTGAAATGCCTTAGATTTTATACCTGAATCCATTAAACACTGTGGGAAAGGGAAAAAAAAAATATATAAATCCATGGTTGGGTATGTGCTCACCAAAACCTTCCCTGCTGTAACTCTGTGGCTGAATTGATCCAAGGGCTGCAAAGCACTGAGCACACTGAACAGCACAGGCATGGAAAAGTGAAATGTGAATATCCAGAAGAACAGCACAGACATGGAAAAGTGAAATGTGAATATCCAGAAGAACAGCACAGACATGGAAAAGTGAAATGTGAATATCCAGAAGAACAGCACAGACATGGAAAAGTGAAATGTGAATATCCAGAAGAACAGCACAGACATGGAAAAGTGAAATGTGAATATCCAAAAGAACAGCACAGACATAGAAAAGTGAATATCCAAAAGAACACAGCCACCTCAAGTGGTTTCCTCCAAGGAACCTGAGCATGTCCATTGCTCTCCCTACACGGATTTAGGGCAATCAGCAAAGACTGCTCATGGCAAAGCACAGACATTGGAGCAGATATTGGAAAGAATGATGCTCCAGAGCCATGAGGAAATGTGACCTGTGGGTTGGGGATGCTGAGTTTCCTTAGGAGCTCGTGTGTCACAGGCAGGAGCACAGAGTGCCACCAAGGACAGGAATTTTGCAGCCCTGTGAGATCCAGCAGGGAACAGGCTGCAGTTCCCAATAAAAACACGGAATTTGTGCTCTCCTGACAAAGCCCCACACACAACCATGTGAAAGTCAGCACGAGGAGGTTAATGGCAGTGAACTAGAATAAAAACTAAATGTCACTACATGTTACTTTTCTGTAGAACCTTCTAAGTAGATAAGACATGTTCAGGAAGCTGTAAAATGTGCCCTTTCCTTACAAGAAAAAGGTCAGTTCTGTGCTAACAAATTGTAATCGGTTAGTCATAAATGATCATATCAGCAGCTGAAATATGGGACCTCACACGTAATTTAAATATTGTTACAACTGCTTGAGTCACAGACAAGCCCACTTTGCACTCTGCAAACTCCTGCATGCATTAAAAGGATGCAATTCATGAAAATATGAACACGGTATCATGTAGAAGGAAGAAATTACCAATTTCACAGCAATGAAACATGCTTAAATAACCAATTCTACAGTTGCCTTTGGCATTAAAGAGCAATACAAGAAATGCTTCAGCACAGCCTGGGATCCAGTGGCTCTGTGCTGCTTTAAGGGACCAGCTCCACAGAACAATCAGCTCTGCTGGTTTGCAGAGCAGTGAAGGAGCAGAAGTTCTGCTGCTCCTTGCATGCATCACTCGGAGCTGAAGTTCCCTTTGCCCCATTCCCAGCTCACAGTTTGGTAAAGAACCACCCAGCACACAGAGCAGCAGGCCACTGCCTTCCTCTTCTCTCTCAAGAAAGAAAAATCAGCAGCAAAGCCAGTATTAATTTGCAAAAATCCAACACCACAAATGCAAATTGGGATCGTTCTGTTAAGATAAAAGAAACCAGTTTTGTCTCAAGGCCAGATGAGATTTTTGCTATGCACTTATTACTTTTGTGGCACAATGTTGTTATTATTAAAGTTTTTTTTTTTAATCAATTGTGTGGTTATTTCAGCATTTCTTCCTGTTCTGGTATCCAGAGTGCTTTAGGTCCTTAATAAAGTGTCCCACTCAAAAAGGGTTCAAGTTATGGGGTGCAGACAGACTTTCCTAAGAAAAATAGGTCCTGAGCCTCCACCTGCTGAGAAAGAACAACTTAATCCTCAGTTCAGAATTACCTTAGGGATATCCCACAGTGGTTTCCTACACTGGTGCAGCACACACCATGCTCAATAGTAAAAGGCTAATTATCGATATTATTTCAATTCCCAGCCACCAACAAGCCTGTACAATAAGGTTTTGGGGTTTTTTTTCTCCTTTGAACACTGTATTGAGTCGTGTTTTTCAAAGCTGTCAGGCCACTTTAAAGCTGAAATGCACACACTGCATACTAATGCTTCTGAGGCAAGAACAAGTGTATTCAGCTCTAACACACATCCAGAGCCACTTCAGTAAAATTTACTCAAGCTAATATTTTGTAAAATGCAGGGGAAAGATATAATCAGCGAGCAGAACTGCTGCAGCTCCTCTCTTCACTCACACTGAAACTCTTGGCTCTGAAATCCCCTTTTGACTCTGCATTTCTGGTGCCGTGCCTTGCCAGGCCCAGCTGTGCTCACACCATCACTCCCAGCTGGAGCAACATTCATCTGCTCATTCCTTAAAAAATGGGATTAAAAACTACTCAAGTAGTCATGGTTCCCGTGTTCTTTGCAAAAACTTTACTTCTATATCCTTCAAGACAAAGCCCACTTGTATTAGGCAGAAAAAGTTGGGTTTATCCTAATTATTGAAATTAAAGAAGGATTTTGATAAAGTTCATTTGATCATGCTGTATCTCACAGGAAATGTACTTTACAGAAAGTGTAAACTCTGCTCGACTCAGAAAAGAGATCGACACAGTTGCCATTTCCTGCTTCATTTGTAATGTCATTAAAGAGAGAATTAGAGAAACAATACTCATGAAACTTGTGCTGGTATTTCAGTTCATTTTTTTTTCAATTTTTATATCTAGGTTTACAAATGGCAAATATCCGAACTGCAGTGAAGCCAATGAAATGTTTAATTTCTCTAGCTAAACCAAGTTCTGAGTGACTCAGACTTTTTCTTGCTTGAAATAACTTAGCACTGAATCTCCTCCTATTTCTTAAGGTTCTATTTCTTTAATCTCTCTTTGTCCAAGTCAGATTTGTGTGATGTGACTGTGTGAAAAACAATACGAGTTGTAGTAATTATACTTTAGATGACACTTTCTCACTAAAAATTGCCAATTTTTTTTAAGGTAAATTTACTATTCAACCTGTAATTTTGTAATGCAAGGAGCTCCCTGATCCCCTCCTTTTGAAAGCCATCTTTCACTTGAAATTCCCTTTTGGGAAACCTGCAGGAAGTGCAAGCTGCAATAAACCCAGAGGTACTTCACATTTCAGTTTGTACCACATCTAGTCCATGTTTGTTTATCCACTGAGCAATCCAAACTGCCTCCAATTTCAGTATTGTCCTTTGATAACAAAAACGATATTCTAGGATAAAGTTAGGCACCTTGCCTACAATGTGAAGGCTGCAGAGGATCTCTCATCCTTTCCTGAACCATTTCCAGAGCAGCTGGGACTGGAAATGAAACAGAGACTCTCTCAAGGTGGCAGCTTTGTAAGGAACATTGCCCATTTCTTTCTTACTTTAATCTTTTAATCCTACTAATCCATATTATTTACTCTTTTTTTTTCTTTTTCCCTCCTGTGTCTAAAGTGATGCTTCTGTCCTTGCCAAGGCACCTTCTGCTCTTTCTTGTTTATTGTGTACTTTTGAAAGGAGCATTACAACAATGTTTGCAATAGGTTTCAGTGATTTTGACAGAACTTGACTGATCTAAAGTGAAAATTTAAAAGGTCTTTTCAACCAAGTAATGAAGTTTTAGAGGAGTTGCCTTATGACAGTGATGACTTAGTGATAGAATTTGAAAATTTGCTGAAAGGACTGCATGACAGATTTTATCATAAAATTATCACTGATAATTTTATATCTATGATAATAGCAATGAACTGAAAGAGGAGAGATTTCCATTAGCACCAATATTCCTACACCGTGCCCGAAAATCAGAGTGTCATAAAATGGTTTAGGTTGGAAGGGACCTTAAAAATCATCTCATCCCTCCCCCCTGCCATGGGGGGACCTTCCTGGGTGCTCCAAGTCCCATCCAGCCTGGCCTGGGACACTTCCAGGGATGGGGGTTCCCACATTAGAGAGGAGTGCCTTATTTAAAATAAAATTAATTATCTCTGACTTCATAACTTGCTTTGAAAAACACTTTTTCAACTACTTGAGTTTGTAGTGAAGATGCCTCGTGGGTTTTCCAGTAAAGTTTGCTGCACAAGTTTTACCTAAAATCACAGAACTCAGTATTTTCTTCACAAGGAGAGCAAATGATGTACCTGGGGTTCATCCTCCTCCCCTCACCACACACAACCACAAAGAACTCCACCAGAAATAATGTCAAATTCCCGTGGAGCTTCCAAAGACAAGTTTATCAAGCCCCACTCAAAACTTCCTAATGGATTTTCTTGCCACAAGACACTTCATCATCTTCATAAATTCATTTCCAGTAGGCAAATTTTAATTTGCTGTAGACAAGATTAAAAGGTCATAAACAAAACACTGCCATTCAGTTTGCCCTTTCAAGTCACTTCAGAATGTGATATATGAGCTGCTTCATGGTGTTAGAATTGAGTGTGACTCTCCAGCTTCTCCAAGATCCACCTCCTTAACATGGTGAGCATCACTGGGCTGCTTTAAATGAGCAGCACTGTCACAGGGACAAGTCTGAGTACAAAACTCACAGCTACGAGCCAGGTATGCCAAAATTATTCCCATTAGCTCCTCTGAGCTGTAAAATAAAGACAAGGTATTAGCAAGTACAAATGTAGAATCTTATTGTTGCAGCAGGTAACAGGATGCAGAAGGTTAAGGGAGATTTTAAAAGAGCGTTTTTTTTTTTCCTTTTTGTTCACACCACTGCTTACCAGTATGTTGTGAATATATTAAGCCTGAAAAGGTCCAAAAAACAAATTAATTCACAGATGAGAAGTCTAAAGGGGGAAAAAAGAAAAAAAATAACCCTTCTCTGATCTGGAAAGTGAAAGAACAGAGAATGGGAACCAGGTATGCAAATTAGATTTTTCCCTCCACTTTTTTTTTGCCTAACAGGTATTTGTGGAAAGTGCATCACACCCACTAAAAGAGGGCAGTTTCAGATTTGAGACTAAGACAAAATTCTTTCCTGTGAGGGTGGTGAGGCACAAGAAGCTGTGGCTGCCCCATCCTGGAAGTGTCCACAGCCAGTTTGGATGGGGTTTGGAACAATAAGTGGAAAGGGTGGAACAGGATGGTCTTTAAGGTCCCATCCCATTCTGGGATTCTCAATGCAATACTCAGAGGAGGAAAAAAAAAAAAAAAAATAAATCATTCTTATTGCAAATTATTTGCAAATCACCTGGTGGCTTCACAGCTGAGTTTTGCTTGCAAGTCATAAAAAATGACTTGAATTATGGAATGAGTCAAGTGGCTCAGCCAGTGCCTGCTCAGCAGCACAGGAGCAGCTGGCCACCTCTGACAGGCACATGCTGCAGGCTTAGAGGTCACAGCACTTTTGTAGATTTAAAAAAAAAAAATTAACTAACAAAACACAGAAAAGAATCTAAGTGCCAAAGCAGCACCACAGTTTTTTTACTTCAAATTAAACCAGGGATGATCCATATTTCTGACACTTAATTTGAAGTACAGAGCCTCTCCACAGCAGGACAGTCACACTGGATTTCAGTTTGGTTCTGGGATTTTTGTGAGCAAAACCATGAGACTGATCCCAGTGAGGGTTTGCTCTTGAAGTGAAGAGCTCAAGAACTCTTCAGCCTTTTTGAAACAGGTCTCTGATATTCAATCTCACATTTAACCTTTAAATCTAAAATGAGAGGGACAAAGTATTTTAGTCTCTTAGTGCATTGTGATAAGGACTGAAATGAGTTCAGGTATTTGTAGCACAGTGGTTAGGCAAATGCAGAGAGTAATTTGCAGAAATGGCCACTATTTCTCACTCAATGGATTTGAAATATCCTCAACTTTTATGCATAAAATCTGCATCTTTGCCCTGATATTTAAGAAGCAGGGGCACTTATTAACCTGAGATGATTTTCTGTTCCACTGGCATTATATCCTAAATTTATATTGTTACAGAAGACTGAATCTTCCCATCATGAACTTGCTCATAATGCAATCATTAATATCTCTGGTCCAATCCAGAATTATAGAAGACTTCATTTTGTTGTTGTTTAGAGCTTGTGTAGTCTGGGTTAGAGGTCAAAGTTGGGGTGGCATTTTTGGTTGGGTTTCCATGTTCTTGTCTTTGTTGTTTTTTAAAGGGACATCATTAGAATATTTTAAGCCTTTCAGAATGCATGAACAGCATGGAAAAGCTGAATAACTGCTTTTAATGAGCAAAACTGTAGGAAAGCAACCAAAATAGCATAGTCCAGTTCAAAAAAATATCAACACCTTATGTTTAGATAGAAGAAACAAGAAAACATTCAGTGATAAAACACTGGATATACCTTTTACTTTCTAAAATTCCCTTAATCACCTCAGTTTTTCCCAAGAAGAACAGTTTTCCTGAGTCTCAAAAATCATTACTTCAGAATATCCAAATTAATTTTAGAAATTATGCCAGGCAGCATGTCAGTAGTGAAAGAAAGGTGAAAATGACATTTTCCAAGAGCACAGCACTGGAACTTACACGCAGTACAATGAGAACTGAATTTCTTCCATCCCAAAGAATTCCTTCAGGACAGAACACGAAACCAGTTCACTTCTTTTTCAGAAAACATTTTTCCTAAATCACTTCATAAGCAAAAAAAAAAAAAAAAAAACCTCCTGTAGCATCAATCAGACATAACTCACTGCCATCAGTAAGCAAGTTTATTCCCTGTCATATTAAAACTGGTGAAAGAATCATTAAGTTTTTGTTGTTTGGGTTTTTTTTTTAATTTATTCTCCAGCTGAGCTGTGTTTTCATTTTTTTTTTGTGTGGCAGATGCTGCTCCAGCCTGGGGTGTGCATCCCACAGCCTGCTGAGAGCCCAGGCAGGGCCAGCACAAAGATGGGAGCCTCATGAATAAACATTTCCTTAAAAAAAAAAAAAAACCCACATTATTTCATCACATTCTCCTTCTACTGCAGTTCCTGCTCATCTGTAAATTGAAGCAGTAGCAAGGAAAACCTACTGCAGTGCTTCAGTTTCTGCTGGCACACAGATTTCTGTGGGCCCACAGCAGGAATTGGTAGAACAGCAGTGGCCCCAAATTCACAAACTTCCCATCGAGATCATTATTTCATCCCTTGGGGGGCTCCCATCTCCCTCCAGTTTTTTTACCATGATGAAGCAAGGAAAAAAAAAAATTATCAGAAAGAGGGAGAAAGAATGGGAAAATGAATTTTCACCGTTTGGATTTGTTTCTTTACAATATGAGTTGTCTGGTAGCAGCAGGAGCAGGCTTACATTAAAGGAGGACAGCACGAATTCCCACAGCACTGGAGATTAAATCAGTTTTCAGAAATTATTCCTGGCTGCACATGTCCCATTTGAAACACACTGAGAGAGTCATATTTTTCTATGTGCAGAACTTGTCTTAAAGGTTAGGTACTTCAATATTTAAATGGACATTCAAAAGTAGCAGGCACTTCCAAAGCATGACCTTAGGCTTTGCTACTCAAAAAAGAAGCAGTCACACAAAAACATATTAAAAATGTATAAATATATATTTAAAAAATCCTTCTCCAGTTCAACTATTCCTACTTTTTCTTTTACTATTTCTAAATATTCTGCATGAGTCATGTAGGGAAAAAAAAAATGTATCAAGAGAAAAAAACCCAACAAGAATTAGCAAAGGAATTACCCTAAAACCTTCTGGAAAAAAAAAAAAAAAAAAAAAAAAAGCCAAGTGGTATTCCAGCCTGATGATATCTAGAAATAAATTTTCAGTTTTCTTTGGTTTTCTTCTCAAGTAACCACCTCCAAGAGCAACTGCCAGCACATGAGGAGAAAGAAATCCCTGAAATAAGCAGTTCTTTATTCACCTCGTGAGAAGGGAACACGCTGGGAAGGACCATGCTTACAGCACACTTGTTAGGACTTGACAGAAGAGTCATGGATTGAAATATCCATTCTAAATTAATTTCTTGGCGTCAGGATTGAGTATGGATGTCCTGCACTATCCTAGCAGCTACAAATTAATAAATATTCTATGTTTGAATGACAGTTTCACTATGATTTGAGAGTTTTTTTTAATTTTTTCTGTGCAGATCCTTCTTTCTTACCTTCTGTAACCTCTCACCACTCTGCTTAGAAGGCAAGAAAAGACTTTTCTGTGCAACACTGCTAAACTAAAACTTGTCAAAAATGAAAATATCATCTGTAGTGGTATAAACTACTCTTTCTGTATTCAAAAATATTGTATAAACACAGCCTCATTTCCACATTTCCCCAATAGGTACCAGTTATCTCTTATGCATCTAGAAGGGAAGGAAATCTCAGCAATATTAGCTATCTATATGCACAGCAGGAAACAAGCAAAAATACAGATTTACATTGAAAATGGCCATAAACCTTTTTCCCTTCTTACTTCTTTCTTGTTCTTACAAGACAGGCAGGAATAGCTGACAATTCCAATAGTCTGGTTTTGTAACATAACTCTTACAATTGTTATCCAATAGTCTTAGAGCCAATGGTTGTCTTTATCCACATTACAAAAGGATGGGAGAGTCATTAATGAATTTTCTGGCCTTTCTGGACTGATAGCAATGCCTTTTATTCCCATAAAACCCATAAAAAAAAAAAAAAAACAAACCTGAAGCCACATGTCCAACCCAACCTGTTCAGTTCCTAAAAAAACAAAAAGGAACTTTCTCTCCTGAGGGAGAAAGGAATAGCTGGAGAAAATATGGATTTTAAACCTCATAGGATAATCACCCATCTGACTTTTGTTGTTTGGGTTTTTTCTCGGTTGGTTGTTTTTTTACATCATTTTGTGCAGCAGTGGGTCCATGTGGAGCTGGCAGGAGAGGAGAGTTGCCAAATCCTCAGTCTGTAATGTAATGTCTCCGTGCTGCTCCCAGCTCCCTGACCAAACACCTTCTCTCCCCTCACTGTGCTTGAGATGCTGCATTCTTTTTAAGGCCCATAAATGCCAATTTACTGCCATTACAACACCCACTTCCTGACCGCAATAAAATTCTGTTTCAGTAGCCCTAAGTTCCTACATCAGGGGCATGAATTTCCATTTCATTTACCAACCAGTCAGTAAGATCAGCCCAGCAAGCAGGAGTGAGGAATTCAGCCAAGTGTGACACCTCTCCCTGGCATGGGGACGTTGCATGGAGGGTTTTAGCAGTCCTGGTACCCACCCTGAGGGCACACAGTTCTTGAGAGAGTAAAAAGAAGTTATTTTTCCTGTGAAAGCTTTAGAAGTACACCTTCCAAGACCTAATGTTCTGTTGAAATAGATACAATGGTGGAAGCTCCCTGTGGTGGTGACTGTCTTTGCTCGTTTTACTGCGTCCTTTTCTAAATCTTCCTATAGATTTCGTTTTTTGGCTGGCACATTGGAGTGAAAACCATGGTTTGGGAGTTCCAGGTTGGGAGGAAGGTTATCAAATTGTCATTGATCAGTTTACTTGCTAATCTACCTTTCCACTCCAAAATTTTTGTGCTCAGCAGCAGGGAAAGAAGGGAGTCAGAGCACAGGCAGGGAATAGGGGAACCAACCCCTGTGTGAGCAGAACATTAACTTCAGCAGCACAAGAAACAGAGGTCATGAAAGAAGAGCAAAACACAGGCACAACAGCAAGACAAGCCCTTAGAACTCTAACAGGGAAAAACTGCAACGAGGGACAAGAGAAGCTGAAGGGCAATGAGGTGAAACTCAGAAGAAGTGGAACAAACAGAAATGGATCTCACAGAGATAAAGAATCAAGAGACTTGGAAAGAGAGACACATTTTAAAGCACATCGACCCTTGCTGCAAATATGTGACTTAAACTGGTGGCAAACTGCTCAGGGAAAGGCCCCACTGAACATGCCAGAAAATAATCCATGGCACAGGGACACAGCAAACAAAGAGTGAGGGGCAGAGTAAGGTATGGCCACTGAATGACTGCAAGCAGTAGCCTAACAGCATTTCAAATTTGTTCCAAAATTGTGACATGCTTTATTCCATCAGCTTTTATATCTCTGCCTGTCTGCTTTCCTCCAGTTCTCCCATTTATCCTGTCCTGCTACTCCCAACACAGAAGGGATAATCCATCAGGAATGCTAATTATCTGTCCCAGCTAATTGAGCAGCAATCACACCCTGCATTCATGGAGAGCCTGGATCAAATCTGGCCTTCCTGGGCATCCAGCAGTGCACAGGTTAAACATTAAAGAGTCTGGTCCGAGCTCAGTGCTGCAAAAAGTTCTGCTAAAAGTGGTGGTTCTTTCAAGGAAAGCAAATTAACAAGTGAGGCACTACCCAACAGATGTGCACACATTTCATTATTTTTCCATAGGTCAGTGTGATCATCACATAAATAACCTTTGTTTATTTTATAGATACATTTGTGTGTGTGTGTGTGCCTGTGTTTATGTGGAAAATCTTGGTTATTAATGTTAGTAAACCACTCAAGAGGAATTTCAGTTTTAGGAAGACATGGTTCTCCCTTCCAGATGGAAACCAAAGGTTTCCTTCTTGTGAGAACCTAGACCATCAATTCTGCCAGAAGGGTTAAGGACAATATTAATTAAAATATCTACTGCTAGTTCATGTATAAATTTAATAAAAATGCACTTTCCAAACCAGACCATATGTTCTGTATGCAGTATTTAACACTCAAATGATGTCATGCCTATAAATCTATATAAAAATTCTGCATATCTGAAGTAATAAAGAGCCAAACTGATTATTAGCAAAGTAGTTTATAAATGCAGTATTTTTTTAAATTTTATTACTGATAAGAGCCTGAGACTTCCTTGTGGCATTCAGTAATATTTATGTATAAACTTATGCATGGCCACGCAGCAATATTTACTTTGAGTGCCAATTCTCAATGTGCAATTATGAAATAAAATTCATTATCAGAGAGACATTTCCTTAAAGCTTTCAAAGCAAAGAGAAAAGGCTGGGGAAGGTTTTTTAGTTCACACAGCACACAGGACAATGGAGAAACAGAGCCACAAAGTTACTGTGCAGAAATTCAAGTCTCACCTCTACCTACAATTATTTCAACAAGCTATTTTCTTAGAGAAGAAATTAGTGATAAAAGGAGTGAAAAGACACCTGTCACTGCCAACCTTTACAAAAACTTGGGGGAAATGCAATGGGTTCCACTTGCCAATATGAAAATTGGGGTGGAACCTTTCAAGTTTCCTAAAATATCTGTGAAGTCAAACTTGGCTCACCATACAGGACTGCAGGGAGGGGACTGCAGCTGCTGATTGTGATGCATAAAGAGATGAAGGGATATTTTTATTTACCAGCTTCCAAAACCGAGTTCAAGCCACATTTGTGTATCTTGTACATCTCCTCCCTCATGTCTCCAGCACAGGGCTGAGATAGACAGACACAGTGCAAACTTAAAGCTAATTTTAGTAATGAAACATTAGCCTTTGCTGTCTGATAATTAATAACACAGTGTTTGGTTCAACAAGGATATAATTAAAGTTTCAAATGCAAGCATTATAAATTACAGACACTTTGGGATTATAAATCTCTGCAGTGTTTTTTTTTAATGAAAATAAATTGAACTGACATTGTTTCCAGAGGAGTTGACTCATTTCACCTTCACTCTCAGTGTCTGATTAAGCTCTCTGTCTTTTGGAACCATTTGAAATATCTTCCTAGCAAACATGAGCTGAGTACCACCCAGTGTCATAAAGCAAGCCACCACAAAATCCATCACTATTGGCTGTGAGCATAACCTGAGTGCTCGTGGAGATTTAGTAACTTTACATTAAAGGCTGAAATAATTACTTTAGGCTTCATGGATACATGAATATTTCTATTATGCTACTTGATCATCCCTAAAATTGCAACTTTATTAAGAGGTCCCCAGCACAATAACCTGGTCCACTTTGATTAAAAGAGCTGCTTTCCATTTCTATCATAAAACACAGATGACAGAAGCAGAGTAAAAGAGGCTCAAGACTCAATTGATATTAGGCAGAAGACAGAGTAAATGGAAATTAAAACAATAATAAAGCGCAATGGTACCTACTTTCTCAAAAAAAAAAAAAATTGTACAAATACTTAGATCTGAAATGTCTGATTAAATGGGAATATGGCTCATCCTTTTCCATGTCATAAAGCAAGGATTAATTCCTCCAAGCAGACATTTCATTTTTTTCTTAATGGGGATCAACAAAAGTCTCAAGCAACCTTAAATCTTCCCATCTGTTTACATAATAAATGTGCAGAAGGTACTAAAAGTATTTCTAAATTTTAAAAGCTTATTATATTATGGGCAAAATCTAGAAAGAGCCAAAAACAAAGAGCAGAACTAGCAACTGACACTTAAAAGAATCATGTATTTTCTGTCCTGAACCAGGCAAACAGAAGATATTTCAGTTTTGACCAGAAGGGCAGGACAGGTTATGCAGAATTTGGGCTACGAGTGATAAAAAAAAACTTGAACAAATATTTCAACCGTTATTAATTTTCTATTTTGCACTTGAAGTACTTTTGCTAAAGGAAATATTGCACCCAGGAGCCTGTCCCAGCCATTCCAGCAGGAAAAGAAGGATAGCTGGGAGGTGAAAGAATTGTTGGGCTGAGGAACTCTGCTATCTGAAACCTCTAACACTCTCTCCTATGGAGCTGAAGTAAGAAATAGCAACTAAAGGTTATTTCATGGTAGAAATCCTGCCACGTGCTTGGGTAAAATCTCTCTCTCCAAACGAACCTGAGCACATATTTCATTTTAAGTTTGATCCTTGGACTGTTTCTTTCCTCTGGCCTGCTTTATTTTTATAAAATTTGGCCCTTCTGATACTTCCTCTCTCTCTCTCTCTACTTGAGAGCATTTTACTGCTGGTGCTCTGTCACAGGAATCAGAACTAAAAAAAAAGGTGGAATTAGAAAAGGCTCAGGGATAAACAATAAAATAAGAAATTTCTGATAAATTACATGGAAAGGTTTGATCAAACCCAGAGCCATTTATGTCTTTGAGCACTTTTAGTCTGCTTTGCCAGTTAAAAAAATTAAAAAAAAAAATAAAATCGTTACTGTTTTTTTTCATAACTTTCGCAGTAAATGAAAATTGATAGGCAAATATTGCTCTTTTAGGTTCAAAACACAGAAGGTACAAGGAAAGCTTCCCATCTGCAGATGCTTTAATTCCACTTTGGAAAATGCCACATCTCTGTCCAGCCAGGATTCTGCTCTGTGATTATCAGACTCCAAACTGCTCACAGGTCCCGTGGAAAACTCCATCATCCTGGCATCCCACAGGAAAAAACTGCTCTGCTCCAGCTGATTCTCCAAAACTGCCATAACCTCATCTGGTGGGAGCAGCAGAGAAATTCAGTGCCTTGGGCAGATGCTCAGAGAAGTGTCTGAGCATCTTCGGGTGTCTGATGCTGGAGCCCAGATGGAAAGGAAAAAAAAAAAAAAATACAGAAAAAAATAAGGGTGAAAAAAGGAGCTCTCCCTAAAGACTAAAAGGGAAATAACAAGTGAGGAGGAAGGCAGATCTCTCTCCACTTCTAAATCCAGATTTTCCTCTCCTGATAATCTCACTGATTGTATTAAAAAGAAAATAATTACTGAAATGTGATGAGCAAACTTCCCAAGCACTTGGCAAAACACCCCAAGCCCTTGACATGGATCTTCTATGAAGGAGCCATGAAAGGTTGCCCAGAAATCTCAGCAGAAATTGAGATGATGTAGCTAAACATGAAAAATATTGTTTTTTATTGTGGGGAAAAGGTTTTCCTCACCCAAATCTCAATTGAAAGAAGAATTTCAAAACCATTCAAACTTTAATAAAGGATTAGTTTCTAAAAGACTGAGTCAGTGCCCAATTAACACTAAAGAGAATTAATCTTTTTTTTCCTCAAAACATTTCAATGGAATTCAAAATAAATACTGCTGGGCAAAGAAACACATACCCTAAAATAAACAAAAGTGCAAGAAGGAACTCTCTGCACTTGCATTATGATCTTATTTTCTCTGGAAAATTAGATTTCTCACACTATGCATGTATCCCTTCACAAAAGCAAGGAAATTTCAGAAACTTTAAGAATGTCAAATAGTTAGAAAAAAAGATTATACACATTCACAGAAATAGGTACATCAACCCCCACAGCAATAATCTTTTTTTCAGAGAAAAGCAATGTATCATTACCTGCCCCCAAAATCTCCATCTCCTGTGCTATACTTAGGTTTTCACAAAACTCATTGAAGATTTATTCTCATGACAAAGTGGAGCAAATGATTACCACTGACAGCCTGCAAGGATTGTTTAGCTTTGTGCCAGTGTCGAGTTTTCCAGTCAGATGGATCACTGCAGCTCCAAATGGTGAAATGGAGAAGAATAGCTGCTCTGTGTGCAGCAAAGTGACTCCCTAGAACATCATTTTTCCAGCAAAGAATAAACTCTCCCAAAAGGTTAACTGATGTTAGCACTTCATATAAAAGGTGTATTCATGGCATCAGCTAAACCCTTGGCTGAGCTGATGCTGTTGCCTCTCAAGTCATCTTTAGTGTTGCTTCAAAGGTAGTTAAAACACAAAAAATGTAATATTTAAACTTTTTTGGGTTTAGAGCTTTCTTTTCTGTTTCTGGCAGCTAACAAAAGGGACACGAGCACTGTGACAGAGTGACAAAGGAAATAACCCACCAAATGAGGAGGAAGGCAGATCCCTCTCCTCTTCTAAATCCAGATTTTCCTCTCCTGGTAATCTCACTGATTGTATTAAAAGGAAAATCATTACTGAAATGTGATGAGCAAACTTCCCAAGCACTTGGCAAAACGCCCTAAACCCTTGACATGGATCTCCTATGAAGGAACCATGAAAGACTGCCCAGAAAACTCAGCAGAAACTGAGCTGACATCAATAATGTGAAAAATATCGCTTTTTAATATGCAAAAGCATTGCCTTTTATTGTGGGAGCTGGCTGGGACAAGCTCTGTAGCCACTCAAAAGAAAAAGCAGCATTGCTGCTCTGTGCTCATCTCAGGTAAGGGATGCACAGCCAAGAATCAACTTCAAACTGAGAATATCTGCGTGTGGAGGGAGGGGATTCTGTTGGTTCTCCAGGAATATGAGGATGGAAATCTGCATCTGTGCAGGTCAGTGGAAGCTGAGTTATCTGTAAATTACTATTCCAGCAGGCTTTAAGAGCAGTTTCCACATGGTTGGGGGTTTTTTCCAAAAAGTCCCAATTCCTTATTTTTGTGGATGATCAATGCCCAGCAAAAAAAGCTGTTTTCTGTTCACAGACCAACTTTTTGTTCCTTGGAAATTAAAATCATTTCAGTTTCCCAGTCACCATATATATTCACCAGATCAAGTGGCTGGCTGGGATAACTGAGCAGTGACCAGTTTTAACATTCAGTCATTTAATTTTTTTTTTTTCTTTTTATACAGGTTTTCAGAAGGAGCAATAAGGATTGATGGAATCACTGACAAGTTAGACGTTTTAGGAAGTGCTTTTACTCTCCAAGAAATCAAACAGAGAACTCTCTTCAGGCTGAAATCTCCCTATTTTATCTTCATTTATTTTTTCAAAAGTATTTTACCTTCTCTTCCTGTACCTTGCAGAAAATTAAGCCATAAATCCTGAATTGACTGGGTGTAAGTAGAAGGGTAAATGGAAATGCAAATGTGTTTCTATGAGCAACACTGGTTTTAGACTGAAACCATCACAGCAAAAAGGCAAGAGCAGCCTGGAGAGAGGGGGGTGCGATTTTGGGGTGGGAGAAAAGCCGGGAGGGTGAATCTGCTGGAATTTCACCTCTGGGAGCTCTTTGGTGGCCCTAAAGTCCCAAACACTGAGGACACTGCAGGAGTCCTGCCCTGAGCCCTCCAGGTGCAAATCACAAAGTTCCCCTTTATCCCCTCTTGTTCAAAAAAGCAATATAATCAATAATCATATAAATATAATTTGATTATATTAGCTATATATATGATTAGATATGCTTATTATATATGATTATATATCAATTATATGTCTGCAAGAGAGTTCAGTGGATTTGTTTGCCTAGACCCCCAAATTCCTCAACATTTATGCAATTAAAAAAAAAATAGAGTGGGAAAGGACAAATAATACATTAATATAAATAGAAACAAACATTAAAACTAGAAATAAAGACAACTATTAATTTACATCATTAAAAAAGTAACAACCTGACAGCACTCTGTATTTTTTTTTTTCTCTTTATGTAACACAGCACCATGGAAGGAAGGCCATGTCAGGCACACAGAGCACCAAGTGCAAATTAAATTATTTCTGCACCACAGTGAGATGTAGCAGAAAACAGCTACAAGCAACTGTGGTGACAGTGCAGAAATTT
The DNA here is from genome assembly GCA_037013685.1 of Acridotheres tristis. Lineage (NCBI taxonomy): Eukaryota > Metazoa > Chordata > Aves > Passeriformes > Sturnidae > Acridotheres > Acridotheres tristis. The sequence continues at coordinate 18,678,989 of CM072889.1, forward strand.
AAATTAATCAACACTAAAAAGCACCCACCAACTCCCCTTGTCTTTGCCCAGAGAGGTTGGGCTGGGTTGGACCCTCGAGGTCCTGATATTCTAAATTCTGGGATATCTTGGTGCTGTTCAGGTCAGTGGTTCAGCTCCAGGCAATCAGAATTTGAGCAGAAGCATAGGGTTAAACCCATGTTCACATCTAACAATCAATTCAAAGTAATAAATTAGCAGAGAAGCATCTCTAGAATCATAAGTATTTTTTAAAAGCCTACTATAAATGATTCAACATCAGAAGAAATCCGCAGGAATGCTGATTAGAGGACAAGGTTGTACAAGCACAGTACAAAATGTGATTAATTTCACAGTAATTAACACCATATGCAGCTTATGCATCACACAGATCAGTATATAAAAAATGTTGTTGAAAACACTTTTGTATTTAAAAAATAAAAATAATAATAATAATAAAAAAAAACACAAAAGGAGTTACTGAGTGCTTTTAACTGAAGCCCAGCTTGCCTTTGTGTCACAAGTCCCATCCCAATTCTTTGCTTTTCTCCAGATGATCACAGCTCTAAAGTGGTTTTAAATTGCTATTGTATGAAAAGGCAAATTATTTTAGGAGGTTAGAAGTCATCCTGTCACCCTGTAATTTCTTTAATTACAACACTGTGTAGGTGGAGAACGTGAAAAATCTATGGGAGATGTCTCTGTTAGAGAAGAAGTTGGATATTCTCTTCACAGAGCACATAAAGACAAATGTAAGAGAGGATTAAAGTTCTCACAGGCTGGGGTTTAAAGGACACCTCTGCTCCCAGAACATCCTGGTCCAGCTCCTGGTGCCTCCAAGGATGCTGCCACACACCAGCTGCTCCATTATTCCACACTCCATCAATTAATTCATGGAACACAAGCACGAATAAAGGCCTGGAGAAGAGTTCCAGCATTGCCTGGGAATAAACACAAGCCTGACAGGCCTTTGCCCAGCAAAGATTTATTTGCCTCCTGCACTTGCAGAGCATTCAGCTGCTCACTAATAAGAAACAAGGAGCTATGATGCAAGATTTATACAGCAATAATGAGGGGATTTGTTAGCAGGATCCTGATTATTCCATAATGAAAGTCTAATGAAACTAATAAAGCTTTATCACAACCTGCAGGGATCCTGCCAGAAGCCAGGCAGAGCGTGGCAATCAGGTTGTGGGGGGTCTTCAGAAAGTCAAGAGGAGCAGGTCCCACCTCCACTGAGGACTCTGGGCTGCTGGGCAGGGATGGCCAACCCCAGCCTGGACCAGAAATGGCCATCCCAAAAATGCAGGAGGTCATTTCCCCTGCAGACACTGCTGAGAGCATGACAGGAGGGGCTGGGGCAAAGCCCAAACCCAGCAAAGCCCCAGGAGCCTGCACGGGAAGGTCACTGTGTATTCATGCCTGCAAGTCATGGAAAATTGAATTTATCAGGGCACACAGGGCATGGATGTGGCTGCTGCATCAGGAGGATGCAGAGGGGGGATACCTGGGCAAGCAAAGGGGTCTGGGAGGGTCACACTCACTTCTCCAAGGGATGGGGCAAAGGCCAGATCTCCATCCCAGGGAAGGCTGAAAGGGATACACAATTAACATTTTCAAAATCATGGATGCAACACGTGGATAGAGAACTCTTAACTGCATCATCCTGCACTACCAAAACACACAGAAAAGTGCAGAGGTAGGGATGTGACATCCCTAATCCATCACGTGTGCCTGCAGGAGAAGAAAGGCTGAGCAAGAGTGCCCTGGCTCACACAACCACCCCAAACAGTGATTTTAGCCTAAAATGCTGCTGGAGACCAAATCTTGGCCTCCATGGACCAGTGTACCAGCAGGGCAGGCCTGCTCTGAACAACTCAGGCTGTGGGAGGAAAAAAAAAAAAAAAAAAAAAAAAAAAAAAAAAAAAGAGTCCTTGGGCTAAATTTGCCAACAGGTTGGCTCCAGACCTCTCTTCCCTACAGGAGGATTTTGCTCTCTCATCAAAACCACGAGTGCAGCCCTGACTCCAAGGGGTACAGAGGAAGGCAGAAGCAGGCTGCCAGTGCTGCCACAACATGGAATAGAGCCCACAGCCAAATCCACAGCTCTTGACAGCACAAAAAACCCTGCAGGCTGAATAAACCGCGTGCTCTGGAGTGGCTGATGAGCTGCTGGGCACCACTGAAGGTGGAGAGCACTCCAACGTGTTTATCCTGCACAAGGGCACAGACCTGGAACCACGTGTCAGGGAACTCATCCTTCTCAAGTGGCACTCAATACAAAGAGTGAATTTAATTAGAAGTTAATTAGACAGCTTCCCAAGGACCAGCCAGCAGGATTGCTTTGGGTGTGCCGCAGTTAATGCTGATAAAGCAGGATTGCCTTGTTAATGAAGGAAGTCTGTGTTAATCATGATAGGAAACAAACAAATCGCTGTTCCCCTTCCGAGGATCACTCCCACCAATACACTGCTGCTCACAGGGAAAAGACACATTTTCCTCACCTCCAAGGGCAAGATTTGAATGCTCAGAAGCTCAGCTCGCTGACTGTGTAACATTATCTCACATGCAGCGCTCACATCTTTTTCATATCACAAAACTATCCCCAATTTGAGCTGTACAGATATACTTGTGTATTTTCCAAAACATTATTATACATCGTCTTTTCCTTATCAATATTTATTTCCTGGAAGAGATTTTTGAATAGGTACGAACAGGATACACTTTGCTTTCTTTGGCGGTGATAAACACGCATTTATAAAAGAATAAAACCTTTTACTGAGCTGCAGCACAAAATCAGCTCGTTCTCACTGAACTTCTTAGAGACTCTATTTGCAACCCTCACATCATGCGAGGAGAAACAGCTCCATCTAAAGGGAAATTGGCTGCACAATCCCCTGCCTCGTGTGTGCCACGCCAGCTGTGCAAACATCAGGAGCACTGGGATGTTTGGGCTGGCAAGGGGTGGATTGGAAAGTCCTAAAGCTGGGGAGAAGCTGATTTCTGATTTCTCTGCCCGAACAGGAAACGGATTCATTTGTTCTCCCTTTGAATCACTTCTTCATCAGTTCTCATTTACATGTCCCCCCCCGGTAAGTGATTTTTGGTTTGCAGGACTATTATCCAACATCAAACAAACAACAGTCATGAATTTGGAGCCGATTTTATCGTGCAAAGAAAAACCCAAAATCTCTTTTAAGTGCCCTGTCTTTTAAAGCCATCCAGAAACTCCTAATCCCCCTTAAATTCCATTGACTTGAAGAGAAGTACTCCTCCAAAAGTGACTTTTTACTTGTAAAGACCTGAGAGCTAATACTGGCAAACATTATTAAGAATTTTGAACAAACAGCTTTCAGAAACACATTCCTAGCTGTAGTGATATCGATTTTTGAACAATCAATCATAGTTTAGGAGTCTGCTTCCTTCATCAGCCAACAATTCTGAGCCCATCCTGACAATGGTACCATGAAGGTTATTCTCAATATGCATTTTCCAATATTAAACCTGGAAATTTCCTTTTTAATCCTCACTTCACAGTACAGAGAGATTAGCCACAGCTAAGAACAAAAATAGGGCATTATTTCATGCAACTTTAAGAATAAATACTCTGATTAAAGGTTTCTAAATTATTTTAGGCTCTCTGCAATCCTGAGCACAATTGGTGCACACTGTCAAAGCAAAAGCAATGTTTTAATAAAGCCCTGCAGTGAGGATGAAGTACTTGGGGACTGTGGCCATAATTACAATCTTAATGGGCATTAAGTTAATAATGATGACAAAACCCAAGCTTTTCAGAAATCAAGTAGTGTTCATTGTAACTATGCAGTCTTTATTGAAGTGAAATATTTAATCTAGATACAATATTAGGAACCAGAGAGGAAAAACCTGATTCTATTCCAGGTAGCAGAATGTTCTCAGTGGGGACACCCAAAGCAAATTCAGCAGTGCAAGTTTGGATTCCTGGCTTTTATTTAACCCTAATTCAGCTTTATTCAAGACAGGAATTGGTTTAGATCTACCTCTGCCTTACTCCAGCAACATTTCATTTCACAATTTCTCTAACTGATACAATAGTCTGTAATGTATTCAACACAATTTAGACAACAGTGAATTGAGAAATGACACAGCCAATAATGAAAGTGGATCTGGACATTTCTTAATGGGATGAAAAAAGCCACCATCCAAATTTTTTAGGGAGCTATCAATTAGCAGAATGGATTTGGGGGTTTTTTGGGTGAGTTTGGCTTTTTTTTTTTTTTTAATGTGTCCCTGGTCCCCATAGTGCCACTTTCCTGAATCTGTAGCATTCCCACAATTCCCACAACTGTGTCACAGTTCTGAATCTGTATCAATCCCCACAGCATCAAACTCTCACCATCTGCTCCTCTGCACCAAAATTCCCACAGCATTTCCTCATCGTGTCCTGTCTAAAGAAAGCCAGTTCTCTTCCCTGCACACAAAGACTGCAACGTGAAATGCAATGGAGCCTGCTCACAGTGTACATCTCCCTCTGATTAACCATAATTAGGATAATAGCAGCACCCAGAGGCATCTCCCAGAGTCCAGCAGGACTAACACCAACCCAGCCCCAAAAATCCAAGATCATCCTCCCCATAACTGGCTTATTTATCGATGTAACATTCAGAGAACACTGCCTGCACATCATTTGGGGCTATTTCAGAGAGGCAAAGAGCTACATAATTGACTATAACCACTCCTTGCTTTTTGCAGCACTGTGATGGTTGCAAAGAAAATTTTACAAATTATTCCCATTAGCACCAAGTCCTGCTGATGACCAAGAGTAGGCACAGGAGGAGAGGGGTCAGAACCGGCCCAGGTGCTTTATGAAGGTTTTCCAACATCCACAATTCTAATCTAAATTACTTAGAGGCATCTTCTGTGCCTGTTGGATTTCTGTGTTCAAAACAATCCTTTATAAAACAAGTATTTCTGAGACAGTGTAGCTTAGAGTTTTTGCAGAGACTGCTGTGCTCAAATCTTATTGTTCATCAAGTCTGTAAAAATATTAGTAGCTACAGTCCCAGTCTAAAATAAAAATATTGCGTGTTGTTTCTTAAACTCAATTTTTAAGAAAGCCTTTTCAGTTTTAAACAGCCACCTAAACAGTTTTTGTACAACACTTGTGACTACATTGCCTGTTCTCAATAAAGCACCACAAAACTATTAAAATAGATCAGTAACACATTAAATCAGTAACAAACAGAAAGGCACTAATATGCTAACAAAAAGTGCAATTCAATTCCTTCAAGGAAGTAATTTTCCACTTGTATAAGCCTCAGGTTGATGGAGAGTTAAAGGCAGTAGCTAAAGAAAGATCGATGGTCTGGAATTCCTTCCCTCCTGCAAACAAACTTGAAACAGGTATGTGTGATTAGGACAACGTAGAACAGGTAGAAAAATAATAAATTGGTAAATTAAGGTGCTGAGCATCAACCAGGAGAGATTTATGATCTGGACATAAGTGCTGCAACTGCTCAGTGCAATTGTAATCAGCAATGGGAAGTGCCAGAGAAGTGAGTAAATCCTGGTGTGTATAAATCCTTTTTTAGTTCAAAGGCAGGCAGTAACTGCAAACAGTCATTTTTGCCTGATGTTAGATTTGTATAAGATTTTTATTAAACACATTCTTCTCCTGTGAGTTTACTATTCACACTTTCTTCTCTTTTAGAGGCAGGAACAGATTTGCTTCTAAGAAAATTTGATTAATTCAGGCTTTGCCAGTGGTTTCATGCTTCACTTTCCTATTCCTTCTTTGGGTCTCCTGCTGGTCCCACACTGAGTAAAGGAACCTTGATTTTTATGGACTACTCAAGCCCAGTGAGCAGCTAGCATGCTGTGCACACAGCCTGCATAAAACATTCATAGAGCAGAATTAAAGTCTCCTGCTAAATCCTTTATTTGAGTTCAGGATGCCTCTCCCCCTCGGAGATTCCACAAACATAGAATTTTTACATTAAATATTTTCTTTGGATTACCTCGAAAAAATCTACATGAAATCGGTTCGATCTGCACATGGATTCATAATCAGGACAATATATGGGCACATATTCCCTTGGAATCTTAAAAGGCAATGGAACCATCAGAATTTACTCTGTGCATTGTAAGGCTGGAGAGATTGAGGTTTTTTTTTACTCCCCTCTCCTCTTTGAAGATTCAAGTAAAAGTCAGTAACTTGTGCATTCACAAAAATGCAGAGCAACTCTTCACTGCCTCGAATATCTCCATTAGAGCAGCAGAACAAAAGTGGTGCTTTAGGAAAGTGGAATCCTAACAAAAGAAATCTCAACTCAGGGAAAAATCCATCACGCTGGAGGAATTAAACACCTCCAAGGTGTTACATCTCACTCCTCGGGTGCTGTCGAGGCACTTGATCAGTCCCTGGCTAATGTCAGAGATAAATTGCACCTCCAGTTACAGCTGAATCCATAAAGAGAGGCGTTAATCATTAATCATTACTGTTACTGCATCCCAGGAGGGGCCAACCACCATTACAGCACCAAAATATTCCAGAGGTGCCCGGGATGTGGTCACAGATTCCATTTCCTCCTCCTGATCTGCCTCACTGTGTGTCCCCAGAGCACTTCCAGCTCTCTGGAGTCCACTCAAATATTTTCCAAGTGTTCCCAGCCATGCCAAGTTATCCCCAGTCACACCTCAGACAATCCTGTGGGGGTGACTTTGAATATTGATTGAATATATATTCAATTTGCAGACTGATCTCTGGTGCCTTCACAAAACCGTCCCCACATTATTTATATGATTATTATTTATATGATCATGTCCCCTGATAAGGCTACAAAAGCGGAATCTCTTAAAATACACCAGAAAAGTCATTTTTTCCAGTACTGTGTCCTGTCACTTGACTGGCTCCAGAATAGAAAAGGAGCAAGTGAATGAGTTACTGCAGCAAAACTATTCAGCAAGGGAAGCTCCAACTTCCTTCACACAAAAATTCGATTTAAAGCTGGTAAAACACCTTTTCATCTCCTCTCCAACATTATGACCTGGGAATGATGGCATCCTGCTCCCTTCCTCCTTACACAGTATCTGAAATTGCCAGCTAAGAAAAAAAAAATCTGTATAATCCACAGTCACTGAATGCCTCTTAGAAAATGTATCTTCTTCAAGTAATATGATGGACTTAGTGACAGACTGCAGAATATGAGTCCTATTTCAATTTAATCAATTCTAAGGGCTGGAAATTGTAACGTGAATACTTCTCACAATATTGTTAATGTAAAACCATTCTGAAGCCAGAGGCTGCTCCCAGCTGTCCTGTGCAAGGAATACTGGTTGCCTTTCACTGCTGAGGAGTTCCACATTCTTCTCCCCTTCTCCTAAAACAATAAAACCCTACAGGATGGCTTTTCCCACTCTGAAACAGCCAAGAATTTGACAGAAGGAAAGTGTTCCATAATAACCACGTTGTGGTACTCTCAAAATGGAATATTTCATTTGGCATTGCTTTGCTCAATGTTTTCGTTCTTAATTATTTGATACTGGGTTTTTATTTTGTGACTGGCTGCATTTATTCAGGAATGGCTGAAATTGCCATTTTTGTGTCTTTAATTGCTATTATGCCCCACAGCAAAGCACAAAATCCTGTTTCACTGGGCTGCTGATGCACAGACAACGTGCTCTGAGGAGCCTGTGCTTCACTCCTGGGCTCATACCTCAGGATTACACAGCAGATAAATTTCAAAATGACAAAAACCACCAAAAATCTGCAGTTTTCCAATATCTCATCCCCTAGCATATACTCCATTTCTAGAAAATTCTGTGAGAAGCTGCATTTTGCTGTATCCAGTCCTAACCAGGCAATCATGGACAAAAACATCAGCTCTGATCACTGATTTTATGTGGTTTTATAATGCAAACAGCAAGAACGTGCTTGCAACATGGAACTTAACACCATTTCCTCCCAAAACTTAACATTTACTATAGAATCAGACAAAAATTGACAACTGGAGACCCTCTGAAACTACTTTAACCTTTCTTGTTCTTCAAGAGGAAGGAGACTCATAACCAACATCATAACTCTGTCACTGGACAGCTGTATTTCTATCTGTGCTGGAAAACAGGAGAGGAACAGATTTTCAGCACTGAGGCAAATCAAATCAGTCTCTGAAGAATTAATTGGGGAAAAAAAGAAATTTAAAGGCATCATCAAGTTCAGCAGCCTTGCAACCGAGGCCTGTGTAAATTTTCTTGTAAAGTGGTGCTTAACGTGAGAAGAAAGGGCTCAGCAGTGCAATTTGTGGTGTCCTTGGCTTCTCAGACATAGAGCATTAGCTCCATGTTTTCAGTCTTTGGGGGAAAATACCTGTACACTAGTTAAAATTTTAATTTGAAACTCAGGGTATGAAAAAAAAATGAGCCTTTTAGAACTGAATTCAAAACAGGAACTGAGTTTTAGACCTTTTTGATGCTGTCGGTGCTGAAAGAAATGAAGTTTGCAGGAGCTGCAGCTTTATTTAGGCAAATGATAAACAACTGTAATTCTTGAAATGCCTGCTAAAGCCTTGTGAATAAGGCTGAAAGAATAAAATCCAGATGTGAAAATCAGATACCATCACAACTGCCCAGGACCTTTGGCAGTTCATTTAGAAGCAATATAAGACATTAGGATGGGATTTAATCCTAAAACTTAATTACCACTTTCTGTATTAGAAGTATTATTGTAGCAATGAGGGCACCACCTTGACTTTGTCAAACTTGGAGATGTTTGACAACTTTATCTTAGCAACAATCCATATTAATGTTCTAACAGGAACCCCCTGGGAAATTTTCCACAAGTGCTTCAGGGTGGCTGGACTTTTCTTCTGAATAACCACTGGCAGAGATCCCAACTCATAAAAACTCTGATAAAACCAGGATATCTTTAATTATTCAAGGCTGTAAGTGTTTGAAATCCCTGCTTCCTTCTGAAACCACAGAGCAGTGGATATTTCCTAGCCTTGTTCAAAGTTCTGAAGGAAATAAAAATGTTACCCAAGAGATTCCTGTACTTTAAGTCGATACTGAAAACTTCTTTGCATGAAACCACCAGATGACGAACAGACTTATTTTGGGGAGGAGTTTTTGTTAGTTGTTTTTATTTTTTTTTTTTTTTTTCTGTCGTAAAACAAGCTCCTTTGTGTTTACCCCTCTGTGGCCTGAGGAGCAAGGAGTGAATTCTGCCACAGGTTTCTGAATACACAACATATTAGTTATGTTAACCAAACTGGACAAGAATGGCCAAAATTCATTTAGTCTCAGCCAAGTGTCACAAGGACATAATTCCTTGAAATTGCCTCGTTGCTCCTCAGTCCTCATCCCACAAAGTCACACAGCCTTGACTTCATTGTGCACACACATTGTACAGACAATTTTCCAGCTGCTGCTCTGACATCACAGTGGGTTTAATTTTAATATTCTATAAGCATTGTTTTCATTGCTTGCTTTCCTGTGGTATCCAGACAGAAAATACACTGTAAAGGCTCAGAGCACACTGCAGCTGATGGCACTGCCAGTTCTGACCTGGAAAGCTATCAGGGAAACTCCTTCCATTTCTGATACAAGTTGTGGGTAGAAAATATCCTCCATTCATGGTTTTAGTCTATAAATAAACCATTCCTTCCAGTGATTGTTAAAATTCCCTAAAAATTTGCATTCCCTAAAAAACTCCATATTACAGTGACAACAACCTGGCAGTCTCCTTATAAATTTACATCTGTACTGAAAATAAACTATTCCCCGAAAAAACACAACTTCTGAAACACAAAACACTTTTAAAACAATGATGATAATTGATTCTTTAGCCCTCAAAGGAAAACATTCTATTTGTAATGCAGCACTATCAGACTTCTAAGCAACATCTCCTGCACTTGAAGCACTAATTTATGAGTGGAGTAACAGGAAAAAAAAAAAAAACCACTGAAACACTGACACTGTGATTTGGGTTTTTCAGGGAGAAGTCCATAACACTGGAGATGATTTTCCTGAACATTTTTAAGCCTACTTTCACAGAAGCCCATGCAGAAGCTGCTCTGGACTGCTCCCAGTGCCTGTGAAAGAAAAGTCATTTAAAGATAAGGTGCTGGGTACACCTCAAACTCCACTTAATGGCAAGTCTTGGTAGCATCTGATTCCTTTCCTTCCTACAGACAGTTTCTCTGCAACTCTGGATGCATTTTATATTATTAGGGAAAATAAAAACACGGAGAAGTTCAACACTAAAATCACTCTATTGTAGTTTATAACTAAATATAAGACCACACTTAGATACAGGTAAATTTTACCTTAGGGAGAAAAACTCCAGTTTTAAAAGGCCTGGAGAGGGTGTGTTCATGGAGGTGTCTCCTGACAGCAGATTTATCTGTTTATTTACCACACCTCTCTGTAGTTAAACTGTGCTGGAGGGACACTCCCCACATGGGGAATGCACGGGGAATCCCGCTGTAAGGATAATTTAGGATTTCAATAATAATAATATGTGAACAGCGCTGGAGGATGAACGGGAAGGTTTGTCTCCAGGAGATGGTGCTGCAGCTCCAGGGCTGGGCACGCACCGGGACACAGGGATATATACCGGGATATATACCGGGATACACATAGGGATACACACAGGGAAATACACCGGGATACAGCCCGGGAAATACACCGGGATACACACAGGGAAATACAGCCTCACAATGGGATATACATCGGGATATAGCCTGGGAGATACACCGGGATACAGCCCGGGATGCACAGCCTCACACTGGGATAAACACCGGGATACAGCCCGGGATACACAGCCTTAGCCTGGGATACAGCCCAGGATACACACTCTGGGATACAGCCTCACATTGGGATATACACTAGGATACAGCCCGGGATGCACAGCTTTATACTGGGATAAACACCGGGATACAGCCCGGGATACACAGCCCGGGATACAGCCCGGGATACACAGCTTTATACTGGGATAAACACCGGGATACAGCCCGGGATGCACAGCTTTATACTGGGATAAACACCGGGATACACAGCTTTATACTGGGATAAACACTGGGATACAGCCCGGGATGCACAGCTTTATACTGGGATAAACACTGGGATACAGCCCGGGATGCACAGCTTTATACTGGGATAAACACCGGGATACAGCCCGGGATGCACAGCTTTATACTGGGATAAACACCGGGATACAGCCCGGGATGCACAGCTTTATACTGGGATAAACACCGGGATACAGCCCGGGATGCACAGCTTTATACTGGGATAAACACCGGGATACAGCCCGGGATACACAGCTTTATACTGGGATAAACACCGGGATACAGCCCGGGATACACAACCTTATCCTGGGATATTCATCGGGATGGACCCTGGGATGCACAGGATAAACACCGGCTCACAGCCTCACACCGGGATATACATGGGGATAAACACCGAGAGATACAACAGGATAAATCCTGGGATAAACACCGGGATAGAGCCCAGGATCCACAGCCTCACACCGGGATATATATCGGGATAGATCCTGGGATCCACAGCCTCACACTGGGATATATATCGGGATAGATCCTGGGATCCACAGCCTCACACTGGGATATATATCGGGATAGATCCTGGGATCCACAGCCTCACACTGGGATATATATCGGGATAGATCCTGGGATCCACAGCCTCACACTGGGATATATATCGGGATAGATCCTGGGATGCACAGCCTCACACTGGGATATATATCGGGATAGATCCTGGGATGCACAGCCTGGGATCCACAGCCTCACACCGGGATATACATCGGGATAGAGCCCGGGATCCACAGCCTCACACCGAGATATACATCGGGATAAACACCGAGAGATACAACAGGATAAATCCTGGGATAAACACCAGGATAGAGCCCAGGATCCACAGCCTCACACCGGGATATATATCGGGATAGATCCTGGGATCCACAGCCTCACACTGGGATATATATCGGGATAGAGCCCGGGATCCACAGCCTCACACCGGGATATACATCGGGATAAACACCGAGAGATACAACAGGATAAATCCTAGGATAAACACCAGGATAGAGCCCAGGATCCACAGCCTCACACCGGGATATATATCGGGATAGATCCTGGGATACACACCAGGATAGAGCCCAAGATACACAGCCTCACACCGGGATATACACCGGGATTCACACCGGGTACAGCCCGGGATACACAGTTTCACACCGGGATGCACACCTGGATTCCGCCTCACACCTGGATGCACACCTGGATTCCGCCTCACACCTGGATGCACACCTGGATTCCGCCTCACACCTGGATGCACACCTGGATTCCGCCTCACACCTGGATGCACACCTGGATTCCGCCTCACGCCAGGCCAATCCCTCCCAGAACTCTGGACAACAGTTCAGGGAAGGGCTAATCCCCACTAGAAGCCTTTCCTTCATGTCTTTTCTAATTAAGCCTCAGCCAGAATTGCAAAGTATTAATAAAAATCCAGCGGGTTCTCAGATGTGTCAGGTGATCCATCACATGCTGTGGTGCAGGTGATGCTCCTTCCAGTTACCTCCTTCCCCACACAAACACCCTGGTGTGCACAGATTGCTGGAACAGCCCATAAATGATAAAAAAAAAAAAAAATCCAAAAGTTTAATCCAGAGACCTAACATGTCTCACTCAAAAGTCCCTACGCTCAGAAAAACAACAACCAAAAAAAACAAAAACCCAAGAAAACCATAGAAACAAACAAACAAAAAAAAAAAACAAAAACAAAAAACCCACCAAAAAACCAAAACCAAAAAGCAAACCACAAACAAAAACCGAATTCTACCGTACAAGTCTCCCAGATTTCTTTTTTTTTTTTTTTTTTAAATCAACCTTTTAGGAACCATCACCTTCTCCCTCCACATCACCTCTCTGAGCTCAGACCAGCCCTGGTGACAATGCCACTGTCACGACACCTTGCACATCCTGTGGGCTCGGCTGAGCCAGCCACGAGCAGCAGCACCCAACAGGACTGCACCTACATAATTTTACTGCAGACACCCAGGGACAGCCAGGCAGAGATTTTAAACATCCTTAAACCACAGCCACGCCCTCACCTACAAGGAATGTTTGAATAAAGGCACTGACACATCAACCTGTCAGATGTATTTTTTTCCATCTTTCTTTTCAACAGGATAATTTATAGGTGGAGTGACAAACCTAACCATCAATTTCCTCCCTCCAAACTAAATCTTCAGTTGTTACTAGACTTTGCCCACCAGAAGCAATTTCATGTGGAAATAGCTGACTCAATTAACTACATCTTCCCAGAACATTTACTAGACATAAATAGCAAGAAGTCTCCATGAAAATCTACTGTGAACAGCCATTTTCCTTCCTCAAAGCTCACCTCTTGGCTAAATAAATACACACATTTTCCTCTGAAAAGATGAAGTATTTATCTGCCAACCTAGCTCCATGTGAGTGTCAGCCTGCAGAAAAGTCCATATTGTACAGTTTATGGAGAAATTAAATTACTGCTAACTTTGATTGCAGTAACTACAAAAAAAAAATCTCTGCAGTAACAAATGCATTACATATCCAACTATATTAAAAAAAAAAATATATATTTTTAAGAGATAATTTTCAACGGGGTAATTTTGAGCTGGTTTTTCCTCATCTCACAGAAACATCAAAGTCACATGTTTTCACAGTCAAATCTTAATTGTTGTGTTTTGCAGACCTGTTGATGAAGCCTACAGGAATTCTAATTAGCTGTGCTGCTGCATCCCAGCTTCTGCTGGATGTGCTGCTGCTCTCAGCGTGGGCTCTCCTCCTGCAGCTTGCTCAGCCAAGGATGAATAGAACCGCTGGAATCTTGGCTTTGATCCAAGCTACAGAAACCTGTGGAATTTATTTATTGTTTTAATTGTCTATTTACTCATTCCCTCTCATTTTCCGTCTCCAGCTTGCTCTGTTCAGAGAGTAAAAGGAAAATCTTGGTTCCTTAAAAAAAAAAATAAAAAAAATCACAGAACTCCTTTGTAAGTGTAATTTTGAATAATAAAGTATAGTAAAAATGAATAATAGTAATAAAGTGACAGCAATAAAGTAACAATAAAATAAAGGGGAATAAAAAGAAAGAGGCATTTAAAGTAATTACTCTGGATATTCAGACTTAGCATGAATAGGGAGAATTCTAATGAGATGTTAAAGAACTACTTTCATCTGCTTTTTGTAATGAACTATCTCCCAAGGAAAGAGGTTTTATTACACTGAAATTTGTAATTTTAATATCTCTATTCTTACACTCAAGTACTCAATAGTTTAAGTTTGCTGTGAGTAATTCATGACATGAACTTTCTTATCCATTTTGTGATCTACAGTAGGAGTTAGTAATGGATGCTGGTCCAGCAGAGTCAAAAATTCCCTTCCCATTTTTCTCCCAGAAGTTACATAATTCACTCCCACAATGCTTTTACAGCAAAGACAGGACAGCAGCTCTTTCTTTCAACAAAAATAACAACACAACACAATGAGAAGGAAAGGAAAACGCTGTTTAACCACACAGCTTGGCTCAGAATCACACCCACCACCGAGGTGCTGCTTCTCACTTGCTGACATGAAGAAGAACAGCAGGACTGCTCCAAATAATTAATATGTTCAAATCACTAATTACCAAAAAAAAAAAAAAAAACAAAAAAACCCCACACAAACAGTTACAGCCTCCAAGTACATTTAAAAGTGTGCTTCTTAAAAAAAAATAAATTAAAAAAATCAGAAAATAGTGACTGTAGTAAGCTGTTGCTGTCTCCTGCTATGGCAGCTGTACACACAGCAGCAGTGATTTACAGTCCAGCTGTGTGACAGACAACTCAGGCTCTGTGCAAACTCTCCAGGAGCCCTTTTTCATAAAAACTCAAGAGTGATTTAGCTGCATGAGTTCCATTAACATTAATGGGTGTCACATGGCCAAATCCCCATGCCCCACTCCAAAATGTTCTGTCTCTGTGTAATTAGAAATCATCTTCTCTGAACTCACTTCTATTCTGCCTGGGTGCACAAAGGACAGCTCTGCCAGGACACCCAAAAGTGACTTCCCATGGTTCCAACCATTTCTCTCTTGCTTTCATAAGTCTTAGTTTCCTCCTCCAAGGCATTTTGATTGCTGAAAATAAATTGCATGTTCCTTTTCTTTCACAAAAGACACAAAATTATTATAATAATAGAACTATTACTAATAAAATTAATATTAATAAAAAATATTAACCCATTCTGTCGTAACAACTCAGTCACAAACGAATTATTTACATTCTTCCATTTCTTTGGGGTTGCTGCATCCCTTTGACCATTTCCTGTACAATGAACTAAAAACTCAAACACTTTTCCTAGGCCAGAGTACCTGGGTTTAATTTTCACAGCAATTGCTGCAGTCAGCTTTTCTTCACCAGGCCAGAAAAATCCTCCTGTGTCTGTTTCCTTGAGTCATGTTCAATAATTCAGTTCCCTGCTATTTCTGCCATGACACAACCTAATGAAGGAGTGATCTGCTGCTTACTCTCACATGTGAAGAATGACCAAAAAAAAAAAAAAAAAAAAAAAAAAAAAAAAAAATTATTTATCCACACCACACAGAGGAGTTTGTACAGGCCAAAACCACCTTTGCAGAAAAAGCTCCAAATAATCTGCTCGAAAGAGATGGAGAACCTGGGATATCAATTTATCTGTGCACTCCTCAGAAAAGTCAGGGTGCTTACTAAAAGGATCTCTAGTTAGACATGGAGAAGAAAATAAATATTAATTATGATTAGGAAGGACAAAGTAAAAATTAAACAATTTCAAAGTAGGATGGATGCCTTTACACGTCCACCCCCCTCCCAAGATTTAAGCCATGACTTCAATTAAGAGATGAGAAAGAGAGTTAAGGCAAAAAGTAAAATCCACTGAAGGAGAAATAAAAAGCAAACAGGGAAAAATATGCATATGCACAAACACAATAGAGGAGAAAACATGCAGCAGACAGGTAAAGCCATGGCAACAAGATGAAAAAGCAATTTTAAATGCCTGGATGCTTGTTTTGAGAAAATACTTCTATTTTTGGTTCACTCTCCCTGTTTATAAAAGGGCCTTGCCTCTCCTGCTTGGGAGCTCTATGCACATGATTCAAGTTTTGTATTAAGTGCAAAACGAACAGGAAACTTCACACCCAAGATTTTCTTCGTGTTCCAAAGCCTCTCAAAGCCTTCGGGCCACCACTGTGCCCTGGGGGAGATGCCCAGGGCTGCAGCCAGGGGCCATTTCCAGAACCTTCCCCACACCCAACTGAGCCATTTCTTATTTCAGTTTCACCTTTCCAAGCCAAGCCCCACATTTCTCTGACCTCTTCCATTTTCACGTGAGTCTGCACTGCAGTTACCAATGAATTTTCTTCACTTTCTCCCAGCAAAACCTAATTTTACTGCTATACTTTCAACAAAGAAACAAAAACATCTGCTTTTTTTTTTCCCCCTGGTTCTTCTCTCAACATTTATGTCTAAATTATCATTTTGATGTGGGTGTGGAAAATAGTAAGTTATTAACACTTTTTTTTTTTCACTGTCCCTTCTAAGGCTGCTGTTTTCTTTTTAAAAGTCTCATAATTGAAACCACAGCCTCCTGTGAGAGCTCCCTGAGCAATTACATCCAGGAGTTTATAAGAAGTTACCATGCAAATAGACTCTAGAAACATTTAAAGGACAGAATTCCAGTAAAACGCTCAGTAAAAAGATCCCCATCATTTTTATAAACTCTAAATCCCTGTACTTTGGCAATTAAGTATTTTTACTGGATAAAGTCAGTTCTAGAGATACCCAGATTTTTAAAAACTATCAATTTAAATCTCATATTAAAAAATATTTTATGACTCTAAGCCACAGCTGTGACATTAATCTGTGCTAAAGAACTCATCAGTCTGTACCAGAAATAATAAAATTGAGAAATTCAGTTTAGTTCATCCCATCTGCAGCACGACTGAAGAAAACTCAGCAAAGTTTAATTCTCAGCAAGGTTTAATTTAATTCTCTCTTTGCTGCCTTCCAGACTGTCAACATTTTCATTTCCACAATGAGGGAAGTGTAGATATTTTATTCAAGGCTACTTCTATTTAATAGACAGAAAAACCACTGAGATGCCATTCAAGACACAAAATTACCTGACTGGGTAAACAACAGCAGCTTTCTAAGTATTGGTGTTTTTATTTGTGAATGGATCCTGGAGTTCCTTTTCCTCCTCATCTTAGTACAACTTCATGTCCTGCTTTTATCTTCCCTCCCCTCCTTCTCCTGCCAACTTCCATTGTTTTTACTGTTATATTGAACTTATTCCCAAACCCCTCATCCTCTTATCGTGTAATTTAGCAGCATTTTGATTCCTAAATCCATATTATTATTTTAATCCTTGGCAGTTTTTATTTTTCTTACATTCAATCCCTTTTATCCCCGTACCTGTCAATCTTTCAAAAAGCTCCATAAGACAGGATTTTATTATGTCTTTATGCTTCAGCTTTCTCAGGTATTTTTGTTACATAGGAAACTTGCAAATAGACAAGTTTTATTACTCTCTGAACAGAATTATTATATTCCCAGTCAAAAAACACCCTGAGAAGGTCATCATTCCAGATGATCAAGTTGGTAGTTTGCACCTGTAGACAGTTTATCTCTGGCAGAAACAGAGGTAAATTTGGATTTTGCATTCAGAATTATTACTAAACTTGACGCCCAAATAGCAAAACTTTGTCTCCCTCCATCCTTAGTAGAAATGCTAATTGTGACACTTCCATCACATTTATTTTTAAGCTGTGAAAATTCAAGGAGATGTATCTCAGGATATGTTCAATAAGCATATTTTTCTTGCTGATCAGGGGGAAAAAAAAAAGTGAAAAGCGTTGCAGTTTGATTTAATGATGAAAGAAGCAGAGAATTACATCTGCTCTGGCTCACTCACAGCGTGTGCACATGACACCATTTGGAAAACCAACACACAAACACATTTTTAGTTCCAAGTAAGGTCATGGGAGGAGTTGTGAGCACGTTTTCAAGCCACCCATCCCTCAAGCACAGCCCGATATTCCCAGCACTGCTCATTCACCATTCCCTGCTCTGGGAAATGCTCATAATGAGGGAGCACTGGGTCAGTCCCCACCTCAAACTTCCCAAACTCCTGCTCCCTTTCACTCGACATTTCCTTGGAGATTCTCTGTGCAAGGAGCTCCTGCAGAGCAAAAGACAATTTTTTCTATTAAATAAAAGTTGCCCCTTACCATATTTGTCCTGGAGCTGCACAGTAAATGAGAAGTTCTACAAGTCTCTATCACCAGCTCTAAAAATGTTACTTATATTATCATCCTCTCCATTCATCAGGGTTAAATAACTGGGCTTTGACAAGCAAGGAAAATAGCACTCATTTTTCATTACCATTAGGTGAAATAGGAGCAAATAGACTGTCTAGGCAGGTAAATTTCATGATTATTCCACAACACTGTTTGCAATGAAGTCAAGTTAAAAAATACTCCAATTCTGGCACTGCAAGAGTAGACAGAATGTACAAATCTTAAGGAAATCTTTACTGTGCACTGCTGCTGCCTGTAAAACTCATAAGTAGTTTGTTTTAAATCTGTTGCTTCAAGATGATGTGGTTTGATGATAATAAGTAAATAGCTGCAGGTTGTGTGCTACAGGGGAGTAGCATCACTTGTTATTCTCTGTACATTTACAGTTTGATGCCTCCCTTAAATTATTTTTTTAAGAAGCAGAACCTGGTTCTACCTGCAGTGGGTTGTGCCATTATATATTTTGATTTGATTGGTGTAATTAAGCGTTTTACATTCTTCCCTGTCTTCTGTCCCTTACCCCAGCACCACACAGCTCTGTGAGCTTCTCAGTACTCAGCTCTTCTGGGTTTAAGTTTAAAACTTGCTGGTTTTAAAGTTGCCTTTAATTTGGCTGTTAAAATCGAACTGAAATGCGTATAAAAATGTTCCTTTGATTTACTTTGACTCCTACCAGAACCTGAGGTGTTCACATATGTGAGTTTACTCAATAATGCAAGAATTTTAACCAAACACGAGGCTGATTTGCAGTGACAATCCAAATGACAACACAATCCCTCTGCCCCTGAACCCTGAAACAATCCAACCAGGGGAACTATTCCATTCCACTCTGCAAAGTTAACTGCACAATTTCTCTGCTGAGACTCCAAATTCTGAAAAGGTTTTTAACATCCAAATTTTAAGATACCTGCATCAAAACCGTTGCATCCTGTCCCTGCTCTCTTTGCCACTCCAGTGGTCTCTGACCTACCAGCACACAAACCATTCCCTGTCCCAGGGAAAAAGGTGTCTGTGCAATGCAGGTATTGAGGAATTCAACTGCAGCAAAGGCTGGCACAGCCTGCAGACACAATTATTCTCAGATCAGGATTTCTCATAACAATATCCCGAGTGCTCCATTTTTCAACAAAGAAAAAAGTACATTTCCTCAGAAAATTTGATGGCCAATATCAGCAAATCTATCAGCCTAGATAAAGGCAGAAAAATCACAATATTTGGGCATCAAAATATGCAGAAACAGAGTATTTTAGGAAAAGAATCGACTTCATATATTTTCATTTAAATGGAAAACTCTTCCTTCTAGTCATCATTGTGGTGATCTGGATATAAATGTCTGTGTCATAATGTGAACTCCCTCCTCATCATAAACCTGGTCTTTGCTGTAGGCCTGCCTTTACTGAGCCAGCCTACAGTCAGGAACTGATTTCCATTAGAAGAACTACACAGGGCAGGAAGTGAGAGTCTCAGGAGGGGGAAAAAAAAAAAATCACTTGGTAGAAACCCCCATCGAGATAAATTCACTCACACAGGAAAAGAAAAAAGCTGATCATTGAGTGACCTGCAGCAAGGAGGAAAAAATATGAAGGGTAACTCAAACTGGATTTTTATGCTGTTTTTACCAACTCAAGAAAGTTCTTGCATTATCCAGCTCTTTCTCCTTGACTCCCACAAAACAGTGGCTGCCCAATGCTCACATATTTCCAATCAAAACTATCTTTGAGACTGGAAATGGAAGGATGCTCCTTTCTCTCCCTCTGTTTCAGGAAAACACTGAATATTTTAGAAAAATTCAAGAGTCTGAGCTAATTGAAATTACAGAACTGGCATTACCTTACATTCTGATTTGTTAATTATTAATGAATACATTGCACAGGGGAAATTTAAGAAATGTTAGCTGGTTAAAGAGATGATCCCAGAAAATTTAACTGCTCTAACACCTTTCTAGAACGAGGGGATGCACTTCAAGCCAGTTGTTATTCTTAGCAACAAATTAGAAAGTGTGTAAGAAAAAGAGTCATAAGCAGAGTTAAAAGTTAAAAAGATCCTTCTTTGCTAGAGAAGAGGAGAATAAAAATGCTGACAGAAATGTCACAGAAAGTGCACTAATGACAGCAGCACCACTGGCTCATGTGGCAGCAGGCAGAAAAAAAATGACAGCAATGAACACCAGGTTCTAACATTACACAAAAAAAAAATCCCAAAAAACCCCCAACCTGATGTAAATCAACTGTATTTTCAACAGAGATGGTCACAAAAATTGCATTTCAATCCAGCACCTAGAAACTTCTCCTTTCCAGTCATGATTTCTGAGGTATTTATCTTAAAATCTCCCCACGCAGGGGAAAAAAAAAAAAAAAAAAAAAAAAAAATCAACTCGCAAACCACACTTAGGAGCAAAATATTCTGCCACTCTTTAATCTGCATCTTATCAACGCTGAAGCCAATGGAACTAGGAGGGAGTAATCATTAGGAGTGATCTCAGAAAAAAACCGCAGCTTACACTTCTATATAGAGCATCCTACGAGGTGTAAATGAACCATCCAAACTCGCCGTGGAGACTTTTCTCACCTTCACTCAATCCTGAACCCAAACTATTCCTGAATTGTTTGTTTTGTTTTGCTTTTCCCCTTGGGTTGGGGTGTTTGGGGTTTTTCAGGGGGAGAGGGGGTTGTTGCTTGTTTGGGTGGTGGTTGTTTGGTTTGGATTTTTCCATAATAAAGAGATGTTCGTTGGCTTATATTTACATTTAATATATTGGTTCCATTTAATGCACTTTGTTGTCTCAGAAAAGACAAAAGACTAAAAGCACTGGACATGGAATTATCCTCCAGGAGACGTTCTGCCTCTCTGGGACTCTGACACCACTCCTGGCAGCAAAGAATCTGTGCTGCTTTTACAGCAGCCTCTAGGAAGTCAATTCAGTTATTAATTACATCAGTGAGTGATCAGCTTACAATTAGTGAATTAAAGTTTCATTAATTATGTCCTGGATTACCAGCTTTTAGTCATGAAAATTAAGGGTGCAATTATTCAGCAGAAAGAAATGATCAAGCCAAATCCAGTAAGAGACCAATTTCATTGCCACCTCACTTCAAAGAACACGTTTGTAAAAGGGAACGTGATAAACCAGGAGCATATTTAACAATATCCCATTTCTACTCCAGCTGCTCCAATTAGTTTTTGTCTTTAGCATCTGGTAACACTGCCAATTTTAGCGTTTCAAAAATCAACATTATACCCTGACTAGGTACGTCTATTAATTTCTAATTGAACAAATTGATTCTGGTGCATTCAGAGATCTGCTAATTAAAATGACTGATGGTCAATACCTAAGTCATTTACAGCCCTTGTCAACATATTTGTCTTGTTCCTGAATGCATTAGGCACATTATGAGATGTTAAAATGCATCAATGACAAACTTTGAGGAGATCATTGATTAAGTCTCACTATTATTCACTGGTTTTGGACAGAAAGCAAAGATCCTGCACATCATTCAAGGGAACAGGGTCATCCAAGCATCTCACGTGGAATTAACACCATAAAATACCATGGAATCAGAAAAATCCATAGGACAAAAGTCAGCAGCTAAGCCACGTGGCCAGAACAGCAAAGCTGGTGGCACAGCTGTGCCAAGAAAATTTAGGGATTTATGCTTTCCCATTATAACATAGAAAACTAAGCTGTGATAACCACACTGTTCTGTGTAAAGTAAATAAAAGGAAAGGGTGCTGCTCTGGACCTCAAAATCGTTCTGAGCAAAGCAGACTTTAATAACTCACAGTCTGAGAAATTGCAATTTCATTTTCGCAAACAAAAATTACTTGATAGAGCCTAGATTGAATTAATTTTATACTTCTGGGAAAATCAGCGAGCAATCTTTTCTGCAGCAGACTGAAATAGGAACAACATTGTGCAGACATTGCCACACCATGCCAATTACCATGCTGGGCTCTCTGGTGAAATGTATTTCCAATTCTCCAAGTTGAAATGCCTTCAATAATGGTAATTAAAGATGCTCTAATGCTTAAAACCCTAAATGCACCGGGGATGGGAAGAGAGATTAAACAATTTCCAGTGGCTTAGCACGGAGCTGATGCTGCAAAAGCCAAGTGGGACCCTGGCAGAGCCCCCGTGGACTCATTTCCAGGCACTCTCCAGAACCTCTGACTGCCAAGGCAGGGCTGGGACCTCTTTTCACAGCTCATTAGGCTGAACACGCCAAAAATCACATCGGGGACTCTCCTGACAGTTTGCCAGGACACAGAGCTGGGATCCAGCACCCAGGGTGTCTCACAGCAATGCTTGAGTTGATGTTTCCAGCCCTTTATTTGCATTTTTACCTATTTCGCCCTCAGCTCACTCTGTGTTATTGAAAACGTGCATTCTAGGACCTTTTCTTTGTCTAAATTGGATAAATGGGCTGATAGATATTAAATGATATCCTCAATGGCACAACGAAACTTGATTTAAATCAGGGGAAAAAAAAAAGTCAGGAGGGCAGATCACCAATCACCATTAGTTCAAGTCTTCTCTTTTAATAGAATAAGCAGCCTCTAAATTGAGAAAAATTGCAGTGGAAGTAAAATGTGGTAATTGAGTTCTTGTTGTAATCTCCTTCAATGCACTAATATTTCAATGCATTCAAAGGCAGAACACACTAAGGCACGTTTAACTTCTCTTCATATTCATTTTCCTTCACAGCAGACAACTGAAAAGCCCCACAAAAGAGCAAACTCCCCATGTTTGATTTGCTGGATGGTCACTTAAGAGAAAGGAGAAAAGAATTCAATCTATTCACTTGCAATTTGTATTTATAATAGATTAATGTCCAAAGCTCAGCCCTAGTTTTGTATTTATCTTTCCACAAAGCAGAGTTCAACCTGATTTTTATCACACTTCCTACATAAAACTACAGAAATCTCAGAATGGACAGAGGCCAAATATCAAATACCTTCAGAGAAACTTAACACTGTACACTGCCACAAAACACTGAAAATCATTGTGCAGATAAAGACCCCATTCCTACAGAGTGTTTTCCTTGAGACACACGCTGTAAATTCACTTGTGTAAGACCTGGATGGGGTTCAGGGCTCAGTCCCCACTCCTGCCACCTTCCAGAACACAGGCTCCTCACTCACAGAAATACTGATGAGAAAGTGAAAATTATTTATCAATGAAAATTATTTATCAATGAGAAATTGGTGTTTAAAAGATACAGGGTGTACAAGACATGCACACCTGTGGATGCAACTGTGACATTAAATTTGGGACAGGGCTGCAGTTAAAACCTTGCTCTGGGATGTTCAAGATAAGCACACTTGTAAATGTGGCTGTGACATTAAATTTGGGACAGGGCTGCAGGTCCAGCCTTGATCTGGGGTGTACAAGACGAGCCTACCCGTGGATGTGAATGAGATATTTAATTTGGGACAGGGCTGAAGTTAAAACCTTGATCTGGACTGTACAAGATGAGCACATTTGTGAATGTGACTGTGGTATTTAACTTGGGACAGGGCTGCAGATCCAGCTTGCTCTGGGATGGTCAAGATAAGCACACTTGTGAATGTGGCTGTGACATTAAATTTGGGACAGGGCTGCAGTTAAAACCTTGATCTGGGGTACACAAGATGGTCTCACCTGTGGATGTGAATGAGATATTTAATTTGGGACAGGGCTGCAGTTAAAACCTTGATCTGGGGTACACAAGATGGTCCCACCTGTGGATGTGGCTGTGATGTTAATTTGGGACAGGGCTGCAGGTCCAGCCTTGCAGAGCAGCAAACCCAGCTGTGGGCAGGGCTGGAGAGGAGTGGGGGAGTTTTCCATGGGGGATCTGTGCTGGAATCTCCTGCTGTGCCAAAGCTGCTCCAGCAGCACAGGGCAGGGAGGGCAGAGTGACCCTGCAGTGCTGTGAGCTCCTGAAACCACAAATTCATCCCCCGTGGACACAGATTAATGCCTGATGGGGGAGTCACTGCATTCAGGTGACTTTTATCTGGCTTGAAATGTATTCCTTCCACTCCATCAGCATTGGACAATGGGCATTTCATCTCCCTGATCAGAAAAAATTATGCTTTAAAACCTCAGCTCTAAGGAAAGCTCTGCATGTGCTTCATACATTTAAAGAGATGTGACCCACGTTGATAGGCACATAAAATATTTGATGCTTAAAGATGCTCTTCCTTTCAGAACAGTTTGTATTTGTCAGTCGCTCAGGGCAGTGAGATTTATTTTCACTAGGGTATGTCTGGGAAAAAAACAAAAAGCAACCAACAAATCAAAAGAAATATGGTTTCTGATCTAATGAGTTTTCACACTGTGTGGCAGTAATAGAATTGGGGGAGAAAATTTGAGAGCGTAAACTCAAAATCTCCATTTAGTGATTTATCTTTAAAACTGCACTTACTTTTATTCACAACATGACAAAGTTAAATCACAGTTTCTGAAATAATAAGTTACAGTAAATTATTCAAGTCCCCAGATAAACATTTCAGAGAGTGTTTCTATCACATTTAAAACAATAAGTGGAAAAGAAAGCTATGGAATAGAGACACTTGTGTAAGACCATTCACAAGAACAAAAATAACTGTACAAGAAAAGCACACTTTACTCCCAGCCCCCAAGTCAGTAGGCTGGAAAATAATTAAATACACAGGAAATCTTATTTCCTAGACAAATTTTCACCATGTTCCCTGATTAGACATCTTCCTGCATCCCTGTTGATTCCCAATAACTTCCTGAGCAAGGAACTGATATTTTTTGCCAGGAGAAATTTCACACAGTTTGCCATCAGATGCTTCTCACACACATTAGACCAACTCTAGTGCACTTGCATATTTCAGGAAAAAATTCTGGATTTTCTGGGCTAAAAAACTCTCCCCAGCTGCAACTACCCGAGTTCAAAAGTGCAAGATTAATAACTACTGGTGATGAAGTCTCCTGCTGGTTCAATTCTTACTCCAAAGCTGGGAAACACCTTGGCATAAAACCACAGGCCCATCTCTCCCTGTTTAGTAGCTGTAAAAGTGCCCCACTGCTCATTTTCCATGTCCACTTAAAGGGTTCAGAAATAGCTGACAAACCACAGCTGGATCCCGGGAAACATTTTACATTTCATTTCCCCTTTTCTTCTCAAATTTGACAAATGGCTCGGAGGAGTTCAACAATACATTAGAACTTGTTGGGCTACCAGGCATTCTGCATTTTTGCATTTAATCCCACACAATTAAAACATCAAGGTGACGTTTAAATTTTTATGGAGATTGATTCCCACAGATACTTCAAAACCTTTTTCCCCTTTACAAAGATATAATTATACACAAAAAAAAAAATCCACTTTATTCTCTAAGAAAGCCAAGCTTTCTGCATAGAAACTCTTGCTGCTTGCCAGGATAAAAATAACTATAATTTTAAGAGTTTATCCTCAAAATCTCATTTTTATGAAACAAAGAAGCATATTGTTATATCATTTTAATGACAATAATAGAAAGACTTCTGACAGAATTACCTATGGAATCCCTGTAGCCAAATTTGTAGATTTGGACAAGATAATGGACGATGAGCTCCTATAAATGGCCTGAAGATTGTCCAGGCTGGACAAATGAAAGGGTTTTAATTAATATCCTAAATCCAGCTGCCAATCAGTACCAGTGGCAAGGGTGGGAGTGTTTTCATATGGACTAAGCATATACAGAATTCACATCCTATTTATCATTAACAAGTACCAGGCAGCAGGAAAAAATTGTACTCAGCTAAAAGCATGGCTTAAATATTAGCTATTAAAATAAAAATAATTAAACTAAATACTTTAACTGCCTATGTAAAGTCCAATTACAGCTGTAGAACCACGAAAAGTGAGTGCTAAAGCCATTAAGTACTAATACACCATTGTACTTACTACAAACAACAGAACAGCTCAATTAATTCAGTTTAATTACTGCAAACCAGTAGAAAATGTATCAATTTACTACGTATTAAGTCAACGGTTTAAAGCACAGCCAAACATTGATGCACAAAAACCCACAAGAGATGAACAAGTGATAAAATTCCACTCTGAACAAATGAGCAAACAGTAAATGCAGCAACATTTCCAAATTCACAAAACTCAGGGTAAAGGCAATGAGATAAAACGGATTAAACGGAATTTTTGTTCAACAAAGAGTGGTTTTGGTTTGGTTTTTATAAATCTTTCTAGAAAGTATAAATACAGAAGACTAATCAAGGTATAACTTTCAAGCTGAAATCACCAATTCTTAAATCTTTTAGTTGCCACTTGATCCATTAAGATTGATGAGCAGTTGTTATTGATTTTGTGCAGTAAAATCCTTTCAAGCAGCTGTACAGAAACAATCAATATATTTGGGACTGCTTTTCCCACAGCCCCTCTGTCCACCCAGACCTCCTGTTCCTCCTGCCTCCCCCAAGCTCTTTAGGACACCTCTGTTTTCAGTCTGGCACATGGAAAATTTGAATTTTACATCCCCCACCTTTGTAGCAGACAGCAAAGCGTTGAATTTAAGTTATAAATAACAAAAAAAAAAATTAAAAAAAAAAAAAAAGAAAGAAAAAAAAACAGAAAGAAACAACTACTTCAGCAAACCCACTTGTTCAGTAAAAGTCAGAGCTTGGACTAAAAATTGTAAAAAGCCCAAAACAAAACAAAAAGAAGGAGGATAAAAAGATATACTGAATTGTGACTCAGGGTGGATGATGTCACATGTGACAAGAACATCCTACCTACAGATTTTCTAAAATTCCATTCATTAATGGATATCCAGAAACAGATTTCTGGGTCACTGACCCACTTGAAATTAAAACCTGGCTCTGAATTTGACATTTTCTACAGCAAATACTCAATTTTGAGCTGAGACTCAGGAAGAGTGTTCTTAAACCATCCTTTTAACACATGAAAAAGTGTAAAGCTAGAAGGCAAATTCACTGATAGTTGTACTCAAAGCACACAAAACAACCCCTGAGTCACTTTGTCACACTGGTTAAAAACCCTGAGAATTTCCTGAGCATTGCACAGAGCCCAGTCAGTCCCTGGGCTGGATCACCAGCTGACTTGAATATTCTTTTCATACTTAAATATTTTAATCTTTTAATACTTAAACATTAAATGTCCAAAACTCTGTTTATTGGCACAGCAGAGCTCACACACAAAGTGAAAATCTGAGTTATCACAATGGGGTGGGTGCAGTCAGTGCTGCTCCTTCCTCCTGCTGTTTGTCAGGACAGTCCGTGCTGTGTGTATTTCAATTATTCATGTCACAGACAAAGGCCTTGGCTCTATCAGGTGTGGGACAGCAGCAGCCAAGGTGCCACCTCCCCTAAAGCCACCCCTGCCATGCCCAGGACCCCCAGCATCACCCAGCTGTGACAGTCTTGTCACAAAAACAACCCCAAAAACCCCAATGGTGTCCCAACCCCAAAAACCCCAATGGTGTCCCAACCCCAAAAACCCCAATGGTGTCCCAACCCAGCTTCCACAGAGCAGCCACCCAGCACCAAGCCCCAAAGGCACTGGGGCCAGGGTGGTCCCTGACAATCCTTTTTAGGGTTCTCAGATATCAGGGCAAAAGTGGTAAAAATAAAAGGAGAGCCATGTGACGACGAGGATTTAGTAACATAAAACACTTTGATAATAATAATGAAAGTAAAAGTAAAAATCTGAATACAGTAAGCAAGGGAGGAAGGCCTCTTTAGGAGCCAGTGGTTGAAGGCAAAGACAAAGGGAGGTCCAGGGTATAAATATGGGACAAGAGAAGGGGGTGAGCTGAGGTTAGGGTCCAGTGGGTAGAGGGGAAAATGGTGCAGAAGGGAAAGTTGGCTCCAGTGGGGTAGGATGGGTGGAACATTGCATCAACTGATGGGGATACAAGGAAGGGAGAACATTCTGGAACTGGGAGTGGTGACAATTAACTGGGAGATGGGGGTTAGGAATATGTATGAGGTATTAACATGGGCAATCCCATAACTCTCCTGAACTTTTTTCTGGGGTGGCCACAACTTAAACAAATGCCTCCCAAGGTTTAGGGCTGGGGTATAATTGTCCCTCAGAGATGGCTGCCTGACCTGGAACACTGGTCAGGCTGACTCCCACATAAAGGCAATGCCACACCCCAAATTATCAGCTCTTCCCACGGCCAGTGCCACAGCTCTGGAATTTGGCAATTCTCTGGTTTGGTGCCACAGCAGCTCAGTGCCTGCCCAGTATGGAAGTGGGTGTTGATTCCAAACTGGCACTGACAGAATTGCTGTGATGAGAAATCACAGAAATACTGACAGAGAAACAAGAGGCAAAGACAAATAAAAAGACATCCTATCCTAAAGCACTTTATTCTGTCCCACTCAGGCCACTCATCCAAGCAAGCCCAGCCCAAGCAGAGCCACCCATGCACAAAGTGACAATCCCCTGGCATTTAACCAGAGTTACCCTGAGTGGTGTCACTGGGGACATTTGGGCTTTATTTGAAGCACATTTCTTTTATTCATTTTGTCTCCTGAAGCACTGCAGCAAGCACAAGGCAGGGCTGGAGAGTTAAGCATCAGTTCTGGGTGGGCAAAGCTGAAGATTGTAACTCTTAAACTCGGATCATCATGTTTAAAAATAAACAGTGTTGTCTCTCACTGAACAGTCATCTTAATAATAATTCAAAAGATGCTGCATCTGTGAAGGTGGAAATGGAAATAAAGAGTTTGCACACAGTATAAGAGGAGAGGAAAAAGGAATTACTCTGCTTTGCAGATACAGACTTGCCCAGGCTAGAGCTGTACAAGGGAGAGAGAAAATGTTTCACTATTGCTTCACCAACGGGATGGATTTTATGTGCTCATTAATAAGATTTGATTCTGGCTGATCTACTCTCCTCATCTGTTATCCCCCTCTAGAACACTTAAAATTCTACATAAAATTCTGCTGGCTCGGCTGGAATATTGATGGAAATGTGTGTTTTATTTTTTTTTGTACTGTCACTAACCTATTTTTCACTGCTTGCTAAAGTAGGCAAACCAGAAGTTTTGTTTTTGGAATTTGCATAACAATGTCACACCACTGGTATGTCAAAACAGAATTCTCAGTAATAAATACGGTTCAAGTCAGCAATGATCTCAAAGTCATTCTTCTAAATTACTCCACTGATCATTTACAATACATCAGAGGTAGTGTCTAATGGCCATTAAACATTTGCAAGAAAAAAAAAAATTACTTTCACTGGCTACATTATTCTCTGTGAAGCATTTATTCAGAACGATCCAGTACATTTCAACACTTCTTTTCCTACCACATTCACAAAGCAGATTATGGCCAGTGGGAACTATAGGTACAATAATATTTCCAGAATCCCTAAAGGACAGCCACTCTTTTTCTCTTTCTCTTCCCAGTAATCACTGCTACTGTCAGGATTTGGTTTATTGGCTCACATGAGCCTGTTTTCATCTCCTAACTGCCATGCCAAGATTTATTTTGATTCTCTCAAACCTTATTTGGAGGTCAAAAGAAGACCCCAAAGTCTGACACACAGCATTTTGTTAGCAAATTACCTTGCTGAAGGCAAACTATGCAGTCTTGACAACCTTGCTACTCCCTTGAAGCACATCCACCAATTTTTTTTTTTTTTTTTTTTTTTAAATCACTTGCCCAGTGGCAGAACCATAGAGGGCTCCAATAGTTGTACACCTTCACAGCTTTTTTCTGTACAGTGTTAATGCTTGAATTCACACTAGTCTCCACATTTGTTATTAAAAGTCCCACAGATATATTGCCTTGGAATTATTACAACCTCAGGGATTTAGAAAATGTCACCAAAACATTCAGGTGCTTCTGTATGAGTTTAATTTCTCCAATAACCACAATAAGAATATATTAAAAGAAAATTAGCAAGGAGACTTAATCAAGAACATACATATCATAAACCATCACCATCCTGCCTTTGTAAGGCTTCCTTAGAAATCAACAGTATTCTACTCATGTTTTTTAAATATCATTCCTTTTCTCAGCACAAATATTTATTCCATGCTCTACTAGCAATGAATTTGCACACTGTGATTCTTATTTTTAACTTCTCCTTGCTACTACACCGACAGAACCTCCAAAAATTTCTAGTAAAATGTCATTTTTTGGTCTCTTTGATAGCGTTGAGCACTAACAGCTTCAGAAAACCCTTGGGGATATCAGCAAGTGTTTCATAAGTTTAGCAGCTGAGTCTTCACACCAGGCTGCATTTTTTTTGTCTTGTAATCTAAAAAGTCTACACCTGCACAAGATCATCAGTGCCTGCTTTCCACTGAGCTACCAGATGAAAATCCTTGTTCCACAGCAAGCAGTAATGGCACACTGGCCTTCCTGCAGTCTGCTCTGGAGAAGCACAATGACAACTGGCACGCCTCAAACCCGTGCAAATCCTCTGCAGAAATTGTTGCCAGCGCAGGCAGGACAAAAGAACAAAGTCTCTGCCACAAGCAAGCTTCAAGTTTGAAGGTTAAAGATGAAATAAGATTTGTTTCTTCATCTGTTTTTGCGTGGATGAATATCAGTTGGAAAACCTGGTAGCAGCTGCTTTTAGTGCTGGAGTAAATAAAAAAAGCTGATTGGCAAAGGCAAATCCAGAATTGCTCCAGGACACATTCAGGAATGGAATTTCCATCTCTGTGAGTGGAATTTCCTCTCCATGTTCCTGCTCTTATACTGCACAACTGATGAATTCCATCCTTTTACCACGATGTATTTACAAAATCAACTCTGGCCCGGATGAAGGAATTTGGACCAATCTTATTTTTAACCTATGGCTTTAAGCCAGCAGAGAAGTTGCACATTCTAATACTTTATTAATATTTTACTTGCCAATATCCGAGTTCAAGGCCAGCTACAGGAGTTGTGTATTTTTTTAATATCCAGTGACTGGAAATTAATGTGAAACATCCATCAAGGAAGAGAAGGATGCTTCCAAAAACGAGGCAACTTTGTTTGCATACAATAAAAAATATTGTGTGCAATATTCTTCCTCCAACTCAAGAACCTACCAGAGGTTCTGCTAGAGAGGACTTTTCACTGGGATCTTAAAATTCCAAAGAGCAAATGGTTTGTGTTTATTCTCTACTTTAGCTTTGGGTATTAGTGAAGGACATTCAAAATCTTAAGTCAGCCAAAGTGTGGCCATAAATAAATGTAGGTGAGAAATCACAGAGAGGTTTTTAACCACTGGAAAGAGAAAGCTTTGTACTATCCTTGCAACTGGAAGACAACAATTAAGCTACTTTTAATCAGCACAACTGATTTATTTTCATCCAGACAGAGCTCTTATGTACACAGCTGACTAATAGCTAGGGAGAGGCAAGCTAGAAATGGAAAGAAATTTTTCAGCCAATGTTTCCAAATTTTTCTACCCATTCATTTTGGAACAAAAGGATATGTGTGTATGTGCTCCATAAACAATTCATCAATTCAAAACAAATAAATGCACTGTGTATATTTCAAGCGTGGGGTAATTTTGAAGTAATTTATATCATTTTAATTTAAAAATATCTTCTTAGAGATATTTATGATTAAGTATCAGCTGCAGTTACTTTATGCAGAAGTGGAAAAAAACATCTGTTACTGAAAGACAGACCTTGAGCATGCTGACACAGTTGGAATCACAGAGAATGGGACACAGGAGAGAAACCACAAATCCTGCCTAGGGCAATACAATGAAGTTCCTTGAGCAGTCTCCAAAACAGAAATTATTGCTCAAAAAGCCAACTTAATAGTTCTGCCCTTTATTGCATTGAAAACTTCCTCTTGTAAACTGCAAAAGCTTTACTGGAGATTCACACCTGCATTTCTTTTTGTTCTTAAACCTGGCCAGGTGTTAATTTGGCAAAACCTGGTGACATGAACCGTGTGACTCCTTCAGTCGTCACACATTTACTGTTTCTGGGTGTTCTGGTGGCATTTCTGGCACACTGAGTCTCCCACAGGCTGCAAGGTTTGTGTGAGAGGATGCAGAAATTCATCCAGGATATAGAAGAACACTTTGTCCCAGGTGAGGAAGTTCTCCACTTTCTCACCTTCAAAGCCAAACTGAAATCAGATATCATTATACCATCCTTAAACCCAATTATTAGATTCCATGTTCTATATTTTTAATTATTTTTCTCCAATAATCATAAGAGAGAGGTAAAAAAAAAAAAAATCATGGCATCTTGAGATATGTACACATGACTGCTTAAAAATCACTCTTCAACAGATGAGAAATAAATTATTCCCAAACTCTAAATGTTTCACAAATTGTGGTTCCTCACCATCACCCAAAAAAAGTTCACCAGGAAGAAGTCAACATGTTCAACTTCCAAAATGCAAAAACATTCATTAAAAAAAAAAAAAAAATCAAAACAAACAAAAACCAAACAGAAAATACAATAAAACCCCCACTGTTCTGAAACAACATTAAAGCAAATGGCAAGCAAAGTTTCTCAGTGAAAATTAATTTATCAAATATCCCATTCTTAAAAATTTCAGATTTGTAGGGTTTTTAAGCAGATTAAAATTAAGCCCTCAATGTAAATCAAGTACAGAATTTGAGGTCATTTGAGAATGAAATTATTTTATTATATAACCCTTTAAGGTGAGAGTTGAGGAATATCTTGAAAGCACAGAAAACTTCAGCATGTGGATGAATTCCATATCTTAGAACAGAATTGTAATATTATTGTAATTATTATTGTAATATTCTTGTAAAATAATTCAGTAGGACTAGAGCCCCATTTTTTTTTCATGAAAGATGCTTATTTAATGAAATGCACACTGAACACAAAATACAAAACACTTCCTTCCCTTCACTCACAATTCCTATTCCAATGTGTCTCCCAGGATTTGATCATAAAAGTCCTGGTGATACCCTCTGAAGGAAGGGAGAACTGATGGCACAGGGTCTGGCTTTGCAATAAATCTGCACGAATTGAACAATGGCAAACTCATTTCACAGACACTGTTTCCATGACTATAAAATGGGAAGTGTAATTGAATATGTAAAGTGTGTGAGCATTTTAAAGCACGGGGTGATCTATTCTGCTGTTCCCAAACCACAGGAGACTGCAGTCCTGAATTTCAACAATGGCTGGAATCAGCAGCCAGCAGAAGCTGTTCATCATTCCTGACTCTGAGAGGTATTCCTGGACTCAAGTCAACAGGTTTTTTAATTCAGGTTATATATTTACTTCAGGTAACTTTTTGGGGTTTTTTTGTTCGGTTTTTTAAAAATTTTCCTAATGTTCACTGGCCCTTTTCAGTGTAATCAACTGGACACACCACACATCCAGTTTAAAAGAATAAACCAGGTTTTATTTCGAATTGGATTTAATTCTAATCCTCCTCTTTCCTGGCTTGGGACTGCTCTCGGGGTCACCCATGCCACAGAGAACTCTGAAATGACAGCAAAAAATCCGAATTTCAGACACAGCCAGCTCTGCTCTGCCCTCCTGGCAGCTTTAGGAACTCATCACCCACTGCCCTTCCTCTCACCTGGCAAGAAGCATAAATGAGCTATTCAGATCAACTATATTTGATTAATTCTCCAGGCTACCTGAGAGAGCAAAGGAAAAAAATCATCACCTCAGTCACGGTAAAGGTTTGTGATTTGAATCCCGCCGAGCTGACACACTAGAGGGCACGATTTATCCAAAAATGTGCTTTAGTAGGCAGAGAGAGGGGTGTGGGGATGGAGGAGGAACACAAAAAAAGCTCTTCCCTTATAATGCAACGAAAATGGCTAGTAAAACGTTAAAGCTCAGAATTATCCTTTTCATCACGCCTGAAACAAGATTACAGGCAGGCTTTTTAGAGAGATGTCCCTCTCTGCCTTCAGCACCCTGAACTGCGAGGGGCTGGATGAGCAAAGATCCTCGCTAAAGTCATGTTTGCTGAAGGTGTGGCTCAGGAAAACCTCCCCAAGAGCCCCGGTGCACACAAGCGTTCAGGGAAGAAAAAAAAAAAAAAAAAAGGACTCGACAGAAAGAATTCCTTGGAAAAGCCAGGATAAATTATTTTGGGCTTTGCATGTGCAAGCTGCAGTGTGCAGTTCCCATTGTGACACTTCATAGCCAGCAGCCTAAAAGGTACCACTCACTTTTCAAAGAAAAGGAACCTCAAAGGTGTCTAAAAAAAAAAAAAATCAGAAGGGAATTTTAATGCAGCCTTCCTCCTGCCCAGAGCTGGAAATGGAACCAGTACAGCCTGGAGGAACACATCACCTCCCTCCCCTGGAGCACAAGGAGCAACCCTGCAGCATTCCCTGCAACCCCCCCCTTGTTTAGCCCCCCTCCGGTGGATTTGCCATACAGAATCAAGCACACAACCCAGAGCTCGGATGGCTCATCCCTCCAAAGTGCCACGACTGCTCCAGTGTCCTGCAGCAATATCAGCAATATTCCCTCTGCTGCAAACTCTGTGATGGGCACACACTGAACTGCTCCACAGGGCTGAGCTTATCTCACAGGGATGGTGGCATTTTTAAAGCTTTTCTGGTTTTCAGTAGCAGATATTAACAACAGCCAGGAAAAAAAAAAAAAAAATAATGCAGTTGGTGCAAATGCCATTGAGCAATGCTCAGAGTTAGGGATGTTACCAGGAGAGTAGATCATATTTTCTCTATAAAGCAGTTTAACCTCTGACTCCCCAGCTTTAAGGCAATTGTGTTGCCTAATCAGCCACTGCATCTCTGGGTCATCTTCCTGCAGCTGCTGAAATCATTAGGCAGGGAATTGGTGAGGAAGCCGTGGAAACTCACACTAACAGCAGGGAATAAAAGCCTTTAATGGTGATAACTCGCATTGAAAATGACAATTTATGGCTTTTTACAGCATGTACCATAATTTATGGCATGTTGCACGCTGATGTAGATGTCTAATGAGTGTTGTAGGAAGCCATAAATCATCAGTGTTTCCAACTTCCTATTAAAACCTCATTTATTACTCTGCTCCAGAAGTAAATTCTAACAATAACCCCACCCTTGTCTTGCTTTATTAAAAGACAGATAAAAGATAGAAAAGACAAGTCTAACTGCAGCCTCATGCAGGATTAAAATCAAAACCACTCTCCAGCAATACAACAGAATAAAAAAAAAAACAGATGAGCTTTGCTAAGAAATGCATTGACTTGCCTGATCTTATTTATTTTATTAACAACTGGGGGAATGCACAAAGAAACATTTTACCACCTTTATCCTCTGAAACGTAACATCTCATTTAAAGAGGCAATATAAAAGGGAAGAACAAGACAGGAATCCTGTCTCCAGGGCAGCACAAATCTCCCCACTGGTGACTATCTCCAAACTTCATCTAGTATTGTGGGGTAGTGGAGTTGTAGGATTCATAAAAGTACAATTCAGAGCTGAAGACTCAATCTTAAATAAGTACACGTTACCCTAAAAACCACCTCAACACTGAGAAAGAAAAAAAAAAAATAGAGAGCATTCTGATGAAATAAAACACGGACCATTGAAAATAAAAATTAAAGAAAATGAAATTAGGACAAGTATGGTATGTCTGGATATTGCTTTGGGGGTAGCCTGGGCTTTTTGCTTTGAGCATTATTTTCTAAGTCTCTGGTAAGTATTTATCTATTTCAGACCAAAATCAAAATGAAATTTCCTGTTTCAGATGAGATGCTGTAAGTTCCACCTGTATTTCATTAAAGGTATTTTATTAAAGAATGTTCTTTCAATAGAAATTCTCAAGGACAGAGCAACTTCTGATCAAACTCTCAGAACTGTTAACAACCTGTAGATCAGTCCAACTGGATAACAAAGCAGAGATATTTATAATTTCTTTTTAAACACAGTTCTGATGGCTCATACATGCAAAAAGGCATTTATCCATAAACTCAAGTGCAATTAAAACCGTTGAGATTATGCCAACCATAAAACAAATACATCTGGTTTATGTTTTAGTCTCAAATATGTAATTAAGCAGCACAAGAGCTTCATAAAAGCAGGGCTGTCTTTCAAAATATCCAATTTATTTGTGGCAGTCTTAAGAAACAACTTTCCCAGGACTCCCTGCAGAAGTCACCCATCTGTCCATATGCACAAGGGTAAATAAAAAAAAAAAATAAAG
Organism: Acridotheres tristis; assembly: GCA_037013685.1. NCBI lineage: Eukaryota > Metazoa > Chordata > Aves > Passeriformes > Sturnidae > Acridotheres > Acridotheres tristis. The sequence goes on from CM072889.1 coordinate 18,715,425, forward strand.
TCTGCAACACCAAAAGGCAAACTCTGTAGAACTGGAAACACAGCCCATGTATTTTCTGTTAAGAGGGGAAATTAAACTTCAGCTTCCTGTTGCTGTAATTACACCACACCCACCTCCCAGATAGGCAAATATAACAAAAATCATGAAGCAATTTGGGTTGGAAAGACCCTGTTGAGTTCATCTGGTCCCATCCCAACCGCAGAGTAGACTCAGTCTCCAAAAGGGTCACTCATGTGCTCTTTATACCTCCCAGAGCTTCTTCTAAAGTAGAGGCAGGATAACAGAAACCATTATCCATAAAATAAACTCTGTGCTGGAACACTTGATATGACAAAAAACTACATTATTTCTCAGTCTTCACTCAGAGCTCTAACAGAAATATATAATTCTTGGAGACATAGTGAAAAGCACCCTACTAGAGCCAGGCAGATTTTAATTTGTCCAAACCAAAGTCCCCAGATTTTCATCATGCTAAGAAACCTTCAGGTTATTCCCTGACTGCAAGAACCAGCAATTCAGCAGTTTCCAGATGTTTCTCTTGTCGGGAAATTTTTAATGCACCTCCTGAGACAAATTAAACACGTTTGTGTTGGAACACGAAGAAAAGGAAAAGCAAATAAATGAAAGAGCAACACCTTGGGTGGTGTCCTGTGGCCACAATCCTACAAGGAGGCATCACAAGCAGGATCCTTCCCGTCCTCACACCAAAATCACTGCTGTGAGCACCACAGGGATCCATCCTGGAATGGATGTTCCAGATTCCTGCAACTCTGGGATAAGCACCAGGCAATGCTGGGGCTGTTCCACACTCACCAGCCCAGGCTGCTCCATCACTCCCCAAGCTCTTCCACCTCTGCCATTCCTGCTCCCAGACAGGTGAATCCCCTCTGCATCCAAACCCTCTCATCCCTTGAGCACAACTCAGCTGCAAATCAAATTTCCCCTTCAATTTTGCCCAGGACCAATGAGACCCCAGCACACTGAAAACTGACAGCAGCCACAGCCCAGGTTTTATCCAGGTGAAAGGACTTGTCTTGAAAATTCAGCTCGCAGTGATTTCTTTCATAAATACAGCAATTATCTCACATTTTCTTATGCTAGCAAGGTCTGGGAACACAAATCTCCAGTTTGCAGGGGGAAAGGTCAGCAATGGCTGGAGCTACAAGCAGAACACAGTTCTGCACCTCCAGCCCACTCTCAGCAGAGACATCCTCAGCAATCCTGCACATCTCCAAAGCACGCTGCTCAAGCACTCCAGCCTGCTCAGCAATGATAAAAAAACCCAAAAAACTGGAGCTTCTGCTGACACCTTAAAAACAATTATCTCTCACAAAAATCCCATCCCAGGTAAAGGCACAGACATGAGTGATCCCACGTTCTGCAAAGGCTCTCAACTGCTCCTACACAACTCTGCTCTGAGAGCCAGAAGCAGCATCTGTTAAGGTGCAATCCTTCCCACCATTTTGGATGCTTTAATGGTTTTATGTGGGGTTTTTATCTATCACAGGTTCAGCCTCTGCCACTCCAAAGTACAAAAGAGCAGTAGCTGCTCTCAGTAAGAGCTGTTTAACTACCAGCAACTCTTGGATGGGAGGAGAAAGCAGAAGCAGGAGCAGCCAGCCCTCCAGCAAAGAAATTTAAAATTAATATATTTTTATTGTATAAGACAATCCCTGCCTGAAGCAACACTTGAAAATTATGGAGAAACTCGAGGAAATTACCAATAAACCATCTATTTAAGATCAGCTCTCTGGGTCAGAAACAGAACAAGAACTCCCAATAAGAAGTTCAGAGTCCAATTTATTAGACCAATGTAACTTAATAATTAAATCCTGGGAGAGGAAAGAAATCTAGAAGTGTCACTTGCTCTTTATTCTTCCTCTACTAATAAAGGTAAGTTTTCCACATGCACAGAGTTTCTTCCATATCCTAGATTTTGGCCATTAAAAGTAGAGATTGCATTGATAAATGTGCACTTTTCAAAAGAATTAACATTAGAGATAGGTGCAGTTTATGCAAGGCAGAATTTATAGCCAAAACCCCTTTTTTCTAATAAGGTTGGGAGATTTACACCAAGTAAGAGTAAATTAATGAACAATTCAGATAATGCTTTAACTCATCCAGTAACTCCATGTGCAAGTCCTCAAAATGGTCACATGCAAAAGACAAAGAGGAAAATTTGCATTTGGACTTCTCAGTTCCTCCAAGTATTTGTAGTGCTGTATCTGAAAAAAAAAAGCTGGAATATTTATGAGTTGTATTTAAAACCAGCATTTTAGACACTGGGAGTGAGATTTTAGGGTGTCAGACCAATCTCAAGGTCTCTGTGTATTTATTTTCTCATTTATAATCTAAGGACTGAGAGAACAGATCCTTTTGGTGATGTTTGAGCTGTGTGAGATTGAATGAATGGAAATCCAAGAAGCAACAAGTATGCCCTGCGTGCAACACCCAAATCAGAAAAAAAAGAAAGTGGTGATGAAAGCAAACAGAATTCTTAAAATTACATTTTCCCAAAAGGAATTAAAAAAAAAAAGAAAAATAAAAAGTTAGCTCATTCTTGATGTATTAAAACCTCACTCCCTTCAAAATTACTAGTTCTGAAGAAAAAAAAAAAGTCATTGCTGAAACTTTGGCTTATGCAAAAGTCATTAAAATTAATGAGAATATTTGATATTTATTTCCAAGAAAAAAGTATATTTTTTTCTGCATGAGAAAAATCTCCAGCCTCCCAGGAACAGGGTTAAGAAATAAACTATCAGGTATTGGAAGTCTCTGAATCAAATTCCAGCTTCAAATCCTCACTGAATTTTCCCCAGCTCTTTTTATGAGTTCCCTATTTACATTGCATAATAAAAGTTGTTTTTCAGCACAGTAAACTTTATTTACTATAGTACAGCCCCACGCTGCAGCACACAGTTTCTAATATAAAGGATGGAGGTCTGGTAAAGCTAGAAATTGATTTTTGCTTCTCTGTGACCAGTGGACATTCCAAGTGGCACCCTGCAATATCCAGAATTCTGTCTGAAGGAGCTATTGAGGTTAAGCTGTGCACTAAACTTTTGAACTGAAACTTTTGCCTTTTTAGACTGGATCTAGGTTTGGCTGGAAATGTGCATTTGTTGGTTTAAGTGGTGTTTGATTAAACTGGAGCTGGTTCTTCACATCCCCTGCTGGTGGGGGAGCACAGACAGTGATGCTGTGTCATCACAGTTTGTCACTCAGCATTTCATCCAAGAAAACCAACAAACCCCTCACCACTGCACACTGCCCTTCATCCTGCCCAATTCCCTGAGAAATTCAGTCTGCAGTGCAGGGAGCTTTTGGCTTTACTTAAAAAAAAGTAAAGGGCCTTACTTAAAAAGGGTAAAGCCATGCAGAGGAAGCACTGGTCAGCATTTCCCTGGTACTGGGCAATTCCTGACTGGAACCTGCCACATTAACACACCCCAAACACCAAACAGCCAGGAAAATCCTCTCTGTTACAGGCTCAGAGCTATTTGTACAAACCAGCCTCAATAAAAAGCACTGCTGGTGTTCCAATTCCCTTTCTCTAGAGCAAGGTTTGGAGCCACTGCAGTGTATCTGCTCCTAATTTAGGTGTAAAGCTTCACAAAACTGTGCTCAGCATTGATTTGTGCTGATTAATCCCTGCAGGCAAGCAAGTTCAGGGCACTGAGATCCAGGAATAGGTGTTGGGGTGGCAGGAATGTGCATCAGGAGCATCAGGATTCAAGTTCTCTTTACAGGAGCTGGCGTTATTAATTGATAAGAGCAATTACACGCCCTACTCATCAACTGATACCGGCTCTGATCAAATAAAAGGGAATGAACTGATAAAAAGGAATGAACTGCAGTGTTTGAGTGGGGATCTGCAAGTTCCATCCCTCGGGTTCTGCTCCTGATCGTGACCTTAGCACAGCTTCGAGTGACTCCAGCTGCCCTCCCTGTACCCTTACACAGGGACAATTCTGCTAAATGTAAAACAAGGAGGACACAGAGAGCAGCTGGTCTTTGGGGAAAGTCTCAACAAGCCCGTGGTCTGGACTTCACCACAGGGCAGTGTCGTGCAGGAAAAGAATTAACAGAAATGAAATTTAAATAGATGATTAGACTGGTGATTGAAATTTTTGTTATTTTTTTGTCCTAACAGTTTCTCAAAGCCAGAATCAGGTGTGTTGTTCTACACAGTTACTCTCAAGCACTTTTCATGATTTTGACTAATGATTATCAAATATAAAAACTGCAAGGGGCAGAAAATTCTGCTCTGAACCGTTGCCATTTCTTTGCCAGCTAGCCAGCAGAGATCAAACATCCCCACAACACCCAATGCACAGGTGCTTTTCAACTCTTCTTGAAAGTTAACTGCCAGTTACCTGTGCTATGTTAAATTCCTACAGCCCACGGGTACTACCCAAAATCTGGGCTATGATTAAAGCTGTTCCACATCAAGCTGAATGCACAGTGAAACACACCCGTGAACTAAAACTGCTGCTAAAGTCCCGTTACCTGAGCAGGTAGATGAACCAAGAGAAAAAGCGTTCTAATTGATGTGGCTGTAATCCAGCTAGAGGACAGATATTCTCTTGGTTCTCAACAGACTTCGTGGAAAGCAGCTCGGGTGCTCTGAAGAGCTCTGACAGCTTTCACCTCTCAGCCTGGCAAAAAATAAGTTGGCCCTGCCAAAAAATGTGTGTTGGCCTTGCTGAGCACAGCAGCTACTTGGATTTGGCCTTTGTTAAAAACAGAAGCAGCAAATTGCTCTGAAAGAATTAATTTTGTTACAAAAAACCAGGAATGTCTCACATCATGTTCAGAGCTTATCCTGCTTTCATTATCCTGCCCCTGTAGCCTGCAGGGTGATAAAACAAGTGTGAAACACCTCAAAATATCAGAGAGAAAGCAACATCACAAAACATCAGCCAGGTTCTTAGAGCTCAGTAGAAATAAAGGGAATAGCAAAGGTAAGGGAGGTTTGTAAAACAGGACAGTGTCCAAACACACTGATTGCATGTCTTAGGTGTTATTTTTGTGACCAAACATTCCCGACTTCTCACAGGAAAGAAATGCTATTTATGATCCCAACCAGAAAAGAGGCTGCCAGCCAAACTCAGCAATTAATATTTTTTTTCCTTCGTGAATATTTACATCCCAGCACTTTACCTCGTCCTCTTTATTACTGCACTGCTCATCCCAATATCAATGGTTTAATTCTTTAAAACCCAGTCCCTCTCCAGAGTGAGAGCAGATCTGTAGTTAAGAGCACCCTCTAACAGATGGAGAGGACTTGGAGGCAGGGCTGCATCCTCAGCCCCCAGGAATCATCACTTGTGAGCATCCTCCTGGACAGAGAGGATCCTGCTGAGAAACACAGAGCAGAAATAATTATCCACACTCCTGAGCAGCAACAGGGACTTGGCTTAATGGTGCTTGGAGAGTCAGATGAGTGTGCTGTGGATGCTTTGGGCACCAGGAAAAGAATCATCAGCATTTAACTGAGCTCATAAAATTCACTCTTGAGCTAGGACTTTTCTGTTCCAGGGAAAAGAGGATGGAACACCGACAGATTTAATAATATTAATTAATGTTTGTCTTCCCATCCTTCATACACTATGTAATATATGTATTTATCTTTGTACACTATGACAGGATTTTAATAACTGGGAAATCTGCCTTCAGATCTTGCAGTAAGAAGGATATAACAGAACTAAGTCTACAAAGGTTTTCAGAGTTAATGAGTACATTTGAGAGGGCCACAAGTATAATTCACCTTGATATAACCAAGACTTCTCTGCTGTTAAAAATATAACTCTAAAACCAAAGAATATGCATTGATAATGACAAAAACTTTTTATTTTTAGGATTCTTGCTGCAAAGTCACTTTGAAGAAAGAAGAAGCATTCCTTAAAACCAAAGGCAAGAATATTATCATCATAACTAATGGGTCCTACAAAAGGAATCTTCATCCCAAAGTCACATTTACTTGGCAGTAAAGCCCCACAACCTCAATGAACCTCAAGGATTGTGCAATTAAAGCCCCATAATTTTAACTGTGTTAATTAAATGCAATCCTGAATAACTGATGGCAGAAAAAAAAAGTGCAAGGCAGGTGCAGGGTGTTTGCTGTTTTCCTATTAAAAGCCCGAGTAAATAAAGAACCGTTTTTGTGTGCCACGTACTCCCAGGCACTATTTAGTGTATTTACAAGAAAATAAAGTTATGCAGGACAGGTTTTACTGCACGTGTGGTGGCAAGGAATGTACTCCTGCTGTCATTCCAGCCTTTAGAAATTAAACACACTTGGAGAAGTGGGATTTTCTGTAAAACCCAGCAAATAATTTACATGGAAACACTGAATTTCAAAATCCCAATATGAATCAAACATTGCATAGAAAATGGAACTTGATAATAGTATTTACCTGCTGAATGCCTTCAACACACACAGTTTGAGAACTGGTGACCAGAAAAGCTCCTTGGGAAATTCAATTTTTTATTCTCTTTAAGCTGAACCGGCTCAGATTTGTTTACAAGTGTTTAAAACGCTCAGAACATGCCAATGAGCACAGAGTGAAGAACAAAGTTCATGTCAGGGGTAGAGCATGTGTGATCTTGGCTCTTGGAAGAGAGGAAATCTAATCCAGATTTACATTTCAGCAAAGATGAGACACACACCAATAACTTTTACAAATTGCAGAGAGATTCTTAAGCCAGAAGTATTTACTGAAGATTTTCTTGCAAATTTGCCTGTCAATAAAATGTTGGTTAGAAGATTCTTATTGAACACTACATCAACAGAAGATAAATACTGAGTCAGAGGAGAGCTTGTTTATGATTTTATGATGAGTTTTGAGGAGGCAAGTAGTAGATAGAAGACTTAGGCATTTAAAACAATTTAACATAGGAAATGTGTCAGTTCAATTACTGTGGAAAAAGAGAATTTTAATTTAAAAGCATTGCTCAGTGAAGAGTCCAACTCTTCTCCCATTTATTATAAGATGCACAGCAGTGGTTTTTATAGCATTGACTGGTGTATTGATTAATTTCTAAAATTCATGTTCCAGACCTGACAAATTGCCTCGGTCTGTGGCATCCCAAAAACACAGCAAGTTTTCTCAAGCAGTTCATCACACACGTTCTATCAAGAGAATTCCAGGTTCCTTTTATTTGTGCTCAGGTTTTTCACCGAGGTGCCCCGAATAACAATGATGTTGATTAGGCATCAACCACTCCAAGGCAAACCTGGAGAGCTGCGATCTAACTGAATGTTAATTGAGCATCTGGAATGCAAAACAAGAGGTACATGAAAAACAAAGCAAAATATTTCTATCTTACAGAGGAATAGCTGGAAACTCACTGGAGGCAGAGAGCTCCCATCCATTCTGGATGTGGAGAGTGAAGGTGACACCATTTCCATTTTCACAGTCTTTCCATCACAGGGTGTGACAAGGCACAGAGGAATCTCCGTGGCAAAATGCTAAGATCCATTTTTCTCTGCTGGGAGAAGGAACTGAAATGCAGAGGTGTCAGGTCATGTAAAAACAACCTTTGAGTGCTGTTTAACAACGCTCAGATGAAGCACATTGCATTAAAATGAGCCACCTGCCAGCTGGAGCTGTGTTTTCAGAAAGCTGCATTTTCAAACACCAACCCACTGCACAACCAAGAGCCCCTCACACAAAGTTACTCCGTGAACAAAAGCCACACTGCTGCAAGCCACGGGTAAAAAAGAAGCAGAATGGTCCTGCAGGAGCTGGGGTTAATGTCAGCCAGCAGAGAGGAGATGAAGGCACACCCAGAATAGATTTTGAGCAGATTTTGGCATGTCTGGTTTTGAGAAACGCAACAGGAATACCAATAGGCCAAGAGAAATTTTATTGATAACAGTTTAAAATCCCATGACAAGCCCAGTGCTTGCAGCACAAGCTTGATGAAGTTTTGATTTCAAATTAAAGTCACAACATGGTAATTTTCAAGCAAGTCTGGCCTGTAATGATGCTTTTCCCTCAGGGAAATGACCCAGACAATTACTGGCAAGAGCAAAGGGAATTGAAGACGTGCAGGCGACTGGAATGTAAAACCGAAGGGATTTTCTTGTCCTACAAAACCTCACCAGTCATGCACAGAGTTCAGGGGAGTGAGCTGCTTGTCAGAAGCCAGGCAGGGATCAAAGTGTCAGAAATCAGATGACAAGCACAGGTGATTGAATGGTGTGAAGGAGATGGAACCAAATCACGGGGAGAAAGGTGTGTAGAAATCATGTGATGCTGCATTTTGTTAAGAAGCCTATTGAGAACATGCACTTGCTCCCTGTACTCTTTCTACATCAGAGCAGCTGAAAAATCCAACAGTCATTAAAAACTCGCCACTCCATTCGATATAAAAAAGGAAATTCATGTCAAATGCTATGCAGGATGGAGGCTACAGCGTAAGATGTGCCTTGTACAATTTAAAGCTGAAAAATACCAAGGGTGAACGGAGTAGACTGCCTTTAGAAAGAATAGGAAAGCAATTTCTTATAGTTCAAACTCTGTTTTAGGCATTTAATGAGGTAGGGAGGCTGAGCACTCACTCGGAGGACGCTTTAGCAATGATACTGCAAGGACACTAAAATGTTTATGCTACACAAGTATAAAATTGTTACATAACTCCCTGGATCATAACTAATAATATCCACTAACACCATTAAGGCAGGTGGACTTATTGCTGCTCTGCTTTTGCAATAAATCCTATTTTAGTTCACTTGAATAAAGACAGACCAACCCAACTGCAGTTTCACAAAATTGGGGTGATTCTTTATTTTTCTGTCCAATTCATTGTCACTCAGGACTTGCAGGGTCCTTTCTCTTCTCAGCTGCAATCCTTAACAGAAATGATGCTTTAATCTTAATTTAAAATGCCACAGGAACTGTGGGGAGGGGAACTCGGGTACTTCTTGAATACCAGCAATGAAAGCTCATATAAATATACATAAACACAACTCATTTCACTTGGACTGAAATGAACTGGGGGGGAAGGAAAATGATTTCTCAGTTGCTCCTCAGTCTGCTGCTGAATTCCTTTTCTCTAAATTCACAATTCAAGGCTGGCTTTCCTGAATGTTCAATAATTACTGTGAGCTTGGATTTGGAAGTTTGGGGTGTTAAAAGAAGGAGGATTTGGATTAGTCCCACCTGTGATTGATGGAAGACTTACAGAAATAGGAATTTAATCGAGATTTGTCATCTCAGTGCACATGACTGAATGCAATTTTACTGCTGTCATCTGAAAAGTTATGTAATGTTTCAACCTCAGTAGAAAATGACAGTATTTATAAAATACAATGGTATTTAATACTAGCCACAACTTTCTGAGAATATAATGCTAAAAATAAGGTTTCCCCAAACATTTTCTTCCAAAAATCTGTTATTAGCAGATTTAGAATAGAGTTACTTTATTGCAAGTAAGTATCAAAACAATGCTGTACACATTTATTTCTTTTAAAGACTTTTAAAAGTCTCTTTAAAAGAAACTTTTAAACTTTAACTGATAACGAAATGGATAGCATTTGTTTCCTTTTATTATTATGCACAAGCTCTTGAACATTAATAATTTCAGATATTGTGAAAAACAAAGGGCCCTTCTCAAGCCTTTTGTTCTATGCAGATTATGGCTCCAGTAGAATGGAGTTAAAGAACCTGTGTCAAACATCAGGTAATTGAAAATCACTCCCTTTTATCTTTGTTAAAGGATGAGGGGTAACTAGATTATTCTGTATTTTTTTTTAAGCTGAACACATTCAGGAAAGCTGACAAATATTCAGGATGAGTCCCACACGAAGTATTCTACATTTTGAAATAACGATTCTCCTGAACAGTCACAAGGCAGAGGAAATGGGAACATGGCTGCAGGTTTAAGCTCAGTGGCTGCAGTAAAAAATGATCCCCAAGTAAAGTTGTCTGACAAAGCTGACAAGAAAAGCCTCTAAGCAATAGCTCTGCTGATGCCACTGAAGGATAATGAAAATAAAAATTGGAAATAAATATTTTCCTCCTCACTCTACTAAAATAATGCAGAAGTGATAAGGCTTTAAAAAAGAATCTTTAATGAAACCACTCCAAGAAATGATATTCTGAGGGTATGACTCCATGTGTTTGTTAGATACAGGTACAGGAACTTCAATAGACTGGAACTATTTAAAAATAAAGTTCAGACTATTCATAGGATCTCCTTTCCATGCTGTGCTTTATCTCTGCCTCCTTTTGTTACTTTCAGTGACTAAAGGAAACGCTGCTGCTTCTGAACCATAATTACATTTTTCATACAGTCACTGTAGACACACCTTGAAAGATAAAATTTATAACTAAAGAATTGGTGTTTGGGACTTCTTGTTTGTTCTTCTCCCCCATTATATCATATCTGAATGTGCTCATCGTGGGTAACTTCAAAGCCAGACTAAAAGGCCAGAAATAATTAATTTTGTTGGTTTTTTCTTTTTTTTTTTCCTTTTTAATTTTTTTTTCCCTTTGAAGCCGAACAAGGTGTAGGCTCTGCCATCCAAATAACTGCACTGCTGTCAATGGCAACTCATCTTCTGCACTTCCTGCCAGGGGAGCTGGGCTCACTCATGGCCCATTGAGCTCATTCCATGCCCTGCTTGCTTTGTCAAAAGAGCTCGGGATCAGATAAGTGAAAATGTCCAAACTCAGCAGCTGCAAACATCTCCCTAATCCCTGCAGACATTTGCAGCTTTGAAGAATGACTCCCATCTTTTTCCAATCTATTTCTCTGATCCTTTCCAAGATTCACTTGATCATGTAATATTGAGGATGTCTAATGTGCTTTACTGGAGTATTTCTATTACTTTTTTTGGTCCCAATTGTATTTTTGTACTGTTTGCTTGTCTTGTAATGTACTTTGAATTAGAGTGGCTTTAAAAAAAAAAAAAAAGCCAACAACTTTCAACTTTGATACCCGTGAGTGGCCTGAGCAGGCAACATTTAATTTCTCAATTCATATTTAGGCATTTTACTAACAAAACCAAACCAAAACAGCCAAAACTCCAACATGTCCTGAAATATGAGTCAGAGGATCTGATCTGCTGATGAGCTGTAGCCGTGGAAAGGGGTTTTAACCCTTTAAGTGCAGCAGAAATAAGATGCACAGCTACATGGTCGTGTTTCATGACAGGAAGGAAGAGCCAAGTTTATTGAGAAACACACTTGGTTTTATAGCAGGACTGCAGCTCCCAGAGCAGAGAAAAGGAGATTGGTTCAGAGAGAAGACACCCCATTGCCAGGGCCTGGGCACACACCACAACAGGGCTTCTGTCTTGGTATTAATTCCTTTTTATTGTGACCAAATTATCACCCTGGCAGAAATTCTCCCTGGCCTTGAGCTGGAGCAGCTGATGGGCTGGGAACAGAGCTGAGAAGCTCCAGCCTGGAATATTTTCCAGGCTGTAATTTTCTTACTTTCTCAATATGTGTCCCACAATGAACCATCACGTTCTGGTTTTGTTTGGATTTTTCTTTTTTTTTTTTCCCCATAACATTGTCTAAAATCCCCTAAGTTTATTGAGATGAGATTTCCTTGCCTTATCCCCGTTTCAAACGCTCAGGAATCATTTCAGTGAGTTGGGAGGTCAGTCAGGGAACACTTCAGGGTGCAAATGTCCCAGTGGAAGCTCGGGGTTATCAGCAGAGCAGCCCAGGGCTGTTCCCAGCCAGGCTTCAAGCACCACCAGAGCTGGAATCCACAAACACTTCAGCCTGGAGACTCCTCTTGTTGTCAATTATTCTTTCGTGGCCAAGGAAATATTTTCATTGTTGCCATTTCTGTCTCCTTCTTGACTCTTAACCTGTCATTATCTCCTTTGTCCTCGCAGAAAAGTTTGTCTCTGTCATTTCTGTAACTGCCGTTCCCGTTTTTCTGTGACTCCAGAGATGAAAAGGCTGAAATCAGCTGCTGCTTCTCCCAGCTCTGCTCTCCAGGCTGAGCACATCCAACCCCTCCCTCCTCTCTTCACACCTCATGAGCTCAGAAGAAAATGACAGTATTTCTAAAATACAATGCCACAGCCACAACTTCCGGAGAATATAATGCTAAAAATAAAGTTTCATCAAGCATTTTCTTACAAAAATGGGTGATTAGCAGATTTAGAATAAAACTATTTTATTGGAAGTATGAATCAAAGCAATGCTGTGCACATTTATTTCTTTCAAAGACTTTAAAAAGTCTCTTTAAAATAATTTTTCCCTCAAGAAGGGGAGGTAACTGATAAGGAAATGGATGGCATCGTGTTCTTTGTGACCTTCTGCTGAACTCTGTCAGGAGGGGATCTAAACCTGGCCTGCCCACTCAGAATGATGCCCCAAAAGCGCTGAACGAGGAAAGAAACGCAGTTCTTGTACATCGCATCAAACAGTTGGAACTCTTTTAACACAATTTTGACCTTCTTTTCTTTCATTTCTGTACCAGAAATGCTTTTTGTTCGTATACCAAAGGATCTGGAACTTTCATTTGGCATTTCAAGGTGGTAAGGGATAGACATTTTGCTATTTAGCTATGCTGTTTTCCGAGATGCAGTTCAAGTTTTGGTGAACACTGAATAAAAACAAGTAGTAAGTGATAGGATTGGGGTTTTTGGGCAGGGAACTTTTCGAAAGAGTAAAAAGAAAGACCCCAGCTGAAGCGTGAATATAAAAAATTTATGTCCTTTGTTCTTTACATTAAGAATTCAAAGAGAAAGTTCAGAGATCCAGAATAAAGATTTTTGCCATTTAACTTTTGTCAAGCGTCGGTGTAAACAGAGCGATCTGGCTTTTATGATACAATAATTAATTGCATCAAATAAGAGCTGCTTTGGCCATCTCTGAAAAGCTTGGCAAGGCTGAGAGCCATAAATCTTTCAGTGCCTGTGTCAAATCCTGCCCTGATCACAGTGGCTGCAGGCTCAGAGAGAAGATGAAGTGCAGCATATACATCTCTGGAATTATTCTGCTCTCCGTGCCACGGGACTCAGCCCTGGCAGGAGGATGCTCTGGGATCCATAAATCAGGAACTAACCTGGATGTGTCCTGATTTGGGATGCTGGAATCCAGCTGTCTCTGTGGTGATATGTTCTTTAATGCTTCATTGAGCCTGTTCTCACAGAAATGAAAATGCATGTTTGACACGCTGCTGTGCTCGGTTGGTTGATCAAAATAGATTTTTTTTTTCCTCAGCCTTTTTTTCTCACTCATCTTTTCATGGGCATGATTATCCATTACTTAAAAATTATTCTGAAGCTTCCTTCCCAAACTTATTTGAATATATGTATAATCCACACAAAGCAGTGTCCTTTTGGACATGTGATAAAAAATTAATAGGGCTTCAAATTTTTTAACAGTTGGCTCCAGCTGCTGGATTTCTTCCTGTATTAAAATCACTTAAAATCTCTTTTCAGTTCTGTTCAGAAGGCAAATTATCTAGGAAGAGTAGATAAAGCAAAACTGGCAGATGGAGTATTTCCTGGTGAGATGTGTGCATTTTAAAATATGCAGTTCTGGGAGGCAACATATAAAACATGCATAATCTATTCTAATGAGATTCCAGAAAATACCATGCCCAGGTCTGAAACGCTTGGAAGTGATAGGAGCAATGTGCAGCTTCAGGTGGGAGCCTGACTCCTGTGAAAGGAGGGAGGAGTTACCTGTGCAGCCCAGAACAAAATACACCTGTGACTGTCCACACCACTTGTACTGCAGCATAGGGAAAATGCCATTTTTTTAAATTAAAATTAAAGAAGAATCAAAAGCTGAGCCATGTTTTACTAAATATCCCATACTGAACTGTAAAATCAGTGTGGTAGAGAGTTCCTCTTCCTCTGCTTTCCTTTCCAACTCTGTGATAGAAGGTAGGAGAGGGAAGAGCAATTCTGTTACCAGTGTTTTGGAGGCTGAAAGATGTTAATGGATTTTTTCTGGCATTAGGCAAATAGTCTGACAGGACAATGAATCATTTTTAAAATCTCTGCCCCCACAGTATAAGAACAGAACTTCTGTGTTCTGCACATTTAAAAATTTTCAGTAAGATAAATGATGTTCTAAGAGGAATGATTCTTTGGCTCAGAACTGCACTATCGTTTTCAGTAATAATTTATTTTCAAAATATTTGAATATTTTACATGCTGATAGGTAGTGTCCTGGTTTTGCCTCATATTTACTGATACATTACTGGGATTCTGTTAATTAATCCATATTTTCTAGGTCTCTGAATCTAAGGAAAAGTTTTGAATCTTAGTTAGAATGACTTTGAATATTAGTTAGAATGACTTTGAATATTACTTAGAATGAATATTACTCATTACATGCTGTGAACATAGAATTCCACAGGCAAATTAAACAACAGGTACCAGATCTATTTCTGTCACAGTCCAGCAGAAAGAACCATGGCCCTGAATAAACTGAAATTGGAGAATGCAAATGTCAGGTTTCCTAAATGGGAGCTGTATCTTGAGTCTTTGGGTTTGTTGTTTTGGGTTTTTTTAATTTTTGTCTTGGTTTTTTGTTTTGTTCAGGTTTGGATGTTTCTGTTGGTTTTTTTGGGGGGGTTGCATGAGGGCATTTCTAGCATTGTGAAAGGAACTGTGAGAAAACAATAAAGATTCTGCCAAAAAAGAGCAAACATATTACATCTTGTCAACTCTTCATCTGTCCTTTGGCACAAACTGGAGCTCGGTGGGATGTCAGACACACAAATAAATTTGATTTTCTGAATTCCTCTGCCGGTGAGGCAGGAACACTCACCCCTGTCCCCGAGTGTTTCAGTGCTGAGGTTTCAGTGGAGACCCTGTGAGAGGATCCAAACTTCTCACATCAATTCTTGTCCCACTTGAGGCACAACATTGCTGCCAACTGCCAGGAATACTCCTGAAGTCACCTTGTGATTTGAAATGCTACAGAACTTTTAAATCACAGCATATAATCAATATTAATCCAAAAAAAATATCTGAAGCTATATCAGCATTACAGACAGCAGGAAAATCCCTCCTTTCCTACTTTGTCCATCATCCTCTCTTCCCCCTTTTTTTTGTAGCTGTTTGTGAGATGCTGCTGTGGCAAAAATTAGCCCTCATTTGTTATCTTAAAAGATAACTGCAAACTATAAAGAAATAAGAGCAGCAATTACTGTGGAAGCTGAGTAAGAGGCAGCACTTGAAGGAGGAGGAGAAGCAAATAAACCAAAAACCACCTTTTTTTTGGTTGCAGGAACCTCGAGGTGTCTGTGGCCACAGTTTGCAGGGACTGGAGTGCCTTTTGTGATGCTCCAACACGATCCTGCTGTCAGCAATCAATGCCTGGGCTGGGGGAAGCTTAACCCTTTGACCAAAGCTGCAAGACTGATCACCTGCACCGCTGCTATTTTTAGGAATAATTCATCAAGGTTGTACAGACACCTTGGTGCCTACAACAACATGAACACCTCTGTAGCCTCCCCTCTCCACCCCATCACAGTCAATCTCGCCTCAGTCTCTTACAGCTTGGAAAGAATTCATCTGTGGAGGCAAACAAGGCAGGGACAGGGTGTGCTGACAAGTGTCAAGCTCACAGAAGCCGTTCAGCATCTCCTAATAATGAGCACAAAGTCCAGGGTGAGGCAGGCCAGGTTTCTGCAGGGGCAGCTGGAAGGATTTTTTCTTTGCTGGAGTTCCAGGAGACAGAGCAGCTGCTGTCCCCAGGAAAGAGCAGCAGCAGAGAGATTCTTGTCTATAATCCATCCTCATCCTTAGGGGAGAACTCGTCCCACCCTATTCCTTCCTGTCCCTTAGTTCCCAGAAGCTGGAGAAAGGAAAGCTGGGGATTCTGAGCTGGGGGGCCTCAGGAAAGGGAGATGTGGATCCCCGAAAATGATGGAGATAGCAAAGCTGCTCAGAAAACACGGGAGACATCCTGCAAGGTCCAGGAGGGGAATAAAAGAATTTATTTCATTGAAATGTGGGAAGAGAGAGGGATATTAGAAAACAAATTAATAGGATAGGCTGGGGAAGAGAGAACTGTAAACCATTTCTAATCTTGTGAAGTTTCTGAGTCCCTGGAGCCTGACTGACCCTTATTTAACAGAATCTTGCTGCAATTCCTTTGTGCTTGTGTCCTGCCTTTCATCCACGATACTGCCTGAAATTCCATGACTGCCTGATACTCCTCAAGCAAGGAATATCATTGTTCCACTCCCTCCTAGAGTTCTCCAGCTGCCTTTGAATTTTGCATAATTGCAGAGCTTCCCCAGCCCTTATTACACACCTGAGAGCTCTCTTATTGTGCAAGGAACATCCTGTCATTCATTTCCAACCTCTGCCTCCTCTGCATTCTGGAAGAAATAAATAGATCAAATACTAGTCAAAACTAACCAGGTCATGCGGGCTTTCCTGTTTTCCTGAAAGCATTTCTCATGGACTCAAGTCTCACAAAAAAAAAAAACTTAGCGAGAAATAGGAGCAAAGTTATTTGTTAGCTGCAAAGCAGGGCAGAAGCCCCCTGCTCCACCACAGAGCAGCTGACTGTGCTGCACCTTTTTCAGAAGAAAAACAGAATCCATACTCTTGTTTACCAGATTTCTTTCTGAGCCATGGAAATTACTGTGAATGAGTATGAAAGTGTCAACAGAGAAATTGGATGTTCTGAGATGCGAGTTCAGAGGTAATTCCAGCGCCTCTTTTAACAAGAAAAGAATGCCAGATTTCTCACTGTGTGATTATACAGGCATTCTAGACCATTTTTTATTCGTTCTTGGTTTAGAATTGTGTTTCTAAAGTTGATTTATGTCTGAAACTGGTTGCTGATGTTAACAAGACCAATTCAAAAGAATAAATTCTTGTGGCTTGGGAAGCTTCAGTGCAGAATGTTTAATGGTTGATTATTGTGGATCATTAAACTCCATTCTGGAATAGTGTTAAACTGGTATATGGGGGGGTGTTATTGGTCTGAATTAATTTAATGTGTACTGCAACCAGATGGGATGATTTCAAAAGGGATACATTGATTACTTCTAGCTTTCTGTGATCGTTTAAAAATGTTGGTTTGAAAAATGCTCACAAGCAAAGCTTTTTGTACTGATCCTGTTCTACAGAAAGGAAAGGAATTAAAATGACTCCTTTAACCACAGCAGAGTATTTCTTAACCACACTAGAGTATTTCTTTGTCTTTGTGGACGTTCTGTGTTATTGGCAGTTCTCTGCTGACCTCCCTTTCAACTCTGAAACTTTGGTTTTACAGTGGAAGTTAAAGAGATTATGATTTAATCACAACCTGTGAGACAACACAGATTATTTTTAAACTGCATGACAATGAAACAATGATAATTACACAGTAATTTTCCTTACAAACCTGCTATGCCCACATGGTAACAGATCTTGCCATGTGCATCTTGAGATGAACATCACTGCTGCTCAATATAACCCAGGCTGGTGAGTGTGATAAAATGGGAATACATGGAAATAACACAGGGGAATACATTGAAAATAAAACATGAAATAACACAGGGGAATACATTGAAAATAAAACATGAAATAACACAGGGGAATACATTGAAAATAAAACAGGGTAATAGTAACACATTGAAAATAACATACATGGGAATACATTGAAATAACACAGGGGAATACATTGAAAATAAAACATGAAATAACACAGGGGAACACACTGAAAATAAAACAGGGTAATAGTAACACATTGAAAATAACATACATGGGAATACACTGAAATAATACAGGGGAATAGATTGAAGATGATACATGAAATAACACGGGGGAGTACACTGAAAATAAAACATGGGAATAATAACACATTGAAAATAATACATGAAATAACACAGGGGAATAGAATGAAAATAATACATAAAATAACAGGAGAATACTTTGAAAATAATACATGAAATAACAGGAGAATACGTTGAAAATAATACATGAAATAACATGGGAATACAATGAAAATAATACATAAAATAACAGGAGAATACGTTGAAAATAATACATGAAATAACATGGGAATACAATGAAAATAATACATAAAATAACACAGGAGAATACTTTGAAAATAATACATGAAATAGCATACATGGGAATACATTGAAATTAATACATGAAATAACACAGGGGAATACATTGAAAATAATACATGAAATAACACAGGGGAATATATTGAAAATAATACATGAAATAACATACATGGGAATACATTGAAATAACACAGGGGAGAGCTGTGCTCATGTAACAGCCAGACAATTCATGCCTGGAGGCTTTGTAGTTACTCTGAGAAATTAATTATCAGTAATTAATTGTAATTTAGTGAGGGTTGTGAAGGAAGAGGGATTCCAGTTGTTCTCTTCAGGCAGGGCTGCAGACCCAGGCCTTGGGCTGGTGTTGAGCTGCTGCCAGCTAGAGCAGGTTTATACAGGAGGATAGAAGAGAATTCTGCTTGGATGAGGGGATTAGTAATTGAGGAGAATATTCCCCCACCCATTTTACTCTTCCTTACACTCCCAATGTGAAAATCTTAGGAGGGCAAACCACTGCTAACACTGTGTTTTTATTTTTGATTTCTGCAGCAAGCAGCAAAGAAAATTCTGTCAGCTTAATCAGCCAGTATTATGTAAATGTGGGGGAAATTACAGTAGTTGATGTTTGAAGAGGGTTGTCAGCACTGAAAGTGTTTATCATGTTTGATAAAGTTACGGCTTTTTTTTTTGCAAACAAGTAGAAATAAAGCATGCATCACCACAATTTTCCATCCATTTAAGTTTTAGGCTCCCAGCGAAACTCAAATTCAACTGTGTCAAGTTTTGTCTAATCAGTGCAAGTAGCTGACCAGTGTTTAGTGCTAGTGTAATATATTTTTGTATTGATTTTGTTCACTCCTTGCAACTGTTGAAAAAATAATGAACAAAATGAAGGAGGGAAAAAAAAAAAAAAAAAAAAGAAGCTGGAACTGCATTAGCTGTGGTGGGAGCATTTTGTGCCCAAGGAATGGTGTGTTCAGCCAGAAGAACACAGAAAATATGAACCTCCTTATCTGCCTCCAGAGAGGGATGTTTGGTGGTGTTGTGTTGTTTCTGTGACATGTCCCTGCAGTGCCAGAACACGTGAGATTTATCAGAGATTTAGAAATAAATAACCACGGTGGCTTTAACTATTACCAATGAAATGCATTACAGCAAGCTGGGGTTACCTAAGGCTTGCAGAATTCACTGCAAAACCTGGGAATTAAGAACAAGGGAGTGGGAAAAGCTGCAGTATTTCCATCACTGGATGTTAAAAATGAAGAATCACAGAAGGGTTTGGGTTGGAAGGGACCTTAAAGAATAATATAAAGTTTTTTTCCCACTGAAAGACATTTGTACTGCACTTTGGAATAGCTGGTTGTTCACACAGAAATCCCAGTTTAACCAGGATCCTGTCCTGGGATTCAGAACTGGTGACTTTCCATATTTCAACAGTCCTACACCCTGCTGATTACACTTCTGTTTAAGCAGCTCTGAAAAAAAAAAATTACCTCATGGATCATTCAATTGAATTTCAACCTAGAAGTCTTTTTAGTGTAATTCAGTGAACTTTGATTTTTCATTACTCTAAAATTGGAAGCTGAAAAGTAGTAGCATGTATAATTGCATGTCACAGTGCCTACAATATACCTTACCTGCAGCTGTATTTCCTTGATTTTCTTTTTGGTGTTGTGCCTGAATTGTTTTGAAATAGAAAATAATACTTCTGAGGTAGTGTGCATAAAAAGAATTATTTCATGGACTGTGCTGCTCTGGATAGAATTCTTTTGGTGCTGTGCAATTGCTTTAGATAACTTACAGCTCTGTTGGCTGACATATATCAACAAAAATAGATGCAGACAGTCAATTATTTGCATTATGTTCAAAGGTATTCTCATCTCTGTTTTATAAGAAAAGAAACTTGAATGGAGCAGAGCTTTGCCTATGCCAGTGATTGCTGTGCAGGCTCCTCAGAGGAAGGAGACACTCGAGGAAGGGTTTTGGGGTTTTGGGGTTTGGTTGGGTGGTTTTGGTTTGTTTGGTTTCTCACACTGCTGCCAAAAAATCAGATGTGTGAGAATGTCAGATTAGGGGTAAAAAGTGCCCTGATTTCAGCCCTTTCATTTGAACAGAGTCCTGAAAAACCAGTGTATAAAATACACTGAGTGGTGGTGCTGCTTTTGAGAGAGAAGAAAAATTCTTCAAGGGCTTTTTGTGGTTCCTTTTTAAAATGTCAACGATGCTTTCTTCAAACCATACATTGGACAGCAAACACTGCAGAGCAGGTTTTGGTTTTATTTCCTGGATTTTGTTTCCTGGAGTAACCAATGTGTGTTCACTGCCATGGCTGAGCATCTTCTGCTGTCCCCAGATAAAGAGATTTGGGATTGATCAAATCAGGGAGATTTCCTGTCCCTGTTTAGGAACGGGGGAATTGTGTGTCCTGTAAGGATTTTGCTTTGACAGAGAATTTACAGGCATTCAAGATGTGATTTCCATGTTGAGAACACGTTCCCCACTCTTATAGAGCTGATAATTGTAATAAACCATAAAACAATTTTGCACTTCAAAGTTTTCTTCCCTTACAAGCTTCTTTTAATGGGTCCATAAGTTTGATTTTACTGTAAGGTAATGGGACTTCCTCTTCTGGATCACCAAGATCTTTCTGTATGTTCAAAATTAAAGCAGTTGGATTGTTTCAGTTTTTGTGGTTGGTGGCTGGAAGTTAACCTGGCTATCTGTGTTTGGGAGAAAAAAGGAAAAATCTCTGAACACAGTGATATCAAATACAATTGACAGCAGTAATGTATTTTTAAAATAAAGATACAAGGAGAGAAGAAAGAATCCTTAATAAAATTAAGGGTTTATCAAGCCTTGTTCTTGGGCTGAAAATTATGTTTCTTGTATGTAGTTTGCATGATATGAAGTGCTATCAATTACTGAAAATAATTCCTGGCTCCACAGTTACCTACTTCTGCTCAAATTGACTTGTCAAATATTTGACATTCAGATTATTCTCTATGTTTGAGTGCAACTGCAGAGACTGTTATGGAAAAATACAAGCATTCAGAAATTCAGACTTTTCACTGGAATTTCATATGAACACTTTAATATAGATTTATTAATGTTTTCAAAGCACAGAGTAAAGAAAAATAAAGGTAAAGTAACTTAGCTTCTGCTAGTGACCAACATACTTGTTCAGATGCTGAAAACTGGTTTTCCAGATTATCAAAGGACAAAGTTGCAAAGCACCAGGTGTTCTTTAGTTTCATGCAAAATGGAGCTGATTGCTGCTCTGGCTGCTTTCCTGATTTTCATAGTCTTCATTAGAATCATCTAATAAATAACAAGCTGAATCAGCATTTTGATTAAGGAGATTGTTCTAATAATAAATGAATAGGCTTTTTACTTTGGAGCAAAAGAGCAGCCAGAGAACTCCTGAAGTTTTTGTTTCTATGAGCCTCATCTTCCCAGGCAAGCTCTGGAGCTCCCAAATTTCCTTCATTTGACTGCAGCAGGAGATAAACTGCATTCCATGGCAGCTCTGCAAGTTAATATTGCCCTTAAGAACGGAGAGATCAAGCTGGAAGCTTCTAGAAAAACTTCTGTAATGAGCAGGATAGCGAAGGTTTATAAAAAGACGACCATTTATTTAAACCACAAAATCAAAACCAGCAATAAGTCCCAATTAAATCTCTGATTGAAATGAACAGAGGTGCTCACTAGGACAGGGTGAGAGTATTGATGTTACCCCTTTGTTATTGTCAGCTCTTCACCTCTTGAGATTTAAATTGCATCTTAATAAAGCAGACTTTAAGCAAAACACTGGCAAGAATATGAAGAATTTGGGGGAGTGCTGTTAATGAGCATTTCCACTCATTCTGGCATCATCAAGAACCTTTAACACGTTTCCCACAACCCAGAGCTAAGATATTTTTCCATTTCTTTCTGCTTTATAATTTCTTGTGCAATAGTGCTCCCAAATCTTTCCTTCTAATTCTCTTTCCCCTGGGAAATAATAAAGCCTGCTTTGTTATCCTAACTTAAAAACAATCAATGGAATTAAAACGAACTGTCACCTAACAGAAATGCAAATGTAATCTGCCTTAGTCATTTCCTTGCCCTTGCTCATCAACAGACACCCTTAAAGAGCTCTCTGCATACAAGATTGCCTTCTATTTATCTCTGTTTATCTCTCTATTTCATCTCCTGAGAGCTGTGATGCCTCCTGATTCTTTCCACACCCAACCAGATTCACCTCAGTAATTTAAGATGGTGCTCGGTGACTTTCACCCAAAAAACTGCATTAAATATTTCTGACAGTCGGAGCAACGAGATGTTGGGGGGGAAAAAAAAAAAACCAACAAATTACTACTTGGAAAAATAGACTCTAAAGATAGAATATAGAGATAATCTTATTTCAGCTTATTAATTATGCCCTGTAAGCAATGAATCAAATCACTTTGCTGTATAATACAATTACTGCTGTAATTTGTAGTCATTACAGTTTGCACTGAGGTATAATTGTGTAATTCATTTTCTGCAGGTTATTGACAGAGAAGGTCTTAACAACTCCAGCACGGAGGCTCCGGGTTTGCTACAGTTTAATTTGCAGATCATTAGCACAATAGACCTAATAGCTTGCTGTGTCTACCCATCAAGGAGTTATTTATGTTGGATCAGGCACAAAAGGGAAAGATTAAGAAGAGATTTGAGGTACAGACATGATTTCCTGGTGCCTTGTTCCCTTTACAGTCTTTGGGTTCTGTTCTGTTTAACTCTCTGGTCAGCTGCATTTTCCAGCAGGTTGGTTGGGGATGGGGTGGCTTTCCTGCCTGCAGTCAATTATTCCAATTAACAACTTAATATTTTGGCATAGTCTTCTGCATCTGATTAGCGTTCATTACATCAATCGTGATTTGACTGAAAGAGATTTTTAAGTGTCAACTTTCCCATTTCAGTGCTGCTCCTGCTGGCACCTGCCATGGAATAAAATGTAACAAAGTCATGTTCCAATTGTGGTTTTTCTTCTGGTTCTGCTAAATGTATATCCTGACTCTCATTCATGGTGGGTTTGGGTTTTTTTGTTTGTTTTTTAGTTTGTTTTTTGGGTTTTTTGACTTTGATGTGTCTCTATAGTATTTTACTAGTGATTACTTTTACACTCATTCTCAAATAACAGGCTGTGCTTCTAAGTTATTGTAAGTATAATTATTAATAATAAATATAAAATGAGATTAAATGTGCCCACTGAGCTGAGGGGACAGAAAGAAAGAACCTTAGATTTGACCTAAGCAACAGCACCCAGGAAATTTGTATTCATGATTATGAAAAATATCGTGTTCTGTATGGAAAAACAATTATTTTTCCACACTTCCTGCCATTATTGAAAATTTCTTTTAATTGACCATTCTCAATTAGCCTGTTTTCACACAGTCAGAATTTCCATGCCCTATCTCCTGAGAGTTACATACATCTTACACTATATTTAAGAAAATTATAAGCAATTATGTTCCTTACTGTTTGCATGTGACTTCTTTTTGAAACTACTCTTTAGGAAAAAAAAAAAAAATTAAAAATTTGCCATTAGGACCTGCAACCAAACAAAGTTCTTGCATTCTTTTCCTTGATACAAACTTTATCCTCAGAATGCAGAATTCAAATTGTAGAGCCTCAGAAAGTCTTTGAAAAAATAATAATGGCAAATGTTGCTATGGTTACAGAGCCATTCCCATTTGCTTTGCTTTTCTGCCTCAGTAATGAAAGTGGAATGAGGGATTTTTATTCCAACTGTCTGTACGATGCTTTGTGGGGGAAATGCATATCCCACTACATATTCTCCATTAATTTTTGAAGCCAGAATGTTTTGGGGGTTGGTGTTTCTGAAGCTGTTTTCCCCTGTTTTCTTATTAAAGCTGATTAAAGATAAATATAATCTTAAAAGCTGCACTGAAAGGGTGTGAGTTCCTCTCACAATTCCACTTGGATAAAGGACAGACTCAATTTCTATCCTGCCTCAGTCTAACACCCCTTGGGTATAAAACACTGAGCTAGACTTGCCTTAATTTATTGAGTACCTTATTCTCAGGAGTGACTGGCACTGAGGTTTTTTTATTGTAAGATTGAAGCACAGGATATCCTTAAGATTCCTCCAGCTCATGTGGAACAGATAAAGTAGTGCTTTGGGATGTCCAATTTTATCCCTCTGGGTTGCTGCTTTTTTCTTTTTTTTTTTAAGTTGTACTTTTGTGATCAACTTGTCCTTCCAATAACACCAAACCTCTGTGACTCCAGGAAAAATCCTCCTGATGCTTCACCTCCCAAAGCACTGTCCCCACTGACAAATCATTTCTACTATGGCACAACTTTAATGCTTGGGGAAAGTCTTCTGATCTTCTTCTCACCACAAGCAGCAGCAGCAGCTTTTCCTGGGAGTGAAAAATCCCTCTGGAAGCAGCCAGGGCAGGGCGATGCTCTCCTGAGGACAAGGGGCAGCCTCTTGTAGGGTAGCAGGGATGTGCCATCAGTGTCCCCTCCACAGCACCACCAGTGCCAGCCCCCGGGCTGTCCCAGCCCTGCTGCAGAGCTTTCCGGGCAAAGATAATGCAAATAAAAGCTGCTAGGCACAGAAAAAAACCGAGAGATTGTGCAAGGGGTTCGGGGTTTGGGGGTTTTTCCCCCAGAAAAAACCTCCATTTGGGATGAGAGCAGGGTTCCCCAGCAGGATGGGATTCTTTGCTGGCTCTCTCAGCAGCACAAACATTTGGAGTTGGGGATGGCAGCAGGGCCATCATTAAGGTTTTCTGATACTTTTTTTTTTTTTTTTTTAAGTAACAAGCAGCTCTCACAAGCTCCCAGTTTTGCCAAGCAGCTTTGTGAATTTTCCCATTCTGAACGGAATGGAAATTGTGGATTCTCAGACACACACCCACACAGAGCCATATTCCCTGTGATGCTTTGTTCCAGCTTATTTTATTATTTCAGCCAAAGCAGTTGAGAGTTAACCTAAGGAAGCAGTATATTATTGGAGGTTTTTTATTATTATTATTTTGGGAGATATTTTTAGGTTGTATTTTAGTCTTCCTTCATTCCCTCGAGCCTTTGATTTTCAGAACATTTAAGACTTTTCTGCAGAAGCTACACTTGATGGAACTTAGCACTTACCTGCCTTTGCTGCCCCCATGAAAACCTCTCCACATTTTCTAAACCACAAGACTAAGAACTCCAGCTAATTCTTGGACAGGCACATCGTTAATGAAGCAGAGCCTTTTAGGAGTTTTTTTTTATTTTTTTGGGTTTTTTTGCCTGAGCAGGCTGGATATTGTCTGTTCTCACACAGCAGCTGCATGTGCAGACTCTTAATGAAGCTGCTCAGACTTTGCAGGAAAAGGGAAATGTTGGGAATTCGCCATCCTGGGGTGCAGCAGCTGCTTCAGGCTGGAAGGAGGGTGCAGGAAAAGGGCTGGGAGCTGGAGTTCCTCTGAATCCCTGCTGGTGTGCTGGGGAAAAATCAGGCAGGGTCTGAACGTGGGCACTCAGTGTCATGTCATAATCTGAGAACGCTTTCAAGATCCCGAGCAGCTTGGTGCCTAAAGGTACTTTGACAGAAAAAGGAACTTATTCAAGGGACAGACGCCTAAAAGTGCAACAGCTGCTGTGCCCTTGGGCTGGGAACTTCAGCTTGAGAGCCCAAGAGCAGCAGAGCACACAAGCAGTTTGTGATGGGGATCTAAGGCTTGCTGAGATCGCTCAGATTTCCTGCTCTGTGCTGACAGCACAGAACTGGGGAGATAAGAGCACCTTTGTGATGTGCAGGCAGAGCTGAGACTTTTCAGCACTCTAAAGAAAGAAATAAATGTGGTTTTTTTCTCCCCTTTTTGCGCTGGAGGTTGACTGGGCTCTTGAGGAATGGGGTGGAATGGAGGAGAGGAATCGCAGAAATTTTAGAAATGGAAGTTAAAGGCTGAGAATTCAAATAGGAAGGTGAGTAAAAAGGAGCTGAGAGGAGTCTGATATGTCAGGAGTGAGAGGTGGGGGGCCCATGAGATTCTCACACTGCAGTTGACAGAATAAACATTAGGGAGAGCAGAATAAAGCTCAGGAAAGGACTCAGTAGAATGAACTTTTCAAATTACAGAAAGAAGAAAGAGAGTTTATCCACATAATCTTTCAGAGCTGGATTTAAAGCTGGACAAGAGCAGACAAATTAACCATTACTAATGTCACACCCAAAGTCACCCATGCCAGAGAGGGGAATCATCATTTACTGCTGCTCCTACAAAATGAGATTATTATTATTATTATTATTATTAATTATTATTATTATTGTTGTTGTTGTTGTAGTTGTTGTTGTTGTTATCATATTCATCCAATATTTAGTTGTGTTTCTTCAGTGAGAGTCCAATTATAAATTGATTGAATTTTTCAAATTACATAAAGTAACCAGAAGTGGGTGAATGTGGAGCACAGATGATATTCACTGCTCAGGGTTTATTCTGACTGACCCCTCAAAAGCACAGAAATGGGCACTGGAGCCTTGAGACACAACTGCAGACCAAAAACTTGACTGAAAATCTCTTGTAATATGACTGAAAAAAATAAAAAATCCATTTTTCTTCAAACTTATTATGGAGGCTGCCTCAAACAATAAATATTTCTGATTCTTACTTGCTAGCACTGTCAAAGAATTTGGACACTGCAACATCATAATCTAAGAACATTTGAAAGATTCTAAGTAACTCGGTGCCTAAAGCTTCTCTGACAGAAAAAATAACTTATTCAAGTTTTAGTTTTGTATTTCTGTGAAATTTATCTTCAAATATTTGACTGAAGTTTTGAGACGTCTCTCTTGATTTCGTGAGATGTGAAACGTTTAATTAAAATTGACTTAAAATCTAAAGAAATACATGGAGAACTGGTTCAGATAACTTAAACATGGGGTAGGGAAAGACTTTCTATATTTGCATATTTTATTACTGGGTATAAAAAGCAATTTTTCAAATAAATGCCAGTTCTTCTGAGCCTTCTACATTTATCTGTAGAAAGATCAAACAGAGTATGAAATTTCAGGATGCTCTGACTTCCTAAGCTGCACTAAAAATATTTTAGTTCTGGCTGTCCAATGTAAGTTACTGGAGGATGTTCTGTGATTTAATTGGTCTCCACTGGTTTTATGCTCAAAGGACAGTTTCTTTGAGATAGCTGGCAAAACTCTTGTAAGGAAAATAGCAATCAATATCTAAGATGGGGTTATTAAAGGAAAATCTTATCTTCTTTGTCTAGCTCAGTTTAAATTTTTATACTTTTTTTTTTTCAATTTTAGTCACTGAAATATTTTTTTAAATTATTAATACTGCTCTGTCTGTAATTTTATGCCCTTTGTTGTTTGCTATAACTGACTTCAATATCAGATGAGAGCTGCTCAAGTTTAGATTGAAATTCTTTGCCATTTCCCAGACAGAATTCCCACCCACCCCAATGCCTGAACCTCTGAGAGCTGCAAGAGCACCACTGGGTGCATCTGCAGAGGGTTAAAAAAGAAGATTTAATGCCTTAAATGATCTCCCATTTAAACTTTCACAGCTGCCAAGAGATGGGTCCTACTAAAAAAACTCTACACTGTCCAAATGTGCCTCTTTATTAAGTATAAATCATTTTCCAAGTGATTCTTTATCTAGGTTTTTATTGATTACACCTGCAGATATCTAAACTTTGCCATGAGTTTGTGCATTTTGAGTTGTCTTTATGGCATACCCCACACAGTCCCTGATGTGACAGAGTCACATGCACAAATTGTTTTAGACGTCCACACCCTAAAAACAAAGAGTGATTGCTGATGTTGATTCTTGCCGAATACAAAGGGTGATCATAGAATAATCATAGAATAAAAAAGAATAATTAAAGTTAGAAAATATCTCCAAGAGCACCAAACCCGACCTCTGGGAGAGTTGGGGGTATTGGGGTAAAGTTCCACCAGCCCCACTCATTTATTGAACACATCCAGGGTTTGTGACTCCCCCACTTCCCTGGGCAGCTCATTCCAATGCCACACCACTCTTGCAATTAAGGAATTTTTCCTTATATCCAACCTGATTATTGATCTTTACTTTAAAAAAAAATAGAATAAAAAGAGAAGGTGATTATTGAGTGGTTCTTTATCTAGTGAATTCAGCCCACTACTTACAGTGAATGCTTGAATAATCAGTTTTTAACAAGTGGAAAGAAAGGTGTAGCAGGAGGGCAAAGGAGCCTGCAGAACTCCAGATTTTTCTGGCAGGTGGAAACTCATTAAAACTGCACATGCTTGAGGAGGTGGTAGATATATTCTGTACTGCTCTTGAGACAATGCTCACAGAAATATTCCTGTTTCATCTGCCTGATAAATGGTGATCTTGGAAAAGAAAGTGGTTCTTCTGCAGGCAGCTGTGCAATTCAGAGCCTCACTCTTCCTTTCTCTGAGCGCCATAAAGATGAAGTCTATTGCCTTAGACATTTACAAATCAAATCTTTTCATGCCACTAACTGCTTTTAGAGAAAAGCACAGATGTAAAATCCCTGCCTGGCTCTGAAGGGAGGCAGCAAATCAGCTCGTGCAGCAGGGCTCACTCACCACAGCCTCACTGCAGTGGAGCAGCACTGCCATGGAAAGGCTGAGGAGAGCTGCTCCTTGGATCCTGCCAAACAACACTGCACCTAAAGAATGGAAAAGGGACAAAACTCTAACTTTTCATTTCAGTCTACAGTTCAAAACACAAAAAAATTTAAAAAAAACATAATAAAAAAAAAAATCTGTCCATCCCTCTGTGCTCTGGTACAGATTTCTGATGCTGCAGATGGGCTGGGGGGTTTGAGCTGTGCTGCAGAAATGGCTGGATTTGGGGGTTGGGTTGCTTTTTTGAATTTTATTTTTTAAAAATATTTTTTATATTTTATTTTTATTTATGGAAGCACAGATATTTCTTCTTGCTGCATGCAGACACAGCTGCCAACCACATTTTTGGGGAAGGGCTGAGGAGGCTCTGGAAGGAGGAGGGCAAAGCCCCTGCCTGGATTGCAGTTGTGTTTCAGCCAGTGGCACTGGACATAAAGCTTCCACACACTTTAATAATTTGGAGGGTTTTATTCAAAAGGAAATTTTAGCAATTTGCTGCTTTATCAGTAGATAAACTGATTGAACACTGTTTTTGTTTCTGGTCTTAAATTGTAATGCTTCATAATATCAAACCACCAGCAGAGCACTCAAAACTAAAACAACAATGTCAACATGATTTTAGTTTAATCTAATTTGGGATAGAGTTAAATCTTATATAACACATATGGTGAGTTTTATTTTTATCATCTGGGAAACTTCTACCGAGAGTTTGAAGCAATTTAAACCTTTAAACTGAGAATGATGTCAACCCAAAGATTGGTCAATACTGGGACAAAAGCTGATTTTTGAGCCTGCAGCAGATCTGGAATTGCTTTCATGAAGTAACCTCTAGTTTTTTATTTTTGAGATAGAAAGATGTGAGGGGCATTGAGATGTCAGTGTATAAAGTTCTTTCCTCCACAAAAGCACAGCATGTTAAAATTGCAAGTGATAGAGGAGGCTTTTTTGTCATGTAGCAGGAAACGTTCTGAGTGACTCCAGCATGGTTTTCCTCTTGTCAACAAGTTAATTTGAAGAAAAATAGCTGTGCTTCCAAAATAATAGTGTTTCCTGTCATAGAATTGCTGAACACTTGGTTCTGCTACAAGGATTTTTATTAGAGAGAAGCAAGACTAATTTACAAACATCAAGAAGCAGAATGTGATAAACCTGGCTGTGCTTGGATGTTTAGAGAATCTGCACTGTCAGTTTAGCTACAAATGTGCTGTGGCAGTCAGGAACACTTGCCAAACTTCACTGCAGCCAAAGCTCACTTTATATTCTAAAAGGATTTCTTGGGTTTTTTGAGACAGATAGAGGTTATAAAGTCTCACTTGATGTAGTGTATGTCTCCATCATCTGGGTATTCAAAAAAATGGAAGTTGAAGTCCTTAAAGTCCATTGCAGCTGCTCAGTTACGTGGAGTAGAAATGTACACTTGAATTTCTTTCATGTTGTGTTTTCATTTGAGGCATACAAGAGAGGCAGAGGGAAAGAATGAAGCAGCAGTAAGGAATTAAAAAAAGCTTTTAAACTCACCCTAAAAAGAAATATATTGCATCTATCCATCACTCACATTGCCCATGAGCATTTTAAAAATTCTCAAAGTCCAACACCTTTTTAACAGTGATTGCCTATAAATGTGTATTGCAATTCACTGCTTCGTCCACTATTTTGCACTGATGCAAAATATTACGAATTCATAATTGTCACAGCATGGCTGGAGACCTACCTGAGTTTTGATAATGACAATGTCATAAACTTCTGTAACTCTGTCAGCATAGCTTTCAGTAATTTGCCTCGCTTTGTATTCTGATGAAGTCTGGAAATAGCTACAAAAACCGATGGTGTGTGCTCCTGGCTCTGGTTTTGTATGGCCTTAATTTCTCCTTTCTCCTCAAAAGAAACCCATCATTATGGCCTCCCTGCCACCTCTGTGAACACAAGCTGTTACATCTCTCTCCCCTGGATATTTTTCAGAAGCTCCACATGGATTTCTTTATCATTGTTCAACCATAACATCCCACGACACCTGCTGAGGTATTCCTTGTGAATTCCTTGTGATGCAAACACTGAATGGCATTTATAGTGCAAAGCTGGTCTAATTTGTTTCTTCAGCAGCAAATCAGAGGATGGATTTTGAAATCTAAGGACACCTTCTTGTCTCCAGAAAGAGATGGAGCACTGGTACCTGTGCTGCATGCAAATGAGAGGCAGCTCTCTAATTGGGAGGCTGAGCACAGGGCAATTATGACCTCTGAATTGGATGTTATGTTTATTTGAACACATATGCATGCCAGCTACAAATAAGCACTAAATTATACAAGTCAAGGCCCTTTTGACTTGAAACAGCTGCTAAAGGCAGAAATCAAACACACAGAGACACCTGACAGAAACTCAGTCCTGGCAGGCTGTACTGGGAGCTTTCAAACACCACGGAGTGCTTTTACCAATATTTTTGCTTTGACTTTTATCAGTGTAAAGGCATTACTTGATTCCCTCTGAAAATAAAGACATCCAAGGAGGATGAAATAAGAGAAAAATCTATATCTGAATGTATTATTTGCCTGTTGCCTCAGAGAACAGCTCGTTGCTGCAGTGCTCTAACGAGCCACTCTGTGCTGGTGCTGGGCTCTGACTGCATTCCTAATGAAACAGTTCTGCTCTCCCCAGCCTCCAACAGCATTTCTGTGTGACACACAAAGGCACAGGATTTCACTTTTGACTCCACGGGAAAAGTTTGAGAGCGTTCAGAACTTCAGCACGTCCAGAGCAAATCTGCTTGGGCAGGGTGGGGTGGGGAAGAGAAGGGAAGGGAAGGGAAGGGAAGGGAAGGGAAGGGAAGGGAAGGGAAGGGAAGGGAAGGGAAGGGAAGGGAAGGGAAGGGAAGGGAAGGGAAGGGAAGGGAAGGGAAGGGAAGGGAAGGGAAGGGAAGGGAAGGGAAGGGAAGGGAAGGGAAGGGATTTTCCAGTTGGTACAGAAGGGAGCTGCCACCTGAGACTGGCACACGGGGCTGTCTCAGGGTCAGGGATTTTTGTTCTTGCTGGGCACTGCAGTGGCAAAGAGGTAACATTGCAAAAAAACCCTAAAACTGTGCCGTGACTGAGGTAGTGAGAGAACCAGGGAGGGGTGAGGCTCAGGTAAAACCATGGCTGGAGTCAGAATCACAGAATGATCCCATTCCACACCTTCCATGAGCCAGGGTGCTCCAAGCCCCAGCAAACCTGGCCTTGGACATCTCACAGTTCTTAGGGCAACCTGTGCCAGGGCATCCCCACCCTCGAGAGGAGAGAGTTTTCCCCAATATCTGCTTCAAACTGACTCCCTGTCAGTTTGGAGCCGTTCCCCCTTGTCCTGGTACTACACGCCCTTGTAAAAAGTTTCTTGATGAAAGGTAGCTATGCAAAAATAATTTCGTTTTTCTCCTCACTTTCTCAGTTTCTGCTAACCTGAGGTTTTCTGAGGGAGAAGACAGGAATAGACATTAAATCAGACCTGAGATCTTCCTTCTCTCGCCCTTTAATGAATGCCATAAAACCCAGCCTGCTGGGTCTCTCATTACCAGGTAATCATGCTGGACCTAAAATAACTTTGCTTCTGAAGCTTTATCAAAACCTGACCTTTTCTTAAAACCTTTTAATAAATTGTCACTTTCTTATGAAACTAATCTTGGAAAAGGACCTGGCCAAGGGTTTGCCTATGAACTTTTACTTTAGACATCAGCCTGATTGTGCATCTATGATTACACACCCACTGTCCTTACAGCACTATTGACCAACCAGCACTTCTGTGAACCCTTAGTTTTATTTGCAGCCATAGGCTTTTTTCTGATCATTTTGTGTAACTAAAAAGCTCTGGGAACCATAGATGCAGGCATAATTAATTAAAGCTTCGTGTATTTATGGCAATATTTTAAACTTCTCAGTGGACCACTTGGATTTTGAGAGCAAATGTGTAAAAATCTCAATTTCTTTTCAGGCCAGCCTAATAACAGAGGAGCAGTTTCAGAGCTCTGTCACTCCTTCCACATTCTGTTTACAATAGGAGCCAGCCTTTTTTGTTTTATACTCACTTGAACAAACCTGGGGACCTTTATCTGACAAACCTGGGGACTGGTTTGTGCTTTTCTCATATGGCAGGAAAGAGAACTGAGCCATGATTATAATACAAATAAATACCTGAGAGATTTAACCTCTGTCCAAGTGCAGTCTCAGGACAGAGGGCATTGCCTATGCCTATAAGCATCACCAAAATAAACAAGGCATCATATTGGCAATACATCATGTTGTAAATTCACACATAAATGAGAAGGAATTTCTGCATAATCCTCACAAGCACAGGCATTGACAGGATTCCCTGCACCACCCACCACAGCCTTTCACTGCTGGAGACCATCGTGGCATATAAACTCCATTAAGTGATGCATCTTATTCTAAATGAATGGATTTTGTGGGACTCGTTTTTCTCAGAGAAAACACTTCCTCGCTGCCTGACAGCTCCAGAAGCAGTTTCCAGTGTAAATTCACTCCAGGACATGTCATTTATACCTGTTCTTTGTTAAAAATCAAACAACTAACCAAAGAAACAAACAAAACAAAACAAAAAATTCTTTTCTAGAATGGAAAGTCTCATTTTCAGGCATTTATCAGATTAGTTTGGGCTGCAGTTTTGACATAGAATTGTCTATAAGTGTGGTGGGTCAGCTTTGGCTGTTGACCAAATTCCCAGCCAGCTCCTGGCTCTCCTTCCCCTCAGCTGGACCAGGGGTGGATAAATGGGAAGGACACAAACAAGGAACTCAGGGGTCACGACAAAGACAAGGAGACTGCACCAAGCCCCCCCACACCCCACACTGCAGCACTGGATGGACCTGACACAAACCAGATGAACTTTAACTCGTGCTCAAGAACAATTTCTGTCCTCACAGCCACCACCCACTCCTGCACTCGGCACGAGGGGAATTTGGATCGCTGAGCAGTGAAAGGGATCCGTGTGTGCCTGGAGGAATAAACCACTGAGGAGTGGCAGACTGCTGGTGACATGAGCCAAGAACCGCTCCTCTCAAGAGAAAACGCCGTGGAGAACAAATGTCATTTCTCTGCAGGGAGTAAACGAGCAAAACTCAGCTCACCGGGACTCCCTCCCGGCCCACGGGAGGGTTCAGTTCAGTTCAGTGCTCGGAGTTACACAACACGCTCCAGCGAGAGCAGGAGAGCCGTGACCCTCCTGCCTCGAGGACACAGCAACCTCAAAGTCATTCCAAACGGAGTCAAGCCTGAAGAGACCTCATCCAGCCCCCCAACAACCGAACGTGGCAACAACGTGCATCTTTCCCGGAGAATGGATGCACGAAGTGCTCAGCAGGGATGGGACGAGCTCGCAGGTGACACAAATCCCCCTCTTTTCCCACAGTCACACAAAACAGACCCGTGGCAACCCTTTGTAAGTGCAGTCATGGTAGCTCTTGGCTCCTTCCATCCTCCTTCTATTGGCTGTAGACAAAAATCTAAAATTAAAACCAATTTTTGTGACTGTTTGCTGAAATAATCAGTTTTATTCTTGTTTACGATTACTCCAGAACATAAAAGAAACTGCTGGATACATTATCAGTCACACACTGCTTGCCAGTCTCAGCTATTTATGATGCTAAATTATACAGCCTAAGTACAAAACCAAAAGTTGCCAAAAATCAGGGAATTGATAAATTGGGAAAGCAGAAGAGGTAGAAAAGGTAAGATACTGCCATCAGAAGCAATGGTCAGGCTCCTTCAAAAGGATAATCCCAACAGGTCAATAATCAATAAATTTCATCCATTTGAACAGAACTTAGCAGGCACTATCCTGTGACAGCTACTGTCAAGCACACAATTATTTTTTGGGTCTATTGCAATGATTTTTGGTTGTAGGATGAGTCCTACTTTTTAAGTGTACCATAAATCGCAAAAAAAAAAAAAACAAAACCATTTTGCATGTTTTTCATTTGGATTGCAAATGAAGCAAGGTGCTTTTAGACCATGTCCTACTTCTTCCTAATGTATAAACTCCCTCTGTAACTACTTACCTTAAGATTTTCATTTAAAAGCTAATCTTCTAAAATTACTATTAATTAATATGGCGCTCTTTGTATTTCCCTACCACCTTCCCTGCCCTCAGTTGCAGGTTTTCAGCTGGAATGGCCTCAGCCCCACTGCAGGCTCCCTCACAGATAACAAATTTGTGCCAGCTTGCTGAAGAAGCCCAGTGCTGCTCATTCACTCAGAACTGCTCCATCTGTGTGTCCATCCATCCAGAGAGCCAGATGCTCTCAGAGTGCCTCTCCTGACACATCCACATCCCAAATATGTTCCTACAAACCTGCCCTGCAGGCAAAGGCAGCCCAGCCCTGCCTGGAGCCCTCGGGTGTTTGTGTTTTACCTGCTCAGGTGCAGCGCTGGCTTCACAGCCAACTTTGCTGCTGCCAGAGATGGAGACCTGCAAAGGGGGGGGTCAGAATGAGAAATCACTCACTGGAAGCATTCTAACAAAAATTAATAGAAAGCAAATGTTGCACCCAGGAAGGAGAGTGGTTCAGAGATCAGGCAGATTCCATCAGACCGACGAGCTGAGGTTTCTGTTCACATCCACAGAGCTGCCATTTCCATTGGTTTGCCACTGATAGGCATTTAGGCAACTCAATTATTTTATTATTGAAATTAGATAATGAGATAATTATATAAACTTCCTTTCTAAGCTCGTACATGCTCCACTGACACAGGTTGCAGAAAGATTCCTGCCAAGAATTTGATTATTAAATGTGAACTTGCTTCAACAGAGATGCAGAAATGCCCTCGATTATTTGTTGCACATCTGTGCAGTTCTTTTCTAGTTCAGCACAAAGTTCAAGACATGGGATGTGAATCAGCAGCTAATCATTTTCCAAAATATTTGACTTATAAATATTTCCTTAGAATAAATATTCTTTTAACAAGGGATTTTGTTGAAAAAGCTTTACTTTTGTTTTTGTTGTCATGCTTTACTATGCACAACAAAGCAGTTTTTAATGAAAGGTACCAATAATATACTTACAAATCACATAAGCCAATGGACTACGTGTAATGAATAACACTTGGACAAGGTACCAATGCACTTCAGTAGTTCAATTTTCACTAAGATAAACATTCCATCACTAAAATATCAAAGCTGCTGCCTTGAGCAGCTATTCACTGCGGGGACATTTGTGGGAGCTGAAGTTGCTGCCTCCCAACTGTTTGTTGCCATTTCTCTTTTGCCAAAAATTGCCAGTCCCACAGAACGGGATGCTGCTCAGCCAGCAGAATGCAGAGTTCCAGCATCCCCTCATCTGTCTCAGTGGAACATCAGCCAAGGTAACTCCAGTCCTGCGCTGAGTGAATCAAAAGGAATGGAAGGATTTCTTGTAAAGAATAAATGTTCAGTGCCACGTACATTTTGTAACATGGTAAAAGTAAATTTAATTATCCAAAGAACTGCTCTAACACTGAGCCTTTTCCACGGGCTGCAGCTGTTCACAAACTGCTCCAGTGTGGGGGTTCAGTCCTTCAGGAACAGGCTGCTCCAGCGGGGGACTCCCATGGGGACACAGCTTTTGTCAGGAATGCCCCAGGGGCTGCAGGGGAACCTCTGCTCTGGAGCCTGGAGCAGCTCCTGCCCCTCCTTCTGCACCACCCTGGGCTCTGCAGGGCTGTTTCTCCGAATTCTCACCCCTCTCTCTTCCAGCTGCAGCTGCTCCCGTGCAAAAACGTCATCCCACATCAGCCCAGATGTGCTGCCACTGCCCCTGCCAGGCTGAGCCATACCCAGAGCAGCTCCACGCTGGAACCCTGGCTCTGTCAGACGTGGGGGAAGCTTCCAGCATCTCCTCACACATCCCTGCATCCCCCTCAGCCCCAAAAGCTGGCCGTGCACACAGGACAGAGGTGCCTGAGCAGCCGCATCAGCAGCACAGCTCGAGCCAAGCAGAGCTGCCAGCACAGGGGGAGGCAGGGCCACGCTCACTCCTCACCATCTGGAAGCCTCTGGCCAGAGGCACAACATTCATCCCCGGCAACTGCAGCCTGCACAAGGTTCAGATTCCTTTGCATCATGCAAATGTTCTCTCTTTCTGACATAATCCCCAATTATAGTCCCGACTGCAGGAATATGCTGTTAAAATCATGAGAAAAGAAAAAAAGACAAGCCTGTTGAGAGAATATCCTTGATAAAGCAGCAATGTCCTGGGTGCCAACAGGCATAGGGACATACAGGTTTGTTAATGTAAGACAGAACTGCTGGGTTTAGTCATACAGGTGGATTCATTTATAAATGCTGACCCTGACATATAATTTTCAATAAAAGCTCTGCTTTTCTATCTAATTTCCATCTTTCAGCTGAGACATTAGCATTTCTTATTCAATGTTCTTCCCTCTCAAGCATTACCTCAGATTAATTGGCACTGTATAAAATAAGTTCCTGGGTGCACAATGGTAACCATGGTAGCCTTCATCCTATCTTCACAATGCATATGCAATTCAGTTCTCAGGAAAACATAATTAGTACGTAGCAGAATATATTCTCTCTAAACGCATCTCGGTGCTATGAAATACACTAAATCAAAGCAAATGATGCCTACAACCTCCACCCGACTGGGCTCCCATTGCTGAGCAGTTACATTACAAATGGATATCCTCTTAAACAGTTGTGCTGCAGCATCCCCAACTTGCATTATATGTGCTTTTCTGCCTGCTGTGTGCCTTTGCATTCTGGCCAAAGGGTGGCAATGTTCTCCTGACTATCAGTGGCCAGACGGTGGAAGTGTATTCCTGCAGGAATGGGAGCATCTTTCCAGCCAAGCCGGAGAGTTCTGCATCATTAACTGCAGTGCTAACTGGGTCCCAGCACATCAGCAATGACCCCTCCAGCTACAGAAACATTAAAATACAGTTTGGGTTGTAATCCAGCGAGCTGTGTCAAAGGACATCCACGCGGATCTCCTTATGGGGGAGATCAAAAAGCATATGCAGCTTCAAAACCAAGTGTGTTCTCTGTTTTTTATCACACATCAGCAGGCCCTGCTGGGGCTGCTCCTGGTGGGCTTGGACAGGACAATCACTGCTGTGCAGGCACGGAGAGTTTTCACAAGCCTGGCTGCCCCAAAGTGCCACCCAACCCCTGGAGATTCCCACAGGAGCTGGTTTAACTCATCTGAGAAGTTTTACACAGTTCCTTTGGGGATTTGCAAACTGTGAGGACTGGAATAATCTGAAACAAACATCTGCAGTGAGGTCTTGACAGCACACCCACAGAGTGGCAGTGGCACAGCAGCACGGGACAGGGTGTGCAGTCTCACTGCTTTAATTAGTGCACCAACAATTACTGCATTTAATGGCACAAACTGGGAATAATCACATGGAATAAATGCTGCCCTTGTGCTGGACTCACTCCCACGATTACTCCACACAGTGTGTCCCACACCCAGACATTCAGACAGATTCCACAAGACACTCAAAGAGAAATGATGTTTTTCCTGCTGTTTCACAGGGGAAAAGCCACAGTAAGAGACCTAAAGAAAAAAAATCCATTTTCAAACGCCACCAATTATTATCTGTTAAATTACTATTAGCTACAAAAAGCAAAATGAGAACTACTTCTGCACAAAACAGGAGTGACAAGAGGAAGGAGCTGTCCAAACCTGTCCAGGATAGTTGGTGCTTAGCAAACATGAAAGTAATTTAATTCTTCATCTGAATACATACTGGTTTGTTTACTGAAGTGTTAAAAAGGCTGCTTTCATTAAGTCTGGGATATCAGTGTGTCAGATGAAATGCAGACATTCACTCCACCCGTGGTAAAAATTTCAGACAACTGGTTTTGGACCCCAAATCAACCTAGCAAATCTGGTACAAAGTAGTTGCCTGGCAGTTCACTCATCTTACCCCAGAATTCTTCGAAATTTTCATATTTACAATATGTATCTTCACTTTATCTCTGGCCACGTGTGCATGAGAGGAAATAATTTCTAATCCACATGAAAAAACTCTGAAACAGCTGTACTACTTTTAAATGCTTTGGATGATCCTATTTGACCTTTCTTTTCTACCAAGGATCTGGTATGGACACCTTTCTCCTGGCAAATTCCAGCCACCCACATGCTAATGACACACTTGCATCCCATTCCACACATCTGATTTTGACTTTTAGATATGTCAGGGAATGGAAATAAACATTTCTGTCAAGTAACAGCGCCACAAAACAACTTTTCAGGTAACAATGTCATTGATTTCAATTATACAGAACCACGGAAATGCCCTCTGTTAACACTGTAACATCCAAGCAGAAATAGCATGCTTTGCTTTTATGGCCATTATAAAATTTATTGGCAAAAAAAATGGAGACAACTGGTAAAAAGGCAGCATTTTATGTGCAAAAGCATGCTAGTGCAGGAAAAGCTATTTATCTTCATACAGGTGATGACATTTATTTCGTGCAATTACACTGGCTTATCTCTCATCAAAGAAGTGTTACATGACAGCAACTTTACATTTTTCTGAAGATACAGCATCTCATTCCATGTCCTGTCATCTGCTCTCATCATGGCAGCAATTCTAAGGGATGCTTTCCAAGGGTTCTAATAATTGCTGGACTCACTGCAATTATCCCAGCTATCCTGGGACACAGGAGAAGAAATGTTTATTGGTGAGCACAAAAAGGAACAAAACAAAATGACCCACGTTTCAGGCAGCAGAGCTTGGGAGCAGGATGATCACAAATACTATTTGCCACACGTTTCATATTCTGTTTCTGTTACATAAACTTGGCTTTGCTTTCTGTAAAACGCCCAGGCAAGACTATCTGTGACTGCAGAACATTTTGAACCCAGCCTACTAAAACACGGATTACTGAGCCCTCGGAGTAAGAGTTTTTATAGCCCATCACATGAAAGGTAAATATAGCACGGGGGTGGGGGAAAAATGAGTTAGTGGATCTTGAGAATGATAATTAGCTACACTCAGCTGTCCCATGCCAAATGGCTGGGGGAAATCTTATAGGCATGTAAGTAACAGAAATACAAGTTAAATGTCCTATTATTATCCTAAGTAATATAATTTAAGCATTAACACTGTAAAATATTGAAATATTTTAAGTGCCTTTAAACTGCTGAAAACAAATTTTCTTGGTCATTAACTGCTGAACATTAAATTTTTTCCCATTCACTAAGATCATTTAATGTTTGTGAAATTATTTGAACGCCATTTAATTACTTGAAATTCAAAATCATCGCTGGTTTCATCATCCTTTCCAGAGAAACCTTCTTCAACTGCCAACATACCAAATATTTACCAGCCATGAATGTCTGCACAGAGTGAATAAAATGTAGAGATGTATGCACTAGGAAGCAGGGCTCCTTTCAAAGTCTCTGGGGTTTTGGTACCAAAAAGATATGGCATGATTCATTAGAGAAACATCTCAGAAGGAAAGCTGAAAGTGAAAAGCCTAAAAAAAGCTTCTTCCACTGAAGTGCAGTGGAAAGACAAAACCAGCAGCATTTTTTTAAACAAAGGAGAAGCTGTTGAAGTTACCATGAGCAGAATTTCACACCACAGAGCCTACACAGAAGCTGCTCTTTTTCTCCAAGCTGAAATACCACATTTCTGGATCCATATTGCAAATCCACAACTCGCAGATGCAATTCCAGGGTATAATATAATGCAAGATGCCTCCAGACACTAACTCAGAACCAGGCAGTGCAGTTAAAATATCGGAGTGATTTGCAAACCAGCAAGGTTTTATGAACCTCTTCAGATCACCTCCAATATTTTTCAAGTACTATGTGCATATTTATACAACAAAAGGAAAATGAAATCAGCATGACACCTGCATTAGTCTTTTTGATGTCTGCAGCACGCTTATGTCGAGATTTCTGTCATAACACACCTTAAAACTTTCTGACAAGTTGCAGACTTTCTGAACATTTTGGAAGTGTTCAGGAGCATTTATGGTGCTGGCAATCATTATTCTCATTTTGGGAGGAGGGACGCCGTTATTCTTAGAATTAGAGATATATTTTGCAGTAATTTCCCTGGTCTGCAAGTGCAAATAGAGGCCTGTGCTTGCTGCCATCCAAACATTACTGAGCTGATCCCTTGTCCCAAGATGTGAAGCTAAATACAGTCCATGTATTGCAGAGATACAAACTGAAGTTCCAAAATTGATGTTTAAAATACTTACCAAACCTCACAGTGATTTATGTTCAGATTTCTGGCTATATTCATGAGCATGAAAATCATGTGAGAGCTTCCCAGTCAGCCTTCAGTCCAAGACTCCTTTCCTATTCTCATGAGTGCAAAATACTCATTTCTCCTTTTTTGTTAAGCCAGATGCCGTTAAGGATAAATGGAATAACAATTATATATAATTATTATATATATAACAATATATGTAACAGAGCTACATGCAAATGCATGTTCAGGGAGACAAGTGGTGGCTTCTGCTACATAAAAAAAAATAAGGCTTCCATTAGGAAGAGGCTGGTGACAGTAACTGCCCAAGTGACAACAAAAGGCATGAGAAGAGTTGTGCCACCAAGGTGAGCATTACAAACTCTGACACCCATCACTACTGACTTTTTTTACTAGATCACATTTTTCAGTGTGTGTCTGAGAATCCTCTAATTGCCATCAACAATATTCTGTTAGTAGGAGATGAAATAGAATACTGTGCTGTACACCATTAAAGTCCCTTTCAGCAGACCAGTCAGATCAGTTTTAAATAAAATAGGTGTATTCAAGGTGTATTGTAAAATGCAGCAATGATTAACTGTGAAATAGTCACTCAAGAACGGAGCCTTTTCTTTAAACAAGCCTGGTTTACAAATCCTGTCATTTCTCACTGCAGATAGGAGCTGTCATTGTGGTGACACATTGCAACACGAGCTCCGGGGTAGCTGTGCTGATTAGGAAACAAAATATTCGTGTCCCATTTGAATGAGTGGGCAAATTGTAAGACAAATTTGTGCTTGGTTAAGTTAATAACGTACCTTGTCTTCTGATGTGCTCCTGTGGGAATGGGAACCCCAAAGTGTGCATCACACGAGGTGACTTTAATCCCTTTTCACATGGAACTCACTGCTCTTTCCAGGGTAATTAAGCACTTCGAGGTTATTTCAAGTTCATGCATCCAGTTCCTGGAAACGAGAGAGGGCAATGGATCAAGAGCAACAGGGCAGTAGCAAAATATTGAAATGTGGAGCTGTCAATTAGAAAGCAGTAAAAATTACAAACAGACCAACAGAAGTGTGTAAGTAACTCGGGGACCCTTTTCCCTCCAGTTTTCTGGAGGTTCCAGAGCACTGGGCAAACCCAGCATTTCTATCAAGGGCAAGCACTAAGCAATCCTGCCCTAAGTACCAGTTTATTTGCCATAAATACAGTGTAGAGCATCTTGAGTAAAAACAAACTTAACAAAAATTGGCCACCTGATTTTCCTGCCAAGCCAACAATGTCTGTGTAAGAGTCCCTGTTCTGGAGAACTCCTGAGACACAGAAAGAAGCAGGAAAGCAGCTTACCCCGCTATGCTAAAAGCCACCAGCAAGGGATAATTCCCTCTCTCCTTTCTCATTCACAATGGTGTTCCTGGAAACAGATTTATTTTGCACTTGCAGTGTCTAATAACAGCTGTTATGCATTTATTGTCCCACTATCCTGACACAGTAATGTTATCCTACTTAACTCCGTGCCTCTTTCTGACATAAAAACTCACCCACCATGACATTCTCTAATGCTGTAACAAACTGGCACTGACCTGGGGCTCCACAGCTTTTCCAGAGCTCACTGCACTTGATTTAACTCCCCCAGTGCTAATGGGTACGAGTCATTACAGGGTAATTGCTGACAATCACAGAAACCCCATCAAACAGAAAATGCCCCGTCTGAACGCCAAGATTGGCAGAGGCT
The DNA here is from genome assembly GCA_037013685.1 of Acridotheres tristis. Taxonomy (NCBI): domain Eukaryota; kingdom Metazoa; phylum Chordata; class Aves; order Passeriformes; family Sturnidae; genus Acridotheres; species Acridotheres tristis. The sequence continues at coordinate 18,757,996 of CM072889.1, forward strand.
TTGCTTTCAGACAAGTATTTAAAGCATCATTGCTCTGCTGGTTTATTCCTCACTTTAGGGGGATTTTTCAGACACTCCCAGAGTCCATTTCAGTTCAACAGGACATTGGCTTTAAACTCAACATTTCTAAGTCCCATTCCCACAGAGCTGCCCTCACCTTCTGCTCATTTCTCCACTGATTTCCTGTGGCTTTGTTTGAATTTCTGATTCACCCATCACATGGCTCCCCATACAGACCTCAAATGGTGAGCATGAATGATTTTCTTAAGACAATTCTTCAGCATTATCAAGCTCCACAAATTTCACCATTTTTCAAATGGATTTGCCTGGGGAGGGGTTGTTGAAATGGGGAGAGATACTAAAAGCATAATGGGCTTGTCCACAATTCCTTTTTCTTTCTACAATCAAAGAAGACTCATTTTATAAAACTTTTTCAGTGTCTGGACCTTTTCAAAGACAGATGCTACACACAGCTAGAAATCTCCATTTGTTTGTAGCAAAAGATGGTTAAGCATAAAAAATTAGACATTTCTAGCAGTCCTTTCTTCTTCTCCCCAAACACCCCTTAAGACAGAGTTTAAAAAGTCAAGCTCTTACTACATACATCACTTACCTTGCAAAATTTCCTCAAGTTCTCATGAATTTCCTTTTTTATGTCCAACTCATCATGTGTTTGTAACCTGGTACAGTGAACTGGTTTAGAGTTTTAATCTAAAAGAGAAAAAAAGGGGGAAAAGAAACAGAGGGTGATGGAGCTAAAAAAGGATATTTAGAAAACAGAGTAAATATTAATCACAAACAATTTAGTTCATCTTTTGTTATGAGTGAGCAATAAACTGAAAAAAAAAGAGTTGAAATCTTTCAGTCATATTTTTCTATGATCTGCAGTTCTTATGTCACACAAAGTGGTACTTGAAAGGAATTCTACTTGTATTAAAAATGAAAAGCTTATGTCTCTCTTATGTAGGCAAACACCCCCACGGTCCAGCAGGCATAAAAGTATTTGTTTATTCCACCTTGTTACCTATTCTGTAAGTTTTTATAACCTTCTCCAACATGAAGTAGCACACTGTGTAAGAGCTTCTGCAGTTTTCTCTGAAAATCCTTCCCAAACAGTAGCTTAATCTCTTTAAACACTTGTCCAACATTCTCTGCATGCATTGACACCACGGAATGTCTTCCAATAATAAAGAAAAATAGCACCGTGGTATTTATTTGATTTTTTCTTTTCCCCTGAGCTCTAAGTCATATTTGCAAGATAATGATGACTTCATGAGTGATTAACCCATCATGTGCTTAAGACGGATAGAAGTTGTTTATTCTGCATTTTTATAGCCAAAACAGGGTGGGATTGTTTTGGCATTTTCACGCTGATCACTTTTGCTGTTAAACAAAATACAATATACAAAATCTACAAAAGTCTTAAATCAGTGGGACTACCCTGAATATTCCTAAAGACATCAGCCACAGGGGAACACGTCAGCCTTTCCTTTCAATAACGAAATGAAGCAAGGGAACGAGCTGGAATGAGCATGTCATAAATATTCCTCAGAGGAGACACTCCCCATCCATTACTGCTCTCCTCACACACCCTGACTGATGGGCACAAAGTGGGTGCCTTCCCTGATTCCTCTTGGATTCTCTGCGATTATTTTGCTCTCACAGAACAGCTGAGATGAGCACACAGGATTTTTTCAGTTTGCTCCCCAGATGAAAGTTTGTCTTTGCCTGAGCTTTGTGCGTGGCAGGGTGAGGATCAGGCTCTGGCTGGGGGCAGAGCTGGCAGCCAGGAACAGCAGCACAACCCAGGGCTCCATCTCTGCTAAATCAAGTTTGGGACAGACACAATCCAGCCTTCAAAGGCCATCTTTGAAAAGAAACCATCTGGAGGAGATCCTCATTTACCTGTAAAACAGCAGACAGAATCCAAGAGACCATTTAAAATAAGACAGGGACATCCAAATTGGGAACATCTCAGTATTGGGAAGATCCACAGTTCATTTTTCAAACAAAAATACCAACCTAAAGCCACCAGTTATTTTTGAAAAATAACTATGTCTCAGGATCACATCAAACTTTGGAATTTGGGGTTTTTACAGTTATTGTAATCATAGCTCCTATCAAATTAAAGAGCTCGAGCTAATTGATCTCAGAAGGAAAAATATTCATCCCAATCCCTGCTGAAGCACTGCCACCTTCTTCATGCTGACTTCTATTTAAACACGGAGAAATGACTCTTTAAAAAAAAGAGAAGTGAATTTGAAACCTCTTGGGAATCAGCAGGATCAGAAAACAGCCACTACTTCTTAAAAAGAATTGGTCAGAGGAGAACTGAATCCAGGGTAAAGCAGTGGGGGTAAGACCTGGGTGAAAAATAAGAATACTGATCAAATGTGTAGCATTGCTTTAGCACTGCTCAGACACTTCAGGGAAGGGATTTGGGAGGTAGATTGTCAACCAATATCACCTCAAACAGCTGCAGTGCAGCTGGCTTAGCCAGGTTGGCAGAAGCTTTTCATCTCAGGCAATGAAGGATTTTCAGAAATCCTTTAAGTTTCAGAAGTGGGAGCACAAAGTGCTGCAGCTCAGGCTGCCAGGGAACTCTGAGATGGGGCAGGAACCATCCCCAAACAGGGAGAAGGACAGACACAGAACAGAACAGCCCAAAAACTCCAACAACTGCACAAACGAGCTATGGACCAAAACATTCAAAGCAGAAGAGTTTCCTTCAGCCTCCCATTCTCTGGCACCAGTCATTGTCCCTTCACTCTGCACCTTCACCTTTTTAAACCTGCAAAACTGAAATCCACTGAGAGTTCATATTCACTGCTGCTAAACACCTCCAATCTTCCTGGCAGACCATTTTAAAAGAGAAATCATCATTATTTCATAAGGAAATAAACTAACATGCAATCCTTGTTCTCACACAGCCTTTCTTGTCTCCCTCAGAAAACTTTTCCATCTGAAAAGCCAGTTAGACTAATGTTGTAAGGATAGTTCTAAAAAGAGAGCAACATAAACTCAAAAATAAAAATTAAAAAAAACAAAAAAAAAAAAACCAAAAAAACCCAACTCATTTCCACTGTCCTTGAAAAGAACAGAGCTACAGAACTATTTTTGCCCACAAAGCCTAAAAAAAGGAAAAAGTAAAAAAATAAAAATAAAAAGAGGATCAAATCATTTAAAATCAAATAGATATTTCTAGATAGAAAAATATACCAAAATAACCCCAAACAGGAACAAAGGAGATGCTCATCTCTTCTTGACTCCTGTAGTTTTAAAATTCATGTCTTACTATGACAATCCACATCGACTTCTGGCACAAAGGACTCCAACCAACTGAGAAAAAATCTTGGTGAATAAAACTTAATATTTCAAATTAAAATTAATAAACATGTCATATTGAAGCTTTTTCCAAAGATTATGCAATGGCAGGCTATTTAATAAAGTTGTCTTTTTTTTTTCCTTTCCTCAATTCTTCATTCCAAATCTTCCATTTTGGTTACTTTGCTGTATTTTATATTCACAATGAGTAATTTGAATACAAGAGAACTCAAATGGTGAAGGATGTTCCTAATATATCTACTTAAAAAAAAAAAAAAATTCCTGACATGGAAGTTCTTATTTATAAACTGGCAAATCCCAAGAAAAGTCTGGATAAACTCTGCTCCCTAGACAAGCTTACTACCATAAACTATTAGTGCATTTATCTCTGGTTTGTCACACATCTTTTTTTCTCACATTTCTCTACAAAATTAGTGTAAAAAAAATAAATACTCAGCTGGAAGGTCTGAGTCCTTAAACAATATTCTGCATCACAGCTACATTTTAACATTCTTTTTATGCACTGTAAATATAATTTCTGGTAGTACTTAAAACATTAATCCAAATCAACCAGACTTAAGGGCACCTGCCAGTTCAGATTTCTGAGCAGCATTTTAGCTGACAACAACTGCACACTACTTAAAAGTCAGTTTAATGTGTACATAGTGGAGAACGATTTTCAAGAAAGTCACTGAACTCCTGCTCTATTGGAGCCCCAGCCAAGGCATTAATTAGAGGCATCCGAGGTATCAATTTAATAAGATGCTGGTCCAGCTTTGAGTGAGGGTTTTGTGAATATCAGGTTTGCTGTGCCCAGCAGCTCCCAGCAATTCCAGCCCCCTCGCTCCTGCAGAGAGGAGGTTCAGCACAAAACCTGCACCTCCCACACGTGGGACTTACAGGGAGAGGAGGGAGCTGCTGGAAGCAGAGCGCTGAGAAAGAAATGAGAAATGAATTTTGTGCTGGCTGCTATCGCTGCAGAATTTTGCTCCTCCTGTAGGGTGGGAGTGGGGTGGAGAGGTCAGTGTTGGCAGCTCAGCCCCCCCCGTGTCCTCATCCCAAGGAATTGTCACCCCTGCAGTCACAGCTGGACATTGCACAGCCTTGATGTTATAAATGAGAGACAAAAGTCTCGATATTCAGCAATATTTAGATTGCTTTATTTGATATAGAAAGAGCAAAGCAGGGCTGGGGAACGTGAGGGGTCACCGCCCACTCCACGCTCCACCCAACCTCGGTTTGCAGCCTCTTCTTATACTGTGGGTTCTCCTTGTAATCAATAAGTTTTGGTGGTTTGTTTTGTTGTGTTTTGGTTTTTTTTTCCTGTCATAATTTTGCTAGGTAAGCAGTGGTGGTCGAATAAACATCCTTACACAAATTCACAAAGTCTTTGGGTGACAGTCAGTCACAGATAGCCATCTGGGCCTTGTAGAGAACCACCAGAGAAGTTCTGGAAGTCTGGTCCTTGAGATAGGCAGCATTGATCAGACAAAGGCAGGAAGGGCTTTTGGGAAGTCCGATTTTGCAAGCTGGTAGCCGATACAACTTATTTGAAAACCATAACATAATATAACATAATGTAATGTAACAGAATACAACATAATATAACAAGGTGATTTTAAGCAGAATTATTTAATCATATAATTTCCTTTATCTAGTGCCCATGCTTCACTTCAGAGCTTAGCATTCTGGTTTATGCAAACCCCAATGCTTTTGTGATTAACACGAATCTTTCATCAATTGTCACACTTGATCTCATCAGGAAATCATCATTTTGCTCGGAGAACTCCCCCAGCCTCCAACAGCCATTGGTGCATGGCAGATTCAGCAGCACATGGGGAGCTGAAGGAAACATCTCTCAAGATGGTTTTGCTCTGCTTCTAATGATCCCTCCCCATCAGCCCTGCCAGCACAAACAAACCAGGCTGAGCTAAAGCAAGACCAGATCTGCAGCGACAGAGACAAACGAGGCAGGAGCATCAGGAACGTGGTGCTGTCACAGCACAGAACCCACTGACATCCTGACTGCAACACACACACAGCACGGTTTTAGTTAAAAAGTCTGGAAGGCAATAGTTACTGTACAATATGCAGCTAAAGGACTAGTGAAGAATGTTAATTAAAACATTTTACCCCATTTATTACTCATGCACTATCCATAATTCATAGATCTTTGAGAAGTCAGACTAATTTTACCATAATGATCTTCTTAAAGATGGCTGATAATTGGCAAATATAATTCTTAGCAGAACTTTGGGGGCTGAAGCTACACGATGAAAAAAAAACAAAATACCAAGGAACTCAGATTTTTAGATACTGAGCTAATTTCACAGAAAAGAAAGCTTGCATATTTAGCAGGAAGCCATCAAAATTCAAAATAGGAGCCAGCTTGAAATAAATGATGTCTTATTTTAGTAAGCAAATTTTGTTTAATTGCTCTTCAGAAAGGAATCCAGCTTGTAATGGAAGATAAAGTTTTCAGTGAGCAGTGCATAATAACGAGCATAGCACAAACATAGCACAATAAAAACCATTCCCACCATGCACAAACTCAATCCAGAGCACTGTGATTCAAAGATATCAGTCATCCATACTAAATCAGGGCCAAGTTGTGACATGAAATCTGAACTGAACGCTTCTCTGAAGGACATTCAAATCCTTCTACAATACTTAAACCCAATTCAGCCCGATGCTCTTCCCATTCTGTGCCTCTCCTCTGAAATCAAACAGCTATTTTAATTATTGCAACACAAACAAGGGTTTCAGAGAGCTGGGGCCCTTTGGAGTGGTTCTGTGCCCGAGTTAAGGAATGCAGCCAGAGGAACTCAATCCTCTCAGCTCTCCACATTGCCACGAAGAGCAGAACCAGAGATTTTCACGCCTTCTTATGGGAAAACTCAGCCTGGCTGCCATCCTTCCCCTGCTTACAAACAATTCATGTGCCACAGCTTCAAGATGGGCTGATTAAACAATCCCAGGATTACATCCCAGTATCTCCAGTCCACTTCATTTCCATCGACACGAGCTACTTAACGTTTTCTCTGCTTTTGTTTGTTTGTTCTGAAGTTTGTCTTTCCTCATTAGAGACATTTGCATTCCTAGGGAAATGTGCACCTGATTTACATATTTGTTAAATCCAATAATATAAACAGTTTTGAGCATTAGTACACTGACAGAATGTCATGATGTAAATAATGCAAGAGTCTCTCAATGATTTCAGCACATCTCTCTCAGGCTAATTTGTGTAACTGCTGTATTGTGGCATTATTAAGAAAATTATTTCCATGCCAGCCAAAAAGAAGCAAAAAAGAAAAAAAAAGCCTTAACTTAGAATTTTGCCCAACTTCTTACAAAGAAAAGAATTAAACGAGGGGAAAACATATTAATAAGTCAAGTGAAAAATTCAAATAAATAGAGTTAGAATTTCCATTCCTTGTGAACAGTTTTGCAGAGAGGCCTCTTGGGGAGCAGAGCAGCCAAACCCCAAGAAATGCCCTTGGGTCACCCAAGAGCTGAGAGCTGCATCCACCTAAGAATTCCAAGCTCAAGTGAGCTTCAGTATTGTATTATCTCTTGTACTGTCAGCCCCAGAGAAAGCAGGAACAAGCTCAAACAGAGGCAATGCCACTCAGTTTTAAAGAGAATTGCCTGTGCCATCATGGCCTCCCTCCTTTAGTTCTGGTTCTGAAATGTTCTTTTGTGGAAGTGTAATCACACCTTGATTTCCAGGGCCCCACGAAGGCCATGCAGCCTCTGAGATTGTTTTCTTAACAGGAAGAAAAACAGTTTTCCCTTCTTGCTTTGTCTTTCCTTCTGCTTTCCCTCGAACACAGGGAGAGCTCTACCAAAGCCCAGCAGCACCAAATATTAATTTGGAGGTAAATAAGCTGCTAAGAAACACCCATTCAGATCTGAGCAAGGTCAGATCTGAGCAAGGTGTTCTCACAGGATAAAGGATTAAAAGTTCATCTACCTTTCCCCCAAAACTGAAGATTTCAGCCCTAGAATGTTCATGGGAGAGATGGGAACCAAACACGTGGCTGTAATTCTGCAAAAACAACATTATTTGACCTTCAGAGGTTAAAATTACACAAGTCACAGCACCAGAGCCCTTGTTTTGAAAACTTCCTTCCATCTCAGTTTTCCTGACCCCTTAAGAAGGGGGCATGAAATAAAGTTGACTCTGTATCCTCTTACAAAATGAAAAGCATACTTGTTTTTTCATAAAGCAATAATAATAAACTTTATATAGTATCTATGAATATAAATAAGCACATAATCATTATTGCTAAATATAGAAGTACAAAAAAATTTCTTTATTTTATATACTTTTTTCCCCTGCAAAAGTAGGGGTAATTTAAAAATCAGATACTGGTATGAACACATTGAAAATATCTTTATGTCATAAACCCAGTAATACAAGTCTGGCTTTGAATATTAACATTTCAGATTCAGGACTTTAAATCATGTGTACAGTGTGCACACAGTGAAAAACAGAATATTGCTGCTCAGAAGATTAATCAAAAACAGAAGCCAACTTGGAAAAACAACCAGAAAAACAGATATGCCTTAGAAGACATTTTTCCTCCAAAATCTTTAAATCAAGCTAAACATGAAGAATGAAAGTCAAAAACAAATGCATCAAGTTAAATCTGAAATATGACAGATGAAACAACCAGAAAAATACCCAGATGGGGTATTTCTTCTGCTCATAGAAGAGAAAAGAGCCTTTGCTTAGAAGACCTTTACCCCTGTCCTATTTGAACAGCATGTGATGCTTTTTCCTTTTCCTTTTTTAAGGAGCTCAAGGGCACCCTGGCAATCAGAGCATTCTGTAATTTGTGCACAGGAAGATTTCCATGCCAAAGGCAGCTTGGTGCTGGGTGAGACACGAGCTGATGGCTGGAGATGGAAAACCCAAAGGTGGAGCTCAGAGTTTATCCCTGGATTTATCTTCCAGCATCACCTCCTCAGGCTGCTGGGGCACCAGCAAAGGAAATAGAGGAAATAGAATTGTGGAAACTTAAGGTTACAGTGGTAGGCTTAGGGCTGTAGCCAATTTTCTTGGATTAAATGGGCTCCAGGCTGCTAAAGGAAACAGCAGAAGCCCAGGACAAACAAAGGGAAACCTTTGCCTTAGAAAAGTCTGGAGAAATGGTTCTGTGGAATTCAAAGTACTGAGAACAGCAAGGTCCCCTCGTTAGGGGATCACACAGCCAAACTGTGTTTATAAGTAAAAGTGAGATAAGATATTATTGTTATCCCAACAGCCATCTCCTCTCAGGTACTACAGAGCAAGGCCATTAAATTTTCCAAATTTTCATTGCTTTATCTCCAAAACCACGGAGTATGTCAAAGCTCCCATGCCAAGGATAATTAATTTCTTATGGCAGATCTAATTGTGACTAAGGATGTTTGGAATGGGGTTAACGATACACAGAAACCATTTCTTCTACTTCCAAACTCGTGATTTGCCCAGGCACAAAATCTAAATTCCAAATTATCAAACATAACCTGGATAGTTACAAAGTTGAAAGAAAGAGACAATTTGTGGTGGCCAATCTCCATCATTTTACTTATCTGGGGGGGAAAAAAAAAAAAAAAAACCAAAAATCCACAGAACACCATCACTTAAATATTATTTATTCTACTTGCCAGACAGCCCACAGCTGAAAGCCAGGCCCTTTGGATGCACTTTGCTTTGCCATGATGTGCAGATAATGAATAATTCCCATATTGAGAATTTGCCATCCCTGAGAACACGCTCACTTTTGTGTTCCTATTTAACTCACAAAGTCTCAGCTCCTGTAAACAAATGCATCCCATGTTTTCTCTCCAAGCCTTCCTCCTCTCTGCTTTAGCCTTTCTTGCCTTGCAGAAGGATTTGCCCATTTTTCAGTTTTGCTCGGTGTTTTATAAAGGCAGGAGGCATTTATAAGGCAGATTTACAGAGCCTGCAGTCAGGTGAATTTCTGCTGGCGTGTCAGCTGAACATATTTTCTTCCCCTAATGTGCGTGTGGAGTTGATAGCTGCAGTCAGATAACAACAGAAAAGCAACAGCACTGGGAGGGCACAGGAGCAGCCCAGGGAAGTTATGCGTGTTTAATGGGCACAGGTCGTCCAATGTGCGATTTTTAAAGCATAAATCACGAAACAATGAGTCACTGGGTGAGGAAGCAGCCGGTTGTGGTGCAGAACAGCTTCAGAAAAGCTGGCAGCCCTCAGTGAAAGAGGCGAGTCAGAAACTGGAGCATTGACTCAGCAAACGAGTGCACGGTGCCACGGATGTGAGGGCTGATCTGCAGCCACAGCTCTGAAATGCACAATTCCACAAGAATTTCATCACCTGATGAATCCAGCTCTGCAGCCACCGTTGCTTCTCAGTAAGCAGTCATTTACTCCTGGCTCTCAGAGAGAGCCAGGAGTAAATGACTGCTTACTGAGAAGCAACGGTGGCTGCAGAGTTGGATTCTGCAATGTCCATTTTCATTAATAATCATCCTGCAGATAATTTGAATGTTAATGAGAAAACAAAGAAATGAGTTCTCAGAGCAGGCACGCTGCTGTCCACTTGGAAACATCCATACTGCAGAAGGCACTGAGAGCGTTCTCTGATTTCTAAGATTTCAAACGCTATAAATATTAATATTCCTTATATTACTCACTAAATCACGCATGATTAGGGGAAGTCAGCGTTTTGTGCTGGAAATATTTGTCTTGCACGCAGAGCTAACATGGTTTTATAGAATTTTCTTTTTAAATGTACAGATAGATGCTGCTAATATGCCTGCCACGATAAAAAAAAAATACATTCAATCTCATGTTTTACATGAAAATCCTAAATCTTTTTATACATTAATACACTGCATGCAGGAACAAGCACGTTTGATAGAAGTCTTTCTAAAAATGCAGCCTTATTTCCCCTAAATTGTGCCTAAATTCCTGTTGCTTTGTTTTGAATTCCTTCCTTAGGGGAGAAAATTAATTTGTCGGGAAAGAGACCAACACAAGCAACACGAACAGCGTGGTTTACTGTGAAAACAGGCAAAAGCACTGCAACAGTTCTTTATCATTGCTCACTCTTCCAAAATGACAACTTTATATAACACTAAGAGGAGCTGACTGCTTCCTATCCCGTTGTACTGACAGCTTTTGGCATCAGCAATTATGATTCAATTTCAAACACCCCAGAGAGAGCATCTGAGCGTGAGCACCAGAGAGGGGCCAGCTCCTTTTTTTAATCAGCTATTAAGCAAAACAAAAATGGCATTTGAGCCCTGCCTGGTCATTCTTCACCTTCCAGATTACCTTGGAGGGGTGGGGAAATAGAACAAGCAAATGAGAAAGGCTCAAAAATGCAATTAAGGCAGAGAAGAAGCAGAGTGAAAAAGGCTGAGCAGAAGCAGTGGAGAATGGCTACTGCTGTAAATCTTGAAATGACAGGATGCTTATTCCACATGAAGTAGCACTTACTTCCACTAAAACCCGCCATTTATTTCTCATGTGTCTTTCCAAATAGGATAAACTGGGGGAGGGAAGTTGGTAAATTTTATCTGCATAATAATTCAGGCGTCGTGTGACAGAGTATTTCTCACCAGCTTCCCAAACTGTTCTACACCCCACAGAAGCCCTTCATGTTAATAAAAGCAGAAATGCCAAGGCTGATCAGCCCCAAATCAAATGACTTGTGAGCAAACAAAACACATTTGTGGCAATTATTTTTCCCTATGCAAATAAATTTTCATTTTTTTTTCTCTCCTAAAACACAATAAGCATCTTCCAGGAGCAATGCTGGGCGTTCCCTGATTAGTGAATTGTTCAGTCTTGGGGTCTGCAGGTAATCTAAGGGACACCACGTGCTAATTGTCTCCTGCTATTTGCACTTTCTGTCTTCCTACCAGACAGCTATCAGGGCTGCTGATGTCATTTACACTCCTAAAATATATGTATATTAATGTCAGTATTTCAACTGTAGCTCTTAAAAAGATATTCTTTTGCCAACCAGGCTCCGTTAAATGAAACTGCCCTTTTAATTCTGGGTTATTGTGGGGTCTGTGCATTTGTATTCCAGTGGAAGTGATGTTGATGACACCATTTAATGTGTGATCACTTAAATTAGACTTTTCCCACAGGATAATGGGGTGTTGTACATGCCCACAGATGGTCACACAAATCCAAAATCATTTATCTGGTGGTAGTGAGAGTGAGAAAGGTGCAGTTCACCCACGGGGGAAACTTCTGCATCTTTTCATAAGCCTCTGACTAATAATTCTCTTTAAAGTGCTGATCAACTTGAGCAATTGGGACTTCACACAGTGACATCCCCACTGAGTAAAGATTAACAGAATTTTCAAGGAGCAGCTGCTGGCACAGTTCCATGGTGGCCAGGAAATAATGGCACAATACTTCCTCCAGTTTAAACTGTTTATCTTGCTTACACAAAATAATTCCACGAGGCACACTGGGCTGCCTTTTCTGATTTAGGGATCCAGCCTTCAGAAGGAGAAAGCTCAGAGAGAAGTGTTTGGAGTCAGACAGCCATTCCCACAACAAATGCTCATGTTATTGTCCTCAGAGGGGTTTCATAAGCTGCTGCCCTACATCCCTCCTTTGAAAGCTCCTTGTCTTGCTCAGAGTGTGTGAGCACAGCACAGTGCTGCCACTGGGATTCTCTCATGGCTCACCCACGCTCCACCAAAGAGGGCAGAAAAAATTAAAAAAAAAAAAAAAAAAAAAAACAAAAAAAAAACCCTCACGCTAAACTGTACTGATAGAAAATGGAATGGAACCACACTGGGCTCTGAAAAATCACGCCGAGGAGGTGATAAGCAAAGTTTCATTGTCTCCTTTTTCTCCCCAAACGCAGTTATTGGTTGGAGACTCATTAACAGATGACATCTGAGCCAAAATCCTGCCCTCAGCCATTATCTCAAAGTGAAAATATGTCAAGAAGATTCATCTGGACAGCTTCTCTGCAGGAGCACGCAGGGCAGGATAAAGCACACCCCACAGGACACATCCCACTGAGTTCCTACAGGTTTTCAGCAGCGTTTTCAGCCTGGATCAGGAATTCCTTCCAGTGAACGCACCTCCCACCCCCCTGAAGGTACAGCTTTGCAAACCTCCAACTACAAGGCTGGGAACATAATGAGCTCCCTGCAGACTTCTTCAGAACACATGCAGAGGGATGTGCAAAATAGAAAGTAATATTGCTAATTAGGCAGGAGAAGAGCCCTGTAATTCTCGTCCCCAAGCAGCTGGGCACTCCCCTTCCACCGAGGGCAGCAGGGTGACCTTGTCCCAGCAAAGCTCAGCCCTGCTGGGGGAGAACTGCAGCTCACTAATGCTTCCATGGCTTCCTGAAAATCCACTTTTCATGCTGCCGGGAGAACAACGGCTTGTTTTCAGGAACGTTCTCTGCTATGGATGGGAGCTCTCCAACAAGTGGCCAGCTCCTTTATTGACAATTCTATTGATGGCTTAATAGCAGCACAGGAAAACCAAGCTGAAGTGCAGTCACACATGGAGCTGTTTCCTGCAGCTCATTGATCAGGGGGTGGCAGTCAATCCACAAAATCAAGTTACTACTTCAACCCCCAGTGATCACCTCCTTCCTGGAACTCTTTGCATTTTATAATGCAACCCACCTTGTGCTGTTCAGGTTACCTGTAATAAATGAGGTTTAGCTCAAGCCATCTTAAGTTTCATGCTGAAATGTAAATTCAGAAAGAATTATTAAAACACAGAGTGACCATCCATAACTGAATAACCTCTATGATGAGAGACTGGGCAGGAAATAATAACCCACCATGAATACAATTTAATTGTGGTAGAACGCTGGGAGCTCCCTGGGAGTTTTTTGGGAAAAAAAGTTTCTCTGGAAATACCAATGCAATAAAGCCCAACTTCCCCACAGAAACAGAAATCTCACCAGATGGATCATCCATGAAAATCTTGTCACGACAGCCCAGCTAGATGTTTCCAGAATTTTGGAATTTGTGTGGCAAGAGATTTCTCCTGCATTAATGGCAGAGTTGCCAGCACCCTACACCTCCTCTGGAGCAGGAATGTGCACACCTGTCCTGGCTCAGTCACCTTTACTCAATACCATGGGCTGGGAGCTGGGCATCATATAAAATCCTGGATTTAGTGTGACTTGGAATAGGACATTTTTTAAATGCTAGCTTCTGCAAGCTTGAAGGTAATTTGGAAATCAACACGACTGCCATTGTGGTGCATTTCTCTGAGTGCAGACATTAATACATTTTTGCTAATGAATACTTAAACAGAAAATAAAACATTTATAACTGAAGGGCAATAAAGTTGCGTAGCTGAATAATAAGATTAAACTTGATCACAAATTTGAAAGCCTGTTACTTATTTCTTTGTGTTTCCTTGAGCAGTAAACTCAGAGGTAGGCTGCAAGAGGCTCATTTAGAGAAAGAAATACAGAACTAAATCTGACTAACAGAAAAGGAAAAAAAAAATTTTAAAAAGGAGAGAAACTCTGGGAAAGCAGCAGCAGAAATTCCTTCCCAGTGCAAATTCTGGTACCAAAGGTCAAGCAGAGTCTCCCAGCTCCTGAAGCCTAAATAACCACAAGAGAACCACAAGACAAATGTCCCTGCTGCAGACGTTCTAAGCTGGAATGCATCTCACAGGCAATTCTCTCCGAGAAATTTCTCTGCATGTAACAACTCCTTTCACACATAATTAAGAGCTGTCAGGATTCAGGTAAAGGGCTGCTGGAAGTGGGATAGTAATTGCAATCTTCCACCGGGAATAGATGTAATAAATAGTAAAGATCTTTCACAAAACCTGCCTTGAGAACAGAACTGCTGTCTCTGTCACCTTCCAAAAGCACATGGAAATCTGCTGTGGTAATTGAACTCGGGAACAAGGGAAAACTTTGCTGGATGGTGCCGTGCATATCAATGTGTGTTAGAGCAAAAAGGAGAGACTACAAAAGAGATTCAAACTAACTGAGCATTTTGTAGGGCTGGGTGAAGGTGCTGTTACAAAGGTTGGCATCTCCCAGCAAAAGTCTTTCTCCACTTCTCATTTTTCACCAACATTTATAAGGAACAAAACCGATGAATTCTTTGTAAATAAGCAAGATTGCATTTTTTAAAGTAAAAAAAAATAAAATAAAATAAAATCTACACGCAGCATTTTTGCTTACTCCCTTTCTTTGTGCACCTGAAGCAGCTGTGCTGGCACCATAAAGCCTGCATGCTGTCCCTACCCAAAACCAACACTCCCAGCCATGGGGAAATGACAGAAACCCCCCCGGGCAGTTCCACTGCTCTTCTCAAGAGATGTGTTTGGAGCCGTGTGTTTCTCCTCTAGGAGCAGCACCTCCAGTGGAATTGGGAATTGCAGGTGCATCACACCCTCCTTGTTCAGAGGGAAATTCCTCACTGCTCTCTCCTGACAGTCGCTGGAAGCCTCAGCCATTAAAGTGTTGTACAGAACCAGACAAAAGTTAATACAGTTAGGATGTAATGCTTTGAAAGATGACCCATGAACCACGACTATAAACTTGATTTTTGCCTGCTACAGCTAAATGGACGTTTATCAAATGCTATAGAACAGAAAAAGCAAAGTGATGAACACCTCATGCAGAACAATTGCATTTTCTCCTCTCTTACAAAGTAACATTCATCATCTCCTTCCTTCCCTGCCACATTCCCCTATTTTCTTCAAGTGATGCATTTGAAGTTGAACATTTTGCTTTGCCATTTTACCTGTCAAACCACTCAAGAGAAATCAATAATCTAATTCACTAATGTTTAGAGTCCACTTTCTTCTACCTTTATCAGCCACGTTCACAGTGATTTCAACGCTGCATTCTCTAAGTGATGCATCTTTCCACTCCCACCGACACTGAGGTTCACTCTTTCAGCCCTGTTCCTGCCCCACATAACTGTCACACATTCCTCCAGGTGCCTTCCACTGGCAAAATGCAGGAACGTGGGACAGCCACGAGATGGAGGTTCACCGAGGTCTTAATTCTTCAGAGTGAAATTCCCATGGCTGATATTCTTACAGTGATCTAGGACAGCCTCAAGTTACAGCCACTTGGTTCTGCTGAGAAGTGGAAATTCTGCTGATCTTCCCCCAAAGATCCAATTAATAGTTGTGTAAAACTACTTTGAATGTATCAGAGATAATGCCAAGAACAGGAGTAAAGAGGTCAGAATGGAGTTTTGAAAGAGATTTTTTTTTTTTTGTTTCTTTAGGAACTGTTAATGGAACAAGCCTGAAATGCATCCCCTTCCCAACCAGCACTGAAGCTGCTTCTGTTTTAAGAATTTTTCCTGCCATCTCTGCACTGCTCCAAGTTTTCTGTTCTGCTGAACAAGAATGGACTTTTTTGATGAGTTATCCAATTTACAGCTTCCCCTTATGGTTGTAGGGCACATGCCTCAAATTATCAGTAATTATGTTCACATGGAAAATCTCTGTTGACCTCTGGGGATATTTTCAAGGCTTACAAGATATAACATCAGGCATATTTTTAAATTTTCATTTCATAGATGAGAATTTTAAAAAGAAAACCGAATTCAATTAGGAGTTAACTCAGTTACATTCAGCTTGAAAGTCCTTTTAGGACCTCTGTAGGGTCTCAATATTTGAACAGCTTTGTCTATGGAGCTTGGTGCATGTATTTAAAAAGTTCAAAATATTTAATACTGTTTTTTAAGAATTCAGCTCTATATACAACATTCTTACCTGCTCTTCTATGTTGGTGCATAATTTTCAATTTACTTTCAACTGTAGCATACCCTTTTCCCCACCCTATACACCAAAATTACACTTTGTCCAAAGGTGGTTGAGGTACAAGGAAGTTTGATTGGAGATAAATTCCTGGGAGAAGCCAGAAAACATGAATATAAAGAACAGAGGAAGAGTTTAATCCTAAACTCCATTTATATTTCTAAGGGGAGGCGTCATGTGAATGACTGGCTGCTTCCCACACACCATTAACAGGTTCTGGTTCCTTATTAAAACATCAGGGAATTGTCTTTGGTTTGTTCTGCAGCCTGGAGAGATTCTGTTCACCAGCACCTGCCAAAAATCCTCGTGGAGCAGAAGCCACTGTTTATTAACAAACATGAAGGGAAGCACTGATGTGCAGAGCAGGTCTGCCACAGAAAACACTGGTTAAATGATGCAGGAAATTAAAGGAGGAAGGGAAGGAACAGATCCTGCAATGAATCTTGGCAGATCCCTTTGAGGAGAAGCCAACGTGCTCCACATCCACCCGGCAAGACTCTCTTGGTGCCTGTCAGAATTTAGATGTGTCCTCACATTCTGGTCCCTTAAAACAGAGCAGTGGACAGCCAAAATAACCCCTGAGCAAACACACAGACCCAAAATAAAGCCTGGAGTTTACTACTACTTGCATTCAACAGGAACATATGGAAACAGATCTGCCTTTTCTAGCACTGAAACATTTCTTGGAGGGAGCTCTGGCTGTGCACTTCAAGTTATGAGCAAAAGGTAACTTGTATAGATTTTTTTCCTCCTACAAATCTTAACAGGCTTCTGCATTTTTTGAAAGGAGTGTTGACAGAATCCTCAAATGGGTTACAGTGCCAGAGAACAAAAAGGGAACTGTGATCTTTTATTGAAGAACTGAAAGCCTAAATTCAAAGACAATTCCAGCTTTAAAGGACCATAATGCAGGAGATGTAATTTTCACTTGTCAAGGTATATTTCCTTTTTTTTTGCTTGGTTTATTCTGGCTGGCTGCAGAGCAGAATACAGAGCTTGATGTTCCAATATGTTCCAATGAACCAAAGAATTTGCTAGATCTAGTCAATAAATATATTTCTGTAGTGTTTGAAATCCTGCCCCAGATCAGGGCTTTTATGATCAAATACCTGACTTGCCCAACTCCATACAGAAGAACACCTCTGGAATAAGAGCTGGTCCAATTCTCTGAAGAATTGAGAGAAACAGGAACTTTCAGGATGAAGTCCTAATTTCAGTAACATCAACACCCTTCTCTGGCCTGCCTAGCAATGGCAACCACATTATATTTACAGAACATTTATCAGAGAGGAGCAGGAAGACAAATTCACCTCCAGATCACCTCCCAAAAGAGCCACTGGGAAATGGCACTCCTGTAACAGCCATTAAGGAAACACCTCTGTGAAATACATGTGTGTGCAGGTTATATACACACAGCTCTGGATGAAGCTTAAAAACAATTTGTTCCTAATGGAACAATGGCAGGACTTTCACTACCTTTTTTTTTTTTTTTTAAATAAGAAGCTAGACAAGTAAGAAGAAATTAAATATCTGAAGCAATAACAGGACTGTACAGAGGGGGAAAAGTGACATATTACCACATTACCATTTGGAGAGACATCTGTACTTTGCTGCCAGAACTCCTGAGGATTCCTAATTGATAAATTTCCATAGCACAGTTCAAAGCTCACATGCCTAAATCACCAGTTACAGACTTTAGGAGTAAAAGTCATAAATGCTGGCTTGGACATATGTCTCTTTGAGTTATCTTCTTTGGGATTCTGATATTCGGATTTGAATGTTACCACCACCATCCCAAATGCATCTGATCAGCATAAAGCTAATTATATGCTGCTATTAAAGGAGATTATATTAGACACTGACAGTTGGAAAGGCCTAATGACCAGATGGATAGAAAAATAAGAAATCAAGCCATGTTGTTCTGTAATAAATTTGCCAGAATTTTTATAGGCATTTTTATCATCAGCTTCATTATTTCATCCTGCCATTAAAAAACCCAAAAAACCAAAAAAACCTCAAACCAACAAAAAACTCAAAATCTAAACCTAAAAAAGAGTCAAGATAGAAAATGCAATTAAATTTATACTGTCAGCATAATCCATCATTAATCATGCAGGTCAGTGCTGTTCAGAAGGTGAAGGTTCTTCTGAATATCCAACACAAGCTTGCAAACCACAAGCTGAAATAATAGAGCAAAAGAAACATTTGTGGCATGTGTGCAAATCCTCAGAGAAAGAGCACTGAGAATATAGAATAATTTATTTCCTCTGGGTCCTGCATGGCTGGGATGACCAAGGTGAATAAGAGAAGCTGAAATGGACCTCTGGAAATCATTTAATCCAACTCTGGACTCACAGGAGAGACAAATTAAAGGTCACTGCTCAGGGCCTTTAGAGATTTTGCATTTCACTGAGTGTGATTCATAAATTTCAGTCAAACAGGTATATTTGAACCTCTTAAGAAAATTCAAAAAAGAAAAAGGCAAACCCAAATTCCCCCTTTCAGACAAGTTAAATGTTGCCTCTTTGCACTGCCCTTTAAAACACCACCTAACCCACCAGCAAAATCAACAAACCACTTTGGCAATAATGTCACTCCAGGCATGGGGTGCAAAAGACAGAGGAAGGAAGGTTTTTTTTTTTTTCTCATAACTTAAAAAGCTCAAACGCTGAAAGCTCAGGCTAGCCCACAACTCAAAAAAAACTTTAGTGTAAGAAAGAAATTAAATAAATTATTAGTGCAAAGAATATAGCAGACAAAGCATGTTTCCAAGAGGTACTGGTCAGGTTTTATCTAGCTATGTTTAGTTCTCATATTTTACATTCTGCCTCTGTCTGGTCCATGGCACTTCCTCCATTTGTGAATCAGAGATGAAAATCCCCATGCCTTGTGTAAACTCAACCTTGAGACCCTTTCTAGAATTCTGCAAACCTCTCACATGAATATCAACAAAATCCCATCCACACAAACCCTCCCCCTCAGCTCAGTCCCATTTTTCCCCAGGATGGAGAAGAGACTCCCCCATGCTCTGATCACCATCACCCCCATCCACAGTCCCCAGTGCTTTGCATTACACTCACAATAAGCTGGTTTGGAGATTGATTAATAATCGAAGCAGAGTTGAGGCATTTAATCAATCTGAACAACAGATTATTGCTTTGTGTACCACAAAGAAAGACAGATTATCCTTTTATCATTGATTCCAGCAGCGATGTTCCTGCCAGCTCTATTGCCTTTATTTCTAAATATTTCTGCTCAGCAAGTTTTCAACTTGCACCAGCCTTAAAGACAAAAAAAACATTTGTTGGGGCTTTATACTATCGAGCAGTTTTCTACCATAATCCTCCTGCTTTTCCTGCATGATGGAGTAGCTGCAGCCCACATTAACCTATTTACAACAGCAAACACCCTGAGCACACTCACACCTTCCACAACCTCTTCCATCTTCCCTTTGTTCAGCTAAAATTGCTCCCATCTTTACTCCTCACACACCTCCACAGGAGTGGTTATAATTTACAGGTAAGTACCTCAGTTGTATCATTTTCCAAAAGGGTGGCTTGGCACTGGACTGCCCAGATAGGGTGAGAATCATCAAAATAATTAATTTTCAAAATGAAAACACAGACACAAAAAAATCACCAACACAAATCACTCCAAATGGTCACATACCAGCAGATATAATAAAAGTCATTACAGTCTTTAGATTGAAATTACTGTTAAAAAAACTTCAAAATGTAACAAAAGCTCCCAGCAAGGTGAAAGGAGAAAAAGGAGAACCTCATTTCTATGCCCACAGAACAGGACTAAATTGGTGACTTTTCTCTGCTGCCAGGGAAATGAATTTAAGTAGGCAATTCTTCACTGTAAGTTAGGGAAGAACTGCATCACACCACTCTAATGAAATAGTTTGTGGTACTGCATGGAGATTTTTAAGCAGAGATAAAGAACTAAGAGAGAGTTCAATGGATTAGATGACCTCCTCCTTCAGCCCTGCTTTTTTCTGATTGTGTAAATGCTTTCAAATAAATTATTTACAGGCATCGTGCTAGAGATAGGATTTGTTTATTCTCAGATTTACCAGAATGAAATCAATTTTATATGAAACACTTGTGTTAAGAATTTGCTCTTTAACCTTAACTTGAAGGAGAAAACCATTATTCTCTGCTCCAAGTCTCTGAATGATGAGCCAAGATGCCAATGCAGAGCTGAGACAACAGTGCCACTGGGATTTTTCATTGTTGTGCCTGGAGACCTTGTGCTGTGCTGACATCAGCACACAAAAGCTCCAGCCTCTGAAACTGCAACACCTCCTTTCCAACTGAGCTCCCACCTTTCAGAGTAAAAACAGCATTCTTCATAATTCTTTGGGGAGTTAAAGAAAAATGCTGGTTTAATCCTGCCTGTTTGCATGGTGTCCATTTGTTTTCAGAGGCCTTTTCTCTCTGGGAGTGACTTGTGAGGATTCCTGAGTTATTTGGCCCAAATGACCAGTGATGCTTATGGATTAAGCAACACAGCACTAAAAAACTGATACAGCCATAAATAGTAAGGCAGCTAATAAACCCACAGCGAGTATTAATGGAGTATTTTGTCATTTAGTGCACTGCTACACACAATTATCAAGTCATTATGCATCATTCTGACATATTACAAGTCATGGAATCAACGAGGTTCAAGGAGAATTGGAGATAGTCTGGTCCAACCATAACCCAGCACCACCACAGTCACCCCTGAACTGCAACCCCAAGTGCCACATCCAAACTGAGGTGTCACTCCAAACTGAAATTTATAAATCAGTTTTGAGCAGAGCAACATCCTCGAACAAGACAGAAGCTGAAGCACATTCTTTGCCAAGGACGTTATAGTGAAAGGATTATATATTAAGTTGGCCAGAAACCATAAGAATGTTTCAAACCATTTGCAACAAAGTATTCCCACCCAGTACATTTTTATATTTATTTCATAATTCTGCCAAAGCACACCCTGAGGAATTTCTCTCTTCTCTCCATTCTGGTCCAAGCCCATCATGCAGTGAGCCAGGCTCTCCCTGTGGACAATGGCTTTTCCCTGAGAAGAGGAAATGATTCATCTTAAGTTGCTGTTTGTGCAATGCCTGGCTGGTTTCAGATTCCCTTTATTTAAAATTCACCTCCAATATGTGACCACTGCCCTGCACTGGATATTTATCCCCTTGTTGCTGTTGAGCAGCAGATGGATTCGTGTGGAAATGGACACACCAGGACAGCTCGTTCTGGGTGCCTGGGTTACATTCCAAGAGAAGGACATTGGGGCAGCCTCCAGGGAAACAAGGGAATAACAAGATGCCAGAAAATCTGATTTCTGCTTTTTTTCTGCTGGGAAAGAGTCACAAAGAGGTGCTGAGAAGCTGCAGCTGGGGAAGGGACTGTGCCTTTTCCTTCCTGGGAAAAGTGGGGTCAAACACACACTCTGCAGGGACCAGGAAAATTCCCTGGGAATGCACCAGGCTCTGTGCAGTCTGCTGCTGTTCCTAAAATGAAAAAGTTGATTGAAACCAGGCCTGGAGCAAGGACCTGTCCTGAAAGGATGCAGGAGAAGCAGCAGAACACACAGAGGAAGATCTGTGTGCTCTCTCCCATATATTCTGAAGATCTTTCAGCAGCAAAGAGCTGAACAGACACATCCCAAAGTTCTGTCTGGCTGTGTGGGCATTACCAGGATTCAATGGTGACAACAGCTCTATCCTTATGCTTCTAATCCAAGGTTACAAAAAAAGATTGCTTTTATTCAGCATTACATCTAAATACAGAGGAATTGATAAAGTGGTCACAGTAAAGGACAGCATTTTGAACAGTGTCCCTCTGGATTTATTGCAGTGACTCCTATTCAACTGCCATTTGTCACTAATCCAAATGAACAGCCCAATTTATCAATTACTTCTCTAATATCTATTTATTCCCCCTTGTCCAAGGCAGATAGGTTTGACTTGCACATTTTTCACCCCATCCCTCCAAATATTGTAAAAGCCACCGTTGTGAGCTGCAAAATTCTAGTTTAATCATGTTGCTCAAAGCAATCAAAACAGTGAAACAGCAAGTTTTTATATGCATATTAAGAAACAAGACCACAAAAAAGATTTTCTACACAAGAAATAAAATTTTTCCTATCCTATCTTTATACAAATGATTCTGGATGTTTCCTGAAATATTAGTATAAACCTGTGGGTCAGAAGTAGTTCATATTTTCTAGTAATCTCATCCATAAAGGAGTTATGTGGTTCACTAATAACTGTTGGATGGGGCCAGGGAGGAGTTCCCATTTATCACAAGAATATTTCTCTGAAGTGGTGGAACTGGTAAAAGGTTACAGAGGTGGCATCACCCACAAACATCACAGATCCCTGCTGCAGAAAGGTTTATCTATAACCCTGCTTTGGGCACAGCAAATTTTCATTCTATTATCATTTTAATCTGCACCACTGCAGGGACCTCTGCCTAGACATGGTGACTGTATTGAAGAACTACTTATAGCACTGAAATAATATTTATTTCATAATTAATAATAGTATTTATTTCAAAATTAACGCACAAAGATAATTTTCACCTTGTGCAATCAAGAATGCTCAGTATACAGTAACTTGGATAACAAATTAATCTTATAAACAATAAACAACAGACTTTGCAGCCCAGAGCTTTGATTGGCCAAGTCCTCTCACTGAGTATCTGTAAGGCAATTGGAATCCTTTTGAAAACTGGAATTGGTTATTTTCTCCCAGTGTTGGCCTAAATCTGCTTTTAAACTGATTGATTTTTTGGTTCAATCTTTTCTTTGGGGCTGTAACCTCTAACAATCACCTTTTCATCCCTCTTTTCCTCCAGCAGTCACACTTCTCACGGTGGCTCTGTTTATTGGCAGCTTCAGGACCCTGTCAGGAGAGCATCTGCAGACAGGAGCCTCCTCACTGCAGACCAGCTGGGAGCTGCATGGGTGAGCTCAGCACAACACTGAAATCAGGTCAGTAAACCTCCTGAAAGGGATGCCAGAGCTAACTCAAACTGTGCCATGATAGCACTGAACCCAACTGTGCCATGGCAGCACTGATCCCAACTGTGCCATGATAGCACTGATCCCAACTGTGCCATGGCAGCCCTAAATCAAACTGTGCCATGGCAGCACTGAACCCAACTGTGCCATGGCAGCACTGAACCCAACTGTGCCATCCCAGCACTGAACCCAACTGTGCCATGCCAGGATTAACTCAAACTGTGCCATGGCAGCACTGAATCCAAACTGTGCCATTGGCAGCACTGAACCCAACTGTGACATCCCAGCACTGAATCCAAACTGTGCCATGGCAGCACTGAATCCATCAGTGCCATGGCAGCACCAACTCAAACTGTGCCATGGCAGCACTGAACCCAACTGTGCCATCCCAGCACTGAATCCAAACTGTGCCATGGCAGCACTGAACCCAAACTGTGCCATGGCAGCACTGAATCCAAACTGTGCCATGGCAGCACTGAATCCAACTGTGCCATCCCAGCACTGAACCCAGCTGTGCCATGCCAGCATTAACTCATACTGTGCCATCCCAGCACTGAATCCAAACTGTGCCATCCCAGCACTGAATCCAAACTGTGCCATGCCAACATTAAGTCAAACTGTGCCATGATAGCACTGAATCCAAACTGTGCCATGCCAACATTAAGTCAAACTGTGCCATGGCAGCACTGAATCCAAACTGTGCCATGCCAACATTAAGTCAAACTGTGCCATGGCAGCACTGAATCCAAACTGTGCCATGCCAACATTAAGTCAAACTGTGCCGTGCCAGCACTGAACCCAACTGTGCCAGGCTCCCCTATTGCCACAGCTCCTGCCTGGCTCAGGGCTGGCCTGGCAGACATTCCTGCCCGCCTGGAAAATGCAGGAAAGCAGATTTATTTATCTGCTCTTCAGCACCTGCAGCCATCTCCAGAAGCTGCTGGCACCAGACTTGCAAGACCAAGAGTTTTAAAGACAGACAAAAGAGAGATTTCTTAAAATGGTGACTTAAAATACACATTTCCTCATATCAGGGCTGTGCTGTCATGACCATTTTCATTTGTAGGAGGTGTCTTTGAGGATTTCTCTGCCCACACATGGCTCATGCCAACACACCACGGGCTGCTCTGCACTGACTCTGCCTGCTAATCCAGACTGCCATTGGTTCCCAGGAGACTCCACACTCACCCCTCAGAGCCCCCAGGCATAAAAAATGTGTTTTATAGCATGTTCCAGGCTTTGGAAATTTGTTTCCTTTATATATTTGGACAAAGAGAAGCTGTATTGGGGGATGTGGGAAAGGGAAAAAAAATACTGTTTAAAAAAAAAACAAAAAAAAGGTGATTCCAGTTGCCACAACCCTTTCAAATGCCTGAATAGTTTGGGATTTTTCTGTACCTAGGAATATTTTTTTACAAGCTTAATTGGAGAGCTTGAATGAAAGAACATCATGAACTAATAGTGAAAAAAATGCCCACATCTCATCTGTGGGTTCAAGCCATTGAACTCTAAGGTGAATTTCCAACTCACCCCAAAACACTGAGTGCCTCATTTCCTTACATTCTGCCAGGGAAACAAGTTCTCAGTTTAAACTATGAGAGCTACTTAAAAAATTAATTAAAAATACCTATTAAATTCAGGAGATAAAAAAAAAATACTCCACATCTTTATTAAATCAGAAGAAATTCTAGAGAAATGTTGCTGCAAGCAAGAACGTATGCTTATTTACCTAGAAGTTTTTTGTTATCTTGACCCTTTCTCCCTCTTCAGATCAAACCAAGCTTCAGAAGAGTCTCTTGAAGGAACTACTGGAAAAAAAAAAAAAAAAATCATCATTCTTTATGTGGTCAATAAAGTCACTGCAGAGAGCAGACACACTAATGGAAGTGAAATTCCCACCGAATGTCCCTTTCAACTGAAAGCAAGCTCAGAAAAACAACACTCTGTGTGGGCAGAAAAATTGACTTTTTAAGGTCCTTACAGAAGGGGAAGGATAAAAAAAATAATTTATTGAGCCCATGATGTTTAGTGTATTATTTTCAACATTTCTCATGCACCTCCAAGGGATGTTAGCCTCAGGACTTGCATGCCAGGGCTGGTGGCAGAAAAAGCAGCACAATGCAGAGCTGAAGAGCAGATTTTGGCCAGTGACACCTGCAGGAACATCAGCAAAAAGCAGAGGCCAAACTGCAGCCCAAGTGACCAAATGAATGTTTTATTTTCAAGTCCCAGTCCCAACCCTTCCAACTGGGCAGTACAGGGCAGGTCAGAGCCAGTCACATGGACACACTGGAAATGATTTCTCTGCTTACCAAACACAAATGGAGAGCTGCCTGATCACCCAACAACCCAGTCCTGAATCAGGCAAATCCTGAATTTACCTCCAGCAACCCCTGAGGAAACATAAAATACAGCCTGGGTGGTGATGGTGGTGGGAAGATCTTTCACAACACTTTTTTTTCCTCTCTCTGCTTACCAAAACACCAGCATAAAATGAAAAGAACAAATCTCCACGTGAAAGTTTCAGAGGATCCCTTGCTCAGGCAACACCTCCAACACTGGCAGGTCTCAGTGATTTCAGAATTTGAGAGCTGGGGATGCACAGCTTCCAGCTCCACCAAAGCTGCCAGCCCTGCAAAGCAATTCAAGAGCTCTGGGCAAGAGAGAGCTGGCAGCGTTTCCCGAAGTGCTGCTGTGCCAGAATGCCAACATCAGCCTTGAGTGAGCTGAACCCCGAGCTCCTGGCACAGGGACACAGGGACAGAGTGGGGAGAGGAGCCAGGACACTGCCCCTGCCCTCACTGCAGCACCTGCAGCTCCTTCCAGACACTCTTCTGCAGCTTGGTTTGATTTGGAGAGGGAAGAGGGGTCAAGATAACAAAAAAAACCTTCCAGGCAAATAAGCACATGTTCTTGCTTGTTCTAGAATTTCTCTTAATAAAGACCTGAAATTCTTTGGTGGTTTTGGTTTTTTTTGTATCCTCCAAATTTAATATACATATTTAATTAATTTATTAAGCAGCTCTCATAGTTTAAACTGAGAACCTGTTCACCTGGCAGCAAATTATAAGGAAATGAGGCACTCAATGTTTTGGGTGAGTTGGAAATTCACCTTAGAGTTCAATGGCTTGAACCCACAGATGAGCTGTGGGCATTTTTTCACTATGAGTTCATGCCCTTATTTCTCAAGCTCTCCAATTAAGCTTGTAAAAAAATATTCCTAGGTACAGGGGAAAAAAAAACCAAACACCTCACCTCATCAGGCACAGGTAAAGAAAACTGCAGCACACATTATTGCTCACCCAGCTGGTAGAGCCTGGCACAGCCTGTGCCACCTTGGTGCCATTTGTCACTCACAGCATCCCTGACAAAAAGGCACAGCCTGGAGCTGGACACAAAACCACAGAGGAAGGGCAGCCAGAGAGCCACAGCACCCATCCTGAATTCCTAGAAAAACTCAGATTTTCCATGTTCTCACTGGATAAACCCGCTGTGCACACCTGCACATTTATGGGGGTTTTATTCCATAAATACACACCTGCACACTCAGTTCTATTTGTGCCTGGAGTGCCAGGGCCAAGGATATCTTCGAAAAAATTTAAATAACACTTAACTAATTCAAATTCTTGAGAACACTCCCTAAGTAGAATGAAATTGATTCCAACCTTCTTGATTTGTCAACTATTAATAGTTTATTTGCAACAGGCAAGCTTTCTGCATCTGAATTTCAGTTTAGGAAGAACTGTGTCCAAAATAAAAAACTCTAGCACAAGGTCCATACCCAGAGGTGCCCAAGTGAAAAACAAAGAACAGAAAAGTCTTGGAATTCTGTTTATCATTCTGTTCTTTTGTATATATCTCTTTTACAGAATTTACAGTTGTTTTATACAACTTGCAGTAATTCCATACATATTAGGAGCAATATAAACTTTAGAATCCAGGTATACACTAGCTTTGGAAAATGTGAAAGCAGCACATTTTCCCATTAATGGATATTCTGTTTATATAAACTAGTGTTTCACGATACCCAACAACATCTGGTATAAACCATGTTTCATTATGATGGAGCAAAGTGTGTGTTTTCTTTATTAAACCCCCTCAAACCATGGTGCCAAAGAGGCTTCAGCTCGAGCACAGATGCTGATCTGATCTTTGTTTGGAGCCAACAGAAAGCTGCACCTTTGACCTCCAACTCCGAGGCACTCCACACCTCGAAAGTTAATTTCTCACTCTAACAATGCCTGGTGCACATATTCCCAACAGAAAATAACACAGAGGGCTTTTTAAGGATACTACTGGTGTAGTAACACACAGTTCTTAGGTCAGAGGCCACTGCAATTTGAATTATACTGAGTTAAGCTGCTAAAGGAGGCATCACTAACAGATGGTGATTTCTAAAGGTGAAGGTTTAAATTCCTAAATCATTCATCACCAGCAAGCTGTAAAAAAAAAAAAAAAAATTAAAAAAAAAAAAAAAAAGCCATGAACTACAGCATGTGTTAGTAAAATCTTCCCAGCAGCTCAGCAGACAGAAGTCAGCATGAGTGCTGCTCAGGGATGCTCACACACGCTGCCAGCAGGGCAGGGAGTGTGAAATCAATCCCTGCTTGTTGCACAGATATTTGATGGGTCGCTCGATCCCCCGAACGTGGATCAGACTGCATTGCTGGATGCTGCAGAGGGATTTCCTGTCTCCTTTCTGTCAGGTGCCATTATTGATTCACTTTAGCCCGTTCTTCCAGAGGCACTGAGGGAGTGTTTCCATCCACCTGTGCCACTTGAGCTCCAGCCTGCAGCCACACATCTCTACAGGACACAAATCGATGCTTCCACCACGACAATGAGAAAATGAGTGAAAAGTAAATAACCTGTTTGCTTGCTCTAACAGGATTTAATGGCACACACTTAACTGCCTGATTATGAGGAGCTTGAGAGAAGAACTTTTTCTTATTTAGTTCTCATATCTAATAATTTCAAATAATGAAACTACAGATCCTGAAAGATTTGGTCACCTGTGATCACCACAGGTGTAAGAGTTGCTGATGCTCTGCTAGACCTTAATCCAGGTGTGTTCCACATGCCAGAGCCACCCTGCAGGGGACACAGGTGACCTCCGTGTGGGACACAGCCAGAGAAGCAGGAGCATCCTTCCTGCCATCCCTCCAGAGTTCCCTGTCCCAGTCACTGCTCCCACCTTGCTGCCCCCTCCAGCCCAGCCTGGGCTCATCATTTCCCAAGCAGATGGCTGCTGCTGGTAGGTAAATAAATTACAGCCAGCACAGAGCAGGAGGCTTGGCACCACTGCCATGCTGAAAAACTGGATCCTCAGGAAACAACATTATATATAACTTAGCACTGCATCTAAAAAAAAAAAAATAAAAAAACAAACAAAACACCCCACATTTCTGGGGTTTGCTTTACAAAGCAAGCTAACAGTTTCCTTTCTTGTGCCTGAAGCTTTGCAATCACTCTGTTTCTGAACTGTATTTTTTCATTAGTCTTATGCTTCCAAATATAATCTATTATTTGGCAGCAAAGGCAGCAAAACATTTGTTCCCTCTCAGTACAGCTGCAACCAATTGGATTTTAAAAAATGGTATTGGCTATCCAGCAGTCCTCTATCATGTTGATTTTTCCATGGAAACAGTGTTATATTTTTTCCTTTGGGGGGGTGGGTGATGCTGGGAACAGGATGCAGAAATGCATTTCCAGTGTTCTCTGCTCTTCCAGTTCTCATCCCTCCACACTCCAGGCACAGGGATTAGACCAGACTCCCCAGCTGCATACTGGACACTTGAAACTTCTTAAAAGTATATTTATATAAAATAATCTTTTGCCTTTTCATTCTCAGGCATAAAAAAAGAAGTCCAAAAAGATGATGTACGTGAAGAGGACACCTGGCACATCTCAGAACTACCCAACCACTCAGTGCCTGCAGCCTTCAAAGTAACTCCTGAACACACTGGGACACCTGCAATGCCAAATGCATCTTGTATTTCACATTAAGATCTTATTATCAGGTATTACTGTGTAAAAATGAAAATCAACTAAAAATGCAGAAGCGGTAGGTAGCAGATGAGGGGGGAAATCTGATCCCCCAGTTCAGACATCTGCAGGGCTGGGGAGGTGGGAAGGGAATTTGTCCTCTCAGAATTGCAGTTTACCTCTGCAGAACACGAGGAAAATAACACAAAACAACTGTGGAGAGAAGCGAACACAAGCACATTGATTGAGCCAAGTGTTTCAGAGCTGTAGGACTCAATCATCAAATACCAAAGTCGACTTCTGTTTTAAGGCTACAGTAGGAAGGGAAAAAAAGAAAACCCACACAAAACCACAGGAACTGCAATCACTGCTTGTAAGAAGAGTTCATCCCACAAGTGTGGGACAAATCAGGAATGCTGCTGTTCTCATTAAAGTATTGCCTTGATAAACTCACCAGCTTTCTGAAGATTTTGTGAGGTTTCCGAGACATAAACCCAAAATATTGGAATGAGCTCCATGATTTATGTAGGATGTGGGACAGAGACTGTGATGTAAATGAAGGTGTAAAGTTTTGTTCTGCTGCTCCAGAATCCAGCTCAGTAACTGCCATTGATTCTTCTGTTGGACTTCATCAATATTTAAGCTACTCAACTTTGACAAACGTTCCATAATGTAATTTCTGGTAATTGTTCTCCTTATTTATATAAAATTTTCCTATATATTAAGTTTAATGAGTTATCCAAAGTACTCTCACCAGCTCAAAAACACTAACACAAGCAGGATTTGACAATATGATTATTTATCAGTCCATGGGATAAAGAATTAAAAATGCATATGGATGAAACGTGTGTTATCATTTTGAGGATTTAAAGACGAAAGGAAGTTAAAATAAATAATTTGAGCAATACAAAAGAACAGACAGATCAGAGAAAATACTCTCAGGGCATCCATGAGTAATTTATCAAAATAGCACATAATAAATGAAACTCAAGTCATGAGAGTGCCTGAGCAGTTTCCCTCCTAAATTCATAACCAATACAGCTCTGCAAGGTATATATGCAAAAAAGAAAAAATAAAAAAATTTTAAAAAGGCTTTGGGATAAGGAGACAAATTCCCCTGGGCCTTCCCCCTCATCTGCTGTCCTGCAAAGTCAAAAAAAGTTTTTGTTGCCATTATCTCCTGTTAGCACTGCAAGTCAACAGAGACTGTTTTCTTGTGAAAACAGAGAGATTTCCTAAATTTCAGCCACTTGGGCCAGGACAAGGAGGCTGAAACCATCAGTCTGGCATTAATGCAACAAAAACTTATCTTTGCTTGACAAGATTATGTATCAGTCATTCTTCAGTGCCTTTTCAATCAAGGCAACTGCAGGATTATTTAAAAAAAAAAAAAAAAAATCATCCAAATCAATGCAGCACTCCAGATACAGTTATTTTAATTATTTGAGTGGCTGACCCTGTGAAGAGAATCCTACAACAACATCTTTAAAGTCACTTTGAGGAGCACGAGCTGATGTCAGGTTTGATCTTGGCTGGAGCAAGGGTGACTCACAGCAGGTGCCTCCAAACCAAATCTTGGCACAGCCCTGCTGGGTCCACGTGTCTCCCACGAGTGGCTTAAAGGTTTTAAAGTGTGGAAAACCACAAGGTAGAACTCCACAGCGTCATCCTAAGTTTGGAATGAAGCATCAAGGCTTGAAGGGTTTTCTTTGCCTTCCACTCTCCAGCAGTGTGACAGAAGCACAGCACAGGGTTTCATTAAAATTAAGTTTCTCTCTTTGACAACTTCATACAGTTCAGAATACACAGTTACAGCCCCTTCCCTGGTCTCTTTTATTCAACTGCCATTTTTGATAGCTCTGTGTCATAAAGTATTTCTCGAAAATCACTAACTTGCACAGTTCAAACCCCTCTGCTTTCTGACCTTGCTTCAAGCTCCACAGCAGAAACACACTTTAATTCCAATAATCATGCTGTGTTTATATGCTCAAGTGAGAGAACTCAAATAGCAATGAGATCCTCGCAGAGTTTTTGAAAAAAATGATTTTCTGACGACTTTCCCTGCTCTGCTTGCAGTGCCCATCCCTCAGCCCCCTCCCCAGCACACACAAAACCTCCTGTCCCATCTCCCAGGACAGCACCAAGGTCATCAGTGAATGTCACTCAACAGCCAGCAAACGTTTCTTCATTATTCCAGGCCCTCCAAAATAAATCAAATCCATCCCACACTGGATTTCTACAGAAAACCAGCACGGCCCCAGCACTGGGCTGCCCCCAGTCTGGATTTGCCCAATACAGAAATTCCTGGTGGCTCTCACTGCTGACACTTGGTTTGCAATCTCAGCTGTGGCTTTTACTGAGTAAAAAGCTCCTGTTGTTCACTTCCACTTTTATTTTACACTTTTATTTTTAAGGGATTACTTCACAGAAGCAGATCTAAAGTACTTGTGTCCACCAACTGTACACATTTGGCATAACAGAATCACAGAATGGCCTGGTTTGTGAAGGGACCTGAAAGATGATCTGGTTACCTACAAAAATCCACATAAAACGAAGTCCTAAACCTGATGTTTACACAGCCACCAGTCCTGTGCTCTTTATTACTCCAGACTGCCTTGCCACCAAGTTCTCTCCTACACAAACACTTGTAGTGGGGATTAGAATATGAAATTGAGCCACATCAGAAGAAAGAACATCCTGACTCTGACCCTCCTGCAAAGCCCTGGATGTTCTAGAGAGCTCCACACTGTGCCCAGAAGGAGAATTAATTCTCAGAACATTTATAGCAAACAAGAACTGCTTAAAATAAATAAAGATAAAAGTGGGTTCCAAGTAAAAGCCCCTCTACTGGTATCTTCTTATTGGCACATCTGTGGGGCACTTGTGAAGAAATGTTATTTTAGAGACACAGGTTAGCTATAGAAGGATCCATTCCAATTACAATTAAAATCCTGTCAGAGCAGTTCAAGGGCCAGATTAACCACTGTTTATTCATATATTTTTCTCGATTTTTGCATGAAAGTTCACCTAAGTGTTATTGAACTTGAGTTGACATAGCAGTAGTAGTAGTTTAATAATTTACCTTATTTCAGTAGGGGAAAAAAAAATAATTTTTGATAAAGCAGCAACTTACAGAAATTTAAGCTACTCGTAGCTGCAAGCAATCACATGAATATATTCAAGCACATGATCAGTCTTCGTTGTATAACAAGCTCCACAGAGATTGTTATTAGTCACAGATAATAATTCCCAGCGTTACAGAAAATCTGTGCTCAAAATAGTACCTTCCCAAGGAAAAAATTCATTGCAAAGGCAATAAAGCTTGGGATGACAATCCTCAAGTTGGGGAATTGGGAAGGAAAAATTGAGAGCTTGCACAAAATCATCTGTCATTTCAGGAAAAGCAGCAAAGCAATCAGACCTGCTAAATGATGTTGCAGATAACATAATACAGTAGGGGGAAATACCTCTTGTGAACAACAGGAAAAATGAGTGTATTTACCTTTTTAAGGTAATTCAATTATAAAACTATGGGTTTAAGCTCACTCAGAGTATTAATGGGCTCTTTTGGCTCTGGGAAGTGAGAATTTGATTTTACAGCTTAAATGAAGGGAAATTTTAACGGGCTACAGTGGATAGAGTCAGGAGGAAACCCAACAGGTTGGAGTAAGAGATTCATCACTTCCTAGCAACAGGAACAATGTGAAGTTTCTCATCTCAGCCCCTCCATGCTCTTCTCAGTCTGCTTTCATGTCTGAAGTCTCATGAACAGAACAACAACCAGCTTCCCAGGAAGGAGGAGGCACGTTGAGGATTTGCTACAGAGGAATAAAAAGAACACAAACAAGAACATTCCACTGCTGGTAATTTTAACTTGCCTGACGGAAGCAAACACATACAGAAATGGTTGATGGAGCTGTCAGCAGTGGACAGATGTTTCTCTGTTTAGAGAACACAGAGTGGCATCTTAACTCTCAGTTTCCAAGGCAGGTCAAGACCAAATTCCTCAGACTTCCCACGCTGAGCAGATCTAGGAAAGCAAACACAAGCATTGAAAGAAAAAGGAGGAATTTATTTATTCATATGTTTTGTTCCTTTAAATCCAAGGAAATTACCTAGATATGTAATAAGGACATAAACCGAAGGAGAATATGTTCTCAGCAGAAAGACCTAAATCTCTCTTATTTTTAAGAGTATTGAGCTGCATCTATGACCAGCTCACTTCCAGAGATCTCCACAGGATCCAGTAAATATTCTTCCAAGAGAAAAGCAGCAGAACAGCTGGGGCTGGTTCACTGGGGTGATTCCCAAAATGTGACTGAGCCCAGGACTGCACTGCAGGGCTAAGCAAGGTCACTTCAGCAAGACACAGCGCCCAGAACACTTTTATCAAAATAAATAAACCTCGAGCAAGAGATGCTTTTACCCGAGCTGTGGGGACAGCACTGATGCATTGAAAGCCCCAGTGGCTGACACGGAGAACACGAGCCACACTGCTGTGAGACTCAAACTACTGTAACAACTGCATTCATCATTTGTGACTCTGGCCACGGGAAAAGGTGTCAAACACAAAAATCCCTGAGATTTTGTTATTTTAGTGCACTCAGTCCACAGGAGTGAGAGCTGCACCTGCTGAGCATTCCCACCAGCAGACACACTTAAATCACTGAAAGCATTTAAGTATTTTGATCTGGGTTCCTTTTGGATTAAATGAATTAATTAACTCATCTGATGTACCCTCACACTGCTACAAGGTTTTGGAAGCTGCAGGACCCAGAACTGGTGTTAAGTGACTGCTGCCTTCCCACCCCAAATGCAGAGGCAGCAACTGCAGAGTCTTAGTGCCCCTTTCACCACAAGAGCTGCTAAAGGTCCCAGTCAAAGTCTGATTGTCTCCTGGAGCTGAATTTAACAAAGTGAACAAGAACTGAATTTACTTGTTGAGAACCTTGGCACAACTCTTGAAAAAAAAATAAAAAAATTAAAAAGCAAAGCCCAGTGAGCAGCCAGGAAACTCAGGATTGCAGGATTCAGGGATTCAGTCTGCCTGGTCCCCATCAGTGCATGCACAATGGATGCTAACAGAGTTAAAAGTAACGAAAAGCCTTGGGATTAATCTGCTTTTTCCATCCTGTGTGGCTGAGTATTCACTGTGCTGGTCCACACTGACTGCACAAAGTTAACATTGGGATGAAGGGTCAGGAGCTGGTCTGAACCTCTGTGCTAATGCACATTTCCCTCACAAATGCACCTTCCCACATTTAACTGTCCCAAATATGAAAACTTCCTTCTTGGAATTCCAAGCATCAACTCCTCCCAGTGTGTTCAGGAAAAGATTACAATATTTTCTTCTCTTTTATTAGGTTCAATAAACCCAAGTAAGTTTCTTCTCTGTTGTAACTAAAGCAATTGGACATTTTAACCCTATTTATAATTAATCCTCTTTCCCCATTTGATACTGAAGAACCTGCTGTAAGCCCCAAATGGTTTTGAAATACAAATCCTGATAATTCACAGTTGTCAGCTGACCCTGGAACCAAAACACACCAATAATTAAGCAACTCTTATATTGCCACCAGAATAAATGCACAGTCTTAAAGGGTTCTTAAAAGGCTCTTCAATATAACTTCAATTTGGAAGCATTTTGATCAGTTCAGGTGAACTTCAGTTACAGACATCTCGATATTTTTCTGGACCTTTACTTTTTACTTCCTTAGCAAAACATGACTTCTTGCAACTTGGAAAAAAAAATTAAAAAGTTACCTAGGTTTTATCAGTAATGCAGAATTATTCATTCCTTTGGATCCAGTGTGTTTGTTATGAGTTTCATCAAATGAACTTTTCTGAGATTGATCATGAGGATTTTTATTATGTTTACTGTTACTGAAATAGTTCAGTTTATTACCAGTGCTTGCTGTTGAAAGGCTGATATTTCAGTTTAACAGGTCTATCAGTTCTCAAGTTTGTAACACAAATATCAGAATATAATTTTAAGATTCATATTTTTGTACTTATTGGCTTTGCGTAGGATTTTACAGCTTAAAACCAGTCTGGTGTTTGAATCATGGATTGCATATTTAAAATGCACTTATAAAACATGAACATAAAATAAAATAAATGGGACTATAACACTTGTTTTTTATTAGGAATCAGATACCTCCTTTACCCCAACCTCATTAATTACCTTGGGTAATATTACTTGAATCATTGGCAAAAAGATTTTCCAGTTGCCTCCAGTCACACGGGAACATTTCACTGTCAGTCCTGGTGAGGATCCTTTTAAAGAAGGATTTCATCAAAATTAGTGGGGAAATAGAGTATAACTGGAATTGGGAGTGCAGTGATCTACAAACACGGTTATCATTTCTAGAACTTGAATTCCTGTGCCCCTTTCTCCCACTATTCCAACCTGACAATCTGATTTTCCTGCTGCTCTCAACCCGTTCTTGCTGAGCTGGGAAAGCACAGACACGTGCAAAGTGTCCCTGCACGTGGAATCATGGAATGGGCTGGGCTGGAAAGGGCCATAAAAATCAGCCCCTTCTCCCCCTGCCATGGCAGGGACCCCTCCCACTGTCCCAGGTGCTCCAACCCCAGTGTCCAGCCTGGCCCTGGGCACTGCCAGGGATCCAGGGGCAGCCACAGCTGCTCCCTTAGGGGGAAGGAATTGTGCAGAACCTCCAAATCTCAACCCACCCTTGTTGAGTTTAAAGCCATTGCTGCTCTCCCTGTAACCCCAGCCCCCTGTCCAAGGTCCCTCTCCATCTCTCCTGGATTCCCTTCAGGCCCTGGAGTCTCCCCTGAGCCTTCTCCTCTCCAGGCTGGCCAGCCCCAGCTCTCTCCTTTGGCTGATAAACCCAAAGCACTGTGCACATGACTGTACTTTTTTTTTTCTTTCCAGTATTTCCATGGGTATTTACTAATTTTGGATTTGATGGTGGCAAAGCCACACCTATGGCATCCTTACATAGAATTATCCAAACACCAACTGTCCTAAACCCCACTGGGCAGGATTAGACAGAATTAGAAGATTCAGATCCTACTTCAAAAAAACCATTTCATCCTCCAGGTGCCACCCAGCTGGAGCTCTGCTGTCACTGGCAGTGACTCTGCTGTTCCCCCAGGGCACTCCTCCAGCAGCTCCTGTCACTCACTGCACAACTTAAAAGCCCCATGATGTTGGGAGAAGCAAATGCTTGAAGTTGCATTTTCTCGGAAGAAAACTTCTACAGGGTAAGGAGAAAAAAAAAAAAAAAAAGGCATGTCACCTAAGTATTAATGACTGCTTAGGTATAATTTTGATTTCCCTTGATTTTTCAAGTAAATAATAGCAAGCACTGAGAAACACCTACAAACAAATGACAAATATTGAGTTTCTACGAAGAAGGAAGAAGGGAAAATATTTCAGTGGAATGAACGTGTTTTCAAGCTCCTGAAGGTAAATTTCAGGGGGAAAAAAAAAAATGTTCTGCTTCCTGGGGCAATCTCTGTACTCTGACAAGAATGCCTTTATATCTCAACAGTCCAATACTTTATCACCCTTGCCATGAACACTTTTTTAAAAAACATCTCCTTAAACATTGTATTCAAACTGAACCATCTTCCTCTAACGTGTAACATTACCTGCCTGATTATAATTTACAATTTTCTATCATCCTGGTTTTACAACTCCACTGCTTAAATGCAAATGGAAGCTAATGGCTCCCATTTTATGCAGCTTTTGAAAGCAACACCCAATCTGAGCCAATACAGAATTTCTATATTGCAGTTTTATTTCACTTTCCACTATATGGAGCATTGCTTAGTATTTTTCAAGGTAGTTTAATATCTTGCCTCTGTAGGCTCCTATTTTGTGGTTGTGGAAGAATTACAGCAACACTTGAGAAATGAGTAGGCTTTGGAAATTATTTAAGCTTCGTGTTTCTGAATTACTGTCTGTTTGCACCAATCTTAAATTCTTTCAGTGTTCTTAATGGGGAGAAACAGAGAAACCATTTCCTCTGTTTTGCTCCTTTTCTTGCCATAAAATAAGTATTTTTCTTCATGTGCTTAAGATCTCCCTCACATCTAAATTAAATTTTTTGAAGTCAATAATATTCATTGTTCACACATTATTTTTATAGTACTTATAGTATCAGTTCTTTTCCAATCTCTATTTGTTGATTTTTTTGAGATATCAGACTGATTTCCAAGTGTGATTTTTCCTCTCACATGGGGAAACCCTTTCCAGTGCCAAGGCTAGCCCACTCCTACAGCACTCAAAAACATGAACATTTTCATCAGGGGTCTGCTTAGCCCCTAAAAGGAAAGGCTGACATTTTGGGGATTGTTCATTGAAATTCACTTTTAGATATATTTAAAGTGGCTTTAGGAATAGTAGCACAAAATTTATCCCCAAACCTACCATAATGAGTAATGGAAGTGTCTTTTTAGAGGAACAGCAAAATGTGAAACACAGTAAGAAAAAAAAAATAAAAATTATAATGCTGTGAATGCCTCATCTGTTTAATGATAAAAACAAGTTCACAAATCAACTTTCAGTCCAAGCACAACTGGCTGTCCAGTGAGGAGACCTTTATCATGAAGAAAAACAGTTCACTGAGTAAACAGCTTCAACAATTTGCAAGGAATGGTTTAATTATGATATCTTACTTGTCACATATAGTCTGAAATCACATTAATTATATCAAACACCACTGGTGACAGTTCTCACTTTACTGAGCTTGCTTCCCAATTCCAGGGCATTATTTCCACCTAAACCACTCAGTGCCACTGATCAGGACCAAAGGCACCAATGGAATTGACAGTGAGAACACTTAGGTAAAAATGCTCTTAAAATAGAGTGAAAGCAATTTCCCAAGCTTAGTGCAGCAGTCATTAAAAGCCAGAGCTGTATGTATGAGAAATTATTTGAAAAGATTCTTTTTGGTAAATGCATTTTTGAAGAGTATATGCTTTATCATTTGTTGAAAAATCTGGAAAGGGAAGTAATTCTGTGTAGCTTATTTATGGGCTACATTCACTGATTTTCAGTTTTTTCTTTAACTGCATGAGTAATTCTTTGGCAATACGCCTTCAAAGTTAAAAGGATGAACATTAAATTATGCACAGAACATTTTAGCAAAGACTGCTCATGCTGCACACAGGAATAGGAATCCACATTTCGAATTTTATTTGGTCTCAGGATTTTAAATTGTGGCAGATAACAATCTATTAGCTCCCAAATTTGTAGGTACTCTGCTGGTAAGTGTTTCATTTAATATCTCTTCCACAGACTCTCCCCATGTTCTGATTTCCATTTAACAGCTGAAAGGAAATTAAGCTCTACAGGTTCTTGTCAGGTGATTTTAAATTCTAGACAGAACCAGCTTCCCTATCAAACATGTGGTCGTTTATTTTAAGTCCAAAGAGGAAAAAAAAAACAAGTCTCTGTAGCTTTCTACTGCTGTCCTCATTCTATCACTGGAACACAAATCCACTTCAGGGCTTCGACTGAACAGGAGTGGTGATAATTAAACAGGAAGGAACAGAACCATTCCAGCTGCACAAAAAAGAGCTTTGGAAATGGTTCAGGGATGCTGAAACAATCCTGGGTGACTTCAGCTTTTCTACCTGATGTCTGAGGCACCTCAAAAACACTGACCCAGAGCCACCCCAGGGACACCAAACCCCACCCAAAGCCACCCCAGGGACACCAAACCCCACCCAAAGCCACCCCAGGAACACCCAGCACAGAGCCAGAGCCACCCCAGGGACACCCAACACTGACCCAGAGCCACCCCAGGGACACCCAACACAGACCCAGAGCCACCCCAGGGACACCAAACCCCACCCAGAGCCACCCCAGGGACACCAAACCCCACCCAGAGCCACCCCAGGGACACCCAGCATGGACCCAGAGCCACCCCAGGGACACCCAACACTGACCCAGAGCCACCCCAGGGACACCCAACACTGACCCAGAGCCACCCCAGGGACACCCAGCATGCACCCAGAGCCACCCCAGGGACAAACACCAACCCAAAGCCACCCCAGGGACACCCAGCACTGACCCAAAGCAACCCCAGGAACACCCAGCACAGAGCCAGAGCCACCCCAGGGACACCCAGCATGGACCCAAAGCCACCCCAGGGACACCAAGCCCCCACCCAAAGGCACCCCAGGGACACCAAGCCCCCACCCAAAGGCACCCCAGGGACACCAAGCCCCCACCCAAAGGCACTCCAGGGACACCAAGCCCCCACCCAAAGCCCCACATCACTGTGTGCCTCAGCAAAGGCGAGTCCCAGAAATGATCAGGGGCTGGACAGGGTTTTGAGCAGCTCTGTCAGAAATCACAGAGCTCTGTGGCTCCAGCCCTGCTGCAGGAGGGGGGACAGGGGCAGCTCCAAGCAGCACCTGGGGGGATGCACAGAGCCAGCAGATCACTCTCAGCCACCTGGGCTGATTAAAAACATGGCCTTGCTAAGCCTGGCCTAACTCTCCATCCCTACAGAGGTGTAGGAGAACGTGGCAGCTACCAGGGATGGCCTCTCACTCAAATCATTAAAAGGGAGCAAAAAATAACACTGAGTATGCAATAAGGTAAAGATCTTCTATTTTAAATCTCTGCAGGAAAGGCTGAGGAAAATGTGAAATCAAAATGTGAAATCATTTGAAGACTTGTTGAAAGGAAGTGGGAAATGACAGTCCTGCATAGCTAATGGCACATCACTGAGCAGTAAACACTGCTGCCAGTGACCAGATCTGAGTCATCTCAAAGCACAGCTCTTATTCACACTCTGTCAGGGATCACGGTAATAATGTACTAATGAGGCATCTGCAAACTTCCTCAAACTTTTCCTTTTCTAGAGATCCTGACGAGCCTGTTAACTCCCAAGGAACACAAAAGGGAATTTTCAGGAAGGCACCAGGGTCCCCACTTGTGTGGAACTCTCTGTGGAGTCACACCATCACTCCAAGTGCCATTTAAACTCGGGATTATTTCACTGATGCACAGGGAACCCTTTGGTGGCTCTGTTTGGTTCCCTGAACCTCCTGCAGCACTAACTGGCTCCTGTCCTGGCAGACCCACATGAACAAAAGTGATGGAGACTGAACAGCATTTCAATCATTCTGGAGAGAGAACACCCAAGCCTTTACAACCAGTCCTGAAAATTCTTTTACAGCCTCCAATTTGAGGAACAAATCCGAAAAAAATCTAATGTTGATGAACCATGCAACTTATCTTATTAATTCTTGCCTAAACTAAGAGTCACAGAGAACAAGTTTTACTTTGGAGGGGGAATTTTCCCTTATTTTTATTAGAGAAATTATTTGGAATTCTCCAACCCCTGCTTGTGCCTGCAGAGCAAGGATGGGGCTGGCTGCTATGGGAGAGCCAGGAGAGGGCTGGGTTTATTTTTAAACATTTTGCTTGTCACAAAATTCCATTTTTCACAGAAAATAAAAACCAACCAAAAAAACCACACCGAAGACAGACTAAGCTTTTTGTCATATATTTAGCAGTATAAGCACCATCCTTCCTTAATTTAAATTCCTTTTTCTGGTTAACACCTCGCCTTGTAGCTACAGGACCTGATCTGTGACAGCAGTGCAGAATCTTTTCATTTAACAGAAGTCACTTGCAGAGAACTGAATCCAAAAAAAAAACCACGTGGGTCCCTCCATTCAGGTCAACTGTGAGGAAATATTTGTTTCACCTTAGCCAAAGTGTACTTGGGAAGCAGAAAGGGGGAAACAAGAACGAAATGAAGAAAAGCAACAGCAGCAGGAGGTACCAGAGGAGAGATTACATTTCCACCTGCACGGGGGTTTGCAGCTAACCCAGCCAGCCCTAAACTGTTCCACTTTGTCTGCATTTCCAAGAGCTTCACACTGTGCAGAATAACAGCTCCCACCTGCCCTAACACCCACTGAAGTCTGAAAATGAAAGAGAACGGATCTTTAAGAGCATGCAATTTTGATGGGTCACACTGTGCACCTACCTACTGTAAAGAAGAGAGTTCCTTGGGCATTGCTGTGGATTCAGGGAGCTGAAAAATCACCCAGCCACTCCCTCACCCCCTCCCCAATGGGATGGGGGAGACAGGAGAGGGGAAAAATCCCAAAATTTGTGCCTGGACGTAAAGGTGATTGAACAGGACAGAAACAGGAAGGGAACTAATAATGCAAAATAATTAGGAACTAGAAAACAAAACTGCAATGGTTCAGCATGCACTGAGTGATGCCCAGGCAGTTTTCCCCCAGTTTATGCACGGAGCAGGACGCCCTGCAGGATGGAAATGTCCCCTCGGTCAGGTGGCCCAGCTCTGTCTGTCCCCTGCCTCCTGCTCACCCTCCTTCTATCCCTCACTAAACAAATCGATTTCCACCTGAAAAAACCACATTTCTTGTGCACAGGGGCCAGGTGCTGGCCCACGCTGCTTCTTTGCTGCAGCTGCAGGGATGGAGCAGCCCCTGTTGTGCTTTTGGCAGGTCCAGGGACATGGTTTTCCCTTGGAATAACGCTGCCCAGGGCTCATTTCCAGCACATCACATCCATTTCTGTCCCCCCGGAGCTGCCAGAGCAGCAGCACACTTCCCCAAACTTGTCACTGGGTGTGCAGGATTTGTCACTCGCTCGGGGCTGAAATTCCCAAATGCTGGAGGTGATCACAGTCCGAGGAAATCGCCCTCAGTGCCCCCCACACCCGGCACCATCCAGCCTTGGGTGGGGCTTTTAAAGACAGGCTTAAAGCGGGAATAGCAGAGCGCGGGTTTAACCATCCCGGGGTGGTGGGAAGGATGAATTAGGGAAACCTTATAAATACGAGTGCCTAGCAAAAGACTTGGAGAATATGGAAAATAGAAACGAAATAGAAATAATACCAATTTTCAACTGAGTGGCTGAAAACAAGTGAATGCCTGAAGGCCCCTTTGTTTAGATAATGTTAAATACTGAGAACACCAAAAAGCAAACAAACATCTTCCCTAGGCATGGCAGGAAGGGTCCCAAATAAAATATAGAAATAAGAAAAGCAGTAAAACGTGGTAATGTAGTGATTCCTATAGGTTGCATGCAAATGTTAGAGAATTTGTATCTTGTATTAGATTGGTTAGTGGAAATGAGAATATTCAACATAGAAGAAGATTTATTGTATTGTAAAGGGGAAAATCTCTCTCTTACTCTCCTCTATCCCGCTCTGAGCTGTGCCTGCAGTTCCCAGCACGGCCTCATATAAACCCACGCCCTGGGAAATAACCTGCAAACTTCAACACCGGAACAACAGAGAGCGCCTGAATCTGGCCCGACCGTCCCAGGGCAGCGATTCCCACGGCGGGGATGTCGGAATGAGGGGGAAGGAGGAGGAGGAGG
The DNA here is from genome assembly GCA_037013685.1 of Acridotheres tristis. Taxonomy (NCBI): domain Eukaryota; kingdom Metazoa; phylum Chordata; class Aves; order Passeriformes; family Sturnidae; genus Acridotheres; species Acridotheres tristis. Next base: position 18,800,466 of record CM072889.1, read on the forward strand.
AGGATGAAGATGCCGCGCGGGGGCTGCAGTGACGGAGCGCGGCCGATAGATGGCACCCGAGGCACGGCAGCGAGCCTGAGCTACAGCTCCGACACCGCCTAAACCCGAGCTTAAAACTAACCTAAACCGGCTCCGACACCGCCTAAAGCCGCCTTAAACCTGAGCTTAAAACTAACCTAAACCGGCTCCGACACCGCCTAAAGCCGCCTTAAACCCGAGTTTAAAAACAGCCCAGCCACAGCTCCATCACTACCTAAATCCGGGTTAAAACACAGATTAAAACCTCATTGCCCAAACCCAGGTTAAACCACATATTAAAAATATCCTCGCTCCCCCCCCCCAAAAAAAACAAACCTACAAAAGAGAATTATTCTGAGCAAGGAAGAATAGAAGACAATATACGAGAAAAAGGATTCAATAGGAGTTGGTGTTACGTCGTTCATAACCGTAATTTTAAAGAGTTTTACCAAGATTAAGACCCAACTTTCAAGGAACTTGCTGGAAATAAATTGAGAGTGCAGAATTAAAATACAGTCAGGGCTGATAAATCCCAATATGGGATTGAGGGAAAGGGATTGCTGGATTATAGTTCTGGCTTTACAAAAAAGAGATTTTTATTTTTTTTTACATTCCATGCATCAGCCTCTTTAGGCAAAGCTGCTGAGAGGAAGGAATAATTCACATTTGCAGTTCTAAGCGTTCTGTCATAATGAGAACAGTTAGATCATCCCAGAGTAATGCAGTTATTCTTCTCCACTTGGAAACCCATGGGTTTCTTGGGCTCAGCTTTGAAGCTCCAGAACATCACCTCCTGTATCACACACCACTCATTAGTCTGCAAAAATTAATATGGAGTTTAAAAAAAAAAAAAAATCTAAATTATTTTTGTACCTGGGTAACATCTTGCTTACTATATAAATTTTTATTAGTTTATTTAGTTCAATTTATCTGAAGCCTCTAACTGATCATTTTGGAGGCATCCCTAGATGGAGAATTAATTGTTGCACAGTGATATTTTCTGTTTCACACACAGGCTGGAATCCTGGCTTGTTTTGCTTCCCTTGTTTCTCTTTGCATATGATAAAGTATCCACAAATTTGGTTAACCCCAGGGTTGAAGTATTTAGTTCTGAGAAAGTTTAATACAATCAATTATGTTTTGAACATAGGGAAACAGGCAAAGGGGGAAGTTTTAATTACCATTAGTTAGCAAAACAGTCCTGATGCACTGTTTGATTACATTTTGTCTAAAATTCCCTCGATATTTCAAGTTCATTATAAAGATATTGGAGTTGAGATTTTCTATTAACTATTTCAGTATAACACTTCAGTACAAGCTTTTAAAACAAATTTTGTTGGGTTTTCTATGAGAAAAGGAGGCAGAGAGAGACAGAAGCATCTGTTCTAGAATCAGTAGGTGCAAAACCATGGTATTTTCCTAATTCATAAGGAAATTAATATTCCTGCTTTCCTAAAATTAAGTCTGTATTTCATGGACAAACCAGTTGGGTTTTTTCTGCCATAAGAAAACACAATCCTGAAATAAAAGATGTCAGCAAATAAGTTGTGTTCTGTATTGAACAGAAGAAAAAACTCTTGCTGTTCATTAGTGTTGAAAACGAAGACTAAAGCAAATGCCCAAAAACCAGAACCCAAGAGAAGACCTAAAAATCCTAAAATTCAACATCCTCCCAAATCAACTACCACGGCTAAAGCATTCCAGTGAATTAAAACGGGGTTTCCTCAGCACTCAGCTGCTCCCCTGCTCACAAATCACCTTTCCGATGGAGAAGAAATTCCATCCCACGTGTTCCAAACATCTGTTTGCAGCATTCCTCCACTCCTGCACACACAAAAGGCTCCCATGACAACGGGGATGCCAAAAGTGAGATCAGATGTGCAGCTTTGGATGCACTTCTCTGACTGTTTCAACTTCTATCAAAGGGACAAATCTGCAATCCAGGGAGAAAAGAGCCCCGAGCACAAGGACGAGCTGCTCCTCCCAGAGCCAGGGACCGGCACCGGGCCAGGGCTGCCTCCAAATCCTCTGCATTTACAAATCTCGTCTTGGTTAGCTTGATTCCCAACAGCCCCAAAATGCACAAGAGTGGAACTCACCGCTTAGGCTTACAGGCAAGATTTGCTTTTACAGATCAAATTTCATCCACATTTATCTTAATTTCGGATCTAATTTGAAGCCAAACCCTTTCCAGCTCTAGCAACTAAGTAAAACCCCAAAACACTAAAGGGATTAATCCCTTCAACTTTCTCTTTTAAGCTTTTCTTACACCAAATGTTAGGTTTAAATACATTTTACAAAGTAAGCCATGCATTTTTTACAAGCACAAGTAAACAGCCAGTACCTGCTATTTCAAAACGTTAAAAGAATGGGTGGGAAAAAGTAATAATGGAAGCTGGAATACCATGCTTTGCCATGACTTGGGGATAGATTTAAGAAAAATCAGAACTTGGGGTTCCCAAGCCACCCCCTGGCTACAGATCAGCCACACTCCATCCCCAAGGGAAAGTCACTCTTTTATTTTAGAAAATGCAACTGCATTGGAAAAAAATAAAAAATTCTACTTTACTCCCTATAAAATTAATTGTGAATTTGTCAGTAATGGGGGGAGAAAAGGATAAAATAAAGGATCAGTAAGCACAAAACCCACTCCTTGTCCCTCGTGTGTCCCACACGTTCAGAGCTGCCAGTTTAGGGTGTCACTCCCCTGCCCACTCCCTCTCCCCCTGCTCTGGGTTTGCTCACACACAGCAGCTGCAAGCACAGCTGCAGCACCTGCTCTTGATCCTTAGGAAACATTTCTGTGCCTCCTGGCCACACCTGAGTTCCACTGGGGGAGAAAAGCTGAACCCTGGGTATCATCCACTGCTGAAATTTTTCTTTCGATGCTGTTGGGGAAATCAGCTCCATCCCACTCAGAGGCAGCCAGAGCTGAGCTGAGAGCAGCTGATGGAGAGCCAGGGATGCAGGAAAAGAGTTAAAACCAGAACACAGCACCCCTTGAACTCCACTCCATATGGCTACTCCCACCACAGCAGATGGTGGAGCGATTTGTTTTCTGTTTACTCCTGCTGTACTGTTTTCTGTCTTCTGATAAAAATCACTGTGGCTAAACAGCAAAACTGACAGCTGCCCATTGCTGCTGTCCTTTGCTCACAGCTTGCTGTCTTCAAGCTCAAGAACACTGCTGAAGGAGATTGCTCATATGCTGCAGCCTTTCCAGTTGCTGTTTCCCTGCTTCCCACTCCTGCACAGAGCAGAGCTCTGCTTGGCTGAATCATCATTGCCACTGCTTGGGAAGCAGCAGGAGGAGACTCCAGAAGGGCTTGTTTACAGGCCATAAGCACTGGATTAAAGTCAATTCTTGTTGTGCAACGTCATCTTACAACCCCCAGCTCAAAGTCACAATTATGGTGTGTTTTATCTTAGGTGCCTTTATAAGAACAAGAGCAAAACTCACACAAGATGCTTAAGTTAGCCCAGATCAATTTTCTAACTTCAGACAAAGTCACGGCTTCCCAAAGAATTTAGTTCTAGCTCAGCTGTGTGCCTCAGGAAAGGCTTGGTACAATCCCAGCCTCCTCCTGACTCCTCCTCCATAAAATGATGTTCATATTTAATTCAAGTGTCTCAGTCACTTCCTTCTCCACCTTAGAAATGACATTTTGGCTGCCAAATATCCCAGGAACATGGCAGTGAGCAAGAGCTGTGATCAATTCCCAGGCTGTACCCAGATAATGGATACAGGCATTTTTCATGCAGATCACAGAACAGCGAGGTCTTCACTAAATTCTCCTTATGATTTATTGTGTAAAACAAGAGATGAGCCGAGAAAGTGCAGCAAAACCCCACAATGATTTATATAAGATAATGACAACAACGTGCATCAATTTACAATGTAAAGAGACATTTCTGGGGATTATTTCAGCCACTATTGAATGAAGTCATTAGCTTTCATTTCTTAGTACGACCAACTGAAAAATGATCCAAATGCCAACATCCAACTGAAACAAGAATTATGTACTGCTAAATTATAAAACAATCTCCTTAATGTAGAAAAATCAATTCTGTAGGCAAGGTGGAAATTTGTGGAAATGCCTATTTGGCAAGAAATAAGTATTATTCAGTCTTTTTGATATTTCCCAGGAGAGTTTAAACTTCTCTATTTATTTGAATTTCTATAATTCAGCCTCCAGACAAGTGACCTCTACACAGTGGCTCCACACAGGTTGTTGGCACTTGCTGTGGCTTTTCTCCTGGAATTAAACCTGAGGTAACTTCCAGGACTCACCCCACAAATGCTGAGGTGCTGGGCTGATGCTCACTCAAACACTGACTCTCACACAGGATCAGAGGGAGATTTTTCTGTCCTTGGCTGCTTTTAGAGTCACAACAGTTTCACTGTGAAATGCAAAGTCTCCAAGAGAAACTTGCCCAGTGTAAGCTGTGCTCCAGGCTGCTCACTGCCCAGCACGAGGCTCCTCAAGGATGACCCAAGAGTTCTGCAACAACAGAAAAGCTTCTGGTACCAGCTGGACTCAAAACATTCACTTTGCTCACAAATAAATCTGCAGGTTAGGTTAGCTTGAACCATGTCCAGCACTGAGGAAGAGGAGTTGTTGGAAATTCCAATGTTCTCTTACAGGTATTTTCTCTCCTTTTGGACCTTACAGAGCCACTTCAAGGCCCTAATTTTGGAAGAGGTGCTTGGACAACTCTGACAACATCCAGGGCCACCTGCTCTCTCATGCCACTGTTTATAATGTGTGAATTCTTTATATTCCAAACAGATTAGGGTCAGTCCCCAGGCTGTCACTAGACTTGTGCTACAGCAAATTGCTTTTCCTCAGCACTTACATTTCACCTAAGAAAGAATAAATCAAGTGTAGCATTTGCTGTAGGACCTCAGAGTTCTGCATGCTGATGGCCGCTGAACACTGCCAAACCTCCTGCTGCACTTCTGGGTTCAATCCATTGTTTCTGCACTACACCAATATGGACCAGAAGCACAATGCACTTTTTGAGGCTGTTAAATATTAACCTTGACATTCTCCACGATGCCCTGGGGTTGATCCAGACTGGCCAGCCAGCTCACCCTTCTCCCATCACACAAACCTGATATCCTGCTTTGGTTCTGGGTTTATTGGCCACATCAAATGTGAAGTATTAATGGTCCAGCACGGGCAGTGCATGCTGACCAAGCTGGATGCAAAGACATGTGCAATTGCTGCAGAGGAATTGGAGTGGATCAGTCACTGGCAAAATCACTCCAGTTCCTTATTCTGAGCCATGCACACTGTCACTGGGAAGGCTGAGTTTCCCTGGCAACTATCAAACACATGGTAAATGTCCCTGGAGGATTTCTAGTCAATAATCATTTCAGTCCTTTCAAGCTCATATTTTACACTGACTTTTTGGTTAGCTTAATCCTGTTTGTGTATTTAATTTATTATTGTCAGCTGGATGAACATTTTTGGGAAGCAAAGTTTTTAACCTCAGTTCTCTGTAGACATTCAGAGCAGCTCCTCTGAAGAAATCAGAAAAATCAGTAAGAAATAAAAACGTGCAAGGGACCTACTCCATCTTTCACAGAAATCTAGACTCAAACTGAATTGAGGTGAATACTGAAACTACATCACAAACACCAACTCCCATTTATGTGGTTTTTCCCCTCAAGTAACTCCTACATGGAGAACATGAACAGCAAATCCAGTTTTATTACTGAGATAAGAACAGCAATTGCAAATACTAAAGTAAGATGATTAAAAAAACAGCTGTAAATTGAGCTGGTTCCAATATGTTGTTTTGGTTTTGAGGGTTTTAAGTTTTGTTTGGTTTATTTTGGTTGTTTTGTTTCTGTTTTGTTTTGGTTGGTGGTTATTTTCATTTTGCTTTTCTTATCAGACTGTCCACAACAAATGTATGTGGCTAGAACAAACCTTGTGGTTCTTAAAATGAAATGATCATCAACATGCACATCTAATTATTGAATATTAAGAAATATTGGAGGGACATATGAAATTTGGAACAATACCATTCCCTTCAATGGAATTTCTCTAATAAGAGGAATTTGTGGGATCTAAAACCACTAGAAGGCAGCCCAGTTATTTTCTTTGGAGTTGGTATTTTCCTTCACAACTAAAGCTTTGCTGTAGAAGAACCTCAGCCAGAAAATAGTTTATGGGAAAAGGAAGTCAATTGGTTTTGTAAGATATAAAGGTCATAATACTTCTGAGAAATATTCCCTTTGGAAAGCTTGGAAACAACCTTTTCCTCCAAAATTTTATGACAGCTGGCAAAGCAGGAAGACATATGCTTTTTTGTATTGCCTAAATAAAAGTGACTGATCTGACTTATTAACACTGGTTCTCTCAAGATGCAAAAAAGTTCCCAGCAATTTTATGCTGGTCTTAATATTCATTAGCAATATCTGCTTTTAGATGAGCAATATTTATCCCAAACATCTGTTTGCAGGATCAGTTTGAGGATTTAGAAGATATGCTTCCAAATTTATTAGCTTTCATGGAAAGTGTTTTTCAGTCTATTGAGAATTATTAACTGAAGCTTTTAAGGCTACAGAAATAAAAACAAGCACTAAGGTCTGATAAAAGTCATGCTTGTAATTATCTGATTCATCAACCAGAGAAGTTCAGCTACTTCTATTTTGAAAAACCATTTCAGAGTTTTCTTTTCAATATACTTCAAAAACCAGGGAAGAAACTATCCTATAGTCTGAAAATAGAATTGTAAATCCATTGTAGCAGATAAAATAATAATGATAAAAATCTAAATAAATAACATAGATATATAAAAATGAGCCTAGTAAAAATTCTTACTAAAAACCCATGCAGCTTCCAGAAGAGGCAAGCCACCATAATTCTGTAAGCAAAACCAGGCTGAGAGAGTGGGGCTTGGAAAAGAGAATGCCCAGGGAAACCTTGGAGCCTTTTCCAGTGCCTTAAGGGACTTCCTACACAGGCACATGGTGACAGGACAAGGGACAATGACTTTAAACTGGAAAAGGGCAGGTTTAGATCAGACATTAAAAGGAAGATTCACTCTGAGGACAGTGGGGCCCTGGCACTGAGAAATTATGGTTCCCCATCACTGAAACTGCCACAAAATTATTTTTTTCCTATTCTGTCTTTCCTCTCCTCTGAAGGCCTTTATTGAAAAGGAAAGCAAAACCAGCCCTCAATATTTAATACCAAGTGCACTTTGAGAAACTTCAGTAACCAAAGCTGTCAGGTTGGACAGGGCTTGGAGCAGCCTGGGGCACTGGGAGGGGTCCCAGGGCAGGGCAGTGGGACAAGATCCTCTTTAGGGTCCCTTCCAACCCAAACCACTCTGTTATCTCATGATAAAATGAACAAACAAAACTTACAATTAACTGGGAATCTTTGAGTCTGTTAAATCCCACTCAGCTTTGCCAGAATAAAATAACTAGAACCTCCAGACCTCTCCGTTTATCCAGCAGCCCTCCCTGTTCTGGGGAACTGCAGAACTGCAGAACTGCAGAACTGCAGAACTGCAGAACTGCAGAACTCCAGAACTCCAGAACTGCAGAACTGCAGGTGCAGCTGCTGAGTGGGAAGTTTTCACTCAGGGACACAAGGAGAGCCAAGGGCTCTGGGCACGCTGGTGACACTGCAGCCCGTGCCAGGAGAGGGGCACACACAGGGACAGTGGCACAGAGGGCAGCGAGGTGCTCAGGGCTCAGCTCCAGCACACGTTCTGCCTGCCATCACCTCCACTCCTCGCTGAGCACGGGCCAGCCTTGCAGAGTCTGGGCAGCCACATTGCCAGGCTCCCTGTCAACATTGACAGAAAACACTGAAATCTTGTGCACATGAAGGCTGCCTGGCTTAAAATAGACAGTAAACAGGAACTGGAATGTTATTAATGTCTTCAAAAATAGAAGCTGTTAGACAGCCATGCTCTGCTCCTCACAGATTGCCCCACTTTCTCCGTGTTCTATAGAATCACTCTAATACAGTCTTCTCACTTACATGGTTAAGTACACTTATTTTTTCCCTCCCAGGGAGATTTTTCTACTTCTTTAATACAATCTAGCTGCCTAAGACTGTCTAACCCTCCTCATAACACAACAACCAAAACTTCCAAACTGGCACAGTGAACTAACACTGCCACAAACACAGGGTTTGTCCAGGTCATATTAACCAAGGTGCAACCTCCCTTTCCTTGTCAGTCCTCAGCACACACACCCTGCAATGGAAATAGGATTTCAGTTTTTTTAACACTCTAACAATCCCTAGAAATACTACAGGCAACCAGGAGCAAGTCCAGTAGAATTACCACAGAAGTTCTATAATAGGAAATAAAAGCTGCCTTCCACAATGGAATTTCTGGTTCACCAGCAGCCACTGACTGTCCTTCTGCTTCACAGGGACACAACAAATGATTCTTTTCTTCTCCTCTTTATCAAACCAGGTTTGCATCAGTATTACAGTGCTCCTAGATAACATCAAAGTACCCATAATTCAGTTTAACTAATACATCTAAACAACGAACTGATTAATAGATCATGCTGGTTTTTTTCCCCAAATAGAAAATATTGGGGCCCACTGTGTTTCCCTCACACCAGACATGACATCCTTCTTTGCTGAAGCCTCCCAGAAAGCCACCATGACTTGCAGATGTTTTCCAATTAACTTTAGAGATTCTCAGGGCAGTGCTGGTCAGGCCAGCATTAGACACCACCGACCCCAGGGACGTGACCAGCTGAATTTTGGAACCTCCTGCTGTGCTCTCTGTTCTCTACAGATCCCCCAACCAACCAGTTCTGGGCTCTGCCTCTCCAATTACTCCAACAACCACATATGGGAGAATTAAGAGCCAAGCCAAGAGATAGAAAAGGGATAATGATAGAACAAAAGGATAAAGGGAAAGTATTGAGGAAAATCAAGACAAAATGCGGTGATTTAACCCACATTATAATGTGATATCTGAAGTATAAAATTCTTTAAGAAAAATTCCTCAGGACAGGAAGGCAGTTGAGGCTGCTGGTCTTTGAATTGTAATGTGCCAAGACAGCTCTTTAATCTCCCAGCCTATCTATAGTAACATTCTGCAGTTCTACAGAGCTAAGCTATTTTTTACTTTCCTCTCACTGTTCTTCCCATGCTATCTGATGCTAATGTGTAAAGTGAGTAATAGACTTTCAGCAAAAATCCAGTTTTTCAGTTATTCCGATTCCCTGCCCTTTCTGGAGATCTCAGGAAGGATTTTTTTGGTCAGTCAAACAGGGTCAAACACTCTGCACCATCGTGCCCCTGTCCCTGGGGGTCTCCAGAAGCAGAGGAAAGCACAAGAAGGATTTCAGCTTTATCTTCACACAGGCCAAGTGCAGCCAGTGCTTTGTGTCTGAACAGATGATTCCCCAGCCTCAGCAAAAACTGCACTAGAAAATACAGAGTGTTATGGAAATGGATGCATTCACTCATTGACCAAATTCTGCATTAAATGTCATTTAATGCAGGTAACCAGGCAGGACTTCAGTAAGCTGGAAAAACCTCAGTATATTCACAGTGAAAGGAAATTACTGTACTAAATTTGCCCAAATAAAAGGCAAAAAAAAATATCTTAGAATTACCTGATACTAATAAGTTCATACAGCAACTCATTCACTTACCAGAACTGATCTGCCCAGTACAATTCCTATTTTCTGGCCCTTCCTTGTGAACAGAATGAGAACACAATTCCAGCTCAAGTCCCCATGGTCTTCAGTTCTTTTATATTGTTTCACTGTTCTTTGGTATTAAATCTGAACATTTCAGTGAAAGCCCAGGAGATCCCCAATTTCAGAACTTCAGCAGATTGCTGTTACTGGAGATGGGTTTGTTGGTACCAAACAGAAGAGTTACAGTCCCTAAAGCTGTAAAATTCATCTTCCTCACAGGCACAGCTCATGCATACTGGGAGCTGCAAAGTCTTGTTCCAAACCATGCAATTATAAATAAATAACCACAAAATTATTTGGTCCTATTATGTCTTCCCTCTCCTCTGAAGGCCTTTATTTAAAACGAAATTAAAACCAGCTCTCAATATTTAGTACCGAGCACACTTGGAGAAACTTCAGTAACCAAATCTGTCAGAGAGATGTACCATGATATACAAAATCACTCAGCTCATCACTCATTTGCAGACCCAAAATGGAAGGAATTTCCATGACTAAGTCACTTCAAAGCAGTCCCCAGCATCATTTTCAAAGTCAAACTATGCCATACCCCCAATAATGTTATAATAGAACTTATTCTTTGCCTCAGCAGAGACACAAACATCAGTTAAAATACATTCCCAGCAGCCAGTGGGGTTTTTTTTTCAGGTTGGAAGGCATTTAGAACTCACATGCCTGCATTACCCTTTCCTTCTATTCATTGTTGTCCTATTTCCAAGATCTTATTTCCACAAATATCTTCATGCACCTTGCTGACTTTCCCCCCCATTTCCATCTTCCCTACTGATGGCACATCCAGGAATTCATGCATAGAGTTTGTCATCCCCATGATGACAGAATCACTTCTTCAAAAATAAGCATAAGCACTCTGCCTTCTAAGGTTATTACTTTTATTGGTTCTTATTTCAAAGAAAATAGGGAGAAATGGGGAAGGCAAAGAACACTCACCACGTGCTGGTGAGAACTGTAGCAGTAAAATGCACTGAGTAAAAAGCAAATGGAGACAGGAAGATATTTAAAAAGAGGTACCTGTACAACAAGCATTTATTAAAACATTTACCTTTTTGAGAGGGTCATTAGGGGAAGGGAGTAGTTTTCCTTTATTCCTATATATAGCCTTAAAGATCAAGCTTAGGGAAAGGAATTTTTATCACGAAAAACTGCAAGGAGTTGAAAATATATTCACATAAAAATTTATAATCAGGTAATTCCTCCGTATAAACAGTTCTGATAAAGCAAGTTATCTTCAGTTCATCAACTGATAATCCTGGTGTCTCATGGGCTGGCTTTCTTCAAATGAAAATTGGATAGAATTCCCTGTTGAGAAATGAATCCATATCCAATGAGCACCATCCTTTTGTATGAATTTAAATCACCGTGCATACAAATTTTTTTTGAATTTCATGTCCTAACTACAGAAATTATTTGTTTCCTTAGGGATTACACTTCTGTACATTCAGTGGGATGCATTTAATGTTACTCACACAATACTTATTTACACCCCAGCAACTGTTTAAATCATTATTCTTTTCCTTCTTTTCCATCTCTGTATCAGCAACGAACGCTGAACTGTAAAATCACCTTTTGGGACCTTAATCTGTTGCCAAGGATACTGGGGATATAATTATGATTTTATTGTAGACTAACTGAAAGACTTCTCTTTGTTGCAAGTGCAATTCAGCCTCATCCAGTGTTAATTGCGGCTCCACACCCCCTTTCATCCCGCTATTGTGGAGTGCCAGGAAAATTACACAGCAGCGCTCCCGAGACTCCCATTCTGGGTCTTTTCCACCGACTGGGAAGCTGCAGCACAAAGGCTCAGGATGCCTTGAAGGTCACAACTTGTGCTGGGAATCCAATCAAATCCAGGGCCACCCTAAAGGGGCTGATAAAATCCGTGCACACCCGGCCAAAGGCTGCTCCTGCTGCCGGCTCCGGCTGTGCCCAGGAACGCGAGGGCAGCCGTGGATTGGTCACACAAATCGCAGGTGAGCACAGGTGAGGGCACTGCCCAGGTGCAGCTGGAGCCTCCCCTGGCGAAGCTGCAGCTGCCAGGGGGAATTAGCAATGGATTAGCTGAGGTCACACTCCAAAGAGAACACGACTTGAAGGAAAACTGAGACAATTCATTGTTGTAATGATTAAAAAAAAAAAAAAAAAAAAAAGCTATGGAGACTCAGTAATAGAGGGAGGGGAGTGTGGGGTGTTCTCCCTTATTTGTTGGGGGGGTTGTCCTTTTTTTTACTTTTTACTAATTTCCCAATATTTTTATGGAGTTATAGATTATGCCCCTTCCCACAGCTCTGAAGCTCAGTACAAGCCCTGTGGACTCATTCTTCTCCCCACTCTTATTTTTAAAAGAAAAGAACTGAAATGAGAAGACAACGTAAAAATAAGAAAAAAACCCACACATGCAGCAAAGGTGCAATTCAACCCAAACACGTCCAGCAAAAAGATGAAAACCATCACACAAGGGGAAGAAAAAAAATACTGAAGGGTTAAAAGATCTTGGTTTGGATGCAGCAGGGCTGCAAGGTGGATTATGGAATAGCTCTAAGCTCTCCTGAACTGCCTCCAAAAACACTCCTCAGTCAACTCAACCACGTTTTCTATGTTGAACCTCAAAAAAAAAAAAAAAAAAAATCAGTACTTTCAGATAACATCCACACAACATCAACCAATTCTTGACTTTTTTTTTAAGCATTTCATTTCTGAAACGGAGCCATTTTCTCTTCCGTGCCATGAAAAGTTTAAGGTGCCATCACTTCAGCACCCTCATCTAAGAACAACAATAAAAAAACAGCTAGCCGAGTAATTTTGGCCAAAAAAAACCAAAAACATTTTGATTTCCGTTCTCAAACACTTGTTTGCTCTTTGCACTGAGAATACGTGGTGTTAGCATCACCAATAACCATGAAGTGGCTTCAAATATTTGTGTATTTCCTTTTCCCCACAACAGGGGCCAGTCACTAGAACACAAAGCTGTTTTGTGGTGCAGGTGAGTGATTTAATTCACCCCGTGTAAGACAAAAATAACAAAGCCCTGCAATACCAAACTCATTTCCTCCCTCCTGAGCACTGGCTGCTTCTAAAAAAAAAAGATTAAAAAAAAAAAAAAATAAAATAAAACAATAAAAGTGGTTGTTCCTTTGCCAATAAAATCTCCTCTCAGTGGCCGGCAGAGGGAAGCAGCGGATTCCCAAATGTGCCACAGGACGATGGTGCCGGAATTGAGCAGCACAGTCTGAGCTCCCTCCAAGAATCAAGAACCTCCCCCAGAACTCCCCAAAGCCTCGCTCGGGACGGCAGAGATGCCACAAACACCAAAGGGAGATGATGGAAATGATGGGAACGACACACAAGCCGCAGTTCCCTCACCTCAGGATGTCTGAAATGACAGCAGGTGAGAAAGGATCCACTAATTTTGCCATTTTCTAGTCAGACACAGTTTGCTGTTTTTTTTTTTTTTCCTATTTTTCCTTTAGATGTTATAAAAGATCACAGTAGTATTTAGGAGATTTGATGAAGCAAATCCCTAACTACTCCATACTTTCCTGTTTTCATCTTCATTTTATTCCAAGTTGAAGGTACATAAATTCCTTGAAAATTACTTAAAGCAGGGAATTCTGCTTAGAAATCACATAGAGACAAGAACTATTAGAATTTGCCCTTAACAAAACACTTCTTTTCTAAAACACCTGGTATTTAACACTGGAAGAAGCACCATTGTAGTGGTTTTCTCAGATTTATGAAATCCTTTCTGTTCCTAGCACATTGATTTTTTGGTTCCTTCACAAGGCCAAACCTTGAACCCTCACAGAAAGAAAAAAAAGAAAAACCAAACAGATTTCAGCAGTAAAAAGCCTCTTGTAATCCATCACGACTTCAAATTTTTGACTTGCATTCATTCCTCTAATTAACACGAGGATTTTCTGCAGCATTTTGTTTGGGAGCACTGGAAAAAGCTGTAACAATTCTAGCAATTCCCTTCCTTCCCATCAACCCGCTCCCCTCTTTCAGTTCTTTTATTTCAAATAAAGCAGTGCCAATTCTCCCACTTGGAGTAGAAAAAAAAAAAAAAAACAAAACCCACTGCAATCCCCTCCTTTAGCAGGGCTGCAAACCAGCCAGGGCACTCAGAGCTCGCTGCAATTGTCTCTAAGCTGATTTCTGCCCATCTCCACCTCTCACACAGGTGACTCCTGCTTTATAACTCCTTTATTACTCTGCTAAGAGACATCTCCAAACAGCCCCTCTGGGGTCACAACTCGCTGCAAACCTCCAATAACAAGACCTGAATCACATTTCTGTGGCATTACAGGTTCAAGTGTAATTCTGTTTTGGACTGGGACAGGCATTCTGTGCTGGGCACGGCCTCTCAAAGCTCAGATTGCTTCTGGCATCTGTGGAAGTTTAATTGGTTATTAATTGCTCCCCATATTATTTGAGATTTTGAAGTGCTTTGTCCCAGTGACCTCTCCTCCTGCAGTTATTGCTGCCAGTCCACAGTCACTTGTTCACTTACATCAGACAGAAAGAAAATCTGGGTTTAAGTTAATAAAGCCTGAGCCTTCAAGATGAAGAATTTATTACTAGTTTTTAAAATTGTCTGAGGTAATTTGTAATCATTTTTCAGAAAACTTTCATTAGCAGAACCTACAAAAGGCAGTAAGGCAGAGAGAGCCCTGATGAAAGGGGGATTTAGTTCTTCCAGTGATTTCTCTGACACTGCTCAAGCACAACACTGGACTCTTCCCTCCATAAAAATCAGCCACTGGCTTGCAATATTTTCAACAATTACAATTTCCAGCTGTGCTCCATCATAAATATATTTTTATACAGAATATACAGCTTTATAATAGCTTCCATAAATTATTTTTGCAGCTTTTTCCTCTAGTTACATACCCATGGATGTTCTCATACAATGTCTGGTTTCCTGTCCCATCATCACTTCCTATCTGACAAAGCTCCAGAGGGCATCAATCACAAAGCAACCCAAGAACCAGTGGAAACCCCAATCCCCTCTGTGCAGGCTCAGGAAACACTGGAGTGGTTTTGTGTTCCTTATATCCATAACAGGACACTGAGACTTGCAGAAATACAGGAATTATACATGCAGGAATAAACACCATCAAATCATCTCATTTGTTACAGAATTTTATATACCTGGAAAGTTTAGACACGTCCATCATCTGGATTTTGAAACTGGAAAACTCAGGGTAGGACATGAAATGATGCTAAAAGACATGAATTGATGCCAAGTTCCCAGTTGATGCTGTTCTCTCTGTGCAGATCTGTGCTGCAGAGGGCTCAGCTGCCCTGCAGGAACTCGGATTTCTCCTACACAACTGAGCCTGCTTTTGAGGTAAAGTTGATTCAACTTTGACTTTTGCCATGGTCACGACACATCCCAGTGCCAGGACCAGAGTATTTGGATATCCAGGGCTCACTATCCCCCCAATAACCAGCATTTGTGTGATGGCACACTGTCACCTCTGCTCTCCAGGACTCTGATGCACTCAGCTTTCAGAAAAGACTGTCTAAGCACAGAGCAAGACCTTTATTTTATCCCTAGACATGACAAAACAAAGAATGAATGGGAATTACAGAATAGCACAGCTGGGGGGGACTAAAGGTGATAAAGAATCAACAGATTCACTTCTGGTTTTTAGTTAGGCTTCAACAGCCTCGCTTCTACTCCCTGCCTAAATTAGAAATTCAAATACAGCAACAGCACTACATTGGGGCAGAATTTCTCAAGGCCTTAAAATGCAAAGAAAGAGGAACAACATGAAAGGAAGTTGAGCTGGTGACTAGCAAACTGTCTGCCTGTGTCAGTGTCCAGCTGATTGCAGCACTGCAGAAACATTTTTCTTACTCATGGGCCCATTTCCAAAACTTCCAGCTTAGGGAGGTGCAGAAACTGGGCTGCTCTTCTGTACTGGTAAAGGTCAAAAACCTGAATTTCTTCAACAGCAATCGATGTTCTCTGTGAAGAGGATAAATCATGAACAAATCCTGCTCTTCAAAACAAAGATGCTCTGGTTACCCACCGGTACCTCCCCCTTCAGAGAGCCACAGCCTCTCCAAAATTCTGTGTCCTGTCTACAGGTTAATGACAGCTTTAACTGCAAAGCCTTGGTGCTCTCCAAGTGTCAGAGATCATTTCTAGAAAGCTTTTGTTGCAGGCTCAGCTCCATCTTCAGTTACCTTGTTGACTTTTCAAATACCTAAAGTTGCAATGCTGTCCTGTACCATTAATTTGTGTCTTGTTTCTGTTACGGTTTCAGGGGAAAAGAAACAACTTTATCACTTAATTACATTATGCCACTATTACTGAAAGCATTTGGTGCTTTTCAGCATCATTATGAAAAGGCAACTTCATTTCAAATTGTGTTTCACAGAATTACCAGTGTACAGTGGTGGTGACCCATTTCCCTTTAATGATTATTTCCAGAGCAACAAGCAACAACGTTAAACACAACTAAAAAAATCTGGCATGCAACGAAGCTGAGAGGAAATAATCAGCAAAGACTCAGATATTAATTGGTTTTCTTCTGGATAAAACTGAAATAATAGCGCTGTAGCCTCTTATTCTTGTGAAACCTCCAGGTAACTTTAGAGGCAGCAGAGCGAGCTGAGGTGGTGGAAAGCTTTGGTTTGTTTTTCAGGAGCCTATTTAAAAATGTTCCTGAGAGATAACCAGAGAAAACAGAGCTCCTGGTTTACTGAGAGAAAAATAATTCAATGGAGAGAAAATCTGCTTCAGAGAGCAGCAGGGAGAACGCTGAGGATCCAATCCCCTTCATCACTCAGTGAGACACGTTCCCACTGCTTATTTACTGCTCCACAAGTCACTTGGCAGGGAAAACAAAGTTAGCTTGAATTATTTAGAGAACACCAATATAAGCAGATGACAGAGGACAGTTAAAGCCTTCCCCAGATCATGTCACCAGTGCTGGGCTGATTCTGACAAAGAACACTCTGACAGTGACCTGCAGCCTCGCTTCACCAAGTTCCTGAACTATCCATGTTACACATACTTGACCTCTTTTCTTCCATCCCCATTTTAACCCAATTTCCTCCAGAGATCTCAAAAGACAGCTTTTAAAACCCCTTGGAAGATAGGTGGCAATGTAGAGGAGAAATCCATGGTGTTTTCTGTATTGAAACAGCAGAAATGTCTCTCTTATACACCAGAGAACCCGTGTGGGAAAGAGGCAAGCACCTCATCTGCTGGAATGATTTCAGAGTTTACACCTCTTATGAGAACTTGAGCAAAACACTCAGAAAATTCAAGCTCCATAAACTCCCCTGTTCATCATATTAATTATCCTTTTACAGCCTCGGTTTTGTTTTTATTTTTATGATCCTTCCTAACTCCTAAAACATGAACTGTTTGAATCTCCACATACTTCTATCTGAATATCTGCAATCCCAGCCTGGAGAAATCAAGGCAAGTTCTGCAATATTTTCTAAGCATCACAACAACCACCTGCAATGCCACAAATCCAAATAAGAAGTGAGAGTGTGTGCAGACTGGATTACCACAACACAACTTCATTTTAACCAACAAGTCTGGTTGGAAGCTTTCTGCCCACTCATCTTCCATTGAGGTTTAAATACTTTAAAAGAAGGCTCTGATTTTCAGAAAAGGCTAAAACCTGCTCAGATAAATGGATTGGAAGATACATGGCTCAAAACAGGAAATAAAACCCCAGATCTAGTGACCCAGAGCTGCCCCATTAACAGGTGGGATATCCCATTGCTATCCTGAACGTGAGAGTTATTGACTCGATGCACTTATTTGTAATATAAATAATCCCATGCAGTTAAGTGCTCAGCTTTACAGTATCTCATAATCTTGTTGTACTCACACAGAGTAAGTATCCATTACACTTGGAACACTCATTTAGCTGCTCAACTGACTGCTTAATGAGGTCTGCAAAGGAAAACCTTATCTGCAAAAAGCCAGTGGAGAAAGAACATGTATGCAGTCCCTTCTGCAAAGTATTTGTTGAGATTTAATGTGAAAAGGAATTAGATTGAGAGTGTTCAGAAAAACAGAAATATATATATGTAACATTTTCTAATAATGAAATAAATATGTTTTCCTATTCCTAAAGACACTATTGGTAGAATTTTTGCCTCTATAAACACCATCAGACTTTTAAAATTTCTCCTAAGAGTTAGGTCTGCTGCCTCACCCCCACCAAATAAATCCTTGAAGAATTCCATGCAGCAACAGGTCTAGTACAGCTAGATCCCCTTCACAGCTTTTTTTTTGGGAGTGCTTAATAATGACTCAAGTCTGGTCTGTGTTTCAGCTCCAGAAATACAGAGGGACATCATTTGCATTTACTCAGGGTTTAATTAACATGCTGGTCATCATTAAATGTTTCAAGGATAGTGCCAGTGCAGTAAATCAGTAAATCCTGTGAGTGCTGAGCATTTCCCTTTCACTCACCACTCATCTGGGGCTCCATGCAGGACTCCCAAAGCAAAACCCAACCTGGGACAGTGAACTGGAGCTGCCAACACACCTCAAAACCTGAGCCTCAGCTCTGAGGTGCCCAAAAGGGACCAAGCAGAGCTCAGAAATTGCCATTGAGATTGTACAGATTGTTTCTCACCATGACTCAAAGGTCCTCAGCCACAGCTATTTGCTACCACAGAAACACAAGTTTGAGACGTTTTCCATGAACTTTTGTCTGTCAATTGGAAAATAATTGTTTTAAGCAGACTTTGAGTCATTTCAGTGCTTTAAATGAAGTTTATGCTTCTTTTGGTGCTTAAGAGCTCACATTTTAAAAGTTGTAATTTGTCCATATTTACGTTTTCATTAAAACAAAACCATCTTGACTGACTGTGCAGCAAGCAGAGCACTTAATCCTTCCTCATGAGCCAGCATTACTCAAAGCTCTGGTATGCAGCAATCCTTACATGTGCAGAAAGATCACTGGCACCACTGAAACCTCCTTTCAGCCCTGATAATGCACAAGGAGAAGCTGAATTATTGGTGGAACCCCATTTTTTGGCATTCCAGCAGCCCAAACTGAGCTGGTTCCCCCCTTTGGCTGAGGGTGCAGCCCTGGGTGTGCCCCAGAGCTGGCACATCAACTCTGGCGTGGGGTGATGCAGCAGCCCCAAAGGAAATGGGACAAAAAGCTGTTTCCTGTTCCCTGTGACCACATTACTCATCAGTAACTAACAACAGCTTCAGTTTGTCTACACTTGGTTACACAGACTCATATCCTACCAAAAACAATCCAAAAACTCCAAACCCAAAAGAAACCCAGGAAAGCTTCAGTAAAATCCATGTTTTCTCTTCCTATAAAGATTTGTTCACATAGGTCTATCCTGTGCTTACAACACTTGTCAGTCAAGTTTTTAGTTGTTTTTTTTTCCCCCGATAGAACTCATTTCTCTGCTCTTATGGTGATGTTATCACCATCAAATGAATTGGTGTGACATTTGTATGAAGTCTCCAAATCACTGCTGCCATGTCACCAGAATTGGTCGAATGGAAGACAGAATACAGTGAATTTCCTGATTCAATGGGAAAAGGCAGGAGCAGCTGAAAACTGGAAAAGCTCAGATGTAGTAGGAGTGAACTGCAGCCAGGCTGTAAAAAGAAGGGCTGGGTGGGAAGCCCACATATTCCTCCCAGCATCCCTGACTCTTCCAAGATGAGCTTTTCCCATTCTCCTGTTACCCCTCCCCTCCTCTCCTCTCTGATGGCTGTTCCCCAAGCCCTGCAGCTGCTGGCAGCCAGGCAGGAGGAGGAACAGACCTGAAGGGCAAAGCCCATCCCGATCAACACAGCCCTGATGCTGCAGGGCAGCTCTGGAGAAACAGAAATATCAATAAAAACAAACAGGTCATTCGTGTCAGGCAGGTGCAAACTCTGAGATAAAATCACCTGTGAGCAGGGTAACAATGGGAGGGTAAATATTTCATGTTATCAGTGATCTATCAGGTTAACTTCACTGCTGCTGGCCAGGGAAATGCACAGGAAAAATGAGCACCAGAACATTGCTGAGCACAGGCAGTGCTGCTGCAGGGAGGTAAAATCCAGAACCACTGAGATTTTCCTGAAAAGTGCCCTGTAAATTCCTCCCAGCTCCCTACCTGAGCACATTCCTGCAATGCACCACTCAAGAGCCTCCTAAATCAGCCACGACTTTATCAGTCTAATGAATAATTCCAATTTTTTTTAGTGGTTCTCATTTGTACAAAGCAAGTATATACTTGCTGAATAGAAAGTTCAGTCAAGTTTAAGTTACAGATGAGCAGAAATAATACTCAGTACAGCTGAATACCACTTGTGGTCATCAGTGCAAGACTAATTAATACAAGAACTACTTTGGAATCATACTTTAACTTCCAAAGAGGACGATACCATAGTTTGGAATCATTCTTTAACTTCCAACATACAAACATAAAATACAGTTGTTTATGAAGATATTTCTACAGCAATTAAAAAAAAAAATGCTATGCATGCCAATTTTCTGGACCACTTCTTTCTTCACAATGATCCTACAACAAAAAGATTTGATGCTTTTAATAATTAAAGTCTATGTTTTAGAAGCAGGTATTTCATTTCAAGCAATACAGTTTTTGCATACAGCTTTTTTATGCAAAAAAAAGGAGCTGCCATCCTAAGAATGTGTTATAAGCAACTGTTAATGCTCTTGATGTATTTCATTTTAGAGAATCCAAGTCCTCTCTTCCTTTGTTCAGTTTGCAGAACAGGATACTTGATTCTGAAAAAGAAGCTCTAAAATTCTAATGCTTGTGTCACTAAACCCGGATTAACATAATCCTGGCTGCTGTGCATCACTTGAACACCTCATTAGCTTCAGTTCTCAGTGTATTAGCCCAGGACCTAATGTTAAATAACTGAGTTATTTATTAGTTCCAACAGTTATTTCCTTGTGTTTCTTAAACCTAATTAGTAAATTAACATGCAGAACCCAACAACGAGAGGCGTGGACTGTCCAATCTCGGGAGGAGCTGCCTGGTCCCTGCAGCCCTGGGACCCCAAAGCTGGAATTTCCCTCTCCCACCCAGTGCTGGGCACTGCAAACTTCAGCATCTGCTTTCTAAACGTGACACTCACTCCTGATAACCCTGTTTCTGTGGGAAGGGGGATGGAAGGGCAAAAACCCTCTGCCAGGGAATCCACACAAGGAAAGTTTCCATCAGTTGGTCAAGAACAAGTAAAAATTGTTTCCTCCATCTCAAGCACGCAGCTGCTTACACACACACAGCACTCCTGATCCACTCAGCTGAGATGGTAACAAGCTTATTACTATGCCAGCTTCATGTAAAAATATTTACACAGAAATAAGCACAAGCATTGGACATCATTTAGCAATCACATTTTAGCAATTGTAACAAGCTGCTGCTCCTTTTGTATTTTATAGATCATACTTTAAAAAAAAAAGAAAATATACTGGGCAGGTGATGTAGAAAAGAACTGGAAGATATCTTCCACAAGTTATTGTTGTTGGGAAGAAATGATGATTATTAATTAATATTATCTACCCCTTTATTTACTAATATGGGTTGACAATACACTTGTGCCACCTAAAAACCTGCAACAACTTCCAAACACTTTTGAAACCGCTGTAAGAATTACATTCTTCTAGTTCTGGATGTTACTGTGTTTATCCAGAAAGTTGCCTTTTACTGCTGTTGTGCATAGAAATTATGTTTTTGGATACCTGAAAGTCTAATTACTAATCAACAATGGCTGGAACATTGTAAATCTCCAAGTTTGCTGAGTGTTAGCTCCAGAACAATTACACGAGTCCCCTACAAACATAACCCCAGTGAACACTGCAAAGTGTTTCCTGCAATGGGAAGGACAAGTAAGACCCGAGTTGTTATTTGTTCACATAAGGATCATGACAAAAAGCCAACGAAGTTTTCAATGATATACAGAATTATCTGCTGGAGCTCTGACTCATAAGCAGCTTGCTGCTATATTTAGCAGCAGAAGAATGTTTACTTGATTACCTCCCCTGTAACAATAAATAAGATTTTCCCAAAATCTGTGGAACGTTCTGTTAAGGATTTCAGGCAGTGCAACGTAATGAATGTAAAGCCCAAGACCCCCAATTAACCAAAGAACACATTATGAAACTTAAAACAACATCTCAGTTGGTGGAAACTGGGAGTTGCTCACAATTACATCATCTCCCTTATCTAAACACTCACAGGGTCAAAACATTTTTAACTCGAGGCTGAGTCTGCCACCCATGGAATTGCATTTAGGGACTCAGTGACCTCATTTAGGTGAGGCTCCCAAACCCTCCTCAAACCCAGGACCTGAGCCCTGCATTTGCTGCATTTTCCATCAGAAAGCAAATCTAGATAAGATTTATTTTAAAAAAACGTTCATCAGTGCCAAGCCTGAGCCCTGCAGTGTCACCCTTGGTCCCTTCAGCTCAGATAAAAGGGAATTTTGGGCACTGCTCTGCATCACCTTTTCTTCTGCCTTCTCCTGTTGGAGCACAGTACAGCCAGGGCTTACTTAACCAGCTGCCAATTAGAAATAAATATAGTTTTGTATTCTCAGGAAAAAAAACCAAAAAAACAAAACAAGAAACACAGTGGTTTACAAAGAAAAAGCCATGATGTTCTAGAAGCCACCTACAAAATAAGCTTTAAGTAGATTCTGAGCTATAGATACCGGCCTGGGACAAACATTAGGTCATTAAGGAGGGAATAAATAGGTTTGTTAAAGCACAGATTGACTTTGGAAAACTAATTTCAAGAGGTAATTTAACAGGTTAACCATGCCTAGTCAAATTACACTAAGATTAAATTAGTAGAGCACAAAGGATGAAATAGCAAATTTGACTCATGCCAACACCACAGGAAGTTATCAACTACTTACAAATTTTAAAGAAATAAGCATTTTACAACTACACTAAATTAATTAAAAATGGGAAAGGAAATAACTAGCATAATCATAAATGCCCTTTTGAACTCACAGGATGACCAAGAGACATCAGTTTATTTTAAAAATGACATTAAGATGCAAAAAGGACCAGAAATAAACAAAAACATTCTTTTTTATTTCAACTGATTGGTCTAAAAGTAATCAAATCCAGGAAAGCTCTTCAGCTGCCATAAAAGTACTGGATGTTGAGATTTCCCATGGAAGTGAGACAAAAGCCACCCCTTGGTATAATTTCAAATACAGACCAAGAGTGCAGCTAAAATACAGCCTGGGGCACTTCTCAGGCACCTTCAGCTCCAGAGACCTCACAAATGTGAAATGCCAGCAGCTTCAAAACATAAAACAGCAACTTCAAATCATACCTTGGGTTTAACAAGTCATTTCATTACGAGCAGCACATTCACCAGGCTAATAAAACATCTGCAAAACCCTTGCTGGCCACACAAGCAAACCCCCAGGAGATAAAAATGAATTTCCCTAGTCGGAGCATTACAATTGCTATGTGGATTATCTCTCATTAGGCTCCTCCTATTTTCACTTCGAATTTCTCGTTACGTTTTCTCTTTTTCTTAATCCTTAAAGGAGCCAAGAGCCAAGCTCAGGCTGCAGCTGTGCCTTTGCCCTGCCCTGCCTGTGGTTTCCAGCCTTGTCACAGCTGTTCCCCAAACGGGGCCGTTCCCTGCAGCCAGGCTGGGCCAGCTCAGAGCACCAACTGAGCTGGGAAGGGACTCGTCACTTTTCTTTCTCCCCTCTTGTACCACTGCGGGCATTTCTGAGAGCAAGCGTAACAAGCAAGCTCCGAGAGCTGAGCTAAAATCAGCCATTTTTTCCAAATAAGATAAATTTTAACCCAGCTCACTTTTGCAATCCACTTAACACCAGTCACATGAGAGTTTGGTGTACACAAACACAAAAAAAAAAATAAAATAAATAAAAAAAAAAAAGCACCGGGAGACAGAAAGGGTAACAAGCAAAAACAAAAGAACCAAACTCCTTTGCAGCAGCCCTAATGTATTAAAGAGCCACCAAAATAAAATTCAAAGCAACTTGCAGCTAATAACATTCTCCGAGTAGAATTAGAAGAGCTCGACATGGAAAAGGAAAAGAGAAACTTTACAGCAAAAACTTCAGAACCAAGCGAGCTGTTACCTGCACAGGAGCAGCCCCCAGGGAAAGAACACTTCCCCCTCTCAGGTTGTTAAAATCGTGTCCTTAATTAGGGGGCGGGAGGTTCAAATTGGAAAAATTTGAAGAGACAAATCCCCCCCAACAAGCAATTACCGTGATTGACATCCCAGAACCCCAAATTGCAGCTGGGACAGGGACAGGGGCAGAGAGCTCCTCTGGAGTGCAGGGAAAGCTCTCACTGAAGTCTGGAATGAATTTCTGGTCCAGCCCTGACCTTTGTTGTGCCATCAGACACCTCCAGCAGGTGACACAGCCACCCCTGGCCCTGGGCTCCCTCCTGGGGACAGTGTCACCTCTCTCCAGCTGTCTGGGCAGATTTCAGTGCTCCCTCCTCTGGACTTTACCTCCCTCTTCTTGCTATGCTCTCCCTGCACAATTTCACCCACAGATTTCCATACCAGTTCTATTCTCAAATTTTAAGACTGAAACACCAGGTTCTTCCAAAAAAATGGTCAATAACCCTTCCTGCAAATGGAACCTATATTCTCCTACACACAAACTTGCATTTTTTGTCCTCTCCTTATCACTGTAGTGTTGTCACCTTCCTGTAATGCATTCAGCAATGGAACAAGGATCTGCCACGTGCAGGAGAGGGTTTTACATTGGCATCTTTGGATTCACACTCAATAAAGAGCATGATGGCAAAGAGTTGTGACCCAGAAATAGGCAATAATATCCACTGATATGGCTGATGAGCTTAACTTGCCCTCAGCCTGTAGACTTTGCCCTCTTTGCACAATTTCTATTGATCTTCAAGCACATGGCTGAGAATTGTGGCAGCCTGGTGCACAGGGCTGGTCCCTAAGTCAATGTGGCAGCAGGAAAGGATAAAAACTTGGCCAGTTTTCACAACAGAAACTGTCACATCTCATGAAGCAGAGCACTTTTAGTGGAGAGTTAAAGGTGACAGAATAGCCTGGTAATCTGCCACTGCCACATTTGTGCCACTTCCTTAGTCTAGAACTAGGGACACTACAGGTGAGGATTAGCTCAGCAGATAAACCTGGCAGAGAACTTTTCTTTTCTCCCTTATTCATTTCGTATCACAGAAACTCCTAAGGCTGCTGAACAAATCCACTCTGCTGTGGATAAAGTGAGTGAAATATGAACCATTTCCACCCTGAGAGTCACCTCTTCTTACACTAAATGAAGTTTAATGCGTGTTCTCTTGGGCCGAGCCTCAAACTCATCTTCAACCACTTTTCTGGTTAAAAATAGACAATTGTGCATGTGCAGGAGAAGATCAGAGTTAATCTTGTTTCTCACTGTCATTCTTTTAGCACATGCCATCTTCATTCATTCATAAACAGGACTAAGTGGACAAGCAAAGAATTCAGATTACAGGTTGCAGATGTTGCTTTTCACCACTAAGTTCACAGTGAGCAGTGTTCGAGGAATTAACAGACACAAAAGAAATAATTCAGAACAAACCAAAAATGTAAAAGAAGAGCAGATCTTTGTTTTCTGCAGTATTTGACACAGTCCCATCCTACTGGAGCTATGCTGGATGACAAGGATGCATCTTTGACTTCAGAGCCAGGTTTTTCCCTCAGAAAAGATAAACATGTGGTTGATTTCAGTGCAAGTTACTAAAAAACTAAACCCAAATATTGAGTGAACCAAAATCAACATAGGGAGTAAACCAAAACCATCCCTGCTGAGTGTAATTCTCATTCCTCAAAGCTGCAATACCTGCTTTTCAAGATATTTAACTCAGACTTTTAAATAATGTGATGTAATTATATAATAAAACTAGTTTGCATATTAATAGCTGCATCATGTGCCTGGTTTATCCCCCTTGAAAGAAGCTGTTTAAATAATTGTAAAAGGACACACTTGTAAAATGTGTCCCTTTATTCTCCCCAAAAATAGGCTTTAGAGGAGTTAGCATAGAAAAGGAAATAAAGGAAAAGGAAAAGGAAATAAAGGAAAAGGAAAAGGAAAAACCTTTGGTACAGATGTGGCAATGGAAGTCCCACCAATAAATGTGTGCTACTCAAAAAAGCAGAACAGTTAAATACAAAATAAAAATCCGTTTCTTTCTAATAAGTGAAACTATTATGAATAGGCTGAACAGGCAATGACCATGGGTGAACATTCCACAAGTTTTTATCTTATTATTCCATTGAATAATTTGAACAAATATTTCTTAACATGATCTTTAGCTTTAATCAGGCCTGGTTTTGTCCATCTGCCTGCAAGCTCTTCATCAGCATCACTAATGCCTTCACCATGTGCATTATTTCCATCAAAATGAACTTTATTTCCACCCAGAAATCTCATTGTTGAAGTGTGGGCTATGGAGAGAGATATTTCAAGCTACTTCACTGATAATTATTCCTTCCCTGCACTGTAGAATTTTTGTTTGTTAGGAGTTTGTATCATATACTGAAATTCTAAACACTGTGATAGAGTTTTCTTTGGAGCCTAAATAAACAAAGTAGGAAAGTTTCCAGCCTGAGCATTAAATGCCCAGTTTGGTTCTGTTGTGCTCTGAGCAGCCCTGGGCAGCTATAGAAATGTGGTTTATTAAGACAATGGCTGGGATATTTCGTTTTTGTGAAAAGCTGTGAAGATGTACAAAAGCAGGATAAATAGAAAGGTCTCTGGTGCTCAGTGTGGTCAAGGGAAGCCTTGTAGTCAATAAAAGGAGTTTATTTACAACTGTTCAGTCGTGTTTGAGAAGCAAATTGTGCTGCGAGATACGAACATCAAAAGATATTTTCTAAACAATTTGGGGAAGATCCCACAGCCAGATAAGCTGGGAACTGAGCCATGGGAGATGTGCAGAACAGAGAGAAAAAGCCTCCAGGAGCCTTCAAGGGGAAAAAAAAAAAGCAGTTCCAGTGTGAAGAAATCGCTTTTCAGTTTCCTTCTGCAGAACTGCAGGCAATGACAGAATTGCAGAGGCAGACACAGACAAAACAGAGGTGTGGGTGCCTAAAACACCAGAGATGGCAGAAAAAAAAGAATAAAAAATGAGGAGCTTTTAGCAAGACCTTGAAGACTCTGTTTAAATCCACAGTTACTGCTGGGATTTGAGTCTAAATCAAAAAATGTACTGCATTGTTAAAAGCTGTAAGGTAGGGTAGCACATATGAGTAATAATATTTGTATGGTTAAAAACTGGGATGTAGTGTTTAGTGGCAATGTTAACTTTTTTTTTTTTTTTTTTTTTTCTCTCTGTACAGATCACCTCCAGTTCTTTCAGGCTTGGAAGAAAACTCATAAAGTATTATGAGACATAAATGTGTTTTATTCACATCGAGGAGTTGTGACCTAGAATGTAAAATGTTGGGAAAAAATAGAAGTACCACTGCAAAAAGTTGATTATTCTATGGAATAGGATACTTGAAAGGTAAAGGGAACAAGAGAGAATAATTTATTAACTAATTACCATTATTTCATAGATCAGCAGTTTGTTAAATTTTTCTTGTGGGAAAAGTCCAAAATCAAGCAAAACAATTTCTTATATTTTTTTTACATTGTCCTCTGAAATAATTCTCTGCTAATTTTTACACATTCCTTGTTTCTAAAAAGCATGAATGGAACAAGAACTGTGTTTTCTTCCTGTTCTGTCAAAACCTGAAAGCAGAACATCTTTTGGAGAAGATAAATCTCATTGGGATCTGGACTGAGTAGTCAAAATGGAGAAAACAAAATGGAAAAATTCACCTAAACCAGTTCATTGCTTCAAAGAGGGGAAATGCTTGTAACAGAGAAGTAACACTTTGGAAAATATAAACCTAAAAACTGTATTAATGTTTTGTTTCCTAGGTATAAGTGGAGCCTGGCCTGGAGTAAATTAAAATCTCTAATGATTTTTTTTTTTCCAAATTAAAACAATTATTCAGTTTAATGAAAAAAGTGCTTTGACACAAGGAAACCTGATATTTTTACTGTGTCATTTAATAATGGTACAGCTCGTCCAGCTTTAGATTTTAAATCAGAGCTGAACTGAGTCAGGCAGGTTGAACTGGAGGTTTGCTGTAAATCACCTCCCCAATATATTCAACATGAAATCGTTCCTAAACAATAGGTAGGAAACTCAACTTCCTCTTCCTACAAGGCAAAACGAGGAAGTTGGCTCAGAAGTGAAAATAATAATAATATAAATAAATAATAAATGAGCTGTGGTGGAGCTGCTTAAAAACAAACTGCAGCCATGGAGAATTAACTCTGCCCAAGTGTCATCCTGAGCCATTTAAAGGGATGCTCAGGATCAGCCGTGGCTTTAATTAACATTTGTGCTACTGTGCATGACTGTAACGTGAAATGTCACTGCTGAAAGGTTAATATAAATGTTTTAATGTACCTTTGAATTGCTAATAAATTTTATACACGTGTGATAGTGACTTCGTGTGGCTTCATTTATAGAAACACTATATAATGTTCAATTATTGCCTCTAGAAAGCCAGGAAATTATGGTTTAGATTAAATAAAGCTTTAGCAAACAAATAATTCTTTGAATTATCAGTGAGTGGATTTTCTGTGGATTTAAGTTTGCAAATAAATAATATTTATTAAGTAGTCTGAAAGAGTGTTTTTTTAGAATGTGAGATCGTTTCGTCAATAGAGACTATCTATTCATATGCAATTAACGCTCTTATTTATTTTAATTGCTTAGCAGTTAATACTTCTAATCCTATTTTCCCACCTGTTAAGATAAGCTATTCAACCCCATGCTTTTCTTTTTGTTGCTTACCACATTCTCATGCACTGTAAACAAGCTTAGACTGATTTCCTTCTCAAGAGAAATTCAGGAATTTTTAAAAATTCCTAAATAGAAATCGATTCTGACTAAAACTGCCAAAAGGAGGAAGACACAGAGCAGAAAGTGACTGCAGGGATGACACCGATGAAGGAGAGAGAAAAGCTCCCAGCCCAACAGGAGCAGGGGAAGGGTTGTGGTGTGTTTTCTGTGCTACAGTGGTTGTGCTAATGACACAGAATTTCTGGATGAAAAGCTGGGAATGTACTGCTGGGTGACTTAGCAACATATTTCCTGTTTGTGGTTAAGTTAAATACTGTGTGTTTTCTCTTCTGGTAGCATAGTGAGTAATTACCTTTCTTTTCCTTTTTTTTTTTTTTTTTTTTCCTCCAGTGCAGTTAAGACAAAGACTACAACACTGTTAACTTTCTTCTTCAGTTCTAGAAATGTAGAGAACAGAAATTTTCCCTGGGACTGAAGACTGAATTGCTGTTCTGGTGATCTGTCAGCTGCACTTTTCAAGCAGAATCTATGCCTTGTCTGGCAAATGGAAATTCTACCACTGAATTATGAATTCTCATAAACCCAGAATAATTTTCCTTTTTGGATATGCTTGGAGTGAGTGCCTTCTGCAACCTTGCATGGTTGAAGGTTTTGGTCTGTTTAGAGGGACAATGTTAAGAGCTGTAAGGTCTCATATTGCTGGGTTAGCCCATCATCCTCATTTCAGTTCAGATATAAAATAAAGCACATTTTGGGCATGCTCAATACCTCACACTTATCAGTGTCTGATCACTTGGCTGTAGGGAAGATTGTGTGATCTCGGTGAGCTGCTGTGGTTGTTGTGCCTGAAGGGGACAGAGATTACACATGAAACCATAAGGAGAAATGTCAGCACCTACAGAGCAGTGGCTTTTTGGAGTTAGATGTCTGCAGTGTTGTGAAATAAATAGTTCTGAGATCCATTTGCTTCAGAGATGAAGCCAAGTTGAGAACAGTTTGTACAACTCCTCGTTTCCACCCTCAGGCCACACTGTTGCTCTCGGAGTTGAGCCAAAATACTGCATTGCAGTGTCTGCCAAAATGAGGTTTGTCTGCTTGCCTTAAGCACACTTGTGGTTTTCTGGGGAGTTTTTTGTTTGTTTCCTTTCGGTGTTGAGAGGCTTTTCCAGGGAAATTTTTCTTGCTGGGATAGCTAGATTATTTCTCTTCACTCCTTTTGCTTGGAATTACCTGCAGAGTTTATATGGCCATAAAGGTCCTCAGTTCATACATGGAATATTTGCTTCTCAGCCCTGGAAACTGGAGTGGGGTGGAGGAAGAACACTGAACTGCAGCAGTATGACTAAAAACGTTTTCAAAAAGAAAACACCAGGCTTTAACTTCTGCTGAGGAGGCTGTGAAGTGGATCTAATGACACTTGATCTATAGCAAGCTTTTCAAAAGCAGGTCTCCAGCAAATCCTGCAGCAATGTTTTGTACAACAAAAACAACAATTTTAAGGCGCAGCTGAAAACCCCAAATGGAGGCTCGCAAAGCATTTGTTAAATCAGAGTTTAAGAAATGCCACAACTCTGCTAAGCAAGCAGCCATGTGTCCCAGGAGGGCAGGCAAAGCCAGCAAGGGGAACTAAGAGCAGCTGTGGGATGACTTTTTGTCACATGATGCAGCTGCAGCCTGATGGTTGCACATCATTTCCCCATCACTCCGACAAGGGTGCAGGAATTACAATGTACCAGCGCTGAAACAACAAATCTCCCGTGTTTTCAGGGATGTGTGGTGTCCCCACGCCTGACTTCGGTGGTTTTCTTCATGTTTTGCTAAATTCAGGAATGTCGTCTGAGTTCTACTCCATCCAAACTAAATTAACTCAAGGCCTGAATGTACATTTGCTCAATTTTCTCGATTTCTCACATGTGCACTTGCTTTCACTCACACCACAAGTTATTTCTGGCATCTTGTGCCACCTGCTCCTGAACCTTAGAGTTCAATGTCAAGGCTTCACTGAAGAACACTTGGCTAATGCAGCATGAGCAGCATTGTGGCAAGTTTAGAGAATTTGAGGACAAAAGGTTCTTGAGCAGTTATGTTGAACAAACAGTGCTATAGAATTTGGTTGAAAAACTCTCAAATTTGTGCATAGAGATTAGATTTGTAATTAGATTAGATTTCTCAGATTTGTGCATAGGTGCCAGGCTGTTGGGAATTATTCTCTATTTTCTCTGAATGTGGACTGACTAATAAGGGCATTGCTTAATACAGAAAAATAGAGACAGCAGAGAAAACCCTAAAAGGTCATTAGAGCTAATTGAAAAGAAGAAAAAAACCAGATTTGAGCATTTCTTTTTAACTAACCATTGTTAAACTGTTGCTGTAGAATGATATCCTGTAAACTATAAATGCACGTAGTTAGAAATAGCATTACATTATCCGACATTGCAAACGTGATTAAATTCATGATTACTTAACTAATTTCATAATTCCAACTTAGGTATGGTTAAGATGGTATCATAAACTATGTCCAAATAAGTATTGTTAAAATCAGAAAGATTTTTCATAATAAAGATTTATATAGCAAGGAAGAGATGAATCTCAGAGGAAATTGTAGAACAGAGCAGCTGGACAGAGCTGGTCTATTTTATAACCTCCTCACTTCTGCTGCCAAGATTCTACTTTGATTTTAAGAGCCCTGCCAGTTTTAGAGCTGACATTTTATTTGAAAGGTGGTATTGTCAGATTTTATCAATAGGTTTTCATTGCTGGATTTAAAAGATAAATATTTCCCCAGTACTCAGGTAAGCCTCAGAGAGCCACAAGAAATGCAGAGAGCCCCTGAATCTCAGGCTGTGCATCACTGTGTGTGCATTAGACAGAGATCAGAAATTCAGTATTCTGTCTTGTTGGCCTTTTCAAAAGTACAACTCCCCTGTGGAATCAGTGCTGAGGTGGGACCCTCTCCTAGAGGGCAATAAACTGATAAATTTATATCTAAATGTGAACTCCCAAGTCCCACCAAAACAACAGATCATGATGGTGTTCATGACTGCTTTCTCAACATCATTTAGCAGGCACAGATTCAGCTGTACCAACACAAAATGTGTATTTTTCTTTTAAAAATAGCCACAATATTGACACGAAGACATCTGTCAACACACCTTTAATAACCAGACTTATAACACACGATTTTTCCACTGTCCATGCTGATACAGAACATCCTGAGAGACCTCCAGTTGACACAGCAAAGCCTGGCCAAAGGGATTCTGGAAGCCACAGAAATGCTTTAACCCATTTTTTGGTGTAGGAAGAACATGGGCAGATGACTCAGATATTGTTCAGCCTGGAGAAGAGGGGGCAGCTTTGGGGTGGCCTGAGAGGCTTTTCAGAACCTGCCAGGAACCTTCAGCAAAAATGGGACAAGATAATTTAAAAGAGCACAAAGTGAGGTTTGGATTAAATATCAGGAAGAAATCCTTCCCTGTGAGGATGGAGAGGCCTTAGCACGGGTTGCCCATGTAACAAACAAAGCTCACACTTGGGAATTTTAAAAAATTTAATAAGGGATAAAAAGGGGCAAATATCCAGCACTGGAGTGTTTCTGTCAATGGGCCAGAAACCACACCTTAGTGTAAAACAATGTTCTCTGTACACTGTTACATTACAGGGATACATACATATTCATGACTTTATACATTATTCAAACATTCCTGTGAGTTTGGATGTTTCAGGGATTTTCTTGCTTGGTTTTAACCTTTGACTTGGCATACCATCCTGTTGATTAGATCAATATATTTTATTTCTTCTCGTGGTTCCATCTTGTTGTTTTTACACTCCCTCATAAACGAGGAGTCAATAAATTCTTCTTCTAGATGTTCTGGTTTTTGTCATTGTTGTCCTGTCCTTCAGATAAGATAGTCCACAAATGCGGGGAATCATCTAATTATTTTACACCATTCTATGAGTTAATTACATGAACAAAAAAGTAACATCCCAGTCTCTATTTTAATATTATGCTACAGCCTAAGATATAACATATTTATAACATTATTATTTATATAAACTATACGAGGCATACATAAACAGACACATTATATTATACCAAAAACGGTTAAATTAAGTATAAATGGTACCAAATCGAAACACTTGTGATTAATAACGACATGCAAAAGCCAATACGTAAATACGAAAGCCGCTGTTATAACATTGTCATTTAGAACACGCACAGCAGCTGCGGCTCCATCCCAGGCCAGGTGAGGCGGGGGCCGCACACACCTGTGCTAAGGGCAGCGCCCCGCCCATGGCCGGGCTGGAAGCGCACGCTGCCCGCGGCCCCTCCCAGCGCACGGCTCCGCCATAAACCCGGCCCGGAGCTCAGCTGCTCCTTTCCCCGCTCTGGGCCCTTCCCGTTCCGCGCTCCCCTCGGGCTCCGCCATTTCCTGCCGCGCCTCTCGGTGCGCAGGCGCGCTCGCCTCCCGCGCAGGCGCGCTGGCTCGGGCGCGCCGTGCGCGTGCGCGGCGGGGCCGGCAGCAGCGGAGCCGCCCCGGGCGGAGCGGGCGCGGCCGCGGGCGCGGGGGGCCCATGGGGCCGGTGCGGCCGTGAGCGCTCGGCTCGGCTCGGCTCGGTTCGGTTCGGCCCCG
Source organism: Acridotheres tristis (assembly GCA_037013685.1). Classification (NCBI taxonomy): domain Eukaryota; kingdom Metazoa; phylum Chordata; class Aves; order Passeriformes; family Sturnidae; genus Acridotheres; species Acridotheres tristis. The sequence continues at coordinate 18,833,687 of CM072889.1, forward strand.
CTCGGCTCGGCTCGGCTCGGTCCGCGCGGCCATGGACGGACACGCGGCTCCGGGCGCGGGTGGCGAGGAGCCGCTGGGCTCCGGCAGGATGAACGCGAAGCGCGGCGGGCGCGCCGCGGAAGAGGAGAGCCGGAACAAGCCCAAGCTGGTGAGCGAGAGCGCGGGGAGACGGGCGGGGAACGGCCCGGCCGCGGGGAGGATGAGGAGGAGGAAGAAGAGGAGGAGGAGGGGGCGCGGATGCGGGCGCGCCGCTTCCAGCGGGCAGTGCGGGGCGTGGGAGCCTTTCCGGGGATTAAAGGCTGCGCGTTAAAACCCGGGGCTCCGAGCGCCTTTTGGGGGCTCCTCGGGCGGACAGCGCCGGGAGGGGCCGGGAGCCGTGCGGGCCGTGGGAATTCCCACGCTCGGCTGGGGACACGGACAGACACAGGGACACGGACACGGACAGACACAGGGACACGGACACGGCCAGCGCTGCTCCGCAACCTCTGCCCCGCTGGGTGACAGAGCAGCGGGTGCGGCCGAACAGCCTGAACAATCCAGAACGCTGCTGATCATGATGCCAACCACGTGTTTACCAATGGAACCTCTCGCTTAATAGGGAAATCATTTCGGGACTGGGTGGTTTATTTTTTTTTTTAATTAATTTATTTTTTTTTAAATCTTCTTTAGGACCGCAGCTTGTTATGGCTGTGCTCTTTGATTTCTTTACTGATGGGCTGAAATTCAGGCAGAGTTCAGGGCAGCATCACTGGGTTGAATCACACTTTATAAATGCTGCAGTAGCAAAACCCGCTAATGTCCCAGTGTTTGCCTTTGATTGTTTACATTTGTTAGTTACACGTGTTGAATTTACAGTGTTTAGCGCAGCTCTTGGTTGTATTTCCAAGAGCAACAGTGTAGCAGACATTTAAACCTCCCTGAGTCCTCTCCTTGGAGAGAGTGCTAGTTACAAACTTTATTTAACCTGTTGCAAGGGATTTCACCCACACTAGGTTAGTGTTGAAGTTCTCTCACCTTGTGCTCCTTTCATTGAGTATAGAGCTTTTAGATATTCAACCTGACAACTGCAGTTTGGGTTTTTGTTGTTTGTTTGGGTTTTTTTCTGTCTCTGAAAATGAAGTTAGCGCATGGGGAAATTGGTAAACATCTAACACTGAGACATAGAAAAGTTACTGGAAGTTCTGATTGTTTCAGAGGATGACAGAAACATGAATGATGAGCTGCACTTGTATTAAAAATGGCAATATGTCTCTTGGCAAAGGATAAGCAAATGTGGTGTCTTGTTTTGTTTCATGGTGTTATTGGAAACAAACTGGTGTTTCCTTGCATAGGATAAACTTTGTATAAACAACACCTTTGGGTGTGTTTATACTGCCTTTACTATTTCCTGCTAAGGAGCTAAGAAGGCTGCCTGAAGATCCCTGCAGGGAACCGATTCAAAAATCACCCAGGGAAGTGCTTTTATTGGAAACTGTGAATACAAATTTGAATTTTGCTGTAGCAGAAGAGAATTCTGTTCTGATAGAAATACATAATTTGAAAAATCAAAGCGAAATGAGCTCAAAATGGGACTGAATAGGATGACTATTGCCATTGCATGGTCTATTCTGTTGTGCTAGAATCACTAGAATAAACTTTTGTTGTTCCCTTGACTGGAAAAAAGTCTGTTATGTTAATATTTGACTTCATTCACAGCACTATGCTTTTGTTTCTTGAGGGGCTGGATGATTGCAGTCCAGCAGCACCGTGGATCAGAGCAGGGATATGTTGCTCAAATCAGAGCCTTCTGGAAGATAGTTTTGCCCTGGGATAAGTGACTGATCTTTTGATGATAAAATTGAGTGAGTGAATAGAAAAGCAGATTTTTTTCACTCTGGACACGATGGTGTATAAACCTGACACGAACAGAGATTTACTTTTGAGGGAGAAAAAGGAGTGGGATTCAGGTGTGGTTTAAATTGAATTGGGGTGACTGGACAGCCAGGTTTATCAGTAATTACCATGGGGTTGTAAGGGAAGAGCAAGCCTGTAATCAGGGAAAGGCTTCATCTATTATACAGGAGAGTAAGCCTACAAAATTCTACCGGCTTTAATTTGGAATGAGGAATTGTTTCTGCTGAGGCTGGCAACGTCTTCAGGCACTGGGAGAGCATTTTTACCTGCACCTCACCCCTGTCCTCTTCGTTGTGCAAGTAAGATAAAGATGAAGCTGTATTTGGGACGTGTGGCAAGGAAACCACACAGGGCTGGTGCTGAGTTGTCACTGAGCTCACATACAAAGTTCCCCACAACTGGGCGTGGAGATGGTTCTTGGTTCATCTTTGTGATTTACAGTTCGTCGGGTTTGAGAGATGAATCAACCTGTGCTCTGTCATGTGCTGGGTGTAATTCAAGGAGCTCTCAGCGTGCTGCCAGGGGTTTGCCTCTTCTCAGAACTTATGTCACACAGCCAGGGGAGTGCTGAGCAAGGGCTTGGTGGGAGAGGGTGTGCAGCTACACAGACAGGAGAAAGTATATTTGGATCCTGGCACAGGAACTGAAATGAGGCAAATCCTTGGGAAGAAATCCAGAGCAATGATTTTTATGTGATAAAAATGGCTCTAGGTGACAGAGGGTTAGGAACTGAAGTCATTATCCTGAGGGAAGGGAAACTAGAATAGAAAGGTGGAAGGTTTTTATCTCTGTTCTCTTCATCTCAAACTGGAAGGTGTGCAGTGGTGCTTGGCCTGCACAAGTGCCTGGTTTGTTTGGTGGGGTTTTAAAGGCTGCAGCCTGATCAGTGGCACTTGTTCCTGATTGTCAGGAAGCAGGACTGGGCTGTTGAGAGACCATCTGTGCTGGGGAAGAAAACAATGCTTTAAAGAGTTTCTCTGTAAGGCAGTTGATGACTATGTATACACACAAGTAATTAAAGGTGAGCTTAGCAGAACTACTAATTCATTTATTTTCTGCTTTAGGTAGTTGGGAGAGGTGTTCAGATTTCATACAATGGTGAATGTGACAAAAATGCACAATGACAATTCAGTTCCAGTTTTTGTAGTAGTAGTGTGGAAACTGGAGTATTTTACTGAAGTTTGAGATCAGTGTAATGAGCACCTGGACTCATAACTGCTGCTGGGGGAGGTTTGGGTTGGTTTTTTTTCCTCATTTTTTGCTGGCTTAAGGACTAGAGGTTGGAACAAGTGCCTGGTATTTTTGTCGTCATTTCTGTTTGCAGTGAAATGGGCAGAAAAAATCTAAATTGTTTTGGCAAACAATCATCTGATCTCACGTCAGCCCTGAGAATAGGCTGGCAGGAGGTGGCAGAGAGCAGTTCCATGGGTTTGGCAATGTGCTTGTTTGGCTTGTTTTAAAGCATGCCTGTTCTGCTAGGACAAACAGACTAAATTAAGGTTGTCAGGGAGATTGCTGGGATTCCTCTGCTGGTTAAAGCTTAACTCAGATGTTCTTTGCTCTCCTCCACACTGGAGTCACATGGGAAATGGATAATTCTGGCGGGGACCTAGGAACTGGGAAGTGCTTGTGATGTCAGCTGTGGTTTGACAGGGCTGGTGTGCCTTACCAAGGCCTTGGCAGGCTGAGCATCTCCTTGGCTGAGAAGTTGAAGTCAGACTTTGGACAGAAGTTGATGGCAGAAGAAGGGGAGACAGAGCTCATAAAAAGGAGCTGGAGACGAGGCTATAAGGGGGAAATAATTTGAAGGGTGATTGAGTACTTGTTGGTCAGAGACACTGGAATCACTTGAAGGTTTTCGAGTTCTGAACGTGGATGGAGTCTTTAGCATGCTGATGGGGATTTGGTGGGTGACCCTGCTTTTTGGGCAGGAGTTTGGACTGCCCTGAGTCAAGAATGAGAACCTTTCAAGCAGCTGTGGTTCTGGGAGTCAGCACTTGAGAAGAGGTGCTGTAACAGGATTTGGGGTGCTCTGGGAGTGTTAGAGCTCTAACTAGAAATGAACGTGGCCAGTTTTTGGTGGTGTTTTTAATTCAAGTTATGTCTGATGTCAGTTTAGGATTAGCAGAAGCACGTGGTGCCAGTGCCGTGCTTACACTCTGCTTTACCCCCGGGTTCCCTCCAGGTCTGTGTGGGAGCTGCTCAGTGCAGGATTCTGCACTTAGCACAAAGCACATTTCTGAAAGGGGCTGCCTTCTGAGTGTGAGGTGGCCTTTAAATTAATCAGATTAGGAGAAAGATGTTGTGTAACTTGCAAAACAAATTGTTAGGGGGAAGAGAGAGCTCCTTTAATTGGAGAGCAAGTTGACTTGGTGATTCACCCAAGGAGCATCCATATTATGTTTAAAAGCAGAAATTGTTTGTGCTTAACACCGAAGTCTCTTAAACCTCGTGGGCTTTGAGATGAATCAAAAGCTAGGAACTCGGCATTCTGACTAATGTGCCATAACCTGGCATCCAACAGTGGGATAAAAGCTTTTATGGAGCAGCTTTAAAGCAGAAATCAGCTGAGTGTGCTTGGGAGAGGTTTCCCAGCTGTGTTGCACCACCCATATCAGTGCAGGAGTTGAGGAGTGATTTGAATTGAGCCTGTCGGGCCAACAGGACCCAACCAAAAAAAAAAGCTGTGTGCTTCTTGTGTGACTCCTTTAGATATCTGTGTACTGCATAAGTGAACTGTGAGTCAGGTTGGGCAGAGATTTTTGGCAATCACATCAGATGTCTTACGTTTGAAATCATAGTGTCTGAGTGAAATCAGTGCTGAGAGTTCTTGTTTCAAGTGTAGGATGGAGGAAAAAGTGCACCAAAATCCTTGTGTTCTAAGTCTTGGTCTTATTAGATCAAAGTCAGGATATTCCAGCAAGTGAAGTTATCTAGGGTGCAACCATCACTGAAAAATAAAATTCATGTCTTAGAAAACTTCTGTTCTGAGGATTATTCTGGTCAGGCACTGCTGCTGCCATGGCAGTGTAGGTCATGCTTGGTGCTGCTGTTTAGATAAATGCTTCAGCTTTTAATGGCAATTGCTATTGACACTGTTGAAGTGATGTGATAGAGACAGTGATAAGCCTGTCTGTGGTAATTAAACTTCCTGAACTGCTCCTTGTAAGACAAAACCGTAGAGCAGTTCTGTACAATGCAGGAAGCTTTGCAAACAAAGCTCATTCCACCCAGGCCAAGTGAAAGGCAACTTGAGAGCTGCACGGAAATGCAGGTGGTGGTTCCTGAGGTTTCAGGCAGCGTGGCTGGTGCTGAATTGCCCAAATGTTCAGGGATGAACTTTGTTCTGGTGTCACTGGTGGCCTGTGAAGTGCCAGTGACACTGGGATCGCTGGTGGCCTGGCAGAAGGAAAAGATCTGCCTAAAACCGTGGAGTGGGTTACAAGATGACTTTGTATTTTCTGCATCACTTGCAGTTCTCTAGAGGTAAACAATAAAGCAGTAATGGCTAATAACATTGCTCTGATTCTTTTCATCCCTGTCCAAATTCAGAGTACAACGAGCAATGTCAGTTACTGCTGGAGCAACTGACAATTTCAGTTTGTTCTTCATCAGTTTCTTTGTTCAACCTTAAAGCACAAGAAGTCAGGAAATTACTGAAATTAATGGTTTTGCACAGTTGCTTGCAAGTGGTATATCATAATTTCTTACATTCATTAGTAAAAAAAGTGCAGTAACTTTCTTTAGAAGGAAATAAGTTTTTTTTTTTAGAATTGGCTATGGTGATAAAGCAAATAATTTTTAAAGATTAACAATTGGAATGTACTCTTGATAGAGTTCCAGGAAGACAAAACTAACTTATCTTAAACCTGGTATTAGTTTTAGACCAAAATGATCTTCGAATCTTGTGAATGAAGTGGCTTTGTGCTGCAGTAATGCTGGAATGAGCACGCCAAGGATTCCCACTTGCAAGTGTAGCTTCCTAACAAGTAAAGTAGGTGGGATGTTGTGTGACACAAGCAGCACTAACACAGCCTGTAAGACAAACTTATTATACCAATTATAACAATTGATTGTATGGGGGAAAGGGGTGCCAGTTAAAGAATTGGCTTTTTTTGGGGAGCAGAGTGGGCTTCAGCACTCTCCATGCTCCCCTTGGTCTGTGCTGACATCAGATCATGAAAATTAATCTGTCAGAGCTCCTTTACTATTGGCTCTTGGTTGATTATTTGCCAGAACTAAGAAGAGTTATGGCACATTATAACTCCTCCTGTTGTGTGAATTTGTCTAAAGTTCATGCTCCAGTTCCATGGAATTGTGTCTGCTTTGCAGCCCTCCTCCTGCTGGCTCTGTAATGATACACGGTGTGATAGCAGCACACATCTGAGAAGGATCTGCTGTGGCAATGAAATGATTTTATCACGTACATCACCATCGAAATCCTGGCCTCTTCTCATTTATAGAAATGGAGAAATAACTTGCGAGTTCAATTCTGCAACAAGCTGACGTGGCCGTGGTTTGATAGAGCTCCTGAAGGTTTTTGGTTCAGCTGGGTGTGGCAATATTTGGCCTGAAGGTGTAGTGCAGGGTGTCATGTCAGCACGCCTGGTGTGTTGTGTAAGGCACAATGTTCTGAGGAGTTTCTAATGGATACAGGCTCCTCCTGGGTAAACAGCAGCGTGACACAAGGGCAATGTCAAGGTGGTGCCTGTGGATTTCTTGTGAGGTTCCCTTTCCTTTGAGTGAGCCTCAGAAAATCACTGGGGACTAGAGGGTATTGGAGAAAATAATGAATATGGTGTGAATATCTGATGTGCCTGCTAATGTTCTTCGCATAGTGTTACTAAAAATATTTTCAATTTATAATAGTTTAAACTTGCTTCCAAGGTGGAAAATGTTAGTGTCCAAGTGGCAGATTGAAAACAATGTCATTGGAAAAAGTTCTGCCTTCTATTCCTTAGTGATTTTGTTTTTGTGTGTGTTTAAATATCTATATTAACACACTTACTGCTGCCCTAGTGGAATTATGAGCTTTTCTTTTTAAAACAAGACCCCATTAACATATTTAATTTGTCCCTTTGAATGAGAATAAATACAGAAGAACTTGCTTGAGGATTGTGGAACTTTGAGCGCTGCTGCCTCCCAGTTTAGAAAAAGTTTTTAAATTAAAAAAAAAAATAAAATATTTAGGGAATAGTGCTGCAGGACTGTTGCTCTACAGCCAGGAGAGCAGCAGCTGTAATTTGAAATTCCAAAGGCTGAGAGAATTGCAGGATTGGTGTGTGCAGGTTGGTTTGAGGGACTCGGGTTCTTTGTGGTCAAACATTAATAACTCTGTCCTGACTGGAGTCACAGAAACAAACTGCACATGTGTAGGCATGAAGATGAGAGGAAATCACCTGACACCTTGAATGTCCCCATGGACACCTTTTTGTCACAATTACCTGGTTGTGTGTTCACAAGTGGCTCGGTATAAATTCAGTCTGGGCTCTCAGGGATGGTGGAACAAGACAAAATAAGTATTTGGTCAGGAAAAATGGTAGTTCTGCAGTTCATTACTCCTTAATATGGTAAGAGCTAATGATGGTTGTTTTAATGACCTTTAAGGGTGCCTGTGGTTTAGTGTTTTTTTAATGAGTGTAGCTTTGTCAGGAACAACAAGAGATTCATTAGGTTCTAGTTCCTAATAACAGAATACAAGCTGTTAATTCTTATGCAGTAGAAAGTTTTCTGCTTTCCTGTCTGCGTTTTGGTTCTTCGTGTTCTTTCTCTTGCTGTGAATTATTTTTGTCTATGAAATTTGAGTAACTTCTGAAATACTTTGGTTTCATAATGGAGCTGTGCTGGATGTTTGCATTTGTGATTGTGTGAGTACCTGAGTGATGAGAGCTTGACAATTATTAAGAGTTGACGTGGTTGCATGTCCCAGTTGTTTTAGAGCAGGTAAGAATTTCCATCAAGCTGTCAATATACACTGCTACCATGTATGTTGTAATTGTTGTGCCAGGCACATTTAGTGGGTAAATGACAAATAAAAGGTTGGAGCACAAAGCCTGGAGCTCCCAGGGTAGTCCCATGTCAGGTGGAGTTGCAAAGCTGAGCCTTGATCCTCAGGCTGGCTCTGCCCCTCTTTGTGAGCTACACAGGGGCTTTTTCTGCTTTTGTACACACTGAAGTAAATTTTACACCATCAAATTCACTGCAATGAGTTTTGTTTTCATTCTCCAGTTTGTTGTAGCATGGTGGAGATGCTCCCAAACTAGAAAGGTGAGGAGTGCAGCAGAAGGCTTGGGTAAAATGCAAACCAGAAAGGCAATTTGCATTTTTAATATGCCTTCATATTTGAACTTCAGACAAAGCTTGGGTGGAGAGGACAGGCTTCCTAAATCCATTAAAGTTACAGTGTTCTGTGACTCAGACTAATTCCTGAACGACTTCTAAGATAAGCACTAATCCCATCAGTTAACATTTGATATTTCTGAAGAATTGTTTTGTGAAAAACCTTTATAAAATTCATGTGAGTGTTCTGGGGTAGCCAAAGCACATTTAACACTTCAATATTAAAGATAAACCATTTTTTATCACCTTTAGCAGAAAATAACAGGTTCTCCATAATCTGTGATAAGTTTCTCTAATTGTGCTGAATTCCAGTTTGTTCTTAATAGGGACTCTCACCTGTCCTGAAGTCAGATGGTACCATGGAGTTCCTCATTATGAAGTCCAATTGTCATTGCTTCATTTCCTACTTCCCCAAAGGACAAGTAATCTAAGGATGCTGCTATAAACAGGAAAGAATAGGGAAAAGAACAGGAAGACCTAGTGTGTGCCCCAGCAGCTGTACATTGTTTAACTGATATTTTGCTTATCGAGTTACATTGTGGTCCATGCCTATGGAAATTATCAAACCTGAATTTCAGCTCTTTGAGGAAAAGCCAGAGTTCCCTGCTATGACAGCAGCACTACTCATTTTTCCAAGTTTTACTATCACATTATTTATTATTAAGGTTGAAAAAAGTGGCTTTACCATCAACTTATTGTAATGCAGGGATGAAATACTGCTCTGATTAAGGGCTTGCTCTGTACCAGTAGGTCTGTCTTGGAAGACAGACAAGATTATTCTAAGAAGTTGTTGACATGATCCCTGTGACTGTGTTCCAAGTCAGCTGAGTACACAAAATGAATGTCTTCACAAGGAACTGCAGCTCCTTTGGCTCACTGCATCCCTTCTGCTGCCAGTTTGTTTGTGGGCTTTGTGTTGGTTGGTTGGATTTTCTTACTACTTACAAAACAACCCAAACAAAGCAGATACACGTTCTCACTTTCTCCAAGTCTTTCCAAGGCAATGTATTCCATTTTCCAGGAACTGCCCGGGGTCCAGTGCAGCTCCTGCAGCTTGCTGGGGATGTTTTGTTTTATTTTCAAGTGTATCAGTCCTCTCCCCACAGATGCATTCTGCCAGTTTAACTTCTCAAATGGTTTCATAGGAAAATCCAAATGGAGTCTGACACTTATTTCAGTGTTTACTGTACCTACAAGAGCAGCAGAACACGCAACCACTAAAAATCTTAGCAAATCTATCTCTGCATAGAACAGCAAGAGGCATTTACAGAACCTGAGCCTCTCCCTGTGCAGGGACATTGGACTATCCTTGTATACACTGTCATAGAGGAAGCAAGTAAGCAGAACTTTACAAAAAAGTGTCTAAGTATTAGAGGTGAAGAAATTTCTGCTTCATTTTTTTAAGATCATTTCAAACCAACTCTGTCAAGTCAAGTTGCTCCTCTCGAGAGAGAATACCTAGGTTGCAACGAAAGATTAATTCCAGGTTCAAAGCGTGTGATTGTGGTTAAAAGGGTAAAAACTAAGATTGCAGTTCAGTCAGAGCAAAGGTGAATCTTGTCACATGAAAAAGGTGTCTCTTGAGGAAGTGAGGTAGAAAAGAAAGCCTTTTCTCATTCTCTTCATTGACCCAACTGCAGGCTTTAGAACAGCTCTCACTCAGTGCCAGCAGCTCCCCAGCGTGTCTGAATGAAAAACTCGGGAGCACCAGGAGCAGGGGCAAAAGATGAGCAGCAATTCTGTGTACATCGGGTATTGCTGCCCAGCAAAACTGCTTTGTGATGGAAGCAAAGAGTTCAATCCCACTGCTTGTGTCTGAGCATAAAATTGAGATAAAGTCGGTACTTACTGTATCAGGAATTGTTTTGACATAGTTTTTTCAGTTTAAATGTTCTAGAATATGTCAAAAGCTCTTCACAATAATATTATACCCAAAAAGCTAAAGCCGAGTTCCCTAAAAACTCAAAGCTCAAGTCAACCACGTTTTTAAAAAGCAAGCAGCAGAGATCCAGTGCTGAGCATGGTCCTGCTAAGCACACTTTGCAGGAAAGCAACTTGGCTCTTTGCAAAGTCTAATTTGCAAAAGTTTTAACAGCAACCTGTTGATAGTTTGAACTGAGGAATGTAAATCGGCAGAGCATTCTGAGGATAGACTGTTTTTCTGTAATGACAATGCTGCTGTCTCTAATAAAAAGCATGCTGCAGTGTCACAAGGCACTCGTTTGAGATGCTCAAAGCAGAAGGTGTCTTGCAGGAGCCAGGTCGTGGCTGCAGCAGGGGCTGCATGGAGAGCTCTGCAGTTGGGTACCAGGTTTCTGAGCCTTGCTGCTGCTGCTGGGCTGGCAGCTCAGCTGATAGGATTGGTGTGGAAATGTTGGGATTTCAGCTGTGGCTCTGCACTGGCAGATGTTTCTGCAATTGTCCAACCTGGTCTGTCCTGCTGCCACCTTCACCCTGTGTCTCACACCCAGGGGACACCACCTCTGGCTTAGACTGACATGGAACTGCAGCTTTTGGGAAAAGCTTTTCATTTACTTGTGTCTTTAAAAGCTTACTTATCAATGAGCACCAAGAAATCATTGTCTGAAACAAACTTTTCAAAACAGTGATGGCAATTTAAGCTCCAAATGATACATATATAAAGTTAGTTCAGATGTCTTCCTCAACTCTTTTTGTATCTTCAGTTACAAAGCTGATGAAATTGTTTGTGTTTTTTTCAATTTCTGAATTAATTTGCTGTTGTGTAAAACCTCAGCCCCTGGCATTTATGAGAGGGGTGTCTGATATGATTCCCATGTGTTCCCTCCCCTTGTGTTTGGGAGCAGTGATTAAAGAATTGGTGCCCTCTGCTGTTAATGATTTACCAGCCCGGGTGACCCTGGGGCTTTATTTAGCACGAGGAACTGTCGAATTTATTTCTGGACCATTTTTCTTTTGTGGATGGTCATTCTCCTGGGAGAACAAGTGGAGGAATGGGGCAAATCTGGCAGCTTCCTTCGGGGTGGTGGTGCCATCCTGCACTGGGACAGCCCTGCCCCAGGGGTGCCAACACTTCTCCATCTGCATTTTGGCAGCCCATGTCTCTCTCCATGTTCAGGCTCTAGGTTAAGCCTTAATTTAAAACATCGAATAATACATATTCAAGGAGTTGGTGAAGCAAGCAGCTGCAAGGCAAACAAGATTTTTTCCATATGGTGTCATATAGACCAAATGGAAATGTGCAACAATTGTCACAAAACTATTGGTATTGCTCAATTCGAGTGTTTTTGAGAAAGCAGATGGATCACAACAGTCATTTCAAGGTTTTTCTGAAAGCATGGTGAATGCTCCTTGAAGTGTGAAAAATATTATGCTAAAGCAAACATTAGTAATAAAATTAGTAAAAATATAATTCACAAAATGTCAAGTATACTTCATCATGGGTAAAGATCTTGAAAGGCCTAAATGAGTGGTGTAGTCCTGGTTTCTTCACATCAGCTTTTATTACTTGGGTATCTTTTCACAATTTCTTAGGTGCCTTTTTAGATTTAATTGCAAAACTGAATATGTTAACAGATGGTTAAATTGTCTAATGGGAACATTGTTCATTCTCCCAAATGAAGAACAGAGGTTGTAGGAGTGAATTCTATTTTGTGACTAAGACCTGGATTCAAGATGCAGACAACTTTCTGTACTTCAAATATTAACCAGTTTGGGATTTGTCCCGCTAAAGTCCCTTGGTTCAGGTGCTCGTATGGGCAGTCATTCCTTTCCTGTTTGTATGCAAATTAAAAATGGTAATATACGATTTGCTTGTCCTTGAGTGGAGCTGTACATGGCTTCTGCAGGTGTTGAAGTCCAAGTAAATTTTATAAAACAGCAATATGAGCTCAGTTAAAAAAAAACAACAGCATGAAAGTGAAGAGAAGGTCAAGTGTGTGATTGTTAGCCCTAGAAAATGAGCTTTAGTGGGAGCCCAGGCTCCCGGAGCTCACAGGCTGTGCAGGAATGGGTGTCCCAGCACACCACGATGTGCCTGGGCAGTGGAGTGAAAATTCTCTTCAGTTCAGGAGTCACCCAGCTGATCATTGTTCATCCTGCCTGGGCTCATCTGGGAGCTGCTCATTTGATTTCTGTGGTGGGAGTGAGATTCCTGAGCATAACGATGAAGAACGTGGCAAAGGAATGCTTAATTATAATAAATCTATGTAAACACACCTCAGTTTCCTTCTCATGGGCAGCTTAAGTGATTGGGAAGGTTTCATTACAACACAAGTTAGAAAAAGGTATAGAAAAGTAGGCTTGCTGTGGGTTTTGTATTAAAAGTTGATGCAATCACCAGAAGTAATTTAGTTCTGTGAATGTGTCATTATTGCTGCTGTAGCCTGCATTGTTTGCGTGGGGAGGCAGTGATTTCTGCATCAAGAAATGTGGTCTACGAATATCTTTGTACTATTTTCATGTGCAAGATTGCTATTATTCTAAATATTGGCTGAGACCTTTTGAGACAGAAGAATTGTCTGGTGCAGTTGCATTAGTATATGCTATTATTTTTGTGTGCTCTACTGTCATGATCTGTCTGTGTTTATGAAAGTAGCCAGATACACAGAGTAAAACTGGGAAGAGTGAATAGAAAATGATATTAATTATTGATAGACTGGAAAGACTGTTTGAAAGGGAGAAGCTCTATCACTTAAATCTTCGGAGTAAAGAATTAAATCAGTCAGTAGGAAATAGTTCTTTGGTTATAGATGCTGAAGAAATTCTGTGTTTTGTGTTGATATAACTGGGAGACAGATGATCTACAGCTGTCTTAAATTGTATATGCATTTATACATATAAATGTTAATTTGGTATTCCTTATCTGCAAGTGTTTCCTCAGAGATTTTTGTGAAGCCTTTTCCCCTGGGCTGCTCCTGCAAACAGGGACTCAGTGTCTTTAACAAGGCAGGAAAAGATAGAGATTTTCCTGTCTTGTGTTGCTGTGGCTGTCTCATAGATGGCTGAAAGAATAATGCTGGAGGACTACAGAATCTGCAATATCTTACATTTCCTTCTAGGGAGGTAAACCACTTTGTGGGTTGTGTTCTGAAATCAGCCTGGAAGTGCAGTTTCTTTGTTAGTACAAGAGATTGTCAGAATTGTGCGAGGATCTGCAGGTACAGAAGTGCCTCCAGCTACTTGCAGTGTGTCTCCTACCTGTTCAATGTGCTGCTTATCTCGAGTGGCTGCTGGCAGCAGTGGAGCTCGTGCACCAGAAGGATATCTGGGAAAAGTGCTTGCAAGGTCTGAAAAAATGCAGTGTGCTGTCTTGTTTTAGTATTCTGTATTTTGCCCAGACGAGTTGGAGTGACAAATGCAATATAAGTGTAGAGATGGGGGAGATGATCCCGTTCCAGCTTCTGGCAGAGATTGACAGTGCTGAAATGAGAAAGGGGAAAAAAAAAGTTCTTGTAAAGTAGCTCCTAAAATGCATATGGAGTTTCAGAACTTCTTGCTTGCCTGGCTGTCTCTGGGTTGAAAACAGGATTAGGTGTCAAATATTCTCTGTAATCTCAATTAAAAGCTTTATTTACTGGAGTGCTAAGTGGACATGTTAGTTTTGATTTCAAGATGCTAAATCCCATACTCAGTCCAGGTGAGGAGAATACAGGAGAGGTGTAAGGAAGAGCCTTGAGTTGTGATGGTTTGGAAGATGAAAGGTTGGTGTCAACATCTGCACGTGCAGATGTGCGTCCTGGTTTGCTCGGGTGGATTTGTTCAGAGCAGCACATCTGGATTTGTGACCAGAGCAGTACGGACAGAAGGAGCCCCAGTGCCTCGCTCAGCTTTTGCTGAGCAGCCCTTGGCAGTCTGCAGCGTTTCTGCTTCCTGTGAGCTCCCCCCTGGAGCAGGGTGGGTGGTCTGGAGGTGAGGACACAGCCAGGACAGCTCATCCACAGTGCCCAAAGACATTCCCAAACCTGTCACATCATGCTGGGCACTAAGGGCAGGGCTGCAGGGTGGGGAGGAGTTTATTTCCAAATTCTCAGGTGCTCACAAGCTAGGTAGGCATTGGCCTGCTGGTGCCAAGTGATGACTTTATTTCTTTTCTTTTTCCCCCAGCAGTTATTACATTGTCTTTATATCTTAACCATCAAGTTTTTCTTGCTTTTGTATTTCTGATTGGCTGCATGATGGTGCTGGGAGGGAATGAACAGGTGGCTGTGTGGGGTCTGACCTGACCAGGGTCAATCCTCTGCAATGTCCCATGTACTCGGAATTCTTCTCGAATTCTGTCCCCCCATGAGTTCTAGACCTTAACTCCTATTTGTGACTGCTTTGTGTCAATTGAGCCAAGTTCATGAACCAAATGCTCCTTGAGAAAATGATGGTTGATACTGGTGTGCAGCACGAGTGGCTTTTTTGGCCATGAACAGAAATGTGAGGTCGGTGATTGGTGTCAGGATTTTCCTGCTTAGGAAGAAGTGACGAGGCGGGAGGGAGGGAGGTTTGTGCATCATCGGTTCCCACATTTCAGCCACTCCATCATCCCCAGGCTGGCCTGGCTCAGTGTCCAGCTGGCAGGGGGTGCCCGGGCTGGGCACAGGGCTCAGTGCAGGAGTCCGAGTTTGTTGTGGAAACCCTTCAGACACAGCTGGCTGCTCCTTTGGGCAGCAGCACTGCAGCACTCGCATTCAATTCCACACTCAGGACAAGCATGCAAGCTTCCTTTTTCACAGAAAAGGCAGGAGATCCCATTCCCTTTGCCTGCAGATTTTTTAGAACACTTGGAGAAATTTAAAATGCTTTTTAATGTTCAAATACATGAAATAGAGTTCTTTATTCTGAAGCAGTAGGTAACACTGTCTTTTTTTCTTTGATTTGTGTGTGTTGTTTTTTTGTTTTTTTTTTAATAGAATATTCAAATAAAAACTTTGGCAGATGATGTGGTAAGGTCTTTGTAGCATCTTAATTTGCAATGGTAACTCCACGCTGCATGCTACTCTACTCAATGTTGTGGACAAAATAACATTCTTATAAGGATATTAAGTATTAGATTCCAGAAAATTGAGTGACTATTCCTAAAGATCTTAATTTGTGACTTCAGTTGAAGACAATTAATCATGGTTTCTGTTTGGAGGAACTTCCTGAAGCACATTTTAAATACTTGGGTAATAATACTGTGGCTGTGTTGAAACTGTTACTCAACAGTTGAAGTGTTATTTCTCTTTAGCAGTCAATGATCTGCAGTGCTCCTTCAAAGCTGCTTGCCACATGATTCAAGTGGAACCCTTTTGGGTAATAAATGTGTACTGAATGCCAAAGTTTGTGTTCAGTAGCATTAACTTGATAAAGCTGAATTCTTTGAAACTGGTTCCAAAGTATTTTTTTCAGGAACTGATATTAAAATTGATTTCATTAAAATTAGAGCCTTGTATTTTTTATATATATATATATATATATATATATATATGAAATAAAGCCAGACTGGTTGTTTAGTTAATGATTGTCTACACATCTGAAATGAGGAAATGATGCCTGGTAATCACACAGGAGATTCCTTTGTGTCTTTTGAGTGATCTCACCAGTGCAATCTCATTGAACAAATTTGTTGTTAATAAGTTATGCTTGAACCAAATCACTGTGTGGTGAAATTGGATCTTAAATGACTTTTTGTGACTGTTGAATGGTCAGCATAAAATGGCATTTGTCTAAATTTGGATACTGCCTCTCAGGCACTGGCTTATCCTTGGCCTTTTCACCAGGCTATGCCCTAATTTTAGTTTCAAAAAATGTAGCTTAAACTCTTCTAATAAGGAAAAAAATAAATTAAAGAAATATTCTTGCTTTGTCAAAGACATTAACAATATCCTTGTAGGTATTGTGCTTCTGTCCACAAATATAAAAATACCTAAGGAAGAAAACACCCCCATCACCCCTCCCTTAAAAACAAAAAAAAAGCTCAAGAAGTTCAAAGGGAATGCAGCTTATCTGGGGACACTTTCTGTCAGAAATTAAAGATAATCCTGTGAGATCTCAAAAATAACAACAAAAGCAATGAACAACCAAAAAAGAATAAAAAGAAACAAAACAACAGAAAAATCTCTCTTCTCCATACTGCACAGCTCTTGTTCTAGTGTGTCCACTCTGGACTCACTAATCTAAAATGAATCAGTTTTTTTTTCCAAACCAAGTACTCCATCAGACATTTCACACCTCAGAGAGGTCATTTAATAGTAGCCAATATAAATTTCAGTTTATCTGTTTTGGTGGAGATGACAGCAATGCTCTGAGTGATCCTGGTAACCCTACATAAGCTGCTGTTAGAGGAAAGCACATCTTCATAAGGCCTGAAACAAATACTGCAATATTTGTGGATGCAAACAGTTCGTGGAGGAAAATTACTATATGCTTGATGTCCAAATGAATGTGTATGTGTATATATAAAAAAAAAATGACAGTTATTAAATAAAAAAATTGTTAGAGATACAGTGTTCTATGTTATAAATACAAAAGCAAATGGCCTTATAAGGAAGGTGCTGGTTCTTTGCAGTATTAACCCAGTAGCTGAGCATGCCTGCAGCCCAGGAGGTGGGAGTGGTGCCAGCCCAGGCAGTGTCTGCTGTGTGTTTAACCATGGGGGGCTGCTGCTGGGGGAGCAATCCATCACCTGCCTTTCTAAAGCTCAGCACTAATTCCAGCACTTCCTGCTCAAAAAAATCTCTTTGAGGAGTTAGCAACTATGCTTGGAGCATTAATTCCTCTACAAACTTGATTTTACTTCAGCAGGATTGTTTGATAAGCCTGGTGAACTTGTGAGTACCTCCTTCCCAACACTGCCTTTTTCAGTTGTCCTCCAAAGACTTGGAGCTCTTCACTGAAGGGACATTGGCCATCACCTTTGTGGTACCATATCAATTCCCTATCAGGATAATTAGAGAGTCACAGGAGAAGATGAGCTGAAGATTTTCAAGTGCTAAGAGTTTAACCTAGCTGGTGCAATTTTGGATTAGTGAGAAATATTTAAATCCCTTTTGCATGTGACCTGTCATGAGTTTACCTTATATGTTCCTGTCTTACTTTGCCAAGGAATCTCTGAATATTAAGAGTATTTTTACTTACAGTTCAGTTTAACTCTGCTGCTTGAATTCACTAAAACCATATGCACTGCTGCCATGTAATTGGCTGCTTTTCTCCGTTTCTATTTCTGCTTATTTTTTGAATGTCTTTGCAGCGTGACAGAATCACAAGCTTCAGAAAGTCAGCAGTGAAAAAAGAGAAGCCTCTCATTCAGCATCCCATTGACTCCCAGCCTTCCATCAGTGAGATCCCACATGCCCAGGCCCTCGTTGACGAGCGCTGCATGAACTTATCAGAAAAAGAAGTTATGGATCTCTTTGAAAAAATGATGGTAAGATGTGGCTATGGGGCAGAGCTGTCCTGTTCCACTGAACAGTGGAGCTGTGAATGTCTGTTGAGGCGGTGGATTAGTGTTAATTAACTCTTGCTTGATTTGCTCGTTAAGGGATTAGTTTTGAACTTTTCCAAGCCGTGTTAATTGAAGCAGACAATGGATGTCTCACAGACACCAAGAGCTCTGTGATAAGGCTGTTCACCAGGAATTAGTGCAGGAACATTGACTGCTCTTAGGTGCCAGTCTGAAGTGACTTTGAGTTTTAATGGCAAGCCTAGTCATGACTGGTAATGACTGCATTGTATTTAATCTGTGAAGTTTAAAGCAATGTCTTAATAGATTTAAGCTGGCAGAGCATTTTGACTTTTAAACTTGTTTTAAACACATCAGTTGGAACAGTTTGACCTCTACCCTTTCCACAAGCTACTAATCCATGTAATAACAACCTTCTGATTAGATAGTGCAGGAATGGTGTCCAGTGAGAAGATTTCACTGAAAACACAGGAACGTCACAAGATTGACACTTAACTATCAACTTGAGATGTAGAATTGTTGTGCTTGTCCTCTAGTTCTACTTCTTGAGCCAAATTTCACAAATCTTAACTACCCCTGATGCAATTCAAATTTTAGCTGAGTCTCAAAAACAGTAAGCACTTGATGTGACAGAATTAAATGAGAAAAATCAAGGCAAAATCAAACACACGAAGATAAACTGGAAAAAGTCACTTCAGTTTGTTGGGAAATGAACTGTTTAACAAAAAAAGCTTCAAAAGAACAAAGACTAATAAAAATCCTGAGATGTGTTGCTGATGCTCTTGGTGTGTTGGCTTGCAGGAGGACATGAACCTGAACGAGGACCGTAAAGCTCCTTTGAGGGACAAAGACCTGAGCACCAAACGGGAGATGGTTGTCCAGTACATTTCTGCAACTGCCAAATCTGTAAGTTCTGCCCTCTCCACGAGACACCTGAGCAAGGAGCTTTGAGTTTTCAACTTTTCAAGCTTGGAACTTGATATTTTTTTGTCTGGATTTAGCTAAGAGTGGTAGGAAAAAAAGAAATGTGTGCTTAGTAACACATTTCTAAATGCTTGCAGCTGCAGCTGAACAGTTAGTTTGTATTTCCCCTGCTGGGCAATGTAAAAATTGATTATTTCTTGGAAACTATCAGAAATTGCAAATCCAGTGATGCAGAGTCATGGGTGGAAACCTGAGCATATTTCTGTGCAATTCATCTTAAGAATTTTTGGTACCCAAAGTTTCTGACTTTGTGGTTTCGGTAGTGATGTATATATCAGACTCTAGTGAAAGATGGTCTGAAAACCAGTTTCAAATCACATTTTGAGTAGAAATAATGTTTTGACTTTTCAATGATGTTGATTATTCTCTGTAACTTAATTAACCCTTCATGTACAATTTGTCAGGTCTGTCTCCTTTGGGGTGCAAGAACTGTAAGGAAATGACTGGATACCCCAACGTTTTTGGGGTGGAGAAATACCATTTCAAATTGTGAAGAGCTGCAGTTTATTTTCTGCAGTTGTACTACCTAGCTATAAAATACACCAGCAATGTTTTGTGTGTGTTAAAAGTTGGCTATGGCAAATATGGAAATAAGGAAAGATTTTGATGATGTCTGCCTAAGGAATCCTTAAGCATGGACTGCAAGCAGTACACTTGACTTGTCCCTTGTTAACCTTGAAAATCACCTCTGCAGAGTTAAATTCCAAAAATTAAGATGACAATGACATGCAATTATTATGCAAATGCCTTGCATGGAACATTATAAACTTGAGTGAGGAAAAGCTTGTGTTATAATGGTGATGAAATGGTAATGAAAATGGTGATTTAAGTTCTGAGAGGAGTCATGTTCCTGCATGAGTTCATCTTAAACAAAATCCACAGTCCTTTAGTGTGTGCTGGAAGGAATCCAGTGCTTTAAGCATGGTCTAACTAAATGTACAAATTACTGGGGAATTATTCAAGCTTATGCAGTGAGTGTTATGAACTAGACTGTCTTTGGGAACTGTTAATTATGCTTTGTAAGGTTTTTATCTCCACTTGATGATCAATATTAAATCTGGATTTTTTTCTTAGTATGCAAAAATACTTTCTTGAAGCAGTAGAAAGTGGAAGTATTTATTTGTTTTTTTTTCCCAAAAACTAGTTGAACCATGGTGATGTGTGTCATGTACACTGTGATTGAGATGTAGGTGCCTCAAGCCCCAGAATTGTGCAGCTGAGTAAGGAAAGCATGGCTACACCATTGCATGGCTCACTGCTGCAGTTTGACTGCGTTGCATTGCTCCCCATGCATGGGAAACGTCACAGGGCTGGGAATACAACTGTCCACACATACTAACAATGCAAAACTGAGTCATCCTGAAAGGTCCTGCTGCATCCATGTGCACTTTGGGCCTAAGTCAGCACCAGTGTGGATGTTTTACACATTGCTGAGTGTTTTTCCTGGAGGAAAAGCAGCTCGTGTCAAAGTTTGTGTGCTTCAGTATGTCCTCCTTGCAATTGAATCACAGCATTTGCATGGAATCTTGCAGAAATATACATTACCTTTCTCTAGCATGTTATCCTAATTTACCTTTTAAATAGCTAGCATCTTGATTAATAAAAAAGAAAATCAAAAATACAGAGCTTAATTTTCAAATGTCGATTGGGATTTTACAGTGGTGCCAAACTTCATGTTCACTTGTAATTTCATCTTCTGTTTAATGCAACTACTATTCTGCTCCATGAATTCAAGCCCTAATCAATCTTTAGTGCATCATGAATTGTCAAACTTCCTTTTCTTCAGGATTATCTTCCATGAAAATGCTGGTTGCATTCAAAATGATCTGTCTTTAAATTTCCTACCTTTTTCTTTTGTCACAGATAATTATCTGTCTTCTTTTTTTACACTGAAAATACTTGGACCTTCTGCTTAGAGCTCACAAAAGACATTTAACAGTTGATGTACTTTTCTTGCAGTTCATTTCATGTTTGTTTTAATTAGGCTTTTGAGCTCCCTCACCTCATGTGAAAATATCACTCTCATTTGCTGATGTTGTCTTAACCAAATTATTTGAAATTTGGTGCTTCATTTTCTCTGCCTGTGGGCTGTGGTGCAGCATGTTGACCATGCTTTTCTGAAACACTCATCTTCAAACATCTGCGAAAGGAATGTTGGGTTTCACTGGGTGCAGAAAGTTTTCCTTGGGGCTGGAGGACATGCAGAAGCTGATGAGCTGGATGCTTTCATGGGAAGTGGTTTTCTGTGCTTCTCATTGCTTCTCTCACTTGAAGAGAAAGATTGTTGACCATGGGGATTGTAGCTGAGGACTGGTGAAGGATTGGAATTCTGTTTCAGGACTGAACCTGGTGACTTTTTGTGCTGTACTGAATAGTTGAACATTGGTGAGAGGAGAAGATAAATTAGAAGGGATTGTCTGGTGATGGCAATCACTTCTAGAGGAAACTTCTTCAGGAAGAGAAGTGTTGATTGTGAAGGACTTGCAGGGACTTTAATTTCCAAAAGTGTTCCTTAAGGAACAAGAGATCAGAGTAGAGAAGGGAGCAGGTAGAGTCTGAACAGGCACAGATGGAGAAGTCAGACCCAAACCAGCTGGTGAGCAGATAAAAGTGAATTTTCAATAAACTGCCTGTCAGGCTGAGCAGGGAGCAGAGGCTGTGTGTCCCTTGGCCTGGTGTCCCCAGGAACAGGGGCATTAGTGCAGGGTGACACAGCAGGGCACACATGTGCTGCCTGCCTGCACTTCCCTCTGGGCAAAGTCAACTTTTTGTTCATGAGTACAGAGAGATGCTGTTCCATGGTAAGGAGAAGATGGCATTCTGAAAATCACTGCTTAATTATCCATGTAATTAAAAGCATCCATACCGAGCAGTTGAATGAAAATGTCATGTGAGATTTTTCTGAAGTGCAAGTTGGAGTTATAACTGTAGGCTATGTTTTTGATTATGAGAACTTAATTAAATTCAGTGGTGACATCATCTAAACAGATCAAAAGCTCCATAACAAAGCAGTTGTTACACATACAAGGAAGTCAGTGTGCCATTAGTGTGTTCTCAGTGTCATGTATAAAGCATTTGACCTGATAATTTTAACAAATGGCATAATTCATCCTTCAAGATGGAGCTGTCAAGACAGGTATTTAGTGATTTGTTGGTGAATGTGTCAAACACTGGGAATTCAGCAGCACAACATAAGAATTTGAAAACTGTTGCTCCTGCTGCAGAGCTGCTGTTTTCCCATTGAGAAGCTCTAACCCCTAAACAGGTTAATCAAGTAATAAAAGAATGCAACTACTACTAATGATTAAACACTGAAAAATGTGTGTGCAACTACATCCTACTAAGTTCTGTGCTGTTTATTTATGTATTATTATTATCTTTTTTACACAATAACCTCTCTTGGCTGGCCACTGCATGCAGATAGTCGGAAGTAAAGTTCCGGTGAGTACGAAAATGAGAGTTTTGTTTTCTCTTATCAACTTTTTTTCTTTTAGAGATTAGGCTGCAATATTTTAGACTTTTATCTGGGTTTTTAAAAGTTCACTAGGCACAACTGAATCTTTGTTTTAGCAAAATAATTGTCAACCACCTCAATCGTGTTTATCCTACCAGGATGAGATCGTTGCTTACACTTTTGAGGGATTTCTTCGAGTTTGCAAATAATTCAAACTCACTCAGCTCATCCCTTCATTGTGAGCAACAATTATAATTTAAGCTTGTCTTGCTTCTTATTGAAGGCAGGCACTCGAAATTTTCAATGGACAGTATTTGGCTTAGTTGATTCTATTGAAATGTGGATTTTTTTTTTTATGTCCTAATTGTTGTTGTTCATAGTTTGTCTTGGAAATGCCAACTTCAGCAGATCAATGTGAGAGTAAGATTAATTTAGAGGAGTCAGGAGGTCAGTAAGTTTGGTGAGATCACTGAGAGCATAACTTCTCTCTTATTAAGGACTCATCTACATTTTACATTGTCTTGATGAATTCAAATAATGTAAGCAAATATTTGGGATTTAATTTCTTGAAGTGAGTTCAGCAAGTTTTTTTTTTTTTTCCTGGAAAAAAGGGTTTTTTGGGGGAATAATTACATATGGATTTCAAATAGTGGTTGAAAGCCAAGATGTTCTTTTAAATTATGGATAGACTTTATTTTTGATTATGGCCAAAACAGGCTTTTCAGGTAAAGCAAGGCTTTCTGCTTAGGTAATATTCAGTAATTAAATCCTGTAGTAAAAATAATAGAGAACAATCTGTGACTTACAACTGTTTAATCATTGCCTCAGATGTAGTTAGGTTTATATTCTACACACTTTATTCTTATAGACTTTTCTCTTGGCTTTGTTTTATTCAGGGTGGCCTTTAAAGAGACTTTTATATTCCCCAGTGCTTTTTAGTTCTGTACTCACTATTGGTTCCTCTCCTGATTGAGGAAAA
The DNA here is from genome assembly GCA_037013685.1 of Acridotheres tristis. Lineage (NCBI taxonomy): Eukaryota > Metazoa > Chordata > Aves > Passeriformes > Sturnidae > Acridotheres > Acridotheres tristis. Next base: position 18,856,745 of record CM072889.1, read on the forward strand.
TACCTTCTTTGTGCTTATGTATTTAAAGGGGACAAATTATTAATTTTCCAGTTCAGTGTGTTAAAAGCAGTTTCAAATAATCCCTGCTGCTGTGTCATTTCCTTATGGTGTGAATTAGCCTGAGCAGCTGCTTTGTGAAGGTTATTTTAAAAAGGATATTCCCACAATGGGTAGGGGAGAAATTCTAAGATGTTTTCTTCCCCATGCCTTTGAGTTTAGGATCTGATAGAGAGCAAGAACTCTGCATTAAAAGCATGTTTTTGTGCAAATAACTTGCTTAATACTAAACTAAGAGATGCTGTGCCTGGAGTGTGGCTTCTGCAGATAATTGCTTTCCAAGTGCTGCCACCTCGGTGTGCTGCTTCCAGGATTCATCCTTGAGGGGCCCTTTGCTTCTGCCAGCACATGGAGCTGTTTCCTGGGAGATGGACACATTCCCTGGGAGCAGAGGAATTTTGGGATGTTCCTGGTAGTGCTGTTGGGCTGCAGAGATTGCAGAGCTGTCCCTGTTCATGGGAACTCACAGCTTGAACCGATGTGAATTTGACCTGGGATCCTCAGCACTGCAGTGTGGGGCAGCCTCATCGGGGTTGGCATCAATGAATCCTCCTCTGCCTTTATTGTAACACTGGGAAGGTGCCCAGTCATGAAGTAATCTCTAAATTTTTCATTCTTAAGCATTGGTTTAATCTCTGAACATTCTGATGTGGGACCCAAGCCTCCATCAGTTTCTTTCTACTTTACTTTTGCTTTCGTCTTCATTAGATGTTCTCCTCGAAAACATTTTTCACTGAGATCTTATACCTCAAAGTAAGTGAGAAATTTTTATAGTCAAATCTGATCTATATAAAGGTATAGCAATAATTAAAAGAGTATTCCAATCAAACTCTCTTGGCGGGAAATAAAAGAAGTAGCAGCTGGTTCAGCACTCCAGTTAGCATGGCTAGAGGTAAGAGTGGATTGAGACTCAGGCTTTGATAGCAGGGAACAACAGAAAGTAATCCTAGTAAGATCAAAATGGTCTGCAATATTTCAATAATGGTTTTTTGTGAGCTGTCTTGAGTGGCAATCCGTTTTGAAGAGGGAAGAAAATAAGGAAGAGGTGTTGGTTCCTTATTGCTGTGCAGTTAAAGGTGCTTTTTCAAAGGTTCAGTGAAGAAATGTGCCTGTCCTGCAAGCCATGGCAAGGAGCCTTACAGAGCGTGCTGCCAGTTCTTGGAAGTATTAATCTATTTCTGAGGGAGTCATGGGTGTTCTGAAAACAAGGGACTGGGCAGAGCAGAGGTGCTTCACTAATGGATGGCACAGAAAGAAAAGGCAGCAAGATCCCACCTTGGTTTAAATACAAAACCAAGAGTAGCCAAGACTTCAGGGTGCCCCAGTCTGACCTGGAGTCTCCTTTGGAGCTTGCAGCAGGCTGCAGTGGGAGGACAGAGTCATCTCTTGGCAAATGCAGTGTCTTGCATTCTGGAGTGCTTTTCAGGGCCTACATCAACAGGCAGTGGCACTGATTGAAGTTGTCATTGTGTCATCTCTGGACCTTTTGTGGCTCTCAGCAGCATTTCTGTTCCCTTACCACTTGGGAATGGCTGAAATGACAAAATCTGTGCCCAGGTACATCTATATTGTGTAGATGATGTGCATTAGTTGCAAAGTTTTCTCTGATTCCCATCCATTCAATGGGTGGGATAAAACTGTTCCTTTTTCCTGGTCCTTTACCTTATAGTCCTTCAGAGTGATGCTTTTTCTGAATTTTGATATTTTTGATACATTAACCTGATTTACAATCAGCTCCTACTCTTGTAAAGATCATCCCCAGCCATTTATTCCTTTTTCTTCTGGTGAAAGGGCATCTCTTTGTTTAGGATGTTGATGATAACTGATTCCAGTCCCTTTGTATCCTTCCTCCTCACCTTTGCCTTGGTCCTTGGATGTGTGGCTGGCCTGTGATGCTCAGCTGAAGGTGCTTTGCACAAGGAACTTCCTCCAAGCCCTCACAGAGCACAGGAGCCCCTTTTGTCTCACTGCAGTCACAGTCTGGTTTTGTTCTGCATCTCAAAGTGTATTGTGACATCTCTTTTGTGCCTTGAGTCTGGCTAGGTCAAAGTCATTCACTTAAATTTAGCCAAGTCATTTTGGCATCAGCCATACTTAGTGGAGTTTTGGAAAATGAATGGGGAGAGTTTGAAGAGAACAAAACAGAAACTTCATAAGAACTGGAGCTTTGTGAAAGAGAGAGACAATTTGAGTGTTTGTAGTGGAAGTGATGCAATTAAAAGCAAATGCATATAAATCATCTTCTAGGACAGGCACTTGATATTGCCTTAACACCCCTGACATCTTTATCAGGTTCTCTTCAACAGACCCTTCAGAGCTAAGGAGCTTTAAGAGCTGCAAATGAATCAAAACCACTCTTGTGAGATAAGCCTGCTGCAGCTTGTCAGAGCTGTACAAAAGATTAGTTGCACCTTTTGGAAAAATGTTTTGTCTTGTTCATGGGGTTGAATACTATAGCTCTAAAACTGATATTCAGGTGTTTTAATAGTGAAATACTGTGTGAGTAGTTATTCTTCTGTAGTGGCACTTCAGCAGGAGAGAGCTCTTTGTCAAAGCTGCTGGATGATTTTGTTGCAGCAAATAAGATCCTCTAGAGATCTCTGTTAGTGACCAACCATGGACTATGGTACAGCAAGAAATTGGCTCTTGAATGAACTTGCATGAACTGGGTTTTTTCTGTTTCTCTTTGATTGTTTCCAATACAGTGTTGTGAAGCAGATGTTTAATATGTTAAATATGTTAATACAGCTGAATGATGGAGTTAAGTTTTTATGTTCAAATTGTACTACATGCACTTTTACTCAAAGAAATGGAAAATATTCCAGCAAGAATAGTTATCTTTGTGATGTAAAACCAAAAGTATTAAACACTGATGGCAAATCCAAGTCAAGCCAGATGTCTTGAATACTTGTACTATGGTTTGAAAATTCCTGTGGAATTATTAGTCTTCTATTTTATCATCTAAACCCTGATGACTGGAGCACTCATCAGCATTCTGCCTTCTGTGATAGGGTGGACTCAAAAACAGCAAGCATGAATGTACCCTGTCCTCACAAGAATATATCCATGAACTGAGATCTGGAATTTCAGATGAAAAACTTCTTAATTGCCTGGAGTCTCTGAGAGTGTCTCTAACCAGCAACCCAGTGAGGTAAGCAGAGCAATTTCTGCAGTGCTTTTCATCATGCTGTTTTTGCTAAGCAGGAGAGTTGTGAGCTTTGGGGTTGTTTGTTTTTTTTTTTATTGAAAGCAGGGGAATTATGCCAGTGCTTGCTGACAGGAGAGCAGCGTTCTCAGCAGCCTGGGTGAGGACAAGTGAAATGTTGGCAGCTGTCTGCAAGATCTCCTCACCTCTCTCTGTGCCTTTCAGCAGTTGGTACTTGCTGGAACTGTTTGCCTTTGTGATGGATCAGATCTTTTGGGAAGTGAGACCAAAAGTGGAGCCTGTGAAGGGAGACACAAGCAGTAATGGAGAAATAGCTTTGCATTTGATTAAGAGATAATTAAAAATATTTTTCTTTTTTTTTTTCCAGCTGGGTTAACAATTTTGGACATGAAGGTCTTGGACTTCTGTTGGATGCATTGGAGAAGCTTCTGGACAAGAAACAGTAAGGACTGGCTCATTGGAGGGGAGGGATGGGGAGGTTGTGAAGATTTTCTTTGTGATTTTCTTCATTCCTTTCTAGGCAAGAAAGTATTGATAAGAAGAATCAACATAAACTTATCCAGTGCCTCAAAGCATTTATGAACAATAAAGTAAGTATTGTTTTAAATTCATATACTTGTAGCATGATTGGGTTTTGTGGAGTTCAAGATACATATAACATGTTAAATATTGGAGAGGGAAGCAAAGTTTGTATATCCAGTGTTTAACTCTTTGGAAATGCAGGTCTTAAACTTAGTGTAACTTCTCTTGGGAGTCTTCATGAGCCTTTCTGCATTTTTTTTCTTAATTTTGTTATATCTTTGGAAGTAAAATATTTGATAAAGAGAGGATGATAGTATAAATTTAAGGTGAATTTGGAAATTAATTACTTGGGAACTGAAGAAAAACAGCTTTCCAAATTCAGATTTCAATCCGTGATTGTTAATATAATGTACCTGATTTAAATGGAGTAGGATTTGGTATCTTTTCAGCTGCAGTTTTATAGTTGGTAGGTCATGGCTAAAGCATTAGGTTGAGTTGTATCTGATTTGATTCTAGCACAGGCTACTCAGGTTTTTAGAAGCTGATGTGTTCAACTTGTACTTTTGCTTTATTCGTAGCAAAATCTGAAATCTTGTGTTTATGTATCCTCCCCAGCAAATAAAACTGCATAAAAGTTACTCATTACTCTAACTCAGTTTAGAAAAATCTCACAGAAGAGCTTGTCTAATGAAGGGGAAGAAAAGCAGATTTTTTCATACTTCTGAGATGTTTCAGATATAGGTAGAAAATAAAACCTGAGTTGTCTTTGGGTGGGTTCAGATTTTACAAGGTCCTGGTGTCCTCCGGAGGAGCTGAATCTCTTTCTGTCAGGAGAAAACCTCAAATTCAGGACTGGGGACACTGACCTGTGTCCCAAAATGATGTTTTGGGGTTTTGGTGGAATTTTGGTGGAGTGGTACCAAAGCCCCTCTGGGGGAGGGAGGGGTTGGGGGAATCCCTCAGGATCTGAAGCTGCTGCTGAATATCCAAGGCAAACACAACTTTTTCACCAGGAGCTTTTTGTTTCTCCCAGTATGGTTTGCAAAGGATTCTAGGAGATGAAAGAAGTCTCTTGCTGCTGTCAAGAGCAATCGATCCAAAGCAACCACACATGATGACTGAGACAGTGAAAATCCTTTCTGCCATCTGCATTGTTGGAGAGGAAAACATGTGAGTGAGATATTGAAGCTTTTTTTTTTTTTGTGCTCATGAGTTGTTAATTTGGACACAGGTGAGAAAAGTTGTCAGTGAAACAAATGCAGCCTATTAAGGCTTTAATAATGTGGTTTAAAATTGAAGAGACTTCACCTGTTGTGTTGCCTTAATTCAGTATTAAATCAGAGAAAAGCAAATGAGCAGAGACCTGCACACTGTGGCTGACATGGAAGGTCTGAAAGGATAAATCTTGCAATCACAAGAAGTTTATATTTACAGCTGGGCTTTGCAACACTTCAACTTAGAGTTATTTAGCACTTGCCCATGAGATTTTTAAAACCAAGATAATCACTTGGCATATGTTTCCTGTAAATTCACCACTGTGTTTATTTACTGAAGGTTAAAATGGGCAAACTTTGTGTCTTCTATGCAATAAATAGATTAAACCATTTTGATTTCTGAAAGGACAGTTTATTAGCATTTTCAGATGTTCAACGTGTCAGCTTTACCAAGTACATTGTCCTGCAAAGGTGGGGATTTTTCTGCCCTCAGTGGTTGTTTATTAGCTGAAATAATATAGAGATTTATTCACCCTTTTTTCTTATTTCAACATTATTCTTGTAGACATGTTTAACACTTGGTTCTTGGATTGTTTTCAACTTTGTGAAGATAAATTTATTTCAGCTGTCAGTGCAGTGAAGCTGAGCTGTGTGAACAGTGGGCTGAGTATGTTGAAAATGAGCAAGCTGCCTGTGCTGGGCTCTCCTGACACTTTGTGTTTCTCTTAGTCTGGACAAGCTTTTAGGTGCTATAACAACTGCTGCTGAAAGGCACAGCAGGGAGGAACGTTTCTCTCAGATTGTTGAAGGCCTGGAGAACCACGAGTTCATCCAGCTGCAGGTGAGTTTGCCTTTCTGTGGCCTTCAGCTGAAATCTGTGTATTTTAAATTAATTAAATTTACACAGGACATCTTGTAGTGCTGTCAATCCAGTGGTCAGTCAAAGTGGAGAACTAAACACCAGTACTGGTTCTGATTTTCTACTTCTTAGTGGTGGGAGCCAAGGAACTCAATTCCTGTCCTAAAAATTAAGAATCTTGACCTTAATAGAGCAATTAGTGATATTTCTTTCCTTGGAATCCAGGTGTCATGTTCAGGTAATCAAACTGGTGCTGGTCCTTTAGGCAGCCTCTTGAATATTCAGATTGATGCTAACTCTGGCAGGTGTAGCATGGGCTGTGCCCGTTTTTGGCAGGGCTCCTTTTGGGGTGAGGGAAGTGCAGCAGGATTTTATTGGTGTTTTTGTCACCAAGGACTCTGTTTCTTGCTGTGTGTTCAAAATGTGCCTTTGTCTGAGGGGAATCTAGGGAGCTTTCAAAGTTATTTTTATAAAATAATAAAATAATCTGTGCCAGTCGTTTTTACTAAGTCATGGCTTAGATCATGTTCATTGCTGCTTGTGTGCATGGACAGAAGTTTTTATCCCCTGTGGGCATCAGAGGTTTGGTTGGTATTAAGACTCAAGCTTTTTTTAATTGGAATTGGTTGGATTTTTTTGGTACTGCCATTTTTGCACAGAGGCCAAGTGGCTGAATATCCTAATAAAGGATGACTTTGACCTATTACCTTCTCATAATGCATTGGTTAGGCACTTTTTTAAACTAAAATTTCTTTTTCAGCTACCTTGGCTGAAAGATATGGAAAAATACAGGCAGGGCAGGTATCCTTGGGATGCTTTTTTCCAGTCTGGGCTCAAACACCCATCAGCTGTAGCTGCCTTAATGCTGTGTTTACCATCAGCACCTCTTGTTTCAGAGCTGATGAGTTAATAATGCCCAATAAGTTTCTTTAAATGACATTCTTAATCCTAATAGTGCTATCACTGAAGAATTCATTCTGCAGTTGTCTCCTACTCTGTGACCTTGTTGATTTAAGGCAAACAAGAACCAGCAGCCACCATTGGTGCCAGCCTCCCCTCCCAGAGCTCAGTTCTGCTCAGTGAAGGCACAATTGCAAGACTCATTACCTTGTTCCTGACAAAGTCGTTCTTTGCTGGTAATGTATTAGCACAAGCCATTAAGGCAGAGTCTCTGGCAGGAGCAATCAGAGCAGATGGCACCTCTTCTCTCTATTAATTTCACATTGGACATGTGCTTTGGCTTGTTAAGTCGTGTCATAGTAGTAAAATAACAAGAATCATTCGAGCAAGCACAATGATACTGCATTATCTGAAGATGCAGCTCTATCAAGAGAGTGCCTTTGAAAGGGTGTTTTAATAGGAATTTGAGACTCCATAAGGTGTTCTATTAAAGCTAAATAGTGAATTTAATTAAAACAGGAAGGTGCTTTTTATCTGATTTTTTTTTTTCCTTTGCAGCTATTGATTTTTTTTTTTTTTGTCCTACTCTAAAGCTACTTCTATTTGCAGTTAAGATCTTTTACTAAACTTGGTATTTCCCTTGAGTCCCATTTTAGTCTTGTAATGTGGATCAGCACTTTTGGCGTTGTGCTGTTGTCTACCTGTTTTCAAATAAATCAATTCAAGTGCCCAGCTGTTCAATTAAAGCATTAGCCACCACCCTGAGATTTCAGGCATTTTGCAGCAGTTCTCTGCAGGATTGCAGAAAACTCCTGGTGATGTGGCTAATTGGGGTCTGGGTGTTTATTGGGTGGTTCTGATGTGGGGTTTGTTCAGTTTTTTTTTAACAGTTTGTTTTCAAACTGCTGAATACTGAGGAGGAAGAGGAGGAGGTACAATGGGCAACTTGAGTTTGGGAATAACTGGGGGATTATTTTAGGGTAGAGAGGCCCTGGCACAGGGTGCCCAGAGCATTGGGGACCCCCGGATCCCTGGCAGTGCCCAAGGCCAGGCTGGACATTGGATTGGAGCACTCTGGGACAGTGGGAGGTGTCCCTGCCATGCCAGGGGTGGCACTGGATGAATTTTAAGGTCCCTTCCACCCCAAACCATTCCATGAGATTATTCTGTGAGGATCATTCATGTGGTATTATTTTGACACAGCTTCCTGATATGGAAGCAGAGCAGTATTTGATGTTGCTAAAATAAACCCAAGTGTTGCATGTGTGCTGCATAGTAAATAATAGCAATTTCTTTGCTGTTAGAATTGGACTGAGGCAGTGACTGAAGGCATTGATTTTCTTGCTGTATTTCTGATTACAGGTAGCATGTATGCAGCTCATCAATGCCCTTGTTACATCTCCTGAAGACCTTGATTTCAGGATACACTTGAGAAATGAGTTTTTACGTTGTGGCCTGAAGAAAATACTGCCTGTAAGTCCTTGGTACCCAGGAGCTGAGCACTCCTCTGGGAATGCTGCAGATAACCAAACTCTTGAACCAGAACTGCACATGTGAAGGATTGGGGGTGCAGAAGGTCAGGTTATCAAGCCAAATCTGCCTTCAGAGTTGCAAATTCAGCTTCTCATGAGCTGTATAAACCAGAATAGTAGTTGAAACAAGTCAATATATTAGAAACTGAATGAGGGTAGCCAAATTCTGCATAATGCAGAATGTGAATCTGGCTGTGGAATCAATCTTGGATTAACTTTGTACCTGCTGTTGCTGTTGTTTTCTGTGAAATCTGTTTTTCTTTAATCTGCCTGCTGAGAATGCATTGGGACATTCTAAGGAAAAATCCAATTCATTCTGAGACTGCCTGTGTGAATTCATGCAGCTGCACAGACAGGAATAGTTGTGACTTGGGGAGAGATTTGGAAATCTGACTTGAACAAGCAGGAGTTGCTGTGTCCCATTAGGAGAAATGGATTCAACTGGAAAACTTCTGGTTTGTTCTGGAGGCCATACCTGCTCTGTGAGCTGATACTTTACCTTCAGTTTTTCTCAGCTGAATCATTATAATAAAAAAATCCCAGGCACTGAGTTAAAACTTGCTTCTATTCTAAAGGTTCATGTCTATTTATTTCATCATGATACAGTCCTTCAAGGGGGGGAATTCTTGCTTTAAAAAAGGAAAAATTAAGATATACTCTACCTTGAACAACAGGCCTTGAAAGATAAGGAAAATGATGAGCTTGATATTCAGCTGAGGGTGTTTGATGAGAACAAAGATGAAGACCACTTTGAGCTGTCACATCGTCTCAATGATATCAAAGCTGAAATGGAATATCCTTTAAGGAAGTGCTGTCACAACTTGTGTCGTTTCACAACTTTATTAAATGGAAATTACAGTGCTCTGTGTGCAGGTTATTTGTCTCAGTTGTGTGTCTTACCAGGGGCTTTGTCAAGCAGATTTCTCTCCAGTTGCCTTTTTTTTTTGTTGGGAAATATTTAGATAATTAGTGCTTAAATTTGCATGTCAAATGTAAGTCATTGGGAACTGAATTAATTTTTCATAAATACCATTTATTAAGCTAAACTCTGTCTCATAATACATGAAGAGATAAAATTATACCCATGGAAGATCAGAAGTTGGAAGAAAAATTAATTTTGATAATAAAAGGAACAAAATTTCTCCTAGGTTCTGAAGCACTTGAGATGTGTGCATTTTCTAGCTGTGAAGGAGCAGGAAAATTCAGAGTTCCCTGAGTTCAGAATGGCTGCTTGCAGGTTTTGGGAGGAAGCAGAGGGAGGTAGAGGCAATCAATGGGAGGACTGTAAAATCCTCTGTAATGTTGTTGTTTTGCAGAACAGGTAATTACAAGTAAAGGTCATCTTTAGGAAATAAAATGAAAAATAATTGACCAGTGTGTGTTTGCCAATAGCCTGGCTGAGCTCAGAGTGGAAACAAAGCTTTGTGTGAAATATTTTTACAGCATTCTAAAACACTGTCTATATGTGATTGTTCTGATTTAATAATGAAACACGTCCCAATTGTTAAAACAGGGCACAGAAATTCTGTGCACAATCTTAGTGTAAAAATAATATTTACTGCTGAGATAGGAGTTGCAAGTGTGGAGGGGTTTGACTTTGCCCATGTGGGAAATGTCTGGGGTGGCTGTTCTGGGCTGCACTGGGGGGGTTTTGGTCTTTTGTTTGTATTTTAAGGGGTTTTTTTAAGTACTTGTATTTTCTTAACAATGTTTGCACTGATGTGAGCGAAGTATTTCATCTGCTGTACAATATGGTGAAAGATACTTCCTCTGAAAATTACTTCTTGTCAATCCTCCAACATTTCCTTCTGATCAGGAACGATTACTATGTCAGGTGAGTGTGCCAGGCTGGGGTTGGTGGGGGCATTAGGGGCAAGAATAGAAATGAAGACCCTGATAAACTGAGCAGCTCATGCCTAAAAAGCCACTCTGGGACTGATGTGTTACTTGTCTTTTTGCTCCATGTTAGTATTAAAAAGATCTTGGTAAATATAATTGGCTAAGCTTAAAGTTTCTGAAATCAGCACTAACACCCTCAACTCCTTGGGCACTTTATTCAAGTTTGATGCCTTCATTGCTTCAAAGAAATGGAAGTTGTAGAGCTGATAATTGAAAATACTCCCACGTGCCTTGATCTGGTCCTTGCAGTGTCAGCTTCTCTAAAGTGCAGCACGATGTCTCAGCAAGGTCAAGGCACCAGATCCAAAATATTTACAAATAAGAATTTGAACTTGCTACTTCATCTGGCACTTGTAGAATTCAGATATTAAGTGGTAGTTGCCCCCCCCCCTCCCCAGTTGCATAAAGGCTTCTTCACGTTCTAATTGCCTTGTAAATGTTTCCTGTTTTAGACCTCAGTATTACAAGATCATCGAGGAATGTGTGTCACAGATCGTGCTGCACTGCAGTGGCACGGACCCAGATTTTAAATACAGAGGAAGGATGGACATTAACTTTACACATCTTGTTGGTTTGTACTCTTTGAGCAGTTTTACCTTGTTTTTCTTTGTCTTCTTCTGTCTAGTTTTAGACTGACTGTGAATTTTTTTAGTGTTCTGGAAATCTGCATGTAAGCTACAGGTGTACTAGTGGAGTACCAGACCAAATGCTGTAGCTTTTAATGAAATGAGACATGGTCCAAAAAAATAGTGCCTGTTTCTTTTTTATTGTGGGCTCACAGGGTAATTATGGTTGGAAGCACCTCAGAGCTGTGATATGTTTGATTTCACTTGTGTGTGATATTTTTTTAACATTCTAGATGCATGTGTGGACAAAGCTAAGGTAGAAGAGAGTGAAAAGAAAGCAGCAGAATTTTCCAGAAAGGTAAGTCCTACTCATGGTTCTCTTGAAGGCGTGGGACAGAATCCTGCCAGGAGCACAGTGAGAGAAAACTGGGCAATAGCGCCTCTCACAGGGAGGATGTGCTTTCATTGAAAAATCCGTGGTTCTGTGTGTGGGCAAGGCTCAGATGCAGTGCAGTCAGAAATCAGACCTGTACATCTCTTCAGTTCTATTGCTGTGCTGTAGATAACTGATGGGAGAAATTCCACTTGTTGCTCTTCTGTCCTGAAGTAGTCATAATTAAATAACTTAGGTATAAGCTTAAAAAACATGAATGAATATGCTATATTAGCTACACTAGTACTGACCTTCATGTATTATGGAGGTGTGCATTGAAATCATTCGAAATTTTCATTTTTTTTCTCTCTGGTCTAAGTAGGTATTTTCAGGCCAAATGAGAGAACATCTTCATGAACATGATGATTGCAGATGCAATTCCTAATGAATTTAAGCTTGCTGCAATAGATGTGTACTCGAGTCTGGTTTGACAAGTCTGCAATGTTCTCTTGGAGCAAAAAACCTGTACTGAGTAGCTGGATTTGGGTGTTCTGTCATTGAGTAATTGATGGAAGAAACTGTGGTACTAAAAGTCAACTAAAAGTTAGAAAAATGCTGCTAAAAGAGTTAAAAGTGCATCCAGCTCTGATATTGTTCCAAGAATTCCTGCCAGTCTAGGCTCTGGTGTGGCCGTACCTGGACAAAGTCTCCTGTCCTGTTTAAATCCTTGCAGTTTGATGAAGAGTTCACAGCTCGACAAGAGGCACAGGCAGAGCTGCAGAAACGAGAAGAGAAAATCAAAGAACTCGAATCAGAAGTGAAACAGCTCCGGACCCAGGTAATCAAAATGTATCACATCAAGTTCTACAACTGAGCTGATTTTATTTTTTTGTTGTTGTTGTTTTTTGAGGAGGAGGAGTTGAGAAGAAATTGCCCCCAGAGTCACTTGTGTCTCTGGAGTTTGCAGTGTGTGCTCTAGGTGTATTGATTTGTTTTGCAGCCAGCATAAGTTACTAAGGATAGTTAATGGAGGTAACATTTTTCAAGTAGTATTATATTCAACCTGTCACAGGTACCTGCTTTATGGAGAAAAAAAAATGTTCCTTAGGCTATAAAAATCTTGCATCCAGCCTGATTTTGTTTTTTTTTTTTTTTTCCCCCTGCAAGTATTTATGCTATCACATTTCTGCTTCTGTATGTTTTGCAGAAAGTTTTTGTTTAGGAAGTGTTTATTTTTAAAGGCTTTTCATTTTACATCTCTTTTTTGCTCTTACACTTTATGTAAGTCTTTTTTATTTGTTACACCATCTTTGGGTTTTTGACAGGTCATTTATACCTTTTAGGAGCAAGCAGATATTATGATTTAGTCTGGCTTATTTTGTACTCCCTAGGCAAGGTCTGCCTGTTGCCTTTTTGCCTTTATTTTTGCTGTTTGAATGCCTGGGATCTCACTTCCTATTTGGACACTAAGGTGGAGGCACAGCCACTCCTGTTCTTCCTTCTTGCTGATTTTCATATTTGTTACACATTGCTACAAGCCAGTGTTACACTGAAATTTGACAGTGTGTTTTAATGAGTTCTGCAGCAATTGCTGCTTTATAACTTGTGGACCAAGGAAACATATGCTTTGTGCAAAGGAAAAAATGTACTTTTAGTCTAATTAATTATTAATCCTGTTTTATTGACTCTACCACAGTTCAAATTATCCAGACACGACAGGGCATTCACAGTAATGCTGACCATTGGTTAATTAACCATGTAATTCGAGTGTCTGTTCCCTTTTCCAGTGTTATGCTCCCCACAGAACATGATGACATTTATTTTTAGCTGCACTCACCCCTCGGATGGTTTGACATGCCGTTGTTTCTCTTCCTTAATAATTAGTAAGAACTTATTAGAATGGGTATTGTGATTGTTCTTTCTTCTTCTCACCCAAGAAGCACCCTCAGATTTAAAAGACAGGTTGTTGCCCACCCTTCACCCCTCCAGATGTCAGAATGGTTGTGAACAGCTGGGCTGCTGTGACCTCTTGCACTTGCAATAGCTGCTCCTCTGATTGCTGGGGAAAATTTCCCAGCAGCAGATGAGTGTTGTTAAAATTCAGTGTGGGTATTCTCATCTCTGGTGCCCCAGCTTGCTGGGGTATCCTAAGTGGGATGAATGTTTTGTGCATTGGTAAGAAATAAAATGCTGTTCTGTTCACTTAAATGTTACTGCTGCTATTAAATTTTCTTTAAAATTGAAACAATTTGTTTTTATAAAAATGCTAGGTTATTCAGTTTACTTGGCAGCTTTATGGTACGGGGTATAATCTGTTGTTATTGTTTCTCATTTAAATAGGAGAACAATTGCATTTCTCACTTTCTTGAGGTGCAGTTGGCTAAAAACCATTGTGGTTGGTTCAGCTTTGTATCAAACTGCCTCCTGTCACTGATGGAAAGAATTCCTTTTATGTTTCAGGGTCCAAGCCTGACAGAAGTCTCAGCAGTACCTCCAGCCCTCCCAAGTGAGAACGTCCCTCCATCTCCAGCACCTTCACTCCCTGGAGCCATTCCTCCTCCTCCTCCCCTCCCTGGTGCAGGAATAATTCCTCCTCCTCCTCCCCTACCTGGTTCATCAACGATTCCCCCACCACCTCCCCTCCCTGGTACATCAACAATTCCTGCACCACCTCCCCTGCCTGGTTCATCAACGATTCCCCCACCACCTCCCCTGCCACCTGTAGGATCGGTGATTCCTCCTCCCCCTCCACTCCCTGGTTCCTCAATTCCCCCACCAGCTCCTCCTCTGCCTGGTGCATCCATCCCACCCCCCCCTCCTCTGCCCGGTGTGCCCCCAGCACCTCCTCTGCCAGGTGGGGGATCAGGGCTGCCTCCTCCTCCTCCTCCTCTGCCAGGTGGGGGATCAGGGCCTCCCCCTCCTCCTCCTCTGCCTGGGGGAGCCATCCCTCCACCCCCACCTTTGGGGGGCCCCCCGATGCCTCCCCCTCTGGGGGGGGTTCCCTTTGCTCCCTTCCCCGTGGTGCCAGCGTTGCCTCATGGCATGAAGGAGAAGAAGAAGTACAAGCTGGAGGTCTCCATGAAGAGAATCAACTGGTCCAAGGTAGGACAGGAGGTGTGGGGTGATGTTCCTTCTTCCCCTCCTTCACTTCACTGACACTCTTGGTCTGCGTAGTGATGGATTTTTAATTGAGATTCATCTTGGCACAACTCGTTGTATCAATATCCCAGGAAGCCAAGTGACTTCCAGTGCATTCCATCAGCTGCAGTGAACATCAAGTGCAGCTTTGCATCAAGTTGTATATAAATAAATATTTATCTCCAAGCTGTTTTAAAGCAGCTTTCACACATCCCTAGCAAAACAAACCAACTTAAGCTTGTTAAATCCCTAGTGCTTAATGTAGCTGCGAGTTCATAGGTTGGTGATAGCAGGCCCTAATGTGACTTGCTGATTATTTATCCCAGGTATTTATTGGTTGTTCTCAATTAGTGATATGCTGGAGCAGGGCTGTGGCCACTGGGAGGAGCCATGGCACTGCTCAAGGGAAAGGTTTGGGCACCATGAGCTTCTAGTGTCTTAACATGGTTATATTTAATCACGTTTCATTTTAAAAATCACCTTAAAATAGAAACATTACTTGAGCAGTAAAGTGCAAGCACAGTCTGGTTTGCTAGTGAAGCCTTTAAGCAGTTCCCAGTTGTTATTAGTTGCCTCTCAGTAGATGCAGCCCCTCTCTAACAGGAGGAGTTGTGCAAACATCCAGGTGTGTGCTGGGCTGGGTTGTTTTAAATCCCCTTTCTGATCAGTGTAGCCACTGCTCCTCCCATCTAAAGAAAATAAATGTAGGATGTTAGATAATTGCATCTGTTAGCAAGACTAAATCCTTGCATTTGAAAGTTGTGCTTGGCAGTATTTTAGTGGTATAAAATATGACAGATATGTGGATGTTTGATGTAGGAAAAAGTACCAAAATCACCAAAAAAACAAGGCAAATGAAAGGAGGATTTTTACCTATTCCAGGCTGGTTCCTCTAAATTCTGAGTTGTCAAAAGCTTCTTTCTTTGAGGCAACAAAACAGCAGAATAGTCCCACCAGTCTTGGAGGAGGAATCCAGAAGGTTGAGAGAGAGCCTGTGTGGAAATGCATGGCATGCCAATTTATAGTTTATTTTGGCAGAAGAATTAATGCTTCAATGATTTCAAATTATTTCAAAATATTTGGAGAGTCACTAAAATAATTTGCAAGTGTATCTAGCACGGTAGTTTCAAAACAGGCTTTCAATATATTTAACTACAATGATATAAAACAGCCAGACATGTTTTTAGAATATTAATTTAAATAAATTTTAAAATCAGCTTGAAAATCTTTACTGTTCCTGTAGTTCTTATAAAATAATCTGCATCAAAGGATGAGTGATAACTTTCCTTCATTTGGGAGGAGGAATTAAGTGTTTTGGTGAGAGAGGAGTGAATGAGGATGCATTGCTGGAGTTTGTGGGACATAGACTGCTGTCCTGTAAACACAGAGAAAAGGAAGCTTTTATTTTATAATACATATTGGTAATTGCTTTAATTTCGTTGTGCTCAGTTGCATTGGGGAGTTGACAGGAATCATTTCTGCAGTGTGTGTGACAATGGGAAGGAGCTGCAGATGGACACTTTGCCTAAGTGCTCTGGGAATGGTGCCAGGGATCTCCTGCCTACTGAGAAAGTGCAAAGTCTGTTTGATCATCACTTTTAAGGAGCCATCATTTGAGAAATAAAATTCTTACTGTTTAATTTAGTCCCTTTTGCTGTAGCTGTCTTCCCCATTAGTGTTGGATTAAGGCAGTTTTTTAAGATGTCTTCCCTGGAGCTGCTGCTAAAGCAGGGCTGGAAGGTGGAGGACCAGGGAGTTGCAGGGAAATTGGAGAGAGGCTGACAAATGCAGTGTTGCCAAATTCTCTGCGTGCCATCTTCAAGTGCTAGAGCCCTTGGAAATTACTTGGCATTTAAACCAGCCTACAAACAATAATTAATAATGTGTTCAAAGCTGTCAGAGGAATATATTTTGAAAACAGAAGAGCAGTTCTGAGTCATACATGGAGAGTCAAGTTGTCTTTCAGCTTCTGTATTGCAGAGCATTTTCTGTCTTCAGTGTAGCCAGTAGAGAGCTCATCCTGAGTCTCAGTCCATTTCTGGTAAGTTGTTGCATACAGTTCTCAGGGAAGCAGTGCTGAAGAGTTGGGGAATTCTCTAGAGAGCGATCAGGAGAGAGCTGGGACACTTGAGAGGTCAGCTGCTGTTGCTGGCTCTGTTTGGAGAGCTCAGTGCATGGGAGCAGTGCAATAAATGCATTGGTGTGCAGAGGGCAGCTCAGCTCGTGGTGCTTGTGCAGGAGGCAGCAGGGAGGGGACCCCAGGACAGGGCTGAGCTCCATTCAGCCCAGCTCTCACAGAATTCTCTAACACTTGTTTGAACCTGGCTGTTGCAAACATTCCTTCCTGACTCTGGAGATGCTGCTTTTCTTTCAGATCGAGCCCCAAGAAATAGGAGAAAACAGCTTTTGGGTAAAAGCTGAAGAAGATAAGTTCGAAGACCCTGAGCTGTTTGCAAAATTGGCACTTACCTTTGGAACCCAAATGAAAGGTACATTCTTACTTGACTCTTTATTGTGCTTTTATTAAGTTTAAAACTGTGCAATGGCAGTTTCTTTTATGCTTTGTGCAATACCATAGAATTCATATGATGGTTTTATAGCAGGAAGATGATTTAAAACATATATTAAGCATAACAGTCTATTACAAGAATTGCTTCCCCTTCACTTTACAGCATGAGGGGAGGAACTTTTTTGCAATAATACCTTTTAAAAGTGCACTGTATGTTGCAGACAGATGTGAGTTTTCTTCTAATGAAATTATAATTAAATTTAAATTCTGATCCTAAAATCATGTTTATTTGCATTATTATTCCTAGCTGAGAGCTTCTGGAATAGGAGCAGCAGTTTTTATTAATACAGTGTTAAAAAAGATTAACTCGGGAAGGGCTCTCAGAGGACTGTAATGAACTATTTCTTCAGTAGTTTCCTTGAATTATTTCTGAATGGTTTTTTCTGTGTTCTTTTGAAACCTCTTCAAAGATTTGGTCATGGCTGTGTTTTTCATAAGACAGAGATTCATATTCCTTGCAGTAGTCAGTGAATTTAAACTATTAGAATTCTCCTTTTGCAGCACACCTTGGAAGCACTTTCTGGTCTAAATGTTCAGCTATTCCATGCACTAATTCAAAATCACCCTTTGCAGTAATTTAACATTCTTTGCCATGCCCAAGCTGGATTGACTCTCAATTCCCAGCACTGCAGGGAGGGTAAAATGATGTGCAGTTGGTCTCTTCTTTTGGTGTGACAGGAAGACCTTTAAGGGAAAGAACACCCAGCAGCAGATGACAGAATGGCATGAGCCCCTTCTTTATGAAAAGGACAAGCTTCTGCCTCGAGCTCAATTCTTTCATCAGAAATCTGAAGGAATGTTTTGGAATTCCTGAAAAGCTTCTTCATTAAAAACGCTGAAAAAACCCTCTTGAAATGTTGACAGAGCTGACAGTTTCCAAAAAGAAGAAATTCTTGTTGACATAGTTGCACAGTTGTAAAACTAGGAGCAACAGAAACTCCTCAAATAGCTCAGTGTACTGATAGCCTTGCAGATATTTTTCCTTGTGTAGTTCTCAGTTAATGGTTGTAGAAAATAAGATGCCATAACAAAGGATGCACACTAAAAATGCTGCTGCACAGTACTCAGGATTTGAAAACCTTACTTGGCTCTGCAGAAAGGCCAAGTTGTCTGAGTTCAAGGGTTTGTTTTTAAACTTGAAAACCTACTGGAAGTCAGACTCTTGGAGCATTTAGTTGCAGCACAGACCCACAGAACTGCATTCCAGAAGCAGCTTTTTTCCTGCAGCTGCCATCTGCAAAGGGAAACATGGAATGATGTTCACTGTTCTTCCTCCTGTTTTACCTTAAGCAGCTCCACCAAGTCCCAAATACTCATTTCAGGCATCATCTGTGAGCACATTTCCCTCTTGCTTTTGTCCCATTTCATGAAGTGGTCTCCAGGTACATTATAGGAGAGTGATAAAAAGCCAAATAAAAATGCATGTGCTATTCTCTCAAGAGCACAGTCAGCATGTAAAACAAACAAAGGGATGAGTGGAAGCAAACTGACAATTGCCAAAAGCACTTTGGATGACTTAGTGTTTACTGTCTTGTGTTCTGTGGAGTTTTGGAATGCCAGTGGGAATGGTAACTGAAGTAAAAGAAATGGTAGTGTAGACGTGTATTAAAAATTTGTCATTCTCTGTGAGTTGCAGCACTGAAATTTGATTAAACCTCTGAATTTTATTCATGGTTCTTTGGTGCAATGAGTAAAACACTTGGTGAATTTTTGTCATTCAATGTAGTTTTGTTTTAGCATATTCCAAAAATGACTTGGTGTTGGCTATCACTGAGCTGTGAGCTGCCTTGCTGTTTGATTCTGTTTGTTTTAGAGAAATGCAGCCAGAGCTGAAGGGAAATGGTACTTTTGGGGAGAAATATTGATATGGAGTTGAACAGTAATTTTTGATTACTATATTATTCAGTGTGGTTATGCATCTTAGGAAACCTGGGCTTTTTGATGGAGTTGGAGGTGTGTAGGATTTAATTCTGTAAAATGTCTTAAAACCTCCCAACAACTGAAATTAACAGTTGAAAATATGAGTGTTCTTGTCAAGAACCTACTGAAATCTTTGATCATGGAAGCAGGTCCTGCTATGTCGAGCACTTCTGCCAAACTTAAGGGAGAGCACCAGCAGCATGGTCGTGTCCTCAGTGCCTGGTGGAATATGATGTCAAAAAGCTCCTGTTCCGTTTATCGAATGTTCAATCCCTGCAGAATTGAATACTCAAGTGTCTCCTGCCAGGTCCAGGTCCAGGCTGCAGTGCTGGGACTCTGCAGACAGGTTGTGCCACATCCCCTGCTCAGGACTGTGACAATCCTCAGTGCTGGGCCTGCTGTTATCAAAATCGTTTCTCACTGTTTGATTGATGATCTAATTGCAAAACACTGCAAAGCAAGTTAATGCTTTCTCCCTCAAGGATCATGTTAATTTCTGCCTCTTGTAATTTAGGTTGTGTATTTTGCCAGTCAAGAATGATAGTGCTCTGAAGAAATTAATTATGTGTACAGTAGGTCTGTAAAGGTAGTAATTAGTACATAATAGTCTGTAACTACTGGGATTGTTCCAATACAGAATTCATTATCCATCCAACTTGCCTCAAGGGAAAACTTCTCCATCAGGGTTCTGTTGCTTTACAATTAGACTTCTAAAATATAATTCAACAATAATTTTCATATGTTTTCAAAGCTGAAGTAAGGTCTTAATAGCTGAGTTTTCACATGATGGGAATTTGATTGGGAAGGGACAAGAGCCAAGAGAACAACTTCCATGTAAGCTGTGATTGAACAAAACATGAACAAAATGTTCAGGGTTTTATATGCATAATGTATATAATGTATAGAACGTGTATATAAATAATAATATGTATATAATATATAATAGGTCAGTGCACCATTAAACTCGAAGGAAAACTCTTTACCTTCATTTCCATTTGGGACTTGTAAATACAAAGAGCAGCAATTAACATTTTAAAAAATGGCTTTGAGTTTTCTGTGCTGAGAAGCCCAGATCGAATTCATCAGAGAACTTCAACATTTGCAAGCTTTCAGTGAGCTCAGCTGTGGCCAGGTTTCCTGGGAGCCAGCTGTATTTGTAGGTGTGAGGCACAAGGCTCAGCTTAAAGCACAAATCTCTGCTGGTAAAGCCCAGCTGTGTTGCTCTAGCTCAGCTTTCTACGCTGCTTTGTCAACAGGAAAGCAAGAAAATGCTCTGAACTCAACATGAATTTGCTTCAGGATTGCAAACTGCAGGTGGCTCCCTTGGTCTGCTCATTCTTCAGGCTGTGTTGGTTTGGTTCCTTTCCCTCCTCAGCCTGGCCTTTGCACAAGGCTGGGAATGCAGAGCAGGAGCAGCTTTGCAGTGCAGGGTCAGCAGGTGCTGTTGGCAGAGGAATTTCATTTCCTTCAATTGCACACGTAGGTCATCAGTCATCATATCTGTTTCACACAGAAGTGCAGCAGATTGGTTTGTTTTCAGCTTTGGATGTATTTGAACTTGTTGTTTTTCAGCAACAGAATAAATTCAAGTACCATAAAGGAGGAGTGAGTTATTAGTTTACTGTTTTTCACTTTCCTTTTATTCTCCGTTGGATTTATCCAGTAGATAAACTCTCAAACTCAAGGGTGAAAAAAGGTTTGCATGGTTTAAATAAACTGCTGCTTGAAATTATCATCATCTAGCATAGATTTACATATGTATCTCTGTATTTCGATATATTTCATATATTTTAATTCTTAAATGATAGTTATTTTAGACTCCAAGTCTCATTTCATTCATCATGGGACAAAAGGGACTGATATCAGTATAGTATTCAGAAGGGTCTAAAACAAAGCAAAAGTTCCAATTAGGAGGTAAAGATTGTAAACATTCTTAATATTTCATTTCAAATAGCATTTTAATGTGTTCACCTTTCAATAACTAAATTTCTATGTCAAAGGTGGTTTGTAACATGGAGTCACTAAGGAACATGCTGTGTGAAATGCACATCCTGTTGGTGTGACCTGCTCACTCTACTTGTTTCCATCATGTGACAGTGAATGAAGACTATCCCACGTGAAAAAATAAAATCTGTTAAGACTTTGTCAGAAGTTAGGCTCAGTGTCAGTTGTGCTATTTTTGTCTGTCTTCTTTTCCTGTTAAATCTTACATAAAGAACACTTTCAGAATGTTCATGCTTTAGGGTTGGACAGAGGCAGGAATTTCACTGCAGGTCTGGGGCTGTGGCACACTCTCATTGTCTCTCTTTGGACTCTGCTTTTAAATCTTTGTGGAAGGTTCATAAGGGGGAAAAGTCAAGGGGGATGGGTCAGATAAATGAAATTTTCCTCTCTCCAGTTTGGTGTTCCTGGAGCTTCCTTGCTTTGCATCTGCAGCAGAGTTTGTATTTTTTCAGAGCATTGTTGTTCCACAAGAGGGTTCTGATGGGAAAGTTTGGACATTATCCTAATCAGCATTACATAAATGATTGCAATAACTGCACCTTCAGAAAATCAAATCCAAGCAGCCTGTGTGTGAATTCAATTGCATTCAGATTCAGAGACAGGTGGGAAATGGTTGGAGGTCTGGATTCTTTGAAGGCTGCTGTCATTATTCATGCATTGCTTGGAGGTACAGCATAATGTATTTCACACAATTCCTGTGGAAATGGAGCTCATTTTCAGAGTCAGCACTGTCTGTTCTGAATCCAGGTCACATGCTCCATGTGGAGGCCATTCCCTCAATTTTGGTTTTATTTGCAGTGCTGAGCCCTTCTGGACATCACTGGGACAGGGCAGAGCTCCCTGCTGGAGGCTGAGGAGCAGGATCTGAAATGAGGAATCCTGCTGGATGACTGGAGTAATTCTCCACTGATTATCTAATAGACACAGCATATTATAGAGATCTAATATTATAAATATTCTATAATATTTTTAAACTGATGCTCTACCTGCCTTTTCAGTGCCACGTGGCACTGACATTGGAGATTGGTGTGTGCCTCCTTCAAGGCCATCTTTTGGTGAAGAAATCTCTGGCACTGAAAAACTTCTCGAAAATATTAGTAACAAAACCCCTGCTGCACAGATTTTCTCCAAGTTTCAATTAGTAGTTTTATCAGAAAGCTTCACCAGAAAGATTTCAAGAGAATTTAAAGAGAATTGGAGTGGGGACAGACAGGTATTGTCTAAAAAAACCTCTTCTGTGTATTTATAACAGTGTTATGACTGAGTTGTCTTAGCTATAGTTGATATATTTTAGGTGGTTGCTTGCAGAATTCATGTATTTGTTATGCCTGAACTCTCAGAAAATGAAAGTCTTGAAGCTGAAAGAGCAGTTGTGACTATAAAAAAAAAAAAGCCAAGGGATGGTGAGCTCTCAAAGGCATTGGGTTTTTCCTACAGAGGAAATTGGTTCAGTGGGATTTTTCCAACATCTGAGGTGTTGGAGGTTCCCATTAGAGAAGTGTAAGAAGCTTTTTTTTCTTTATGTTCATTGCCCACACAATCCAGAAGTCTGGAATTGCAGCCTGCTGTGTGATCACTCTGGTCAGGCTTGGTGCTTTCTGTGCCTCCTGCATGGCTCGTTTTTCTGAGGAGCTGGAGCTTTTGTGTGTGTGAGCTTGCTGGAATCCTGCAGGGGGAAACCAGGCAGCCCTGCATTCCCAAATGTGTGATGGGGGGTTGGTGATGCAGTGCTCAAAGCGAGCCCAGCACACTGAACCAGGAGCTGAGGACAGAGACACGTGGACTGGCACTGCAGACACTGGGATTGTGTACAAAGACTAATTAGCATGAAATATGAATACATTCATGAAGCAGTCTTGATCTATAATGCTCTTACAGGGAGTATTTTTTTTCTGTGAATTCAATGAAAAAGAAATTCTCAAGTTGAATTGAAAAAAACGGATCTGTGTTGAACTGCAAAAAGAAATGGGGTTGGTTTGTTTTTAAACAAACAGAAATCTATATTTCTGGAAAAAAACCCCTTCTGTATGAATAAATAAAGAGATTAGACTGAGAAGAATGCTTTCTCTAATGTCAAAACAGAAAGAATAACCTGCAAAAGATGCTCCTCTTCAAGTATGCAACTGCATTTTTCATGGGAATTTAGGTTAGATAGTCTAAAAATCGATTTAATATGAATCCAGTTACTCTGACCATGGAGTGTCCAAGGCCAGGCTGCCTGGAGCTCTGAGCAGCCCTGGTGGAAGGTGTCCCTGCCCATGGCAGGGGTTGGAACAAAATCTTTAAGGTCCATTCCAATCCAAACCATTCTGTGATTTTATGATTGAATCATTCTGTGGATTTGACAGCAATCCTTTGTTCAGTGAACTGTTGAGCTTCTCCACTGTGGCCACTTTGCTCAAGTGTGGCTTCTCTTTCATGTGCAAGCATTGCTATCTGTCACATACAGAACATCTGTGAAATCTGTAAATGTACATAAAATACACTGATGAGGAGCTGGAGGTCAGTTCTAGGTCTGTATTCAGTAATTCTGTGCAGAATGGTTTTAAAGTAATTCCTCTTGCCTTCTGAGGTATTTGTAGCTGTAAATAGATTTTTCTGACCATTTCCTCAGTGTTGGTAGAGGAAACTCCAGCTGAGTGCTCCAGTGCAGGTTCTTCAGTTGAACATTGGTTGGGAATTTGTGACCCAAGTCAAGTAGGGGAAAAATAAAAAAGTCTAGAGGAAAGGGTGGAGAGCAACCCAGCTACTTTCCAGGACAGTTGGTGCTGACTATTAAATAGATTATGCACAGATATTTCACTCTCCTGAAGACTTCCAGCAGAGTTCTAGGAATAACAATGTATTTGCTTAAATAAATAAAACCCCACCATAAACAAAGCCATGGCTATAAGCACAATTTATAGTCTTACTGGTGAAATAGCTCTTTCAAGGCTCTAGTGAAGAGATGTCCCCTGCATTTTTCAGCAGAACCATGGTTAGCACATCCTACACTTTCTCCTAAATCTACTTTCCATCAAAAGAAATAGAATGTGGATTTTTTTTTCTTTCCTGCAAAAGCATAAACTGACAAAATGTGTCTGATTCATGGCCTGCTTCCAGTTGCTCACTGTGCTGACCTGCAGTGTTTCTGTGTTTGTAGAAAAATGATGCCCTCTCCACGGATTTTATGTTTTATGTGCAAAACTGTTTTTCCTTTCTTACTGCTGACCAAAAAAAAACCCCAAAAATGTGTCATCTGCTCTTGACATGGAACATTTCTCTGAGTGATAGTTGCTTCACCTGTAATGCTGTTCCAGGATGCTTTGGACAGAATATCTGCTACTGCAGGAATTTCTAGAAGAGCAAGGATAGTTCTGTTAGCCACGAGAATAAAGGTTCTTTGGAGAAAGAGATATTCAAAAGCTATCTAAAGGATTAAAAATGAACAATCAGGCTATTAAGTCTCTGAATTCATTGAGAAATTGAAAATACTAGGTACATAGGCATTAGTATAGATAATAACAAACGTATCAGCTTTTTGAATTACTTATTAATCATCTCAAATGGATGTAAAGCTATAATTACAACTCTCCATATTGTGTGACTGTTGTGTGTCTTGTGCAACGTGAGAAGCTGAAATGTCTCTGAAACTTCTTCCTTTCAGGTGCTTTATTCTGCTCTGTAAGGTGGGAATGTAATTATTGCAGAATGCTGCTACAGAATAATTTCCCACTGTGAAAAGGCTGTGGCTTAAAGGCTTCCTAAAAGCACCAAGTTCCACATGGTAAAAGTCAGTGTGGAATTATCATTAAGTTGCATATTCTGAATGGGAGTGCCTGTGGAATAAATGTCAAAGTTTTCTTTGACTTTTGTTGTTGTTTCGTTGAAGACTTGGATCATTAGCACGGAGACCCTGCCTTCTTAATGAATCCCTCGAGCCACATTTTGCTCTGTGCACATTTTGCACATTTTGGCAATAGAAAAGCAGAGCACAGTTTCCAGCTGCTAAATTCCCAGTGTCCGGTGGGTGCTGCCTGTGCAGGATGTGCTGAGGTGAGCAGGGGAACCTGGTGCTGCTGCTTTTATTGTGCTGCAATGCAAGCAGCTTCAGTTAGTACCCGGGAGGTCCCCCAAGACTAATGCTCTATTGGGGCAGGAATTTATCCTGTGTGTGTGTGTCTCGAAGGCAGGTCATCGTTGCCTGTGTGTTCAGAGCACCTGGGGACAGCTGGACCCCAGGAAAGCTTTTCCAAGGTAAATCTGAGGTGGAGGTAACACAACAACCACCCCAGGCTGGCTGAGCCCTGGGTTTCATCCTCAGCAGGTGACTGGGAGCAGATGCTCAGTCAGAAGAGTAAATACATGTTAATATACATTCAATGCCTGCTGCTTGGTGTACACAGGATCAATGAGACACAAAGACTCCTCAGCTGCCAGCAGTTGATGTTTTTTCCAAGCCAGAGCTCACATCTTTACACGGAGTAAAGTCTTGGTTGTGTTTTGTCTTCAGTGGACTCAGGATCTTTCAGCATTTATAACCTGTGCCATTGCACTTCTCTCTGTTTCAAACACGTGTTGTTTTGCAGAGTTTTAACCCTGCTGCTTCTGGGCATCCTGCTTTGCTGCCTCCTTTTTCTCTCATGGAGAGTCTCATTAGTAGCTAATTTATATTTATTTCTCTGTGCTTTCAAAGAGTGCCCATAGAGGCAGACCCAAATTGTGCATGATCCACAGAACATAGTGTGAAACATCCATCTGGCCATCACCCAAAAAATATCTGTGGGTCCCCCCATTTACTGAGGGCCACTCACAGAGGACATTGTCACCAACTGCCTGCCTTGCTGTTGGCTCCTCACAGTGACATTAGGGTGCCAGAAACGTTCCAGTGTCCCAGGGTATTGAGACTTTTGGGCTGCCCTTGTTGAGGTGATGGGGAGAATGGGCAATGCTCCCTGATGTGGCTGCTCCACCCGAGGAATTCTGCTCCAGGGGTTCCCAGCATCTGTGTTGATGGGTGACAAGGTTGTTTTGTACAGCTCATCACATTCCCTGGATACCATCCACCACAAAGCCACTTTAAACATTTGTTTATGGAGGACTCATTTCCCAACATTTATCTTTTTCTCCTTTTTTTTCTATTGATCAGCTATCAAAGCTGTGCTTACCAGTCAACCTCATGGGGTACTGACTTTTACTGCTGGAATTAATGGAATCTATTAAGACAGATCATTTCCCAGTTATTTTTAATGTGGTCCTTTTGCTCTGTGAAGTTCTGCTTTGGCCCTGGTGCCTCTGAAAGCTTCTTTTTTTTTTTTTCTTTTACTCTAAATAGGAGAATAAGATTCTTTTAACTAAACATAGAACCAAATTTCTTTCTGTGTACTAAGTCAGTGGAAATGTAACATTGTATATTTGATTGCAGGGCAGTGTATAACCAGGATACATTACATTGAAAAGCAATATGGAATTTAATGTGTCTAAGTATTTTGCATGCATGTTTGTTTAAAACCTTGATGATAGAGAAATACTTCAGAAAGGAAGAGAATGCAAAAATGTCTGTTTGGACATATGTGTTTTACTTAGTGCTTCAATATTTAGTCGGGATTATTAAATGTCAGATATCACAGTGATAGAAGAAATCAATTTATCACTTCATTTTTACCAACGTTTTAGTGTGTTCAATTAAACACCAGTATCTAATTAACTTGACTGTATAAAAGGATTTTTGGATCTTGGGATCTTAGCTTCATAATTTGGAAAGCTCCTTTGGAATTTGTGATTCCCATCAGTGTGTGTGTTTGTGAGGGTGAGCTTTTTATGGGCTTCATCAAGGGGAACAGTAGGTGAACTAATAATTTAAAAGATACCTATTTATTAGACTTCTCATAGTAATAAAAGGAAATGAGCTTGTTAGAATCTTGGTAAAATATGACAGCAGTTTAATGACTTTTTTTTTTCCTGAGTCTTGATAGTTTTGGGGTTTTTTTTACTTTTGAAACTTGTATGGATAAGAAACCCACGAGAACCTGGGAAATGCTGCCAGCTGTCCTGTCTCACTTTGGTGGTGATGGTGGCCTGATGTCAGAGTTAAAAAATAAAACTGGGCCACGTGACTGTTTCAATTAGAAATGCTCTTCTGGGCAGATTTTATTTACAGGGGCAAACCCCCTGTGTGGCCCAGAGCAGAGGCTGCCCTGGCAGTTGTGACATGCAGGGACCAATGTCCTGGTGCCACCCCGGCACTGGGGCTGTGCAGTGGCCACCACACCCCAAGGACCAGCAAATCCTGGAGCTGGAATTCTCCTCCAGGGGAGAGCTTGGAGCTGCCCAGCCCTGGGGCTTTCTGACATTTCAATATTCATGGAGAAAACAGCAGAGAAGAGGTGATGGCCAAGGCTGCTGGGTTTGATTGCAGCTCCTTCCAGCACATCTCCAGCCCAGCAAATGAGGCCCAGGGAGGATATTTTCAGTTTAATCCTTCTTTGCCTGCTGTTGTTTGATTTCTAATGTTCATCTCTATTTCTGTGACCATTTGTGTGCTGTGAATTGTTAATATTTCCTTACTGCCTTACAGCAAAAGCAGCATCTTGCACAGGAAATAGAAGGGGGCAAAATCGGGTGTGGGTACATTTGGGGTTGTTTTTTTTTTTTTTTTTTTATTTTATTTTTGTGGCCCAAGCATCTCCTTGATGCTGTTGATAGAAAGCTGAAAGTCATCCCAATACAGAGTGGGTAATTAAGGCCACTTTAGCTGCACAACTTTGCTGCACAAGTTCTTGCTAGGGATTGACCGTTAGATTATTTACAACCATTTTAGGGCAATTTTAACAGAGCAAGGAATATTTCATGTGAAATAAATAGTAGTAATTAAATGTGGTGGTCCAATAAAGTAGCAATCAATTATAAGAACAATTAATAGGGATACAGATCCCCTGTTACTTTTTTTTTTTTGCAAAACTAATTTGTAAAACTAAGTTACGATCTTTTTTATTCTTCCACAGAGCATAATTTGTTGGGTTGTTGCCACTTCCTTCAGCTTGATTACATTAATTAGGCAAAAAGCACACAAGATTGCAAGAGGTTCCATGTTTTTTCCTTCCTGCTAGTTTTATTTTTTATGGTTTTTTTTTATCTTGAGAGCTCAGTGCAAGGTTCTCTTTTAGATCAATTGCTTGCTTTGTAATAATTCTTTTTTTATTGCTGTACCAGGTACTGAGCTTTTCTGATTGCAGAAAGGACAGAGTGACAGCAGGAGTGCTTAATTAATTTTGCTTCAGGAATTGGTAACTGAGTGATTTTAGGTGAACTGAAAAATGCCAGGTGGCATTGGGAATAAACACGAGATCCCCCAGCTGCTGCCTGAATTGACAGGAGGCGTGGCTGGCATCTGCTGATGCTCTTGCATTTCTCTCTGGATGTTTGGGGAAACTGTTTGCTGTTTGTCAGAGTTAGAGCCCAAAACGCCAGAGTGAAGGCTGTGAATGAATTTAGGTGCCAAAGCACCTCGATCTCAGTGTGTGCAGCTCATGAATTGCATGGCACGTGTTCTGCAGGGTGGCTGCTGTGATCCCAGAGTGTCTGGGAGCTGGGGCCTCTCCCAGTCCCTCCTCTGGGATTCTCTGAGTATTTTGTGTGTCACTGGGTGGGGAATTCCTCCTTGCTCACTGCTCTGCTGAGCTGCCACTGGTGTTTTCTCCTTCTTGTCAGGGCTCTGCTTCTCCAGGGAACGAGGGGCAGGAGCAGAGGAAACAGCACCGGGGCAGGTTGGGATTGCACAGCAGCAAAAATGGCCTCACACAAAGGGTTGGCAAGAATTAATTAACACAGGGACATGGGACAGGGCCATGGGCATCCTGGAGATGTTTGTTAAAACCTCCTGGAGATGTTTGGTAAAAACTCCTGGAGATGTTGGTTGGCTAAAAACTCCTGGAGATGTTGGTTGGTTAAAAACTCCTGGAGATGTTGGTTAAAAACTCCTGGAGATGTTGGTTGGCTAAAAACTCCTGGAGGTGTTGGTTGGCTAAAAACTCCTGGAGATGTTGGTTAAAAACTCCTGGAGATGTTGGTTAAAAACTCCTGGAGGTGTTGGTTGGCTAAAAACTCCTGGAGGTGTTGGTTGGCTAAAAACTCCTGGAGGTGGCACTTGAGCTCATGGTGGTGCTGGGCTGCTGCCTGGACTGAAGGACCTTGGGGAGCTTTTCCAGCCTGAGCATTCCCTGAGCCCATGGACACGTTTGCTCCTGTTGATGGTCAGGTTGTTTGTGCACTTGGCTTTGAGCTCCCAAACTTGGGCAGAGCTCGTGGTTGGTCTGTTGTGCCTTGCAGGTGGCTGGGGGAGGTCAGGCTGTGCCCCTGCTGTGCTCCAGCTGTGCTCCAGCTGTGCTCCAGTCCCATTCCCTGGGTTATTCCAGCCTGGGAATGCTGTGGGCACACCAAGGGACACCCTCGGGGTTGGTGAATTGCTGAGGGAAAACAATAAGTGCAAATTTGAGTCTCCTTTGTGTTTGATTTCCCTCCTTCTCCCCCTTCATTTGACTTTTATTTCCATTTTTGAGTGCCTCCAGGAATACACACAGAAATGGAACACTATCAGTAGCATTCCAAGATGATCAATCAAGCCAGACTTGGAGAAGTTTTATTGTGTTGCAAAATAATTTACTGAACTTTTGTGCTACAAATTACTTTCTAATCTTCCCATGGCATTCCTAGCTCCTTATTTTATTTTTCTGCCAAGTCATATCACATCAGGGTTGTTTGGTTTTTTTTTTGGAGGGGGTAAATTCAATGGAATTATTACTTTCAGCTGCTCGAATCTGTTCTTGTGTGTGTAGTTTACATCCCTCACAATTGTATGTACACTGAATTTTTTCCTCCTATACTCCTGTACTAACCATAGCTCTTCTCTCAGGTGGAGGGAGTAACAAAGCAGTGAATTTCTTTTGTTATATTTACTTTTGCTGCCAAATACTGGTAAATGCGATTGGGAAGCCACTTGCCAGATGGAAATAAGATGAAATTACTCCTTGGCTTCCCATGACAATATAAGGATGTTTTTGTTCACTCTTGTGTACAGACTTGGCAGAAATTGGAGACTTAGGCTCAGGTTAAGGTAGGCTAAAGTTCACCTAAATATCTGCTTTAGTTCAGTGTAAACCTTTTTAATCTCCCTTTAATTTTCATCCTCATCTTATTCATGACTGACAGTCTTTGCTGTTAATTCTTTATTAAAATCCTTCATTAATAATGTAAAGAAAGAAGAGAATTTCATATGAACTGGACATTTCATAATAAAATGCTTTAACAGCTTCAGTATCATTAAATAAAATCATATATTTTTCAAAAAACTAGTCATGGCCACTTCTGAAGGCTATTCAGTAGCTAAATTAATGAACAGGTGTAAAATGATAATTTTCAAGAATGATGTATATTTCTTACTTTTTTTTACTACAGAAGTACAAAAGTACTGGTGGTAGAAATTTTTCCTAATTAAGTCTCTCAAGTATTTCAACCTGTTTGTGTCTGTTCTTGGCCACGATTACCATTAGCCTTGCTTAATGTGTTTTAAACTCACATAACATGTTGTAAACCCTGGATGGGTTTGAAGAGATCCAGGCAGGGCTCTTGCAGAGGGATTAGAGGAGTTCCCAGCTGAAGGAATCACTGCAGGCCCAGCTGAGCTGCACATGCTCTGGGAAATGTCACATAAACAGCAAACAATGCCTTGCAGCATCTTGCATCAGCTTTTCCCCTCCAACACTGATAAACAAATGTATTATTGCTCACTTAAGAGAGCTCTAAATTAGAAGTAGGAGATGGAGTGTTGGTGTTTCCATCTGTGTTTTCTGGTGTGCTAAAGCTGGCACATGTCCTCCTTTGGCTTTGTCCTAGTGGCTCTCCTCCTTCCCTGTCCCTCTTCTGCCTCCTTGGAGGTAAATGATGCAGAAAAGCCCACCCAGGCCAGGTGCAGGTGGTGGCAGGTGAGTGTGCAGTAGTGGCTGAGCAGTTTCCCTGACTGCTCCACACTGAGCTCACCTGTCAGGGCTGTATTGCCTCAGCAGTGGTCAGGCAGTGAGGAAGGTTCCCCTCTGCTACACCTTTTCTTTTGAACTCTGCACAATTTACTTTTTCCTTTAAACTCTGCCCGTTTCTGCATGCAAACCTGGCTATGGCAGCCACCAGCTCTCAGTGCTGTCTGTAAGACCTGTTGGTTTGGAAAAAAGCTGATTTTGAATGAAGATGTAAGCCAGTACCATTATCAAAGTGCTGTAATGAATAATCACAGCACTGAACTCCAAGGTCTCTATGAAGTAATACAGCTGCTTTAGCTTCCAGATTGATTTTTCATCTTGCTTTTCTGAGCTGCCCTGTGCTGTCTGCTGTAAAATCCTTCTTTCATCTCTCCCTTTGGTTCTGTGGCATCAAACCAAAAAGTGTTTTATCTTTAAACAGGCACTTGTGAAAGGAGAACCTGACGAGGGGAGGGAGGTTGGTCAGCAATGGTGTATTGAATTCTGGAAAGTATCAAGTATCTTTTTAATTGAGTTAATTATTTCTCAAACTCCATAATCCGTGGTTGTGTTACAGTCGAATCAGTGCTGGAATGGATTTTGTGATCAGAGCCTGTGGCAGAAGAGGGATGAGCATGGCTTTGGAGAGCTCCCTGATGCTCCATGGCATCTGCAGCTCTGCTGAAACGGTGCTGGAGAGATTCGAGGAGCTCCCAATCCAGAATTGTTGTGGTGTCTCTGTGAATTTGGGCTTGCTGAGATTGGTGTTGATGCTGTATTGGGGCTGTAGTGCAGTCACATCATCATCTGGTGCCAGTCTTTTCTCTGGTTTTTGTGAATTGGCATCAAATGAACTTTGAAGTCTCGTGTGTGGAAAGATGGAGCTTTTTGGAAAGAACATATTCTCTGGCTTTTTTCAAGTAGAAAAACTTTAACCCAGACATGAGTGTTTATTAAATGGATGATACAAGCAGTGGTGTTGCAGCCCTTCAGGCTTGAGTAGGTCAGAGTGGTTTTTATGAAACTTTGGGATGTGTGACCTGCTGTGGTGTAAATGCAGTTCCTGATTTTATAACCAACAGAGGAGTGCACCTGCACACAGGTGAGGATAAGGGAAGCTGGCTCTGTGCCCTGCACAGGCAGAGTTCCTGTTGTGACTTCTGCCTCACTCACCCCCTGCATGTCTGTTTATAAAGTGGTATGTGCCTAAACCCCAAACCACTTTATTTTTTTGGTGCTGTAGCAGCTGAATTACTTCATACCCGTTTTGAATAACTTCATACCCGTTTTGTATCGGGCTGGGGTGGCACCTTTGCCCTTGAACTCTTGCTCACAGAGGAGTTTGCTGCTTGCTCTTTGTGATTAACAGCAATCACCCCTGGAGGAAAAAAGTTTCCTTTCTGTGAAGTGATATTTGGTAACAAAAACATTTATTACAACTGTTTTCTTTTCAACTCTTACTTCTGCACTTTGCAAGCCAAGGAGCTGGCTGTGTGTTTTATGCAGGTTTGGTCTTTGCTCCCCAAATAAAGTGACAAATCTGTGTGTGGTGTTGAGGGCTTTGAAGCCTCCATCCATGGAGGTCTGGAGGGTTGAATTCCTGAGCTGATGCAGTTTGCAGTGGGTCACTCGTGTCCCTGAA
Source organism: Acridotheres tristis (assembly GCA_037013685.1). Lineage (NCBI taxonomy): Eukaryota > Metazoa > Chordata > Aves > Passeriformes > Sturnidae > Acridotheres > Acridotheres tristis. Next base: position 18,889,095 of record CM072889.1, read on the forward strand.
TCCTTGTGGCAGTGGGTCACTCGTGTCCCTGGGTCCCTGTGGCAGTGGGTCACTCGTGTCCCTGGGTCCCTGTGGCAGTGGGTCACTCGTGTCCCTGGGTCCCTGTGGCAGTGGGTCACTCGTGTCCCTGGGTCCCTGTGGCAGTGGGTCACTCGTGTCCCAAGGTCCCTGTGGCAATGGGTCACTCGTGTCCCTGGGTCCCTGTGGCAGTGGGTCACTCGTGTCCCAAGGTCCCTGTGGCAGTGGGTCACTCGTGTCCCTGAATCCTGGTGGCAGTGGGTCACTCGTGTCCCTGGGTCCCGGTGGCAGTGGGTCACTCGTGTCCCTGGGTCCCTGTGGCAGTGGGTCACTCGTGTCCCTGGGTCCCTGTGGCAGTGGGTCACTCGTGTCCCTGGGTCCCTGTGGCAGTGGGTCACTCGTGTCCCTGGGTCCCTGTGCTCAGCTGTGTCTGTGATGGAACAGAATTCCTCACTCCCCATGGGACAGCTCAGCTTTAACTCTTGGCTGGTTTTTTTTTTTTTTTTTTTGCTTTGTGTTGTTGAGCACCCGGTGTTATTTCCTTGTTTAATTGAGAACAATTAGTGCTGAGGGCCTGATTAATGGGTGAAATGTCACTTTAGGATTTTAGAGCTGAGGGGTCAGTGCTGGGGGAGTTTTCTGGTGATGTGCAGGGCAAGGGAGAGCAGGGTTCTTTTGGTGTTTGATCATTTTTTCTGTTCAGTTTTCTCTGATTTGGACCTTTCAGAGGTTGCTGGGGCTGAGGCACTGCCTGGGGCTGCCTCAGTTAGTGCTGGCATGGACATGCCCAAGAGAAACTTGATTATTCAGGGCTCTAAACCCAGCAGAATTCCTTTATGCCAAATGTTTTCCTGGTGGAAATGGGTGCAAGGAGACAAATTTTTCTATTTTACATACTTTTATTTTTTTAATAAAGAAATTGAAACTGAGATTTTTACATTATTCTTCACACTAAAAATTAGCATTTTTTTCCTTAGGAAATACCTGTAATGAAACCCATTGTGGCTCATTACAGTGAAACAAAAAAATAGGGCTCAGAGAACAAAACTCTATTCAGTCTGCTTGAAACTTCATCTTAATTTGACTTTCCAGTTTTTCAGTTACTTTTGAATGACTTAAAATATTCATTAAGTTCAATTAATGTTAAGCACATTAAGATTCTATTCCTTCAGTGCCAAATATGTTATGTGATATTTAAAAGGAAATAAATCCTTGTTAATGGGTTTATTTAATGCTTAAGAAAATTCTGTGAAAATTGACTGTTTTAAATTATGCAAAAAATCAGCTTATATTTTTAGGTACTCCAATGCCACATTTATTTCCATGTAATTTAAAGTGCTGATTATAAGGCTAGTGAGTCTTGCTAATTTAAAAGAAATCACTTAAAAATATACACTGTTTTCTTAGTTTTGCTCTCTACCACTGACAACATAAATTAATAAAAATTAATGAAAAACATACCTTTGTTCAGTGTGATAAATATCAAATGATTTATGTTGTTGGTTTTGGATGAAGAATTTCTAAATATTATTCATGTTTCAATAGAGGGCACTCATGTGCTTCGAGGTAACACCAAATCCCTGTATTTTTAAAAATGCTTGCCATGAATTGGAGCTGCAGTGAAATTTCCTGGGTTAAAATACATAAATATTATTTGCTACTGCTTGGGAAAATGGTTCGTTGTCATATTTTTATTTCTTGGTCCTTTCAGTTTTGGACATTTGCTTTGTTTGGATATTTTACAGTGGGTTGGGGCAGCGCAGTCACTTTGCCTTGAACTGATTGGAAAACATTTATTATTGTGCCTTGCTAATGGACTTGCTGTTAGCTAAGATTGAACAGTTGTCATAATGAATAGAGTTTAATAAATACCTGCTTTCCAGCCAAAAAGCCTGTAGAAGAATCAGAAGAAAAGAAAGCAGCTCAGTCCAAGAAGAAGATCAAAGAATTAAGAGTTTTGGATGGAAAATCTGCACAAAATTTATGTAAGTGATGCAAAGGGCATTAGGTCACTAATTAGCATCTCCCCCTCACTGTTTGGGAATTGTTATTTTGGTTTAAACATGCAATGGCTTTTGCTAAAAATTGCTAATTTGAACAGGAGTCTTAAATTCAGAGGTGTTTAAATACACTTTCTGAATTCACTATATAAGTTGGGAAAAATGACAAAAAGCAACATGGAAAAATGATTTAATGGGCAATAGTGTGCCCAGCTAGCCTTTGTTTATATGGGGGACTTGAGTGTGAAACACAATTTAGATGGAGATTTGATTTTTTTAATTGCTAGAAATGGTTTGCCTTTGTATATTGATCTTTTTTGACCTTTGTGATTCTAATGATGTGTCACTGAATTTCAGCAATATTTTTGGGTTCCTTCCGTTTGCCTTATGAAGAAATAAAAAATATCATTTTAGAGGTGGATGAGGAGAAGCTGAGTGAATCCTTGATTCAGGTATGTGAAAACATCTCTGCTTTTGCTTATAGCTCGTTTTTCCACAGAAAAAATGGCAGGAAGGAGGAAGAATTCAATAGTAACACAGGGTATCAGCTGCAGGGTATCAGTTGTGTTTGATTATTTTTATTTCTGCTTTGAAGGTGGTCACATGTAGCACTAAAACTGCCTTCCAAAGGCACTGGTAACAACACAATTCCTTGGAATCCCCCCCTTCCAAAAGGAAATCTTGGAGAATTCTGATGTTTCAGCTTTGAAAACAAGCTGGAGATGGTTCGGGCTGGTGCATAATGAAATTTCAGGAGGTTTCTTATGGAAGCAGCTCTCACTAGAGAGGCAGAGCTGAAATTCCTGCCGTGTTTCAGGACACTGCTGCCACTCCAAACCTTGGGAATCAAACGTGCTTGGTCTCCTCTGGAGCCCCAAATGTGTGAGCAGCAGAGCAGGAAGGCTGGGATGGGCTCAGCTCCTTCGCATCCCTCCAGGAGGGACGAGTGTGCTCATGGCCCTGACGTGTGACAGTCCAGGAGCTTGGAAACCCCAAAAATCACCGAGATTTAACACCCCAGCACTGCTAATTTATGGTGTTGTTTTATTTCACATCGTGCACCGATTCAGGTTCCTGCCACCACACCTCAGTTTGTCCTTTCATCCTTCCCTGCCTCCTCTTTGCACCCTCGTCCCCTTTCCCCAAGGTTTTCTAAATTAATTTCTTCTTCCTTTTTTGCACCTGCAGAATGGTTATTCTGGGCACTCTGGGCTAAACTGAGTTGCCTCAGCATTTGAAAATAAGAGCAAAGCCCTAATTTTATTGAGGACTTGGTTTATTGATCAGAGATGTCAGATCAGATAATTCAGAAAACTTCAAGTTTAGTAAAATCAAAAATCAAGGGGGGAGCAACAACCCCACCTCAGATAGCTCAAGTGCAGAGTAGCTTCATATTGATTTGCTCTACTATAAATGCATTTATTGTTTAAATTTCAACTTATTTTCATGTGAAAATATTATATGTTAAATGCAAGCTACACTTCTAAAAATGCAATATTTAATGCATTATTTGAAAAACCACATTAAATGCAAATCTACCTTTTTACTGAGTATTTCTTAAAACAAACTAATATTCAGTCTTTATATAAATATTTTAAATACTTATCAGATAGATATATATGATATATATGAATCAATATTTGTATTTTGGCACCTCAAGATCATACAATAACTCACAATTTTCTTTGGGATAAGACTGCAAGCAAATGAAACTTTTTCCTGACCTCCTGTATATTTGCCATCCAAAAATCTGTACAACTTTGGGATGTCGAATTTTTTTGTCAGGTATTTTTGAGTGTACCTTGTGCACAGATAATTTGAATGTCTAATGGTTGTCATTTTTCTTTTTTGCTACTTTTTGTCATATTTTACACAGACCAGTTATTTCTTGATTGATATTTAACGAGCAAGATGCAACCATGAGGGCAAAAGGAGATTGTAGAGACACAAAACTCCTTGGTGCTGTCAGACCCTGAAAAATGATACTCTAACCTTTTCATACATTCTTCAAATCAGAGACTGGAGCAGAGCAGTTGATGTCTGTATTAAATAATTACTGCTTTGATTTGTTGATATAACGTTAAATAAAATAAGCGTCCCGTAATTTCCTCCTGCATTTCCATGTTGTGCTATTTTTAAGTGTGTGATTTTTTTTTTTTTTTTTTTTTTTTTAATATCCTAGGTAGTTGAATGTAACAAATTTGATCTAATGCTTTGTTTGTTTTAGAACCTGGTGAAGAATCTTCCTGAGCAGAAAGAACTCAATGCCTTAGCTGAATTAAAGGATGAATATAATGATCTTGCTGAGCCAGAGCAATTTGGAGTTGTGGTATGTATTAGTGCAAGGATTGACTGCACAGTTCCATTTTGGCACATAAAGAGAAACAAATTGAGGGATAAAATCTTTTTTTTTTTTTTTTTTGGTAGTGTTTGTTGTAAGTCCTGCAGTAGGAAAAAAATAAATAACAATAAAAAAATAAATAAAAAAAATCTCTTTAATATGTATTAGGAAGGTTCCAGCCAGGGGTGGACCCAGGTGATCCTTAGGGTGCTTTGCAGTGTGAACCCCCTGATTCTGGGTGTTTTTTCTGGGAGAAATTACAGTACAGCACTAAAAGCAACAGGCACTCCTGTGCCACACCACGTTTTTTGTCTTTCTGTCTTGCCTTGAATATTTATTGAACAGTTCTGAAGAACCCTCTGCCTTCAAGCAGATCAATCTCCAAAATTCCATGGATACCCCACGGCATTGACAGCCCTGATAGATTTGTTTTGTGAACAGCTGAAAGAGTTAATGTGTCCATATCCATATTTTCTATGCATACACAGATAAAAATCTGTATTTTTACACACACAGAGCAGCAGGCTGCCTTGGGGAGAGGGGTGAATTTACACTGGAAATGGAAGTGCAGCTTGTCCTGCTCCTTGCAGGGCTCAGTTTTGGGGTGGCTGGGACCTCTCCTGGCAGGAAATAATTTGTCCTAATGAGATTTTTGGAGAGAATTTAGCAAATGAGAGATGTCAGTGGCTTCTTTTGAAAAACTTTAGCCTGTTGATTTCCAGATATTTAATAAAAGGCATAAAATCCCAAAAATCTTTCCTTTCCAAACAAATATGAGGAATTTTGGTAGAAGTGGGGTACATTAGTTGGCCTTACTGCAAGAAGTTGCCATTTATTGATCAGTCACAATCTAGAAATCTCTATAAATGCACATTTGCTGCTTTATTTGAAGCAATAATAGCATGCATAGAATATAAACATATCAATGTGCTATGTGTTTAGATAGATCAAAACTTATAGATAAGTTTTTTCTATGGATATATTATGGGTATATAGAGATACTGTGAGTTATGTATAGTATTTCTTTTAAAATAATAATAGAAATAGAATTAATTATTCTTAACATATTCTGTGTATAATAATAGTACATAATTAACATATTATGTAATATATTAATATAATCATGTATTTTAATTACTAAACATACATTATATAATATATAACATATAATGTATGACATATATTATCATTAATTATGTAATATATTAATATACTTATATATGTTAAGTATTATATATTATACATTATATACAATATATAACATAGATAACATTTAATATATATTGTATATAATATATAATCTGTATAGCATATATAACATTATATATTGTATATTATTATTATAATTAGGTAATGTATTATTAATATTATTATGTATTATAATTATTCTATATTATTCATTATATATAACATGTATAACATATATAACATATAATATATATATTGTATATGACATATATAATATATATTGCATCTTATATATTAGATATTATAATTAGGTAATATATTATTGATGTAATTATTTATATTAATAATGTTATTATTTTATAATAACATAATAATTTGATATTTTATTATAATATTATATATTATTTTCTAGATACACCTATTTCTGGCTACTCCCCCTACCTAGCTATTACCCCAAAGTGAGAAATCCTTTGGGTTTTGTGCAGGGGGAAAATCTGGAGTGTGTTGAAGGGAAAAGCACAATGGGAGCAGGCATTAGGATAAAGGAAGCCTCTGATATTTGGGAATTCTGTTCAGTTTCCTGCAGAAAATCAGCAAAGAAATTGGGAATATTGTGCACCATGGCCTTGGTGTGAGGGGCTCTGGAGGAATTTCTCCTTTTGGCTGCTGGAAATTCTGGAGAGTTTCACCCTGGTCCTGACTGGGATCATTTCCTGCCCTGCTCCATCCTTTTACATTTAAAAAAAAAAAAGGAATTAATTTTAGATTTAAAAAGGGAATTTTACAATTGCCTTTCACAGACCTCCCCCAGCTGCTGTTTGTGGCCTGGGCTGCTCTCCCTGCCTGGGGCTCGTGGATTCCCCATTTTTGGGATTCCTGCTCTTCCAAGGCTGGGCTTTGCCTTTTCCCTCCTGAAAATCCAGAGAATTTCCCTGAGTGCCCAGCCTGGCCACAGTCACTGTCCCAGGGCTTTGTGTTTCTCAGGAAACACTGACTAGACAAAGTCGAGAGAGTTTCCAAGTATTTAATGCAACATTAATTAGCAAAAAACTGCTTAATCAAACATTTCCAAATGGTGCTGTTTGCCTCGTGAAGGAACCCAGTTTCCTGGAGCTTGTTTGCTTATTCAGCTTTACCATCTGCTTTATTAAAAACCAGCACTTTGCCTTGCAGCTCCTGCCTCTGTCTTATTTCCAGAGGCCTTTAATTGCATTATTGGTGCTCAAATGCTGGGTTGGTTTCTCATTTTGATATCACTGAACTCTCCATTAAAGTGGAAGAAATGCAGCTGAACTTCAAGTCTTGACTAAAGTTCTTTTTTCCAATGTGTCAAATTAATTTTGGAGATTCTCATAATAATAACCTTAACTTTGACTTTAGGAATAGCAGACAGGCTAAATATTATTTAAAGTGTGTCCTCTGATTTTTATGTAAGTTTAGGTGTGTTAATTATTAAGATATGTTAATTGGATAATCACTTAACCCATCAAATTTAATAAAGGTTGGAATAAGTTGCTTAAAATTTGTGTAGAAAAGCCACACTTAGTAAATGATTAACTTAATATTCAGCTGATATGTAAATGAAAATTAGAACTGCATTTTCATTTAGATGAAATGTTAAAATCAATTATATATTCTAATTAGTTATTGGAACTTTTTGAAGTTATATCCTGGGATCAAAAAAGGCAACACAACTTCTTACACACACACACACATATATATATATATATATATAAAGTTTGCATTGATGTTGAAGTAGAGCAAGAAAAAGATGAACTGAATCAAATATGTAACATTGACTCAGCTGGGCACAGTTTTATCTCAATTCTGCTTGTAGACCTTGTGTTCAAAAGTTCATTTTTTTATGCTGTGGGAACAGCTGCAACTTCAGTAAAGAATTGCATTTCCACTTCGGTGCCAGTTGAAGATTTTTTATATTACAAAAGCATAAATGTGACTGAAGAGTTGGATAAACTTGAATATTCTGTGTCCCTTTTGTCCTGTGTCACCAGGTCAGCTGCCATGAGCAGTCCTGGCTGGGGGGAGCTGCTCACATTTATTGCACTTGCATTGCTTTAGAGTCATTCACTCTTTTAAATTGAATTTATTGGCTGCTTGTTTGGCCTCATTGTAATTTTGTGAGCTGCTGCAGAATTAATCTTCCTAGAACGTTTCCAGGGGAAAAAAAAGGCAATTTTAATATAGCCCAGGTAAGAGGCTAAGTTGTCCTAGTAAGTTGACAAATTTTTATTAGAGGAATGTCAGCTTTTTCTTAGGAAGTGAGGCAAATTTAATTGTGCTTTTTGCCTTTCTCCAATAGCCTTTGATCCTCATTTTAATACAGGGCTTGAGAATTGAATGATGATAATAAAGCATAAAGAACTGAATAAAGAACTTGATTAGGTGGAGAGTTCACACAAGCCCTTTATGAGAGCCCAGAAGGGGAAATAATGCCATGGAGGCCAGCACTGACAGGCAGCTGGAAAAGAAGAAATCTCCATTTTCTTGTCCCTGTCACTGCTTGCAGTGCAAGCCAGTGCTTGCTGCTCCATGCACCTGTTTGAATGTTTTATTTATTTGACACTAATTTTATTTAGAGCCATAAAGAATTTGAGCTTTCCAAGTGAATGTGGGCTTTGCTCCTTACCTAATTCTAGGAGATGGCTCAAAATTCAGGAGGTGATCACTCTCTCTCTGGGTTTAGAAACAGACCCACAAAAGGGGAAAGCAGGGTAGGGTGGGGCAGGAGGAACTAAAATTGCATTTATGGCCATCTTCTACTGATAAAAAGGCCATTGTGTGTATAAAAATGTTCTGGGTTTTAAGGAAACAACCCACATGAAGCAGCTCTTAGGAAATTCTCAAGACATTTTTAAAATATTATTTAGGTCAGGGAATGAAATTCAAACTTCCTGCTGGGTTGGTGGTCCAAAGCTAATAAATGATCAGTGTTCATTGAAAGAAGAAAGGACACTGCTCTGGAGTTGAAGGATTATTGTTCACAGATGTTTGTGCCACACTCTCCTGTGGGCCTGTACATGTTTTCTTGCACTCTGGTTTGGGGATCTAAAGCTTCCAACGACTTTCTTCTGTGCCATTTTAAGTAAAAACAGCAATTGGAGATTGTTCTACAAAAGTTAAAGCAAATTATGTGATTAATTTTAATTTCCATCTACTGCAGATTAGTGTAAGTAGATCCTTTCAAGGCAGATGTTTTCAGTGTGATATTTCTGAAATACAGAATGATTAGAGGAATAATGTTTCAAGACTTTCAATGATTTTGGCTTATAGAGACTCAGAGAGAAATGTGTGACAATGGAGACTTATAAAAAAAGATCACTAGTTGTGCTGAAATGCTTCTTTTCTGATCCTTTCCTCTTCCTTGTTCCAGCCTGATCATAGGAATTGTTTGAGACCATCTGGAGTGCCTTCGTGTTTATGTTCATTTTAGAATGAATTCATTATTATTCAGGCCACTCAAGTCCTTTCTGGGAAAGTTATTGCTGCTGCTTCTGGTGGCTGTTGGGAGATAACACCAGCAGAAAAATTGTGGTTCCTCAAAGGACCATGGTCAAGTTTTGGCCAGCAGAGACAGGAGCACATCAAAACCTTCCTGTTTTGATAGTCAAGATCTGTGATTTGTCACATAGCAAAGCTTTTCTCACTCAGTGCTTCAGGAACACCACTGATGCTGAATACACTGGGGAAGAAATCTTTTTTATTCTGCTAAGTAAAATGAGATAGATTTGGAACATAATCATTCTTGCAATTAAATTAAAAATTTTCAAGTGGTTTAAAAACGCTCAGTACATCTTTTTTTTCCTAATTTAAATTTCTCCTGTGAATTACGGTGTGCTAAGTGGGAGGAAATAACTCTGATCACTTGTGCAAAATACAAAAGACATGGCCATATTTTGTTACCTAGCCCAGTGACTTTGGTCCTGGGGATTTAAATTAATGAATCAGCATTGTAGATTATTTTCAGTAGCTCTGTTACAATGTCAGGATTTATAACCTCCCATCTTTTTATCCGAGCAGGAAGGAATCAGTCCTGGGCTCCCTTCTGCCAATTGTCTGAAACACCAAGGTGCAAGGATCCAGGAAATGCAGGAGAGGCAGTGAGAGCATGCAGGAGCTGTAGGCTTGCTGTGTGCACTGCCTCAGGGTTGTCAATCCAAGCGTTTCTCATGGATCCCCATTTGTTTTTTTATGTTCTGCTGTGGTCACCTTTTTATCAGGGCAGGAAGGAAGGAATCACTTCTGCCAAGCGTGTGAAACACCAAGGTGGAAGGATCCTGGAAATGCAAGAGAGGCAGTGAGAGCATGCAGGAGCTGTAGGCTTGCTGTGTGCACAGCATCAGGGCTGTCAATACAAGCTTTTCTCATGGATAACCATTTGTTTTTTTCTGTTTTGCTGTGGTCACCTTTTTATCAGAGCAGGAAGGAATCAGTCCTGGGCTCCCTTCTGCCGATTGTCTGAAACACCAAGGTGCAAGGATCCTGGAAATGCAGGAGAGGCAGTGAAATGCAGGAGCTGTAGGCTTGCTGTGTGCACTGCATCAGGGTTGTCAATCCAAGCGTTTCTCATGGATAACCATTTGTTTTTTTCTGTTTTGCTGTGGTCACCTTTTTATCAGAGCAGGAAGGAATCAGTCCTGGGCTCCCTTCTGCTGATTGTCTGAAACACGAAGGTGGAAGGATCCAGGAAATGCAGGAGAGGCAGTGAAATGCAGGAGCTGTAGGATTGCTGTGTGCACTGCATCAGGGTTGTCAATCCAAGCGTTTCTCATGGATCCCCATTTGGTTTTTTATGTTCTGCTGTGGTCACCTTTTTATCAGGGCAGGAAGGAAGGAATCACTTCTGCCAAGTGTGTGAAACACCAAGGTGGAAGGATCCTGGAAATGCAAGAAAGACAGTGAGAGCATGCAGGAGCTGTAGGCTTGCTGTGTGCACTGCATCAGGGTTGTCAATCCAAGCTTTTCTCATGGATCCCCGTTGGTGTTTCTGTGCTCTGCTCTGGTTTGTGGTGCAGATGAGCTCGGTGAAGATGCTGCGGGCGCGGCTCAACGGGATCCTGTTCCGCCTCATGTTCGAGGAGCACGTGAACAACATCAAACCCGACATCATGGCAGTGACCCTGGCCTGTGAGGAGCTCAAGAAGAGTGAGAGCTTCAGCAAACTCCTGGAGCTGGTGCTTTTCCTGGGCAACTACATGAACTCTGGCTCCAGAAACGCCCAATCTCTTGGCTTCAACATCAGCTTCCTCTGCAAGGTGAGAGCTGTGAGACACCCAAGGGCCCCAAGCAGGGGAGAGCAGAATCCTCTCCTGCCTGCACCTCTGGGTGTGACAGTGGGCAGGGAAATGAGGGAGCATTCCCAACATTCCCTGGCTAATTCCAAGTTCTCTTTCTTTCTTTGTTCCTAAGGAAGGTATTTCAGCCTTCGTGCTTGCCTGGCAGAATTTGGGAGCCTTTATTTTGCATTTTGTTATCGTAACTCCTGTTTTACACCACTGACTCATTTAGTGGACTTCCTGCCCATGATAGGAGTTTTATAATTTTTGTTTCAGTCAGCTGTCAGTAAGGTGGAACATTTTTGGCTGGAACCTGTCTGGGTGCACATTTTTGGCTGGAACCTGGCTGGGTGCACATTTTTGGCTGGAACACGGTCTGGGTGCACATTTTTGGCTGGAACATGGTCTGGGTGCACATTTTTGGCTGGAACAGGTCTGTGTAGATATTTCCATGAGCAGAGCACTTGCACTTCATGATGAGGAATCCTAATGTGATGAATTCACTTCTCAATAAGACCAGAGTTTTGTATTGACTTTTTTTTTCCGCTTGTTTCTTGAACAATCTTAAAATTAATTGTCTGTTTACTGGATGCAGTACTTACATTATACAGCCTAAAAAAAAAAAAAGGGAAGAAAAAAGGCAAATATTGATCTGGGATAAATGTTTGGTTTTGGAAAATAAATGTTTTTACAACAGAGCTGGTCATTTTGTACACAGAGATCTGTTTTTGTTACAACTTTTATTAAAACATGATAAAGAAAATAAAGCACAGCTCCAGTCTGGACTGAGCTAGAAGGCTAATGACTGAATAGTAATTGCAAATCCTTAAAAACAGATTATCTCTCTGGATGTTATATCGCAGTGTATGATGTTATTGAAGATAGAAATGCTTTGTAAACAACCTTTGGCAGAAGGCAGAGAACTTAATTTTGTTCAAATGAGAGGCATCAACATCAGAATTCCTGGGATGTATCGAGACTGGCAAGCAAGAGCAGCTCTTGCTGTGCCTGCAGCAGAGCATCTCCATTGTCTGAGCATGGAATGCTCTGTAAAAATAGGAATATGGCAGGAAAAGTGCTCAGGCTGAGGGAGACAACTCTGGTCATTCACTAAAGGGGAAATTTGCTGTGGTTGTTTAATATGGCCAAATGGTCCAGCTGCTTTTTGAGCCCCCCCAGGAGCTCCAAAATTCTGCTTGGTGGCACTGGAACTGAAAGGCCAGAGGTTTGTTTTAGGGATGGGCAGGTCCAGCTGCTGGTCCTGTGGTGCTGAATTCAAGTGAAAAACCAACAACTGAGTTTCAGTGAAGCTTTTGCAGCGTTCTGGCTGGATCAATGTGTGTTTATGTGTTAAGTGCTGCTCTGTTACTTTTTTGTTCCTAGTGCAAATAGAACAAGACAAGCTGTTTATCCAGTCTGAGTATTACTGATGAGGGGACATTTATTGTCCAGCAGCCCTCGTTGTGGGAAGGGGGGGGACAGATTTCTAGGCTAAGAGAAGGTCTATAATCTCATAAAAATCAATAGAGAGCCTTTTTATAGCTGTGATAAAGTGTCACTGCAGTGATGGCTCGTACATGAATTTTTCCTTGCTTTTCCTGTCACCTTTCACCCTCCCACCTGAGAGCTGCATCCAGAAGAACGTGGGAAAGCCCAGCCCCGTGCTGGCAGTGGTGGCTTCTGGTGAGATGGGATGGGTTAAGTGCTTTACTCTCTGAGAAAGGGAGAGTTGTGTTCTGGTGGTGCTTTTCTGGCTCACAGAAGGAAACATCTGCCTCTGTGTGTCCCTTGATTTGAGTCGTGCTGTGCTGTGCTCTGTGGACCTTGGCCTTTAATCCTTTGCCAAGCTCTGCATCTCGTGGTGTTGACCCTCCAGTTGATGCTTCAGCATTGAGCTGGAGCTGCTCTCTGCAGCCCATGCTGACCTACCCATTTATTTCATTTATTTTTAACCTGAATGTGTTATTCCCAAATTCTGTCTCTTGGGCAAAGAAAGGCCATAGACTCAAAACCTGTATTTTAAAATTTGAACACCACAGTGTTAAAAATTTATCCTGAGTCATAGAATGGTAGAATATCCTGAGTTAGAGGGGACCCAGGAGGTTCATCCAAGTCCAGCTCCTGGTCTTGTAAGCACAACTTAATGGGCTCTTTTAGCTTTTCATCCACTTGGCTGGAGTGTGTAGAGCAGCAGAAATCAGGCTGAGCCATTAGGTTCTTTACAAGCCAAGGAATGTTATATCTGTTGGGCAAAATCACTGCAAGTAAAAAGCTGACTATAAACAGTATTGCATTTATATGCAAAGAAAAAATTAAAATAATGGGTGAGTTGTTGAAATGAGTGAATATTGAATATGAGTATAGGGTGTGAATGCACACAGCCAGGCTGGCACCTGTCCAGGTGCTACCTTTCATTTCTATTTTTATGTTTAAATAATATGTGCTAAACTGCACTCAAACAGCACCTCTCTTATTTTTCATGATCAGAGTAGGCTTAGGACTTGAGTTTTAAAGTACAGATACTGCTTCTAAATAGCAAGCAGATTTATCTATAACCATTGTGTTAAAAATAAAGATGAATATAGCAGAGACTTCTTTCTGCTTGGGCCAAAGAAACGAATTTGATCCATTTGTTCAAGATCTAAATAAGTGTTTACTGTGAGGTGCTGATACTGACTCTGGTTATGATGTTGCTCTTGGTGGCAAAACATGTTCATGTTGTAATTTGAAAGCAAAATAATTTTGTCCATTTAGAAAAAAAAAAAGTGCTTTATCCACTCGATGATGTCAGAGAGATCAAAGACTGCAAATCCCACTACTGTTGTTCACAGACAAATTGAAATGCAATTTCTTTTTTCCATGCAGATGTTTAGCCAGTAAACCTACAATTTTTTTTATTTTTCAAGTCAGAAGAACTTCTGTGTCTGTAACACATTAAAGCCCTTTAACTGTGTACCATTACTGAGCATTGTTTAGTCTTTAATCGCTGCATTGGTATGAATTAAATTGCTTTCTTAATTGCCTAAATACCTTATATTTTTAAAAGCTTGTTTTTTCCACTGCACTCATTTATTCCTAACAGGGTAATCCTTAAAGCTGAAAGGCCTCTATTAAATTGAACATCGATGGCAAGCCTGTCATGAGGATTATAGAATTAGAACTTCAAGTGATTTAGAGAATGAGAAAACAAATAGGAGATTTTGCACACGCATTTATGTATTCTTCTTAAATAAATCCTTTATTTCATTTGTTGTCTATGTTGTAGCTTACTTCTGGGTAAGAACTGTACTAGATGAGAAAAATGCTGTTAAAACAATTTTTTCCAGATGCATTACTAATTCTCTGTCAAGTCAAGTGTGCTCCTCTCCAGCTCTTCCCTGCACCTACTGGGTGTGTTGCCTTTGTGAATTAGAGGAAATCTCAGCCTGTGCTTGATCTCCCATCAGCTCACACATCCCTTTCCACATCTGCACAAAAATGGGCAAACTCAGACATTTGTTCTCTCATTCTCTTGATTTCCTGATGTTCCTTTGTCTGCACTTGTGCACCCTGCCCTGGGATGTAGCCATAAGGTTATAAGGAAATATGTCACTGGTCCTGTATTCTAACAACTAGTTCAGATTTTTATTTTTTAACTAAAACCCCTCATTTCAGCAGTTCATGCACTCAGGCTCATGGAGAGCAGAGTCCTATCACTTCCAAGAACACAGATTTTATTTCAGGCCACTGAGAAGTGTCTCTACATGCCAAAGAACAGCAGAAATACACTTTTACCTGTTACTGCCCATTGTGCACGGTTTTCCTGCAGCTTTTCATAAATACAACTGCATGCATTAAATTTCCTTTAGCTACAGTCAGGATTACCTTTGCTTTTTGTATTCTGTATTCCAGAAAGGCAGGGGACATTTATTTTGTGACTGTAGAATTGGTCTCCAGGTCTTTAGCCTAAGCAGCATGGTTTAGGTTTTGCTCCAAGAAAAAATTCTGGTTTTACAGCAAGGAATTAGTTTAATTTGACTGGTCAAAATGCAATTCTGACTGTTTGCATGATGTCCAGCTAGGCAGCATTTCAGGGATTTTTTTTTTTTTTTTTTAGAGATTTGGCCTTTATGGCACTGAATAAATGTTCTAAATTCAGTTCTGTTTTATTTCTGTTCACAGCTGTTTTATATCTGGGGATTCTGAACTGGCAGTGCTAAAATCTCAGAACTTTATGGACTGTCTTCAGGTCTTGTTCCATCAAAATTAATCATCCTTTCTTAAAACATGTCATAGGGTTCCTTTTGCAGTTCTAAATTATGAAGAATTCCAGGAATTTCATTTTTTAAAGAATCTGTTTATTTGCAGGCAACCCATGTAGGTAACTTTTTTTGGTCTGCAATATTCACTTTATTGAAACATTGTAAGAATTTATTTTTTTCTTTCTGTTTCCTCCCGTGTTCACTTTTTAGATTCGAGATACGAAATCATCAGATCAGAAAACCACCCTGTTGCATTTCCTGGCAGAAATCTGTGAGGAGAATTACAGGGACATCTTAAAATTCCCAGATGAATTGCAGCACGTTGAGAGTGCAAGCAAAGGTAAGCCAAGAGCCAGAGCACGTCAAGGTAACAGTTGTGTGCTGTGCCATGAAATATTTGCAGCATTTCATTTGGGATTGTAGGATTATGTAACCTGTAGGAATTGGTCATCCATGTGGATTGTGCCTTTCTGGTCTTTATTGAGCTGAGGGAAAAACAGGAACAGAGCAGCTCCCCTTGTTCTGTAGTAGGCTGTGAAAATAATTTGATTTATTTCAGTGAGGTGCTTGAAAAGCTCCTGAGCTGTGGCAGCAGTGCAGTGATGGTGCTGAGTGTCCCTCCACAGGGACAGGAGCCTTCCCACACAGAATTCCTCCTTTCCACCCCTGAGACAATAACAAACGTGCTCTGCAAAAATCCCACTTGAACTGTGCTGCCCAGGCAAGGATTAATGATTATTTTGGGTCAGGCCAGGCTGGGGGATGTGGTGGCTGAGTTCGTGTGACACAGGCTGTCACACACACGTGCCACTCTTGTTGCTGAGCGTTCTGCTGAGGCAAAAGTAGGTGGTGGGTGAAGATGACACAAACTTTTAATTTTCCCTTTTCATCAGAAGGTAAATACCTGGGGGAGCACGAGAATGTGAAGGAAGACAGAGGTGAGAAGTACCTGGGTACACATTGCCACCAGCTTGTCCAGCTTTTCACCTGGAAATTCTTGTCTCCCTTTTCCAGTGTCATCAGTCAGTGTCTCTCTGGAGTGCAGTAATTAGCTCTTAGGCAGATACTTCATTAATTAGGCCATCATTTGCTTTCAGTTTGTGTTCTTGTGTCTCACACTGTGTGCTGAGAGCAGAGCTCTTGTTTTCCTGAGGACCTGGAGCAGTTCATCCATCAACCCAACTTTGCCATTGTTTCACCTCAGATTTCTTCACACTCTGTGTCTTCACACTTTTTTTTTTGGTTGTTTCTCAGACTTTGCACACACCTTTCCATGGGTTTTTTCCTGCATTTAACCTGTGGTTATTTTATTGCTGAAACGTGTCCCTGCCTCACTTTGCTGTGGACAAACTGGGACAAATCTGGGATTTTTGGGGTGTCTGTGCAGGGCCAGGAGCTGGGCTCAGTCATCCTTGTGAGTCCTTCCCAGCTCAGGATTCTCTGATTCTATGGACTAACATATTAATTAAATCATTTCTGCAAGTAGCAATTTGGCATCTTATCTAAATTCCAAAAGTGTTTTCTGCCACTTGATAATTCTTTTCTCAAGGTGACTTTTAATCTTTTTCTTCCTTTCTTTGTCAAGTCTTCTGGTTTACCAGGCACTTTTGATGATCTTTTATGAATTTTCTTGTGTGGCTGACACTTGACCTTGCAGCTTTGAGATTTTTATAGTTTGATTCAAAGCCTCTGATGTTCTTTAAGTTGACTTCAGGAATTAAACTGAGAGTCAGTAAAGTTTAGTTAAGCTGTAGCATCCTAAACAGAGAAAGCATATTAATGGGAGCAAAGCCTCTAATAAATCTGATGCTTAGAATACATATGAAAAAGATTTTTATTGCAGTGAAATTTGTTTCATTCTGTAAGATAAAAGCTGCATTTCCTATAAACAGCACTGGCTTCTAGCAGAGCATAAATTACTGCTCATTTTTAATGATCAAAACTTTTCTTTCAGCCTTTTTTTGCTTTCTGCAGCAAGGCAGGTTTTGGCAGAATAAATGGGATTTGTGCAAGTTACATCAAGTGTTCCCCATGGCCCTTCTGGGGTTTGTTAATTGTCGTGTTCATCTTGGTGCTGCTGCTGTGCAAGGAGGAGATCTGCACTTCCTATTTATTGTTTGGTGTTTTAGAAACCAGTGGTTCTGGGGATGGATAATTTGGTTTATTTATCCTGTGGGAAGCCTCTTTTGGATATGAGGATGCTAACATCAGTTATTCCTAAACCAGGAAGAAATCTAGCAGCAAATATTATCTCTGCATGAATTTGAAATAAGGAAATATGAGCTGGGCAGGTGAGTGTCATTCCTTGAGGTGGATGCTGGAACTTTTTAGGCAGAGGGAGCCTTGTAGTTTGAGCTGTGCATAACCTTCCAAAAGCTGCACTTGGCATCTGCAGCTTCTCTTCAATCTTGGCTTCAGATTCTCAATTCCATGTAAAGAAAAAAAAAAAAAAATCCTGTTCAGCTTAATTTTTAAAGAATGAAGAACCAGCATCTGAACAACCACTTTTTTTTTTTTTGGTTTGTTTTTTTTTAACAAAGAGCAGATAAAGCATAAAACTGGATTTTAATATGAAAAGGTCAATGGGATTAGATGAACTGCCCATGCATGTACTAAAATCTTCAATAATCTGATATTAGGTATAATAAAATAGTTGATCTTTTTAAAGATGGAAGATCAACCTGCAGGTTTATGAAAAGTAAAAAATAAATTAGGAAACAGTTTTATTCTGGAAAATACAGGCAAAGGTCAAAGGGATTAACTATCAGGGGATCATTGGAAAAGCATTTCTTCTTCCTGGAAGCAGATGTGAAAGGAAAACCAATCAGAGCTCACAAGGCTGTGAGGAAGTGCTTTGTTGGATGGCAGCGATTTCCCCCTTCTGCTTGTTTTTTTCCTTTTCTTTTCCCTTTTCTTCTCCCTTTTCTTTCTTTATTCCCTTTTCTTTCTTTATTCCCTTTTCTTTCTTTCTTTTCCCTTTCCTTTCTTTCCCCTTTCCTTTCTTTCTTTTCCCTTTCCTTTCTTTCTTTCTTTTCCCTTTTCTTTCTTTCTTTTCCCTTTCCTTTCTTTCTTTTCCCTTTCCTTTCTTTCTTTCTTTTCCCTTTCCTTTCTTTCTTTCTTTTCCCTTTTCTTTCTTTCTTTCTTTCTTTTCCCTTTTCTTTCTTTCTTTTCCCTTTCCTTTCTTTCTTTTCCCTTTCCTTTCATTCTTTCTTTTCCCTTTTCTTTCTTTCTTTTCCCTTTCCTTTCTTTCTTTTCCCTTTCCTTTCTTTCTTTCTTTTCCCTTTTCTTTCCTTCTTTTCCCTTTCCTTTCTTTCTTTTCCCTTTTCTTTCTTTCTTTTTCCCTTTTCTTTCTTTTTCCCTTTTCTTTCTTTTTCCCTTTTCTTTCTTTTCCCCTTTCTTTCTTTTCCCCTCTTCTTTCTTTTCCCCTTTTCTTTTCCCTTTTTTTTCTTTTTTCCCTTTTCTTTCCCCTTTTCTTTCTTTTCCCCTTTTCTTTCTTTTCCCCTTTTCTTTCTTTTCCCCTTTTCTTTCTTTTCCCCTTTTCTTGTCCCTTAGAACCAAGCCCAGCCCTGTTGGCACATTCCTTCTCTTCTTACCCCACCTGCTGCTTTTCATGGTTTTTGCTCTTACCACTTTATAACCTCAGCTTTTTATTAAATACCTGGAAAATTCCCCATCCCATTTTGGGCTTCAGTCAAATTTCCAAACAAAAACAAGAGGTACCTCACAAGTCAGATATTTCTAGACAGTTAAAAGTATAGTTTGGAATCACTCAGAAAATAAATATATTTTAAAATTTAAGGCTTTCCTGAGTGTCAAGCCTCCCAGAAATCATCAAAGTGAAATGAGTAACACACAAAATTAAGATGATTAAAATAAGTTAGCCATGTATTTTATAACAGCAACTTAATTTTAGATATTAAGAGCAACAGTTTTACCTCCCAGTTCATGATTTAAACCTGGTGCCTGTAAATAATAAAACATAAAAATGAAACAAAGGTATGTCTTTATCTGTTGAGTCTCACATTCCTGCTGGAGCTGTTACCTGCTTGGTCTGGGCAGCCACAGCAAATTGAGATACATCGAATAGAAATATCTGTATTTTTTAGTCTCTTTCAGTAATAAAGGGCTTTTTTGAGCACTTAACACACTGAATTCTTTGCCTGATACAAAGGTGTGCCACTTCACAGTTCTTTTCAAGTGCTTTTGAAAGTAAAATCAAGTGAAAGGTGCCTGGTGGGGGTGAATTAGGTCTGTGCAATGGACTGAAAAATACCAATAACACCAGCCCAGCTCTGTCACTCATGTGGACATGGAAATTTATTTCATTAATTTGCAAACATATGGTTCTGATGGTTGAGGCATCTCCCTAGAAAGGCCATTAGCAATCAGAAACACTGGGGAATGCAAATGTGTGTGTACTTTTTATTACAAATAATGTCATAAAATATTAATTTAGAGATTTTATACAGGTACTTCACGGTGATTTAATGGCATCATTTTCGAATGGGGGAAATATTTTAAAACATCCCGTGCCACTGTCACTTTGAAGTAGAGCAATTTCAAGCATGCTCATAAGCAGAAGCCGTTTTTCTGTCAAACAAAACTTTTATAGTTCATTGCAGCAGAAAAAAAAACAAAAACCAAAAAAACCAAACCTGTGTTTTAGCAGAGAGATCTGCAGCATTTCTACCTTGCCCAGTTGAAATTGCTGAAGCAGATTTTTGCCCAATCTGGCCCAGGAGTGGTGGAAGGCACAAACCTCCCAGGCACTTCTGGTGCTCCAGTTCCAAGGTGCAATTTCTCTGCGAGATCCTTTTGGAGCCTCACTGACGTTCTGGATTGCCTTAAACTGCAAAAATTGCTCAGTGAATTCCCCCGCTCTGTGAAGGCTTTGAGGATTTGATTTTATTTTTTTTTTTGAGTTGCTGTGTGTGTGTAATAAATGCTGTACAGAACTGTGGTTGTTCTGCATTCTGGAGTTACATTTTGAAATTATAATTTGGAATCTCCATTAAGCAGCTTTCTGTATGGGTTGCATTTTAAGGCTCTGCTCCTCTCCCTCCAGTGTAAGTATCAAGGGCAAAATGAAAGAACAGTCCAAATGACTCTCATGGGCTGTTGCTTATTAAAGAAATTAAAGCATTTAAGAATTTCTGGCTGTAGTTAAACCAATTCAGAAGTGAGGATTGCTTTAAATGTCTTAAGTTGTGTAATCCATTTAGAATTCCTTAATACAAGCCCCTAGAGAGAGGCAAAAGCTCCAGAATGGCACTTTGTTCTTCCTTCTGCCTGCCTGTGGTGGAATTTGCACTTGGATGGTTGGGAGGGAGTTGTGGCAGTGGCTCAGGGAGGCCAGGCTCGAGTTGGATGAAGTTCCCAGGATCTCTGTGAGTTTTCCCAGCGGCAGCAGGTTGGTGTGGCAGCAGCTTTGCTGCTTCTCTGTGCATTCCTGGCTCTGTGTTTGTCTCCTGTGCCTCGTTTGCAATTTGTCTGACACCCCTGCCAGCAGTCCTGCTTCAGCCTGCTCATTTAATACAAACTCGTTGTGTCGTTAGAAGCTCTTTGAGAAAATAAACTCAACTTTTGAGGTCTTGAAAGACATTGGTAATTGAATCAACATCAAAGTGGGGCGAGTTTGTGGAGGTGCAAGCCCCCATTGCCAGGAGAGCTGTGCTGGCTGCAGAGCTGCTCTCACCCATCACTGCAGTGCTCCTGCCTGCTTTTCTGAAACTGGGACATCGGTTTTCTGCAAGAGCTGTAGCTGTGATGTGAAGAGTCAGCTCAGTGAAGAGCTGATGATACTCTGCCATTGTCTGCTGTCAGTGGGGTGGGTGTGGGAAGGGGATGCTCCTAAGGGAGAGCAGGAGGGTGGCACTCACTGACACTGACACTGAGACTGAATCTCTCATTAAACT
Organism: Acridotheres tristis; assembly: GCA_037013685.1. NCBI lineage: Eukaryota > Metazoa > Chordata > Aves > Passeriformes > Sturnidae > Acridotheres > Acridotheres tristis. The sequence continues at coordinate 18,910,092 of CM072889.1, forward strand.
CCCAACCAGGAGTTATTACTGGGTTCTCACAAAGGGCTTTTCCATTGGCTCACCCCTGTAAATCTGTTCACCTGGAAAGGTGGAGCACAGCTCTGGCCCTGCCTTCTTCCCCCTTCCCCTGCAGAGCTGAGAGCAGAGGCTCTGCTGGGCAAGGAAACCTCAGCATGCAAATCCACGAGAGAAATCTCTTACAAATTCTGCTTTGCAGCCCCCTCAGATCAAATTCCAGTACACAGTAACAGGATATAAACAAAACATTGCCATTTGGGCAGAGCTGCTCTTAGTCCTAAACTTGAGAAAGTGCAGGGAGGATTCTGTCAGGGTAAAAGTCTGTTCTGCACCATGGATTGGATGTTAAGCACCAGGACTGTGTGTCAGAAAGCTTTGCCAGTTTTTGGGAAAGGAGGATGCTGGCTCCTCTGGCTGGGTGAGGTGGGAGCTGTTCTTCCCCTTCGACCCTGAGGTGTTTAAGCATTTATTGTCTTAGCAAATAGAAACTTGCTTGGTACCAATTGAGTAATCAATGCTTGTAATTCCTGCACATTACGTCCTTGCTCACCCATTTCCCTCCGAACTGCCTCTCATTCCTTTGTGAAAGACTTTCCATCTGCCCTCAGGCAATAAGAAATAAATAGTCATTAGTATGCTTACAATGTAGTTATGGTGCAAATGCTGTCTAGACTTAAAAATCCATGAGTTCATTTGCTTCCTACAGACTTGTTTTTGCTCACTGAAGTAATTTATGTTGTTGGCTTTCACTTAGAGCTTTTGCCAGCTGTGGACATGGCCATCCCAGTTCTGCATCATGATCAGAGACCAGTTAAATTTCTTATGCAAGAGGCACTGCACCTAATCAAAATGTATCATTTCACCTCTTGTTGTGGGGAGGACTCTGCTGCAATCTTATTTTAGAAGGGATTAGTGTGACCTCTGGTGCTATTGGTGTATTAATGTAAATACAAAATGCTTAGCTTGGCTCCAGGGACCAGCTAGTGCTCACCATCAATGGGAGATGAAGTGCTTGGAGCATTTTGTGGGACTGAACTGCTCCAGCAGACACTCACTGAGCCTTCCTTAGCGTGCAGACTGCAACTGCTTTCGAAAATAAGTGGATAGGATTGCTTTCAGGGTTGTTTTCAGTGGAGCAATTAGTAGAAGAGAAATAATAAGGTGAAGGAAATTATTGCTTTCCATGGCAGAATAATATTGTGCCATCTCTTCAGTGGTGGTGATTTTCTACTGTAATTAAATAATAATATACAAAATAATCTTTTAATCAGTCCAAGATTTAAGGATGTATGATGGAGTAGCAGTCAGTATTTGTGCAGAGACAACATGGATGGATGGATGGATGGAGCTTGTGTTGCTCTGGCACTGACAGGACAAACCTGGACAATGCAATATTCCACATCACCTTGTTCATGTTAGCTCCGTGTGTCACAGTGCTCCTGCAGCGAGGGGAAACACAACTTGAACTTCTGTTGGCTTTTTTTCTTTGTCTCATAAATCCTTTTATCCCCAGGGTTTGAGGTGCACCATTCAAGGTGCTGCATTTCCACCTTGCAGCTGCAGGTGCTCTCTGCCAGCCTTTCCTTAGGGCTGAACTAGAGGCCACATCGACACAATTGGGCACACATTAAGAAATTTTGCTGCCTTTTTTTCCTCTCTTTGGCCCTGGGGACTGGTCCATATATAGGTTTGGGGGTTTCTGTGGGTTTTTACACAGAGTTTTGGGGAGAACACTGCAGTTCCTCCAGCTGTTTCTCCCACCACCTGCAGGTGTTCACAGAGACTTCAAAAATTCCATCCCTGCCTCTTACTTTTGACATCTTTCTCAACCTGTTGCCCAAGAATCCACATCATTTCTGTCTGAACTCATTGATGCTTTGTCTTCACCATTCCCTGTGGCAGCAAATTTGCCTGACTCTCGAATTCTCCAACTTTGTGATTTCCTGAGTGCTGCCTTTCCACTGGGGATGGGAATCTTCCCTCTCCTCTAAAGCTCTGGGGGTGGGTGAGGTTGGTTCTTCACTGCTGCTGATTTGTATTAATTTAGAAATTAGCAAACCTTTTATCTTTGCTAATACAAGGAAATAAATGGCCAGGCATCCTTTGGGTTGCTTCCCTTTTTTTTTTTTTTTTTTGGCTCTGCCCATCCTTGAGTGTCTGGGGTTACACACAGGGATTTTTTTCTGGTGGCTGCTGATGCTGGGCTTTGTTTCTTTGTGCTTTCCTCATTTTCTGTACTTGCTGCATGTTCCTGCCTTGACATCAGTTATTTCTGTATTTTGTATTTAGTTGGTTTTTCTCTCTTGCTGCAACATGAAGTAAATAATATTGGAGTGGCTGCTCCACAGAGGCTTTGTCATTAAGAGCCCTTGCCACTGAAGGCCAAATTCTGCCTTCCATGTCCATTTTTGAGAGCAGTTTTGTGAAATTCCGAATTTTCCTGTGGAGTGCTGGGCAGATGGAAGGTGAGCAAGCCTCTGTCTTGGGGGAGTGCAGGGGAGAGGCTGCTCAGGGTTTGAAATGGTTTCAAGGAAATGCCTTTGTGCTGCAAGGAGAATTTATGCTTTCATAAATTAAAACCTTGCAAGAGTTTGAAGAAATTTACATTGAATTTCCCTGAAAGTAGAAGGTATTCATGTTGATTCCTTTGCACATTACTGAAGTAGTAAATCTCTAATAAAAGGGTTTATGGGAGGAAATGCAGATATTTTATTATAGTCTATATATATATATGTTCCCTGCTCTGTCATCTTTTGAAATTTGTCTTGCAGAACAACAACTTCATAAATTATCTGAACAGAAACTTGTACATTTGCCTGGGCCAGGGGGAAGAAAAAGTGAACAGAATGGCACATTCTACGACTTTTTTTTTTTTTTTTTTTGTTAATTGAGTGTGAATACAGAAGTTAATTATGGGAAGCACAGCTTTAGGCTGCAGCCTTCTTGCTTGGATAGAATTCCTGCTTTCAAAGGTTCCTACCTGGGGCTTTCTGAGCTCAGTTTTATTGAAGGATATTACTGGGAACTCTTTCCATCCATCTTCACCACAAAGGTTAACAGTTATTAAAGGTTAACAGTTATTTCTCATTGCTTGCTGAATTTCTCTGCACCTTTGAATACCACACAAAAATCAACTTTTGCTACCTGGTGCATTTAAATATTTCCAAAAAGCTGCAAACAGTTCAACTTTGTTATGTTGCCTGTTTATTGTTATTGTTATGTTGCCAGCTGCTATTCTGAGTGACCATTTGAATCTTGCTCATTTATTTTTCAGTTCCAGCATTTTCCTTCAATGCTGTTTGTCCTCTCTCCAACTCCAGAGCAGCCCATAAAAATATTACAGTAATTCAAGTTCTTCAGTTCAAGCAAAAATTAGTGCTTTGATCAAAATATCAAATGATTAAACTAATGCAACCATAACCTAAAAGCTTTGATAATTTGTGCTATTCAGAATGTTTTAGTGGTTGATTTCAAGGTTAACTCTCAAATGTGAATTTAAAAGCTACAAGGATTCTGTGGTCAATCTAGTTTCCCACCCCAGTTGAACTAAGCTTAAAAACCTTCCACTATAATTCTAGGATTACATGATTAGTAGTTCCTTTGGTACCCAGTATAAAATGGATAAAATTGAAAATAAAATCAAGATAATGGCTGCAATAAAGACAGCTCTATTGGTGCCTTATGTATTTGAACACACTCATGAAATCAGTGTTATGGCTGATGTGAGTCGTTACTTAGAAAGGATAGAAAATTGACTTTCTTCTGGGAGCAGCTTCCTTATTTACCAGATTTTTATTTCCTGTGTGCTGCATTTCAGGCCATCATGACTCAATTTCCTTCTACTCTGTGTAGTCACAGCACCTTTTTTTTTTTTTGCTTTTTAATAGCGAGAAAATAGAGAAAGAAATGGTTCTTTAGAAAGTTCTTAGTGGAACTTTTGGGCAAACTGTTTTCCAGCAAAAGAGAATAAAAACTCCTTAATAAAAAAAAAAAAATTAAAAAAGGAGTAATTTACTTTTCTTGGCTGCACTGGGGGAGAGGGAGTGTCTGTTTTTTCTGAAAGCTCTGATGTGTGAACTGTGCAAGGGGACACAAAGAGAGGCTGGGGGTCCCAAAGGCAGCTTGGACAAGAGCAGGGGCTTGTCCAGTTCTTCTCTGTGATAAAAACCAGCCTGACAAATGCACCTCATGCCAAAAAAAAAGCCAATATTTGGAGTTGAGATGGTTTTAATTGTCCAGCTGGAGCAGGAGTTGCTCTGTCACTTTTCAGCCAGGTCTGGGGTTTCTTTGTGGTGTGGGATTGTTTCACCTCCACACGGTGCTGCCATTTTTTGGCTCCCAGGATGTGTCAATTAGGGGCAGTTTAATCCAAATTATCATCTCAGTGCTGGTCATTAGAATAGTTTGTCACACAGCAAGCAGCAGTTCTTTACAGTCCCCTCTTTTATTTTTTTTTTTTCTTTTAATTAGTGTGGTGTACTCTGAGCCTTTTACTTCCTTTTGATTATCAGCAGCTTTTATTCTCCAGACCTGCCTTTGCTGTTAACACATCTCTGGGCCCCAGAAATCAGTGGAATTTCAATACAAGAAAAATATTTAATTTTTTTCCCCCCATGTCTATTCTTTAAATCATTCCTGTAACAGAAATGTGCCTTAATAAGATCATTCATTTAACCAAGTACATGCATTAAGAAGATGAAATCTCTTTGAACTCTAGTTAGTTTTTAATCTTTGAATTAGATTTAAAAGAATATTAGAAATAATAATATTAGAAATATTGGAAATTTTACCATAAATTTAAATAGAAATGGAATAATTTGAACTAATGGCAGAATTAAGTGGTGACATTTCAATGTTAAATATGATGATCTGGTATATTACAGTAGATATTTTCACTTTATTTTTATGAAGGGAAGGATTTTTATGAGCAGTAATTCAGAAAAATGTGAGTCTACTTAATGGAATCATTCTCTTTCAGGCTATTTATACCCACATTGTTTTTTCCCCTTCTCATACCCTTTGTGGAATCTGGAAGCTTTATCAACTTTTTTTTTTTTTTTTTTCTTTTTTTGTTCTCTTTTAGTTTCAGCCCAGACTCTGAAGAGCAACCTTGACTCCATGAACCAGCAGATCCAGCGCCTGGAGAGGGACATTGAGAATTTCCCTAAAAGTCAAGATGAGCACGATAAGTTTGTAGAGAAGATGAGCATATCCTTTAGGCACTGCTGCTCTGAGCATTCTCATCCTCTGCTTCACTATTTGCACCACTTCAAAATAAGTTTTCAGTCTCTTCTCCTGCATTTTTTTCTAGAGAAGACAAAAAAAACCATCCATGGATGTGGGGAATGTGAGCAAAGACAGAACTGAAAGCAGCAATAATCAGATTTTCAAAGGGGCACCCAGACACATTTCCTGAAGTAGTTACAGTGAGCAGCCATAAACTCAGTATGGGTTTTTTTCTTGTTTTTTTTTTTTTTTTCTGCCTGAAAGAATTATTGAATCAATTTTAGAGAAATACCAGCAGTAAGGTTGATATATTTATTATTTAGCTCCAGGTGGTGTTTTTTGAAGGGCAGAGTATTCATTCTGTTAATGGTTTTAAGTTCCATTTTTAACATCATTTTTGAGGGATATTTACATTTGTTTTCACTCCAAGGTGTTATTTCTTTAATTTCTGTAGAGAATAGAGACTGTGGGTTCTTTAAGCACTACCAAGTAAAATCTGTGGGGGACTGTAATAAGATTTCTGTCTAGCTTGGTTTTGTATATGCAGCTTTCATTTTGTTCTAAAGTTTAAAGTAACAGGTCTACTGAAGATATAGGAAGCTCAAAAAAAAAATGCAGCAAAGACTGAGGAAAAAGCCCTTTTTAAAAAAAAAAAAAAGAAATTCCCAGGTTTTTATTGTGCTCTGTGTGGAAATGTGGGAGCTTTTGGAGTCCAAGGCTTTTTGTGCATCTCCAGAAGCTCAGGCAGTTCCTGGGATCTCTCTCCTGTCTTGCTGCAACAGAAATCATGAGAGAAATCCTGAATTTGGGGGTTTTTCAGAGGAAGGAAGGAGGGGATTGATGCTCAGATCCATTGCCAGCTGCTGCTCACATGTGGTGGGTGGGTGTAAGGAGGGTTTCTCCCCACTGCTGTCTGTGCAAAGTCACTTCTCTGCAGGATTTTCCATCTGAACGGAGCCAGTGACAGAATCTCACCAGCAGGTATTTCACAGCTCTGCGTGGATTTATTTGAAGTTTCTGACAAGGCTGCTGGGAAGGAGCTTAAGGGAGACAAGTCCTGACTAAGTGGAAAATTGTTTCTTGTTCTTTACATCTTCCCTTTCACCTTGGCCCACGTGTGAGGTTGAGACTTGCTGCTAATCACTGTTATCACTGCTGCCCTTAAACAAAGCTCGTTCATATTTCCCTGAGATTCGTTGCCATCAGGAAAATTTCCAATATTGTGATTGTCCTGTGCCTTGGCACCCCGTGCAGAGGCTGAATTCTGGCACCCTGGCCCTGCTTTTATTCATAAATCCAAGCAGTTTATGAAATCACTTTTATTTTCACCACTGCTTTTTTTCTTGTTGACAGCTTTGCTTTCCAGGGTACAGAAATGATTGTTCAGTTGTGTTTTCGTTTTGCTTTCTCTGTGTTTACTTATAGACATGATGAGCATCACTCGGGTGATTTTGGTAAAGAAAAAAAGCCAAGTAGATCATATTTAACATTTTTCTCTCTGCACCTTATCACCTGAATTTCTTCGAGAAGAAAAAGCTTGTCTGACAATGCAAAAGAGTAAAAAAGTTGGTTTCTGCTTATCACTGAATATTTTAAGGTTTTCTACACTCCCATACTTTTATTTATTAGATTGAAGAATAATTTTGGAGGGTGTAAAAATGACACCCTTGTCTGCAGTATGTATTTCTTTGATTTCCTCAGCTGCCTGAAGATTTGTTGGTGATGGCACATCCTGAGATGAGAAAGTTACAGAATTTCAGGCTGAACATTCTCGGAGTGTTTCAGAAAATTTGAGATGTCTCAGTAGAGTTTTAGGATGCAGCAATTATAATATTCAAGGCATAGTTTCTCCTTGCTGTCATAAACAAAGGTATTTACCAGTAGCTGTGGATGAGACTTTGTTGGGAGGATGGGAGAGTGATCCTGCTTGGAGTATCAGATTCATGTGGGAGGCCAGTGACAAGAAAAATACCATTCATAATATGAATTTGTAATAATGAAATTATTATTCAAAATACAGGAGAAAATTCTGACAAACAATTTAAGTCATTTTAGTTTTTCTAACTTTTTTTTTTTTTTTAACAAATAAGCTTTTGGTACTGTGAGTGACAAAAAGATGAATACAAAGTCTGCTTCATTTTCATTTTGGATTTTTTTTTTCTTCGTCAGTTTCTAAGCAAGATAATTTTTCACTTCACTTAATCCGTCTTTTATTTAGCACAAACAGTTCTTCATCTCAGTGCAGTGTGGCTGAAGGAAATCAAGGGATTCAAATACTCCTCCTGTGAGTTTCCTGCTATATTCAATAACTTTTGTGTGATTCCTGCAACAACTTTTTTCACGATCTGCTCCGTGGCTGGCCTTGCATTTTACCTGAAGATCAATTTGTAAATAATTCAGCTTTAAATGGGAGAGGTTTCTTTTCTAATTAGCCCTGCTGCATGCAGCACTGGGGAGCCTGATTCAACAGCTGAGAAAAGCAATTACTGACTCTGCCAGAGCTGGCTTTCACTCCTCCTTTTATTTCAGTGTTTGTGCCTCTAAATGAAGATCTTTTCTAAAGTGCAGAACTCTGAATTTTATATTTGCTTGCTGTAGGTGTGTACAGTGATTTCAGTGGTGTTAAAACATGAGTGTCTGGTTGGGGGCTGAGAATTCAGATTAATGGACTTCAAATGTAAATGTTATTAACAAAGATTAAAAACAGCTGAATTGAAAAGCAATTTCAGAGGGAACAAATGGCAAGTTGGACAGAGTTAACATTAATATTGATTTAGAACTATAAATACATGAATAATAAATGCCACTTTTCTCCCTTCCAACACACACACACGCTAAAGTTTATTCCTCTAGAAAATAATTTATTCCTGTAGAAACAAAGAGGAGCTTTGAACATTGTTCCAAGGGGCAGCAGGGCAAATATTTGGTTACTGGGCTCATGCTTTTTGTTCTCCTGCTCCCTGGACAAGAATAACTTGAGCTGTGCATCATTTATAAAGTACCTGACAGGGATTTATTTCTCCTACACGAGCTGGTGTATCTTTAAGTGGAGACCTTGTTTGGCTTTTCTGCTTTTCAGCTGGATCGTTTACCCTAATAAGAGACATTAACGTGCCTAAACTTATTGAAATCTTTTGCCTACCAGAGCAATCAATGGTGCCACGTGGGTTTTCTAACTGATTGCATACATGTGAAGAATTAAAAGCTTATTTTTAAAGAATTGCAAAATTAAGGGAATGATGAATGAAAGAGCAAAAATTACTGCAGATAAAAAAAATTCAAAGTGCTGTGCGTTCATCTTATCATTAAATGGAACAGCAGCAATTTGTGAACTAATTTTAATTTCCAGTAAGGAACACCATTCATTAGAAGAGAATCCTTTTCATGGGATAAAAACGCTGCCTTCCTGAAAGGCATGTCTCCTCACTTGATGTGCATTTATGCTCCCTGTTCTCTCCAATAACAATTCAGCCTCCCAGCTCCGTGTGAGGGGTTCATTTCCTCTCTTGCTGCATTCACTGGTGCAGAAATGATCTGGGGACAAGGCTGGGGACTTCCATGCAGTGGGAATGTTCAGGATTTCGTGTGCATTAATGAAACATCAGCTGATGATTCTCTATGGGAGCTGCACTGCAGAGTCTGTCAGAGCAGCTCCTGGGGAAGGAGCCAAGGTTCCCAAAGCATTGATCCTTTATTCCCTGAGTATTGATCCTTTATTCCCACATCATTGATCCTTTATTCCCTGAGTATTGATCCTTTATTCCCTGAGTATTGATCCTTTATTCCCCAAAGTATTGATCCTTTATTCCCTGAGTATTGATCCTTTATTCCCCAAAGTATTGATCCTTTATTCCTTGAGTATTGATCCTTTATTCCCACATCATTGATCCTTTATTCCCCAAAGCATTGATCCTTTATTCCCCAAAGTATTGATCCTTTATTCCCAAAGAATTGATCCTTTATTCCCCAAAGCATTGATCCTTTATTCCCAGAGCATTGATCCTTTATTCCCAGAGCATTGATCCTTTATTCCCCAAAGCATTGATCCTTTATTCCCAAAGCATTGATCCTTTATTCCCATATCATTGATCCTTTATTCCCCAAAGTATTGATCCTTTATTCCCACATCATTGATCCTTTATTCCCAAAGAACTGATCCTTTATTCCCAAAGAATTGATCCTTTATTCCCAAAGCATTGATCCTTTATTCCCCAAAGCATTGATCCTTTGTTCCCCAAAGAATTGATCCTTTATTCCCAGGGCTTTTTGGCAATTGCAGGAGAGAACCATTCACTGATTTTTCAAATTTCAGGTCATGTATAAACCTTAGAGTCTTAGTTATCTCTGCATTTTCTTGCAGTATTTATATAAAGTTTTTGTTCTCGCTATCTACAAAAATGACATTTGAAAACAGTTTAATTTGCAGGTGCAGCTCTTGACTAAAGGTGAATTATGGTTATTTTTCCATATAAAATATTTGATTATTTATCCATATAAAATATTTTTCCTAATTTTGGTGTAGGGAGAGAAGTCTAGCTTCCTGCTTCTAGATGGATTTTATTTGTTATATTTTAAGTTGCTGTTACATCATAGAAGGGTTCATCATCATCATCAGAGTTTTTTCTTAGAGGGTTGAGCATTTGTTTAAATTTTTTCTTTCTGCTTGCAGTTCAAAACAAGGTTTAAGGGGCAAATGTTTAAGATGAAACGATGAAATTGTTGAAATTAATATCAAATTATAATGATCAGCCAGCAGTAGGAGGAAACTTCTATTTGGTATTGATCTTTTTAAGACTTTGTAATTTTTGTAGTTGTTTGCATTTAAGTAAGAGAAACAATTTCTTTAAAATTAAACTTGGGATTAATTTAACTTTCTATTAGCTTCATATAAGAAAACCTCTATTTTTTTTTTCTAAATTAAAACACTAAGTGGAAGGAAAAGACTTTGCAGTTCCTATTGAAGGCACAGCACAGGAAAGTAAGGATTTATTTCCTGCTGAATCTTTAGTTTTATGAGTTCCATGTTTAAATGGAAAATGTTTTAAGAAATAATTATAAACCCTCTGCTTTGCAATTAATTTTAGTGTATAAATTGTTTATGTTTCAAGCAACTTTTTTGGAGCAGAGCCTGTATTGAAGTGCCAGGAATAGCTTTTTTTTTTTTTTTTTTTCCTGTGCTACAGATTTGTGTCAATTTGAATTCATTGGTAATAAGTTAATAACATTTTCTTCAGAATATCCACCTTGTACCACCTGTTCTATAGGGTTTTATACAAATTGCTCAACATGAGCAAAAGAAAAAGCATCACGTGGGTGGTGTAGGTTAAATTTAGCATCTAGCATGCTCTGCTCTAAGTTTTTTGTAGCTCTAAGAGAGCAAAAATTGTGATTTGAGTGTTAAATTTGAGATTCCAGTGCTTTGCTTGGCTGTGACAGCCCCCGAGTCTGCCTGCCCCAGATTTGCATCATTTTCTATTGCCCCAAATGCAAGAAAAGAATCCCTAAAATGCACTTTGGCAGGGGAAGTTGTCAGTGTATCGTGTTCTGAGGGTTACATTTACAAACCTTTCATCCTCAGCACTCACCTGATGTTTAAATGGAGCTGCCAAAGCCACCAAGACTCGCTGGTGTTTGTGATTGTGAGAAAAATTCATCTCAGGGGCTGCTGGATTTCATCAGCACTGCCACCAAATCCCCCTCTGAAAGCACACTGGTACAAGATAGCAAGAATTTGTTTGTACAAATAATCTGCTTTTCATTCCCAAACTGGAGGCTTTTTTTTTTTTTTTTTTTTTTTTTTTTTGAGAATTCAAGGCATCCTTGAATAAACAGAGTTTTCCTGCTCCATTTTTTGCTTTGCTAATTGTTTAAGCTGCTGGTGGCATCTCAGCAGTTTGAATCCTATTGAGGAACTGACCCTGCCAAGTTAAAAATCAGATTACAGGCAATTGGGGCTATATTTAGTTACTTATATTCAATTGACATTATTAAGCTATAGGGGGAAAATGCACCAGTATTTGATGTTGTTGAGCTCAAATGTGCTTCAGTTGGAGAGTGTGTCTCCCCAGCACATAAAATGGTCTGTGCAGAGCTGCCTTTTTATAGGTAAAAGTTTAAAAATAAGATAATTAGTGAGTCAGAAATGTGGCCAGGACCTCTTGCAGTTAGAGGGAGCAACATCAGCAGCAAATTCAGAAATCTCAGCCCAGCAACACTCAGACAATCCCAGGAGCTGAAATTTGTTTATTTATTTGGACAGCCTGTTGTTCACTGACACTGGTGATAGAACTGTTGCCATTCCATTTGATTTCCACTGAGAAATGTCCTCTGTGGCCCTGTGGCATTTATTAATCTTTTCACTTACCTGATTTTTCACCCTGGAATTAAAAAAAAAAAAAAAAAAATAAATAAAAATAATCCCCCCAATAGAAGAACTTTGAAATATTTACACGACTGGTGTCACAGTTGGTGTGACTGGATGTTTGTCATGAAGGTCAGTGGACATAATTGAATTAAAGTGAGGTTAAATGTTCTGGTTGTGCTGCAGATAAATATTCCAGAGCTGCAGCTCATTACCCCGTGTGTTTGCTGGGATGTGCAGCAGGTGAATGCTGTGAACCTTTGCACAAAGTTAACTTCTAAAAATGTAGTGCTGGAAAAAGGCAAATCATTTTGCTGTTCTAATAGAATGACTCTCCTTTGCTGGTCATGACTGAAACCAGTTGTGTTTGGTTTGTTATTTAATACAGTAAATGGCAACGTTGCTAATTATTGTCCTAAATAATCATCTTTCTAAATTAGCGGGGGGAAAAAATCAATCAGTTTGTCACGATCCCATTACAAACCTAATTTCAGAATTGCTGTGCAGGTTTTTACAGTGGCCATTTAAAGGGGAAATGCTTTTCTTTCATTGACTCTTGAGCCTTGAGCATGCATGGTCACTAAGCTGTAACCCTTGTAGAATTAGATATTTCCCAATTAAAGATGAGTTTAACCTTGTGGAAAAACAACTTTAATCTCCTTCTGCTTGGTCAAGTCCAGTTTCCCTACTGAGAGCCAGGGTAACACGAGCATTGCTTTGGTAGGAGGTGGCTGAGGAATTCAGCTTTCAGCAGCTCTAAACTTCATTTTCCTGCCCTCTGCTTTATTTATTGTGAGTCAATTCTAGGAGAGATGGGAGAAGTCCTGCTGGGAAGGACTGTCAGCCCGAATTCTGTTAAATCTGAAAGTTTTACAAGTCAGGCTGGAATTACCAGGAATTCATGTGGGGTGTGTGGAGTAGCAGGTTCATCCCAAACCTCCACACATCATTTCAATCCCAAAGCCCCTCCTTTGTTTTCCAGCCTCTTTTTTTCTCAGCTCTGGTGAAACTTTCCTGGGATGAACGTGGGTGATCCTGTGTGTGGGATTTTAATCACTCCAAGTAGGAAATTTTCCTTGAGGTGTACTGAAATTCTGGATTTTCCTCTGTGGTGCACTAAGCATCCAAAGAGTTGTTAGTCTGTTTTTATTGCAGACCATCAAGTAACAGAAGTGCTGTTTGGATATTTCATGTGAATTGTTTAATTTGATGTAGGCTGCGTGTTGCTCTGTGAAATGCAATTTGAAAAAAATTTTAATTGGTCAGGTCTCATCTGGCAAGACTCCAGATGTTTATTTTTATCCTAATATGAGGGTTTTTTCCAGTACTTTGCTTGGTACTTGGCTTTATTCCCTTTATTGTATCTATGTATTTTAATATCTTTCTGTTCATTGGTGGGAAGAGAATTCCACCCAGGCTTGCAGAATTGATCATGAGATATTCCATTATTTTATGAACAACACATGATAAACGCCAAGAGGGAGCTGTTGGTAAATCAGTGTTTCAGTGCTTGACCAGGAATGGGAAAATTGTTGATTTGCTTTGAGACAAAGACTCCAGGCTGCCTTCAGGGCATGAGGGATCCTTCAGGGGCTGCTGGAAATCCTTTTTTATTTACCTGCTTCAGAGAGAACCTGCAACAAAATTCAGTCCCATCAGCTAAATTACCAGATTTAAAAAAAAAAAAAAAAAAATCAGTGAATAATTCACATACAAAGAAGAAAAACGCAGAAGGGTTGTGGATCAGGAATCAAGACTTAATAGTGTGAGGAAAAAACTTTGGAGAGGTTTTTCTTCACTAAAATGGAGAAAACCAATGATGCACTCGTGTGTCTTGGAGGATGTGCTTTATGGCAGGGAAAACTGGGCACTGCCTGCTTTTTTTATGAGCTAAAAATCCAGAAAGGCAACACAGCAGGAATTCCAGGATTAACAATATGTTCCTCATCAAGTAAAATTAATTAATTCGAATATTTGCTAAGGGTGTGTTCTTTATTAGGTGGTGCAGGGATGGCATTGTGAGAGTGTTGATTTCGTGGTTTTATGTTTCTGTAGATTCCACACAATAAACAAGTCAAGGCACTCTGCAAATTGTTGGACAGAATAAAAATTAAGGCTGGGATCTCACAGAAATACCTGTGAGCAGGCTTGGGGACAGGAAAATAAAAGTACACAGAGATAAAAAAATATGAAAGAAAAGTGGTAGTAATTCATCTTCATGAAAAATCCTATGATTTTTTTTTTATAGGAATATTGAATCTGTGAACTAACTTTAAACTTTGTGTTTATGTGCCCTCAGTCATGTCTAATAAAAGCTTTTGTGAACTTTTCCAATGGCGAATTTCCCCAGTTCAGCTGGATTTGCAGGGTCAGGTGGGACTCATTTTTTTGTTGCTCTTTAAAGGGGTTTTCTCTCCTTGGTTCCCCCTTGTTCAGATGTACAGGAAGAATTAAATCTCTTGTCATGCCAGACTCAATGGGGCTTTTTAAAGAGCTTTCCACTCCCTTTCTTATCACATAATATTTCTTTTCTTTATTTTTTTTTTCCTCTTTGATCCATCTTAAAGCAAAGTGAAAATGCTCTCTGTGTTCCAGGTGATAACTATAGGATTATTTAGGTATAATCTTTGCTTGGATTGAATGTGAAAAGCACCTAATAATGTGTCATGTTTTACTGCACAATGCTCATTTCTCTTACAAATATTTGATGTCAGGAAAAGAAAAAAAAAAAAAAAGACAAATCCCTTCAGAAAATGATCCTTTGTATTTTTACTGGTCTGGACTAAGGCAGAGTTTTCATAAAGTTAATAGTTTAAAATACAAGAACTTTGGAACATTATAAATGAAAATTGTGTTATGCAAAGCACAATATCAATTTCCTTTGACAGTTCAGTTCTACCTCCAGATTTTCATTCCTTTTCATGAAGGAAAGCCCTGATATGAGGAGACATGAGATTATTCATATTGCCTTGTAGTGAGGGTTGTGTGTGCAGATCATCTGAACGTTCCATTGTAGTGTGAATAAAGGAAGAAATTGGTAAATGTCACAAATGGGGAGGCAAATATCACCACGATATGCAAGAGGTGTGTGACAGTCAAGAATGCTTATTTTTCTCATTTTTATTTCTTGGAAAAAAAAAATATTCTGTAGATTGTGCAGTGTGACTTTTGCACAGCGAATTGCAGGCTTTAGATCAGAGATCTCTGCTGGATTTTTGGTTGAATCCCTGAGAGGGAGGAGCTGTGCCCCAGGAGGGAAATCTGCTCTGTTGTGCACCTTGAGACATCCCCTGAAATTGTGCAGAGAGGACTGGGGACAGGGAAGGAGGAGAGAACAAAAAGAGCCTGGCTGGGGACAGAGAACTTTCTGACAGCAGCCTACACTGACATGGAAAGTTACACAGGATTAAAAAAAAAAAAAAATCATGTGAAGATTCCATAAAATAAAATTCCATTAACAGAACTCTACTTCTGTATATATAACAGAGATTTAATGGCTCCTCGATTGTGAATCATTGCCTGAGGGAAACTGGGCTTTCATCCTTAAATTTATATTAAAGCAAGTTGTCCAGATCACTGAAAGATATTTTTGTGAAGGATTGTGCTTTATTAGAGTGCTAATCCATTAGAAATCCATTCTCTAATTATTGGATGCTTATTTTAAAATCAGAAATTGAAGGGGAAGTGCACTGCAGAAATCCCTGGAGCTGCAGCTTTTAGATATCAAAATTAAACTGTCCTGAGATTCTGCTTTAACAAAACTGTTGGTGTTGATGGAGCTGCTTTTTGCCCTCCACACTCCAGATAAACCTTTTTTTTTTTTTTTTTAAAAAGGGTCAAGTGTTTTGGAGGGGAAGGATGTCTGTGAGCAACAAGAGGTGCCTGTGAGTAAAGGAGACCTTGATTTCAGCTCCTGCTGGCCCTGTGAGTCTGCTCTTGGCTTTCTCCTCCAGCCACAGCAGTGGTTTAAGGGATGTTTTCAAGTGTTTGTTGTCTGAGATATAGAATTTTGAGGGATAACTTCACTTTCCTGCCTTTTCCTTGGTTTAGTCTCAGTCACTGGGGACAAGGCTGTTTGTGAGCTTCTGGCAAATAATTGCCCCCAGAGTTCTGAATCCCAAACATTTCTGGAGGGGGAAAGAACAGTGGAGGGACACACAGCACTTAAATCATATTTGCTGTGTGGTTTTACACAGGCACCTGCTATTCAAAATGCCATTTAGGTGCAAAATAAATTCATTTTAGTCTAGTCTTTCTTTCTCTCCTCTGCTTGAGTTTGTGATCATTTCATTACAGCAGTTTGTGCTAAACAAATCTCAGTTTGAATAAACGTGTTCTATGCTTTTTTTTTTGGTCAGGTGACATAAAATTCCTTTTCCCCCTTGAGTTGGAACATCTGGGCTATTGAAATACATACAATCAGCAGTTTTTCATTTCTCAAAAGAAGAAATTGAGAACTTCTGCCATGGCAGCCCTAAAGGAAACATGAAAATACAGAGGGGCATTTCTCTTTTCCTTCCCCAACCTTTACCAGAACCTTTCTGTGGATGAAGCAACCATCAGATCTGATCAGAAATGATTCAGATTCATCTGATTGTGGAAAGCAGTGACAGCTCAAACATCCCTCCTTCAGTTAAAGGGAGGAAAAGCTGCCTGATCAAAGGGAGGGAACGTGGCTGCAGCTTCCCTGAAAGATTCAGGGCACACAGAGCTGAAATTCCCATTTAAGCATCTGATTGTGTGATCCAAAGCTAACAGAATATTGCTGGGAGTGGCCAGCAGATACCTAAACACTGGTTTGTTTTTTTTTTTTTAATCAGTGTTAGAACATGTCAACACTTTGTGTTATTTGAAACAGTCACAACTAATTTGAATATAATATGCAAAACAAATTTTACGACAGCATTTCGTTTGTACAAGCTGCATTGCTGTTGTTTTCTTGTTTTTATTCATTTAAAGATATTTTTATCCAATTGTTCTCCAGGGAAGGGATGCTCCCAGTCCATTACTCTGGCAGCATTTTCTGTCTCATACATGCTTGACTGTCATGTTCTCTGTGTTGCCTTCTAATTAATGCAGGAATAGTGATTGTTTGCCACCACAAAATAAAAATGGTATTTGAATTTGGAAAAAAAGCTCCCAATACCACCCTTCACACTGTTTCAAATTATTTAAACATCAGAATCTCAGAAATGAGAATGAAGAAGTGGATGATTTTTGTTGTCAGGCAGTTTGAAGGAAGTTTCAAAATTCTGCTGCTGCCAGCAGTGGAGATCAGGGGTGGCTTTTGCCAGGGTGAAAGGTTTGGTTTGCTCCCAGCAGTTGCAGAGCTTTTAAAAACTCTCTCTTTAAAATGGGAGTGTGGATTCTCTGTTACAGAAATGGGAGAAAATTTCTGAGTTCAGCAACTTTCTTTTTCTTTGAATGACAAAACCCACAAGTGGTTCAGGTTAATTTAGGTTAATGCCTAGCTCTAATTTTGGAGTGCCTTTTTTTAAAAAAAAAATATAAGATCTTGCCTTCTCTCTAGCCTGTGGCTTTAGAAGTTTTGCCTTTTGTGTCCTCTTTGGAGAGCCAAGTGCTCTTATTTAGTTTGTAAAATTTTCTTTCTGCTACCACAGGAAATTCCTAATTTGCCACCTAAATTTTGGAGCCAACTTGCCCAGTATAAAACAGTTGAAGACACAGCCTGTGGAGATTTGCTCCTTGGGCTGAATATTTTATAAAGTAGGCCCTTGTTTATCAGGTTTTGCTCAGAGACTTCTTCTGGGACTTTTAGAGATTTTTTTTAGAGTGATCTTTGCATCCTCGTTAACAGAAGTATAAACAAAAAAGCAATATTGAAACGATGTTGACAAAAGCTTTCTCCTGTGCATAGCAATGTGGTGGAATCAATGGAAATTGTCTTTTCATTATTGAGAAGTTTGAATGCTGCAAAGTTAGGAACTGAATTGATTGCTGAGAGCTGGGAGGAAGGAAACACTGAGAGATCTTTTAGTGTTTGCCAAATCAAAGTTTTATGGATATTTAGGCACAAATCAGGAAGCTTCATCTTAATTAACGTGAATTAAGTGGTATCTGAGATTTTGGGAGAAGGAGCAGGTCAGAGCCAGGGTTGTTCTTGGATGGTTTTGATTTTTCTGTGCTTCACTTCCACAAACACAAAGCCACTGAAATCCTGAGTTTTTCCAGTGAATTCAGGTGTGTTGCACAGTCCTGGTAGTTAATGATGATTTTGGGTATGAATGGAACCAAGGGGGAGGAGGAGCCCTCCTTGCTCAAAGACAGCTGAGAATCCTTTTGTGGTTTGGTTTGTTTGGGTTTTTTTTTTTTTTCCCTGAGCTCTTCTGTCAAATGCTGAATGATGAGGTGATTTGCTTTGTAATGAGAAAGAAATTCTCACACTGAGCTTTTTATGGGTATTTTATTAGGGAATCTTTAAGCTTTTCAGAAGCTTTGTGTTCACAGATGAAGTTGGGCTCCTGCTCTGGCTCTTGGTTTCTCTGGGTTCTAATTCGGGTACAGTGGAGGGTCTTGCAATGGAGATTTCTGCAATTTGTTTTTGGTTTTGCTTTTGCAAAGGCTTCCAACAAGAAGAAAAGATGAGTGATCTGATTATGATTCCTAATTATCTGTGTATGCTGCAGAAGCCTTGGCTGCTGTGCAGACTCAGAGGTGCATTCTGGATGGAGTGTGGGTGATACAATTGTTAGCACGTGTTTACATCCTGATGGAGGCAGGTGAAAACGGAGCCATCAGTGGAAATGCCTTAGTGCTATTAAAGCTGAACTCCTGCCTTCAGTTAATAAGGTCTGTTTGCATTGCCACAGTTCAGTTTGAAGAATGCTCTATTATGAGTGAGCTGGGAGATTCGAAACTCTTGTGCATCCTTCATTAAAGATGACACCATTGACTCAAACCTGCTCTTCTGACAAGTCAAAGCAGGTTTTAATTCTGGTGGTTCCTCAAGCCAGAATCCTGCTCTGCAATGGAGTGAAAGAAAATGTGGAAAAAACAAACTTCTGAATCAAGTACCTTCTCCTACTTGAACAAGCACCTTTTAACTTGCCAGTGAAAAAAATCTGTGACTTTTGGTTTGGTTTAGAATGGCAGGAATGAAACCAAGCTTAGAATTTTGAAATGAGCACTGAGTAAAACTTCAATCTCTTTTCAGGAAAACGTTGGAATTAATTATTGCTATTACACAAAGCTGACATACCTCAAATTCCTCACTAATTTTTTTTTTTTTTTTTTTCATGAAATAGGGTTGGCACCTCTGCCTGTGCTCCCCTGGAACTGCTCTGTCCTCTGCATTTCAGGTTTTAAAGCTCTGATATTTCCCAGGGAGGAAGGTTGGATGAAACACATGGAGTGTGACAGAAACTTTGTTAATATTGCATGGTCTATGACTGGGGACTTTTGTCTTTACAGCTCTGCCTTGTCTTCTTCAAAATTAAGCACAGTTGAAATATCAATTCTCTCTTTGCTCACCCTGTTCATCTGTCTTGCTGACATCCCTGTGTCTTGCAGCCCATCTGTTAAAGAGATTTCTTACTTGCAGTTTATACTTAATAGATAAAAAATAATAATGTGGAAATTACAGTGTCTATTTCTAGAGTGGTGCTTTAAAATATCTGCTCTCAGTGGCAGCACTGGGGGTTTTTTTAGTGCTTTTGTTGTTATTTCTTATGTGAGTGTGCAACATCAGTGGAGAGCTGGGAGCTCTGTCTGCAAGAATAGGCTGCAAATCTGGAGTTGTCAAAGTATTTTCCTTGTTTTCAGACTTTTTCAGTCATTTTTGGGTCTGTATTATATTATGTGAGATTATTTTTAAAGGATCCCCTAAATTAATTTGTAGATTTTTATGTGTGCATCTTTGGTGAGCTGCTCACGACAGCAACCTGCTGACTCTAAGGCAATTCGTGTTTTTCTAAAATTTTTAGACTCTGCTCAATAATTCAGTAATGTGCCATTATTACCTATTTAATGCACTCTGGCCATTAAACTTTCATTTCCTCTTGTGCAGTTAAATGTCACTGAAGACTGAACTGTACCAGGTTTATCTTGAGATGATTGAAATTCTAATCAGACAGGTGAAACTTGTTTTCAATAAACTGAGAATTTGGTATTGCCACTGCTGTGGCACTAGATAGGCAGATATTGTTTCAAAAAATCTTGATTTTATCAGTTAATATCCATCTCTGGGTTGGTTTCTGGTTCTCAATGAACTTCACAAAGTTTCCAGCTTTGCTCTTAGGCCACCAAGGCTTCAGTTGAGAGGATTGCTTGGAAAAATGGATATTGACAACATTTTCCATCACACCTTTAAGAACCATATTTTAAATGTTTATTTCTGTACTCTGCCATTAATTAAAATGGGCAAATCCAGGTGGAATATTTGCCTTTCCAATGGCAGATATTTTCAGCTTTGCAGTGGCAGCAGCATCCAGGTGCTGCAGAAACCTCGAGAACAGAACATTTCCCTGAACTCCCAGGCCTCATTCTGCAATTTGCTGACTCTTTTCTGGAGCTGTCATCACTTTTGGGTTTAGTTTGCTAACAGAATGAAATTATTGGGCCCAGTGATCTCATGGCTCCAAACAACCCCACAGGAGAAAAGAGAAGACTAAAACACACTTGGCTTTGGGGCAAACCAATATTTCCTTTTTCCTTGCACCCTTCCTCTAGTTGTAAAATAATTGTTAATTTATTGTTGGTTTTTTCCTTCATGCAGGGAAAGAAAAAAAAATCTCATTTTTCTATTTAAAAGCATTATGTCAAACTTCTAATGATGGCTGCTGGGATGCAAGTCAATCTCAGTCTCATTTCTAGGCTTCCACTCTTTCTAAGGAAAAAAAAACTAAAACCAAGACTTCTGTGGTTCCACGATGCTTTTCTCACTAATAATTTCTCAAAGCTCTTTGTCATTTTGTTTGTGGATATTTCATTTTTACCAGTTCACTGAAATTACAGAGCTGGGATTGTGCCTGAAAAAAGTGAACCCAGCACAGGCAGCCTGAGGCAGGAACTGTGGCTGGGCAGGAAAGAATCCACAGAGAGGAATTTTGGAATAAAAGGCAAAGAAAATGGGATGTCATTCTGTATGATTTTGTCATTGATAGTTAGGCACATTTTGCATATAAAATAGATGTGTGAGGTGGGGGCCATCATTTCATCAGTGATTCTCAGAGAAAACTAAATTTCACTGTGTGTTTTCATAGAGTTTCTTTTATGAAATTGTTCATCTCTTCAAATAAAAATGCCCACAGTATTTAAAAGTTTTATAGAGCAAGGTGTATTCTCTGGAAAGGCATCGTTTGATGGAAGTGTTGATATGAACTTGCAGATATTAATAATATGAATTCAGATATTAATAATATGAATTCATAAAATGGTAATATTAATAATATGAATTCATAATAAATGCCATATTTGGAAGCAGAACAGCACCTGCACATTTTGCAGTTGTAACCTTTGTACTGAAAGCTCTTTCCTTGTGTTCTGTTTGCTTTATTTACTGTGGTTTTATTTTTATTCCTTTATTTGTGCTGCATTTGATTCATTTTCCTTAACAAAAGCTCACAGCTTTGCTGAGAGTGCCCGGGAGCAATATGAAAAACTGTCCAACATGCACAGCAACATGACAAAATTGTATGAAAATTTGGGAGAATATTTCACCTTTGATCCCAAAGCAATAAGCATAGAAGAATTCTTTGGTGATCTGAGCAACTTCAGAACTCTGTTTTTGGTGAGTAAAACCTCAAAATGTTATATATTTTCTTACATCTTTTTTTCCTCCCAGTTTTACTTCTTTCCTTGTCTCTGTGTTTTTTCTGCTCTGTGGAATTTTGTGTTTTGTTCCTTGGCAGGAAATTGGGGTGAATGTTTCCAGAATCATTTAGGTTTTGGTCATTTTATTGTTCTCCAGTGTGCAAATTCACAACTCAAGTGGGGATAAGGTTGAGCCAAATTTAATTCAACTTTGATATTTTAGCAATGTGGTGATTCAGTTTTAATGGACCAGGGGGAACATTAAAAGTTCACAGTGAAGCTTTTTTTTTTTTTTTCCCTATAAGTGGCAAAAAAATTTACAAAAAGTATTAAGATTTTCTGCAACATTTTGATGCTTACAAGAAGTTTCCCCAGAGGAAAAAAAATGCTGAAATTCCTTTAATCTGTGGGATTTACTTTGAAAAAGGAATAAGTACTGATAAGAATTGAGGAGCAATCAGATAAGAGTGAGGGTAGAGAACATCTCCAAACATTCCCTCGAGCATGCACACATCTTAAATTTGTCCAACTCATATTTCTGGAATAACTTCCTGCTTTCTCTAAGTGCTAACATCAACTTCTTTTAGGATTTTAGCGATTGGCTGAAGTATAATTCCAAATATTTTATAAATATTGGTGGCTCATTTTTTTTCCTGTTCATCATTCTTCTGTGGACTATTGAATAAAGCTCCTTTCTTGTGCCCTGAGCCAGTTTAGTTTAGAGGCTCACAAGTTCTCCAGCTTGCTGGAGTGTCACAGGAATTAAGTAAAACATTTCCACAGGATTTTCCTTTGCCAGCAGAACACAAGTCAAATTCAAGCCTGGAGAATAAAGAAAAAGTTGTATTCTCTCGGAGCTGACAACTGCAGAGAAATTGAATAAAAAGTAGCAAACAGGGTGGTTTGTTGTGGGTTTTCTTTTCCCTTTTTGCAGTTAAAGATCCACTGGATAATAATATCTAATAATATTTAGGGCTCTGAAGAAGAAGAAATACTTTTTTCAGATTTTTAGTCCTTTATTCCCTTGAAAGTAAACACAAATTTTGATTTGTCCTTGAGGATAACTGCAACCTGCTACAGCATCAAACCCGAAAGGAAAAAGGATCAGGCTCTTATCAAATAATGATTAATCTGTTGCCTGGAGCAAGATGCCACTTTGTTCTTTTCCATTTGTGTTCCTGAGCTGGCAGTCTCACACTCTGTGTCAAGTGACCTGCAACGTTTCCAGGCTGTCACTTGTTCAATGTTTGTTTGTGTTGGTGGCAGAGGATTTAGAAACCTCCACCAAATCTCTCCTGCCTCCATTTGGAAATGGACACAAACTTCCTTTCAGTCTCATTGTGCTGTGGAAGTTGTGTGAAATATGTACTAGATTGGAAAAGTTCCTTTTTTTTCTTACCCAGTTTTTTAAAGTGCTTTAGATTTTTTTTTTTTTGCTCTGTGGGCATCCTTTTAATGCAGGTGGTCTTAAAGGTGAATTTTGAGTCTAAAATAACCAGGTTGTTTTTGAAGCAGGAACAGGGATTTTTGGGTATAGTTGTATGAAATGCAGAGAGGCTCTTTTGTTGAGTGAAGTGATATTGTTTTATTTTAAATCTGGTAGACAGTTTTATCAGTGGTGATTCCTTCCCTCCCATTTGTGTAAAGGCAGCTCTTTGAACAAGGAATTAAATCTTAAAAGTCCATTATAAATGTACTTAGAGGAAAAGGGTTGTGTTCCAGTTTCAGTCAGTATTTAAGCAGATCAGCTGGCACATTGGTAAAAGAGCAGTGAAATAAATTGTGTTTTTCCATCACCACTGGTATTGATTGATGGCTGCTGTGTGCCCTGCACTGCAACAGCCACAAAGTGAAAATCTCCCCAAAACGAGGAGACCATTAAATGATCAGCAAACTGAATACTTTTTATTGTGACCACTACTCTGGGCTTCGAGATTTTGTAAGATTGATGCCCTGGACCAGACAGGGCACAGAACATCTGTTATGCTGCCTTCATAAAAACCAGATTTTACCACAGTGGATTCAGCATCCTGGGTATAAATGTACCTGTAAGACCTTTCCTTCTTCCTAATATTTGTTTATAACGTGCTTCAAAGTATCTTTCAAGCTCTATGGCTCAGGAGGGCTTCTTTTGGTGGCTTTTTTGAAATGTCCCTAGAATGCAGCAGGTCGTTTGCCACAGTAATATAACTCAATGAATATACAATACATAAATAAATACATAATAAACATCTGATTTATCATGAAATACAGTGCATAGTCAGGCTAAATTCCCAGCTTTCAAACTCATAAATTGAGTTTGTAATTCAGGAGTGGTTTAAAAGAAAGGCTCTATTTATTCATTGTTCTCTCTGGTTATTTGTCTGGGAATACACTTCATCCCTTCTGCCTAAAAAGTAACAGTTCTTTAATGCAGCCTGAAAGATAACAGTTTCCAGCTAGCAGGAAACTGGGGAAAAAAAATAAAGAATAATGAGCAAGAAGTATTTTCTTCAGCGAAATTTCCCAAGAGGTGGTTGCAAAAGTGAAGCAGTGTCCTTATTAACAGGCAATATACAGCAAGCCCTTCCTCCCCCCTGCCCAAACCCGAAATACAAACCTTCTGTAAACTCTCTCAATTCTCAGCTGAGTGGGTACATGCAGCCAGTGCTGAGCAGAACAGCTTTTAATCATTATCCTGAACAAATCAGGAATTAGGGGTAAGGGAGGGAAGGACACAGGGGGTGGAATTCACACAGGAGCAGGAATTCAGATTTTTTTTTACGAGGGGTTGGTGCTGCTGGATAAGAGCTTTATTCATGATGTAAAACACGGGGATGGCATTTCTTTTGGAAGCTCCCCAAAAGGTGTAAAAATTAATAATAAATTAAACTGAGTTCAGGTACACTGTGTAGAAAAAGGTGCCCAGGTGGGCTTGGGATTTTGTTGTGACCTGAGTGGTTTCTCTGTTGAGGTGGTTGCCTTTGTGGATGGGGTGAAAGCATGGATGTCTTAATTCAGGGTAGAGATGTCATTGATTTAGGAATGTTTCCAAAAGTTACAGGGGGGAACATGGTCCAGAAGAAACCATGAAGTTAAATTTCCTAATCTTGAAAGGAATAGGATTAAGAAGCTTTCATTAGATTTTTATTTTGTTTTATATTCAGTGCCTGTAGCAGCGAGTCCAACTGAGAAATGTCATTATTTCCAGGCATTATCTTTGGAAGTTTGTAATATTTAAATGAGGATTTTGAATCCTCATTCCACTCTGAAAGCAGAGCATAGTGTGGGATTTTGGCTGAGGCAGGACTTCAGCTGTTGGAAAGCTCTTGTGAAGCAGAGGCTTCATTACCTGCTCTGAGTGAGAGCCTTGGGTGAGCCCGAGCCCAGAACAGACCCTCTGTGTGCAGCTGCCAACATCTGCACAACCTCAGCAGCTCTGAGAATGAACCTGACTTCCCTAAAATCCCCCCAATTCCCTTCCCCATCTGGAATCTCAGTCTCATCATTGTTTGGCCCTATATCCTATTAAGAGAATTCGATAATTGGAATCCTTATTTGCCTTAATTGTGATTTCAGATTGATCTCTGCATTATTGCAGCTCCATTTAGCGTGCTGATGTTGGGCTAAATTACAGCTCATTCACTTCCTGAAGTTCATCTTGGCTTGCTTAGCACGTTGGGGAAAATCCAGGCAGGCTCATGGATGTGGCTAATCCTGTCAGAGCACAGAGTGTGAAGTGGGAGGTGGAAGAAACCTCAAAGAAAAAATTCAGCAGTGTGAGCTTGGCCCTTCAGTGTTTTGGTTTTTTTCACACTTATCATTTCTCTGTGGTGTAATGCCACACACCCTCTGCAATCCTTCCTTCCACCAACCACGTCCTTCAGGAAGTCTGCAAAATCTTCCCAACCCAGGCACGTTTATTTTGTTATTTAATTACATTATGTCTTTATATACCACACTGTGTGTAACTCTCACAGTCTCTTTTAAAATCTGTTGAGAATTTCTACCTAGAAACTTTGAAACCTTTCAGTATGTCACATTCAAGGTCCTGCTATTAAAAAGAGTAATTCACTTTTTCTACTGGATTCAGGCTCTTGTATGAACAGTTCTTACAGACCTACCTTAGAATGAATTTTTGTTAAAAAATCTCTGAGATTGTGCTCGTGATGAGGTGCCAGAGCATGGATTTGTCTTTTCCTTGATCCAGAAAGATTCTTTTGGAACTAAACAATAATTGGTCTGCCCTGGGCCCTGGTTTCTCTTTTAGGATTGTACCCAAACAGACAACATTTGTTTTCCTGGGGTTTCCAACTTGTATGTTTGGGTTTTTTTTTTTTTGTAAAGACAGTGATACAGCTTTGTTTTTGTGTGTGCTCTTAGCTGTGTGTCTCCATCAGGAATAACCTGAAGGAGATGTGTGTGTTTATTCTGCTATCCAAATATTGGTTGGAGGGAGCTGGAAAAACCCTCCCAAACCTGTCCACTCAAAGATTATTTAATACTGATCCCACCTTACAGAGCTTGGTGCTCAGGTGGAACCCTGCAGTTTCCCATTGCTGCTGTTCAGTTTGGGTTTGTAAACTCTCCTGCCTGGGCAGTTTGAAGAATTTTTGCATGGCAGCAGCAAACTTCATCCTTCCCTCATCCATCCTGGCGAGCCCAGGACATTTGTGGCCCTGGGGTGGCCCTGCTGCAGGAGCCACTGGCCCCAAGCTCATCCTCTCTGCTCCTTCTTCGTGGCCACCCAGCAGGAAATTCAGTTTTTCTGCTCTTGTTTCACACAGCTCCTTCCACCTCTGTGCCATCGTTTTCATAGGGATAACAATGAATTTCAATGTGTTACCCTCCAAGGAACACCCATGGAAGTTCTTCCTTTTACATGTGAACTGATTGCTCAATCTGCTTTTCTCTTTTATGTTTTGTATTTTAACTCTCTGAGTTTCTGTAGATTAATCCAGTTCATCTGAGTTTTGTTGTTCCTGATGATTTACGACTGCAGAAGATGATTTTGCTGGAACTTCAGTTGCCATATTTTGCACTTGCAAGGCAAATTTGGGGAAGGCCTGGGGGATCACAGGCAGCCTCATTATTGGTGCATGACCACTTTGTAGCCAAGTGCATCTTTAATATCCAGGGAGATTTGTGCATTACAGTTTGTTTTCTTTCTTCTCGTTTTTAATAATTTACCTTCGAGAGTCTATTTACAACCGTGTGGATGTGTGAATATGTTTGTCTGTCAGAACTTAAGATATGTACAGAATGCAAGAGATGCATAAATTTTTTATTTGCTTCTTAAGGAAGCCAAGCTGTAAACTGGCAGAGCTGAGTAGCAGAGCTGCACTTCAGTGAATCCTAATAAACACAAGGGGGAACATCAAACTCTGTGCTTCTTCAACTAACTCACTTAAAAAGAGATAATATTCCTTGCTGAATCTACTTCTCTGCTAGCAGAGACAATAATTCGGGTTTGTTTTTATTATAACAAAGCAGACCCACACTCAAACTTTCTCTAACTTTTAATTTGATGTTGAATTAGCAAAACTGCTTGCCCTTATTGCACCAACCAAAATAACAGAGGGTCGTGAAAAGCACATCAGTAAAAGGGATTTATGCATTTAAATATTTGTGTCTGCTGAGATTCACTCGAAAATTATTTCCCTTTTTGCGTGCACTTACATGTTTTCAGAAGACAGCATCTGGATGAGAACTTCTCAAAATGTGAATTAAAGCTGCTGAGAAGGCTTTTATTCTTACCAGAGGATTGCTTGTCTGATTCCTAACTGTTAGATGAGTTTAATTTTAATTGGAGAATAAATCCAGTTGTGTAGTAGATCCCTATGAACAGCAGAAAGTTCTTTGTCACTGTGGAATTGCACTGCAGTAACAAAACTGCTGATTTGTGTTCCCTCTTTTTAAAGCAATGCCAATTAGATTTTTTTTCAGCCTCCAAACTGATCTTTACCTTATTTTGAGGTAATTTTGAGGTAATGCAGAGAGGGCATCGCTGGCATTTGAAAAAAAACCTGTTCATGTGGAATAGCACTGCCCTGGATTAGAAGAAATTCTCTGCAACCCAAATGTTTGGAAGAGAAAAGGTCTGGGGGAATATAAAACATTCCACGAGAGAGAAAAATAACCCTTTGCAGTAGAACTGTAGAAAATGAAAGGATTGATATAATTTCAAATGCTTTAAAAAACACTCTGCACCTGAGTCCAAATTCTTTTTACTCACATTAATCATCAGTCAGTTTGGAGAAACTGTGATCAAATCTGTTAGCAATGTTAATTCAAATATAAAGTATGTTTATAAATATAGATGAATATAGATTTATTTTGCTTTCTGCACTGACTTTGAGAGCAGGTGGGAGTATGTTCCTGCCAATGATTTATTTCCAGCTTTCATCTAACTCTGGCTAAATGTATAGCAGTAAATGAGATAACAAACATGGAATGGTTAAAGAGTCCAAGTGCCTGATGGAGGGAAATAAAAAGCAACTCCATTCCAGGTGGTGGATGGGTGTAGACAGATAAAAAGGGGAATTCTCACACAGAGTTCCCAGTATTTTGTTATCTTGCTGTTCTTCAAGAAGATAAAATCTTTATTTTAAATGTTTTTGGTTTTTTAATCACCAGTGGTATCTGTTGTATTTTGTGAAGTGCAGTGTGAATTTTCCACAGAATCTTCCTTCAGACAGAACTCATACAATTGGGCTCAAGGAGAATTCCCAGATAAAATAACTTTAGAGCTTGTTTAGTTCAGTCTGCTGTGGATTTCCTGGTAGAAAATGTGCTGGATTCTGTGATTCCATCCCAGGATCTCCAGTGCAACCATGAAATTTCATTTTTGCTTTTCTCCTAAGGCTGAGGGCATTTCCTTTCCCTACACCAAGAACTGCACTCAGTGTCCCCTCACAGCTCCTCAGCTTGCTGGAATATCACAGGAATTCAAGAAATCATTTCCACTGGATTTTCCTTTGCCACTGGAACAAGAGTCAAATTGAAGCCTGGAGAATAAATAAAAATTCTCTGTATTCTCTGCAGACAGGGGTGGAATGTGGTGTGTGACCCCGGGGAGCTCCTGAAATGGCACATTAAAAGGTGCTGCCCTTGCTTGAATGAATGTTCAGGATTTGGAAGCATTTGGGAATCTTGGATTTTAATTTCCTAGTTTGTATAACCTGTTACCTCAGAGGCTTCTTAGTCATAATCTAAAAATTCAACTATTTTCCATTTCCTCTCCTGTGTTTTCTGTATTTAAGTCATCCAGACTGGCTATTTCAACAACAACAACAAAAAAAAATGTTTAATTTTATTTAAAGTCTAGGACCTGGGCTTGAATTTCCATCATAGTGGGAGCTTGGCTTCCTCCCCATCATCCCTCTAAGAGCATGGCACAGCTTTAAGGTACATTTGCAATCTTAATCAGGAAAAATACAAACAAACATGTTGCTGCTGAAAAGAATTCTGGTTGTTTTTTTTCCCCTTCGTCATAAATGCAAAGCTATTTCAGTTTCCATTGCTCTGATCAATAATGCTCACGTGTACAAATGTTCATTATTTTCCCCCCCAGATTCCTGAGGATGCTCCAAGTATTGGGTCAAGTCCCTGTTTTTTTGGTTTTTTTTTTTTTGGTTTTTTTTTTTTGTTTGTTTTGTTTTGTTTTGTTTTTTTTTTTCCCTGCTCTCATTCCATGGAACCACAGTACCTGTACAAACCAGGTTCTTTTGGTTCTGCTCAGTGTGTACAGACACTCACACTCATTTCCTCTAATGCAGGAGGCATTAAAAGAAAACAACAAAAGAAGAGAATTGGAGGAGAAAACCAAGAGAGCCAAGCTGGCCAAGGAGAAGGCTGAGAGGGAGAGGCTGGAGAGGCAGAAGAAGAAGCAGCAGCTGATTGATATGAACAAAGGTAAGGAGCATTCTTGGCTGAGAGATTAGCATTAAAAAAGGCAAAAAGCAAAAGTGAGGAACTGAAGGCTGTTTCTGATCAATATGAGAAATACTTGCTGACTGTTCTGAAAGCTGAAAAAAAAGTTCACTTTGCAAAATGGAAAATTCAGTTTTGTTTCAGCCTAGCTGGTCATGTCATTCCATTTCTGCCAGTTAATGTGGGTAATGCTCCTTTCAAGGCATTTTGTTGTGAATTATTGGCTTTTTTGCATTTGTAGCACTCAATCGATTTTTTTCTTATGGATTGACTTCCAAGAAGAAGAAGAAGTGTCTTCCTTGCTTTGTTGTTAATTTAATTCTGTAAACATCTCCATAATCAAGGTATTGTGGCAATTAATGTCTTTCTTTTTGGGCTTGGGGGTCTGTGTTAGGATGGATGTTCTCCCAGAAGTCCTATTAGGAGCTGGAAAATGCAGTTGAGCTTGGAGCCTGAGTGCAGAGTGACATTTCAGCACGATAAAAAGCAAAGTGTTGATCTTGTCAGCTGGG
Organism: Acridotheres tristis; assembly: GCA_037013685.1. Taxonomy (NCBI): domain Eukaryota; kingdom Metazoa; phylum Chordata; class Aves; order Passeriformes; family Sturnidae; genus Acridotheres; species Acridotheres tristis. Next base: position 18,939,882 of record CM072889.1, read on the forward strand.
AGAATATTGTATTTCACACGAGCCCTCTCTGCCAGGGAGGGAGGAAAGAAAGCAGAAGGAATGGGCTGGGCTCGATATTGATGCTGTGCAGATTTCCAGGAGGTTGTAAAATAAAAGGCTTTATTCTTTACCTGACTCCAGAGGTAAAATTGGATTTAGGCAAGAGATTACTTGCAGTTTTTTTGTTCAGTTTCTATGAGTTTGTGTTAATCTGACCCAGCTATAAGAACACCTGTCCTTGTTATCCAGTTAACAGGCCCTGCTCAGGGAGAAATGCTGCAGTGGTGCCACAAATCCTGTTATCTTTGGCCTTGCTTGAGCTGGCACTGACACTGCATGGAATGTTCTGTGGCAGAAATTCTTTTCTGCAAATGACAAACTTTATTTTCAGATCATTTAAAAATGAGTCTCATTTCAGTATAGCTATAAATGAAATGTAAAATTTAAACACAGGGGATGCATAAATACATTTTCTTTTCCTTTGTGAAGTTAAACTGGTGAAGGTTTCTATTGAGACTTTTCTAACCCATTCTTTCAGCAATATTTATTTAATATCTGCCAAAAAAAATGTCCAATGGCACTTTTTTTGTGAGTGGGATAAGAACCAGTTAAATATCCCTTCATCACCCTCCCTGTGCCAGTGCTGGGGAGAATTTATTTGAGCTCCCACTCCAGACAATGAAATATTTTGTGAGCTGTTGGAAAGGGGGGCTGGATGCTGATGTCAGAGAGCTGGAGCTCTCAGTTTGAAGTTACAACTTCTAAAATTGCCTCAGCTCAGTGCTGAGAGCTCACCTTCATTTTTCTGCATCCCCAAACTCTTCCTGCAGGTGAGGGGACTCCAGTGCCAGCATTCTGCTTGCTTGCTTTTCCTGCTAAATGTTACAACTCAAGTTTAATTTTGCATTGTAGTCTTCTCTTAATGAAAATGCAAATATATGAATGTCTTTACGTGGCCCAGTGCACCAAAACTGCCATTTAAATAGCTAGTGTTTGTAAACCTGTGACACAAAGTTAGTTTAATACTTCTAAAGTATTTTTTTTTTTCCAATCTGTAAATATTTTTTAAATATCCATTTCACATATTTTAGCTCTGCTGCTGTGGTTGGAGGAGGGCTAAACCTCCAGCCTCACTGGATTCCATTACATTGGTATTCAACTGACTCTTTTTGCTAAATAACTTAATTTTTTCTTGATGCAGCTACTTCTGTGTGCTCACTGCTGCTTATATAAATAGTTTGTAAATTTGTCTAAGTGAATGTGACACAGCAGACTGAGGGGAAGGAGCAGATGTCCCCTCAAGCTGTCACTTGGCCAAGGTGATTTTCACCCAAAGGTGAAATTTTCACCTCAGCCTCTCCCAGAGTCAAATTTGATCTCAGTGCTGCAGCCTTTGGGGTCAGAGCAATTGGATTCCTGCATTTGCCAGCTTCTATAATAAGTTGGTTTTTTTTTTTTTTTTTCTGTTTTCTGACTGTTCAGTGACAACTTTAATGTGGTCACTGGAGAATCCAGATTAGGTTAGTTCAAATTAATTAACTTAAAATTAATATCTGTTTCTTGGTGTAACTGTAGAAAACCAGTGTGGCCAGAACCAAGGATTGTTCTGAATATTTCCTAGTGAAGTAATTCAGACTTGGCCAGTATTTTGAGCACCACTTGACTCACTTTAGTGGTTTTGTGCTTTGTGTCAATGAGGTGCCACATAAACACTACGTGTGAACTGATAAAAAACCTGCTGAATGTTCCCAAATATTTAAAGACGACTGCAAAAGCAGAAAATAAAACCTCTATAAAAATGAACATTCCAAAGGTTACCAAGGTTTCTAGCATTAGGTGAGGAGTGCAGGATTGCTGGTGAAGTTTGGAGGCACAGGAAGGTTTGTGCCTTGTGCACACACCCACAGATCTGAAGTTTCAAATCGTGATCAATTCTGTCTCCTCTGAATTTGGAGGAGAAGCCTTTCACGATTTCCACCTGATTCAGCATCTGCAGAATCCTTGCAGCACTCATTGCTTCTGTCTGCACGTCTGAAGCACAGAGAGAGAAAAATAAAAAAGAATTGGAGGATTCATCTTCCTGCAAAAGTGTGAAACAGCAATTCTGATGCAAATGTTATTTAATCAGAAACAGTTTTGCTCTTCATTATATCTGATTACTGTGGCAATTAAAATCACCTTTTAACTAGCAGTGTTCGGGTAAGAGATGGAATGAGCTTTCTCAGTCCCAATTAGGATTGAATTAATTGTTTTGAAGACATATTAACATCCTCCCCTAATGCAGATGAAGATAATGCAAGTGAAGTTCTGTGCTGGGGCTTGATGGATATTCCTGCTTTCCCTTTCACCCACAGAAGATTTCATTTCTTTTTATTCAGTGTATTCTGCTGTGAGCTGTGTTTCCTTGAGCTGGTTTCCAGTGGTGCAGGGGAGAATTCCAGAGGTTGCTTTTGCTGCAGTTTCCTGATGATTCTCTGCTTTTTCTGCTTGCTTTGTCTCCTTTGCACATCCTTTAGCATAAACAGAAATCCATACTGAGCTTATGATGAGTTACATGTAATTTTGTCAGTGTCTGTTGGAATTTCTGTCTTGGCTGCTGATTGCATGGGGGTACCTGCAGTGGTGGAACTTGGGTCTTATTTACATTTTCAAGATTCTCAGTTTGTGGTGCTGGATGTCAATGAGGCAAATGTTCCAAGTCCTTTGGGAAGTCATTATTTTTCATATTGATGTCGATGGGCTGTTTGAATATGCTGCACACCTCCTGAAACCTGATACTCACAGAACAAAACCACAAACCGAAAAACAGAGTTTTGCATTATGCCTAAAGGTGAGCAGAAGCAGGATGAGGTTTGAGTTTTCCTCTTCAAAGCGATTCTGCAGGAATTGCTAAAAAAACTTTGTGAAATCTGTTTGTGCAGGAGTTTAAAGCAGTCCTGAGAATGGGGTGAGTGTCAGAATTACTGAACTGCTGCTAAATGGGTCAAAAACAGGAGAAATGCAAATAAATGTGAGCATGGACAGGGAGTTAGAAAGAAATTACAGCTCGAAATTTCATCTCACCTTTAAATGTTTTGCTCTGGAAAAATTTGGTTTTGATAATGAAGATGGCCCATATGGAACCTTCCAATTGAGTTTATCAGGGGGATAAAATGTTACACTGACAAATCTGTGATTGGGATAATTGCAGGGAAGAAAGAAAAAATTGGATTCTTTTCTCTTAAAAGGAGGTTTCCTGGGGACTATTTACTGAGCAGTAACAAGTGGTAACTTTGGGGAGTTTTCTATGCAAATTCAGCTTTTCCTTAGAGAAATTACTTGTGTTTCAAAAAGTTGGTACTGTTATTAATTTTGAAAGTAGCCATAATTTTGTTTATCTCAATGTAACTGCTGTATGACAGCTGATATTTTGTAGAAGTGGCAATGTTAAAAAAACATTTCAGAAATAATTCTTGATCAGCTTTGGTATAAGGCTGGATCAGGAGTCAGGGTGGGATGGGGTGAGGAGCAGAAAATCCCTTGGCTCTGTGAGAATTAAAAAAATTATTTCCAGTTCCAAAACACTGCCCCACACCAGCTGCTGTGAGGAAAATTAACTTTATCCCAGTCAAAACCGTCACCAATATTTTTTTTTAAAAAGTAAAAACTCATCAAGAATGTGTAAGAACTCCCCTTTCCTAAAAATGTGTTCCCAAAACTCCTTTTTCCCTAAAATGTTAAAGCAATTGTTCAATTGTAAGGAACTTTGAAAAGGAAATTATTAAGCATGATAAAAGCATGGATGATTTTGTTCTGCCTTGCCACAGAAATTGTCACATATCTGCTTGTCACAGAAATTCAAGGCAGCTCAGATTCTTGAAACTGCAGCAGAGCTTTATTTACAGGTGGAATTAGCGAGGGATCACTTGGGATTTTTTGTTTTTTTTTTTTTTTGTGAGTTGCACAATCTTTTCCTTCCCACACAGAGGCAATCTCTTCCCATTTGTTCCAGGAAATTCCCATTACAGCCCATTTCAGGGGTGGTCCTTGCAGGAAGAGGCTCCAGGGCCATCTCAGCTTTGACCATTGGGACACTTGCTCCCAATAAATTAAAAAAAAAAAGTGAATTTCAAACATTGTTTTCAATAGCCTGCCTGGATAACAAAGCACCTTTTTTTTCCTCCTTCTATTAATTTATTTAAGCCCGAGGTCGGGTTTATCATCAGCAATATTCTTAATTGGTGTGGAAGCAAGGGTTTGCCTTGTTTTGTAGACTGACACGAGGCAGGGCTTCACTTCTCAGTCACACTGGCCTAACTTGTTCCCTTTAATTAAAAAGTAAATAAGAGTCACGAGACAGCACTGTGCTGCAGAGCAGGACTGCTTCCTGGAGATATTTATTATGCATGCAAAGTGAATTTAGCAAATGAATAAAATGCAAATATATGAGGAGAACACAAAGCCACGCTTTCCCAAAGACATTGAGAGCTGACCTTTTTAAGTGGATATATTGCAATTAAAAATCCTGGTACTGGTTATGAATAAAAAGTCTTGTTTAAAAGTTTCTGCAGGACACACATTAGACTTGGAAAAGTGCTTAAAAGTTCAAAGCAGAACAGGGTAGTGCAAGATGTGAATAGAAGGATGATTTAAAAACCCTTTGGAGCAGCAGGAGGCAGCGTGTGTTACCTAATGTGCTATTTGACTTTCAGTAAGGACCCAAAATTATTAAAAATTTCCTGTAAAGTTTCCTGCAAACCTTTGCCCAAATGTCTGTGCACTATCTCCACTTCTTATTAACTTAGATCAGTTTGCAGTCAGTGCATTTGTAACAGTGAGTACAAGATGTTTTGCAGGTGCATGTGGAAAATATTAGGAAATAAAAATGTGCCAGCAAAACACGAGGGCACTGCTGCAGACACCAGAGAGGGAGGGCAGGAAAACTGTGCAGGAGCAGGAGATGGTGTGAGCTGGGGAAAAGAGATGCTGGAGCTGGACCATGCCTGCCTGAGCTCTGGGGCTTCACATCCAGAGCAGTTTTTGTATCCCAAATTATTCCAGCACCTTCTGAAATAGGAACCTCAAGTTCAAAGAATCCTTTGGGTGAGTTTTGCTCTGCTGGGACTGCAGAGCTTCTCCTGCACCCCTGCAGTGGCTGCTCCGGGCACTCTGCAGAATCCCTGCTGCCACTTCATTGTTGGATTGCACCCCCTGCTTATGTGAAAAGCTTTTCCAGTTGTGATTTCTCTTCTGTGATCAGGCTGGTGCCCCCCAGCTCCTGGAATCACAGCATCCTGGTTTTTTTTGTCACCTCTCTGGGTTGGAGCTCTTGGGCATTCCCTGTGAAGGCTCCAGGCTCCTGTGAAGTTTCATTCCTTCACTTATTTCAGTTCATTTGATTATTGCAAATTTCTGCAGGCTGGGTCCCTTCAGCAGTGCAAGGAGCAATAATGTTGTTCTATGGAAGAAGAAAATTATCTTTGTCTTTATTGTTATAATTAAAAGTGGCCCAAATGTGTTGAGTAGCACTGGTGTAAAGCCTGGCAGCTGCAGGAGCACAGATATTTCTGTAACCTCCTAAACACCCAAAGCTGCAATAGAATTAATGTCAAATCCAAATTAAAACAAATGAAGCTGCTAGTTAACACATCAATTAATGACAGAGAGGCTTTCTTTGCAGTCCCCTTTAATACCTGTAGTGAATCTGGCTCTTTGCTAAGGCCAATCAAAATAAGTTGCCAATTTTTTTCTTTTTTGGTTTTTTTTTGTGGTGTTTTTTTTGGTTTTTGTTTTTTTTTTTTTGTTTGTTTTGGTTTTTTGTGGGGTTTTTTTTGTTGTTGTTGGTTGGTTTTTTGGGGGTTTTTTTGGTTTTTTTTTTTTGTTTTTTTTGTGGGGTTTTTTTTTTTTTTTGGTTTGGTTTTTGTTTTTGCATGTCTCCACCTTTGCTCTCTCTTAAATGCTTGGGGCCAGCTTGGAGAAGAGAAACAATGAGGAAGGAAATGACTTGTTCCATATGAAACTCCTATCCTTGTGTACAATGAAAGCCATCCAAAAGAGAAATAATCATCATGTATTTGATTTCTACTGACAGAAATGGTAGAAATAAGTTTTTAGTTTTCAAACTACTGGCAATTTCTGTCTTTGTTTCTTCTTTGTGTCTATAAATTGCTGTGGGTGGTATAAAAAAGACAAATGGAGGGGGTAGCTGGTACTGTGTGAAAAACTGCAGCCAGAACTATAGGGAAAGACTGAAATTTGTTAAATTTTATTTATCAGTTTTAATCAAGGCTCCCTGAAAATGCAGCTCTTTGTCCAGTTCCCTCTTAACCACCTGAAGGCTTTAAGATGCACTGCTGAGATCAGACCTTGCATGAATTTCCCTTTGAGGAGTTAAAAACCTCATCACTCTGTCCTACAGCTTCCTTAATTATTTGTTTTATGTTGAATATTCTGGCATCCCCAAACCAGGCTGGGTTTTGGCAGTTGCAGTAATTAGCAGGTAGAGCAGCTCACTCAGCAAAAAAAAAGTGGAAGGCTGCATAAACATTACATAATATTTTATGTAGGATTTTTGTCTTTTTTAATCAACTCTGCCAACTCTTACTTTTAATGAAGATCAAAGAATATTATAATTTTTTCTACACATGAAATATTCTGAGATTAACTAGTTCTGGGTCTGCAGTCAGTGCCATTAAATGTTCCAGACCAACTTGATGTGCATTAATTTGGACAATGTGCATTCACAGACCTTTGATTTGGAAGGTAAATTTAATACAGGGCCAGCAAGGAAGCAATGAATAAGCATGGGTAGGATAAGAAGCACAAAGAAAAGACAATTATGTTGTACAGTTTAGAGAGAATTCTGGCCTTGTGTGTGAGTGGGAATTGAGTGAAGTTAATTTGCTTGTTTGTTCTGGAGGAGCTCAGTTTTCAGGCTTTTAGATGGAATGGAATTAAAACTGGTATTTCAGAGCCTTGTGCTGATTCCTGCTCCCTTTCCTCTCACCCTGGAGAGAGCTTTGGGGCTGTGCTGTGTGTGTACAGTGGTTTAAGTCAGGTTGATGTATGATTTAAAGGTATCAAGTCGTTATTTTAATGATCAGCTTGTAGGAATTTGGAGCAGGTACTGTTTTAGGTGTGCTCTTACATCAGGTCTGGCTTGAGTCTAATAAATCTGAATGGAACAGAGAAGCAGGACAGAACAGCTTATTCATTAATGGGCTGCTTTTAAACTTGAACATTTGAGAGCTTGAATGTGCATTTAACCTCCTACACTTGGCGTGAGTCAGAAGTTTTCTACCATAGTGTAATTTTCTTTGCATAAAGTAATGATCTTCCCATTCCCAGATGGGGAAATTTATATTAGTTTGGAGTCTGAGAGATGTGGATGAAATGTCCACCTACCTGCTGAGTCTAACCTATCTTTTAGCTTTGGGTTATAACACAGGTATGGGAACAGAAAGAGGCATTAATCAATAGTTTTGTAAGCTTTCAGTTCTTGGACCTCTGTTTCTCCTGCTGCTGTCAACTGTTATTGACAGACTGAAATGCAAAGGAATGTAAAGACTCAAATATAGAAAAAGAAGTATTTTTTCCACCCAAATTTCCATAATGCACCATCAAGTCCAGCAATTTAAAGGCTGCGAGTTAGCTTGGAGATGAAAAAAGCAAAATAAAAAGTTGAGCACAAGTAAAATTCAGCTGTTAAGAAATGTTCTACCATTGACTTCCACTGCGTGGTCACCCCCTTTTCATCCTTTCCTTATGTCACCTGAAGGCCATCCATGCTATTGATTGTATAGATAATTTGATTGTATTTGACAGTTGATTGTATTGATTGATATTTGATTGTATAGGTTGTGTTTGATAGTTGATTGTATAGGTTGTGTTTGACAGTTGATTGTATAGATTGTATCTGATAGTTGATTGTATTGATTGTATTTGATAGTTGATTGTATAGATTATATTTGATAGTTGATTGTATTGATTGTATCTGATAGTTGATTGTATAGGTTGTGTTTGATAGTTGATTGTATTGATTGTATAGATGATTTTTTCCCAAAGATATAATGAATGATGAAGTCAGGAGGCAGTGTATGAAATCTTTTCTCTGCACTGCAATACTGAAGGTTCTGCTGCTCAGTGTCATCAGGTACATTGATTAAATTGACCTGTTTCCACTCCAGCCAAGGCTTCGGGCAGCTCAGCAGCAGCTGCCTGGTGCATGCTGCAGATGTGCAGCAGCAATGCACAGCTGGCACGTGCAGGTTGCAGGAGCAGCACCATGTGCCTCGATGGTGGAGCCTGACCCCGAGCGGCCGCGGCTGCGGTGCCCAGCCTGGGGATGTGACCACCCTGGGGCTCGTGTTTGTCCCCAGGGCATGCTGTGGCTCGTGCTGACTGCGTTTTCTCTCGCTCTGCTCTCAGAGGGTGACGAGACAGGAGTGATGGACAGCCTGCTGGAGGCCCTGCAGTCGGGAGCCGCGTTCCGAGACCGCCGGAAACGAACGCCGCGACCGCAGGGTAAGAGAAGTGCCCGGGCTCTGAGCCCAGCATGGCAATGGTGCCTGAAAAACACTGGCCACCACTGGGCTGCTCCCACTGAGCTCCTGGGAAATGCTGGATTTTTAACTCTACGTGCTGCTGTTGGGTTTGAAATGGCATTTGAATATCTCTGCACCAAGGGGGCTTAATTTTTACAGCTGTAAGAATAATTGATTTATTCTAGGTGGTGCCATGAGGAATATTGGCTTCGTAACAAGTAAGACTTTGAGTGTGCAGCTGGTCACATTGCCAAGCACTGCTCTTGGTAGGAACTTGCAGTGCTTGGAGTCTTAAAAGTAAAAAATGCACTAAAGTTCATTTTCCTGAGGAAGACAACAGTGTTGGACTGAACTCTGTCCAGTTTCCTGGGCAATTGCTTCTTCCTGCAAAGCTGATTTTGGGAAATTTTGACAAGTTAATCAGTGGCAATGTTTCCTCCCTTCACTTCTCTGCTCATGGTATTCCAGTGGCACACTGTTTGTGAAATGGATTTACTCTGCTTTTACTTTTCATCAAAGCTCATGGTAACTGTGTTTTGCAATTTTTCAACAACGCAGTCTTAAAAATCTACAGTTGAAGTTATTTGGCATAAAATCCAAAGGTTTCTTTGGATATGTTTGCCAAAAGAGAGTCATAAATAAGCCATGTGTATCCACCTACCCTCAGTGAGCTGGGGTTGGGCTCATGTTGGCAGATGATTTTTTTTTTTAGAGTGAAGGCAAATTCTATTGCCCTCTTCAACAGCAAAAGTAGTGCATAATTACTTTTAATTTGCCATATGCATGATCTTATGGGAAAAAAAATTAAGTGACTTGATTTGTTCATGCTATGAAGTCAATTCTGCCACAGTTCCAGTATCATTCTTAATTCAGGGCTTGTTTCTGCTCTCAGATCAGATGTGAAAGAACTCCTCGATCAAAATTTGGTTTTTTCCCCTATCTTGAGAAGTACCATTTTGAGAGATGGTTTATCTGTATTGTGACTCGAGGAGACATTTGTCACCAAGTGGTGACAAAGCAAAGCTTCCCAGGGACCAGAGGAGATTGCACAAAATCTGCTGCAGCTGAGAAAAGCCAGAAGAGGATTGAACCTGGGTCAAAACCAGGGACTCCTCAGCAAAAGTGGGGACAGAGCTGATTAAAAATCCCTTTGAGTGATCTGGTTGATGTAGTTACTGTGATTTCTGTGTTTGGGATTTCACTGAGTCAGGTGATATTCTAGTGGGGTCTGGATTTTAAATTCAAAGAGCTGATTGACTTTGGAGATGTCACTGTGAGAAAAGGAATTCCAATTCCAAACTCTGGCCAGCTGTAAGTGTTCTACAAGACAAGAAGGCCATAAAGTAAAGTTTTCAGGGGTAGCTAAAAATTGAGAATAGGAGAAAATAAATGTTAGTCCCAGCCAAATATCTCATTTAAACTTTCATGTAAATTTTCTCATGTGGTTTAAAAACATAGATGACATTTTGTGAGTAACTTGTCTAAACACTAAAAGGTGCCAAAAAAATGTGGCTGTGACCTTTGTGAGCAGTGAACTACAGCATGAAAAACCTGGCACCACATTTGCAAAGTTCCACATCCCTCCTGCAAAAAAGGAACAATGACAGTTCCCTCTTTGGTGCCACTCTGTCCTGCAGAGTTCCAGCCAGTGAGATTGGAATAAAGAATTAACTCCATGCCTCCAATGGTTCAGTGGAAGGGGGGGAAAAAAAGGGAAATAAAAGGGCTGGAAAGAAGAATTTGGGGGTTTTTTGGGCTTGCTGGGTCATGTGGTTGTGGTTGGCAGTTTTAGAGCAAATGGAATAATTCTGTCTGTGGGCAGGGCACAGTGCAGGGCTTTCCTGTGCATTATTGGAGCTGAACTCTGGAATCAGCCTGGACTGGGGACACTCGTGGGGAAAAGAAAAAGAAAAAAAAAAAAATGCTGCTATTTCCAAAGTTACACTTGTCCAGCAAAGTTTCTGGTTTGAACTTGTCTTGGTTACACATTGTGATGTGAGAGGAAGAAAATCTTTTGTTTCCTGCCTGTTTGGACACAGATCTCATTTTTCTGTGTCAGTTGTGGTTGTCGTTTAGCAAGCAGGAAGAACAATTTCTGCTTCCTTACTTTTTGTAGTTTTGCTAATTCCTTGGTGACAGGTGGCCCCTCCAGAAAGACAAAAAATCCCTGTCCCTAAAAAAACCCCTAAAAAAAGCCACAAAGAAAATGCCGCAAAAACCACTCAGCAATGCAGTAAGTTCACTTTTGTACATTTTTCAGGTATGTACTCTGGCCCTGTCTTTTTCCAAACTTGCTTGTTCTGTTTGCATCTTCTCGTGGTGAAAATTAAAACTGGAGAGGTTTCACACCCTCACAGTGCCTGCAACCAGAAGATCATGGAAATTTAGCTTTTGTTGGGTTTTCTTCCGTGGTTTCACAAAAGAAATTGAACTCAAATGGAGCAAACTGTAGTGTCATTACTAGTGACATTTTTCATCGGTTTGGCTCAAACCCCACAACTTTGCAAAAAAAAAAAAAAGGCAAAAAAATCCCCCTGTGTGTGTTCCCTGCTGGCTTTAGGTGAGTGGCTTGGACCTGGGAGGGATTAATTAATTTAGATGACAAAAGTGGTTTACAACCAGCCCAAAGAGTGTCATTCCACCTCTTCAATTTGCCTTTTTCACAGAGGGTGCTGCTGTGCCTCGTAGAATATTTATGTTTACATGGTCATGAGTTTAAAACATTTCCAGTGAGACTCAGGCTGGGTGAGAGGTGCAGAAGGGAAGGGAGTGATGCTCCAGGACACAGGAGCTGCTCAACACTGCACTGCTCCTGCTGGTGGGGGAAAAAAAACCCAAATGGTGAAATGTTCAGACAGGCTCAGAAAAATAAAACCCCATTTCTAACGTGTTTCACTGCATGATGTTTGTTTGCTGAGCCTGGAAATGGAAAGCTACACTTTAATGGGTTGCATTGCAACCCCAGACTTTGCCAGTAAAAATGGTTTTGTTATCAGGTCATGGAAGTAATAATAATAAATTCCTGCCCCCCCTGCTCTAGTTTTGCATTTCATTCTTCTTTTTTGTGTTCTTTCTTCTGTGGACTTCTCCATGTGCAAAAACATTGTGTGGTTTCTCCCTCCTGAGCTCATTACTCCACCTTTATTGTTTTTAGCCACTGGATTTTAGGAAGAGAAATTGTCCTTTCAGTGGATTGCTTTGCTTATTGAGCCTATAAAATAATAATTAGAAATCAGTTTCTAGAAATGTTGGTTCCTCTTCCAAAAACACACTTGCATTTTGCAAGTTTGCCAATATTGGTATAATAAAGAGCAGTGTTGGGTGGCATTTATCACAGGCTGCCTTTAAAATCTGCATCCAGCACTGCTGCTGCACAATAATCCCTGCCCTTTGTCCTGGCCCTGGGGTAGGAAATTATTAAAAGAAAACCAATTCAGGAATAATTTTTTCTCTAAATTAGCTAAAGCAAATTTCCTCCCAGAGCTAACTATCCTGCTAAGGTTCTTTTCTATGAAGTTTCTAAGTTTTTTGGGGTTTTTTTTTGCCATGGAGTGAAATTTAAGTGTTAATAACCAGTGGCCTCTCCCAAATACCAGCCCTGGCAACCCCCTGATGCTCTGGGCCATCATTTCTGTGGGCTCTCAGTGCATGAAGGTTCTCCTGCTTTACATCTCTGTGCAGCTATTGAGGATTTCCTGTGCTCTCTTAGCACACATTTTGGGGTTATTTTTAATGCCTGCAGCAAAATCAAATCAGTTGCTGCTCTCTCATTATTTCCATGCTTAGAGAACACCTTGGGAGTGAATGGGAGACCCCAAACCTCCCTGCTTCACTCTCAGAATCTGATCTGTGGTTTTGGGGAGAGCCATCTGAAGGGCTTCCACTCCTTGTTTAACTTTTGCAAGAGGAAAAGGAGTTGTGGTGATGGAGTGTTCCTATTTTTTGATGATTTTTGATGATTTTCACAATTTAAAATATGGGTTTAAGTAGGTGGATATTTTGCATTGCATCAGAATTCTAATAAGAGGTTTTGTTTTAGGAATATTGTGTCTTCTGCTTGGAGGTACAGCTGTGCTTCAAGACTCCCTTTTGCTTGTCTGCCTTGCTAAACTAATTTTACCTTTGCATGATTATATTCAATAAAATCTGGAGGGTTTCTGGGTGCACAATCCTCATTTACCTGAACCACATTCCAATAAAAAGCTTCAGTCAAAGCAAATTTGCTTTCCTGAAAGCACTGTCAGTCACTGTGTGTGTGACACTTGTCTAAATAAGCTGGGTTTTGATATGCTTGCATCTGTGAATTGGGGAGAATATCAGAAATGTTAAAATGCAGGGAGGTGGGAGGTGCACTGAATTTGTGCTCAATAAAAAATATCTTTCAGAGGAACAGATCCTTAACATTAAATACCTGTCATGAAGCTGGAAAGATCCATTATGGACTATAAAAATTTAGTCTCGAATTTAAAAATCGGTTTGTATTTTAAACTTCTTCATCTTTTCAAACATTTTTTTTTTTTTTTACTCTTAGGAGTAAAAAAAACATTTAAAAGCACGTTTGCTCTTCAGTTGTGTAATGGAGGAGTTTTTGCTTGCAGTCAGGTGTTGTGGGCTAATGAGACTCACACATGATCCAAGGGCTTCAAAATGACCACACCTGTAATAGCAAGAGCTGGCCAAAAATAAATTTACTCCTTTTGCCATCGTGGCGTTATTGTAGATTTAAGTTTGCTTTTATTTCTAAATATAAATACAGGCACCATTCAAATCGAATCTCAGCAAATTACCCCAGTCCTGAGAGCTCCATAAACGGTCCCAAAGCTGTTTAAAAATAGGTATTTGTGGTATAATCTATTTTTACTGTGTCTGCATTTTGTCTTATGGCTTTTGTAATTAAAGGAGCAGTTAGATAATACATTTTTCTGGTGGCCTTGCATGAAAAAAAAACCAGCTTTAATATGTGGAGGTTTTCCCTGACAAGGGGAGGTGTCTCTGCCCATGACAGGGGCTTGGAAAGAAATGATTTTTAAGGTCCCTTGCAGCCCAAACCTGAGTTCTGTGAGTTTTCAGAGGAATTCTCCTTACAAGCAGGATGGAGGAGAAGGGGATAGAAAAGGGACTAAAGAGGTTTCAGCCTCCAGCCTGCTCAGCCCGGGATTCTCCAGGATTTTAGATGGACACCAGAGTGCAGGAGTGGAGAGGCTCTGGACACACCTGAGGAGCCCTGGCTGGGCAGGCAGAAAGGCAGAAATTCAGGAATTCTCTGCATTTGCATAATTGCTTTCACCTCTCTTGGTGTGTTACCCTTCTCTGAAGCAAGTGCTGGAGATTGATTTGTTGTCTTTAAAATTGATTTTCTGGTCTGGGTGTGCAGGAGATTGTTCAGTGTTGTCCTAGAGCATGGAAAGGGTTTATAAATGTTTGGTGACACACACACAGGAATGGGATGGTGAGCTCTGGGCTCGGTGTCTGTGGCTGCTGCTTTCTCTAATCCTGTTAAAATTTGCCATTTAATGGATTCTTATTTCCCAGCACAAGAGCTTTTCCTGAACAAATGAAAATGTGCCACCAAATGGCAAAGCCATGTGCACCTTCTGCTAAATGTCCTTCAGGAAGTTACTGTGCTGTGTAATTGTAATTAATTACCTCTGAGTTTGTTGTTCATCTAAAGCATTTAATTACTTACCCAGGCTAAGGAGAGTTGTGTACCCCTTGCTTTTATTAGTTGCTTCAGAGTGCATTTCAGTGCAGTGGGAAAAGTTCTCCCTGTAAAATTTCCGAATATTTTTCAAGTTCCAGCATTTTTAAAAATCGGCCCTGGTTTGACTTGAGTCATCAAATTGCCCTAATATCCAAAACCAGGGAATTGTAAATTTCTGTGCCTTTTGAAGTAAAAACCCACTGTCCACAAATGCTGCTGGCAGTTCCTGGAAGCACTGAGGATTTTTCTGCAGCCTCGTGGCATTTGCAGGTTGTACCAGAGAACATCTGAGCTTGTGCCAGACAGATGCAGAACTGTGCCAGCTGCTCCAGACCTTGAAATTGAGTGTTGTATTTAATTCTAAATATTCCTATTTATTTATATTTATTTCTTTCAAGTTTGTTTGTGTCTGTTTGATCACAGGGCCCTGCAGTCCTGACCCAGAACAGCTCTGGGGTCACACACACTGTTTATTATGGAGCTCCTTCCTCTCAGACTTGATTTGGCACAGCTGCCTCAGAACCTCCTAAAAACCCTTAGAAACCCAACAGCCTTTTTGAATGTCCTGTGTTGTGAAGTAGATTTTTTTTAGGAATAGAACAAAGCTTTTCTGAGAAGCAGGGAATTCTGGACAGTAAGCATCCAGAAGAGCTCTCCAGGAGGAGGCAGCCAAGGTCAGCGAGGAGCATTTTGTGTGAGTTGGAAGTCACTCACCGTTCTGACTTTATTTATTTTTTAATTCACACTGAATGTGAAAACTGTTCTGTTTTAATGAGCGATGTCCTGCTAGATGGGAAGGTCTGCATTCCCAGAGATTGATAGCTGAGTTTTGGCTACATCTTTATGCAGTAGCTGAAGTTAGAGAAACTTTTTTTACATGCAGAGAAAGGAAATTCATGCATTCATTTACCAACTACATGAGGAGTAATGAACGATATGCAAGGCTAACTTAATTTGCATTTGGCCATTTGAATTTCCTTTGTCAGTGCTGACACTGTTATCATGCAATTATTGTGAAACACTTCTATTTGAAAAATTTTCTCCCACAGTACTGTTTACCGAGGTAAAGCACATGGGCTTTAATATTTTAATATATATACATAATGAATGGAAAGGAAAGAGATGAAAATCACTGTTGCAGTGTATGACTTGGGAGGGGATTAATTGAAGTGACATTAGGTGCAAATGTTATTTTGTAGATATGGAGGATTTCTGCTCCATCCTGTTCTGGGCAGAATTGAGTCCCCCAACCTCAGCACACAGACACTGGCCCAGAGCTCTTAATTGTGGCTGTCAACTGTAAGAACTTAATTAGTTTCCTTCCTGCAAAGGCAATGTTTGCTCTGTGGGTTGTGATGTAAGAGAGCAAACCATGAAACTTCTCATTTTCTTGCTGCATTAGCAGGAGAAAAATAAGATTCTGTGTTCAACACACCCAAAATAACAATGCTCAGTTACAGAGCACTGATTCCATCTTAGTTATGCCGTTCTGGAGAGGCCAGAATTTCAGCTGCCTGAAGGGATTTTATTTTTCCTGATTTTTTTTTTTTTTTTTAGTTGAATAATCTGTGAGAAGGGTGAGTCCAAGATCCAAAGCAGAGCTGTGCAGAGGGGGACAGGACACCAGGTGTGGAATGGACAATTCCACCTGCATTCTGTGCTTGCACTTCTGCTTTAGGGTGCTCGTTGGAGCTGTGCTACCCAACAACAGAGTTTGGACTTTGGGGTTTATTACAAGTGCAAAATGTTAACAGTTGTGGGGCATGGATTTTGTAACATCAGCTTGTTCTCAGCCAGATTGCTTTTGTGCTTCTAGGAATTTGGGGGAAGATCATTTCAGGGAGGTGTTCTGTGCACTGGCAGGCTGTTGGCTGGTTTAATATTGTGATTTTTTGCATCTTTCTACAAAGCATCTCTGGCCATTTATTGACCATCCCTTGGGCTGGGCATGGCAGTGCCCTTGGCCAGGGTGCCCTCCCTGTGTGCTGCAGGATTCCAGAGCTCTGCTCCATCATCACTTCAAACCCAGTTTCCTCTGGCTGTCTCCACTGCATTCCTGAAACTGCAGCACGGGTGGTTCAGGTAATTATTGCACACGATTGGCTGCACACAGAGTAGCTGACATTGGGAAGGTGTGTGTAGTTCCAAATTTGCTCTCCCACCCTGGGCACTGTCCACGCTGCCCCACTGGAGGAGTGTGCACTGCTGGCTCCTTCACTCCCAGTGCTGGGACACCTTAAAGGCTCCTGCAGTCAGGGCTCAGTTATTTTTAATGATCACTAAAACCAGACGTGAGTTATTGATGATGTACATCAATAATAATCCTTGTATTTTGAACTTCAAATCCTACAATTGCTTGAATTCTGTAAAAACCAGGCACCAGCCTTAAAAGAGTTGCTTTTATTTGGCCATCCCCAAAAGGCACTGCAGGGGTGAAGCTTTGGTGTGGCTTGTTGTGTCTCAGGAGGAGATCTCTGCATGTTGCACTCCTCATTTCTCTTGTGGAGGAAAAGTTGATATAATAGGTTTTGATAGAAGATTTTGTAAGAACATTATCACTAATACATCTATTAGTGTGTGCATTAGCTCATCTCCTATACCCTCTTATGGAAGTATATAATGTCATAATATTGTTATTTAAAACCTATATACACACTGTACAGTGCCTTCCAGATGGAGCTCTAAAAATAACAAAGATATTAGAGTTCTTCCTTAGATCTACATTATATCCACTCCTCATTTTCTCTGGGATTTCTGTTTTTTTTTTTTTCTTCCATTTTTTGTTGCATTGGGTATTTCTTCTGTTGGTGAAGAAGATTCTATTTAAATAATTATAAGGCGAGTATATAAAATTTTACAAGGCTGTCTATGTGTCTGTAATTCCATGAATATATTACTGGAGTGGAATGTCAGCCTTCCTGCATTTTTCCCTGCAAATTTAAATTACAAATTAAAATAGACATACCACATTGAAATAGGGAAAATGTTCAGTCATTGTGAGGATGATTTTTTCTTTTTTTTTTTTTCATTTTAAAGGGAGCACATTTCTAAAATAACATAATGGGGAAAAAAGCCATTATTGGCAGTATTCCCTCAGGAAAGAGAGAATAATTCAGCTTGGAGGGCCACAGTGTTTTCTGTGCTGTGATCAGGTTACATTGTCAGCTCAGCTGGCTTGAAGCTCTGGAAGAATTCTGTCCAAACCAAAATTATTGGGTGGAGGACCCAAAAGGTCCTTGTGACTTCATAGAGCAGAATTTGAGTCTGAGAACAGCAGCAAATTCCATCATTGCTGGGGGCTGATTAAAATCCAGCAAGATGTTGAATCAACAGTTTAGAAATGAATTAATTATTTCCTTACCAAAAAAAACAATACAAGACAAACCACCCGAAAAAAAACCTACCAAAAAATGAAACCAGAATGAGAAAAATCACCTGGGTCTGATAATTCACTCCTGAAAAAATACTTTCTCATCCCTGTCACACATTCCAAAGATGACTCACAATCTCCTTCCTTGTAAAATCTGTTCATTACAAGGTGGTTTTGACAAAACCTTATTTTATTTTTAAATCAATTTTACCAGAGTGTAAACCTTAAAGGGAGATTTACTAGGAGTTTCATTTTTTTTTTCCTCCTAATGGATAACCACTCAGAAGGAAGCTGGAATTGTGTTTATGGAGTAAACTTTCTGTTGAAATAATAGAGACACTATTACTAAGGATTATACATTTCAAAAAGAGATTTCACTGAAGGCAATCCTGATTTTGTTTTAAGGGAGTGGCAGCTGATGACTTTAGTGAACAGATATCAATCCATTTCTGAGTTGTCCTTAAAACTTTGTGGGAAAACCTCTGAAAATGTGTTACTAAAGAACCAGAAAGTTCTGTAGCACCAAGGGGGGGGGAAATTTTGGGACGTGCATGAACCTTTACAGGGCAGGTTTATTTAGCCCTTGGCTGGGGTTTTATTTGTGCTGAAACCTTTTTCTGGCAGGGCAGGAGGTGAAAGGATGGAACATCCCAGGACCAAGCAAAGCACAAAGAGGAATGAGAGGAAATTGCTGCCCAGGGTGGGGAGGTGCTGGCCAAGGTCTGCACACGCTGGAATTCCATGGAATTCCATGGAATTGTGTCAGTGGCAGAGAAGCAGAAAAGCCCCTGGGTTTTTTGAGTCCCTGTGGCCATGCAGGGCTGGCCTTGTCCTCTGAGTGGCCACATTGTGCAAAGACCCCAGCATTTAAATCCCATAATAATAAAGTTAAAATATAAAATATAAAATATATATAATTAAATATAAATATTTTCTATAGGAAATATGAATATATATATAATTCCATTCTATCTTTTATATACTTATATAAAAATATATAAATAAAATTACTAAATAAGAAGAATAATAATAAATTTTCTCTTGCCATGAGTGTGAGAGCTCTGCAGAGATCTGAGGGAAACCCATCCTGCAAGGCTCAGCCCCCCCTGGTCTCCCAGGGTTCCTGTTTGTCCTCCAGGAGAGCAGAAAAGCTGTGGGATTTTACTTTGCTGGCATTTCCCAGGAATATTTCATGTTCAGAGAGCTCTCAGAAATGCTCTGTGGCACCAGAGCTTCACATGATATCAGGATTTTTTTCTGAATTATCACTGATGGTTTTCCACACACAGCTCATTGCTTGCCATTCTTGGGAGGTTTTGCTTTGCTTTCACACCTGCCCTTTATTTCCCTTTTTTTTTTTTTTTTTTTTTTTTTTGGACACAATGAGCTGTTGTAAATCAAAGTAAGACTTAACATTAAACAAATTATTATAGGGCAGAGGAGGTGAGGAATCAAATATAAAAGCACCTCGTGTTTCTTAAGCAATTGTTCTTTTTGAAACCCCTTTGAGCTCCACAGCTGCTGTGCTGAGTTCTCTGGTTCGCTGCCCAGTGCCCGATTTTGGAGCACATTTTGCCCTCCAGATGTCAGTAGAAACATCTTCCAGACAATTTTTCCATCCCTGTGTGTTCTAGAATCCCTGGCTTAGAAAAACCTGTTGACATTTTCAGGCAGGCAAAGGTTTAAGCTGTTTAAAATCTCTATAACTGGAGGTAAAAAAAAACAAAAAAACCCACAACCCAAACAAAACAACAACAGACCCACCCACCCACCTAAACCCAACCTTTATTTAGGGCCTTCAGCTGCTGGAAGGGTCCCTGTAGTCATGAATAGTTGGTAGCAAACTCAAGAGGAGTTAGAACAGGACAAAAATCGTTCAAATTTTGATTTGTCTGCTGATTTTTCCCAAGCACATCTGCCATGCCCTGCAGTTTCTTTGCAGTTCGTGTGTCTTGAAGAACAAAGAGCCCAAATCCATGCTTGCATATTCATGTCTGGCTTTCAAAGTGGCTCATGGATGGTGGAAAAATGCAGAAATTCTCCTCCAACTGCCACGAGATCAAAATATGTCAGAAATGAGATAAGGATCACTGAAATATCAATCTGAGAGCAAAGTTCCTGCGAAATATTGATAATAAGGCAATGTTTCTGTGAGAATGACATGGACAGAAGTGTGAGAGAGTCTGTGGATTTTAATTGCACGTTGTCATCTTTAAACACAATGGCTGCAACTTTGGATTGCTGAGGACTTTTTTAAAAATTAATTTCTAAAGGAACCTATTAAGGAGAAAGGGTAGAGTACATTTGAAAAATATTGTTTGGACAGTTTGTGTTTTCTAGGCAGAAAATAACTTTTGTAGGCTTTAGGACGACAGGATTTGAATGTGGCACAGCTTGTTGTAAAGGAAAAGAGGAGCTCTAAGAATGTTTTTAATTTCTTTTTAATTTTTTTTTTTTACTTCCAAGGATTAAGGAGGAATATAGTAGAATGAATTTCTAATTAGACTTGCTCAGACAATAACTGTGCAATACTTTTAGACCTGTTTTTATTTAGATCTGTTTACCTTTAGATCTGTTAAATTTACACACATTACCAGGTTCTGATGTTCTGAGGAGTGCCCTGCACCCAGATGGGAGCTGGGATCTGCTCCAGTGAAGTATTCAATGCTCCATTATTCCATTTATAAAATATGAAGATGTATTCCTTCCTAAAACATCTTTTCCTACTTGTAAGTGAACAACAGGCAGTTTAATCTCACCAGAAGCCTTGAACACAAGAAAGAAAACAAATTGCTGCTCCAGCTATTAACAGGTTGTATTTAATATGGAAACAAGAAACACTTGTAGGAATGTTTAGAAGCAAACTCAATTATTTAATTGCAAAAGCAGTGGCAAATAGGGACCAAATGTGAACAGAAGTTCTGTTTAAAAAAAAAAAAAATCTTTTATCTAGAAATGCAATTAACAGCTGGTGTTCTGCAGAGATTTTATCAGGGATTGAAATGCAGAGAGGGCTCTGGTTTCTTGTACTAACGATGGGCTCAGCAGTGTTTTATTGATGAGGGTGGGACAGTGATGTGACCTGCAGTGACAGGAGACAGGAACAGCAGCACTGGGTGCTGAGAGCCCAGGAAATGTTCTCAGGTGAGTGCAGCATCACCTGGACAGGCTGCACTGGGTACTCAGAGCCCAGGAAATGTTCTCAGGTGAGTGCAGCATCACCTGGACAGGCTGCACTGGGTACTCAGAGCCCAGGAAATGTTCTCAGGTGAGTGCAGCATCACCTGGACAGGCTGCACTGGGTACTCAGAGCCCAGGAAATGTTCTCAGGTGAGTGCAGCATCACCTGGACAGGCTGCACTGGGTACTCAGAGACAGGAAATGTTCTCAGGTGAGTGCAGCATCACCTGGACAGGCTGCACTGGGTACTCAGAGCCCAGGAAATGCTGACAGGTGAGTGCAGCATCACCTGGACAGGCTGCACTGGGTACTCAGAGCCCAGGAAATGTTCTCAGGTGAGTGCAGCATCACCTGGACAGGCAGCACTGGGTACTCAGAGACAGGAAATGTTCTCAGGTGAGTGCAGCATCACCTGGACAGGCTGCACTGGGTACTCAGAGCTCAGGAAATGTTCTCAGGTGAGTGCAGCATCACCTGGAGAGGCAGCACTGGGTACTCAGAGCCCAGGAAATGCTGACAGGTGAGTGCAGCATCACCTGGACAGGCTGCACTGGGTACTCAGAGCCCAGGAAATGTTCTCAGGTGAGTGCAGCATCACCTGGACAGGATGAGCACGGGTGAATCTCCCTGCTCTGAGCTGGGTGAGCCTCAGGGCCAGGCACAAGCCACACCTGCAGCTGGGCTGTGTTGAGGGAGAAGTTTTTTTTTTTGGAAAGGTTTTGGGTTTTTCTGCAGTGCAGGAGAGCAAGAGGCTGCAATTCTCCCTCCTCCTTTCTGTGTAAATATTAATCAGTGAGGAGCAGGTTCACAACTCAGCAATTGGACAGAGACTCCCCCTTCACGTTTTTTGTTTCAAGTGCAGTTTGGAAACTCTGGCCAAAAGCAGCTCCACCTCTCCTGTGTTATTTTGCTGTTTTTTTCTGAGAGCCTGACCCACAATGAGTGCAGGCAAAGGAGAAAAGTCCCAGGAGCCAAAGGCAGAGCTCCAGCCCCAGCTCAGCACAGGAGATTTCTGCCTCTGCCTCTGCAGTCCTTGCACTTGTCCTGCATCACCCATTCCAACAAGAACATGTTCACACTGCTGCAAACTGAAAGATAAACGTGGCTTTGTTACTTCAAAATTATCTCTTTTGTTGTTTCCTAAAAATCTTTCTGCTGTTATGATTTTAGATGAATTCTTTACCAGATTTTTCTTACAGATTTGTATATCTTTATAATGAATTTAATTCCAGTGTAATTCCTGTTCCCCAGTATTTTTTTCCTTTATCTAAAACATGATATAAAATACAGAAGCAATGGAAAATATGATGCTTATGGGGCTGTGTAGCCTTTTGATTTCCACTTTGAACTCCTTTTTACTGTACAGAGATAACTCAGAGAAATCACAGACTGTTCTGAGTTGGAAGGGACCTACAGGGATCAGCAAATCCAGGTGTTAAGTGAATGGCCCGTGCAGGGATTGACCCCTCACCTTTGGTGGTTTTAGCACCTGCCTCTGACCAGCTGAGCTCATTCTATTTAGACATAGATATAAATTCAGTTATTTGTTAAATGTCTGTTTTAGAAAGGGCTTCACCTCGAACACTTGGCATGAAAAGGTTGCATTTGTGTTTTTTTTTTTTAAGAAGAAATCTCTCCCCAAGGCTCAGTGTTGCTCTCAGTTAAGTGTAAATACTCTGGGCTCTGCCTTTTGAGGATTACTCGATATGAATTTACTGTAATGATGGGCTAATTAGTTAAAGTTCACTGAGTTTAGCTAAACACACAGTGTTTGATTTAGAGAGATAAATCTGTGCTCTGTCAACCTTTTCAGACATAATCCTCCTCCCAACATGGTGTGACAGGTACTCAGGCCTGGGGCTGTGCTGCAGAGCAGCTCAGCTCTTCACTCTTGAATAATTCTTCATGTCGAGGAGCAGAATTCCCAAGTGCCAGATGGGGAGTGGGGAGCACCAAAGGAAACCTTTCCAAACCTTTCCTTTCCTTCCTCTCATGCAGCAGGAAATGGTTTGGAGGTGTGGCTGTAACTCACATTGCTGTAAACTCTCTCTTTGCCCTCTATATTCTGAAATATCTCTATTTTTAAATAGTTCTAAATAAGACTCTGCAAGCATTTTTAACGTTTTGCATTTTCAGGATATTACACAACCCCAAAAGCTAATTTCAGAAATGCCTTCCCAAGTGAGGTATTTGCACTTTACCAGACCTCATTTAGCTAATCTGTGCCATCTCGGGGTGTTATTTTACCGGGAGCAGAACGAGGAGTTGTGTCTGTCGTAGTTCCATACGGAAAGATGTGTTTAAATCAATCATTTACTGCAGACTGTCAGTGGGGAGATAAAAGTGAGTGAAGCAGGGTGATGGTCCCGAGGTTCCTGTGCTGATGGCTGAGCAGGGGCACTGGATCAAAGCACTTTTCTGGAGAGAGCATCAAAGCCTCCAGCAGCAAAACCCTTTTTTCTCTCAGCTGCTGGAGCAGTCTGACCCTGGAAGAACTTGCTTCGTGGCCAGAGATGAGAGCAATTGTTTAAAAAAAAAAAAAACCAAACCCAAACAATAAAAAGACCCA
Organism: Acridotheres tristis; assembly: GCA_037013685.1. Classification (NCBI taxonomy): domain Eukaryota; kingdom Metazoa; phylum Chordata; class Aves; order Passeriformes; family Sturnidae; genus Acridotheres; species Acridotheres tristis. The sequence goes on from CM072889.1 coordinate 18,963,224, forward strand.
CAAATGTCCTATTGTACACAGAATTTTCTGATAATTCATTGTAGAAATCCTGTCGTTTTTAGCAAGTGAATGAGGTGGAAGGGACTCCTGGGAAGGAGAAAATGGCAGTGGCTGGACTCTGGTTTGCAATGAAAATTAACTGAACTGAGCAGCTTGTACAAACTGAAAGCCTTGCCCTTAAATATTGGATGGAGCTAAAAGCACGTGAGGGCTGTGATGGGTTGAGGTGATGTCAGCCCAGGCTGTGGGGTTGGGAAACTTTTCCCAGTTCGTGTCCCAGTGCCACCAGGTGGAACCACCGACCCTCCCTTCCTGCCAGGAAAAGCCTCAGCCGGCTCAAAAACTCCTTTCAAAGAGCTGGAAGTCAAGAGTTTTTGTATTATTTTTTTCATCTGTCTACGAGGGAAGAAATAAATTGCTGCCTGCTTGGCTGAAATTGTTTTTTTTTTTACTAAAATAGGCGATACAGTCTTTCCTGTATGACCACTGGGATGATGTGTGCTGGCAGTAATGCAGCCTCTGCAGCGTTCTCACCCCAAAGTTTTTGGGTGTGTGTCCCAATTCCTGCCTAAAATCCCCTTTCATAGCATGTAATCAATTCTCCAAAAATTAAGCCGGGCTTTGCTATAAATTTCATTCTTTGTCGGTTTATGAATGAGTAGTGTCAGTGAAGGAGAGCCCTAGAAATACATCTTTTAGACTCACATTTCGTATTTATAGACTTTAATTCTCTTCTTAGCAAAAGGAAAAAAAATGGCTTTTCATTAGGGAGAACATGAATTCCAAACGATGGCTGTGAGTGAGGGATAAGATTCCTTGTTCTTTTCCAATTTACTGTATTTGCTTGCATTGTCCTGTGTCGAACACGAGTCTTTTCACACAGTAATTAATGTGTCAGTGCTGCCACAAGGCCGTGCTCGCTCCAGCTGCACGTGGGGATCTGCTGTGAAATGATGCAACGGCACTAAAAATAATTGCACCTTGAAATTGGGAACATCCAGGAATGGAAACAGTTTGTCGTTGTGTTTTTTCTTCATTGGCAGCAATGATTGTAGTAAGAGATAAAGAGAAAAGAGAACTTTTATGGTGAGAATAGTTCCCTATGTCTTATTTTCTCTTTTTTTCCCCCTTTTTTCCTGTCTTTGGTGTAGCAAAGGGGAAACTTTTCATGTGGGGACCCTCAGAATGCAGCTGCAGACAGCAGGGGGAAGAGTTTGGTCAAATTTTGCCACTCTACCAAACATCTATAGAACAAAACAAAAAAAAAAATTTACATTCCCAATGACAAATCCAAGCTGAAAGTTGGCCTTGCCTGTTGTCATTCATTGCCATTCATATTTAGGAAGCAGACTGCTGTGATAATTGATTTGATGGTCCAGCTTGAGTGGAAGCACTTCTGGGCATAGCAAGCCTCAGAGATGCCAAAAAAGAAGAAAAGGTGGGAATGAAATAATGCACTACTTTCTCCTCAGAGGCATGTGGCCCAGTTTTTGAGAACAGAAAAACATGCTTTAGAAGAAGGAAGAAAAAAAAAAAAACTTAGTAACTCAGTAATAAGTACAAAAATGACCATATAGCCTCAGTCAGATAAAAATAGGCATTCAAAGAGAGACAATGAGTGTACATATTTTACTGGCAGGTGAATAATAGGCGAATGCTGTGGAAATAATCTGATTTTTAACGGACTCTGTCCAAGAGAGTACCTTTCTTGCTTCTTTTTTTTTGTGTGTAGCAACAAAAGAGGCTCCCTTTCTCAAAACACAGACACAAAAAAGAAAAAAAAAAAAAGTTTAATTTTTTTGAAGTTTTCCGAAGAGGAATTGATAGTTTGGAAGCAGGGAACCAATGCAATTATTGAATTTAAAAGGCAATATATGTGCTTGGATTATGTGAACTCCCGGGGGGGGGTTTATTTACTTCGGGCATAGGTGATAATGAGACTTTTCCCTGTTTTTCTGGCCACGGGGCAGTGTTCACCCCCAGCCTCCTGCTGCTAGGAATAACTCAGGACACTGAGTGCTAGTTGAGGGAAAAAGTAGATTAAAAAAAAACTTTTGTATTCAGTGCTTGACCTCTTAATCACAACTGCCAGCATCCTTTCATCGATTTAAAGACCCAAACAAAACCAGATAAGAGGGAGCCATTGAAACACAAAACTGTAATCAGAGCTGGTTTGTCTTTTGAGTGATGCTTATTTACTTGCAGACCCGAAGTGGTTCCTCGACTTGCTGAACTCTGTGTTCACAGTCCTGGATCTTTTATTCAGGGCAAGGCAGAAGTAAATGAAATGTAGCAGCAGAGATGGAAAAAGCAGGGCTGCGTGGAATAGGAGGTGGGAATGTGCTGTCCCGGGTCATACCTGAATATAACTCTGATTTTCAGGGTTTGGAAGGGCCTGTCCTGCCTTCATGAGGTCACAGTTGGTGTAAGCATAGAAAGTATTCTACACGTACAAAAGGGTCTGTGAAAACATACTTCTTTATTGAGAGAATATATCTGATTTTCTTGTATGTTAGGACTTTGTAAATTCCTTTTTTTATATATTGGAAGCAGAAGCTCAGTGTTTCATAAGCCATTAAACATCTGAAAGTGGTATAACCCATGTGCCATCCTTCCTTTGAATTCTTTTTGCTGTCTACTTACCTATACGATTTCTTTTTAAGTATCAAACTACTCCATTAAATGGATGGATGGGAAACACCACAGGTGGCAGATATTTAAAGGAAATGCTGTTTGTGCATGTCACAACAACAGAAGAAAACTTCTGTGAGAAGCCTTGGTGGGAAGTGATGCTGAAGTTCAGGTGGGATGTTTGTCCTGCTCTCAGGGAGCTCAGGTGGGGCAGCAAGGGGACAAGTGGCACTTGAGGAGTTCTGGTTTAGTGGGAATTCGTGCAGAGCACTAAAAGGTGGCAGCAGGAAGAATCAGCTGATGGGGAACGCCTGGATTGTGCTGGCTCTGATCACTCGGACATCACTGCTGGGTTCGTCTGGGTCTGCAGCACACATCAAATTTCTGTTCCTCTGAAACGTGTGAATTCTGCTCTGTGTTTGTTGGGAAGTGTGTACACAACACTTTCAGACTGTTCTGGGGACATTTGTGACAAATGGCAGCATTTCCTGAGCACACAGATCCTGGTCACTTTATCTGAGCTGGAGTTAGCAAAGTGCTTCCAGCTGAGCACACTGCAGTAAATATTATTAGACCTTGATTAAAAGATAATTGGAGTAATTTAGATTTTGACTGCGAATTCTGTGTGAGCCATTGTGTCGTAGTGGTAATGATTAGTGATTATTTTTATTCTATTTTCAAACCGGGCAGCATCCCCATGCTTCACTAGCTGCCTGCTCCTCTCACACAGAAACAAAACTGGGGCCAGAGCAGCTCCAGGGGATGGGAGGCTGTTCCAGCTGGGAGCTCTGCCTGCACTGGGATATTGCAGGAGCCCACTGACCACAGCTGGACACAGCTGGACACAGCTGGACACGGCTGCACACAGCTGCAAGGGGGACCTGGCACCAAGGAATTGGGAAACCTCCTCCCAGCTTGAGTGGATTTTCCACTCTGGTGTGTCATTGGTTCCTCCAGGGAGGGTGGCACAGGTAAAACCCTTCCCATCCTCTGGAATGTCCTTCCCGTGGCTGTCCCCCCTCCATGGCGGTGGGGTTTGTGTTCACAGCATCATGGAAAGGTTCTGGGAGGGACCTCAAGGTCACCTCATCCAACCTCCTGGAAAAAAGGGGCCATGGAGCAGGGGCTGCTTCCCTGCCAAGCTGCCCTGAGTATTTCCAGTGAAGAATTTCCAGCACTTGTCTGGGGGCCCTGTGATATTTCATTGTTGTCACCCTGAAGGAGCTCTGGCCTTTTGTCCCTTCTGCTGCCACCACACGCCCTGGTGCTGCCAGTGCTGGTTTCTCTGCTGGTTTCCCAACTTTAGGGTTCAGCTGCTCCTGTGTCAGTGTTGGGCTGAGCCCAATCTCATTTCCCGATGTCAGAACACGTCAGGAGCTCTCTCCATGTTCTCTAACTGGTTCGATGTCCCTTCTGTGCTGTCACATCATTTTTAATAGTCATGTGCGACTGCTGCATCATAAAAGCAACCTGTCCAAAGCTCTGCTCAAAGCAAAGGAGAGATCAGCACAAAAGCACCTGATTTGAAAAGGGAAGAAAGCTATTGGAAGGTGACAGCTGGAATTCCAGTGCTTAATCTGTGTAATTAAAACTTTTCTAAGGAGCAGGAAAAGCAGGTTGGACTTGAGGTAGTTTTAGGAGTTAATTAGCAAGGTCTTTTTGAATATTAAGAATGCCTTTGAAGGATAAAGTTTTAAAAAAACTAGTTCAGGGCTTTCAAACAGCATAAATTAAGGCAGAAACTTTCTTTTTATACATCCTCAAGATGCAGACAGAGTCATCCTTCCTAACAGTGCCATTTCCTTCCATCAGAAATATAATCACAGATCCTCCTCAATGTCTGATCTTCATGAGGATTTATTAGCTTGGTAACAGCCCAGTGGTAATTTAACTGGAAATAATATTTTACAGGCGATTTTGCACATTCACCATTGCAAATACTGAAGCCAGTAGCTCTTAAGTGATAAACTGAGTTTCTTCCTGGGCTGGGTACTGTGATGTATCACCAGCATTGAAAAGAGCAACCTGCAGATTTCAAGGTACAGCCCCAGAATTATGGAGTGCTTTGGGTTGTAAGGGAGCTTAAAAATCATCTAAACCATTCCAAGCCCCCTGGCCCACCTTCCATCAGCCCAGTTTGCTCCAAGCCCTTTTTAACCTGGCCTTGAACACCCCCAGGGAGGGAGGGAGGGAGGGAGGGGAGCATCTGCATCTCCTAGGGCAGCTACAGCCAGTGTCTCAGCACCGTCAGGATGAAGAATTTCCTCCTAAAATCCCACCTCTCACCATTCCCTGTGTGCTGTCACTCCGTGCCTTGTCCCCAGTCCCCCTGCAGGCTCTGGAAGGGGCTCTGAGCTCTCCCCAGAGCCTTCCCTTCCCCAAGTCCTGCCTCTTTACAAGGGAATGCAGCTGCAAAAACGCCCTGCTCGTTCTCACACAGCCCTGGTGGGATTCTGTAAGCATTTGCCAAGAAATAAAACTTAAATACGCTGAAAATTCGGGGCAGTATCCCTTAAAACATATGGAGAGTAAGGGCTCGTTCTGTTCATGTTTTATCTGGGTTGATGCTTTGTTTTGTGAATGCACTCACTGTCACAGGGAAAAAAAGCTCTGTGTTTCTTTTACATAGCTGTGTGGGCAAAATTTAGAAGATGTACTTTACTTTTACTCACTTTTTATTAGTTTTGATGTCCTCAGCTCTTAGAGAATTTCTCACCTGCGAGTTGTTTTAAAAACAGTTACAGCAGCAGAGTGCATGTCTTGATGTGAAACTAAATTAATTCACATGGTTTATTACCTGTGGATTTAGAAAGCAAATGAAGCTCAGGATTATCTATCAGCAATAAATATCTCAAAGCAAGACACAGTCAGGGAGTGGCAGTGAAGTTCTTGTGGTGTTTTTAGACATGGCTTAAAGAGGAGGGCACTGTTCATTAGGTGTGAGCACCAGAGAAACTGCAGAATTTTATAGGACTCAATCATTCACAAGGCATTATTTAAGTATTTTTTAGTAGAACATTCCAATGTATTGAAAATTTAAGCTTGCCAAATGTCAAGATTAAAAAAAAAAAAAAAAACACTCAACAGGCTTCAAAACCACTTGTTGAAGAGTCAGAAAATCCAGCTCTGCAAAGGAAGATGAAGGTATAAATTAGTGTTGGAAGTTTTACCTCTGCCCAGTGGTGAATTATTTAGAAGTGTTGCACTGATTGCTTCATGAATCAGCACTTACCTTACTCCTTAAAAGTGCATTGTTCTAGAAATGTATAAAGAGAGCTGTCCAAAAGTAAAATGCTCTGAGATGAGGGGGGTGTTGGGGTTCCTGGTTGGAGCAAACAAATGACAAAAATAACAAATAACAACAATAACAACAAAACCCAAGCCTGAAGTTCATTAGAAAACAATGTGAAAATACCAGAATTAAATGGCAATATGCAACATTGGCCTCAGAGCAGAGGAATTCCCCCAGCTCTGTGGTGAGTGGTGGTGCTGAAATTCCAGTTGTGGTTCCAGCTGTACTCAGACACCAAGGGGGAGAATTTGTTACCCCTGAGAGCTGCAGCTCCAGCCCGGCTGGGCCCTACAGTGAGCAGCTTAATTATCAATTAAAAGGATGTTTGGCACGCAGGGAAAGCCTTCATGGTTTGTCACTGTTGAGTATTGAGGAAATGGTGTCAAGCATGCAGTGATTTATTCATTTGTTCAGAGATTTTTTTTCCATTTGTTCAGAGTGTCGTGAGGTTGATGGTAGCACAAAAAAGAAACACAACCTCGTGGTGGAGCATATGTCACATCACTGTTCCCCTTCAGCTGCATTATTTAGGATTTTTGGATGCCTTTTCTTGGGGAATGTCTAGGCCAGAATCACAGAGAGTGACTCTGATGCTTGTGGTGTTTGTCAGGGTGCCCTTGCCCCGATTCCTGCAATTTTCAGCAGGGATGGTGAAGAAATTCTTCGTGGCATGTGACACCCAGGAGTTCCTGAGACAGCATCTGAGTGGGGCAGACAAATCTGACTGAAATGCTCCACGGGCTGGGCTGAGGTATTTAAGAACATTCTTTAGACAACCTGTCTGTGGTGCAAATTAAAGATGTGAGAGGTAAAACGCTTTTAACATCAACGTCAAAACCTTTTAGCATCGAGAACCCGCCGTGTCTTTCTCATCTGTCATTTCTTGATGCTAAGGGGGAACGTTCACACTTGAAAAGTCGTTTTTGGTGTGCAAAAAATGAGACCCAAAGCTCTGGGTGTGTGTACAGATATTATTCGTGTGTGAATCTGTGGTGGATTCTAGACAGGCAAATGCACAGATGTGTAAAAAATTCTGTGCTGGCACCAATATTTCCTGAAGCTAAGGAATAGAAAATATATCCATTTTATATAAAATTTTAATTTTATACTGACTCAAAGCAGACAGTTCAAAACTGTGAAATAACACAAAATGTCCAGTAATTTCTGTGAGAAAGCTAAGATGTAGTTTTAGTGTATAAACTTATTTTAGCTGACTTGTAAATTTTCCTTTTAAGATAATCCATACTGCCTGTAATTTTAGTGTCACCTCACCACTTATCTCTGACTCTGATCGTGCTTTGAAGAAAATGTTTAAATTACAGAACAATTATGCCTTTAAATATTAGTTCCATTTGTTTTTATTCCTCATCTTCTGTACAAAAAGGATCTTGCTGCTATGTCTCTTTTTTGCCATAAAATTTACTAAGCAGAAATGTTCAATTTGTGACATTTTCCATTCAAGTTATTTCCTATACTTGATAGTCTGACTCCATCTCAGGTTATTTGTTATTTGTGGACTTTAGGCAGACTTAGATGAGTACAGAATTGACCTTAAAAAAAAAAAAAAAGAAACCAAACCCCAAGAAAATATAAATATCTTCCCAAATGTCATTCTTCTGTTGAGTTTATTTCTAATTTATCTACACAAGATAAATTAGGGCAAGGTAATGATAACATCTTCTAGGTGTAATATTTACCTTGTTAACTCTGTTTGAATTCCTTTTTCTGAAAGCAGGGTTTCTATGCTGGGACAGGTACAAGATGAAATCCTGTTATGTGCATTAAACATGGGCTGAGCTTCTTATTTCTAGTGCAGGGATGGAAATTGTGTCAGGCCTGTCCCCAGTGCTCACTGAGAGGAAATATTGATCTCAGCAGTGGAAATGTGATGGCTTGGTCACAGAGTTGTCAATTGGTATTAATTTTCAATATTTGCTCAGAATATATATATATATATATATTTATATATAATTATATATATTTATATATATATATAAAATAAAGTCAGAGCTTTATTGGGGCTCTGAATCCAACCCCACCTCAAGCTCTGGGGTTTTTAAGAAAATCCTTTTGCAGATGACAGGAACCCTCTCAATGTTTGTTTTTCTGTGCTGAGCTTCCCGTGACAAGTTGCTGTGAATTGGGTGTTAGCAGGTAAACAGCTTTTTATTTATAGTTAATCCAAGTTGGTTTCCTTCACCTTCTTCTGCCTTTAAAAGTGAGAATCATCGTTTAAGAATCATCATTATCCTATAAGTAACCCCTTCAAAAGTTGAGTATAAAAGTAATGAGATATTTATTTTTTACAGCACAGGGAAAACCAGATACTCCTGAAGTAAGGAAAAGCTTTTATCATCGTGAAAACGGTTTTGTTCTATTTCACACGGCTCGAATTAGTGACCTCGCTTGAATAATGTGTTACTCATAGTTTTTAAGGATGGCAGAGCATCCCAAATTTCAATTTCTCTTCAGCTCTTTTATTGACATCATTTGAGATTTGAGAGTTCCCAAAATGCAGCCAGTATTTGTCTGTGGAATGGAGTTTCTCCTTCATCAGAACATGCAAATGTCTAAAATATTTTCACTTTTTAGTATCCTCTGATACTTTGTTGTCAATTTTTTTTTGCTGAATAGTATGCATATTAAAAACTAAGAGTGAATTAATTAAAAACAATCAAATTAGACAACTCAAAACTAATGATTCTTTCTAGTGCAGATGAATAGAAATTCCTTTTGTTTTGTGTGTTTGTTTCTGGTCCTAACACGGCTCAAAGAAACTTCCCTTGTCATAACCCAGTTTCTCCCAAGGATAATTTTTTCTCAGGTGCAAATTAGGATTTTTCTAACTCCAGACACCTTTTCATATCCAGTATAGCTCTGCTATTTCTAATTCTGCTACTTTTACTTCTGCTACTTTTACTTCTGCTACTTTTAATTCTGTTACTTTTAATTCTTGTGCCTGAATTTCTGTACGAGCCCGAGGCTGCCAGGAGAGCACTGTTGGCCATTTGAGCTGTTATCTTCAGAGATATTTTTATTTACTGTTAATTATCTGCTGTTTACAGTCACATATTTGTATCTGACAAGCATATTTTTATCCACTAAAGCCCCAAGCTGCTTTGTTGAGAATAATTAATAATGGTTGTTCACATCTCTGACCATAAATTCTCAATATCTCCCACAAGCATCATTGAGACAGAGATTTTTCTAAATAATGAAGGATAATTTTAAGTGGCTTCCCTCTCGTGATAGCCTTCATTTATCACTCTACATCTTTCTCCCAAGTTTACAAATAGCCAAAAATAACATTTTAGTGCTTTCCTGTGTTTTTTCTCTGGCATTGTGGGTGCAGTGGTGTTGGGTAATGAGTTTTAGAACAGCAGTTCCATTGGACTGTAAATCTCTAAAGAAAAAATGCCTCCCATAATATTTTCAGTAGTAAAGCAGAGTTCATGATAGCAACCCAAGAACCCTCCTTGTGTCTTAGATTTTTTTTGTATTTCCAGAGAGTCTGAAGCTGCATTTCTCTTGGCTCTGCAGGCTGTGGTGATGGTGTCCAGTTCCCCAGCTGGTTGCATAATTCATAGTCCAAATGTGGAGCAAATTAATGCAGATTTTTGACACTGTTGGAGGAGGTTCAGTTTGGAAGTGATTTCCATGCAGATAAAGCTCTAGTGGTGCTATGTGTCATTTTATTCTAAATAACATATTTTCTAAAGGGCAACGAGTTGTCTTTAAGGCAGTGTTGATTTTTCAAAACCATTTAATTGAAACACTTTCGTTGGGGTTTTTTCATGCAGCTTCAAATGTAGTGTGATTCTTGCCAGAACTGTTTTCAAGGATTGTGACCATGATGAACTGGAAGTTCTGAGATGAGGTGATGGAGGCTCTGGGGGATGGAGGGAGGTGAGGAGGAGATTTTGGCTGAGCTCAGGGACCCTGATGGGGCTGCTCCAGCCAAGGTGACCCAGCCAGAAAACCCAAGGCCAGCCTGGCTCTGCCATCCCCTGCCTGGGTTATGCACAAATGAGGATAGACAGGCCTGTGGGATTTATGTTTTCTAAAGCTGAGCACTTAAAGGCATCCTGAGGGACTTCTCCTGAGAGCTCCTGGTGCTGAAAATCCTCTGCTGTGGGGTTGGGATACCTGTGGTGCCATCCTGGCATTGCAGCCTTTGCTCTGCACATTACTGGCCAATGTTTGGGATTTGTGTGTTTTTCCAATGTTTGGGATTTGTGTGTTTTTCCAATATTTGAGATCTGTGTGTTTTTCCAATATTTGGGATCTGTGTGTTTGGCCAATATTTGGGATCTGTGTGTTTTTCCAATATTTGGGATCTGTGTGTTTTTCCAATATTTGGGATCTGTGTGTTTGGCCAATGTTTGAGATCTGCGTGTTTGGCCAATATTTGGGATTTGTGTGTTTTTCCAATATTTGGGATCTGTGTGTTTTTCCAATATTTGGGATCTGTGTGTTTGGCCAATATTTGAGATCTGTGTGTTTTTCCAATGTTTGGGATCTGTGTGTTTGGCCAATATTTGGGATCTGTGTGTTTGGGCAATATTTGGGATCTGTGTGTTTTTCCAATATTTGGGATCTGTGTGTTTGGCCAATATTTGGGATCTGTGTGTTTTTCCAATATTTGGGATCTGTGTGTTTTTCCAATATTTGGGATTTGTGTGTTTTTCCAGTATTTGGGATCTGTGTGTTTTTCCAATATTTGGGATCTGTGCGTTTTTCCAATATTTGGGATCTGTGTGTTTGGCCAATATTTGAGATCTGTGTGTTTTTCCAATGTTTGGGATCTGTGTGTTTTTCCAATATTTGGGATCTGTGTGTTTGGCCAATATTTGGGATCTGTGTGTTTTTCCAATATTTGGGATCTGTGTGTTTGGCCAATATTTGGGATCTGTGTTTTTCCAATATTTGGGATCTGTGTGTTTTTCCAGTATTTGGGATCTGTGTGTTTGGCCAATATTTGGGATCTGTGTGTTTTTCCAATATTTGGGATCTGTGTGTTTTTCCAATATTTGGGATTTGTGTATTTTTCCAATATTTGGGATCTGTGTTTTTCCAATGTTTGGGATCTGTGTGTTTTTCCAGTATTTGGGATTTGTGTGTTTTTCCAATATTTGGGATCTGTGGTGTCCTCACTGAGCCCTGCCAGGGACAATCAATCAGGAAACCCTTTAGAGTTCACACACTCCTCACTGTTCCCACAGGGACAGACAGCTTTGAGAGGGTGATACTGGCAGTTTAAAATTATCTGTGCCTTAGAGAATTAAAATTATGAGGAAAATCCAAATTTTAGGCCAGAGTGAGACATCCCACATCACCAAAATAGACAATTTAACTCCAGGTGCAATGGTAGCAATTTAAAATCAGCCATGTGCCTCAGCACGGGGAATTCCTGATGTGTGACAGTTCCTTTTCCACTCAGTTATACTCAAACCACTTAAATTATTCTAAAGATGTGCAGACAAAAATGTTCAGAAAGCTGTAATTGCATCAAGCATGTGCCCACTGCTGACCTTCCAATCTGCTGGAGCTGCACAGGGAAAAGGAACCGACTTTGGGGAAAATTCTGAGGTCAAATCAAGACTTTTGTTTTCCAGGAACACGAGCAAGGAGTTCATTTAGTTTAAGTGCCCTTTATGAAAAAGGAATAAGGTCACAGATTCTGCTGCAGGTGGATTGCAGTCACTGCAAAAGAACTTTATTCTCTTGCTGAACGAGGTGTTTGGTTAAACACACGTCCTCTGTTTTCCTTTTGAAGGAAATGCAGAATTTATGTGGAATGGAGATAAAGCCTTGGCTTTGCTGTTGAGGTTGGGAAATTCATTCTGGGCTTCAGAAGAGCTGGGGACTAATGGCACAGTCATGGAAAAAAACCCACATTTTGTCCTTATGGTGAATTAAAAATAACAAACTTTTAGTTCTGTCAGAATTTCCTGTCAGAAGTTTTGGAGACTTGTCTACATTGTTCAATTCTCTAAATTCCAAGGAGATGATTGCAGGTGCAGTCCCTCAGCATCAGGGCTGGGTTACACATTGGTATGCATTTAATGTTTTCATCATAATCCAAATAGTCATATTAATTTGCATTTTATTATTTTATTTACTCCTATATCATGTTTCAGAAAAATTATTACTTTATTGGATCATCATCATCTTTTGAAACTCCTCTGCTGTAATTAACCACGCAAAGTAATGAATTCTAAATTACATTTTCAATTACTCATGACTAAAATGATCTTGAATTTTTTAAAAAATGGGTTTTTCCTCTGGAAAGATTCATTGCTTTCTCAGTGTTGTTGTGCTAGAGCTCTAGATTAGGGTAACTTGATTTTTAAATGTCAGATACAATTTACTGTTAGAAACAGAAAGGGTATGCCTGCATTCTGAAGGAGAAAAAAGTCACTCCAAGCATCATTTAATTGTGACATGTGTTTAAAATCAGCTTTTTACCAACTGGATCAAGTCTGGCAGAACAAAGGAAGTTTTTCTGTACAAAGGAAGTTTTTATGCAGCCACTGTTGATGTGTGGATCTAAAATGTCTATAGAGGAATCTGCAGTTTGGTCACAGATCTTCAGGAAATAAAGGATTCCATAATTTCCATGAACAAGGAATTCTTTTTGACCGTTCTGGTTTGGGGTTTGAGGTTTGTCTGGTTCTGGTTTGAGGTTCACCATTGCTGTGGCTGCTTTTAAAATTCCTCCTTCCACCCTCTTTAATCATGAGATGGTTCCTCCAAAAACCTTTTGCAAAGCAGAATGGGGGGATTGGGATGGGGAGGGCTTTGAAGGCAAACGCAGAGTTAATTACATCCTGCAAATCCCGAGTTCCTCCTTTGCCACTGAAGATGCTCAGCACTTTTCACGGCACCTTGCAAGTTTTTATGGTGAAAATAGCAAAGAAATGGATTTTATAGATAAAACGGCATCTTTGGGGAGCCCAGGAGTCCCATAAAATGAGCATGAAGGACAAGTCAGTCACCTTTACCTCGGTGTGAGTTCTGCCAGCCCTGAACACGAGCACTGTGTGCAGATCAGGGGCTGATACAGAGCCCAGTGACACGGACTGAGTGCATGGTGTGACAGTGTGGGGAGGGAGTGCTGCAGGAATCGCTGGGAGCCCTTGGCAGGTGTGTCCTGCATTTGGGTGAAATGCTGAGGGAGCCAGATCTCAGTGGCAAGAAAGAAAATTCTCTTCTTACCTTCACCCATCTGCAGATGGAAAGAAGATCTCCAGAATCTTTTGTCAGGAGGGTTGAGGCAAACACCACAAAATCAAACTGGGCTTTGTAGAAGTTTCTCGGTGTCCCACTGTGAGAGGTTTTAGGATTTTTATGGAAGGCAAAAAAATGGAGATTGTGGTGTGGCTTTTGTTCAAGCATTTATAATTTCCTAGCCCCTGACATGCTGGCAGCTGAGCTGAGGGAACGTTTCTCAGCTCTTTGGGTCTCCTGCCCTGAGACACAGCCTGGTGTGTTCCAGCCCTCTTTCCTCCCCTGGATGGATATTCCTGGAATGCTCAGGCTCAAACAACCAGATCTGGCATCAGCAAGTATTTCTTTCAGGGCTCAGATCAGCAGCAGCCTCTAACTCCTGTTTCAAGTTGATACAACTCAACTTTTGGGGAAGCTTCTGCCAGGAATTGTTATTGCAGTCAGAATCCAGGAGCTGCCTTTGGAGCTCACTTTGCTTTGCTGTGATCCTTTACTGAGTGCTGGGCACAACTGTGCCCTGGCTCATGTTTTTATGTTAAAAACATCGAGGAGAGGCAACGTTGCATCCATTGGAGAGGTACAGTTTTAATTGATTGGAAGTATAAACGTCAGAATTGAGTTATATTTAGAACTTAATTTAAAATCTTAAAAAACACCCCAAGGCCAGCTCCAGGAAGACAAAACATCATTTCCTAATTTATTTTAATGGAAACACTTTCAAAAATTATTTTCCAGAAGAGAAAGGGAATTTTTTTGCAGACTTTTAGAATGAAAAACCACTTTTGCAAATACAGTTAACCTGAACAAGTTTTCTACAACATAATTTCTATCCTTTCTCATAATTCTTAAGGAAAACCTATTTCCCCAAGATTTTAGTTTTTAAAAGATTTCAAAACCCAAAGGGTTCTAAATAAACACCAATAAACAAGACAGAGAATAAAAGATGAGCAGTCAGTTCAGGGAAAGGTTCTTTCCAGGGGGGTCAGGCACAGGAAGAGGCTCCCAGGGGATGGGCAAACCTCCAAATCTGAGATCTGGGAGCCCCCAGGCTTTGGTGTTCAGTAACCCTGCAGGGAGTCACACTTGGTGATCCTTGCTGGTCCCTTCCGACTTGAAATACTGAGTGATTCTGGATATAAATAGATTGTCATTGCCTTGTACTTGGTTTTACAGTGTTCCTGCTCTGGGGCAAAAAAAAAAAAAAAAAAAAAAAGAGAGAGAGAAAAAAAAAAATAAATCGATGCACAGGCTGTACAGCTTCTGCATCCCCATTTTTCACACCACTTTCGTTCTAATGTTCCTCACCTTGCAGACATGACCCGAAAGCAAAAAAAAATTTACCTGAAAATCATTTCCTGCATATATCATTGATGCTAAACTGAAATCAGTTGCTGTGTAAAGTTGCCCAGGGCATTTATTTGCTGCATTCCTTTGGCCTGATGGGCCAGGCTGATGCTGAGAGCAGCCCCGTTTGCACAAGGTCACCGGGTTCAAATTCTCCCCTGCCTTTTCCCATCCCGGGCTGTTTTGCAGGAGGGGCTCAGTTGGTCTGTTTGATCAGAGCAGAGGGTTTGAGGTCTGCAGATTTTTTTTCCCTTCTAAACCTTTTGCTGTACATATCAAGACATAGTTTTTTTTGCTCGGTGTTTCCTTAAAAATTAGTTACTGCCCCATAGGAAATGCCTAAATGGATATTCTGCATGATGGTTTCCTTATATATGTAAAATCATTCTATTTTGTCTGAATTATCATCTCAGTTTACTTTGTAATTCCTAAGGGTTATCAGATGATCATTAAATCTTGATTTTCTGTCAGGAAGAATTAATAATCTTGACTTCTGAATGAATTTAGAAGCAATAGGGGATTGGAGTCAAATATTTGAATACCATTTCAGTGTTAAATCAGTTATTCATATTTCAACTTAGGCTTAGTGGTAGATAAAAAATAAATTCAATTCATAAATCCGTCTTTGCATTTGAATATTTTATTTTTTTTTTACCCCCACAGCTGGGTGAGGATTGCTGCTTGAGTGCCCTTTGTTTAGGACATACTTTATACACCTTCCAGCATAGAATTTATGTAGCTGTGTGCATGCATCATATATAATGCTGTATTAAAAATCAGCTGTGTAGAAATAAAAAAAAAAAAAGCTGTTTTTTGGGCGAATTGGTCAACTTTAAGATAAGAGAAGCTCAAGTTAAGGAAAGATTTTGGTTTTGTGGCACTGCCTCACTAGGAGCTGCCCCTTGAGAGCCCGGCTATTCTTTTGTGATTTCTTTAAATGGCTGTGCTTTTATTAATTAGCTGTTGTTTCACTCCTCAATCAATCACAGGCACCTCTGAAAGGAAAACCAGTGAAGCTGCAAACATTCCCGAGGTGTTTGTGCATTTCTGGCTTGAGGCATCAGTGCCCATGTCCCACAGTGTCACCGTGGGCCAGGAGTGGCCCTGGAGGACACGGAATATTGGGGCTCCCTCCTCCCCGCCTGCCTTTGTATTTCCCACGTGCAGGAGGTGGCTCCATGCTCTCCTTTCTGCAGTCTGCTTTGTAATTTCGCTTCCACTGCCCAGCATTTAATGGCTTCTCTGATGCTCTGTGCAAACGTTCTCCTCAGCTCCGTTATTCCCAATGAATTCATTTCTCCGCCTGGTTTTTCGGGCCGTGACAGATTTCTGATCAGCTCCTCTAAATGCCACGGCTTTCTCCCATATATATATTTGTGTACATCTCTGCACACATCAGCACTGTTCGTGTATTCCACATATTTTGGACGTGTTTATAGCTTCAGGCTTGGAGTCTTTACAGTATTTTGAACCCATATGTCATCCCGTCTGTCCTTTGAAAATAAATCACATTTCTTGCCTGTATTTTCTTCTTCCTTCTGTGTTCAGCCTGAGCTTGAGGACACAACATTCAGCTCTCAGTGATTTTCTGAATCGAAATGGTGTTTTAGTTTCTGTAGTCCAGCTTCAAAAGCCACGGACTAAAAGCAAAGGTGTGTTGTGAATTTAATCTCAATAAGTGTTTTAAATTCTAGATCTAATGACATTAATTAATTAATTAATTAAGTGGCAATGACTCCTTTTGTGGATAACAAGCAAGTTTACTTTAAGGCTACAGGAAAACACTTAGAAGGTCAAAACCACTCTGGCTTGCTCTCATGAAAGTTAGTTTATTTTATTCTGTTTTCCTGTTGATTATACAAAGTCTTTCTATAAAAATTAATGCTTATACTTTCTAGAATAAGAGCCGGGTTTAATAATTGTAATTGTTTTTTATAATTACAATAATTTGCTGATTTATAGGCTTTTTTTCCCCCATTTTTATCTCTAAGGCAAAGATCTTACCTGAACAAAGCCTTCCTTGGCAGATGCAATTTTCAGTGGTGGCTGAAAGTTATTCCAATACTCAAGCAAAAAAAAAAAAAAAAAAAAAAAAAACGATTAAGACAATTTATACCAACTAGTTTATTCTTTCCTTAAAGTTACCCTGTAATTTGTTTTGTTTCCACTTTTAGCACATGTCATAAAAAGCAAAGCTGAATTTATTTGTGCCTCATGTTTTCAGACCACGCACACTTGAGAGACATCTGTCAATCCCTGCAGTGCCTGACATTACAGCTTTGCTATAATAAGGCCACAAAAAGTAACAAAACAACACCAAAAAAGCCACCACATCACCAAGCTTTGATTTTTCTTTTTTTTTTTTCCTTTGGTTTCTTTTAACTTCTGAATTTCCTTCTGTTTTCCGTGCTGGTTTTTCTCAGTTGTGTGTGGTTGAATTCTCATACACACTCTCACAAATCAGTGGCATCTCAAGAATTTGTCAAAACTTGCTGCTTTTCTTGGAGTGTCCCCACTTGCTGTTACAGAGCAGGTGCTGTCAGCCTCGTGTTCCTCTGGTGAAATCCATCAGCAGTCTAATTAATCAAATTAAGCAAGGATAATGAAGTTTTTCTCAGTCTTCTTTGCCCACCCTTGCCCAGCTTTTTCTCTGGCTGTCCTGCTTGGCAGGAGATGATCCTGATTTAGGGTTCTGGAAACCTGATTGTGGCTGCTGTAGCTGTGAAAATAATTAATTAATCATTAATTAATTAATACTATTTCACATCTATTAAATTCTGGACCATTACTGGTAGTTTTGGGAATCCTAGTTCTGCCATATCTTCTGAGTCCTCAGAAAGGGGTGAAGATCCCCTATCTAAAACTTTGGTTTATGTTTTCAATATATGCCAAAGCCTGTGGGCATATGTTAACTATTTTAAGAACGAGGCTAAATAATAGATGTTAATTTATTTTAATTTTGTACAGTTATTTATGAAGAAGTCTCACTGAAGAGTTCTGGCTTAAGCTTTGAACAGATTAGAAATGATAAATTGGCAAAGAAAAAAAAAAAAAAAAGCCCTTCTTGAAAAATATCACTGAAAGCAGAGCTTTGGCATTTAGATCTGCTGAGAGCGTGCCTGTAAATACTAATGACAAGCCCAAAATAACTAATGTTAATAATTATTATTAATTCTGAGCCCCTGCCATGTGCTTGCCAAGAGCCAGTGAGTTGATGGGGTGTGAGAAATGTTTGAAGGGTTTTTTTTGGGACTCATTTCCTGCAAACCTGCCCAGTCCTGGGCACCCCAGCCCAGCCCTGCCTGCCTTGGGTAGAAATTCTCATTTTTGCTACATTGAAGCTGCAGGTTTGGGCTCTTCTTTTACCTCCTGGCTGTGACTAAGAACGTTTGAGTCGGGTTTTTTTATTATTTTTATGATTTTTGTGGGTTTTGTGATTTTTGTTTGTTAGATCTTTCCCAGCCCTTCTCTTCACAAGAGCCAACAAGACCAAGTCACCTCTTTGAAGTCTCCAGGTCACCTGAAAGAAAAAGCAGGACTAAACATCTTAATAGACTGAATTTTCTCCCTTTCTTTCCCTTTCTTTATGACCTGAATTAATTTAGGAGTTTGGTATCAAAAGTAGATTTTGCAGAGGCAGGGGATTGGAGACGTGAGAATCAATGATTTCAGTGAATTATCTGAATATGGGCAATATTAATATTATAGATTAAATAGAAATTCTCTAGGATAAGAATTAATGTCTGGCTCCATCAGCTGTCAATTAAAGACAGAGAGGTTTTTAATTGCATAAAGCCAGGCTGGATGACGAAGCCATTTTCAGGGAAAAAAGGAAATACAATTTAACTTGTGGCTAAACTACAAGGATTCCACCCAGCATATCCAGGTTTGCTTCAATGCCCACTCTGGATTTGACCTGGGATTTTTTTTAAAGAGATTTAGTGAGATTTTCAGCACAGGAAATCGTTGTGCCAGACATCTCTCACCTGAAAAACCTTGATGCTCTTCCCCATCCTCACGTGCTAGGATGGAAATAGGGGTGGGAAAAAAAAAAAAAACCATCGCTGCTTCTTGTCAAGGGGGTGGCTTTGGGAATTTTGGGGTGATGCAGAGATCAAGCTGCTGTGCTGGAATAATTCCGATGAGATTTGAGCTTTTGGAAGGATTGCTGCTTGTTCAGAACATTTTTCTCTGCCCCACTCAGCACTGGTGCCTCCCTTCCATCCTGCTTCTCCCTTTGTCCCGTCCATAAACTCCCTGCATTGTTGTAAAACAGCTCGGGGAAAATCAGATTGTACCTGTGGATTTAACTGCTCTGTGAGTTAGCTGTTAAGTTAGCTGATGTTTTATTTACAAAAATAAGAGCGCTCTGCGTTTCTTACAGGCTTCCAAATGTATTCCCGCGACTTGGTGGGGTGTAAATTACTTTTCTCAGTGCCAAATTGGTGTGAAGACCCTCCCTTTCTTATTTTTCCTTTTTCCGAAGCCCGATGGGTTGGTGGTGACACAATTTAATATGCAAAGCAGTCTCCCCTCTGTCATGGATCTCACCAGACAGCTCTTGGCAAAGTGCAATTAGGATAAACCTGTTAAATATCCTCACTCACACAAAAATCGTGAACCCCTCGTGGTTACTGTTGCCTTGCTTGGTTTTTTGCAAGGATTCTGAAACTTTATATTGCATTTCTTTATTACTCCCTAAAGAGACGGACACCTAGCAGCAGATTGAACCTTCTGTGCTTCGTGTTGTGAAGCAGAAATAAATCACTGGAAGTAAAATTATTTGAAAAAAAAAAAATCATTTGATTACGAGCAAACTCAGAAGAAGCTGAGAAAAAAAGTAACTCAGAGGTGCACAAAACCAAATTAATCTGTAAATGCACAAAGATATTTCATAATAAAGTGTTGCAGTGTGCTGTTAATGCCTTATTAAAGTTGAGGGATCTGGTGGGGGCAAATGAGAACGGAATTAATGTCAGCAGCAGAAATTTCTCCCCAGGTACCCCTGTCCTGTCTGCAGGGGATGGCCTGGCCAAGAAAAACTGAAAATTATCACTGCTCAAAAAAAATCTTCCTAAGGAGGAAGAATGAATATCTTGTGCAATCGTGTATTTCCAGAAAATGTAGAACGTGCTGGAGCCACCACAGTGCTCGATGGAATTACCCGAACCTGACTTCTCTGTTGGAAAAATGCTTTGGGAGAAGTGTGGAAAATGGTTCAGAATTCCTTTCCATTGCTTTTTAAAGGAGAAAACTTTTGGTTCTTCATTCAGCCAGTTTATCAAAACTTTAATTAATATTAGTTGTATTGGCTTTTGAGAACATTTTTAGACTTTTATCTTTCTACTCAGATTTCAGAAATGCTCTCAGAGTGAATTTAAAATGCTGAAATCTGCTGGATCCAGTTGTGCCTTAATTCTTGTCTTTAAAGTGCAGAACCATCATCGTTTCCAGCTGCTCTTCAGTGCCCAAAGATTCACAGTAACAGTGAAAACCATTTGACTGAGTTCCTGCAAAGTTTAGGAATTTCCATTATACAAGTGCTCATTACCTATGTCAAAGAAAACTCAGAAATCCTGGACATCAGCTATTTATCATTTATTTCCATTTATTTATTTCTGTTTATTTTTCCAGTGAAACTTGGCCTGTCAAAAGCCATAAGTTGGTGTTCCTCTAAAATACACGTTTATTAATTTCCCCTAAAATATACATTTATTAATATACATTTATTTATATATAAACTTATTTAAAATTATCCAGAGCATTTTTATTTAACTTTTGGAAGGTCCCTCCTGCTCCCAGGTTTGTTCCTGTGGGTGAGAATGCAGCAGAAAAAGGATGATTTTTTGATTTTTTTTTTTTTTTTAAGAGGAAAGGTTCATAAACCTTCCAGCCTGATGCAGATTTTTTCAAGGCACCCTGCTGTACTTTTTCTGTTTAAACTCTTGAATCATTCCCTATTTTAAGGATCTGCTGTGCCCTGAAGGTGTTGTGACATTTTCTGATCCTTCCTGCTGGACTTTGCAGATATTGAGGCTCTCTCATGCTGTGCTGGACTTGAAATGCATAAGGCTTGGGTTTGAATTAGAACTCGAAACCAACCCAAAAAATCAAATTGCAGTTAGCATTTAACTCTTTTTTACTGGCATTCCAAGAGTATTTAACTGTGTTCTTATAAAAGAAAATGAATTAAAAGGAATCTGAAAGTACTTTGCATAGTTAAGAGTATTTATCTTCCTGGGATTTCTCCCTTCTGGACTGAAAGCATTTCCAGCCCTCTGCTGTTTTATGAAATAGTTATTTGCCTTAAACTGAATTCAGTGGAACTCTTGGAATATAAGTAGCCAGATTTGCATAGTTTATGGAAAAAAAAATAAAAAAAAAATCTCTGTTACAGACTTTGTAGTAAACCTTTTGAAAATATTTCATCTGCAGCTTGCTCTGCTGCTGCTGAGTGGGAAATTCCAAAATCACAGATGTGAATTTCACAGAATTGAAACAACCCCGTGTTTTTAAAAGTCCCCATCCTCACCACAAAGTCTCTAGAGATGGTTTTCTGCATCCACAGCCTGGAAAACCTGCAAGTCAAGTTGTTAAGCTGAAATACAAGCTCTCTTTATTTACTATTTCAGCTTTTTGCTATTTATATTGAAATACTCGATTGGAAAATTGGAGGAGTTTGCTGATCTTTTTGGTTGGTTTTTTTTTTCCATTCATGATAAACAGCTGATGAAGCACTTTTAAGAGCATCAAAAATGTCTCTTTTATTTTATTTTTTTTTTCTGTAAGTTCATATAATTGTTTCCTTGAGTATCCAGTGCAAAAAAAAAAAAAAAAACTTGGACAGCAGCAGGAATTATCATCAAAGTGCAGCAAAGCCTCAGCCCTGTTTTACAGAAAACTGTCTGGAACATCTATTTAAAGAAGATACAAGCAAAAAAAAAAAAAAAAAGATAACAAGTCCTTTGATCAAACATTTAATTCAACAAAAATGGGCTTTTCTGGTGCACAATGCTCTTGGTTTCCATCGATTTCCAAGCAAACCAGAATCCCTTGGCTTTGGGAATTCTGAGGAAGCTCAGGGAAGGGTGGCTGATGTTAAAAGGCCACCACGAATAGGTGTAAAGTTGTTCACACTCTGCCTTTGTGATGCCTGGAGATGAAACTGCTTCGAGCCTGAAAAAACATTCCCTGAAAAAATAAATATTCCCTGGGATGAAAGAGAAGGAGCTTGTAGTTAAAAATGTTTCTATGCAGCAGAACATCGGTCTAAAGGACATTGCCAGCTTTAGGCAAAAAAAAAAAAAAAAAAAAAAGCTGATGGATTAATGTGATTTTAGTGGCACTAGGGATGTATTTTCTTAATCATTTTATCCAGCAGCAAAATTTGTGTAAGTTCCTACTGTCTCCCACCCCAGAGAGAAACTCCTGTTTTCTTTCACCCTGAAATTTCTTTCATCCTGAAATTTCAAGGAAATTCAGAATTTCCTTGTCTGTAGGGTAAAACCAGTCTTGGAGTGGTGCTGTGAACGAGATCTCTAAATGGGAACAGAGCTGGAAAGAAAAAGAATGTTTCTTTTGTGGCACAAAACATTCTTTTCAAATCAAAAGGCATCAAAGAGGTGATGGGGGTTCCTGAAGTCTCTTCCATGTGAGAGTTTCAAAGATCACCCAGGAATCCTCACCCTGATTATCCAGGCAGGTCCTCTGTGTCCAGGAGATGCTGAATTGCAGGATTTGTCCCAAATTTCTCATTTTTCTGCACCCTGAGCCTGCTGAGCTCCCCCAGCCACAGCCAAGCTCCCCTTGCCTTGTCCCTCAGCCTGGAAAAGGGTGAAGAACAATTTAAATCCCAAACTCCTCCTGGTTTGTGGGACGTTCCCCTGCAAATCAAGGGAGTATTTCTTCAATATTCCTTCAATATTCCTTCAATATTCCTTCAATAGTTCTTTAATAGTTCTTTAATATTTCTTCAATATTTCTTCAATAGTTCTTTAATATTCTTTCAATATTTCTTCAATATTTCTTTAATATTTCTTTAATATTTCTTCAATAGTTCTTCAATAGTTCTTCAATAGTTCTTCAATATTCCTTCAATAGTTCTTTAATATTTCTTTAATATTTCTTCAATAGTTCTTCAATAGTTCTTCAATACTCCTTCAATATTTCTTTAATATTTCTTCAATATTCCTTCAATATTCCTTCAATATTTCTTTAATATTTCTTCAATAGTTCTTCAATAGTTCTTCAATAGTTCTTCAATACTCTTTCAATATTTCTTTAATATTTCTTTAATATTTCTTCAATAGTTCTCCAATAGTTCTTCAATAGTTCTTCAATAGTTCTTCAATATTCCTTCAATATTTCTTTAATATTTCTTTAATATTTCTTCAATAGTTCTTCAATAGTTCTTCAATAGTTCTTCAATAGTTCTTCAATACTCCTTCAATACTCCTTCAATATTTCTTTAATATTTCTTTAATATTTCTTCAATAGTTCTCCAATAGTTCTTCAATAGTTCTTCAATAGTTCTTCAATATTCCTTTAATATTTCTTCAATATTCCTTCAATATTCCTTTAATATTTCTTTAATATTTCTTCAATAGTTCTTCAATAGTTCTTCAATAGTTCTTCAATATTCCTTCAATATTCCTTCAATATTTCTTCAATAGTTCTTCAATAGTTCTTCAATATTTCTTTAATATTTCTTCAATATTTCTTCACTCTTTGCATCCCCAGGAGCTGAAGGAGGGGCCTGGTTTGGTCCCACTGAATCAGGAGAGAAAAAAGCTGAGTGAGTGTCTGAGTGAATGGTTGTTGAGGGTTTGGAGCAGCACATGAAATAACCCTCCTCAGAGGGCAGAGTTGATAAATAGAAACCATTTGGAGCTGTTTAAGGACACCTTGTTGCCCAGCATTAACTGCTTCTATACTTTTATTCTTTATTTGAACATAAAGGGTGAAATTCTGCTTTAGGTGAGCACAGGCTTCTCACACTGAATCATAATGGAGGTGTCCGTGCTCAGCCAAGAAAGAAATTAGAGTCCTAAGTTGTTAAAAGTTATTCTGTTTTACCTCAGAGCCTGCCATGTGTAGTCTAAATTACTTTCTTGTATGAATTATTTTAATAAGCAACAGCTTCACATTCACATAACCTGCACATGCAAATAATATGGATTAAAAGTCACTTTCAGGGTGGAGTTTCTCTCAGCTGGGGGGTGCAGAGAGGTACCAGGTGCTGCTGGGATCATCCTGCCAGGCTGGAACAGGAACTTTTCCTCTCATTCCTGTGCTAAAATGCAGATGGGCACAGAAAACCATGCCCTGTGCCAGCCACTCGTACAGGAGTGATGTAGTTTTAAGTTTTCTCATAGCATATTCAATTCCACTTAAATATTGCAAAATGCTGAATTGTAAATGTTAACCTAGCCATGAATAAAAAATGCTGATATTTTATTTAATCAAAAAAAAAAATAATTATGGATATTCTGCCTTTATTGTATTATTTAAAATATTTCATTTTACATGTAGGCTACAAGTTATTGCAGAGTGGGTTTTATATATATATATATTTATATATAGAGAGAATTTTTTTCTGATGCATAAAAAATACAGAATACTGACTTTTGCAGGCTATGAGGAATATTGCCATTGTCTGGGCATGGAGAAAAATCAGTTTATGTGAACCAGCAGGAAAGAGCTGCTTTGCAGGAGAGTTCCCCAACTCGTGTTTTGAATGAATTTCCTTTGGAGCAAAGAGAGCTTTCCCTTTTCCTTTGAGTTCATTGCCTTGGTGTTTGTGCAGAGCAGTTGTGCAGGAGTGTGGCTGCAGTGTTGGAGCTGCCAGAGGAGCTGCACTGGAGCTGGGGACACCCTGGACAGGCTGGGCACAGTTAAAGGAATAAAGTGAGAATTTATTAAAATCCTTCAAAGGATTCACCTTGGGCAGCACAAGGACGTGGCTACACCCAAGATGGACTCAAGTCAGTTTTTCACACTTTTATCAGTTTGGGTCCATTTCCATCTTGGGTTCATTGTCCAATCCCAGCTCCAGGTTCTGCAGTCCCATCCTCCCAGATTCTCTCCTCCATTCTCTGCTGTTTGCACTTTTTGGGGCTGGAGCTGCAGCTGTCCTTGGCTGTGGGGCTGGAAAAGGATTGTTTTGTGTGCCTGAGCTGGGAGGAGAGCTTGCAACACTTTGTGTGGAGTTCAGAGTCACACACAGTGCAGGGCAGAGTCTGGAAAACGTAAAATCTCAAATTTAAAGCATCAATCCCAGCCAGACAAAGCTGCCCTTGATGCCTTGGAGTGGTTCCCTAGAGCAGAGGCTGGACAAGGTTAGGAGAATAAAGTGGGGATTTATTAAAGGCTTTTAACAGATACACCCTGGGCAGTCAGAGCCTCCCACAGGCTGCACCCCACATGGTCACAGGTTTTTCAGACAATTATAAATTTGGGCCATTTACATACCAGGGGTTAATGCTCCAATTACAGCTCCAGGTATGAAGTCATTTGTCCCCAGTTTGCTCCCCCCAATTCTCACTTCAGGGGCTGGAGGCTGTAGGGTGTCCTTGGATGTCAGGCCCAGAGGGATTGTTTTATCTGACCAAAATGTGAGGACAGTGACTAACACTGTATGGAGGTTAGAGTTACACCCTAATGCAGTACAGGACTTGAAAATATAAAAGCTGCAATCCTAAGGCACCATCCTTATGCTGCTCTTCAATAAAATATTGTAGAGTTTGTCTGGTAAGCTCCCCTTTGACTTTCAGCTGTCAGCTTTTGGCTGTGGCTGTGGGAAGGGATTGGTATTGAGTTCTCTCAGTTTGGGAGGGGAGGTGAGGAGCCCTCTCCCCTGGCTTGGCTTTGTCGAATCCTCCTGTGTGAAGTGCCAGGTGGAGCTGATGCCAGGCAGTGCCTTCAGCCAGGCTGGTGCTGCTCTCCCACATCCTCCTCCCTGCAAGTCCCAGCCTGCGTGGGGAGGTGATGGCAGTGGGGCAGGGAGGGCAGGGAGGAACCAGCCCTGGTTCCTTTAGGGGCAGGGGCTGTGGGGTGAGGGATGTGAACTTCCAGCTCACATCCCATTACTGTGTGTGAGGTTTAGAGAAACCTCCAGGTGCCTCCTGGGCACCCACACTGTCGGGTTATGTTCTTCTTTAAAAAGCCAAGCTGGTTAATAGTTGCTGTAAAGTTATTTATTGTAGAAGCACATCAGTCTTAAAGGCAAAAACAAAGCAAAGCAATGGCAAAACTGCAGTGGCAAAACTGCAGTGGCAAAATGCACATGGATAAAGCCATGGCACAGAGCCCCAGCTCTCCCTAATTAATGTTCTTTTATAGAAACTTTCCAACCAGCTAAGACACAAACTCAGACCACTACTCCTTAACCCATTCGAATTCTGGTTTCTTAGCACACCAGGTTATGTATAAACTACATACATGGCCTATCTTGTTCTAACTGAAAAATGTAAGCAATAATCTTAATTTTAACTTTATTATGTCTGAAGCCAGGTTCTTGGAGCCTCTAAGGAAACACTGCTATGTTTTTCAGCCTTCACTAGAACATGTGCTACTTCTCAGGCATCTAAGACCTTTTACTCACTAAAAGCACTTAAAACTTATTTCATTTACTCACTTACTTACTCACTCCATCTATTCACTTATTTTATTCAAAGACTTTAATTTAATCCTTGCACTCTGATTTCTCTTTGAAGAAATCAGACTTTTGATTTACTAACTCCAACAGCTGTGCTTTTGTCGTGCTTTGGAGCCTTTCAGTCACCTGACTTGCAAGGCAAGTACAAATTGTGGGAGTGGAGGTGTTAATGGGGGAGCTGGGAAGGGGACATTTTAAATTACATTCTTGATGAAGAATACAGTGTTATTAGCACCAGGCAGATCTGTTTAAAATGTGGACAGATGTTTTTTGCGGTGTCACACACTTGCTTAGCAGAGAAATAGGGACAATTAGAACAGGGACACAGAGCTTTGAGAGCAGCACATCTGTCCTCTCTGACACGAAGTGGTTTTGGAGCAAAGTCTCTGCTTTTCCTTTTGGGCAGCTGCTAAAGTGTGTGTGTAGTCACGGCAGAAGGATCACAATCTCTGTGCTTTGGGATTTGGATTCTTTCAGGGCCGAGGCAGGCAGTTAATTTACTCTCTGGAACTTATTTCACCTTTCTGATTCATAAGCTAAATCTTTTCTCTGTACAGGAGAGGCTACAGATGAGTGGTTCAAGGGAAAAAAATATCTGAATACATGTATTTTTATTGCCGAGGATCTCTCTCTTTTTTTCCTTTGTTACTTAGTCCTGCCCTTGCTGGATTTGACACATCATCTCACGAGTTTTATTCTTTTCTTTGAGCTGTTCTGCGAAGCACTTTCATTTGTCTCATTTGCTTTAAACCAAATCATATGTTCGTGTCCTAAATGTTTCACTAAGTCAGAATAATTAAGTCGATCAGGTCTGGGAGCATTGGAAGGAAGAGAATAGGGTCATTGAAGCATTCAGGCTCCAATGGGAACCTGATTCATGCAGATTTCAAATGTAATAATTGCTTTACACCTGTACACACACTCCCAGGGAGCGAGTTCACATGAACAGTTTAGTGCTTTCAGTACAGTTCCAGGGGAATATTGGTTCTGGTTTGAAAACACTGAGTTGTTTGGACTTTTTTCAACTTTTTTCTTGTTTTCATCTATCAGTTGTAGCTTAGCTGATTGCTCATCTTTATGCACAGGGAAATATTTTCACATGACAGTCTCTTATTAAGAGTAGGATATGATTAATGTATTGCAAATCAGATTTAATAGCAATCAGAAAAGTAAGAAGACTAACATCTGAGTTTCACTGCTATCAAACAATTTATTAGCCAATTTAAATGCACTGTATACAATTTTCCAGCATTCAGAGGCTGAAACTGAGTCTCTAGGTGATTATGTGTACAGCACAGCAGAAGGATTGCAGGGATATTCATAGCCATGATTGCTCCTTGAAAAAGGCAATTTCAGAAGAATGAGGTAAAAATCAGTATTACTTTGTGAGATTTTATGGGAAACGAAGCAATAATTAGAACTCCTCAGTTTGACTAAATTCTGTGATAAATCTCCATGAGTGCCCGTGGTCTAGGTTGTCACAAAAATTCGAGAAAATTTTATCACAATCAAGAATAAAAAAAAGTACTGCCTAGGAAAATGACAGCTATTCATAGCAGGTTTCAGTAAATTCCAGCCTCAAATGCTGGTCACAGCACTGCTTGTTATTGGAGGGGATTTGAACTGATGCAATCGTTCCTCTTCATCTCCTTTTTATTTTCCCACCTTTATAAGTTTACCTCTCAGCTGAGAATTCCAAGTGAAAAAGAAATGGAAAATGGCTGTATATGTGGCTGCATTGTACTGACATGAAGGCCTATTTTTCTCTGTAATTTTAAAGGCCAATTACCCTTGGAGGAAAGGAGAAAAATAGATTGATTTGTCTTGTAACCCCTGAGGCAGGCATGTGTTTTCTCCTGCTAAGGCTTTTCCAGTGCTACTCTTGTGGAAGAGCTTTCACTGCACATCCCAAGTGGTGCTATTAACAAAGAAAGCAAAGGCAAATTAAAATATTAAACAGATCATTTAAAGGTTTAAGGAATCTTATCTTATTGGGCCAATTCTTTCTTTGTTTTCTTGGGTTGTTTTGAAATCTTAAGGCCGGGGAAGCAATAGTAACATTTCCTTTTAAACTGATTAACTCGAAAACAGGGTTTACAAATCCATTTTTCATCCTACAAATGCAGCTCTGAGTCGGGTAAGTATTTATTTCTTCATTGGAATTATGATACAGATGGCCAATACCCTCAATTTGGGTTGCAGAAGTGTGGCTTTTATTGTGCTGCCACGCTGTATTGACTGTGGTCACAGCTGGATTGCACTGAGCTGCTAAATGTCATCACACATGCCAGTTAGCATTAAAACTTCCCACATTATTCCATTTTAAAGCACTTTTGTGTCCAACACACAGGACACAAATAAATGGGTTTTCTACTGATGTTCTGCATCTTCCTACGACTCAAAGGCTACAATTAACAGTGCCCAGCAAGCTGGGGCTGAGTGGCAGCACAAAGATTAAACCTGCCTTTGTTCCCTTTTAATCTGAGCAAAAAAACTCTTTTGTGCCAGGGCTTAAATTCTTTTAACTCTCTGCATTTTAGACCTGCTTCTCTGCCACGGTGCTGCTGGGTATTAACAAATTTATTTAGCAAGTTCAAGGGGATCCAGAGAGCCACACATTTTCTCCAGGAGAAACGGTTGACATGGAATTGTCTGGGAACCTTCAAAGGCAGGTGCTGGTGTTGCCTAAATGAGCAGAATTTCTGAGCACAACACGACACTCCTGACTCGTGCAGATAACTCAGGACATGTGTGGTTCTGCTTTTTTTTTTTTTTTTTCCTGAGGAGGAACCCTTCAGCCTTCAGAGACATCCTTTTAAGTGCTGCAGTTCTCCTTAGTGCTTCTTCTTCCTCCTTTTTTTTTTTTTTTTCTTCTTCAACCTTGTCTTCCTCCTCAGCACCTTCCAGATCAATATCCCAGTAACCAGAGACATCTTTTAACAAATAATTATAATTATAAGTCTTTATAATTAATGTGTTCAGCTGTGCTGTCTTGATTTTGGGGGCTTAAAAAAAAAAAAAAAAGCAAACACTAAAAACCTTTTGCTTTTTTTTTTTTTTTGGCCTAAGGGTAAGCTGCTGTTTCTCGATCATAACATTTATAAACCCAGGTTATCACTCAGCTTTCACATGGAAGTCTTGACCTAAACCAAAATAAACCAGGATTTATAAAATTTGACCTTACAGCTCCGGGGTTTGCTTGAAATCTCGATGTTTTCTTTGAAACTCATGCTAAAATAACCTTTCAACCTGGCATTTAACTTTGATTGTCAAGAATTTGAGATTCTGTTTAGCAAAAAAAAAAAAAAAAAAAAAAAAAGCTGAGAACAGGAATGTTGGTTCATTTGATCTGTTCTTATTTTTGGTTACAAAAATATCAAATCCAAGTAAATGTCAGATGCCCTGGAGTGATGGTTAGAAAGGGTGGAGTTCAGATTTTACCAGGTGGGTTTAGGTTGAAATAAGAGCGGTTTAAATACTTAAAGATTAATCGAAAATATATTAAGTGTCCAGTTTCCCTTAACCCAGTTAGAAAAGTGTTTTATTTGCTTGTTTCATCTCTTGGCAATGAGAATCCTTTGAAAAGAGCTATTTCAGAGCCTTTTCTGCACTGTTATTTCGGCTGTATTTCTCCCATAACTGATTTTTACCTTATTGCTATTTTTTTCTCTATAGGCCTTACATTCTGAAAGATCAATTTGAAATCAGATCTCCTAGAGATGGGCTGAATCTTAAGAGAATTGAGGTTAGGAGGAGCCATTTGCTCTCCAAAAGGGTTTTGCTCCAGACAGCAACAGCAGTTTTGATGCTCTTAATTTCCTTTCCTGGCTTTTTTCTCAGCTGGGGTCTCCAATAATGTCAGAGGGCCAGGCCAGGCAATGTTCAGCTGCTGGAGAGGTGCTGGGTGGGGATGGACTTCCCTGCTGCTTTCCTCTGCATCAGTTCTGCTTCTATCAATTCCATTTTCCAAAAAAAAAAAAAAAAAAAAAAAAAAAAAAAATTTACCTTTTACTGTAGGGAAGCTAAAGGTGATGAAGGTGCCTGCAGTCCATAAAGGAAAATAATAAAATTATTATTATTATTATTATTATTATTATTATTATTATTATTATTATTGGAAGCTAAAGGTGATGAAGGTGCCTGCAGTCCATAAAGGAAAATAATAAAATTATTATTATTATTATTATTATTATTATTGGAAGCTAAAGGTGATGAAGGTGCCTGCAGTCCATAAAGGAAAATATTATTGTTATTATTATTATTATTATTATTATTATTATTATTATCGTTATTATCGTTATTATCATTATTATTATGCTTGTTCCTTCAAGTGGTGGGTAATTAATGTGCTGTTACAGCAAATGATCAAATGATAATTTGGCTTCAGTTTTCCCCGTGCTTGGGTAGCTTGAGGTGAAAGCTGGAGGTTACCCAGGCTCAAGGGAATTGAATTTAACCTATCACAGTTTTATTCAGTGACACTAGAAAATATTTCGTTATCCTGATCAGAAGGAAGTGGTGCTTGTGAAACAGAATCCAGGTTTTCACCTTTTCCTGTGGAGTAAATCCCAGTGTCATCATTAGTGCAGATGAAGTGTTTGATCCCCAGGATCCATCTGTTGGGACACTTTATCCATTTAAAACCCACTCAAATGAGTGATTCCCTTTTTTTTTTCCTGCCATCATTCCATACCTGTAGGAAATTGTGTGGCTTTTCTGACTTTTCCCTGCTTTATTTGCTGCACTGCTTGGGACTGCAGGAGGATTTTTTTTTTCCTTTGGTTGCTCATGAAAACAAGATGTGTTTCAGTAGGATTTCCTAGTGAACAAGGTTTTACATGAATGAAGAAATAAATGTTTGATGTAAAGGCTTTCATTGATTCCCAGTGGCACGGGCCATACAAATTCCCTTACAGCACGCATTTCTGTCTCTTTTGCATAGTCAAAACGATTTCAAAAAGATGAAATTTTAAATATTTTATTAACTGCTGAGAGTTCTACCTTCTTGCTGTGATCATTTTCAAGGCAAGTCAAACCAGTACCTCCTTTCTGTGAGTATTAAACAGCTTTTAGTATTATTATTATTATTATTATTATTATTATTATTATTATTATTATTATTATTATTATTAGTCAGCTGTGGAAAGGTCAATTCTTTCACCTTGGGGAGGTGATTTAGGAGGGGAAAAAGGAATCAAATAAGTTACCAAGCCCAAGGTAGCAGTTTGTAACACATTTATAATTTTAATATCAGGGCTGAGAGATAATGATATAAGAGAACTTTTTTTCCTTGTGGCAGGATAATGCAAATTCCAATCAGGTCCCTTTGAGGTCTGGTTTTATAGACTCTGTCTCTTCCATTATCTGATATCTCAGTGTCATGACCAGTCCATTGGACTGCACAACATCTATATTATTCCAGCATTGATTGCTCCTACAAAATAGGGTTTATAATTAGGAGAGCATAAAGTTAGTACCTGGAAGAGTGGATAAGGAGAGAATGAAATGAAGAAGTCACTTCATCTTAGCACTGCAGCTCTGCAAAGTACCATTTATTTTTCTCCTCATATAACCGAGTTCTGTGTTGATAACAAGCTGCTGAGTTCATAAATCTGTGGCAGCTATTGAGACTTCTCTTTTAATAACACAGCTAATGAAGGAGCATTAAGGAAAGGGAAAAATAGATTTTGCAGGGTTTATTCCCATCTTGATACTAGGCTGAAGACTTGAGCAAGGAATTGTTTTTCTAACAAAGTCCAGCTGGTTTTTTGCATGGTCACCATTGCATTCCAAGGTTATGTGTACTAAAAAGGAAGTGCTGATTTGATTGCCCAGCATTTAATTTTATATTTACTTCCTTTCCATTTGATCCAGCTAGCTAAAATGAAGATTATTTTGCGATATAAAAACCTGCTTTGTTTCCCATTTTAATGCTTCACTGTTCTACCTTTCACAGCTCGAGGAAAGATCCTCTCAGCAGATCGAGAGGGCACTTTTCAGGTGGTGTGTTCATTTCTGAGACAGATTATCATGTCTGTGATGGGAGCAGAGTGTGCCCTGCTTTAAAAAAAAATGAATTTCTAAGAATCAAGTGAGAAATAAAATTCTCTTCGCTGTGGGTGGGGTTACCCAGGAGGTAACACAGAATCCATGACCATGTTTTCTAGTCGTGTTTGCATGTTTCATGTTACTTTGGGCAATGATTTTTTATTTCATTTCAACGACTTTTAACTTACTCTTATTTTCCCTCTCCATCTCCCCATAAGAAAAGGAAATAATTTTACCATTTATTGATGTTATAGTTAATTTTATGCCAGAACAGTCAGTTATGTTTATGAGCCAGACTTGCTTTGTGTTGTATTCAATATGGTCTGTCACATAAAAAAGGTAAATACAGATGTTGGAGGTAACTGAATTTGCATGTTAAAAGTGATGGAAATTCAATGATTTCTCAAAATTCTTGCTCAAGTGAGTGAAATGCCAGCCCAATCCAGTTTCACATCTAATATCAAACCCTTTGTTTTAACTTAACACATAAGTATTAAGGAAACACTTAGTTATTACCTGAAGCAGAAAATGATATATTTTTACGATTTTATTGTGTGGTTTTGTGTTTTCCTGAAGTCTCAACCCAGCTTTGCAATTACTGGAGGAGCTGAGCTGTCAAGTGCAGAAAATGTTCCAGGATGGGGGGAAAAAAAAAAATTAAAAAAAAATTTAAAAATCACCAATTCTTAAACTCTCTTGATTTTTTTTGAACCTGTCGAAGGCTGAATGTGGTGTTGAAGGCACTGAGGGAGGGTTCCCTGCTGTCTTTACTCTGGAGGAGCAGCAGCACACTGCAGTTGGTGCCTTCCCTTCTTTTGTGCTTTAATTGCCGGCTCTTAGTGACACTGCAACCGGGTGTAGAGATTTATTCCCATGCAAAACAGATTGACTTAGGGTAATTTGAATACTTTATGCATGGCTGGATTCGTTAGGAAGAGGAGGCAAGGCAGAACTATAAAAAGAACTAATAATCTTGCTAAAGGAGCCGTTAATTCCCCTTGGCACTGGAGACACTTGCAGGAGCAGGGGAAGGGGCTGATTCTGCAGCCTCTGTTCTCTGGCCACACACAGATCGCAGAGATGATTTTTTTTTTTTTATCTTGCTGAAGTGCCTGGACCGTTACTGCCTTGGCTGGGTTGGAGCAGTGGCTGAGCTTGGAGGGGATCTCTGGAGGTGACCTTGGCCACCAGAGCCTGCTGCCCTGGCTCTGTGCAGGGGTGTGCACACACACATTCACAGAGCTGGGAATTCCAGCTTGGGAATCCTCTCCAGGCCTGCATTTCTCCTGACTCTCAGCTCCATTCCCAGGCTGCCAAGCTGACTGCAGCTTCAGTTAGGGAGGAGTCTCCCAGGGTGACAACACGGTGACAAACAGAGTGGAATTCATCACCAACATTAACCCCTGGTGTCTTTGCCGTGGGACACATCCTGAGGTGCTGTCCCAAGGATGTTTGTCCCAATTGTCCCATGAGCTCCTGTCCTGTCCTGGCTGCACTGACACACTTTAAATCCGGGCTGGCTGTACAACAAATTGGCCTTTTTTCCCCAAAGAGCCCCGTGGGTGTTGCTGTCCTTTCTCTCTCTTTGCAGTGCAGTGACCATACAGGGATGGGATGGGATGGGATGGGATGGGATGGAATGGGATGGAATGGGATGGAATGGAATGGAATGGAATGGAATGGAATGGAATGGAATGGAATGGAATGGAATGGAATGGAATGGAATGGAATGGAATGGAATGGAATACCTGTGGGGATGGAGGCTCCAGCACCTCCTGGGGCAGTGCCCAGTGTCCCTCGGGCTCAGGAATTTCCTGATGCTCACTCATGTCCCGGGTTGTGCCTGTTCATCTTGGCACCATCCCTGCAGGCATCCACAGCCACTGCTGCATCCCAGCTCCCTCCCTGCTCCAGCATTTCCCCTGGCACTCAAATTCAGCCAAAATCCAGCTCTCACTCGTGTCTGTACCCCCGGGTGTGCTGTGGACTCCGGGGCAGTGCCCAGCTCTCAGCATGGCACTGCCAGGGGCACAGGCTGGGCTGGGCTCAGTCTTTGGGAGCAGCCAGGAGTGCCTGCACTGTGCCTGGCAGAAGTTTTGCTTCTGAAGGGACTCTGGTGCCTTGGCATTTCAGCTTTTCTATTTTCCATCTATTTGTAACCCTGCAGTTGTTTAGTGTAGAGCTCTAAACTCCACACCCAGTGGGAGCTGCTGCTCTCCCAGTTTGGGCACACACAACAATTCCTCTCCAGGCTGGCAATCAAGGACCCCTCACTGCCTCAGGCCCCAGAGATGGAAACAAAAGTGAGTTTTGGGGGGAGCAAACTTGGGGTAAATGACTTCATTACCTGAAGCTGGAATTGGGACATTAATCCCCAATATGCAAATGGACCAAACTGATAAAAGAGTAAAAACTCACTATCCGTGGTCCATTTTTTGGTGTAGCCCCTGGGGGGGCTTTGTCTGCCCCAAATGTCCCTGAAGACCCTTCAATAAATATAACTACTTTTTATTCCCTTAGTTCTGCCTGGCCTCTGTTTTTAGGTAGCCCCAAAAGGCATCAACTTGCTGATATTCCAGCCCTGTGTAAAAGTCCCAGCTCTCTTTTGGGACATCCTGCTGCTGCAGCAATGGAGGGACAGAAGTGATGCAGAGCATCACTGAACGGGACATGAGGGAAAAGGTCAAAAAGAAACAGCCACCAAAACAAAAATAAAAAAAACAAAAACAAACAAAATTTTGCATGTCAAGACCTCATTGTCAAAAAGAAAGATGCAGACCTGCAGAACACCAAATGGGAGTTAATCTTCTGCCCCTTATTTTTGTGTCTGTGTGTGCATTCTTCCCTTTAAAATTTTATTGTAAAGGCATTTAGGAGTGTGGCTGCTACGTGGTGATTGTTTTCCTGTGATAGAGATGTATTTATTATTCATTGCCATAATTACTGTGTCATATTTTATACTAAAAGTTGTTCACGTTGCACAATCAGGAAATGCTTGGGAAGTGGCTGATTTAACTGTTCTATTTTTAGCTCTGTGCCAGATTCTAGTGAGAGGTGTTTGGGCTTTCAGCCTTGGAGCATCCAGCAGGTTTTCATCACTGCACTGGTCAGTGCATTCTCATGAAACTTGAAATGTATTTTTCCAGAGGTTCTGTGCATAAGTTATTTCTAAAATTGGAAGGATTTTTACCCAGAATTTCGTTTATTATGTGCTGTTTCCAAGGGGAGTGTGTTTCACGATGCTCCTAATGCTTTTATCACCCAGCTTCTCTGATCAAGAAAGTAATTTATTGCTGATTGCAGAACTCTTGAACTCAGTCTGGCAGCTGCAGTGTGAAACTCCTCTGATCCAGTCTCCTACTTACTTATTTACATATCATTCAGAATGATTTTCAGGGCTGTTTGAAAACCTCTTGACATTGCATTATCCGTGTTTCAAATCTCGTGGTGATTTGGTTTTTTTTTTTCTCTCTCTTTTTGTTGCAGATAACAAACGAGTAACTTTGGAAAGGTCTCGTTCTCGACACAACGGAGCAATTGCAGCTGTATGATTCTTCTGATGCCAAAGAATTAATGAATTGTTTTATTTACAATGAAATGGATGTGCTTTGGGAAGAGTTTCTCATCCAAATTGGCAATGATCATAAAGGAATGCTGGTATTGAATAAATGAGATGGTGTAAAAATATGTCATTTTAAAGCTGTTGCTAAAAACATCCACATACTGTATCTTATTTCCCCAACTACCAAGATCTGTAAACAGTGTTAAACAGTAGGGTATATATCTTATTTTCTTATGTTCCTTCTTTTTTTTTTTTCCACCCCTTTTGTTTAAGCTGGCAACTCACATGAAAGGAGTTGGGGATTTCTAGGTTATGTTTTATATGGGTAAGAAAATACAGTTTTGTTGAAAGAGTACAGCTGTGGATTCCATTTGCAGTCCCGATTTGAACATGAAAGGAAAAATAATAAAATTGTATGTTAATAAATTCAGAGATGAGCTGGTCTACATTATCAGAATCTTTTTTGTAAGCATAAAAAAGCAACACACAGCCCCAGTCAGGTTGCTGAAAACCTTATCTCAGTGGAAAGCCTGGTGGATTCAGCTGTTTCAGCTGCCAGTAGGATACACCACATATCTACACTTTTGGTGATATGATGATGTGTAGTTACTTATCACTGCTAAAAAGAAAAAAGGAAAAAAAAATTAAATAAAACAGAGCATAGAATTTTTCCAAAATGATATCAAGGGCAGAATATGTTTTTAACTGTATCTAAGGAGGGATTTTTCTAATTGTGCACTTATATATTCTTTATAAAGGTATTTGGGGGAAAGTATGATTGTCCTATTTTGATGATGCTAAAATACCTGTGTGTAGGTTTTTAGGGACAAGCTACACGATGAAGTTCTCCAGAGCTGCCTCTGAGTTTTTCCTCTGTTCCTCAGGTAAAAGACGTGGTGGGCTCTCCACTGGTGGATTTTAGTGCTGAGATTTTTGCAGCTACCAACACATTTCCTGCCTGGCAGTGCCCAAGTCTGATTTTTTTTTTTTTTTTTGGTGGGGGTGCTGCTCGTCCCATTGCAGGCACTGCAGTTCCTCAGGTGAGCACTCAGTGCTGGTTGTGCCACTGTCCCCTTTGTCCCCAGGGCAGGGCCCAGCCTGGCTCACTGCTCACCTGGCTGGCAGGGAGGGTTTGACTGCCCAGGTGGCTGAGCTCTGATGTTTTTAAAGAATCAGGATGCTCTGGCACTTGTTCTCAGTTTATTGATGCTTATCACTGATGGATGAAATTATTATGGATGCTTTTATTGCCTGGTGTTATGGGGAATTTGGGGTTTTTGGGGTTTTTTTTGGTGTGTGTAAAGGCTGTTTGGAAGGTGAGGTGTCCCGTGGTGTCTGTGCACAAACTGCTTGTTCTGGGGGCACTTTGCTCCTGGGCCAGTGGATCTTTGCACTACTGCTTGAGCCAAGCATCTTTGTACAGTAAATTCTTTTTGCTTCTCTGGCGAGATCCTCTGAAAACTGTGGGACTAGTTTGGGATCAATTCTCACAATTAGGAACTACGTTATTGTAAGAAAAGATACAGCTCCTTTTCAATCTAGTCTTGAATTTTTTTAATTTTTTGGTTTTTTAAAACTTGTCTTCAAAGAATACAGGGGGTTTGCCCATAGCTCTAAACATAGGAATACCACTGAAGTCTAGTGAAATGCTTGCTGTCAACTAAATATTCTCCCTAAACTTTGGGGGTTTTAGTAACACACTGAAGAGTTGTATGGTACTTTAGGAAAAAAAAGGAAAAAAAAAAAAAAGTAAGCATGCAACAGGATTTTGTCTCCTTGTTTACCAGTAAGAGCTAAAAAGAATTCTGTCCTGTTTGTGCAAGGTCAACATCAGCCTTGTATTGAAGCACTGCCTCTTTAAATGGAACTATTACATTTCCAGTTCTAAAAAAGAAAAAAAAAAGTGCTTAATGCACAAAGCCAGTTTAAAGGATTAGGTTCATAATGTCTATATAAATCAATAGTGTCTTAGAATTCAGATTTTGAAACTAGCATTTTGCTGGGATTTACAAGTATTGGTATAATCTTTATATGTGAAAACTCAAAAGCTCTCCACAGAATCTTTATACCATAGCAGTAATTATTAGTGCACAAGTTTTTCATTTCCATGGGTTATATATATATTATTTTTTTTTTGAAAGCTCTGTGAAAGCTGGCTACAGATTTTCAAGAACCAAATCTTAGGGAGAAAAAAAAAAAAAAAGGCAAATCCGAAATAACAACATCATCTGATGCTTCTATTTTACTACTATTTTTTTCATATTTGAAACATTTATATAATTTAATGGACATATCTGTTAGAACAAAAGTGTCTTTCAAAGGAAAACTAGTTTAGAAGATAATTTATGTAAATATAGGGTGCTCGTATTTATGAAGTCTAAAATATTTTCTGAAATTGATGCTGGTCACTTTGTCTTTTGATAGTTTTTCAGTCTATATTAAATTGCAGATATTTTTAATGTTTTTATTATTGATCTAATTTTCAGAGGTGTCACATGTTTATCTAGAAGTGTAGAAGAGTAGCACCTTTTTCAGAAATGCACTTGCCTTATTTTCTAATTTTAAAAAAAAAAGAAATGAAATATATCAGTTAAATTATATTTGTATTCAAAGTAATCCCGGAAAGAAAATCACTGGAGGGTTCATACATAAATTTCTTGCTAATTATGTTTCACTCTCTGTCCTCTGAGACATGACGTTGACAATATACCAGCACATCTGTTTGCATTCACATTTTACCAGTTACAAGAACTGAGAGAGTTTTTTTGGGGTTTTTTTGGGTTTTTTTTAATGATGTTACACTGTTTACATTTCTTAGTTTATTTAAGAGGAAGATCATTTTTACCTTTGTAAAATGAATCAAAGCTCCAAATGTCGTGGGAATGAGAAGTTTCAGTCATCTACAAATACCCGTTTCTGTGGCTGGGCTCCTGGCTGGCAGGTCAGAAATGCACTGGGCTCCTTTTGCTCCACTTTTGTGCAGTTTGCTGAGAAAACAAATTCTGTCCTGTGTGTTTGTGGGGGAATTCAGCAGGGATCCTGTCCCAGCACAGCAGATTTCGTGTTAATCAAATTATTTGGCTAAAACCAGAAGAGAATCAGTGCTCTGAGAGCACGAGCAGCTCCGGGGGTTGCTCCCAGGAATATTGTCAATTTGTTCTGGTTTTAGGTGAACTCTGGTCAATATGAGTGATGTGAAATGATCTGTTCTTCCTGAGAACTGAGATCCAAGAGCGTTCCCATAGTTCCCTTCTGTAATATGCAAATACTCACGAATATCTGTATATTTTTGCATTTTTGTGTGTGGTATATGTACTACCTCAGACAAATGCTGTAAAAAACGATAATATTCTCATGGTTTCTATCCAAGCCACGATT
The DNA here is from genome assembly GCA_037013685.1 of Acridotheres tristis. Taxonomy (NCBI): domain Eukaryota; kingdom Metazoa; phylum Chordata; class Aves; order Passeriformes; family Sturnidae; genus Acridotheres; species Acridotheres tristis. The sequence continues at coordinate 19,002,365 of CM072889.1, forward strand.
CATTAGTGACCTCCTTCAAATTCATCCCACACCAGCCCAAACTCTGAGAATCTGGCTGAGTTTGAGGTTTGGCTCTGGAAATCCTCCTATAGCTTTTGGCAAGGAAACTTTGCAGCTTTTGCATCCCTCAGGCAAACCCTGCTTTGCTGGGTGACTTTAGTCCCTCCTGCCCTGAGAAAGATCTCCAGCTAGTAAATATTTCAAACTTTCCCTCTTGTGTGTAAATTGCTTTTTTTTTTTTTTTTTTTTTTTTTCCATCCAGCAAAGGCTTGGCTGAGTTCTACTTTGCTGTTTGCCTTCCAAGTGCTGCAAGGTGGGGCAGGACAAATGCTGAGCAGTGCCCAGCCCACCTCTGATGTGCCATAACTGTATTTGCAAGTTGAAAACTCATTTTTTTTTTAAAAAAATAAGTATTCGTGAGAAACCTCTTCTTCTGCGGTGGCTCCGCACACACGCCCACGCATGCACACGAAATGTAAATAATAAAAAAAAAATCTTTTTTTTTTTTTTTTTTAATAAAAAACGAAGAATTCCAAGCAGATGCAGCCAAAAGCCTCAGCCTCAGGTGTCTGCAGGTGTCACAGTGCTGCTTTTGTGCTCCGGGGAGGGAGTGGGGTGAGCCTGTGCATCCTGCAGTGCTGCAAGCACCCACTGATGGCACTGGGAGAGGGGCCAGGACCAGGATTTGTTGTTCTTGGAGTGCTGTTAGCACTGTTTGAGGTGATACATATGCCACAGAATGTGAACAATAACCTGTTCAGTCTGCTATCATGCACCGGTTGATTTCCCTTTTGGAAGTCATAGGACTCCTGATGCCAAAAAAAAAAAAAAAAAGTTAAAAAAAAAAATTAAAAAAAAAAAAAAAGGTGACAAAACTCATGCATTTCTATTTTTTAAACGGCTCTGTGTTTGTATGTAATGTTTAAAATAGGAATTTGATGAAATCACAGCCTGGCCATTGTTAATCCATGTATTCTGAAAACTGTAATAAAGATATACATACCATGATTCTGGTAGATGCACCAATGTTTTACTTGATTATCATGATTATTTCCTACTGAGTACCATCACCTCAAAGCTGGGTTTGCTGTATAAAATTGTCATGCTGAAATTACATTGCATTTTAGCTTACTGTCGTTTTATGGATTTCTGTCTTTTTTTTTCTCTGAGGTGTCAATTCTATTTGACTCGAGTTAGGGGAACAAGGTGCCTTTTCCTTTGAAGGAGGACTTTAAAAAACAAATAATCCAAGAAAAGTATATAATTAAAAAACCCCAACATTAAATCATGGTGATGCCATTTAACTTTTACAAAAATAACAATAAAAGGGAATCAATGAACAAATCCCACGGGTCCATCTTTATTTTAGGAGGCTGGATTTCAGTGTAGAATTGTTAAGCAGACATACAGTCAGACAGCTACTGCTGATGTTTTCCAAATTATTTAATTCATTCCCAAAATGTTCTTATCAGTGGCAGACTCGTCCCTTCAAAACTGTTAATGATGGATGTCACCAGAACAGACTGAAGTGACAATACTGAATTGTACCCAAAATTCTGACTGGGTGTAACCCTAATGAATATGATACAACTCTCCTTAAGGAACTTTTTATAGGTGGAAAAGAAGTGCCCAGGGATGGTCAAGGGCACCAGATGTATACACAGAAAATTCCCCCAAACCTTCTGCAAGTGCAGAAATATTAAATTTTATAAATACATATACATAAATATTAAATTTTATATAAGCTTTGATTCTTGAAGCATTATTAATTGTGGGTTTTTTTAAATAATGTTAATATCAATTGTATGGGTTTATTAAAATTGTCATTGCTTTCTTTAGCACCCTTTGCATGCTGATAGAGTGTTTGTTGGGTTATGACATTCATGTTTTCATCTCTTCATTACCTAGAAGTAGCTGATTCCCTGCCTTTAAATGCCCATCCTGTGAAACTTAAAAGTAAGCTTAGTTGTGGTTTGAGGTGGTTAAAAATAATTTCATAAATTCTTTTTCACAAAAGTGGACATGGATTCTGTTTGGGAGAAAACATTTCCAGGTATCCCCGAGTTCCTGTGGATTTAACCAGGCACGGTGGAAATGTCTTTGGAGTCATCCCCATCATGTTTGCAGGTAACAGCAGTGCAGTCATTCCCAACTGCATCCCCTAATTATTACCTGATCATCCCCTAATTATTACCCGATTACAGCAGGCCTGCTGGCTGGGAATTTAAAGCACACCCTTAAATTTAAAGCAGGAAAGAGCTCTCTCTGCTTGAGGACAAGCAGCTGACTTGGGAATGGTGAGGGATCAACAAAAGGAGGAAGCTGGGTGGGGATAATGAGGGGTCAGTCTGAGCCTTCAGTCATCCTGGCAAAAATATCCCAAGGAACTTCACGGTTTGCACATCTGGAAATAACAATGCCAGAAAGGACAGGAAGAACAAAGCACACACAAAGAGATTTCTGGAAGGTGGGGTTCCACAAAGTGATGAAAACACAGAAATGCCTCAAGAGAAAACGTTCCTGGTGGCACTGGGAGGCCAAGGGATGTGTTAGGGAGGGAGCTCAGAGCAGAACCATGGCCATGAGGGTGGCAGAACCACAGCCAGGGTCCAGATCCACGTCCAGAATTCCAGAACCACATCCAGGGTCCAGATCCACGTCCAGAATTCCAGAACCACATCCAGGGTCCAGATCCACGTCCAGAATTCCAGAACCATGTCCAGAATTTCAGATCCATGTCCAGAATTCCAGATCCATGTCCAGGGTGCCAGAACAATGTCCAGAATTCCAGAACAATGTCCAGAATTTCAGATCCATGTCCCGAATTCCAGAACAATGTCCAGAATTCCAGATCCATGTCCAGAATTCCAGATCCATGTCCGTGAGGGTGTCCATGTCCAGGGTGCCAGATCCATGTCCAGAATTCCAGATCCATGTCCGTGAGGGTGTCCTGCAGAGCCAGGTCAGGGTTCATGCACTCACTCAGCCACAACTGCCTCCCAAATGTCCAAATTGCCTTTTTCAAATACCATCCGTTCTTCTCTTGCCTGCTGAGCTTTGGTGGCCACCCTCAGCACTGCACTGACAAAACCCAGTGCAAAATTTCCCTGCAAAATTCAGACAGAAGTCCCATCTCTAAAGGGGAGTGTTCACTCCAGGGATCACCAAGGAACTGCCCCAAGCATAGAAAACAAGTTTCTCTAATGCAATACTTTGCAACAGATAAAGCTGAAGTAAATTTAAAGGATGTTTCTTAACTGTAAGGTGGAATTAAATACCTAATTTTTAAAAACCTGGGATCAGAAGAAACTGCTTTATCCCTGCAATAGTTGTGTATTTATTGCAAGACTTCCATCCCTGCTGAAGTGAGGGGCTTAGTGCTCTCTTCACTTGGAGCTTTTGCAGAATGTGATAGTCATAAACTGGAGTAGACACAACTTACAAGAGGGGACAAGAACATAACTGTGCTAAATAATTCAGGAGAGATGATTTCAGGTGCTTCTGGGGGCTTTTTACACCTGTCCTTATATTTTCTTCCTAAATCATTTCATTTTGGTAATCTGACTTTTACAGCAGCAGCCATTTAAAGAAGCACTAAATCACAGGTAGTATAATCCCTTTTACACAAAGCAACAATTTGAAAAGGACAAACTTCCTTTTTGTGGCTTTCAGTGAACCCTATCAGGTAAGTGTTGTCTTTTGCCATTCATTTGTGTTTGCCTTGAGCTCACCATGTGTTTTGCCCTGTAAAACCTGAATTTTCCTGATCCCTGCATTTGGCAGAGGACTGACACAGTAGATAAAAGGTCTCTTGATGTGTTTCCCTGTGTGCCCAACAAGTGATTCAGACTTGCAGCTCCTTCCCTGTGAGCCACACAGGCAAGCTTGGCTTCCTGAGAGTTAAAATTCAAAACACCAAATACAAAATAAAGAGAACCTGGAGGGCAACAAAAACGCATCTGTTGAGCACCAGCTCTGATGTCTCGGTCTGGTTGGATTGTTAGAGAATTTTGGCCTTTCAATAAAGCCTGTTAATGCATTTTATTAAGATATCTGGTAGGAAAGTTATGCCAGGTTTTAATTTAGGTATTGCAAGCTGCCAGGATTATTCACTACTCAGGTTTTTGCTGTTGCTCATGAATTTCCCCATGCCTGGCTTTCAGTTTGAGGCAGGCTGATGAACACTTGCAGTGAGGAGAGGTGCATTGATCAGGTAGGTGGGAACTGAGGAGATGAGCAGGGGAAGCCTTTCATGTAAATTCTTCTGTAAAGGAAAACTGTATTTTTACATGTAGTTCCTTGTATAATCAAGGAAGCAAATTATATAAAACAGGTCTTTGATCATGAAGATGTTTTCCATGCAAAGTATGCTACTTTTCCTACATTAATATCCTGTTTGCTCCTAATGAAGGCAGAGCCTGCAATTTTTGTTACAATCCAGTACCAACACAGTCATCATTTTCTGTCATTTTGATTTTCATGAGATTTCTTTGATGGGGGATCAGTGGCAGGTGCCTGAGTCTAGAAAGGAGCAGGTGTGAAAGATCAGGCACAGTCTGATGGCTGATTTAAACCAAAAGGTTTCTGCTCAGCCTTAGATTTTTTTTTTTTTTTCACCCGTGGAGCCAATTTTCCTTCCCCTGTGTTTTGCCCACTGTTCTTTCAGTTGGTTTGTGTCTCTCCACACCATTTCAGGGACTGCCCTTTGCAGAGCAGAAAATTGAACTTCTCAGTGAACATTTTCCACCTGGAGAAGCAAGGAACGTCCAACAGAACAGAGTGGAGAATTAAAGGCACAAAATTCAGCAAACTGAAGCAGGGAGAGGAAATCCTGCCAGTTTTCAGGGCAGCAGGCAGGATTCAGCCAAGGGAGCCCCATGGACCAGGATGTGCTGCTAAAACCTCCTTCACTTCTCTCTGCCCCTTGGGAATGGCTTTTAGCTGAGCTCCCCACCTGCCCAAAACTCCTGAACTCTGCTGGATCCTCCTTCCTGAGCTTCTTTCTCTGCAAGCTGACACTCTTGTGCAATGTAAGTGGTTTTTTTTTTTTTTCTTCCCCACCCTCCAGAATAATTTTGTGAGTGTGAGCTGGTTCCAGTGGGGAGGAGCAGTCTGAGGGACAGCTCTGGAGGAGGCAGCATGGGCAGGGACAAGCTGGCAGAAGTGCCAGGGGTTTCTTGGTGCAGCATGCTAGGAAATGGAATATTGAGTGCAGTGCTGAGCCCATCCCAATAGGGAATATGGGAATGTGAGGATTCCCCCTCAGTGCAGGGTAAATACGTGTGCTGCCCTGTCGGGGAGCAGTGAGCAGGATTGCATCCATCCCTGCTGCAGGAGTGAGAGGAGCAGAGGTTTGTACTCCCCAGAAAATGAAAATACATCAGTCTGTAACCACCCAGCAGCGTGTGATGGGAATAATTATTTTAGCCCTAATTCATTTTAACAGTGGTGGAATTAAAATCCAATCTGGTGAGTGTTGGTTTTCTCTCGCCCAGAGGAGGCAGCCCCCTGCCTGGCTGAATGTCCTTCCCAGAAATCCTCTGAGAAATGAAGAAATTCATCTCATTCTGCAGGTGGCAGAGTTAAATATCTCTAAATCCATCTCTGGGCTCACACCTAAAGCTGGGCCCAGCCTTCCTGCAGGACAACACCACCAATACCCAGCACAGAGGCTGATTAAAAACTTTTCCATGTAGCTGGTTGCAATTTAGAATATGAGTTGCTATACTGAGATGCTGAAAACTGTAAACACTATTTGCATTTTGTTATGAATGTTTTGCATAACTTTAAGGATGTTTTCTTTATCCCCAAGTGGGTCTGTTTGGAGCCCATAATGTGCTGTGAAGTTTCAGGAACAGAAAAATTTGTTGAGCACAAACAGGCCGGTATCACAGCAGACGTTAAGAGTGTTCAAGCAAAGGGTGTTTTGCATCAAAAATGTGTATATATTTGCATTTTTGATGCAGAAAGCCATTTAATCGGCACTGCAAATGGAGCCCATAACTGAGGCAGTGCAGAATTCTATGAAATTGAAAAGTTCTGTGTAATTTCTGAAAAACAAAGTCTATTTTGCACAGCTCTAACTATAGCTAATATTTAAACCAATTAACTCATCAGTGAGCTAACATGGCAGAAGCACTCAGCTCCTTTAGCACTGGAAGTTCCTCATGTCCCTGGATCTGTGCTTTTTTTTTTTTTTAACATTTTGAAATTAAACATTTATCCTATTTAATTGCTAGGAAAAGAAAGATTGAGATCTGAATTTTAAACATCCCCATTGTAGGTGTGTTGGTTTTAAGGGAATTGCACTGGGGGAATCTGAGCACGAGGTTCCTCTGGAGAGCCAGAGCTGAAGTTTTCCATCCCATCCCAGTTGTTGTGTCCCAGTTAAGTTCTAGAGTTTGCTTTGGAATTGCACTCTGTGATTGCTGCCCAGAGCTGATTAAGAATTCCAGAGTTTTATTCCCAAAATCCTGACTTTTGAAAACACTATTTTATCCAGAATGAATTCTGTTTTCTGGGACTTGGGAGTCACCATAAATTGCTCCTCTGAGTTGGGTCCTACCTGGGAAAGGAAGTGACCTCCATCTTAAAGCAGATTTTAATCCAGTTAATTGTAATTATCAACTGTTAATTCTTATGCAATAATGAGATACATCATATAATTTATTTCTCTTGCAATCTTCCTTGCTTGTGTTGATTGATTTTTATTTTAGTGAACAAGTGTCTCCACTATCAAAATCCCACCTTAGTCTCAGCAGACTGACTGGAGCTGCAAACAAAGCAATGGTTTTATAGCCAGGGTCAGGCTCATGTCCCTGGGCTGAGGAGGTGAAATTGGGATGTGGAGACTGGCCAGGACTCCCCAGGCAGGTGGGTGATTTCCAGATGTCTCTCCTGGCTGACACATAGAATTTCTTGCTTGGTCTTAGAAAAAGTTTTTTAAAATCTCCATTTTTGGAAACTGTCTTTATAAAGAACCCTGAATGTCAATATAGGATCAGAAGAAACGTAATTTTAAGTCAGTAGTGTGGTTGTTTTTCTTCTTTTTTGCATTGACATGATTAAATCAAAAGGAGATCCTTCTTACACAGAGTAAGAGAGAACTGCTTTTTCCTTCTATAAGCAGAATTCCTTGTGTCAAAGGCTTGGGATATTTTGTAAATACTCTGTGTTAATACATTTTGAGTTCTGTGCTGTGATTGCAGCATTGCTAGACAATGTCATTAGCCTGAACAGGGAATCTCAGTCAAATGTCAGGATCTTGTCTGTGAGGTATTTCCACTCTTAAGTGCAGTGCAGAATGTCACTGTCATTCCAATTAGTGCAGCTGATTGGTATTCAATTTGTTTTATTTGACGTTCTGCAATATTTTGCTTCAAGCCAGACATTTTGTACACCATACAGAAACAGCACATGATAACAACAGACATTAAGGCTGGTGGCAGACAGGACCTCAAAGAATTGTCAAAGAAATCAAGTTTTTGCAGTGTTTCAGCTCCATTTGTTGCAGCAACACTGACAGATATTTTGGGACAATACAGAGGTGTAAACCACACCATTTACATTCCCGTGTTCCTGGTTTGCTGGGCAGCAGTGTTAATTTACTTTGCCAAGTAAGGATATTCATTTTTAACACTCCACTCATTTGTCATTGTTCATTGTTGCTTAGGAAATGGAGAGGATGAAATTTGAAGTAAGATTCTTAATGTCAGTCCCCTCGTTCTTAAGTGACTTCTGAGCTGGGCTTGTAAGGTTTGGAATCCCGAGGGTGGAGCAGTTCTACCCTGCAGGGAATATCAGATTATTTTATCAGTGAATTCATCCTGGAGACCCAGAATCACAGAATCTGCTGGGCTGGAAGGGACCCACGGAGATCATCAGGTCCAGCTCCTGACCCTCCAGAGTGACCCCGGGGAACCCAAGAATCCCACCCCGTGGCCCAGAGGATTGTTCAAGCCCAGGATTTCCCGTGTTGAAGGTGAGGGTGCAGGGAGAGAGCCCTGAGCTCTGCACAGGTGATGCTTGGCCTCATCCTCACCCCGCCCTGGCTGCCCTGCAGGGGCTCCAAACCCCCAAATACGCCTTGGCTGATGCCCTGGGGAAAATATTCAGGGAAGGATTTGGGAGCCCAATGGTTTGCAGAGACATCTGCAGCTGTTTGCAGCTTTGAAGTGTGGATGGACTGGAGGCTGAACTGCTCTGCTGTCATTATTGGCCAGGCAAATAAAACAGAAGAGGTGCTGGCAAGGCACTGGGGAAGGAATGGCAGAGGAGGAGGAACCCTCCATCAGCACTGCCTGTTTTTATACAAACAGACCTTCCTCTGCCTGCCTGCCAGTCAAACATCCTCCACTAGACTCACATCAGAGACATTTATGTATGCCTAACTTAACGTTTTACCTTGCTACACTGCACTTGTATTGGAAACCAGGGCTCAGCTCCTCCATCTGATCGTGGTGGGTGCAGAAATAGCAAGAAAAAAACAATTGCTGAACCACAGAAAGTCCTCACACGAGTAAACACGGCTTTTCTTCCCACATGAAGGCAGCAGTGTAATTACACTGCTAATGGGACAAGTGTCAGGCTTTGATCTGCATGACAGATTCCTTGGGATCCCTCTCAGGCACAAAGCTGGCTCCCATTTCCATTCCTGCAAGCTCCAGGAATTCCTTGGTAGCTGGAAATGTTCTGGAGTAGAATGATAACAAACAGTTTGAGGGATGTGGGAAAAGGAGGGTATTACATACTGAGAATATTTATGTAGAAGTATTTGTAAAAACACTCCCAGGAAAAGCACCTTTCTGTGTCTTGACTGTCACAAGAGGAAATTTTCAGAGGATACATTGCAATCTCTTTAAATGATTCCTGGTCTGTTATTTATTACACTGGCATTTGGGGAATTATTATTTTTGTTTTCACTTGTTGTGGCTTTCAAAACACGATGGTACTGTCCACATTTTCAATCAATAACGTGACATTCTCAGGCATCATTTCTCTGGGATCCAGTGATGGCCAGAATTTCAACCATTATCTTGAAATATCAGCACAGGACTGCTCAGTCAAGTGAAGCATCACTTCCCTTTTCTCTGGGTCCAGTCCTTTAGGAGACTCGGCTCAAATTAGGACTCAGAAAAGGTTCTCATAGTTCAAAATTAGTTTTAATAAATTCCTGAAAAGAACAGAAAAATATCTTAGAAGCTGCAGGGCTTTTTTTTCCTCCCCATGAGAATGTACAACTATTGCTGCCATAGTTATCTGGGACTAACTGTTGCTAACAACTAAAATGAGCTAGAGAATTGAAATGGGGGATGGAATATTCTGGGTGTGGAAGGACAATACAGACCTGAAAAGCTTTCTAGGCACTTTAAAGTGCTCAGAAAAGGCTTTTCCGTGCAGACACTGAACCCTGGCATGTCTGAGCCCTGCTCCAGCTGTAAGAGCAGCCAGGGGCTGCAGATGTGCTCCTGCTGCTTGCAGAGTTTTTTGTTTGCTCTCCATTTCACCAGGGTGAGGTTGGTCAGAGGCCAGGGGAGGGCAGGAGCTGGGGAGCACTGGGGGATATTTGCACAGCACACTGTAGCTGCTGCTACAAGGGAAATAGAAAATTGTTTAATGGTGCCAGGAGACTCCAGTGAAAGTGAGAAATCCAAGGCAGAAAAATAATCATCCCACTGGGAGAAGCAGGAGTTCCCTGCCCGGTGGAACCCAGGAATATGAGGGTTATGGCTTCTGTTGGACCCTCCAGCCATGAGGGGTATGGGCTGGAAGATCCAGCAGGAGCACAGGGAGATGAGAGCAAACAAAACCCTTCTCCATGCAGCTTTTAATGGAAGTGATATGTGGATGGAGCAGAGCTGCACCAGGAGCTGCTGTAATGGGGGTAATATATCCTGCAGATAAACATAAGAAAACGTCCTCCAGAAAGCATGCCTGGTCCTCTGGGATTTTATGCTATAGCTTTATGGACTTTTCAAATGAATCTGTATTAAATCTAGCATATTAAATATATGTCTAATTACTTGTATTTTTAGTGGCTGTTGACAGAATTTATTCCAGCAGCTCTATTTACTCATGTATGAGAGAAGAGACTCTATTATCTACTGCTTGCAAAGTCTACATCTGTTTTTGTTCCATTCTGCTGCCATGTAGCTTTAGCACAGCAAGCAGGAGTTACTCCATTCTGTCAGAACACATAATCATCCCAGGTTAATTCAGAACTTCCCTTCTTTCTCCCAGCATTACCCTTTTACATCCATTGCTTCCTTTGTTTTGGGTCACTGGGCCAGGCTTTCTGCCTCGTTATCAGAGTTTTACAGTTCACAGTCTGAAACCCCTCCAGTTCTTAACAGATGTTGCAGGCAGGAGATATTTAACCACTGGTGCTGCACAGGTAAACACAGCCCTCGTGGCAGAAGGTGAAGAATTGCTTTCCCAAACAGAAATGACACAGTGAGGTGTTTTACTAAGGCTCATCTCTACAATTATCTGAGGTTTAGAAAACCTACAGTGTCCCTTTCCATTGTTTGCCTTCACTTGTCCCTGGGATTTCAGTCCCACTGCTTTTAGAGGCTCTAAGCAGATAAAATCAAATAACCAAATAACAAATATTGCTCTAAATGCTGCACTGGGCAGGGTTGTGTCTCAGTCTGAACAGAATTATGGTGACAATCAAGTGCTGACCTTTTGGTCTAACACAGACTTTATCCCACTGGGATGTCACCCACATTAGCCAATAGAAAGTGATGAAGAGGAGGGTGTATATTAAAACTTAAATTCCTTGTGAGTTTAGGAGCCTAATCCTGGTTTGAGGTTTTATATCTCAGATCAGAATCTTGGAGCTGAATTGCTGTGTCATGTGTCTCCATCATCATCATCATCATTTTCTCTTAATACACATCTAAAGAAAGGAGAGAGCAGGAAGCAGAAATACATCTTTCATATAATTTGTGGCCCTATCATTTTTCCAGGCTGGGAAAAGAATCTTCCCAGAAGCAGGAGGTAGCATTATCCTGGCCCTGTGTTAGCATTCCTCAGAGTACTCCAGGCTCATGCTCATGTTTCCCACTCCATGGAATATATTTATTCAACACCTTTTTTTTTTTTGTTTTTCCTCGCTGCAAAATGTACAGACAATCCTTTCAGCTGCTGAACTGCTGTATTACAAGAGCCCCCAACTAACTGCTTTTACTCTGGCAAGCTGCTGTGCTTGCTGAGTTTCCTGCAGAGCATGATAATGCATGTAAAGCATGGCCAGGAAAAGCCCACTGGGAAGTGCTGCAATCCAAGGGACACGGGCTTGGAAGTGATGCCTGTGCTGAGCCTCTGAGCCCAGAAAGAGGCAGCCTTGAGTGGGACTTCCTTGTGAGCATGAGGAAATGGAGAATTCAGTGATCACCGGTGGTTTTTGAAGGTAGATAAAATAAATGTTTGAATTTTAAGTGTATGAACCACGACAGATTGTGTTTCTGCTGGTGGTGTTGTTACAGTCAGGGAAAACAAGGCTGATGCCATTGTGGCAATGCTGTGTCTGCTCTAGAAAAAATCTGGAAGTGTTCAAGGCCGGGGTGGATGGAGATTTGAGCAGCCTGGAGTAGTGGAAGGTGGGTCCATAAAAGGGGGTTGGATTAGGGGATCTTTAAGGTCACTGCCAACCCCACCCTTCGATGATTGCAGGAATTTCAAACTCTTGTGCATCTACTCTGGCACCTTTCACTTTTGTCACCTATGGGGAAAAAAAAATGAAATTTAACTACATTTCTTGAAGATGAGCTTGGTCTTCTCTTTCCCTGATTTTTGCCATAACTTCTCTAGAAAAAGGATGGAGGAGAAAGAAGAAAGGATTTGCTGTTTGTCCTGAGCGCTCTGAGTAAAGGAGAGCAGGGCCATGCTTTGCTCACTGTCCTTTTTCCAGTTCTGTGTCTATTGTCCCATTAAATCTTTAATGCAAAAGCTTCATATGCTTATCTGCTTGATTAAGTATACACTATCTCCTTTCATCTTCATCATTAAACTGACAGTAATTACACCAAATTGAATGCATGACCTCCAAGTGTTTGCCCCAGTAAGTTACCAGAGAAGGACTGGTTATACTTTAATCCACTTTCATCAAAGTTACAGAGATTTAGTTCCCCCAATACAGAGACAGCGATTCACATCAGGAAAAGGTGCAGATAATTGCCATTTATTACCTGCAATACAAATCAGCTCTGAATCATCTGTCTGTGTTGGCATGAAAAATAACCACTACTCAGTGGAGCGAAAGGTGGTGACCCCCCAGCTAATGAAGCAGCAAAATGAAGCCAGCAAAAAGGATTGACTTTCAAAGTCAATGAAATGGACAAGAGGAAAAAAAAAGGTAAATATTTTATATATTTTTGAGGATGAACACTCTTTTTTTATTTGCTGTTGTCATTTCAGTCCTGCAGAATAGGCTCATGTAAACCCAAACATTTTTGTGGGAAAGTGAATCACGTGGAGAAACCTTAAAAATACAGGCGACCCCTCATATTCAAAGGGAGAGCTCTTCTACTTTCCTGCCTCTGCCAGACTGCAGGTCTCAGCCAGGGCTGGATGAAGTCAGGCAGCCCAGCCCTGACAGGCTGTGCTATTAAAACAAGCCAGCAGGAAAACCCAGCTCTGCCTCGGCTGCAAGGCAATGGAGTCAGACCCTGTTTGTTTTCAGCACAACAAACAGCAATAAATGTCACTCCAACCACTCCTCAGGTAAATGGCTGCATCTGTATTTAACATTTTGACCTGGATGTAATTGGCTCTAATCAATCACTAATTACTTTCAATTTAAACATACATGAGAACTAGTAAAGTGCTGTTCTTTCAAATATTTCTCTGAAAGAGCAGCTTTTCTTGGAGTTATTCCACAAGAAGCTGTGATAACACAGGTCATTGTCTAGGCTACTTTTCAAGAAAAACAAAAGAATTCAAGTTTATTGGCTTTATCTGGAAACTATTTCTACAGAAGTTTTGTTTGCTACGTGGCAATTTACTGCTTTAGTTCCCAACTTGCATCAGTTGGCTCATAATGAGATCAAGTGAGAGCTCAGCCTTAAGCTGTCTGTCTGTCAGCATATTATCTGCTCTGCCATGGAATAGGAGCTAGCAGAGCAGCTTGGATAAATCAGCTTTTGCAGTTGTCATTTCCTGCTTTATGGGGGCTTTGTGGTAGGAATACATTGTCTAGATTAGGCATGGATTGATAGCTGTGCTCTCCAGGAATGATGAAGAAATATCAGAGGTGATCATTATCCACAGAGGCAGCTTCTCCCAGCCACTCACTGCTTCACCTTCCATGGCAAGAACTTTTCTCCATCTCCTTCCCCCGTGAGAAGCAGTGCAAAATTCCATCTGTGAGTGCCACTGAGCTGAGCAGAGTCCCTGAGAGCTCTGCAGCGCCTGGACACAGTTCCTTACCAGCTCTAAGGGAGCAAGAAAGCAACATCACATTTCACCCAGGAAATAGAAGGAAAGGGTAATAAGGAACAAAGGAGAGAGTAAAATTGAGTCTGCACAAAGCAGAGTGAGACGCTGAGCGTGTCACAGGGCTGGAGCAAAGGTTACAATTGGAATATAAAATATTGTACAAATCTCAGCCCCAGTTTCAATCCCAGTGCACATCAGAGCAGATCCAGGCTGCTGCAGTGTAGATGGTGGCAGTCCCACACAGAGGGGTGTGGAGATTTCTCATTTTCCTTGGCTGGCTCAGAGTGCAGCAGAACCAGCAGCCACCAGGTAACACTGAGCAGGAATGCTGTGAGCCGTGGCTCTCTCCTGAATTTTCACACCTTTTCTACTGCAACACCTCATTCCTTGTAGGAAAGACACAGGAAAAAAAAATCCATTAAAATACATTTATCTTCACTTTAAAGGTATTTCACATTGGCACTTTCTGGTTTATCTTGATCCATCAGAGCAGATCTTGTAATGTCTCCCTTTCCAGCTGCTGCCTTTGAACCCATGTGTCTGAAGAGCTGGAATTAAAGAACTTCTGTTCTTTTGACCTCCTAGTGAAGGCAACAAGGACCACTGAAGAGTTTGTCTGCAGTGAAACGTGCTGATGGTGAGTCTGTATTAGATGATTAATGCTGTGTATATTTTATTATACCGATAATTACAATGGAAGTCTGCACCCACCTCTCCCTATTCTGTTCTCACACCTCTGGGACCCAGAAATGCTGGATGGACACAGTCCCTGTTCTTCAGAGCACTGGCTCAGGTAAAAACGATTCTTACAAAGCAGTGACTCCAAGAAAAATCTGATTTCATAGCTGTCCATAAGAATCCTTTGATTCGAAAATGCTGTTTTTCCATATGAGATAACTGAAGCATGAATATTTCCACCATGATAAAAGATGAATCAGCTTTCCCCAGGAGCATCTCCCAGACCCACTGCAGCCTGTCAATCCAGGGCTTTGCTAAGCCAAGCCTGCCAAAGTGTGATCTGGTTGTGAGATGTGGGCACTGAGATTAAACCTTCTAACTTATCACTTACGAATTAAGCTGGGATTCAACATCAGAGGCATCAAAGTGTTCTGTGCCCGTATCACAAACTGAAGAGATTTTTATAGCATTCTGACAAGGCACAAATATAAGAATCAAATCAAGCAAAAATTGTAAAGAAGTAACGCAAGAAATGAAATCAAATGCTGGAGGAGCTGAGACTTGAAGTGCAGGGATTTGATAGGAGCCTCTTTTGTACTTGTGGAAGAATGAAATAAATAGTGTCTGGCAGCATGTGTGGCAATGTGCTGAGAAAAACCTGAGAAGGTGATCTCTAACTCAGGCTGATAAGATTCCTGACCCCATTTCTTCAAATGCTTGTTGTTCACAGTCTGGGAGCTTTTGTTGTTTTTGTAATGCAGATGTGAATCAGGTGAAAGTCTTACTCCAATTCATTATTACATTTTCACTGCTCATCTGGGAGCTGAACTCCCACCTGAAGGCTCCAATCTTGCAGGTTCTCCCCCAGGTGTCAGGATTTAAACACAGCCAAATGCTGCTGGCTTTAACACCAAGGAAATGGGAAGACTTCTGACCCCAGTTACCACCCCCATGCTGCTTTTGCTTTTGATGTGGTTTCCACAGAATTCTTTCTGTCCCTGCCCTATGCATTGCAGCTTGAAGGAGGATTTTTTTGTTTGTTTACCTAATTTCCACTAAGCTTTTGAAAAGAAGGAAACATATGGATGCTATATATAAATATATAAATTATTTCTCTCCAAATAAAGTGCAGCTACCTGTGGACTCAACAAAGCAGCTGTTTAAAGATCACACTAATTTTTGAACAAGGAAAACAAAACATCATTTCAGGATCTTTGTGCAAGTCAGCAACATCTGTGCTCAATGCAGCAATCAGGCAGCACTTTCCTTTTGCTAAAGAGGATTCAGCTTAAACCTTTGGGATTTCAAACTAAGCAAATTAAAGATCAAGGCAGGGGCTGATGCTTTAAAGATGGATGCTGATGTGATTTTTTTTTAATAGAATGCCATTGCAGTTGGGAGGAAGCAGTGACACACTCCCTTGTCATGGTCCTTTTTTTACAAAGCTGCCCGGGTGACACTGGAACAATGCTCAGGCATTGCCGACTGGACTCTCTCAGCACTTTGGGGGGATTTGTCAAACTATTGCGTTTTGCATTTACCTCTCTGGCAATCGGGAAGCTCGGATGCTCCAAAGGATAAACTTTAGCAATGGCCACTTTTCCAAGTGCACATTCAGCACTAAATAAATGCCAGCACGCAGCAGAAATGGATGTGGGTTCTATAGGAATGGCAGGGATAGCATGTGCTTGCTAATTATTTTCATTTTCATGCACTTCTGCTGCCTTTTCCCGTTCCCACCCTACTGAAGATGGTCATAATGCCATCGTGGTGTAGGTGAGAAAATGGACAAATAAAAAGAACAGATAAAACATTCTTCAGTTACAAAATCATGTTTATCAGCTCCGTAGCTGATTTCATTCATATGAAATGTTCCTTTTATTTGCTTGTTGTTAAGCAACATTTAAATATTGTGAAAGATGATGAGTCGGGAAAAGCAGCACATTCTTTACACCCCTTCTATACTGCTAGAACATTATTGCAAATAAATCAAAGAATTCACTTTGCTGGTATTTGCTTTAAGGCTTTTGCTTTCAAGTCAAAGAAATGTCTTAAGCAAGCTGCTTGCCACCTACAGAAGAGTTTGCAATATGTAAAGGTTACATTGAAAAGAAATAAAACCTCAAATGCAAACTCATTCAGGCTGTGATTTTTCTCCTCAGAGCATCCCAGCCCCTCGCTGTGCATCCCAGCGTGCAGCCAAAACGTTTTTATTTCCCAGCCTGTGCTGGGGATCATTCCAAGCCCATTAGGTCAGGCCTGGAGAGGGATTGTTCAGAAACTCCTGAGGGGGAAAAAAAAAAAAAAAAAAAAAGACTATTTTGGTCACACTTTTGCCTCTCCCCCTTGCCATCTGTTTTTAAATGTCTGGATGCTCAAATATCCCCGTGGGAAGGTGCTGAAGGAGCTGCTCGTCATCATCATCATCATCATCATCATCATCATCATCATCATCATCATCATCATCATCATCATCATCGTGTGGTGGCAGAGGAACAAATGTCTGGGGAATTCTCACTCTGCACCTGCAGGCACCAGGGCAGGGCCATTCCTGAGAGGTTTCTGTTCCTCTTTCCTCACTTTAGCACAAGCTTTATATTTCATTTATTTATTTATTTATTTATTTATTTAATTTTATTTATTCCCCTTGTCATAAACGATTCTGCTGCTTCTGAACTCTGTGGAAATAGCAGCTTATTTTTAATGGGCAGGAAGATATGATGATCCATGTTTTCTGGTGAGATTCCCAAAGTCTGAAATGGGTTTGTGTTGCTGGAAAACGCCCTTTGAATTTTACCTTTTGTCTTAAAGATTCCAAAGAGCAAACTTTCCTTTGAGCATTCATCAGCTGATGTGATTTAGGGGATTTTTTCATTCATAGCAGTGAAGCAGAATGTTTGGAGGCCATTCATAAAACTGAAATAATATTAAATAGTAACTACAGAAATGTGTCTGAAGAGGGGAACCTCGGGATGGAGTTATTTTTTAATTATACAGGTTAAGTAAGGTTCCATATTTGACTCAAATATGATAGAATTCACAATTTTATGTACATATTTCACAGCTGTAATCACAAATAAACAAACAATATTTGTCAATCTTGTGCACAGAACTGTTGAAAACTTTTTCTACCAAGCCCAGTCCTTTAGAGATAAAGCAATTCCCTGCAAACAGGAATTATTTTTTTCTAAACCAATTAAATCAAGCTAAAGCAAATGTTGTAGATATTTATATTTTTATTTGAATGTTGACAATGTTTAAATATTTGCTTTTCAGAAGGTATTTTGCTTCATCCAGCCTTCTGTGTGCTTTTTTTCTTGTTGTTGTTTTGTGATCTATTTGAACATTATTGAATTATCTCTTGAATATTAATATGGAAACCTTTTAATAGCTCCACATTATTAAGATTTTGAGATTTCTCTCAGATTTCCAACCATTTTTTTTTCAAAATGCAAAACTGATACTGAACTCCATTCTAACCCAAAGTAAATATTAACTGGAATATTTCCATTTTGCCAGTAAACTCAATCATAACCTTGTTAACACATTCAGAAATTAATTTTGTATACACAACAAACACACCTTGAGCAATGGTATTGAAGTTTTTTTGTGCAAGTACTTCAAGACCTGGGTTTCCTGGAGTTTGCTCACATATAAATTCAAGCTGCAAAATTCTAATAATCACTGAAGAAAACGGTGTAAAATCATTTGGATATGATCTCAGCTGATTGCCCCACAATTTGATTCAATAAATACCAAATGCAGACCTAAAATTTCTTTAGGTTCTGACATCTTGTCAATACAAACTGGTCCCAAACTGAGCCCAGCAAGGCTGAGTTTGCTCCCAGAATGATTTTTGTGCTCTGATAACAAACTGCTGCTCACTGCCAGCTATTGGAATCTTCCAGAGAAGCACGAATTTGAACAGAAGGCAATTTCTCCGTGGCTAAATGGGAAATCACAATGTTTTTGCTACATAAACCAAGCTTATTTCACAGCACAGAAAAAAAAATCAAGTGAAAACCATGATATACCGAGTCACTGGAGTGAATCAATCTTTAAGAAAGCCTAAGGTGTTAATTTTAAAAATCTGCCTAAATATTCTCTGTGTAGAACTCGCTTTTATACGCAGCGTGTAAACGGTGGCCGCTCTTTCTCCGAATGAAATTTTCTTTTCTTTTAATTCCTGGGTTGTGGGGATGTTTTAAAGCCAGCTCTGCAGCACACAAAGGTGGGAGGAAAGGCAAGGAAAGGAGAGCTCTGCTCAGAAATTTGTGTCACCCAACGTTGGGGATGGCCAAGACTCACCAACCAACCTTTCCTTCCCAGCAAACAAAACCTGCAGAGGAAGGAGGAACTGGCAGCTGGAAAAGCTGCCTGGAGGTGAATGAATGAATGAATGAATGAATGAATGAATGAATGAATGAATGAATGAATGAATGAATGAATTTGTGCCATCTGACCCCGGTGCTGGTGGCTGTGCAGGAAGTTTTGGCACGGGGAATGTTCCTTTCCTTGGTTGGGGTTTCTCCTCTGGAGCGAGCAGGAAGGGAGCACCAGGTCTGTGCAGGGGAATTGTGAGAAAAAAAAAAAACATCAGAGAGCTCGGAGAGGCAGCTTCGGGGGGGAAAGAGAGAAAAAAACAGCGTTGAGAAAGAGAGGAAAAACCAGCATTGAAAAGGAGAGAAAAACCAGCATTGAAGAAGTTCCTCCTGTTGAAAGTTGAGTGTGAGTACCTGGGGTTTGCAGCTGAAATTGCACCCTGTGAAAAACACACAAGAGGAGCTGGTTCAAAGCAGATTTTCCTCCATCAGGAGGAAAGATTTGACTCCTTGGCTGGGCAGTGCAGGGCACGAGTGTCCCATTCCACAGAAATCAGGATCAGGGATCTCAGCAAAGGGTGGAGCACCCAGCCAGGCTCATGCCAGGACAAAGCTCCTCTCCTGAAAAGGCCAAGTTTTCACTCCTGTGAATCAGGAATTGTTTCAGGGTCGATGTGATGAGACAAGCAGTGAGATTCCTTTTCATTTGCAGAGAAATAGCACTGAGGTTCCTGCGTATTTTCAGAGCAATTGTGACTTGTAGAAATACTCTGTGCTGCCTGTGCTCTATTTCTTGAAAATTGTGGATCCCAAGAACCCAGATTGAGCTGAGCAGAGCAGAGAAAGTGGCAGAATTTGGCCCAGAACACCAAATTTCCATTCTCATCTCCTGTAGTGGAGAGGAAGGGAGACATTTATTCAAGTCTGTAACTTTAGATGTGGGGGTTTTTTTAGGCCTTGTTAATAATTTTGGTGTTTTACAAATGTTTTGAATTAAATGAGATTACAGGGAAAAAAAATCCATTCTAATTCAATCAAATTAAATGTAATTAGATTTTGTATTAATTTTTTCAGCATCAAATTTATTACCTTTAGGAGGATTTGTAATATAGTATAAATTGTAGCTTGTAATAAGGGGTTGGAGTAACAGTGAAATGAGTTTTTGTTTTATTAGACTTTACAATTATGAGAGTGATTTATTTCTTCTTTAAAAAGATTTGCTCCTTTACTTGACAAGTCAGTGTTTATGAACAAAACTTTTAAATTTAGTTACCATCACACTACTCTCAAAATCAATAAATGCAGATTTTTATTATGAACAGTGTTGGTGCTATTTTTAGCCTTATGACACAGAAAAGAAAGAGAAAATTGAGATTGGTTTGCTCCTTTCTGCTTCACTGGAGGAAGCAGAAATTCTGTCTGCTCCCAAGTGCATTAAGCAGCACAAAAATGCCATTTGTTAGGAAAATCTTCCTTTGGTAGGCAGATTTTTGGGATGCAGGCACAAAGGCTCAGCTCTGGGCTGGAGATGCTGCTCAGCTGGGATGGCCAAGCTGCCATTCCAAACATCCACTTCAAACAAACTGGGGCCATTTCAGGTGGGAACAGCAGCCCGTGTGGGGTTCTCAGTGTGCCACAATAAATCCGATTTTGCTGTGCTCAGGGAGCTGGGGATTGTCTCAGACCTGTCCTGAAGTGTCCTTGTTCCTTGTTCTCACCCAAGGCTCCTTTGTTCTCTTATCACTGAGCGTTCTCTGCGTTCTTTTCTGTCCCCTGCTGTTTTTTGGGACTGTGGAAGATCTCCCAGGATGCTCCAGAGCCTGCAGTGACTCAGAGCCTCTGCCTTTCATTCCTTGTCCTGCACAGCCTGACCTTTGCCACAACCAACATTGCATTTTCCAGCTTTCAGGAGCTGCCTGTAGAACTCGCCTTGGCAGGGAGGGTGAATTTCCAGCCAGGACTTTGTGTTGTTTCTAGAACAGGAGTGAGTATTTTTACCAGTTTTCCCTTGTAGATCCCTTAACTCACCATAAAACACTCTCAAGATTGGATTCATCAGTTCTTGCCAGGCCACAAATTCCTGCAGATGAATAATAGATGTTCCCCAGTCCCAGCTTTGCCTCTCTCGCCTCAGCCTGGCCCTGCTGAGCCTCTCCAGCTGCTGATGAAAAGCAAACAGCCACCAAGGTGCTGTGAGTGGCACAAATTCATCATCCATTCCTCCATTCCGGGGATGCCTCGCATTTTTTGAAACTATTTTCATTCCTTTCGGAGCCTGGAGACTGCTGAAGTAATAATAGCTTACCCTAGGAGCAGATTTCTTAGTAAACACTATACCTCTGTGAAAAAAAATAGCTATTATTGTGTTCCAAAGGAAGCCAAGGAGACAGATTTATTGGATTTGCTTTTTTTGGTCAGGCTTTTTTTTTTTTTAGTTGATTGGTTGGGTTTGTTTTGTTTTGTTTTGTTTGTTTGTTTTGCTTTGTTGTTGTTTGTTTGTTGTTGTTGGTTTGTTTTGTTTGGGTTTTAAAAATTCCAAATACTTGTTTCTTCATTAAAATAAATAGAATTTGGAGGCATTTTAATCCAGCCATTCCAGCATAAATGAGCGTGGTTTGCCTTTCCTGGGTAACTCTCATTGTCATTAGGGATGGGTTTTTGTTAGCTAGATGCCTCAGAGCACAGTTTGCATTTCTGTGTCTTACAAGCCAAAATTACAGTGAGCTGAACTCTCACCTGTGCTTTAAAAATCACAGATCTGGGAAAGGAGGAAAGTCAAGGCTTATTTTGGAATTCCTGTCTGCATCCTCCCTGTCTGCTGAAAGGATTCACTGTCACTGCAACTGCAGATCTAAGAAAAGCTTTTCTATTTTGATACCTCCACAGCTGAACACAGATCTGGGAATTTTATGCTTTGGGGATACTTATGCTACATGTAAAAATAGGTGAAACTGAATCAATATTATGAAAAAAAAAAAGGCATTTTGTCTATAAATATTAGTGGAAGAATTTAAATATTTGGTTTCACACTGCTCAGGCTGGTCCATGCAGTCTCCAAACCAGTGTAGAAGTGACTGATGGCATTTAATTAATCAATGCATTTTAGGCATCCATAATCAGGTTCCTCTTTGCACCTAATTGGGCAAGCCCAAGTTTCTTCCCCAAACTTCAATATTGATGTGCAAAGGGAGAGGCAGCAGTCCTGCAGTGACATTAATACAAAAAAATAACAATTGGCATCACTTCGACCCTCCAGGATCCAAACCAAACTGCAGCTCATCAATAGCTACAACTGATAAGGCTTCATACAGATTCCAGTTAAAAATCAGCCAGGATTTGTCAGCAATTAAGTGCCAGCTGTCCTCTGGATTTACTGATGAAGAGATTATTGGGTGGTGATACCAAAAGTGTCATCTGGATCAATTCTCTGCATTTGCTAAATTGGGCGATAAGGCCACCATAAGCCAAAAAAAAAAAAAAAAAAAAAAAAAAAAAGTTTGGAATTCTAATTTTCTTGATAAGAAATGCAAATTGTTTCTGTCTCTTCTTCGTGCAATAAGCCAGGCTGCTGAGGAGCCAGTGTGATGTCCTGGGTGTCTGAGTGTGCAGCACAAAAGTCCTGCCAGTGTGGTGCTATGGAGGTCTTAATGAAAAGATGCCTTTCACACCTCTGATCAGCTGGGAGAGTTCTTATATTAAGTCTAATTACTACAAGTATTCCACACCAAAGCCCCATAATCTCGTTAATTCAATAAAATCTCTTTCTGTAGGAGCCAGCTCCAAGTGATCTGCACAGATCTATTGGTAGTTCCAGTAAAGAAGCAGAGAAGGTATTATAGAACTACAATGGATAAAAGGCACAGAGAAAGCCATTTCCTTTGCTTGCAGTTCGATTATTTTGAAAACCTAGAAAAAGATTTCAGGTGGCCTAAATGTTGAGAAGTCTGGGGAATCTTGGATTCTTTTGAAGAATCTTCAATCCTTTTGATTTTGAAGCCAATGTGTATTTTCTTCCTATTGATCATTGTTATTTTAGGTGAATGTTAGAGACCCATTACAGCTGGAGTTGTGAGTTATTGCAAGGTTAGAGCAATATGCATATTTTGGATGTTTAATGGAGAACCAAAAAGATGAATTAAATCACAGGGTTTCCTGTGAGTTCTTGTCTATCAACCCAGAAAATAATTTCAACCTGTCAGGGAAAAATGAAAACTGGAGTCCTACTCAACAAGGTGCAAAATTGTTGCTTAATGTAATAGTAAATAAGCTTATTTTGCACTGTTATTCAGGATGACTGACTTGCACTGCTATTTAAAATGATTGGTTTCAGTGTAAATGAAATATTTTTTCAATTTCAGAAAAAAAACCAATCCAAGTATATTTGAGGTCCTCTATGCAGATGAAATATCTGGGTGAGTACATGGGTGCAGTGCTCCTCATAACTTCCCACTGTGCCCCAGCTTGGGAAATGGAACTGAAGGAGAAACACTCCCACTGAACTTGCTCCTGGGAGAGCAATTTTCTAACAGAAAATGCAGATTTCAGAATCAGTTAAGGTTTTCTGGGGTTGTTTCCAGGGGAGGAATTTTTTAACTGAAAAAGCAGATTGCCCAGAAACAGGGAGGATTTTTGGTTTTGTTGAGAATGCATGATTGCTGATATGTGCAGGAGAACTCAAGGAGCTCATTCCCTGTTGTGCTTTCATTTTCTCTGCACCAGGACAGAAAACTCAGGGAGGTTGGGAAGGCAGGACAGTCCTCACCTGGCAGGTGCATTGTCCCGAGCTGACCAACCATGTTCTAACAGGCTCTTCCACTCCACAGAAACCCCAGCAAGCCCAGAGGTTCGGAGGGATGGAAATGCAGCCACCCAATGCTCCATCCCTCTTTATATTCCTGCAGTTTCCAAGCTTTCCTCCGTGCACTGTGGGAAGCAGAATTGGCAAATTTAAGAACAGCCCAAGCTCAGCCATTTCTCCTTGGCCTCCCCACACAGTCCCTGCTGCCTGCAGTGTGTCCCTGACCCTCTCTGTCCCCAGCACAGAAGAGTTTGGGTGTCAGCAGGCAGCAGAGTGAGCTGTCACAGTGCCACGATCCCCAAAATCAAATGGACAATTTGTGCTCTCCTAAATAAATTCAGGTGTTTGTTTCAAACCCTGCTGTCTAAACAGAGCTGCCCATCTCGTCCCTCACATCATTGTCCAGAGAGCTGGACTGAGTCTCGTTGTGTGTTAATTTTGTCTGACACTACTCAGGAACGTCTTTTAGGAAGAGTAGAGATTACAAGTTTTGATTTCTTACAGAAATTTTCATTTCATCTCTCATCTCCAACTTGACAGCGCCTTCCCATTATCAGTGCCAGACTTCAAATCAGGGAAAGTGTGGAAGCCCCTGGGCTGGAATTCCCCAGGAATTTCGAATGTGCTGAGTGATTTTAGATCACCGACTCCACCAGTCTCTGAGGAGCTCTCCTGAGCAATCACACCTCCCTCATCCCTGCAGCTGAGAAGTGTCTTTGTTTCCTTCATGTTTTCCTCTAATCCCAGGGCAGAACACAAGCAGGAGTGTGGAGACACACTGGAGGGAATTGTCCCCTGATCAGATGAGGGCTTCTGATGGCTGTGCTGTGTGTCTGCTGCCCTCCCTGTGCCCTGGGTGACCCGCAGCCCAGCCCTGCTCACCCCGGGCAGGTGGAAAGGATAAAAGGATGGCAAAGTACAGCAAGGAATTCCTTTCTGCAGGGCTTCTTAAAATCCTGCCTGAGAGCCATTGCACATCTGTATAACTGAGAGCCATTGCACATCTGTATAACTGAGAGCCATTGCACATCTGTATAAATGAGAGTCATTGCACATCTGTATAAATGAGAGCCATTGCACATCTGTATAAATGAGAGCCATTGCACATCTGTATAACGGAGAGCCATTGCACATCTGTATAAATGAGAGCCATTGCACATCTGTATAACTGAGAGCCATTGCACATCTGTATAAATGAGAGCCATTGCACATCTGTATAACTGAGAGCCATTGCACATCTGTATAACTGAGAGCCATTGCACATCTGTATAAATGAGAGCCATTGCACATCTGTATAACGGAGAGTCATTGCACATCTGTATAACTGAGAGCCATTGCACATCTGTATCAAGCAGGGTTTCCCTGCTGGCCTCCTCTGCTGAGCACTCACAGCTTTGTTTCCCAGGCACAGGACAGGGTCTGACCTTTGGGTGTGGCGTTAAGGAGCAGGCTAATTTAAGGAATAAAGAACTACATCAGATCACATTTTTGCTAATAAAGAGTTTACCTGCACGTGCTAAGGAAAGCTTTGCTAATTGGTCTTCTGTCCCAAAGTTTTCATTTGAATCTGTTCTCTTTTTCCTGGGTCATTTTAACACCAACATTTGTTGTCAGTAGAACGGGAGGATTTCATGCTCCATGTCACTTCAGGTGCCAGGGTGGGACACCACGAGGCTGACAGAGCTCTGACCTCAGCCTTCGCCTGTTAATTCAATTAAACCCCTTTGTAATTGGAGTGCCCGGGATGGAGGAGAGCTTTGCCAGTGCTTGGTGTGGGTATGGAACTAGTTTTTCCAGCATTTATGCCAAAACCGAAATTCCTCATTTTTTTGACCCTCCAGTCAAGTGTGATGAACTCAGACACAGCCCAGAGAACAGACCTGGAAGAGACACATGAAGAACTAGAGATGAATGAGGTTCCACCTGAGATCCACCCAGACAGAAACAGAATCCATTTCCATCCTGGGACTCCGAAATTATTGGGTCTTTGTTGCTAATGGCCAATTTCTGGGGAGAAAAGGAAAAGAAAAGAAAAGAAAAGAAAAGAAAAGAAAAGAAAAGAAAAGAAAAGAAAAGAAAAGAAAAGAAAAGAAAAGAAAAGAAAAGAAAAGAAAAGAAAAGAAAAGAAAAGAAAAGAAAAGAAAATCCCTGAAAGATTTTTCTCAAACCTTTATCCTTCTTTTTTTTTTTTTTTCCCCACCTGGAAACCAAACACGACTCAGGGGTTTTCAATCTGTATTCAACAGCTATTTAACACGTTAATTTTACACAGAGCTCGAGCAGGTAGCAGTCACATTTAAGCACTTTTGATGCAATTTCTCTAGGAAAAAGCCTCCCTGGGAGCTGAACTCTTGTTGTGTCTAACCAAAGGTAAGCAAGGGAGTTTTCTTGAGAGCCACAAGACTTTATTTTACTAATTTATTTTACCCAATTTACTAAGTGGGGAGATGAAGTGCAACAAAGCTGCAGTGCCATCATTTTTGTCAGTCTGTAATTAATGTGTGCTTTCCACAGACAATGGTACCATATTTAATTTCCAGTGGCTCTTTAGTTCTTTGTGACCCTAAGAATTTTCTCTCTGCTAACAATACAATGAAGTTCATTTCTGTTTATTTGTTCAGTTTCATGTTTTGTAACAGAATTCTATTAATTTATCACTTATTTATACAGAGCTCATTATTTATCTTCATTCTTCATCTTTGTTTAGCTCCTGCAAATATATTTTTACTGCATATTCTTCTCATTTGATATTTCATTCAACACTTTTAGGTAAATGACATGACATTTTTCCTTTTCCTACTTCGGAATTACTGAAGATTTTCTCAAGTGCTTTTGTCCTAAATGTATGTTATGGTCTCCTCAATTTTGTGCTCATTGCTGTGTACCCTTCAATCACAGTTTTATAATTCACTTTATCCTTTATTTTTTTTTTGTATTATTTTTCCAAATGCAGTGCTTTTTGCTTCCACTCCTGGTTTTGACACCATAATTACTATACAGACCTGATATTATGTTTTAGGTTCCTTTACTATATCATTTCATCTACTTTTAATTCTCGATTTTAGTTTTGTTTTATTAGTAGTGTTTTCCTCCTGTTCTGACAACTGTACAGCATATTCTAATTCTACCCCATCTTTCCTCATCCTGCCCTGTTTCTGCTTCCCTTCCCCACTGTCACATCCTAGCTGCTACCGTCTTGATGAATAAATTATCAAGATTGTTCTACAAGAAATCTGTCATGGGCTATGTGACCTCTTTTAAATCTGAGATTTAGCTCTGAATTCCATATCAGCCCTACATGAGCTGATGGAGACGTGCAGGAACTGGTGCCTGGCAGTTTCTTCTGAAGCCTTCCTGTCTTTGTTCTGCTCTCCCACCCTTCCATAATTTATCACTTTTAGGACACGGGAGGTGACTTGGAAAAAGATGTTTAGCCCCAATAATTGATTGATGGAAGTCAGGGTCAAACAGCTGTGCTCAATATTACAATACCTTGTAATATTCCAATGTTGCATATAAAGAAATAAACACACATGGACACCAAATGGGTGGGTTTTCCCTCCACCTTCATTCTTTCATCACTAACAAATATAACATTCATAACAAATGATGGAAGTGTCAAATTATGATTCTGATAATCACTTCTAGATCTTCCTTCAGCCAGGGGAAGGCAGAACTGGAAGTCTCTGTTAAAACATTCCCGAAATATTTTTCCAAGTGTTCCAGATTAAGGAAACATTTGTATTGTTTGGCTTTTATTAACACCTTAAAGTACATCCTTTAGCAGTGAAACACAATTCCCAGCGGTGACACAGTGAACTTTGAAGGTGAAACATTCATTTTAATGTTTTCTGTCATGAAAATGGTGCAGGGGTTTTTGGGGTGCTCTGAATCCTGTCCTCAGAGTGAATCCATCCCCAGGATGGATCCAAATTCAAGATAATAACTGAGAGGAGGGTGGTGAGTTTGGAGACCCTCTATAGTCCATGGTGATGTCATTGTGCTGTACAAGACTGTGATTAATTAAACAGGTAAAGACTCATTAGGTCCAGATTGGTGCTGCATGCACAAAGTGCATCTCCTCTCTGGTGATATATTCATATTATATATATTCAATATGTATGTTAATACATATAAAATATATATTTTTATATAAATATATATTCATTTAGTCAATATATTCACTTCATACTTAGCCATGTACACAAAGGATTGAAATCAGCCTTCTCTGCTTTGTATTTATGACTTTCCAAATGCAAGTGGGGCAAGCACAGTGATGTCCCCAAATGTGAGACATCTGGTGTCCTGTCCTAGGCTGAGGAATTCTCAGACTCAAAAGTGGAACATGGAGGGCAAATCTTCTCTTTTTTCTCTACAAAGGGAGAGTATTTTTAACATGTTTGTGTATAAGTGAAAAACTGATAACTAAGTGAATTCACAGACTGACAAAGGGCTGAACAGCAAAGATCCTCACAGATTTTAAAAGCTGTTCTTTAGACTCTCAGCTGTAATTTATGAATTTATTTTCCATGGGAGTTTAGCAGGCTCTGCAAGTGTCCCAGGAGATGTTTGGGGCACTCAGGTGCTGCAGTGACAGTCACAATATCAGGGTGCAGGAATGGACTGAGGCAGAACCATGCCAGAGTTGGTTCATGACCATCCCAATCCCCACACCCCAGCAGCTCTCCTTTATTCCTGTTGTTAGATGCCTGTCTTACCCTTTATGAGGTCTCTTTCTGCCTTTTCTGAGGCTTTCATTGATGTGCTTTTATTACAGGAGCATGTAGAATTTAATTTCTGGTAATTGTGGCTCCATATTAACTGCATATACTTTATGTACATGAATAAGTCTCATTATGCCTGTATCTTTTCCCAGGACAATTATCCAGGGACAATATTCACCATGCTCAACTAGGCAAAGCAAACTGATCATTTCTGTGCCAGCAGTTTTGAAAAAATAGAAATTCACCAACTGAAAATCCAGTCTTGAGAAAGCGAATCTTTTCAAAGCAGTTTCACCCAGCTTTCTTGGAGGCATTATTCTCCTGATATATCTCACATCAAAATAGAGAAAAATCAGTTTGATTTTTAAAGAAGTGGAGAGGACTGAGGGGTTTGTGTGCACAGGTCTGAGATCCAGGGAGAGAAGAGAATAGCAGACAGCTAATTCTTAGTTTGAACAAGTGATTTTCTGTGTGTTGAAAGAGTGTGTGTGACCACAAAGGGAATAATTTACAGCAAAATTCAGAGGTTTTGGGGAGAAAAGGATGTATTTTGGGAAGTTGGGAAGAGAAATCTCTGTATTTTATCAGAATATATTCAAGCCTGAAGAATGACATTTTATACAGTATAAAGCTGTGAGGTTCAGAATTCAACTATGGGAGAGTTTGGTGTAGATATGCAAAATGTGGCATTTCACATAAAGGATGAGGAGCACGGCAAGCAGGGACATGAGGGGTTTGTTAGAGTTATTAACTGCAGCTTGATGAGATAGGAAGGGAAATGTGAAAGTGTGACATAATGCAAAAATACCTGCAGTAGTGCAGATGTACAAAACTGAGCAGAGTTCCTCAGCTCATCAGTATTTGCATGCAAATTCAAAAAAATGTGAGTTAATCTTTAAAGGGACATATCAGGGATGTTTTACAGTGCTGCAATGAAGCAATGGATGGATTTGAAACCTCACAAAGAATACCAAAGAAAATAGGAATTACAATAGCAAGATAATGATTTTTACCATGCTTTAAAGCAGATTGTGCAGTCCTGCAACAGCCAAAGAGGAAAAGAGCTGGGAGGGGGAGAAGGAGCAGATTGTGCTGCGTGAGGGCTCTTCCAACATTGAATTCCTTGCAGCACAGCCCTGATGTGGTGATGCACACCAGTGTCACACACACAGCTGAGAGTGTCACACACACATCTGGGTGTCACACACACATCTGGGTGTCACACACACATCTGGGTGTCACACACATCTGAGTCACACATCTGGGTGTCACACACACAGCTGAGAGTGTCACACACATCTGGGTGTCACACAGCTGAGTGTCACACACACATCTCAGTGTCACACACATCTGGGTGTCACATAAATCTGTCACACCCATCTGAATGTCACACCCATCTGAATGTCACACACATCTGAGTCACACAGCTGAGTGTTTCACACACACATCTGGGTGTCACGCACATCTGAGTGTGTCACACACCCATCTGAATGTCACACCCATCTGAATGTCACACCCATCTGAGTGTGTCACACACCCATCTGAATGTGTCACACACCCATCTGAATGTCACACCCATCTGAATGTCACACCCATCTGAGTGTGTCACACACCCATCTGAGTGTGTCACACAGATCTGAGTGTGTCACACACATCTGAATGTCACACCCATCTGAGTGTGTCACACACCTATCTGAGTGTGTCACACAGATCTGAGTGTGTCACACACATCTGTCACACACCCATCTGAGTGTGTCACACAGATCTGAGTGTGTCACACACATCTGTCACACACCCATCTGAGTGTGTCACACAGGGCTTCTCAGCTGCAGCACTGACAGTACAGGAGATTTCTTGGGCTGGAGAACGTTCTTTGTGTCAGAGCTGTGTCCACAGCTCTCCATCAGTTCACACCTTGTGGGTTCTTTTTTCCCCTCACTTCCAACCCTGATGATTTTTTTAATTCTTTGCTCGTATTTCACAACTCACACCTAAGGAGCTTTGCAGAAAATTTTCACCGGGTGTTTTCATGAACAGTGTGTAATTTAAATTGGCAACACTAGAACAGAGCTCTCCTCGTCCCTGCCTGCACAAAAACCTCTCTGTGATCTCACAGGAACCTCTCAGAGCCCTGAGGAGCTTTGGGCACATTTTTCTCACCTAAAACAGCCTGGGCAAAAAGTCTCAATGGAGGTTGGGTGGATTGGATGCCAGTCAGGTTTCTGCCCTGGAAGTGATGGCCAGGCACTGGCACAGGGCACTGGTGGAGTTTCCATCCCTGGAAATGTTCAGGGAATGTTCAGATGTGCTCAGGGACAGGGGACATTGGCACAGGGCCCAATCAACAGCTGGGCTCCAAGATCTTACAGGGTTTTTCCACCTTTAACAATTCCATCCCTCAGCATCTCTTGCTGCAGCTTTTCCCACCTCTGAATATCCACCGAGTCCCCCTCATCAACACTCATCTTATCTTTACTTAAAGTCAGTAATTACTAAAAAAATTTCGATCAGTAATTTATTTTATCTTAATTTAAAGAGAAGCATGAGGAATCCAGCAGCTGCTCTGTTTACTGCTGCAGTATACAAAACCTTGTTTCTGTAATTTCATGTAACCCTCTTTGACCTTGTTTATTAAAAAAAAAAAAAAGAAAAGGGAAAATGAAAATCTTTAAAATTCTGCTCAGAACGTAAATGGATTGGCTCATATTCCTTTTATTTTCTTTTGATAATTTCATGGTTCTAGAGACTCCAAAGTTCTGGAAACTGCTCTGCTCCTGTTATACCTTGTTGGTATTGGAGGAGGGAGGGGAAGATTAATTGTTTCTTTTTTGGATGAACACAGAAGAACTCCCTGAATTCATTCCAGAGGCTTTGCCCCTTTTGCAGGGAAACAATGAGAATGAGTTTCCCTGACACTCCCAACACGGTTTCTGGGCTGCTTGGTTGTTTATTTACCACTTCACTATACAGCAGTTACAGTGATATTTTCCATCTGCCCAAAGTGTTTTGGGGAGAGAGACAGAAAGTGAATCCAATATTTACTTCCAAGGCAAAAATCGATTTTAACTAGAACCAATGCATTTTATATTCCTGTGCATCTCAGGGCTGTCTTGGTATTCATGGTGCTTTTCCTCATGCAGTCCATGTGGTGAGTTCCATTTGCAAAGTGGCATGCACAGGAATAAAGGCCCAGAGGAGCAGAGCCCTTCTACCTCCTACCAAAAGTAAATGAGTTTTTCTTAGCATTCTGTCTCTTCATCATCTGGAAAAGCTGCTGCTAGTGAAATTCTCTTCTGATGTCCAGTGCATTTTGGAAGGAATTTGTAGCTTGTTTAGGAGGCAGCTGCAGTTTGCATGTAATCAGCAAACATCTGCAGTAATTGAAAAGATAAAGCCTTAGCACTGGAGGAAACCATCAGAGACAATCAGGTACAGAAAATGCAAATGTTATCAGCGACTGCAAAGCAAGGGAGCCAGGTTCCTTCAGGAGGCCCAGAAGTGTCCAGGAAAAACAGGGTTTGGTGTCCTGCCACAAAGAACAACTTCGAGAACTGCAGAGAACTACAGGAGAAAGTCAAAGGACAATGCTCAATTCCAGCTTGGTGGGAAATGTTTGGTTTCACTCACTTCTAATCTGATATATTTACTGGATTCTAGTCTAATGTATTTACTGGATTCTAGTCTAATGTATTTACTGGATTCTAGTCTAATGTATTTACTGGATTCTAGTCTAATGTATTTACTAGATTCTAGTCTAATGTATTTACTAGATTCTAGTCTAATGTATTTACTAGATTCTAGTCTAATGTATTTACTAGATTCTAGTCTAATGTATTTACTAGATTCTAGTCTAATGTATTTACTAGATTCTAGTCTAATGTATTTACTAGATTCTAGTCTAATGTATTTACTAGATTCTAGTCTAATGTATTTACTAGATTCTAGTCTAATCTATTTACTAGATTCTAGTCTAATCTATTTACTAGATTCTAGTCTAATCTATTTACTAGATTCTAGTCTAATCTATTTACTAGATTCTAGTCTAATCTATTTACTAGATTCTAGTCTAATCTATTTACTAGATTCTAGTCTAATCTATTTACTAGATTCTAATGTATTTACTGAATTCTAATCTATTTGCTAACTGCTGAGTGTAGGTGCACTTTCCCATGATATCCACTCAGTGAACATTGGTGAACACTGTAATTGTCCTTGTGCTGATAATGTGCTCCTAAAATCAGAATTTGGCACCCTTGTGCTCTTGCTGTGGAACGAGAACTGTTCACCCACACACAGGTGCCTGCAATATGCATTTTGTTCATTTCTCCAAGCACATCCCACCCCAGATATCCAGCTTTTATGAGCTTTTGCATTTTCAGAGCAGCAGACAAAATCCTCGCTGAGACTGAATCTGGTTTTGGGAAGTTCTGTTTATTTGGGTTTGGACTTTTTTTCCTTGGAGGTACAGTGGCTTTTTAGTGGACTCAAATGATTTTTCCTAAGGTGTGAGAGTTGGTAAGGAGAAAAAAAAATGAATAATTGAGGCAGGATTCTGTGGCTCCCGGTTTGGTGTCAGCAGCAGCAGCTCTGCTCTCAGCACTCACATGTTCCACAGAGCTGGTACCAGGGGCAGAGGTGACATTTGGGGGGTGCTGTGTGTGACCAGGGGGGTCTCACACAATTTCTGGGAGGGCACAGAGTCCCCCCCACCCCACGGGAGAGCTCCCAGGGGAGGTCAGTGTGCCCACACCACTCTTCCATTCCTCCCACTCAGCAGGCAAACAAATATGTTGTGTGTGAATACACATCACAACAGACTGGCAAGCAGTGAGCAACCAAAACAAATTACTGACAAAATCCCTCTGTCAACTTAGCAGCAAATCCAAACACCAGGAGCTTTACTAGGATGGGTGGAATAGAGAAAAGAAAATGCTGATTTCATGATGCTAAGGAAAGTAATTGAAATGCTGAGCAGGAAATGATGTCAATTTACCTTCTCTTCCTCTGTCTTCCTTTTTAACTTCCTTTTGTCTGTCTCTCTTAACTCTAACTCACATAATTTTTATCATTTTATTCATGTTCTGATGATCTTCAACATCAGTTTTTTGTATGCACAGTTATACCCACTCTTCCCATATGCATCAAGAGGCCACTTTTATTCCTCTTATTAATTATTCTTCTCTGTTCTGGTTTTAAATTTGAAACACCAAAAGATTTTTGGAAGTCTCAAAAATCTTACTGCTTAATAGTTCATATTTAAGTCATGTTAAACTGCTTTTATCTTGCAAACGTCAGTCCTTCTGAAGGGTTTATCTCCCTTTAGGTTTCATGATCAGTTTGTTAATCGTAAAGTAGAGAACTGCAAAGGTTTATTTCAAGTACAAATGAAAATTCACATGACTGGAAGGTGTTAATAAAGAAAAAACCTAGAATTTCTAAAAGATTCAGGTCACTCCTCTAATCCAAGAGTAAGATTTACATTAGGGCCTGAAAAGCAAATTCCACTACTGACTGACATTTTTTTCCCTGGAAAACAAAGTTTTGGAAACCTTTAATTCCCTACTGAAATAAAAATGGAGCCACTTAATAGTTTTCAGGAAGGGGGAATGTTATTCTAAAGTTTATACTGGGCGTTTGCTTTTGAGTCCCAGATTTTATATCAAAATATTTTCATTCCACACCACTTTGAATAAAGCAGAACAGGAGCTTAAGAGCTGCCACAGACCAGTCTGGGAATGGGACTGCAGCAGATTTGGATTCAGAATTCCAGCCCAGGCCTTTGCTGCTGGTTTCACTGGCTGTCCTGAACAATTGCTGCATTGTATGTAATGGTTTTAGACCAGTGAACCAAATCCTGCCTGCCTTTCTCTGTAGTTTCCCTGGGAGTTTATATCAGAGCTCTCAAAAAATCATCAGAGCTCAGAAAATGGCACACGGTCCCACCTGAGCTACAGGGAGAATCTGAGGCTGGAATTCAGCCAGGCTGCAGGCAGGAGTTGTGAACCTGTCAGGTGCCTTTGAAAGGTCTCAACGATGTCCCCAAAGCAGAGGGAAAAGAGAACAGACAATTCCCTGTTCCAGGTACTCTGGGCTGAGAATTCCCTGTGCTCTGATCCAGGTGCTCAGGGCTGAGAATTCCCTGTGCTTTTCCAGATGTATTGGACTGAGAATTCCCTGTGCTCTGATCCAGGTACACTGGATTGAGAATTCCCTGTGCTCAAATCCAGGTACACTGGATTGAGAATTCCCTGTGCTCTGATCCAGATGTATTGGGCTGAGAATTCCCTGTGCTCAAATCCAGGTACACTGGATTGAGAATTCCCTGTGCTCTGATCCAGATGTATTGGGCTGAGAATTCCCTGTGCTCTATCCAGGTGTATTGGACTGAGAATTCCCTGTGCTTTTCCAGATGTATTGGGCTGAGAATTCCCTGTGCTCTGATCCAGATGTATTGGACTGAGAATTCCCTGTGCTCTAGTCCAGGTGTATTGGGCTGAGAATTCCCCGTGCTCTGATCCAGGTGTATTGGGCTGAGAATTCCCTGTGCTCTGATCCAGGTGTATTGGGCTGAGAATTCCCTGTGCTCTGGTCCAGGTGTATTGGGCTGAGAATTCCCTGTGCTCTGATCCAGATGTATTGGGCTGAGAATTCCCTGTGTTCTGATCCAGGTGCTCAGGGCTGAGAATTCCCTGTGCTCTGATCCAGATGTATTGGGCTGAGAATTCCCTGTGCTCTGATCCAGGTGTATTGGACTGAGAATTCCCCGTGCTCTGATCCAGGTGTATTGGACTGAGAATTCCCTGTGCTCTGATCCAGGTGTATTGGGCTGAGAATTCCCCGTGCTCTGATCCAGATGTATTGGGCTGAGAATTCCCCGTGCTCTGATCCAGGTGTATTGGGCTGAGAATTCCCTGTGCTTTTCCAGGTGTATTGGGCTGAGAATTCCCTGTGCTTTTCCAGGTGTATTGGGCTGAGAATTCCCTGTGCTCTGGTCCAGGCTTGGAGGTGCAGGGGAAGGTGAGGAGAGGCAGAGCTGCTTTGCAGAGCATTCAGAGAAGGGCGGAGAGTGCCAAAGGTGGGAGAAAAGCCCAACACTTTTGGGATAAAAGCCCAGCAGTGTCAGAAGAGGCTTTTGCTGCCTGTTGTGGTGAACACAAGCAGGGCTCTGCTGCTCACAGAGGCAATAAAACACCTGGAGGCTGCAGGGCGAGGGGAAACTCTGGGGCTGTGTTTTATGGAACAGCCCTTTGCAGGCAATGCAAAGGGACAGGAAATTAAGGTGCAGAGACCTCATCCAAATCCAATTTTCTGAAGCATTAGAATTGCCTAAACAGAACTCTGTGACTGGTTATTAAATTATGAGAAGTCCTTTATTGCCTCTCCCCACTTGCCTGGAGCCCAGAAATTCCTTTTGGTAAAACACATTCTCAGGACCCAGGCAGAGCTTGGGTTCAAATTGAGACATTTCTTTGGTTCTACTCTATTGGAAGAAATAAGGAGAGATTTTTGGATGCTTCTGGTCAGTCCCCAAATGGATATAGCAATAATTAGAAGGGATTTTTCTGCTCTTTTTCTCCCCTTTACCAGTTGATTTTTCCTAGCAATAACTTTCTCTAGAGATTCAAGTGACAGACTGTGGCTAAATTAGGGAACAACACATCAGAAATAGCTGGTGATTGCTGGATTGGCAGTGTTGGACTCCAAGAAGCCCCACAAAAATATGTCAGAAAGTGGCAAAACAGTTTTTTAATCAAATTTCTTCCCGGCCCTTCTTTCCTCCAATTAAGTGATGTTTTCAAAGTTCTGTCTGTTTTCATCTGTATGTTGGAATATCATGCTATTTTAAATGTTTCTATAGTTTTTTTCCCCCCTTCCTTTTAAATTTTAAAATATTTTCCTCATTTTAAAATTAGTTCAGAGACTGTTAAGAACAGCAGTGATGCAGTGTTTGGCATTTTTTTTCCCCCAATATAATTTCAATAAAATATGTTTTACTAATTAGATGCATGTACAGGAAAACTAAATGACATTTCCTTAATCAGATTGTCAAAATTATGGGCAAAACTGAAACATAACCCCAAAATCTGGACATGTGTGCAACAGAGATATTCTTTGGAACCAAAAACCCCCAAAAGATCAAAAAAGCCTATTTAATTCTTTAAGAAACTGTAATTAACTTTTGTAATAAATGTTCCTTCTAAATGGCTACACAGGGAAGCATCTTCTGAGAACGGAGTATGAAATAATCTTAAGGCAATTACAAAGAAGTTTTTGATTTGCAAAATTCAGCATAATTATGTAATTTTCTTTTGTGTGCAAGCAGGCTTGGCATTGAACCCCCACAAAAACGATGAGTCACATGGAGCTGGTTATTTTTTCCTTGAGAACAGCAAGAAGTGAAAATGCTCCTTTGGACGCAGGAGCCCAGGATGGAATTTTTACAGTGGCAACCACGGCAGAAAATTCACCCTGGTGCTTGAGCAAGGTGAGCTGGGGAGCACCTGCAGGCTGGCAGGGTGTGTGCAGTGGTGAAATCCTCCTTCCCCTGAGATGTGAGCACGATTTCCAGCAGCAGCAGCAGCTGCAGCACAGGTCTCTCCTCGAAGGGTTCCATTTCTGTGTGTGCAGGTGTAAGGGTCGGTCCCAAGTTCCCCTCGATTTTGCCTCCCGACTGTTGCAAGGAGACCTCGAGAACCCCACCCAGGCTGACTCCCGACAATGGTTTCCTGGCTGGGCCAGGTGGATGTTTGTGACTGTGTGCTGGTGTATTGTGCTCACTGGACTGTGCTGTCATGGCACCAACCAGAGGTTGTGTTGTACCAACTGAGGACTGCTTGTCCGTACCTGTCTCCTGCAGCACCACACAATGGTCCATAAATCTTCCCACCTTTTGGCCAGAGGCCACTCGCTTTGGAGAAGGACTATAAAAGAGCGACCCTCTGGAAAGGACCCTTTGAGATCTCTCCACTGATGAAGACCCCTGAGATCTCCCCACGGACGAGGACTCGTCTATCGGATGACCCGCGAGGACGCCCGTCTCGTCTGTTGGTAGCTATCCTCCCATCCCTTCCTTCTTTCCCCTTTTCCTATCCTATACCTCTCCCCTTTACCGTAACTGAATTGTTGGCATTTG
This sequence comes from Acridotheres tristis, assembly GCA_037013685.1. Lineage (NCBI taxonomy): Eukaryota > Metazoa > Chordata > Aves > Passeriformes > Sturnidae > Acridotheres > Acridotheres tristis. The sequence goes on from CM072889.1 coordinate 19,039,460, forward strand.
ATGAAATGCATTGCTGTTGTTGATTAAACTGATTTTCTGTTGTTGAATCAACTGATTTTGTCCCCTGCATTTTGCCTGTTTGCACCTTTGAGATCAAAAGAACCATCACGACCCCCGCTCTGCATTAATAGCGGATCGTGACAGCAGGCAGGGAGCTGGGACAGCATCTCTGACTTCGTTGTGAAAGGTGAAAATATTGCAGACACTTCGCAGGTTCCTTCTCTCGGAATTGTTGAAAATGGAGAGCTCGGGAAATGCAATGTTGCCCAGCTGGGTGACGTGTGGATACAGGAATGTGTGCTGGGTACACGTGGGCAAAGTGTGTCAGGCAGGGAAAGCCTGAATCCAGACTTCAATGACTAAATGTGAGCTCTCGAACAGCAAATTGCTCATCCCAGTGATATTAGCCCACAAAACCGCTTGGATTACATCCCAGTTTTGTCTACATCCAAGCAAATATTATTAATTTACTTCCAAACAATCTTTGCAATTTGTTTGGTTTTCAAAGTCCTTTTGAGTGCTGAATTTGTGACTGAAAGTTGCTTTATCACATTGTTCTACCAAAAGCAGGGATTCAGTTGTAAAAAGACACTTTGGATTATAACACCAAATACAATACAAAATACCTTTTGAATTTTTCAGAACTGCAAATATATATTTTTTACAGATCTGGTTTTATATAAACAATTATGAGAATTAAGTTCCTTTAAAAACCCACAATCAGATGTCAGTGGTGCCCTGTGACAAGATGAGCAGCAGCTGGTATAAACCATGATGCAGGAAATTTAATTAAAATACAGGAAAATCAACTTTTTGGTAGTTAAGGTGGTGCAACAGGTTTGTGACAGGCTGGGAAAGGGAATTCTTGGAGAAAATAAAAAGCAGACTGGCCCAAGTCTGCCTGAGCTCAGGAGGTTCCAACCTCAAGGATTCTCTGCTAAATATTAATCAGCAAAAGGGATTATTCACTGGTTCAGGGAAAGGAATTTCTAATTAATGCACCCTCTTCAAAGTGAATGATACCTCTGCTAACACAGGTTTTAGAGCAGGAATCTCTATTAAAACTCCTTTTTTTTTTTTTTTTTTTTTCCTGTGGACTGTGACTCTGGCAAGAGCTTGTTGTGCCATCTCTCTTCATTAGCAGGTACATGACAAGTGCACAGCACCAAACGAGTGCTCCTCCAGGACAGATGCTTTGTGACTGGAGACACATTAAAACATAATTAAACATATTAAACAATAATTTGATTTATCCCGTATTTGTTTTATACGGGGGCTGTAAAAACTGACTCGTGCCTGATTCATCTCCCAGGCAGTGCCTTGCCGTGGCACAGATGTGGAGCAGGCAGTGACAGGGCTGTCCCCAGAGCACAGAAAGGCTCACCTTGTAACCAGAGCAACACATTTAACACTTTTTTATTCTTGAATACTTCCAAAATCTCTTGGTCAGAGGTTGGCCAGCACAAACAGAAGCACTGGGAACAGGTAAGGACAGTTTACTAGGAGAGGAAAAAAAAATAAACCAAGTTCTGTTTTAAAATTCATCATTTTATTCCCAAATGATTAAAAAAAGTAATTTATCATAGGCAGAAACCATAAAAAAAAATTGTGATAATTCCCCTTCCACTTTTCTCTGCATGAAAGTAGTTGCTTGAAGAGATGAAAATTTCACGATAAAGTCAACAGAAATTTCTTTGTCTAAAGCAGGTATAGATTTCTTCTGTATTTATTTATTTATTAGAAGGTTCTACTAACTGAAAATGGAAACATAAATAGACAAAAAGTTAAATGCAAACTTTATAATTAAACGCCAAAAAGGTGATCTTACACGTCTTTGTTAAAATGTATTCTGATTTCGATGGCTGGAGTGTTGTGAGTAATCCATTGCTATGAAACATCATTTACAAAACACCACTTAACACATCTTGTGTGAAGTGTCTATTATTAGCAGATTGTTGATTTCTAAAGAGCAGAAAAAAAACCCTCAAAGGTAGAGGTGAGATAAAGGATGAAATTTCACTTCTGTAAGTAGTTTTTAAGGAGACAAAACAAACCATGGAAACTTTGAACAATTATTTCTTCTTAATGGAATGCCATTATTTTAGAAATTCTTGAGGGGATGAATTTGGAGGTCAGGTTTAGAAACACACAGAAGTAACAGCACGGATATGAAAAATAAAATGTCACATTGGAGAGCTCTCCCAGCACTATTTTGGACCATCAAATCATCAGCTATTCTCGAGCATTCTCCTCAAACAGCAATCAAGGCCATCCAGCAAAAATCACATTGCACAGAATTCCTCCCCCTGGGATGGGCTGGGACCCTGCTGGGCTTTGGGGGAAGCCCTGGGGTGATTTTTCCTGGCCTGAAAGAGCCCCAGAGCCTGTGCCTCACAAACACAGTGCTGGGGACTTCAGAGTCTTCCTTTTGCTGCCCATTTTTGTTGGTTTTTTTTTTGTTATTTTGGGGTTTTTTGGGGTTTTTTTTTGTTTCTTTTTTTTTGTTTGGTTGGTTGGTTTTTTGGGGGTTTTTGGTTTTTTTGTTTGTTTGGTTGGTTGGGTTTTTTGGGGTTTTTTTGCCTTTTTTTTTTTTGTTTGTTTGTTTTTTGGGTTTGTTTTGTTTTGGGGTTTTGTTGGTTTTTTTTTTTCCCTGGGGTTGTACCATGTTAGGAATGCAGGAAGCCCAAAATGTTCTTAAATGGGAGACAAAGCCACATTGGCCAAAGCTTTGAGTTTCAGCTGAGCTCTGAGAGCAGGCTGGGACCTGCTGGATGGAATGGCAGAGTTATTAAAATGGTTCAATTAAATTAAAATTCAATTTCTCTCTTTGACAGGATCTCCACAAGCCCCACCTGGGAATGGTCACACTCAGTTCTTCTCTCCAGCAGCAGCTCCTCAGCAGCCCCAGAACATTTCACAAAAAACACAGAATTTCTGATATGAATGTCCATTTAATAATGGCCAGTTCTGAATGAATTGGATCCATGAAAAATGGGGGTTGATGGCAGATATTGCAACACCTCTTTAATTTCAATTCCAGAGAGTCAATCTTCAATCTTCCACCGTGGTCAGGCACTAAAGCACTGCATAATTCACTGGCCTCCTTTTGATAGACAGGACACATTATTAGCTTCTTTTTTTCCCCCAATTTTTCATTCTTTCAGAATAGTTCTGCCTTTGAAGGCACAACCAGGATGTTTTTTTTCTGAAGATAGCTACAACACATTGCGTAGAAATATTTTTTTTTCAGGACTTGCTTACCAACAAGATTTCTCCTCCTTTTTCTTTTTCTAAATTAATAAAATCAGTGTTTAATATCCATTAATCATCTACTCCTGTTGGGATGTAAGTGCAACAAACACATTTTATTCATTTATTTGTGTGCTATCACTTAGATCCCCTCATTTTTTTAGATCATGGCTGGGTTATTCAGGGCTCTCTGCAGACCTATAACAAAGAAACAAGTACTCCAGAGAATTTACAGCATACATGAAAGAGAAGATGAAATAACAGAGCAAGACAGACAATCAAGGTTGGGGAAGAAAAGGAAGATAAAAAACGAACAGAGCTACGCAGAAAACAGAAGTCTCTCATGACTGCTGGTAAAACAAGAAACAAATGTGAAAGTGTGATATTTGATCAAAAATGTTCTGAGATGCACAGATGTTACTAAAGGTAATAAGTTCTGCTTGTATTATTCCTAATTAATTGCTGAATTTCACAGCCATCTTTACATTATAGGAAGTGAGACTCCCTGCCTCTGTTTACTTTTCAGGCTATTTTCCATTTCTCTCAGAATTTTGAGGGTTTTTGTCCTCAGGCTTACCTAGTCTGCTTCTCAGTTTTATCAGCAGTGCTCTCTGTGGACAGTTATTTCTTTGGGTATTTTTTGGAATTTGAGGCTGATTTTCAGAACTGATCATTGGTGCTCTAATTACAGAGATGCTGAAGTTGTATTATTTTTATATTATATATAGAATAAGCCCTTGGGCAGCATTCTACACGACTGTCAGCTCTCTCTCTCTCTAAATTGTTAACTCAAGATTCAGAACGTGTTTCTTCCATTGAGAAAACCTTGACCAAAGGTAGTTTCTATCTTCAAGAAAGATTATTTTCCTGTTGTCTCACATTCTGCACTGGGAAATGTTTCCATTTCAATGATTCCTCCCTACCTCGCTTTTCCTGTGCTCGTTTTTACAGCCACATGCCCTGCACATACAGGTTGATGAAATCCTTGCAACTTCAGAGGAAAACACCCCTCACTAAATACACACCAATTAATTCCTGTTTCAGGATGGTAATGGTTTCTGTTCTTTGGTGATTTGTCATTGCAGTCCCTGGCAGAAGCAGCAGAACTTTGTGTTGTAACGTTCTGGAATTCCCTCCACACCTGTGCTAAGGGCACAGGCTGCTGTGATGGATGTCCCGTGCTCTGAGCAGTGATGTGCCATTAATCACATTAAGAAACAGCCCTAACGAGGCATCATTTTAAAGCAGGACTGTGTTACCAGCTCTCCTTTTAGTAAAAGTGAAGCAGTCTGTGAATATCTCTGCATTTGGGATGCAGGGACACCTGGGTATGGCCATGGCAGGTCCTTTCCCAAACCAGTGCTCCCCATCCCAGGGATCTGAGCCTGGGACAGAATTCCCCCCATGCCCGTGAACCCCCTTGAACTCTGTTCAATATTGCACTAACACAGGCAGAGCGTGGGCAAACGACTGAAATCCAACCCTCATCTCCTGTTTCTGTGAGCAGAATCAGAAACTGCCTGGAGGACTCCAGGAATCACAGCCACAACTGGAGCTCTTCCCCCAACAGCCACACTGAAATTGTCATTATCAGAACTGCATTATTTAAAAGGGTAAGTGACTGCAAGCAAGAGATATAATTAGCCTAATCTGCTCTTTAAAAATGACACCTGCCATTAAAGTTTTAAAGAAATGAAATCTTAGCTGAAATCATCTTTGTAATTTACTAACACTCATTTCCATATAATTTTGTCAGAACAGCACAAACTCAGTGTTGACACAGCTTGAACCTTCAAAGTTGGGCTCAGTTTATTCAGTTTTCCTGTCTGTAAGACTGACACAGATTTTCTCAGATTTCATACAAATTTCCCATTTAACTCTCAGTACTTTATAACCAGTTCTGAGCATGTGAGATGGGTGAGAAACAATTCCCTCTGTTACTGAGCACAGATCCTGAGTGAGCATCTCCCACTGCAAAACAAAACAAATTTGGACATTGGTGCTGTGAGAGGGGAATGGTTTTTCCTCTAACTTGGCCCAAGAGCAGCTCATGTTCAACTCCCTGACCACAGCACCTCCAAGTCCTTTCCTCAGTGCTGGAATTTTATCCAGGACCTGACAGACCTCACCTACGCTCCCTTGTTTATATTTGAATTTTAAAATGCCAAGCATCTGCACCTGTTCACCTTGAATGGCCTTCTAAGAACTATTCTAGAAAGTCAAAGCCTAACTTTTTACAATCTCTCTTTGTAAGTAGGAGGAAAAAAAAGACAGAAATATCACATTCCATCAGAGAAAAAAAAAAATAGGAACAAACCCTGCAAAGGTCACTTTTCACTTGTAACTGCAAAGATCTGTTATCTCAGGTGTTGCAATGTCGAAATTCTTTTATTCACTGAGGCGCCACCTCTCCTTGGGCTTGTGAAAATTCTCCTACAGTTGCACACATTTAATGAGAAGTTAACAGGCTTTTTAAAGGCCCGGACTCTGCAGGAACCAATATTAATTGTTTAAATAGTCGGGTGTTTATTTTGGGACATCGTAGCAGCAAAAACTTTCTTGTTCATACATTTTCAGTGAGACTGTGAAAGTCCAGAATAAGTCTGAGATGCATTAAATAACATTTTACCTTTAAGCTTCTTAATTTTGTCTTAGCTGCCAGGTGAGGGAGTCTGCAGGTGAGAGCTCACCTGGGATGCTGGTGCTGGGGAAGCACCGTGGGCTGGCCCTGGTGGCACTGCCCTGGTCACTGTCCCCTCCAGGCCAGCCTGGGCAGAGTTCCCAGGGAATCCCTGATGTGCAAATTGTGACTCCTGCCTGCAGACAGGACTGTGTGGTGGGCAGAGCAAGGAGAGGCAAATTCGGTGCTCAGAGGGACGATCTGAGCCTTTCTCTGGGCTGGGCTCAAACCTTGCCGTGGTGACATCTGAGTTCAGGGATGCTGCTTTAGCTGTGTGTGGTGGGGTGCTGTAAAAAGCCCATCACCACGGTATCCCAGCTCTTTCCAATTAAAGAAAACCATTCCTACCATTTACTTAGCAGCTCTGACAATAGCCTGCAGCAGCAGTAAAACAACTTGACTGCCTGGCATTTTACAAGATAAATTCTTCACTACACTCTGTTTTTTCTTGCACTGTTGCTTGCAAGGACTTAAAAAGTTACTGCCTCTTCAACGACTGAGACTGGTATTGTTACACTCATTTGCGCTATGGATCACTGGGTACACTTTGTACCTTCACATGCCACTTTGAGAAAAATCAATTTCAGTCTTGAAGAGCTCAAACTGGTGTTGCAGAAGATCATTGCACATTTCCAGGTGCTGCAGGGCATCGGCATCTTGACGTGGATTCAACAAAACATGACATAGGTACGGTGCAAAATTGCTTACTCTTATGCTAAGGGATCTGCTGAAAAAAAATTACACAGTAAATCAGAATACTGTGAGGAGGTGCAAGGCACAGCAGCTGCAGTAAACACTTCTACGCTTTTCACAATCTTAGCACAAAAACCATAATTTATGTTGATAACTGTAAATGGCTATGTTAATAAATGCTGCAGGTACAATAGGAAAATCAGATAATATTTAATATAGAGATTACAAATAGCATGATGTTGAGGAAAGAAGTCGTTTGTGCCCAGTAATGATTAGAAGTATTTAAAAAGCTTTTGTCCAGGATTAATTGTCACCTAAATTGGATATAGTGTCAATGCACTTACTCTTTACCTTTTTTAAAAATTCCATTTTAAATCTCAGCATGGTTTTTACACATCTGCAAAGCTTGAGGAAAGGATCACTTACTTTCTTTGCCCTGCTGCCTTTCCACACAGACAGAAGAGTTAATTTCTAAATGTCTGTAATTTAGCAGGGGGTGTAGCCGTGCCTGTCTGAAGGACTCGGATTGCACTTCCATGGGATATTAACCGTGCTTCCAGCCAGCACAGCCCAGAAATGCTGAGTCCGGGGAAGACTTTCTGCTGAACTCATGGAAACGTTCCCTGCCAGATCTTATTTATGAACCCTTTTGAAGGAGTAACTTTGTCTGCGGAGAGGTTATGCTAAATCAAGGCTCATCTGTTGGTAGCAATGTAACTCCGTGCTGGGTCAGGTGCTGTCTGTTCTGCAGCTGACACGAGTCAGACGTGTCCTGGCTCAAGGATAAAGCAGAATATTCATTTCCCTGGCAGCCAGGCTCGCTGGATGCAGATCTGTGCTCCTGTCTGGAAGCTGCTGCTGCTTCCTCTCCACACCACCATTCCCTGTGGGATGTATAATATTCCTCAGAATTCCACATAATACCTTCCTATCATCTGCTGGATTTCCTTACCTGGGCTTTCCTCAGCTAAATGATCCAAATTCACGAACAGAGCAGGCATAAGAGAATTTTGCTAATTAGACTGATTGGGGACAGGTTTTAATTGCTCACAGGAGCAGCTGCACCAGGAGATTGGTGGGAGCAGAGACCTCCAGGCACTGCAGGGTGGTGAGCACAGAATGGTAAATCACAGGATCACAGAATGAAAAAATCATCAAATCACAGAATCACAGAATCATCAAATCACAGGATCACAGAATCATCAAATCACAGGATCACAAAATCATCAAATCACAGGATCACAGAATCATCAAATTACAGAATCACAGAATCATCAAATTACAGAATCACAGAATCATCAAATTACAGAATCACAAAATCATCAAATCACAGGATCACAGAATGAAAAAATCATCAAATCACAGAATCACAGAATCGTCAAATTACAGAATCACAAAATCACAGAATCATCAAATTACAGAATCACAAAATCATCAAATCACAGGATCACAGAATGAAAAAATCATCAAATCACAGAATCACAGAATCATCAAATTACAGAATCACAAAATCATCAAATCACAGGATCACAGAATGAAAAAATCATCAAATCACAGAATCACAGAATCATCAAATTACAGAATCACAAAATCATCAAATCACAGAATCATAGGATCACAGATCACAAAGTCATGGAATCATAGATCACAGATTCAGAATCACAAAATCACAGAATTACAAAATCACAGAATCACAGAATGAACTAGGTTGGAAAAGACCTTTAAGATCTAAGATCATCTGATCCAACCTGTGGCCTGTGATTATTGCACCAGCCTTGCTTTACCTGCAGAAGGAGGTGTGAAAACAGCTTAACTGATAATCAGGGTGTGGATCCTAAATAAATACAGCTGGAGCTCTCCATTTCCCAGGGGAAGCACCAAAAGCATAGCCAGGTGCAGGTCAGGAGCAAAACCAAAAGAACAGAAAGGGAGGTTGAGCAAACAGATTTCTCCAAGGATTTACTCCTTTTTTTAGTTTATTTTCTGTACAGTTTTCCAGGAAATACAGTTAAACAAGCAGGTGTGGTATTGAAATACACTCTGCATTCTTCCCACAACAAATATGGATTTGTGCAGAGATAGTCAAAACTTTCCTAGTCATGCCAGCTCTGCATGTGCTCTGTTTGGAAGGAAAAGGCAGGTGAAAATCGACTGCCAAATATCAGCTCTGTAAAACAAACTGGATAAAGGAGTTGTAAAATAAGACTGAGTTAAGAAATTCCAAATTTATGACTCAGCTTGATCGTAAACCCGATCTTCACTGAAATATGAAAATCAAACTAGGATGTTTAAAGTGCCTCATTATGCAAATTCTGGATTTTTTTCTTATTGTTGCCTTTAAAAAACAGCTGGTGATGGTGACAAGGATTTTGTGACAAATGATTTTGACATTTACACATTTTACTGAACGCTATTGGACGGTTGTAATTTATTGTAATAATTTATGAGTAAAGAAGCCTAACAGTGTGGAAATGCTGATATCTTTTCTGTAAATTTTGGCAAAGATTTTCTAAATAAGAATGTTCTCATTTGCAATTCAGGGTTTCTATAGCACATAGAACATTTACATTTGTTCCTACGGGGGAAGTTTCTCAATGACATCACCTTCACTTTATGTTCCTTTTTTGAGAATACCTTTGAGCACAAATCAGTTTTTACATTTCTGATTTGATGATACTCCAGCTACAGATCATTTGTATCACAAGTGACTGGATTTGCATCAGGAAACATCTACTTATCCAAAATATTGTCAGCATATCCAGTCTTGCTCGAATTCCCTTTTAGTGGGAGCAAGGCTTCTGTAGGCAGCAAATACACTCAATACATTTATTTCCAAAGAACTCTGAAGAAAGAATCAGTTTATCTTGGAGGGGTGCTGTTGTTCCATTTTTCTTAACAAGAGTGTTAACAGATAACAGGATAAATGGTTGATAAATGAGAATATCAGAAAAATGAAAAGGAATTTGGGTGCAATGTGAGACCAAACCCACTCATGGAAATCACGATCAGGAGGTGGATCAATGGGTTCTGTTTTCAAACACCAGTGCAGGAGTGATGGGTTAAAGCTCTGCTAATCTTGTCCACGTGTCACAGGCCAGAACCAGTGCAGCATTTCATGCACAGCTCCCCTGTGGGAAGCAGCTCCCTGATGCAATTGGAGCTCTTTTATTTCCATCTCATTTTCCTTAACGAACAAATCTGCCCCATTTAAAAAGAGAAATTCCTGTTTCCCCCACTAGAAACGAATCCCACTGTTCAAAGGCCGAGAGGAACAATGCAAACATTTCCTGGAAATCCTCCTTGTGTCTCTGTCTGATTGACTGTCAAACTCCAAAATGTATTTGATGAAATGATGGCCGTGGAAACCCACTTGTGTGAGCCCTTGCATGTAATTCCAGACTGTTGTCATGCTGTTCAGGGATTGTTCTTCCTATATACTGGCTTTCCTGACCATATGCTTAAAAGTTTATTTTCAGGAGCAGAATCAGTGGATATGGCTGAGTTATATTTATGTTATCTTCACTGTTGCACTTAAAGAAAGCAAAAGTCAGTTTTGGAGATTTTCCTAATTAGTCATCACCTTGAATGGAGCGTGCTCATGGAAGAATGCCTCATCCATGGTGGATTTTTCATTGCTTTCTGTTTGTTTCTTATGTTTAGAGCAGCATTACTGCTCATTACCCTGCCTAGGACTTGACTGTTTGCACTGACTGCCAGAATCTTTTTTTGGAGAAAAAGAGACTTTTCCTCTTAGTTTGCTGCTTCTGAATTCAACAAATATATCACATGCCATTTCCTCTTTTTGCAGTTGCTGCAATACCATGCTTCATGCACAAAGCTAAAATTATCTGTGTGTTCAATTATAGGTGATTTCAAAATTAGTTCATTTATGGAAAATATTTTGGAATGAGGGTTTAAAGCAGCTCTACTCCCATTCCTTGTCATACACAAGAGAAGCAAACACATTTTTTTTTCTGTCTTCCTCTCCTTACTGCCTCACATGAAAAGCAGATTTTTTTTTTCTCTCTGATTATTCCCTGTTTTGCTGCATTTTAGGACATCTTTGAAGAAGCTACTCTAGGCAACTAACATAGAAGGAATTGAAAACTCATAAATTAATTAGATAATCTCCTTCCTTGCCTCAGCTGCCTCCAGTGAGTGCTCTTTTAAAACCTCATCAGCTTGTTTTGACTTGTGGTGCCTATGCAGAAGGATCTGTGGCTCCTGCTCTTCATGGCCAAGTGTGCACTCCACAGTTGCAATGATTTTTCTCTTGTAAAATCTAGGCTAAAGGTATTTGAGCTCAGCTGAATGACAAGTATTTTAAATATTGACTGAAAAGACGGTTGGAAGCCCAAAAATGTGAGTTCAATTTATTTTATTCTGGTTTAGCAGCACTCATTACACCTGCTCTGTAAACAGCAAATGTATCAGGCACTGAATCAAACCCAAACCTGTAGCTACACTTCTACAAGGAGTATATTAACTTGTCAGAAATTCATTAAAATGATAATTTGTGAGTGTTTTAATGAAATTATTTTGACACAGAGACAGAAGAAGCAGCAGAAGGGTACAAGGAAACCGTGAGTTAATTACTTGAACTTAAAAGCCTCAACCAAAATATCAAAAGAAAACAACAGTGTTTATTTTTGCTTCAATAGTTGTGACACTTCTCACAGATACATCTTCTTTACCTGTGGTGCTATAAAAGACCTTTTTGAGACATGAATGACTGTGAGAAAAGCAATGCTCTTACATTAAACATCTTTATTAATATGGATACTGTGTGATTTAGCTGTGTCTAGCTTCAAAACATGATGTTTTGGAAGACAAAGTACAACCAGAATTTAGAATGAATGTGAGAAATAAGTGTTTGTGGATGGATACTTCACTGAAAATTCGAGTTTAATCCTTATTCACATTGAATTTCCTTTGAGAAAGCTTAAGGCCATCAATCTATAATCAGACAACAGAACTATTACTCATTCGAGTTGGGTTTGGTTTTTTTTATTAAACTTGAAAGAAATGTGGTGAACTAATGTGTTTGTAAACCCAGCCTGCAAAAACACAGCAGATTGACAGTCATGTTTAATTTGGTACGAAAGAGCTTTGGTGCAGGGTGTGTTTTCTGATCCTTCTTTCCCTCAGTTCTGACTCCTGTCCCCTTCCTGGTGTCCCCTGCTGGTTTCTATGGCTCTGTCATTATTTTATTTATGTCTTTATTCATCCTGGGCTGGGTTAGGGCAGTGTGAGGGTTGTGCTGCCGTGGGATTCACAGTTGGGGTGTCTGTGTTCACCAAAACTCTTTGCATGGCAAAACCTTTGAAATCTGAAGGGAAATTCCAGCACCCATGGGTGCCTCCAGCAGGGTGTGGAGCCCAGCCCAGCAGCAGGGCAGAGAGACAATGGGATTTCCCCTGAAACAGAGGCACCTGCCTGGGCTGTCACAGCAGGTGACACACATTTTACACCTGCAGGGAGCCTTTTAGACCTTAAAGCTCCTCCTGTTCCAGCCCTGCCATGGCAGGGACCCCTCCCACTGTCCCAGGTGCTCCAGCCCCAATGTCCAGCCTGGCCCTGGGCACTGCCAGGGATCCAGGGGCAGCCACAGCTGTGCCAGCCCTGCCAGGGGACAATTCCTGCCTCATATCAAACCTAAATCTACCTTCCTTTAAGGCCATTAATGTTCATTAATCATTTCCTCATTCTCAGGCTTCACTCTGCTCGCTGCTGGTTGGGCTCTGCTCTGGACCAGGGATTTCCTCCCTTTTTATCAACAGTATTGCTTTCCTCCCCTTCTGCTCTTTAAAATAATATTAATTTGTTTATTTTGCCAAAAAAATACTTGTAGGGGACCAGCCAGGACCTATAAAAGTCACAGATACTAATTAAGGCAGTCACACATTAATAGATTGCTTTTCTAGGGGTTTGAAATCACCATACGTTGTAAAGTCAAAATTAATCCTCTCTTAGTGACATGTAAATGAGGACAGGTTATTATTTGGAAAACAGGAGCAAAACCTGTAGCCTCTATCTCATTAAGTTATTTTGGTACAGAACCACAATAATCAGTGTTGCTTGGGGCTGAAACAGATGCCCAGCATTGTGATTAAGGATATGTTTATGCAGATATTTTAAAAGGAAGCCCCAGGGACGAGGACACGGCGGGATTCTGTACCCAGGCACTTCTTCTGAGCAGGTGGGGGACAGGAATGACATTGCTCACCTCCCTCCTTCTTTGTGAGCAATACTTTAAGGGATAAAACTCCCCACTAACAGCAGGAACCCAGCTGATAGCTCTTGGTCTGAATGTGCTGCTCAGTCACAGCACAAGCAGCACTTTAGGTAGATTCAGTTCCATTTTTCCTCCTGATAGTTGTATCATTAGGATTTTGCTTGAATTTCAGATGTTAAGTGTACTACAGGTACAATAACACCAAATGATTAATGGCCCATCCTAGGGAACGTGTCACGTCAATAAAACTGGTTTTTAATAGCACTCTTGCAATTCCCCAGTTGAAAGAATTTCAAGAGTCAGTTAAGACAAAACCTATTTTTCTTTATCAAAATGCCTTAGCAGTTGTGTAGCTGAGCACAGAGGACAGAATGGGTTCAGTAACTACACAGAGGATTATTGCCACTTTCTCCCATTCCTCACTCCTTATCAGGGAAGAGAACAACAAAAATATTGTTTGTAGTTCCTTTCCTACGCCTCCCACCATCCCAGCAGCCAAAGCAACCTGTGCTGCAGAAAAAGGGAAAAAGGGCTGGAAACATCAGTGACCTCAAGCTACCAGAACACAGGAGCTGTGTGCCCAAAAACATTAATTGGAATATTCAAAAAAGGATTTGTTTCTTTTGTGGCTTTTCGTGCGACCAAAAAAATCCTTTATCAGACCTCATCCACTTCTCTTGGTGGGGTGTCTTCCACCTGGAAATCAGTGATAGATTGGAGTGAGGGTGATGAGAATTTCCAGTTTTTGCATTGCCCCAGTGTCCGTTTCTTTGGGCACAGTTTGTGCCCCCAGGAAGGCAGATGCAGGTCAGGTAGACCTGCTGAAAAGAGAATAGTTAATAAAAGGGAAAAACAAAACAAAAAGCTCTAGATGTCTGGAAATGCTGCTGCTGAAAAGCTCCAAAATTATAATACTCAAACTGATTGCATGAAATTTCCAGCTGTTAAAAGCTGAACTTGATTCCTCCTTTAATCACTCTGAACACATAATACATGTCTAAAATTAAAGGTCACCCACTCACCCAGGGCCCTACAAACGTGCTTTGACATTAAAAGGTTTACAATTAAAATCCACCAGGGCTGGGAGGTACCAGCAGGGCCTGTAGGGACGGAGCAGGGCTGTTCTGGGGCCATGGGCAGTTTTTATTTGGTGTTGGGGCTGAGTGGGGTCAGGCAGGGGGAGCTGCCCCTGCTCCTGGAGGTGGTGGCAGCTGTGCCCAGCGATGTGGCTGAGCTCAGGGGCAGGGACAGGGATGCTGCCCATGGCCAGCAGTGTCCCAGTGCCTGCCAGCCACTCCTGCAGGGCTGGGACAGGTCCCAAGGGACAGGTGACAGCTCCTGGGGAGTCACAACCGTGTCCCAGTTCCTGCCACTCACTCCTGCAGGGCTGGGACAGGTTCAAGGTGAGCCTGGGGAGCCACAGGGATGTCCTGGTGCAGCCTGGGATCAGCAGGACCAGGGACAGGCACAGCCCCAGATGTGCTGGGGATCCCCAGGACCAGGCACAGCCCCAGATGTGCTGGGGATCCCCAGGACCAGGCACAGCCCCAGATGTGCTGGGGATCCCCAGGACCAGGCACAGCCCCAGATGTGCTGGGGATCCCCGGACCAGGCACAGCCCCAGATGTGCTGGGGATCCCCAGGACCAGGCACAGCCCCAGATGTGCTGGGGATCCCCAGGACCAGGCACAGCCCCAGATGTGCTGGGGATCCCCAGGACCAGGCACAGCCCCAGATGTGCTGGGGATCCCCAGGACCAGGCACAGCCCCAGATATGCTGGGGATCCCCAGGACCCACACGCAGGCACAGCCCCAGATGTGGCACAGCTGGGCTGGGGGTCAGGCTGCAGCCAGACATGGCAGTGCCAAGTGAGAAGCAGCCAGGGGGGCTCAGCCCTGGCCCAGGGCACCCCCAGAGCTCTCTGGGCACAGGGACAGCCCAGAGCTGCCCCAGCAGAGCTCTCAAGGCCATTACACTTTGATGCATTAATGTTTAGGACAAATCTGGCTGTTCCTCTGCTTAAAATTATTTCTTTACCAGCAGAGCAGAGACGCTCCTTTTCTTTACATTTCTGTCAAAAACCAATTGGCGTGTCAGGTTGCATTATGTCACATCATTTGGTGAAACACGAGCTGACATACTGTAACCAAAAGGTATTTGAACATATCATGTCAGAAACTGGAAGCAGGAACACAGGCTCTTGCTCTCTCTGTCTTGGCAGGAGTTCTTATTTTCGCCTCTTGTTTTAATTCCTCTTGATTGCCAATTAAAAAAAAAAATCACTGCGAAGTGTCCAGTTTTGCTGCCTGTACTCAAGCCCCTACAATCTTTCCTTGTTGCTTGAGAAAATACAAAAAAGCCATGAGAGCAGAAGAAAATCTACCCAGGTGAGGGAATTTGCTTACAAAACTCACCTGTGAGACTTGACAACCTGAAGAAAGAGAAATTAAACAGAAATTTGGAAATTGAAGAAACAAGGAAAAAGCCCCAATGAATCGACAGAAATCAGTGCATAAGAAACCAGAGAAAGCTGATACCAGTCATCATCATTTCGTGGGATGATAGATGTCAAAGATTGAAACGGAGAGATTGGCAGTAATTTTTGTTTTGTTTTAAGGAGAAATCCAGGGTAATTGATGCTGCTGTCTCAGTGTGATGGGATTAAGAACGAGCCCTAGGCATCCCTTTGCTCTTGGTCAGTCTGAATTTATGTGCCCTGACCTCTGCTGATATCTCACCCAATTTATATATTAATTTTCATTCATTCATTCATTTTACTGTGTGCTTTTTTATTGCTGCTTCTCCAGGCATTGAAGAAAAGGAAATATAATCTCATTAGTGTTTGTTCTCCTTTCCACCCCTTTGTTATTCACTCTCTCTTCTGTCACTGCTGTGTGCTTCCTTCTCTTTTTTGTCTTCCTTCCCTGATTCTGTTCTTCCCTTTCAAATCCTCCCAGCACATTGCATTTTTCCTTACTTTCAACGTTCCCCTTTTTTTTCTCCAATTGTCTTACAAACTCCATTCTTTTCCTGGATTATTTTACATTTTTTTCTCACTAGAACGTTCTTCTCTTGACTTGCTCAGCAGTTGAATTTTGCTGGAAAGGACTCTCAGAAAGCTGCTGCTCCCCCAGTTTCCTTCTGCTGGGAGATGAGGCTGCTTTGGCCTGCATTAATATTTACAGACTTGTTTTATGAATCTGAAGATTGATTTAGTGTGAGAGTAATGCAGGGGAGCAGATGAACCACGGAAATGCTAAAGTCTACTTTGCTAAGATTCATAAATCTAAAAGCCATGCTGAGGTGAACAGCTTTTAGAAGAGCAGCACCTAATGACTGAAAATCTAAAGTCTTCAACAAGTTCGAAACTTATCTTTCACAGGTAGCAAAAAAATGAATTTAATGGTTAAATACATTCTCCAAACTCTTACAAAATTACAGCCTTTCTCTTTAAAATGTAGAAAGCCTAAGGAGTTCAAGTAACAGCAGTTTTCCTAGGCAGTCAGGTGATAAATGTGCTATTTGCTAACATCAGGTATGCATTTTCTTACAAAAGCACAGCATATTTAACATACTCTTGGTACTCTTATCCTTTTCTTTTTCAAAAATTATGGGGTTTTTTTGCCACTGATACTAAACCCAATCATTTTTCAAGGTCAAACCATGCAGCACAGATTTAATTTCAGCGTGGACACGTGAAATGGTAATCAACTCGTAGTTATTATTACCTCCAACAAAACATTGCTGTCACAAGTGAAACATGGAGTGACTTTTACCACCCCTTGCCACAGATCTACAGTGCTTTTAGACCACCTAGAAAGGAACATTTTTGGAGTAAAATGTGACATTCAGAGGTTGGGCTGTTGTGTCTCTTATGCACGATGAGCTCTGTAGTGGAAGCATTACAGCTCTGTCTGAAGCACAGGGTTTAACACATTTTCTGACAGGGAAAGACAGCGACAAGCTCAGTGTCTGTCACCCAAACTTGGTGTTTAAGAATAAGACATTCTTCTCGTGGCAGCTCTGAGGCAGTGGGAGGGAGGACACCTGAGCAATGTCCCTTGTGCCAGTCAAGGACTTTGCCTCCTCTTTGTGTGCTGTGTTATTTTGTGCTAGAAAAATCGAGCTGAGCTCCAGGGCCAGCGTGGCTGTGTGCTCGTGCAGTCCATGCACACACACACACTGCCTTTTACCTGAAAATTCACTTTAAGACAAGCAGAATAAACCTTGAACCACTGATCTTGAACCAAGCTCTGCCAGTGAGACGTGCCTGTAGCAATCAGATTATTTGGATACTTCCTACACATTGTTTGATCTATTGTGAACACTTCTCTTCAGTTTAAGGCTAAAAGCTTGACTTGTATAACCAAGGCCCATTATGAAAAAGAAGAAAAGTCAAAAGCAACTCAAGAGTGTGCAATTAAAGAGTAAAACTGCAAGAGAGTTCTGTTTCCAAGAGGGTTTTTTTCCTATCAACCCATCGTGCAAAGTGATGTTTGGAGAGCTGCTGTGAGTGCCTCGTGTGTGTAATACCCACGTCATAAAAAGACACGTTTTGGAAAACTGACTGGTACCTATTCAGGATGGAAATGTGCAGGAGAAGACACTGCAGAGGAAAAACAAAAAGACCTCTGGGGACCTACCCTGGATTTTGAATCAAGTTGTGAAGCTGGGCACAAGGTGAGGAGAGAGTTTGCAGCAGTCACACGTGGCTTGGTTCTACTCAGGCACGGGAGGAAATTCAGTGTTAATGGAACATTTTTAGCACCATCCATTGTTCTCCTGCAAAAATGTGATGCTCAGTGGTACTTGCTCCTTGGCAAAAATGATGTGCTCTGGTGTTTATGTTTTAACACATAAACCCACCTGCATTGCAGAGCCCTGCAGCTGGGGGCTCTTTGCTGAGCCACACCTGGCACAGCCTCTCAGCATTTCTAACTAAGGCAGTTAGAGCTCCAAAGCTTGGCAAAAGTTTGGGGGAAAAAAAAAAAAAAATCCAAACCCCAGAAACGCCTGTGAATGCTGTTTGACTTTGTTCTAGATTCATTACTCTGATGGGTAAGTTTTGAAATAGAGCAGGAGGTGTAAATGTTTTATGTGAATGTAGTGGCTTTCAAAATTGTCCTGAACACCACTAAAAAAAATCAGTGCTACCAGGAGAATCTGATCATTCCATGTTTGGCTGGTTTTTCCTACTGCAAATTCTGTGTTCTTTATCAATATTTGAAGAGTCAAACCATTCGCCCCCAAATGATTAATAGAATCCCCTAACACAGAGGGGAAAAGGTTTAAATTTGATTTTTTTTTTTAAAGTAATCTAAGAATAAATTGTTTTCATATAGATTTTTTTTTTTCTGAACCGATATTGAAGCATTTGAATTGTGCTCATGGAGCTACATTTTTAAGAAGAAGTATTATCTTTTATTAGATCACATAGTATATCTGGAAAAAGAAGCATCTCAGGCTCACAAGTGCTTTCTTGGCCCCTCTGTAGGGATATGGAAAATAATCTTGCTGGGAGGAAGAGAGCTCAAGGGAGAATATAGATGTCCTGTTAATCAGGACATAAAAAAGAAAGGAGAAGCTGTGATGTGACAGTGACTGGTGGGAGAAAGTCTGGCAAACAGCAGAGAGAAGATGGGGAGATATGACAATTTGGGAAATGTATGTATAATTTATAAATCCAGACTTATTTTATCAATTTCATGTAGCACTCTTGCTCGGTGTGTATTTAATCTGCCACTTGCTGGCTGGGGCTGTGCCATAGATCACACAGTCAGTGGGAGCAGGCACAGCACTGATCTGGGGGGACATCACAGCATGTGAATTTTGCTCAGAAAAGCACCAATGTTCCATGGACTGGTTAAACCAGAGGACACTGCTGGTCTCGGGTTGTGTTCTGACTGGGAACACTGGAGCAGTAACTGGGAGAGCTCCTGTGGGAGCTTTAACACCACGGGAGAATTGTCCAAAACCCCAAGGTCTTACAGGGCTACAGTGCTCCCAGAGACAAGGTTTTGATTTTCTGGGGTTTTGGGTTTTTTTTTTTGCTTTTTCTTTTGAGAGCTGTAAGTCTAGGTGCTTTCTCCATTAACATGGCCTGGATAATAATATAAATTTATAGTCTCCACTCGCTGTGTCAGTGCTGTAGGGTCTCCCAAGATGAAACTGTAAGCTGCAGTGTTTTGTGTCTCATCCTCCTGGCTCCTGCTCTTCAGACTTTGGCTGCTTCCTGCTCATTTCACTGACACCAAATATTCAGGTTTGGCTTTCCATCAGTGTGTGTTTACCAGCAGCACCGAGGCACAAGCCCTTCCCTTCCTGGGTTTTTATGGCCTTGAAGAACTTTTAAGTGAGAGCTGAGCACAAGTTTGTGTTTGTGTTATCTTGCCCTGGGAAAGGAGAATATTTGTCAGAGCACTCGAGCTCAGCCCGGAGCTGAACAGGAAGCAGAGAATCCTCTGCACACCAGCACGGGTCAGCACAAAGATGTTTGTTGTCTTCCTGCTTTCTTTAAAAGGTAAATACTCTCACAAGTTTAAATTGTGTTTGTTTTTTTTTTCTTTAACAAGTCTGTTGGCGTTTAGGATCACCAAGGTCCTGTTCCTGTGATCCCAAGTTGCTGTTAGAATACAAATATTTTCTAAACACAAATGCAGCACAACTGTTCTGACAAAAATGTGTGCACTGAGTGCCCAGCCTGGCCTGAGTGACCCCCCCAGGAGGGAGGGTAAACCCAAATTCTGTGTCTGACTCCTTGGTGGCAATGGTCAAACAATTTTTTTTTAAAATCTTGTTATATTTGCTAATTATTCATAAAGAAATATTCAAATTGTGGACAAACCTTTTTCCCTCAGAGCAGTTACAACATCCTTGTGTGAGGAAGAGGAGGGGCAGGCTCTGATCTCTTCAAAAAAATCAGGAAGGGTTGGGGAGAAACCATCTGACCAGGAATGTGCATTAAAGGCCATTCTGTACTGTGCAGCTGCCCCATGCAGGGGTGTGGGTGACATTTGGAATGTACCAGCCACTTTTAAAGGGCTTGCTGAGTTTGGCCTGAACTTCAGAAACAGAAGCACTGCGCTAAAGAGTGAGCCAACTTTTGTAGGCAGTGTTGGAGTTTTCTGAAATGCATCCTGTAACTCCCCAGCTGAACGTGTCTCCTCTCCCTGCAGCAGGTCCAGGCTCCCACCTGTGCCAGCCACAAAAGAGCTGACAGAGGAACAATGTGCTCACTTTGACACAAGTGTCAACTTTGTCTTACATTTTTTTCATTTGCCATATAACGCCACTGAAGGAAGCACAGAGGAAACACTTTAGAACTGCTTTTCAAAGACAAGTTCTTCTGGAAAATCAAGAGGGTTTTTTTTCAAACAGTTATTTGCTATTTTTAGTCTCTGTTGTAATATCCATTTTTCTAGTTGCCTGGTTTTTTTCTTTTTTCTTTTTTGTACCAGAAGGAATAATAGTATCTTTATGGGAAAAATTTGATTTCTAAGGCTACTCCTGCTTCTTAGAGCTAATCTTACTCAGTTTCTACCACTTCTTGTTTGTTTGTTTATAACGAGAAGCCTTCTCATGCAAAGCAAACATTTAGGAAAATGACGAAATGTTTCCTTTGGAAATCGAGGCTTTTAAGCCAATTTCAGTGAAATTATGCTTACACTGATGTATCAGAGCAGAAAAGCACCCTGCCTGTCTTGCTTGGACTGGGATATAAAACTGCACTTTGGGGCAGCCTTGCTAATTTAATTGTTTCACTTTTGTGCAATGTCTCTAATTTTTTCATGATTTTTTCGAATTATTCTGGAAGGCTTCTTAGTGTAGATCCCACTCGAATGGATGTTTGGTTTGCATGCTTTGAAAAATTTATTTATTTTTTTTTTTAATTTGGAATCTGAAAGCTAAACAGGAGAAGTATCAGGCAAAATGCACAAAAGGATCCCTTTGGCTGCAGTTCTGAGCTCACCTGGGGGCTTTGCTGTGCCGAACGTGGTGCAGGGAAGGCAGGCATGGAAATCAGGATTTCTCCATGCAGAAAGGACCAGCTCCACTGCAGCTGGCAGCTTGGGCTTCCTGTGCTCCATCCAACAGGAAAACACTGCCCGAGTGTGGCTGGAGAGGGAAAACGAAAGCAGCCAAGGCACAGGCTGTGACCTCGCTCTGAGGAATTGCCTGACACGGGCACAGAGGGGAGGAGAACACACCCAGCCAAATCCAGCTGCTGCCAAGAACAGCTGGAATTCCTGAGCCTGTGTGGAAGCTCTGCCTCCTCCTGTGCTAGGATTTGCCTTTGCCTTTCCTTTCATTGTGGCCAAGATGTTCTGAGCAAAGAATCCTTTTCCTGAGCAAAGAATCCTTTTCCTGAGCAAAGAATCTTTTTCCTGAGCAAAGAATCTTTTTCCTGAGCAAAAGTGGAACACACTTCTGCTGCAGCACTCAACATCAGGTCAGCAGCAGATCCTGACAGCAGCCCAAGATGATGTGTGCTCAGAAACCACATGACTCACTTCTCCATAGATGCTTGACAGGTGCTGTAGGCAAATGTTGCTTTAGCTACCAAAAATTGCATTTGAAGGAGTCCCTGGCCTGAGGGATATGTAAGCCTGCACACTGATATATCTCAGTTCAGTATGGAGCAGATGCATTGCTTAGGACATTTTATGTCCTACTCTATTATTTATTTGTCCATTTTTATTAACTCGTGGAATTTGAGAAATGGGAGAACGTCCTGTGTATTTCTTGGTGTAATGTGTGAATCCTGGAGTGAATGTGCAACACTTGTTTTATTTTTTTTTTTTTTTTTTTTTTTTTTTTTGGTGTCTGTCCTGTGTGCTGACCCCCTTGTGTCTGGTACCCATCTCCTACCAGTGCCTGTCTTGTAAATATTTCCTCTTTAAAGAGAACAACTTCTTCCTGCTGCTCCTGCCAGGTGTTCAGAGTGCAGCTGGGCCTCTGCTGGAGCTCTGAGCCAGCTCTGAGGCAGTGGTGTCCCCTTGGATGAAGAAGCAAAACCACCCAGGAAATTCCAGCAGGGATCAAGGGCAGCTTGTCAACCACAGCAATCCCACCTAGAGGTGAAGTTTCTAGCCTGGTTCTTTTCCACAGTGACCCCACACTCTCTGTTCCACCTGGTCTAGTGCTCAGCCAGCTGGAAACAAGAGGGTGGAGAAAGATCCTTTTTAACTTACGTGCAACTTTCCTTTTCCATCTCAGGCTGTCTAGCAAGAAACACGAATGAAAGTAAAAACACCTGCAAAGGAAAAAACGCTCTCAAGAAGCTCCTGAGAGCACCCAGTCCAAAGCCCTGCTCAAACAGGGCTGGGCAGAGCAGGATTGTGTCCATTCAGGTGTGAGCATCTCCCCAGGACCACTGGGGAGGTGTTAACAGGACTGAACAGCTGCTCCAACCAAAAATCAATTCCTGGTGCAGCAGGACATGGTTTGCTTCACAAGGGCCTTCCCCGTTTTCCCAATGGCTGCTGGAACAGAGGAAGGATTGAGGAGGAGCAGAAGAAACAGGATTGGACTCTTGAAATAATTACAGATTTTTGGAGGCCACGTGGTGCCTGCACAGTGTGGAACCTGCTGATGGAGCAAGTTCTCAGAAAAAGGTTTAGGTGAGTGTTCAGGCTGGTGGTAAGGAACCAGAGCAAAATCTTCCCCCCAAATATCCCAGCTGGAATTGAACCATGAAACTCGCAGCAGGCACTGCAATATTTGGTGTGGAGGAGCAGATGTCCCACTCTGCTCCAGAGCAGCACGGGAGGCAGCCCTTGCTGTTGGATTTGTAACTCTCTGGTTTTTGCCTGGGGAGCCATGAGTACTTATTTTCTGTTATTAGAGATAACAAATATCTCCTAATATTGAAGTTAAATTTAGGTCTTTGCATATTTAACAACTGCATGCGTTTAAATATGCAAATAGCACTTAACTTATTCTGAACTTCCTTCATCTCTAAAATATTTGTATTCCAAACCTGGGATATTTTACAGGTTCTTAGATTAACGTTGCAGACAGCTTGTCAGTGAGTGGGGGTCGCTTGTGTGGCCTGGTGAGACGGTTTTGACAATCTGTTCCCAGAATATCTGTCTATCAATAAGTTTATCAGTAGACTTCATTTATTAAAGAGAAAATTAGTAGCTAGCTTTGTTTTGTTTTTCTGCTTAAGGAATGAAATAAATTGCCAGTTGGCTTGTTTTGTTGTATTTTTTTCCCTGTGTGTTTGTGGTGGGTTTTGGAGTTTTTTTTTTCACTGCAGTAGTTGCAGTTTGATTTGAATTACCCGAAGGAATAAATTCCTTTTTCAGTGATGAGGATTAAAAGAGAGCACAAAGGTATTACTACAGCCAGACAACATTCCACTGTGTCCTACATTAAGCATTCCCTGAAAGTAAAGATTTGCATGTTCCACGTTAATTATCCCACCTCTAATTGTACCCCCTTGCCATAATACCCTAATGAAAGTGCTATTTCTATTAATAAAGCATTATATTAATAAAGCCCAGCACTCTGGGCTCCACTCTCCATGTAAACCCTCCCAAATTAAACAGGAGAAGGAGTTTTACCCCAAGCAGGAAGGGAGTGAGAGAGGCAGCACAGCACATCCACAGTGCCAGGCTGGGGGCACATCCCAGCTCAGCCAGCCTCTGCTCCCTCAGGGATCTTCATTCTCTTCATCCACCCAATTAACACGTACAATTAACACTGTTCCCGAGAATATTAGCGATTGGGGTTGTGGTAGCACCCATCTCACTGTAGAGCTCGCTGCATTTTCCATGGCAATTAAGGAGGCAGTGGAATTCTGCTGTGGGAATGTGACTTTTCTCTTTGCCAGGCCCTTGTCCTCTGCTCTTGTGCAGGAGGCAGCTCACACAGCCCAGACCATTGCACTGCACAGGGACAAATGCAGTTTTTGCCTTTTCTCAGTGGCCTTACTGTGATGGTTGGCACTTATCAGTGATATTTGATCACGGTGTGGAGTTGATGCAGAGTGACTTATCTGAAACATCTTAGCCTAGCTCTTTAAAATAACTCTGTCACAT
Organism: Acridotheres tristis; assembly: GCA_037013685.1. Classification (NCBI taxonomy): domain Eukaryota; kingdom Metazoa; phylum Chordata; class Aves; order Passeriformes; family Sturnidae; genus Acridotheres; species Acridotheres tristis. The sequence goes on from CM072889.1 coordinate 19,063,363, forward strand.
TTTCATAAACAAAAATAGAGGTCAGATAATGTTACTTGTCAGGCCTGACTATGCCCTGGCTTCTGTTTGAAAGTGCAGGGAGACCAATCTTCATCAGAGAACAGCACTGCTGCATTTGAATTACATGCTTTTTGTCCTTTCCTTATTTGAAAATCCTGCCTGCTTAATTTGGCAATAAATTAAGCACTGCTGTTAAAACTAGATTTTCATTGAGGCTGAAGGAACAATGTCCCTGCTAAGGAGAAATGATTGCAATGAGAGGTCTGCTTCATTCATCCTCACCTTAATTGAGCTGCAGGACTCTGGATTGAGATTCCTGGAAAGATCAGCCTCAAACAATGGGATTTTAGGATCCTATGAAAAGATGGCTTGGTCTGCAGATTTCCCTTTTCCCCTGCTCCTTTCCTCCCACTGGGCTGACGTGTGTTACCCATCCTGCCTTCTCTTCTCTGGTCCTCTGCATAAAGTCTGTGGCCAGGCTTAAAAGGGAAAAACATATTTATATTATATTTATATAAAATGAGATACATGTATAATATATGTCAAGCAATTTTTAATACTCAGAATTAATTTCTTCACAGGAAAGTAAAATTATCTAATAATAATCTTCACTAAAGCTGTTCCATGGCAGTGAGCATGATGAAGAAAGAGCAGTTTTTGTCCTGTAAATTATATTTTAAAGTTAAATTTTAATAAGGCAGTAATGCCTGTCATTCATTCATGTTTCCTGTATTTTAATTAGTAAATTGGTTACCTTTCAAATCTTGCATAAAACTGGAATTCTGTTCTATGACAAAACTGAAAGCTTTTCCCAAATGATGAAATTAGAGAAATTAAGGGGAAATTCCTAAGGGATTTAATTTTCACTCCACATTTAATTTTCCCATTGGTGTTTCTAGAGGTTTTCTTGGTTCTTGTTTCTCAAATGTAGCTCCTGGTGACCATCCATTACCACTGAGCCCACATGAGCAGACATTTATTGACACTGCTAAAATAAACTCAGTCCCTCCAAAAGAGAGCTTGGATATACATTTTAATATCTCCATTTATCTTTGTTTTTCTGTCCAAGCCAGTAAACAACTGGAATAGCTCTCTTTTATTGGCTGTAATGACCCGAGTGGAAGAGTTTGGCAATTATTTAATTAATTCCATTGAATTTTAATGCACGTGGTTGCCAAGATATTTATGAACTGGTTAAGTTCACTCCTCTTGGAAACCCTTTCCCTCTTTAAGATCAGTTCCTTCCCCTGAAAAATGCACCTATTTGTGATTTATTTTGCTTTTTGCCACGGGGCATAAATAGGAGTTTGTACTTTTTCCTGCCTACCTGCTTTTTAAAGCAGAATTCCTACGGGTTGGGGTGGTTTATGTGGGTGTTAAATGTGCATTTAGGAGTTGGATTACCCCAATTTTGGGGTTAATTCAGGGGAATTATGGACAACCACAACTCTCTGAATTCCCCCATCCAGGCCAGCCTGGGGTGTGAGGCACAGCTCCCTGTCCCCAGAGCAGAAATATCACCAGGGCCAGAGCTTGCACTGAACTGTATTCAGCCACTGTGAAATTCTCTTTAGTTCCCACTGATGTCCAACTTTTCACTGAGGAGCTCTGATTTGTGCAGCATTCACTGCTAAAAGCAGGGCCCTGCCTTAGAGAATGTAAAAAATAATCAGAATATCATCCCCAGGGGCACAGACCTCACTGCCCTGTTATCCCCTGACTTCCACAGCACTCATGTTTGGTTCTAAACAAAAAAAAACAACCCTTCAATTCTTTGTATAATAATTATATTATTATATTAGAATAATTATTATATTTTTATATAATTATATTATTATATTCCTGTGTATATTATATACAGGAACACTGTATAGGACTGGAATCCTTTGAACCTTTGTCCAGAAAGAAAAAAAAACCATCCAAAATCATGTAGGTGGAAGAAATTGCACCTTGTGGGTGAGCTGTGCACAAAAGAGCAAATTCAAGAATAAAATGTTCTCTTAAACATGAAGTGTTTGCTGGGCATTAATGCTGCTATGATTCAGTCCTGGTCTGAAAATACATCCTGCAAACCCCACAGAGCTCCTTTGGAAACTAGAAAAACTTTGGGAAGGGTCTGAGACAGAGAATTTCTTCCCTGTGCACTTCAAAAAGCAGAAAGTGAAGCAGGAGAAAACTCTCAGCTGTTCAGAAAGTGACCACATATGGTGCCCAACAAATCTTGTAAGATCAGATTTGGCTAATTCTAAAGAAAAGCATCTAAACAAAGTCTAAAGGAAAATAATGAAAGCAAAGCATTCACTGGAAATGGTGTCAGGGGAATGTGTGCAATTATTTGGGCATCACAGAGCAAAGGTTAAACCTCTGCTGGCAGGGGGCTGGAGGGAGGTAAGACCAGATCTGCTGTTTCATTTGTTCATTTCAATTAATTGATTTTCCAAAGGACAGGCTGATTGAGGGGATTGCAGCAGTCTGAACGTTATTTGCTACTTGGGTCTGTAGTTTCAGAGCTGCCAATAAATATTGTGTTTTCTCAACAGTTCACTGTCTTAGAAATCCTCCCAGTGGTAAATCCTTTTGGAAAGTGAGCTTAGATTGTCAAGACTCTTGGAGGATCAGCTCTGGATCAGCTGTAGGAACGGGGTGGGATTTTTCCCAGGCCACCCAGTTATTCTGCTTTTATCTTGCCTCCTAGGTTTGCAAACACAATTTCATTTCTCTGCCAGCTCACCCCTCGACCTTCTGCTGAGAGTGACATTATAACACCAGCTCTGGTGACACTTTGGGACGGGGATATTTATCCACTGGAGCTCTGGACCAAACCCATCAATTCAGTGCATCCAGGGGATAAAATGTGCCCCTGGCAGCTCTGCCTTGCAGCCTTTGCTGCCTGGGGTCAGAAGGGAACCAGGGACCTTTGCATGGCCTGTCACAGAACTTTCATTTCAAATACTCCTCTAAAATAGATCAAGATACACCCTAACCACTAATCACAGAATAGCTTTAGTGCCTCGAAAATGTGGAGCAAGTTTCAGGCATCAGAATAAATTACAACTGGTGTTGAGCAGTCATTGAAGAGAAAGTTCAGGGGCCAGGACAGACCTTGGGACCGGGAGCTCCATCATTAATTCAGCCTGGGAGCTCAGGTCCTGGCCACGTGTATCTGCACTGGCTCCAAAATTCTCATTAAACACTTACAGCTCTTTGGGGTTTTTTTTTTTCACACCACACGTATTTGAAATGGCAGTTTTGTTCAGCGTGGTGTGGCACACGCTGAGGATGTGGTGAGCGCACATCTGGACGTGCAGATGTGTGCAGACAGGGAGCAGTGCATCTGCAGGCACGGCAGCTGGGGGTGGCTTCTGTATTTTCTGCTGCACCACTGTTTGCATTACCCTCTTCCCCTCCTGCTTTCACTGAGCCTTGCCAAGGGTAGACCCCGAGGCAAAATACCTGCAGGTTTTTCTGCCACTTTGACATCCCAAATAATTCAGGAGGAATACCACAGAATAGTTTCTTCCGTTCTCATTCCTCACTCCCCTTCCTCCTTCCTTGCAGTTTTGTTGCCTTTATTAAGAATGAACATTAATAAAACACTATTTGAATTCTTGATAGAAAAAAAAAAAAACCACAAATAAGTTCCTTTTTGGAACAAAGTCTTTGGGAAACCACACAAAATAGTTCCTTTTTGGAACGAAGACTTTGTTAAAATAATTTATTCACCGTGATGTGAAGAAAGACATGAAAAGTAATTTTTAATTCGCCGTTAATTTTGGTTTTGAGGTTGGTGTCACATGGTTTTGAGCAGATAAATGCAGCTGATGCACAGCAGAGCTGGCCATGCTGCAATCCAGAACTTTTCACAATTTCAGTGTTTACCTTCAGGGAAATAAAACCTTGGTGTTTGCTGGCATTCCAGGCAACCAGTGAAAGAAAATGGTAGATAATCCCAAAATGCCTTATTTTTGTCATTGTTCACCTTGCAAAGGTGAATTTTCTCTTAAAACACAGACAATTTTCGGGAGTTTGTTGTGGCAGAGAGTTCTTGGAGACTTTTCTTCTCTAAAAATAGAAACACTTATTTATGAGAATTAAACTATCATACATTAAAGAAAATTATTACACCAAACATAACCTTTTCTTGCAGATAAAAATAAAACTCTTTACAGTTACAGGCTCAGCTGGTTTTTTCACTTATATAAATCTTCCCAAGGATGTGTGCATGTTCAGTAGCCTTTTTATTCTTTAATTTGCAGCTTATTCCAGAGTGCCTTTGTTAGAAAAACCAAAGCCATGTCTTAAAAAGATGGATTTATGGCATTAAAATAGTAAAAAAAAAATTGACATTAGAGGTTTGTGATTCATCTTTCCACCTGTTTTTACCTGCACAAAACTGGGGAGCAGTGAGAAAAAAACATCACTTCATCTCCAGAAAGTCACATCTGACTGAGGGAATTGGCTGCACAAGCAACACGTTCATAAAATGGCTTGGACTTAATAAAGTTGGATTGGCTCTCACCTGGTTCCTGGAGGAGGAAAGTTTGGTGTGTGAAGCTCTTATCTGTGGAAGAAATTTTTTTTTTTCATTTAGCAGGTAATTCACTGTAATTAAAATAAAAATGAAATGGCTTTCACTGTAATATCCTCAGAGAGTTTACCAAACTAATATCCTAACTACATAAAGGCAGAGGTAATTTTTCATCCATAAGTTTTTTATGGAAATACATCTATTATTTCCCAAAGCAGAAAATGATACATTTTATTTAAATTACATTTTCTAAGCAGGAAGATTTTTTTTTTTTGTAATAGAATTTTTTACACAGTATATCATTTTTGGACTCTGGGAACAGGTGATTAAAATGTTCTCAGTGGAGGAGGAACCTTTGACCCACCTTAAGATCACCTATATTTACAATATATTTTTGATCCTTTTCCACAGATGAATCTTCACATGGAGCTTTCACAGGACAAGAAAGAACAGCACTGGCTGGGTCTATTTGTGTTTATCAGCCTATTCTGTGTTTACAGAGCAGTTTATTTTATGTTCTGCTTAAAAAAAAAAAAAAATCAATATGGGCTGTTTTGAAAACAAGCAAACTGTAATTAAAGGTATTGATGGATAGTTACATTAACAGCTCTTCAGCAGCAAATCCGAGCCCATCTGTTCTGCTGGGGGCTGAAAAGGTGAGCAGCACATGGATGGCACAGCCCCCAGCACTGGGCCAGGATGGGCACTGGGCAATGGGGATGGGGCAATGGGAATGGGGATGGGGCAATGGGAATGGGGATGGGACAATGGGAATGGGGATGGGGCAATGGCAATGGGGATGGGGCAATGGGAATGGGGATGGGGCAATGGGAATGGGGATGGGACAATGGGAATGGGGATGGGGCAATGGGAATGGGGATGGGGCAATGGGAATGGGGATGGGACAATGGGAATGGGGATGGGACAATGGGAATGGGGATGGGACAATGGGAATGGGGCAATGGGGCCATGGGCAGTGGGAATGGAGCAGTGGGAACGGGGCAATGGGCACAGGGCAATGGGAATGGGGATGGGAAAGGGAATGGGGATGGGGCAATGGGAATGGGGATGGGGCAATGGGAATGGAGCAATGGGAATGGGAATGGGAATAGGAATGGGGCAGTGGGAATGGGGAATGGGGCCGTGGGCAGTGGGGCAGTGGGGCAGTGGGGATGGGGGAATGGGGATGGGGGAATGGGAATGGGAATGGGGATGGGGATGGGGATGGGGCAATGGGAATGGGAATGGAGCAATGGGAATGGGACAATGGGAATGGGAATGGGACAATGGGCGCAGGGCAATGGAATGGGGCAATGGGGCCATGGGCAGTGGGAATGGAGCAGTGGGAATGGGGCAATGGGAATGGGAATGGGGCAATGGGCACAGGGCAATGGGAATAGGAGTGGGGCAGTGGGAATGGGAATGGGAATGGGCACCGTGCAATGGGAATGGTAGTGGGGCAATGGGGCCATGGGCAGTGGGAATGGAGCAATGGGAATGGGCACAGGGCAGTGGGCACAGGGCAATGGGACACAGGGCAATGGGAATGGGGCAATGGGGCACAGGGCAGTGGGCACAGGGCAATGGGACACCGGGCAGTGGGCACAGGGCAGTGGGCACAGGGCAGTGGGCACAGGGCAATGGGACACCGGGCAGTGGGCACAGGGCAGTGGGCACAGGGCAGTGGGCACAGGGCAATGGGACACAGGGCAATGGGAATGGGGCAATGGGGCACAGGGCAATGGGACACAGGGCAGTGGGCACAGGGCAGGGCTCTGGGAAAGCTCTTTGAGCTCCAGCTCAGCCCCTGCTGCCAGAAGTGGCCACACAGGAGCCTGCCCTGCCAGGCAGGCACAGCCCTGACTGCTGGGATTATTATTGGGGTTTTTATTATTGGTTTTTTATTATTGGTTTATTATTATTGGCAGGGTGAATCAGGCAGACTGAATCAGCAAGTGGGTGGATGTGGAGCTAATAGGAGTTACTGAGGTTTGGGGCTTTTTGTTGGTGAGAACTTGTGAGTTGATTGCTTTTACTTTACATTTTTTAAGTGTGGGTTTATTATTTCTGCATTACATTTGTTGTAGGGATTTGTTTCTTTTTCCAAATGAAGCAGAGAGGTGGGACTTCATTGCTGTAGAAAGTACAGTTTATTTTTCTTATTTTTTACAGAATGTGAGAGTTCTTGTTACAGGTGTTGAGAGCATGGCTAGAAGTTATGAGACTTAATATTACAAGCTCTTTTAAGAATTTATTAACCAATAAAACACTGCTAACAGAGATATTTACGTTATTAAACTAATACTAAGAAATTTCATTCAATTATAGTGTGACTTTTCTTAGCCAATCCTGTGTGACACACAAACTTACATCACTGCACTCTAAAACTTCTCGTTCCCTTTATTTTTTCTATATCTTAAACTCTAAAGCTAAACCTTTCTCTACTTGACTGTGCTTAATTTTAAACTTTGCCTTACAGGCCCAATGTTCTGAGAATTCCTTGCATTTTGAACTCCAACAAGAAGTGTTGGTTAAAAAGAAATTTCAAAAAAAGAAAAAGTTTGAACAGATCACCAGAAAACCCTGAGTATCCTCAGAAAGCCTCTGAAGCTGATTAATGAAGAATGCACTGTTTATCTTCTATGCCCAATGGATTTTTTTTCAATTCTGCTGTTTGTAATCAATGCATGTTGTCCTGGAAGGGATGGCTGTGGGGCAGAGCTGTCGTGTTGGGGGGTCTGGCACACGGAGCTCTGGTTCCCAGTTAAGCCAAGCCCAGCTGTTACTGGGAGGTGCCAAGGCCAGGGCTGCAGCTGTGCCCGTGCCCAGCTGTGGGTGCTGCTCATCCCTGGCTCCTCACTGGGGATCCTGCAGGGGAAATCACTCTGAAACTTCCCTCCTTAGTTTGTTGCTTCAGCTCTTCATCATCAGCACAGTTTTCATCACAGAGGAGAGAAAAGAACCATGAAAGAGGTAATGGTTTTGTCTTTTTATATATATTTATATAGCATACATATAATTTATATGGTATACATATATATTTTTGTATAGTATACATATATATTTATATAGTATATATATTTTTATATATACACTATATTTATATAGTATATATTTAAATACTATATATATTTCTATAGTGTGTGTGTATATATATATATATACTATAGTCTTTAATGGTATAGTTCTTAAATTACAGTTAATAGTTCATAAACTCTTCTGAGTAATATTAAAGCGTTTGGGTTATTTCAGATGTTGTGGGGAAAGTTTCTCATTCCTGTGAGTATCTGGGCAGTGCCTTAGCCATGAGGGGACTGGGCTGGGGAGAAGGTGAACTGTGGTAAAGGCAGGAAACTGGAAATGCACTGAAGGGATAATTGAGAAGCCACCAGCCCTGTTATTGATTTCCTCAAAGCTTCGCAGCAGATGAGAGCCTGGCTCTTCATTCTCCCACCTCGAAGAAAAGTGGTTGTAGGAGAGCATTTGGTTATTGCTCTCAACTGGGTGAAATGCTTGAGGGCTTTGTTTGGCTGAGTTTACCTGCTTGACTCCCGTGTAGGCAGATTCACTGCAAGGGGGGAAATTGTTTGAGAAGCTGGAGAGGGGAGCTGTGCTGCAGTGGCTGCGCTTTTATCAGCCTCTGAGAGCAGCTCCAGTGTGTCAGGAATATTCTGCAGTGTCCTGCAGGACTCTCCATGCTCTGCAGTAAAAGCTTGGAGCTGTCACAGCGTTTGTACCCGAGGTCATCAATCTCCAGCACTCAGGCTGCGTTTCTGGGATGTCACAACTGCTCTGCCTGCTCAGCCCCCTCTGAGCACCAAACCCAGCAAGGCAGCTCCTCACAGGACAGAAAAGGCCAGATATTCAAATTCATCAGCCACAGGATAAATCAAAGTCATTTAACAATCGTCATCAAAAGTGCCTCTGATCAATTAAAAAAAAATAAAATTACTGAAGTGTTTCTGAGTGGCTGAGTAACCTCCAGAGCAAGTAATAACACTTGTAACTGTGAAAAGAACTAAGTGAACAGGGATTATAAATGAGAGAACTTTATTCATAATAATGTCATAAGAGCAACAAGTAGAAGAATAATATAACTTTATCAAATATCTTGTGTGTCTGGAAGCCTATGAAAAACTTAAGAAAGCAACTGAAAAATATGTACAGTGAGAGGGAGGAACTGGAGGTCAGCACAGTGTCAAGCTCATGATGTAATTGGTGTTCAGAGACTTGAAGGAATAATTCACATATTATAAATCCTAAATAATATTTGAATTTTACAGGAGTATTGCTTGAAAAGAAAAAACAAACAAACAAAAAAAAAAACCCCAAAAGACTGAGACTGGTATCTGGGATTTTTTTTTTTTTTTTAATGTAAGAGCAGGAGAATTATAGGTGAGGCAGCTTCATTTCAATTTTGGCAAAAACAGTGAACCAAACACACTCTTGCTTTTTCTTTCCACTTTTCTCACTCTGATCTCCAAGTCTCGATCAAAGTGCCCAGATGTACAACTCCACTAAGTGGGAGAGCTCCTTACAATTCAAACTTGGGAAAGTTTCCCAGCCCCTTCTGCTTCCCCTTCCAGCCCCATGGCCGGCCCCGTGTGCTGCTTGCCTTTAATTACAAAACATCTCCATATTTTGATCCTCGTGCCTCAGGTTTGCTGCACTGCAGCTCCTCTGATTTGTTTTGAAGTAAACTCTGCTATTGATACATTATTAAATGGGTATGGGGTTAGTACAGCCTTAGAGTAAATTTTTTTTTTTTCCAAGGGTTGTAATTTCTTCAGCGAGAGGCAGGTTCTGTTTGATTCCAGACACTCTCTGAAATATTTTGCTGGCTGAATTTCCAAGTACACTCCAGTACCTGAGCTGACTTATGTGCCCCTAATGAAAGTTCTGCTTGCATCAAGATATCCTGGCATCCCTGGTGGCATATTTTGCCCTCTCTTCTAAGGGGGAAAAAGGGAAATAACATTGTTCCAGTGCTAAATCCTTCCTGTGTCAGCTGGAAAGCAAAGCAGGAACCTGCCCTGCAGGCTTTGCTCCCGAGCAGACCCAGCCTGGCAGCGAGAAAGAAACCCAAATTTCTTTGGTCAGAGGGAGGGAGCTCAGCCTGGGACGTGTTTGGGTGTTAAATGTGAGTGCAGGGCCCTGTGAGTGGCTTTGGAGCACTTTTGCTGCGTCTTGTCATTTTAACTTCAGCCTTTGGCAGCCTCGTTGTGTGGACCCCGAATTGGTGGTGTGGTGGTGTGGTCTCCTTCCCAAAGGATTTGCTGTATTTTATACCTAGAGCACACATAAATTTTTATGTAATTAACGAAGAGCAGAAAATGTAAACCTCGCTGTACAGCTTTTAAATCGTATTACTGAGTCGTGGGTGTGTGTTTGCTTTGTTTCTTCTTGTATTGGTTTTGGTTTTTTGTTTTTTTTTTAACCAAAACTAAAGTTAAGATCTCTATCCAAGCCCCTCCATCCATTAAATTCTGAGGGAAGTGCGGATCTGGATTTTGCATACTTTGGAAATCAAATTAGTCTTCAATTATTTAGGGACTTGTCTTCAATTTTCCTTATGAATGCAAATTCCTAAAGACTTTTCTTACCCAGAAGAGTGTCTTCCTCATAGATTAACTTTACCAAAGTTACTTTATAGTTTAAATACTGTTTTGTGTAAGGTTTAAAATCAATGGTCTTGCAGGAGCTTCTGCTCTGAGAGCTGAAATCGTCAGTACCTGTAGGTGAGGTGTACAGCAATAATTTATATTCTAAACTTTTTGTGAACTTGAAATGCCACACGAATGCCTTTAGCATTGCAGCAGACCAGAAAACCCAATCTAAAATAGAAATATGTCCTGGCCTATGAAAATCTTTACAACTTTGATTTCAATATGTTCATCACAATTACAGCAACCCAACCTCCCAGACTCCTTGCAGATGTCTTTAATTTGTGAGCCTTGGGCCCATTTTTCATATGGAGTTTTTAAGGTTGTTTGATTTACTTTTTTGATTTTTTTTTTTTTTTTTTGCTGTTAATAGATTGGTCATCCTCATATCTTAATAAAACAAAAATTGAATTATATGCACCACTAAGCAAGCATGACAGGACTTTTGCTAGCAGATGTAAAATGTGAAAACCTGTGGGAAAATCCCATTCATTTTAGGTTCCACTTGAGAACGCTGCAGTGCACTGCAAAAGGATTCAGTCTGAAAAACACAGGAGCAGGGGAACAATGGAAATCAATGATTTGAACCTAATTAAAAAGACCTGATAAAAATTCTGGAGAGCCAGATGGCAAAGTCAATTTCTCAGTATAATATCTGTGCAGATAAAGAATATGATTAGCTGTTGACATTCTGCAAGGGTAGAATGATCTTATCAGCAGGATGTCAAAGTATTTCTTTAACAATATTAGACTGTGCTTTTATAACTATTGTACACCTGACTTAATGGAAATCATTTTTCTTCCAGGAAGTATGAGACATAATGTTTTTCTCAGATGTCACAGTGCAAAACTCACGAGTTGGTTATCTTGATAAAAGCTTTAGACTTTGACTGCTGAAGGCAGACACATGTACATGACTTGAACATTAAAGCCGAAATCAAACTCCAATTATAGGTGTTGGTGAGCACTTTTGTGAGTATTTCTCCCTACATTTGGGTTTACAGGTTCCAGACAATTCTGTTGAATTAGGGGTAAATTTTGGAAAAGGAAGTTTCCTGGGCACAGGTGTGGTGGAGCAAATATCTCAGTGCCTTCAGCTGAGCTGTTCAGCTGTTGTGCAAAATGCTTAAAAAGACAAAATGAAGAAATGATGGGATGGCTCCACAGCTAAAATGGTTCATGCTGGAGAAAAAGATTCCTGGTGTCTTTTAGCTCCTCCTCCACTTCATAGACTGGAAACACCAAAGTAAAGGTGTTTTTAAGAGAGGGAGTGATTTGAGTTTCTAGGAGGGAGAAGGGCCAAATTGAAATGTTTTTACAGGAAGAATTAAATCTAGGTCCTGGATATGCCAGGCAAGAGTGGTCTGATCACACATCTAAAAGCTGAATTTACAATCACACCCCGTTGTTTCCTCACTGTCTCCCCCCGAGGCATTGGCTGCAATCATTTGTAATAAAAGTTCCCATGACAATTTGCTGCTGTATTCAGAGATCTGGGGTGAATGTGGGTGCTGGCAGGATTATGAAACATTTAATTTTGATTTAAGAATCAGTCACCTGGGTGTTAGTGATGTTGGCTCGTTGCAAAGATGACTTTAAAGCTTTGTTGATTACTGAGCTAACCAGGCTGGTTAAGTGGCTGCTCCAAACCCAGGGAGATGCTGCTGGGAGCTCTTGTTCCCTCGGAAATTCTGCAGCAGCTCCTGCCTGTGTTCTCCACACAGGAGTGGAAAATCAGGAAAAGAAGCATTTGCAAACTGAGTCTATTTCTCTGTGCTCTGGCTTTCAGGGGCTGGAGCTGTTTCAGGCTGGGTACTGGAGCTGCTTTAGGGACAGTTTTGTGGCCAGGCCACATTTCATTCCTCCCCCTTTCCCTGGGCCTTTTTTTCCCTTCCTTTCCTTGATCTTTTATTGTGCAGAGCAGCAGAGACATGTCCCATTTAACTTTTCTGGAGTCCTGCTAAATGCATGTCTATATGTGACTTCATTATTTTTTTCAACCCTAAAAAGCAGCAACTGCTGGTATTTCGTGCATTACTACTTTCTATTATTACTTTTTATTATCTAACTTCTGTGTTCATAAATATTAGTGTTTCTACCATAACCATTTCTTCTTTTGAGTTCAGACAATGTGAAACATAAGTTACAGCTCTGTGAAAAAGCCTCAATAATTACGGACAGCCTGTGTTGCAAGCAGCCCAGGTATACATTTTAGAACAGATGAATCTTCCTTAAACTACACTAATTAAAGTGACTGTAAAAATCGAGGCTGAGGATAAAGCAGATGATGCTTCACACTAGTAAAACACAAGAATCTGACAAGGCTTGTCTGGCACACGGAGCAGGGGGAACAGTTCTGAGTAATTGAGCATTGAAATCTTCTTTCTTTATAGTTTTCAGATAAAATCCGAAGCAGAACTGCTGACTAGCAATTGGCAAAAAACAATATTCAGATCCTGGCTTTAAAGCAACCTAAATGACTCTGTTTCACTTGCATATTTTAATTTAAACACCTTTTAAACACCTCTGAGCCCTGTAATACTTCGACAATGTGTCCCCTGGGAATTTTAAAGGACTGGCTGAATACAGGACGTGGCTCATGGCAGTCATTGGCTCATGCCCTTTATTGAGATATTAGACTTCATTATGCTAATGTCAGAATTTGTCTCTGTCCGTGCTGAACACTTAAAGAGGAGTAGCAGTTCTTATTAAGTGATAATTGATGAGGTGACACAGATGAGGAGCCTCTCTGGAGCGAGATGCAGCTCGGGATAATCAGGGTTCCAATAGCTGATCACAGCTGCCGGCTGAGCACACCGTGCATTGTTCTACACACAAATGCAGTTCCATTGTCCCAGCCGAAAAAGTCACTGTATTGACAGTCCTTTCTCGATCCTTGAGACAATTGAGAGGCCTGAAAATCCTCATGTTGTGGGAACAAGAAGTGTAGCAGAATTTACCTGCTGCCTGATGACTTTCTTAACTAAGAGTGAAACGAATATGGTAAAAACGATACCTGTATTTCCTTCATGATAGAGTTCAATGAAGTATTTCATAGGTGATTAGATCCCATCTAATCTTCCTGGATTTTGAAAGCTCCATTTTTCCTTCTAATCTGTGTTTTGTACTGCACAGATACCAAGAAAATATATGTAATGCAAATGACTTATGCAGTTTGTATTTTTGAAGCCGAAATTGTAATAATCATTTAGTCCTTGGAGTGAAAGTCATTTTCCAGCCTTTATTTCCTCACCCTTATGTTCCCCAGTTACTTTGTGCCTGTGCTTGTTCTAGATCTGCATTTCCTGATGCTGTAGTTAGTTCTGTTTTATTGTACAGCACATCTGCAGCACTGCTGGGAGTATTTCTGATGATCTCATTACTGGATCAAAGCTTCAGTCTCTTGGGTCACAACCCTGCTTAATGTTCTTGTGCAGACCCCTCCAGACTTCCACTAATAACAGCACTTTGTGCTCATAAAAGCAATTGCTCAGGACATAAGCAGCCAGAAAAGGAAAAAAAAGTAAACAAAGGAGTATAAAAACTACTCGAGGCTTTTGAGTAAAAAAAAGAAAGAAGGGGTTTATGGTATCAACTTTCCATTCTATCTGCTTGCCACCTTGGTCTGTCATGACCAAAAATCAGCTATTTGTTATTTTAGGATGTGAAAACATTAAAAAAATGAAGCTTGGAGTTGACAACTGTATTTTAAAAACATAATTTATGATCCTGGAATGAGACGCGAGAACATTTTTATTTTTCTGGTCTCTGTTTTTAATCTACATTAGATGAGCATGGCACTATTTTATGAATTGTAAAAGCTTCCTATTATTAAGCTGTGATGGAATATAATGAGGTAAAATCTGGACTCTTGCTTCCTGTTCAACGGGAAAACTTTTCCAACTCGGCCAGCTGACAGCAGAGGAGCAATGCAGAGTGAAAAGGTGGATAAGAGGGAATAGATAAGCAGGGACAGCCTTGAGATAATGGAAGCTGAGTCCCAGCTGCACAAACAATCCCTGCAGCATGGGCAGAGAGGGAGGGACCCTCATCCAGGTGACACTCAGGTGGGATGGGGGTCCCTGGAGCAGCCAGGCTGTGCCAGGGATCTGATCCCCGTGGGACACTGGGATGGGCACCCACAGCACATCCATCACACCCAGGGATCCCTGTGGGACACTGGGATGGGCACCCACAGCACATCCATCACACCCAGGGATCCCTGTGGGACACTGGGATGGGCACCCACAGCACATCCATCACACCCAGGGATCCCCGTGGGACACTGGGATGGGCACCCACAGCACATCCATCACACCCAGGGATCCCTGTGGGACACTGGGATGGGCACCCACAGCACATCCATCACACCCAGGGATCCCCGTGGGACACTGGGATGGGCACCCACAGCACATCCATCACACCCAGGGATCCCTGTGGGACACTGGGATGGGCACCCACAGCACATCCATCACACCCAGGGATCCCCGTGGGACACTGGGATGGGCACCCACAGCACATCCATCACACCCAGGGATCCCTGTGGGACACTGGGATGGGCACCCACAGCACATCCATCACACCCAGGGATCCCCGTGGGACACTGGGATGGGCACCCACAGCACATCCATCACACCCAGGGATCCCCGTGGGACACTGGGATGGGCACCCACAGCACATCCATCACACCCAGGGATCCCTGTGGGACACTGGGATGGGCACTCACAGCACATCCATCACACCCAGGGCTCAGATCCCTGTGGGACACTGGGATGGGCACCCACAGCACATCCATCACACCCAGGGATCCCTGTGGGCCACTGGGATGGGCACCCACAGCACATCCATCACACCCAGGGATCCCTGTGGGACACTGGGATGGGCACTCACAGCACATCCATCACACCCAGGGCTCAGATCCCTGTGGGATGCAGGAATGGGCACTCACAGCACATCCATCACACCCAGGGATCCCTGTGGGACACTGGGATGGGCACCCACAGCACATCCATCACACCCAGGGATCCCTGTGGGCCACTGGGATGGGCACCCACAGCACATCCATCACACCCAGGGATCCCTGTGGGACACTGGGATGGGCACTCACAGCACATCCATCACACCCAGGGATCCCTGTGGGACACAGGAATGGGCACCCACAGCACATCCATCACACCCAGGGCTCAGTCACCAGCTGTGTTTCAGTGTCCCCCATGCAATGCTCCTGTAAAACCATGGATGTAACCCCTGTGTGCCCCAAGATGCTCAAGTATTCTGCCGTGGGAGCTGCAGGTGACTCCAAAGGAGTCATCACTGAGGACCTGAGCTGTTTTCATCCATCCAACAACAGCAAATCGTGTGCAGCAGCTGCTCATTCTAACAATAACCTTTGCAGAGATGCCAGGGATGGTCTGAGAGTGCTACGTGCTGTCTTGTGAGGAAAGCTGGGCCACCACTGAGATTTGAAATAATCCTCTGGGAATCTGCCTGATGGGAAGATCACAGAAACATCTGTGTGCCCCCTCAAGGCAGGAGCCTGCTGCAGTTTGGGAAGGTTTTAGCATTGCAGGACAAAGGGGATTTTTCCTGAAAGTTTGTCTTTGCATTTAGGTGCCTCTTCTGCTCCTGGCAGTACAAAAATCTACCTGCACTTCCTTACCCTGCATAATCCTTCATTTGGGGAAAAAAAAAAAAAAATAGAAAGGAGGGGCATGACAGGGAAGGGGTTTGCAGATCCTCCAGCAAAGAAGATTTTAAGGCTTAAATAACTGCAATGTGAACTTCTTGCCACATGTAATATTGCCTCTTGATTGATCACCTTGGAAACAGCCTGAAGTCTTTGTTTTGTGTAGTTGCTCTGCTGAGATTTAAAAGCAGAGGATGAGTGAGACACAGATCTTATAAGATTTAACTCTTCTGTGGTAAGAACTTGTAATCAGATATATATTAATTATATACATAGATATGTTAATTATTACATATAATTAATAATTTACAGATATATTAATTATATACATATATATTATTTAGAATACATATTATGTAATTACCTACTAATTATAATACATGCTAATGTATTATGCTATACTATATTATGCTTATTATCATAGAGAACAATTATATCTGTAATATATTAATTATAATATACAATATAGTATTATTTTTAATAATATAATGGTATATTATATATATTTATTAATTGCTTGATTCTGGCCATAGTTTTTGAAATAGAAAAGCCTCCCATGTGAATTAGCAGAGTACTTGTCACTCTCTCAACTTCCCCTTTTGTACCAGTCAATTTGTTCTTCTGTCCCTCCAGGAGCCTTTTCAACAGATAACAAAACCAACACGTTGGGTTCAATGTTTTCATAGTTCAGAAGTGTTGGCTGAAGACGCCTTTGTGCAGTTCTGTGTACCCGGCACTCCCCGAGCTGACCCGGCTCAGAGAACTGCAAGGGGAGTCTCCAAGTCAGCTCGTGCCAAGCTAAGGGAATCATGTTTGTGTTGGTGTGCCCGTGTGATGGAGAAGTGATTATTAAATACCCGAATGAACACGCTCGTGTGCCGAGGGAATGGGCTGGGAGCTTTTCCTGGGGGATGTGCAGGGCTCCTGTTCCAGCCTGAGAGGACCTGGGGGAATGGCAGCAGCCTCGCTTGGGGCTCTCCTGTTTTTCCTCCCGATCGTTGGCACAGGAGGAGGAGGATTGATCCTCACACAGTCTCTCCTTCGTGTTGCTTTTGTAATCTTTGCTGATATGAATTAATATTTAGCCACCTGTCTTTTCACTAAATTTGGTTACATCAGCATTGCCCTGGAGCAGAATCCTTCCAAGGGCAAAGCACCACGGAGCTGCAATTCCTCTGCTGTGCTCTGCCAGCCCGGCCAGGGCTTTGAAAGACTCTTCTTTAATTTTGCAAAGCCCCACATTTAATATTATTTTGACCTTTTTAATATTCTGGGTTTAGAGTGTTCAACCAGGCTACAGTGTTTCACCAAGTGAATGAGTGACTGCGGTTTGGGATTTGAATCGGGGATTTAGGTAGGAGAGGACCAAAATAAATTCCCTTAATCTGTAGATGAGATAGTTTAAATAATCATGGTTTCCAGGCTGTAATTTTCTGTTCTTCCTCAACAGCTCTTGCTGCTACAATTTGTTCCTGTAAACCAGAGTTTTTATTTAATTAATAGCATTGAAACTATGCACGAAAGTTCCCTTAAGTTGCTTTTACACCTCCCTGTCATAGTCTGAGTGGTGGGAGGTACTGACACCAACACTGGGGTAAATTCTCCACAAATGTTCTTTCTTCTTAGATTTTTGATTTCTCTCAGTGCACTGAGCATTATTTGATTTGGTTGTTCATCAGATTTCTTTACATTTGCATGCATTTGTCTTTGTGCTTTCTGGGATGCTGCACTGCAAGGTAAAGTGAATTACAGATTAATATGCAAGTGGACAATGCAAAATAACTGGAGTATGCAAAATACAAGGAACATTTTAAACAGCTCATGGTAGTTGGGGTCAGGAAAATATTTACCTCAGAATACGTAACACTGAATACTTAAAAATTAACCATTTCAATTGGTGCTGGCTGTTCCACTCCCCTGGGATGCACTCGAGGGAATTCTGAGCTCAGCAGCTGTTTGGGAATCCCTGGGAACTGTTTGCTGGCTGCTCCATTTGTAATTAGGGAATAAATTGGAGGAGGTCGTAGAACAGGGCAATCCTCATAGCAGAGGCTGAGGGGATTATCTCATCTGGCTCATTGCTGAATCCATCTCATCCCCTTTCCTACCAACAAAATTCAATTAACTTTTATGAATTATTTAGCCACACTGAAGTCTTAGATAGTGTTAGTATTTGTGTTTCAGCCTGTTTTGTGCAGGGAATATAAAACATTTCTTCTTTATCATCAATCAAGCTCCAATGTAAAATGTCATTTTCTATTCCACTGTTTTAAGAAATATCTTCCTAATCTCTCCTGCTGTTGACTGGAAAAGGTTACATGGTAGCTGTTGCTTATGTTTAGATTAAGAATTGCCTCAGGAGAATATCAGGAATTCTATGTAACTTAAATGATGGATTTTTAATTATTTTTTTTTCCCTCAATGGCGACTTTTTAAACAAAAACTTTTCGAAGTTTAATGCTACCAGACAAATTGCAATCTGCCACCACAATCCAAGAAGGAAGGGTTTGAACAATGTTGCTGCAGTGTCTTTGACAAAAGAGTTTAGTTCTTGTCTGAGGAAGTGTGCTCCAGAGAGGCTAAGAATAAAACAGGATTGACTTGTAGACAGGAAAGACTTATTTTGTGTCTCAAAAAATGAAAGATTGTCAGTCCTTCACTCACTTCCTGCACTGTTCTTAGTATTATAGCAAAGATCTAGTCATCAAAACGGAGGAATTAGGAATGTGAAGGCTTGACAAGCCCATCACAACAATGGGAATGTCTCCTGCAGAACTCACAGGAAGAACAGACAGCCTGGGAGGGGGAAGAGCTCGAGTGCTCGGGGAGCCCCAGCCTCCAATTTGTGGGGAAGGAGGAAAAACAAAACCCTGTGCAAGTCCTTCCCCCAGGTCACTCCAGCTCCTGGGTGAGAGCTGCAGGAACCTCGTGGTGCTGGTGCCTTTTGGGGCTACCTAAAAGCAGAGGCCAGGCAGAATTAAGGGAATAAAAAGCAGTTTATTTGTATTTATTGAAGGCTTTTGGGTATATTTGGGGCAGACAGAGCCACCCAGGGGTTACACCCAAAAATGGACCATGGGTCATGAGTATTCATATTTTCATAAGTTTGGTTCATTTGCATATTGAGGGTTAATCTTCCAGTTACAGCTCCATGTAATGAAGTCATTTCCCCCAAATTTGCTCCCCCCAGCTCATTTTTTGTTTCCATCTCTGGGGCCTGAGGCAGTGAGGGGTCCTTGATTGCCAGCCTGGAAAGGAATTGTTGTGTCTGCCCAAACTGGGAGAGCAGCAGCTCACACTGGGTGTGGAGTTTAGAGTTCTACACTAAAGAAATGCAGGATTATAAATGTATGGAAAATAGAAAAGCTAAATTCCTGAAGCATGAGTGCTACCCCAGCACTGGCACTGCTTCCTGAGCTGCTGGTTTAAACTGGTGGGAGGATGGATGTGTGCCAAAACATCAGAGTCAGAGCAGGGGGAGTGTGAACTGCATCTCCAGCCCCTAAATAATTTATCTCAGCCTTTTTCTTCTCTGTGGCCATTCCAGCCAGCACTTGTGCATGTAAATGAGTTATCCAGCAGTGTGCTCTGCCCTCACTTGAGCTGGGACAATATTGCACAATATCCCCTCTCCTTGAGCTATCATATCCTTCCCCATCCATCAGGTATTTTATCAGTCCCCTCTGTTTTCTCTTGCATTTCTTTAGCTGATCTAATATTAAATTTTACTCTGATTTTTTTTTTCCTGCTTCTTTTCCATTTACTTTAATTAAATGTCTGAGCCTTGTGGATCAAGAAAACTTTTATTGAAGTTAATAAAGGGATGGTCCTTACAGATCTGCCTGTAGCTCCTTGTAGTTGCTCCTGGCTTCATCAAAGCCAAAGATTCTAGAGATAGAATGGGGCTACAAGAGAGAAGGCAAGCCTGAACACTGAGGAATTGATGACATGAATTTCAAATGCAAGTAGCTAATTTTTCCTTGAGGAAGCACAAGAGCAGCGTTAGCAATCAGGCTGGAGAGAGACCTCAGTCAATCACACATCAAATGTGATTGGGCAAGGTAAAAATTTACTTACAAAAGCACCGAGGTTTCCTCTGAAATTTGGCATGTTGATTGTAGATGCTGAATAATTTACAGGTCTCAGCAGTGCTGCCAGTGCCAGGAAGAAATTCTAATTCTTGTCCAGCAATGTGCTGTAACTTTGATTTTACTCTGCTCTCACAACAATCTCACCTTCCCCGTGAATGGAGCTCAGAACTGATTTTTCTCAGAGTCAAAGCAGGGTGTGATGGAGTGGCAGCATTTCTCACATTGATGGAGTGCTGCTGCAAGTTGTTTGTGCTGTACAATCCTGCAAGTTCAGCTCTCGAATGTGATGCAGAATGATGCATCTGCTTTATCTTCTTCCCTTTCACTTGTTTCTCTCTGCATTATATAAATGAGAGCTGGGGAGGAGAATTTGTTTGAAAATCTTTTTTTCATTTGCACGAGGATTTCTCATTGTTAGTGTCAGTAGAAAATATAGCATTGATATCAGCTTTTAAAAATAGATCTGTACAGGATTTTTTTTTTTTTAATTAATTGTTGGAGACTGTGGTCTTGCAGCTAAAGAAGACTAAAATCAAATAAAAAATAAGAGGTTTGTTCCTTTTCCTCAGCATCCTCCCAACACTTTACAGCTCAACAGTATAAATGTTACACAGATATCGTTTGCACAGCACTGTTAATTCTTTGATTAGTTAAGTAGCAATATTAATGCTCATTATTAGTATAGAACTCAATTAAGGTATAATTAAGAACTTACAATAGTTCACCAATTTTTCTGGAACATATACAAACTGATATGTGTATATATATATACACATATATGTTTATATGTCAAAGATTGATGTTTCTCTTAAGCTGTTGATATTTTGTTTTTCTTTTGGTGTACCTGTGGCAATGCCTTGTAAAAAAAAAAAAAAGAAACAAAGGCAACTAAGAAATGTAAGACTGTGCAGAAATCAGTGGCAACTGTGAGGGATGAAATAGAGAAAACAGAATTTTCCACTGCTTATGGAATTATCCATTCAGAAATGTAGCTCAGTAACCCCAAGCCAACCTTGCAATAAAATCCAGGGAATTCAGGCTCCTTGGCAGCATTTGAAAATCTGGCTAGACTTCATGCCATAGCCAAAATTCTCATGCCAATGTTCACATGTATGTTAATGTGGTGCACCTGGCCTCGTTATGGGCTGTGTAATTACACTGACAAAACTGAGGGGATCCTTAAAGTCAAGTATTTGCTTAATTTCAACAACAGCTGAACCAGATTTGTACCTTCTGAAGGTGACAGGTTTTTTTCATTTGGATGGAGTTTTCTCCCTGAATAATAGGAATTTCTATATACCCTGGAGAAACAGTGAATAAATGTCCTTTAAGGGAATAGAAGAGTTCTGTGGTAAATAGAATAAATAAATAAATGATTAAAAGGGTTCTGTGAATGCTTACAAACTGAAGTTTGCATCTAAATCCAAGTTTTACCCTTTGAATGTGTGGCACTGAATATTTGCCAGGCCTTTACTGTGTGTGGCATCACAGTGCCTAGGACTGAGCAGAGCCCTCTACCATCTACTAATATCAGCAAAAATCATATTTATTAGGCTATTTAGCTGTATTTGAGCCTAATGCCAGTCTGATTTAAGTTTTTAAATCCAGGGAGTGTGAAAATAATTTAAAATTAATTTCCAGATCTTTCAGGCAGAACCCAATATCACAGTGCAGGTCTCCACAACAGAAAAGAAAACTGATTAAGTCCACTTTAGGATCTTACAAATGACTTGTTTGTGGATGAAATATTTTCTGGTAACAGTGCTTATCCAGTCCAGGCTCCTGATTGAATAAGTGTGACTGAGCCTAAGCACTTTAAAGTTGGAAAAAAATTAAAGGAAAATAAGGTTAGAAAACCTGATTATAAAAAAAGTTTTAAACCTGATTAAGAAAGTTTTAAGCCTGCTTCTGTAAAATAGGTCTATTTGAATAAAAAGTTTTAAAATGCTGTACAAATAGCAGAAGATATGGCAGATTTTCACAAGATCCTATCTATAGGCTGATAAGGTTTATAAGATTGCCCTGCTGCAACAAATAACAGTGAAAATTTCCAAGTTCCTAAGCAGTTTGCTGCAAAACAGCTAAAAGCAATTATATAATTTAGATATATATAAATGCTGTAAATTTGGGCAGCATGGCACTGATCCAGACACAGAGCTCTATTTCCAGCTAAGCTAAACAGGTTACAATATAAGCATTTCCTTGAATTTCCTTGGAAATGTTCCATTTTCCCTTCACTCCTTTGAAGGGTGGATTTTCTGTGCCTGTGCTTAGGACATGAAGATGAATGGGAGCACTCTAAGAGTGGTGTCTTTTTCTCAGGTAACCAATGCTATGAAACCTGAAACCAAAACAGAACCACCTCTCCAGGAAAAGAAGCAGATTTCCAAGGGGGATGTGTATTTTTAAGTGTAATTTTTAGAGTAGAATGTTCTGTCCTATTGAGATTTCAAGAGTCCAGGATGGTTTGTTCTCTTGGGCTCTGCAGCCAGGACAGGCTGGAGAGGGGGGAGATGTGGAAACCTCAGGGAATTCAACCAGGTCCTGCTCTGGAGAGCTGGGGGTGTTCACCTGGACAGGAGAAGGATCCAGGGAGAGCTGGGGGTGTTCACCTGGACAGGAGAAGGATCCAGGGAGAGCTGGGGGTGCTCACCTGGACAGGAGAAGGATCCAGGGAGAGCTGGGGGTGCTCACCTGGACAGGAGAAGGATCCAGGGAGAGCTGGGGGTGCTCACCTGGACAGGAGAAGGATCCAGGGAGAGCTCAGAGCCCCTGACAGAGCCTGAAGGGGCTCCAGGAGAGCTGGAGAGGGACTGGGGACAAGGGATGGAGGGACAGCACACAGGGAATGGCTTCAAAGTGGCAGGTTTAGATTGAATATTAGGAAGGAATTGTTTCCTGTGAGAGTGGTGAGACCCTGGCACAGCTGGGGCTGCCCCTGGATCCCTGGAGGTGTCCCAGGTCAGGTTGGACATTGGGATTGGGACAGCCTGGGACACTGAAAGGTGTCCCTGCCATGGCAGGGCTGGCACTGGGTGATCTTTAAGGTCCCTTCCCACCCAAAAGCATCCTGTGGCTCTAAATGGTAAAAGACAAAGCGTTGTCAGATTCCAACACGGGGTTTTTCCCAAGTGCTTCTGGAATTTCTCGAGGTTTGTTTTTTGTGTTTCACCAGTGCCCCTGCAGTGAGATCAGTACAAACCCTCCAAAATCAACACAGTAACCTGTGGAGGAGGAGGGAAATGATTTCCATTCAGGTCCTTTCTGCACACAGATGTAAGCAGAAGAGAGGTGGCAGAAAGGTAACTCTATTTACTGTAGCTTTATTTTAATCCTCTGAGAATTCATTAGCATCCCTCTCGAATGCCAGTGTTCAAATCCTGCTATAAGAAAACAAACAAGAAAGGGAGCAGAAATGATTTAGAAGATATTTTCCCGGGTTATGCAAATACAGCTAAGGAGACACTGCTTTGTTCTGGGTTTCCCTAATTCACTGTAGTAAAGATGTATTATGTGGGTTCCCCTCTTGAAAAATCATTTATCAGGATGACAGGTGAATAATGAATGTAATTCACTAATATTGCACCATCTCCTCGTGGGGATTAGCGAGAACAGGAAGGAAGAAAACTCTTGTGGAGTTGTTTGAGGGAGGGGTTAGGTGAACTGCATCTTTTTGTCCCCTTGTAAATTCTCTTTCCATGGGACAATGAAGAGGCTGTTGCTGCTAATAAAGGAAACAATGGCCAATAATTCAGTTCCTAAATCGCCCCTGGTAAGGTGGTCACGCTTGCCCGAGTTTCCTGTGCCTGCAGTAAGCCACCAGCAGTGGGGCTGCTCAGGGAGGTGTATGTCCTGAATGCTGGATAGAAAAATAGATAAATAATGCTGGAAATGCTTTTTCAACTGAAAAAAAATACCGTTTTCACTCATCCCTAATCGCTCTCTGAAAGTTTTACTTTTGAAGCCGGAATTCTTCATGACATAATTAATTGTTTCTTGTATATATTGGTCAGGTGCATGTGCACATTTCATCTGCACTCAGAGGAAAGAACTCAGGTAAATTGGGTGTCTATCAGCTGACCACCACTGAAAATTTGGTTTTCTCCAGAGCAACATGAAGGCAATTAATGCTTCATCCTGGAACTCCTAAAAGTTTGTTTTCTTTTACTCTTTGTGCTTTTCTTTTTCTGCAATATTCACCTGTAAGTGTAAAGGTCTCTGGCGTGGGAACTGTGTTGGGATGTGCTCCCCTGAAGGAAGAGATCTCATCCAATGCTAAATCCTTGGGCTTTATAAACCCACGGGGCTTCCAGAACATTCCTGGGGCTGCTCTGAAACCCAACCCCTGCCTTATCCATTGGCACAGCATAAAACAAGACTTGTGTAAATTACAGATGGTCACCAAACCGACAGTGCATTATCTGAAGCATGAATTTCCGAGCCAGTGGAGCTCTGCTCTCTGTGTGCTCAGAGGCTCCTGGGATAACACAAAGTGACAACGTGCAGGGCTGTGCAGGAGCACAGGATGCTCACAGCATATGTTGGGTCCTGCTTTCACATGGAGCTGAAGGGAATTGAGAGAGAAAAACTCATGATCTTAGCAAACAACCAAAGCCCTTCCCAGTGCCCACAGGATGGGCTGGGGATGCCATTTAATTATTTTTTTTTATTTTTCTGGTGGAATTGTGGCCACACTGCAGCTCTCACACATCTCCCTGTGCCCACAGGACTGGGACCAGGCCTTTTCTTCATGGCTCTAACTCCTGCAGTTCTGCTCTGGATAATGAAATTCTGGGCTGCTGACACGTTGCTTTAAATTTGACAAGTGTGTGCTTACTCTACAAATGTAAATTCCCATTCCCATCGTGCATATGGAACTTAGAGATTCTCAGTGGACTGGAAAGGAAAACATAAGGCTCCTAAAGCCACAGCAGGTCAAGGAATGTTTGACTTCATAACAATATCACAATAGCCTGCAAGTCCATTCATATAATCCACACATGAAGCAGGATATCAGGAGTCCAGCCATTTTCATATAATCCACACATGAAGCAGGATATCAGGAGTCCAGCCATTTTCATATAATCCACACATGAAGCAGGATATCAGGAGTCCAGCCATTTTCATATAATCCACAAATGAAGCAGGATATCAGGAGTCCAGCCATTTTCATATAATCCACATATAAAGCAGGATATCAGGAGTCCAGCCACTCTCATGTATTTATATCAACACACACACACACACACATCCCAGTGGTGCTGCTTTAATATTAATGTGAACATATGTTTCAGAGTTTTACATTCAGATGTTTATTTTTTGTTATTCTTTTGGAACTTGCCTTAGAAACTTGGGCTCTGCTGAAAATTTGGTGCTTCACCATCTGGTTTTAACTGCCTTGCTTTTTGATAGGGATCACCTGAGGGGTTTTTTCCCAGCAGTTTTTTTCTTTGGTGTCAGGGCTGAGGTGTAAGGACAGAAAGGGAATGAATCAGGTGCCTGAATGCAGCTGCAAATGGAATATAAGGAAATTAGGGAAAGCTGTGCAGTTCTGTATCTTATGATAACTTGTGATTCTTTAGAGTGACAAACTAACTCAAAGATCTTTTTTTTTTTTTTTTTCCTAAAACTGAAAAGAAACATTTCAAATTTGAGTCTAACCTTCCATTGCCTCAAAACTATCTGGGCCAAAATCACTGAACAATTTCTGAAATGGTTCAGAAAAGCAGCTTTCTGAAAGCTCCTTTTTTATAGGCACAGCATTATTAGAATTTCCCTGGGAGATCAGCAGCTCTCACCAAGATGTGAGAGACCCAAGCCCAGTTCTCAGGAGGATACAAAGTCATTGTCTATCAAAATCCTTGTCCAAATCCCCTCTCTGAACCAGCTGCAGAGTGGATTTTTAGGTGTATATTCCACTACCCAGTTAAAGAAGTTGTGAGTAATTTCAAATGGATTTTTCTGAATTTTTATAGCTGGAGCTATCAAATATATTTGTATAAAATATTTATAAAATCTCCAAACCAGAGAGGGAATAAGTCACTAAGTTGCTAACTCACCTAGGAAAATGGGACATGGAGCTATCAGCCTCTTCTCCAGGCCTTAAAGATTCATGCAGGGTGGAATAAATCTAAAAGATAATAAGAAAAGCATGCATCAATAGCCCACCTAGGGCAGAAATGGTAAATGTGAGCTCAGGTCAGTGCAGGCAGAGTCTGCTCCCCCTCAGTCTGCAGAACCACCCTGAGGGCTGAGGGACAGCAAAGCCATCAATAACAATTTTATCAACCTTTTGATAAGAAACCTTGGGTTTTCTTTTCTTTTCAAAGCTGTTTTTTTTTTTTTCCCCATTTAGTTTCTGATGGAAAGTTTGAATTGACTTAATTTCTTTCCATTTAAAATCCTCCTTCGACAGGATTTTTTTTTTCCCCCCTTATTTGACTTTATGTGAACATTTGTTGCCCCTCTGGTTTATCTGTGAAATATGAGCAAAAAATCAGTTTACCCTTTGGAAAGAATGGCCTCCAGCTCACCTATTTTTAGGACAGCAAGTCAAGGCTGCAAATTTGGATGGGTATTGTCCTGGTTAACAAAGACTCTGTGTTCTTTGTGTCTGGTGGATTTAATAAGAAAAAAAGATCCAGGGAGCTGGAGGAAGAATGGAGTCTGTTCCTTCTGTTCAGCAATCCTGTGATGGTGAAGCCAGTAGAACTCCCTGCCCTTTTTTTTCATTTCTAATCACCATTTAGAGCAGAGGAAAGAAGAGAAAACCAAACAACACCATGGGAACGTTCTGACTCTCTAATTGCTTCTCAACTGTTTCCCAATAATAAATAATGAAAAAGTGGCAATAACAAGGCACACCTTGTGCTGGAGCAAGCCTGGCATAATTTTAACACTTCAGAGCCAAGGAAAAGGCAAGGCCCCAGTCTCCCTGGAATTTCAGGCCTTTGGATCATCTGGCAGAACGTGCAGCAGGAGAAGCACAGCTGGGTCCTTTTGTCTCAGGAGAATCCAGGGGAATACCCTGGTGTCAGACTCAGCTGGCTGAAAAAAGCTGCGTGCCCAGAGTTGTCTCCCAGTTGCCTGCAAAATGCCTTTTTTTCATCTGTCTTGCACTAACTGGAATTA
Organism: Acridotheres tristis; assembly: GCA_037013685.1. Taxonomy (NCBI): domain Eukaryota; kingdom Metazoa; phylum Chordata; class Aves; order Passeriformes; family Sturnidae; genus Acridotheres; species Acridotheres tristis. Next base: position 19,090,462 of record CM072889.1, read on the forward strand.
GTTCAGCATTGCAGATTGATTAATAAGTATTTTAAGAATATTCAGGGCAAACGTCAGTCCCAGAGAAACACAGAGATGTCAGGAAAATGGCCACTGGAAATATCAGACTGTTAGAGACCAAAAAACGCTAAATATTTTCTAAAGAACACCAGGACAAACTAGAGTAGGTACCATAATTTCTATCTTATTATTGGAACAACAAATATTTTAAGCTTTCATTGAAATGATACTGAAAATATGGACCAGAAGTTAACATTAGCATTCCAAATTTAAAATAAGAAGGGATGAACTTGGTCTGTCTGACTGTTAGATGGCTTCTGTGGGCCACATTGCAAATATGGGCACAAATTTTTAACTCTGTGCTGGTGACTGATCCTGCTGAGAGATAAGAGAAAGTCTAAGTCAAAAAGTCAGAGAAAAACCTATGGTGGACTCATCTAGTTGATTTTTTTTAAAATTTGATTACTCTGAAATACTCTGATAATTTCGTGGCAGTACAGCACTGGTATTGTTTTATTTTGTGATAGTTTTGACTGGCAGACATGCAGTTTCCATAGGTGGTGATAATTACATCTAACAAACGTGGTTTGTAATTCTTGTGGTGTTAATCCAGCTAGTTCAGTGGTGTGGAGATGGCACACAATGGAATCCTGTCCATTACATACCTGGATGGCTGCAAAACCTCCAGGCCCCCAGTGTCACTTTTCTGTCTTTATGTGCCTTTCAAGAATTCATAAATATTCAGTGTCTATGGATAGGCTTGGAGAACAAATACTGTCTTATTCATTGGTTACCAAATTGAATTAATACCCATAACTGATTATTTTAACCTAGGTATTCCACCAAAAATAGGTTTGGGTGGGTTGGTGGGTTGGTTGGTGGGTTTGTGGGTTAGTTAGTTGGTTGGTTAATGGATTGATTGGTTGGTTAGTTGGTGGGTTGGTTGGTTAATGGATTGGTGAGTTGATTGGTGGGTTAGTTGGTTAGTTGGTGGGTTGGTTGGTTTGTAAATGGATTGATGGGTTGGTTGGTGGGTTGGTTGGTTGGTTAGTTGGTTGGTTAATGGATTGGTTGGTTGGTTAGTTGGTGCAGGTTGGTTGGTTAATGGATTGGTTGATTGGTTGGTGGGTTGGTTGGTTAGTTGGTTGGTTAATGGATTGATTGGTTGGTTAGTTGGTGGGCTGGTTGGTTAATGGATTGGTTGATTGGTTGGTGGGTTGGTTGGTTAGTTGATGGGTTGGTTAGTTAGTTGGCTGGTTGGTTGGTTGGTGGGTTGGTTGGTTAATGGATTGGCTAGTTGGTTGGTTGGTGGGTGGGTTGGCTGGTTAGATGGTGGATTGATGGGTTAGTTGGTTGGTTAGTTGGTTGGTTAATGGATTGGTGAGTTGATTGGTGGGTTGGTTGGTTAGTTGATGGGTTGGTTAGTTAGTTGGTTGCTTTGTGGGTTGGTTTTGGGGGTTTTTGTGGTATCTGTGTGTCCTTCTGCAAGCACCCCTCATTTTAGTCCATTTAGAATATAAAGTGCAGACAGCCCTGAGTGTATCAGGTTCCTGCAGTGCCGTGAGCAGCAGCTGGGTAGGGAGGAGAGCTCCTGAGTTCCCTGCAGGTGACACAGACCTGTGGCTCCCAGCAGAGGACAGGGCTGCAGGAAGGATTGATTTAACCCCATCCAACAATCTCACCAGCCTGGCTTCTCCTGGGCCCCCAGTGCAGAGCAGCCTGGCACTGACTCTGCCTGGCTTCTTCAATGCCATTTCCATCTCCAGCAATCAAAGCATGCATTAAAGTCATTATCACTTCTGTTCCTTCCCTTGTGCCTGAATTTCCAATCGTCAGAACAACGTCTTTTGTTCTATAATAAATTAATTGTCTTTGAATCTTCGATCATTGGCAGATGGATTTCTTTGTTTAAATATAAATATGAAGATGCTGATTTATTTGGATTCCTGAACACAGATTGAATGATAATTGCATCTTCTTGTGAATAATTGAATTATTTTCATATTATGTTAATCTCATTTCCCTTAAAGCCTGCCTGAAAATCAGACTGACTTATTTACATGTATAGGTGAACACTAATCCAGAAGGATCTATTTTTAGGCTGCAAAAAGCTGCTTTCAAATTGTCCTTTTATGATTGGTGGTGCTGGTAAAAGCACTGCAAATGCAGCTGCAGGAAGTAACATTTTCCCAAAACAACAGCTCATGCTGGTTGTGCTGCTGTCATTCTGCAGTGCTGATATTTTATAAATGAATAAATAAAAACCAGGAAAGGACTAAAAATGAGGATCAGGCTCACATTATACTACATATTGTGGAAAATTTGTGCTTGGAGTTTCTGCTTTTCTAAGAGGGTTTTTAATAATCAATAGCCTTTGCTGGTGCTATCAAATTTGTTGCATCCAAATTATGGAACATGTTGCAGGAATCCTCCATTAATCTCCCAGGTAGAATCCTGTAATGGAAAAAAAAAGGAAACACAAATCATGCTTGAAGCTGAAATTTTATTATTAGCTCAGCTGAAGTCTTAACAGTCTAAAAATGTCATTAATTGGGTAATGATGATTGTGCAAATTGTAGACAGTTAAAATAAATGCACACAAATATTGCAGTTCCTCCCACTTTACCTCTAGGGGGTCAACAGCTTCACTTGTGGCATGAGCACAGGGTACAGAGAATCAGTAGTGCCTGGGATCTTTGCTGGGACAACCAGGATATTGAGACTTTCTTCTTTGTTATGGTCAATTCTGCATTGGTTCCTTTTCAAGATATTTATTAAAATGCTCTATGGCTTGATATTTCTACTTTGGTGTGGAATTCCACTTCACATCCCAAGTTGCTGCACATGTTTGTGTTACATGCACTGGACTCTTGCTGTTTACTTCTCTCTTATTCCTAAAAATGCCTACAGGGCTACCCTGCAAAATTTAGTCCAAAATTAAAAACCTCCTCATGTTTTTCATTTTTTAACTGGAAAAAAGATCATCTGAGTATAAACTCCTCTTGTATCAGTCATGTAGCAATGATATGTTTTGACCAGAAAAATGAAGGATCTTTCTCCAGGTGGAATACCAGTAAACAGGAATTTGTTATATTGCTGAACACCAGCAATGTTGATCACAATTGCTACGTCATGCTCAGAAAAAAATGGTATGAGTAGTGGAAATACATTGATTAATGCTTACACTCGATCCTATTAAGCATTTCACATAACTTTGAGGTCAGAAGAAACTTCTGGGAGTCCGAGTGGTGGGAAGTGTGTTCCAGGCTCAGAGTGTCTGTAAAATATTTGAGAGGAGAAGGACGAGTGTTGGCATGGCAACACTGCTTAACTCATATTTGTCAAGGCCACTGTAATTACTTAGCTGAAGCCACAGGTCACAGGAGAAATGTTATCAGAACTCAAATTGTTCCATCTTGTCCTCAACTTCCAGGCCAGAGGTTTCTAGATAAATCAAGAAGTGCAGTTTGACTGGAGGAACTCGCTCTCTCTTGCCTTGGCCTCAGCAGGATCTCATAGAAGTGCCCTTTTCATCCTGAGTGTTCTGGATGCAAATTGCAGATTATTTTGGTGACAGTGCCTTCTCTTGTTTACAGGCTGAGATGTCTGGATGTGAAAAGTGGATTGTTTACTTGTTGGAGGTGTCACTTTTGAGCGTGTTTCAGAAATCACTTCTCAGTATCTGAGAGCAGCCCCGTGTGACAGCGGGTATTACATAAATATATATATTATATTATATTTACAAATATATTTATATTATATAAATATATATATTATATAAAAATTTATAAATAAATTTATATTTATTATATTTATATAATAATATAATATATAATTTATTTATATTTATATTTATAAATATATTATATAAATATAATATATAATTATTTTATATAATAAATATAAATCAGTGTATCAAAATGTATATCAAAATCAAAAAGGGTTTCAGGGGGTGTCATTCAGCACAGAGCCCTGTCCTTTGCTGCACTTATACACAAAGGTGGAAGGAAAACCTGTTCATTTGGGGATTTGGTATAAAACTGGAAGGTGAGCAGAGCCTGGATTGCTGCAAGGCTTCTGTTCAGTCGTGGTTTAATTCAATTTAAAACCCGGAGCTGTGGTCTCCCCTCGTCACTACTACAGCTAAAAACTGCTCTTGTCAGCACAGGGGTTTGATTTTTTTTTTGATCAAAGTTGAAATTATCTGATACCATTAAAGACAGTTCATTGAAGATAAAGGTTGAGAATTTGCTCTCGCAGTTGTTTTTCAGAAGGAGAATTCAGGAGTTTTTAATATTTCTGCCTCTCCAAATCACTTGCTTACAAATATGGAGCAGTAAAGCTCATAGATTAAACAGTGAGAATTAATTCAAATTCTAGCTAAAATAACTCAAATTCTAGTTGATGTTTAAATTTAATTTTTAGTTGTTTTCTTTGATTTCCTGAAGTTGTGTACATGTTGTAAAATTTCCCATGTAGAATCTCACATGTGGGTTATAAATGGCTTGTAAAAGAAAAGCATTATGGATTTTAATGGTATTTAAGCTTTATTTCTATTTTCTTTCTGGATTTATAATGTGCTTCTTCTATTGATCCATGCCATTAATGCTGAGATATGCTGCATTTATTTTCTGAGATGGATTGTGTTGAGTGGGGTTTGTTGGCCTTAACTGGGATGGGCATAAGGAGAAGAATCTTTGAGCAGAAAGAACAGATCTTTTCAATGAAAAATTCCTGGGGAATATTTCCCTTCTAGTATAGATTTTAGATACTAGTTTGAATTACCAGTAAAGATAGAGCCCAGAGGGAAAATTTTGCTGTGAATTCACAGGAATTCACAGATTCTCAGCTGGCAGAAAGAGGCTCAACTCCTTCCATTTCAATGGGCTTACACCACTTCACAGTGTCAACGTGGGGGGAACAAAATCTCACTTCCAGGTAAACAATCCAGTAATTTATCTGAGTAGCATTCTCAAAATGAAAATGTAGAAATGTTCTTGTTGGAGCAGAAAAACAGAATAGCAAGGTTGTCTGGGTTTACACCTTGCTGAGGCTACTAATTGAAATTGAAAAATCAAAACAATTTACAAGAAAGCAAAAGCAATTAGCAAAAGAATAGAACAACAGTGAAGTCTATCACTTGGAAATGATCTTATTTGTTTCTCAGAAATCTCTGTGGATGAAATTTCCTTGGAGGTGGTTTTATTTTTTCTGATTGACTCGTAGAGTTAGCTGTTAGTGTTTGGTGGTAAGAGTTCATTTTGCTCAGTTTGGTTAATACGAGGTCCCAGGGATTTTACTCTTATGCAGCTCCCCATGTGCCCATGGTTTGGGGGACAGCACCTCCAAAGGCCACTCTATTTTCATTTTTTCATTTTTTCATTTTTTCATTTTTTTTCATTTTTTTCATTGCCAATCCTTTGCCAGCTCCTGCCTGAGCTCTGCACAAGGACTTCATCCTCCTGCATCAAAATCAGAGCAGACCTTTGAATAGTTAATGAGACAAATGGGGAGAAAGAAACACCCACTGCAGTGTGTTGGAATAAATAAAATGTTATCTTCAAACCACCAGCTCATCACCCATCCTGTTCATTGTGCTGCTGTTGATTGCCTGGAGATTCTGGTCAATTCCTGGAAAAAATCTGGGCTTTTGGGCTTATTTGTTTTCTCTATTGTTCCTAAAATGTTTTGCTGTTTTCAGTATTTATGGCTTGATGTTTGTCTGACTGTCATCATTATCAAGACTTGTGGCTTATTGCCGTTGATATAAAAATTTTATTTTCACGCTGGGATAATTTAAACTGGGAGAGGTTTGGGAGCAAGGCTGAATGAATGTTTTATCCTGAAAGATTGCACTTATCCCATTTCAATATGGGTGTCTCAGCACAGGGGATCCAGCTGACCTTTGACTGGACTCTTTCCATGGATTGTTTCCTGCTAGAAGTGCCTCTTAATGGAAGATCTAATCACTAATAGCTTACTGGAACTCTCCTATTTTGCTCCTCTTCTTGAGGCTGCAAATCTTATTTCAGAAGTCCAAGGTGCCTGTAACTTTCATTTTACATTATATTATTAAAAAAAAAAAAAATAGAAATTACTCCTACTATTAATATTTAGCATTTAAAATTTCTTTGACTAAAGGGAGCTGCACTGACTCAAAGCAGTTAGAAATCCTTCTTACTTTATTGTGATGCTGTCAATTAATAGGTAAGAATGAAGTCTTCCTGACCCAAAACTTCGTCTGAGCTGTACCCAGTTTATAGCTGAGAGGAGGAGGATGAGAATACAGGGTTTAGGCTGCACCTTGGGATTTCAAAGATCCAAGCCTTGGTAGCAAAGAATTAAATCTAAAGTTCATAGGGTAGAGAGCTTAGATTCCCCTCCTGCTATTTTTTTTTTTTTTTGGTCTAAACGTGTCTCCTATTTGCTTTGTGTCAGTGAGAAGGAGAGAGTGGCCTCTCCTGGGAGGTGGGATGTAAAGGTTTGGACCTTTTTCACGAAGGCAGAGCTCAAAATGAGGCCTTTGAGTCTTTAAAACTGTCCCTAACCCCCCTAAGTGCGCTGCTCCCACAGCATTTCCTGCAGCTGTGTCCTGTGAGCTCACTTCTCCAAAGCTCCTCTGTGTCTTTAGGGAGGCTTCAGAGCAGGATTGTGCATTTCCAGCAGGAGCCCAGGGCAGGATGTGAGGTTCCTTCTCTGCTGGGGCTGCTCCAGGGCAGAGCTGAGTTTTTAATCCTGCCCTGTGAAGGGCTGGGCACAGCTCAGCCCCTGCCCAGGCTCCAATTTCCAAGCACTGCTCTCAAAACTGGCAGTGCCAGAGTGTGAATGATTGCAGTGTTTGTGCCCTTTAGCTGCCATTTGGCTTTCCCGTGCCTTCATTGTCAAAAAGTTGATATTTTCCAACTCTGCATTAAATGCCACGCTGTGTTTGGTATTAGGATAATACTGCCACTATAAATTTATTATCTACATCTACATTGTGATGAACTCAGCTGAACTTTTATTCACCATCCCCATCATGATCTTTTAAAAGAAACCACTTCAGGCTGGAATAGGTACAAAGAAAAGCTATTAATGTGATTAGAAAATAATTGAGTATGCAATTTTTTTTCTAAGAAATTTTCTTGCTCACGTCCCAGTTCCTTGCACATACCAGAAAAGCTTCAAGTGTTTTAAATGTGTGTTTTCTCTCTGACATGCAGATGAAATTGCTGTAACAGATTTGCTTTTTTTTTTTTTTTCTCCTACAATGCCTTTTATACCAGTTTTTACTTATCTCACAGTAGCACTGTTAAACAACAGAGCAGTGTGGGATAGGTGTGATAGCTCCTACAATAATTGCACTCCCACACAAGTCATTTTAGGGTGTGTAAAACTTGTTCCCCTTATTACTTCATCTAAATCAATACTGTAATCTGTTTTGTGTGAGAGATGAAGGGCATAATCCTGGTTATTGTAGTGTGTGGGCAATTTATCCAGTGATTTAATAAATATCACACAAAATTGAATTTAATGCAAAGGTAGAATTCAAACTTTACATGGTTATTGAATATATACCTCCATGTCAAGTGGAATGAGATTTGCCTGGCAGAGAAGAAAATAGGAACCAGCTTTGTGGACAGTGAGAATTTGGAGTTAGAATTTCAGTGAGAGACAAAAGATTCTTTGACAGAATCTGGAGAATCTTTGGACACGTCTCTGTGGAGAAACCAGAGAAGGTTTAGTCAGTTCTTTTGGGGCAAAGCAAAAGAATTGCAGCCAAAAAATCCCATAATTGTATCTGACTTATAGGGAAAGTGCCCAGTGCTTCTGTGATCTCTGTTTCCAAGAATGGGGGCTTAGACTAATAATTGCATTAATTCACAGATGTTATAGATAATTATGGCATACATAGGAGGCAAAGAAAAGAAATTATTAAAGAAAAGACTGCCCAAAGAATGTGAGTCATAAAATGATGAAGATCATGAATTCGTGTTGAAACAATTGGGAATGAGCTCCCCATGTGTGCTGTGAGTGTGAACCTGGGGAAAGGAAAGGAAAGGAAAGGAAAGGAAAGGAAAGGAAAGGAAAGGAAAGGAAAGGAAAGGAAAGGAAAGGAAAGGAAAGGAAAGGAAAGGAAAGGAAAGGAAAGGAAAGGAAAGGAAAGGAAAGGAAAGGAAAGGAAAGGAAAGGAAAGGAAAGGAAAGGAAAGGAAAGGAAAGGAAAGGAAAGGAAAGGAAAGGAAAGGAAAGGAAAGGAAAGGAAAGGAAAGGAAAGGAAAGGAAAGGAAAGGAAAGGAAAGGAAAGGAAAGGAAAGGAAAGGAAAGGAAAGGAAAGGAAAGGAAAGGAAAGCTGTGCCATGTCACATTGTGGCTTGGCAGTCTGAGGCCATTGCAGAACAGGTAATATCTCCTGTCTGCACATTTCCTGTGCCATCACTGCAGGTGTTCCACTGGCCTAGGAGGATTCCCCTGCTCAAGTCTCAATTAACACAAGATTTCTGTGGCTAAATGCTCATTTCCATTTATCTAACCACTCATAATGGAATTAATTACAGATATAATCATGATGTTTCTTCTTTGTGATGTAAGGCTTAGGCTTTATTCTTGTTTGTTTGATTTTTAAAGAATTCTTGCAAAGTGCATCTGAAAGAAAAACCGCATTTTTCATCGTGGTTAATCCACTATTTACTCCCAGCTGCCACTAGCCAAAATTTGGCTTCTGTAGCTGATAGCAAGCAGAAAAGAAATGTCTACTCCGAGTCAGAATTGAGAGAAAACAATTCTGAAGAAATAAGATTTTGGCAGCAAATCTGCATGTCATGATTTCCTGGTGAAGTCTTAATAGGAATCTTTTTTTAGAAGTGGGACAGTGGCCTGGGCTGGCACAGTTGGCTCATCCAAAATGCCCTGAGGGAAAATCTCAGTTTTGGTGTCAATACTGACATGAACAACAGACACATCTTTAGAATCTCTCTATATTAATTACATTAATTCTGTCTGCTTCACAATTTTATTTTCAAATCTGTTCTTTTTTAAGTCATTCTAGGAGCAACTCTTTCCAGGCTCAGTGTGTGTTACATAATATATTATGGGTTTGGCTCTCACAGTTCCAATCTGAACTTGGGCAGCTCTTAAGAAAAATCAAATTTCTCCCTTTGTGTTGGGAAATCTCCTCTCTCCTGCTCAGCTGTCCGTATTTCATGCCCCTCAGTCTGTCATTATGATATAATTTGAATTTTCTTTAATTTGTCCTCAAAAGAATTAGTTTTTATTTCTACCTCAAAAGCTCTTGTAATTTTTTTTTTTTTTTGGGGGGGCATAAATTTGTAAATTAACTTTTGCTAACAAAATGATGCTTCGTTTTTTTTTTTTTCTGAGCAGGATCAGATGGGACAAGGGAAGGGAGCAATAAGGGCTGTGCTCAGCTGAAGTGACAAATGCAAATCCTTCTGTTGCCTTGGATTAAAAAGGGCTCCCCTGAAGGGTAACTCGAGCACTGGCTGCATTACAGTGTCAGGTGCAAAACCTTTAATGGAGAGAAATTGCCTCAGCTAATCTATTTGTCAGCAGGGAGGGGAAGTAGAAAACTATATATAACTTGGAAGCTGAAAGGTTTTGCCCTTCTCCAAAAGAATAAAATAATGTAGCACTGAATAATGGGTTTGATTCCAGTTTTAAATTAGAAATCCAATTTGTTCTTATGAGCTCCCTACTCCATTTCTAACTACTCTCTCAATTCTGCTGGGTGACATTGGGAGATACAGCAGAATTTACAAGATTGAAATAGGTAAATTTTTCTTCAAGGTAGACTGAAACATGTCCAGAATGATGTATTAGAAATTGTATTGCATTTATTAATAAATGCCAAGTATCCCCAGATAAGATAATTAAGTTTTATGCTTAGAGATGTGTTAAATGTAGATGCCAAATCAATTCTTTTCATAATTAGTGTTACCTGTTGTAGAGCTGAAAAATGGGATTTTTTTAACCCATCTGAATACAGTATTGTGCTATGACCATACGAGTGCATGCAGAGGAAACAGAATTGGCAGGGGGAAAGTGCTGTTAAAATAAGTGATTTATATCATTTGGAACCACTCTCAGGAAATGGTCTCCTATAGAAGGGCTATTTAATAATTTGTCTCTTTAAATTGGGATTTGTCTGCTGTGGTGCATGCTCATCATGCCCCAGGGTGGGAGGGATGGAATGAGTCAGGGCACAATTTAGGTTATGAAAAACTGTGCCAAATGGCACTTCCACAGTTTAACTTTAATGAAGTAGAGATCTTCTCAATAGTGAGATAAATAAAATTTATTACCTTCTTCTGAAATTATTTTTTAAAGGAAAACAGCAGGGAAAGAGTCCAGGTTTCCATCTTGCTATTCTGAGAATCCCATTTGCATTCAGAGAACTAAAACTGGGGTGCTGGCTGGAAAGTCAAGTGCAAGCATTAGAGACTGGCATGAAAACATATTGGGTACAGCAACATTTATTGAATGCTTCTATGAAAATGGAAGTATTTATAGGGAATATTCCAGGGGAATTGTATTTTATAAGTTTTGAGCCCTTCATTACCTGCTCTCCATAAATCACATTCTTGCATTTGCTAACACAAATTCAATGGATTCCTTTCTCTCCTCTGCCTCATGCAACCTTCACCCTCTTCTCATTGTCTAACATTTCCACTTTGCAAAAACATCTTTTCAAAACAGGAATCCTATGGAGATACAATTGAGTCTGAACTCTCTCTTATCAAAGTCTTCCCCATTTCTTATGGCTTTAGTGTTTTATATTATTGTGCAGAGTACACTGCTACAGGGACAGCAGTGACAGTGTGGGGACAATGACAGGAACACAGCCAGTGGGGTCCCTGGGAACATTTCCCAAGTCTCCAGCCACAAGGACATAAATAATATCTCAGTAATATCTCAATAATAAATAATATTCTTGACTCATTTCCTGAGCCAGAGCTGAGTTTTTGTAAATTGCTAAGTGAAAGAAAAAAAAAAAAATCCGAGTTTAAATTTAAATATTTACTTCCCTGCACGGAAACACCTTTTGCTATTAATGCACAGGAATTGTCACTGAAGGATATTCCAGATGATGCAGACCAGCACTCAATGACAGAACACACAGAGGACACAGCCTGGACATGAAATTGCAGAATGTTATAGTTCAGCAGGATATTAGTTTAAGAACTGAGGTGAATATAGAGGGTGTGATGAGAACCTCTGCAGGTTTTTATTTAAAACATGTTTTGTCTAATAGCAGTTCCAGTGCCTGGGAAGGGAAGGATGTCATTCCCAGGGCAAAGAGTGGCAGGAGGATTTGAATTCATGGAATCCCATCATTCCAGAATGGTTTGGGCAGGGAGGGACCTTAAACCTCCTCCAGTTCCAACCCCTCCATGGGCATTGCACCCTGATGTATTTAATGGGGAGAATTCCCCATTGGAGCCTCTGCTCCTGACTGTGCTGGTGAACATGGCAGTGTTCTTGAGCAGGGCAAGGAAAACAGGAAGGAATTCCTGATGATTCAGGATGTGTCTGCAAGGCCAGGGACAGACAAGTGCAGATGTGTCTGAAAAGAAAGAATTCAGGGCTTTAGCAAAAGGCTATTGATTTTCTTTCTCTCGATGTAAGAACAGCTACACTGAACTTCTCCTCGTCTCCTCGAAGCTGAGAAGTAAGCAAACCCTCCCAGCACGAGCTGTGTGATCCAGGAGCTCCACAAGTGTGAGGGATTCACTTGTAGCCAGTGTGGGAGTGAAATCTTTGGGCTGCACAGAAACTCCTGCCCCTTCCCTGAGCACTGAGCCAGGCTGAGCATCACTCCCCTCTCAGGGGGGATCAGCAGCTCCTGCCAACATTCCCAGGGCTTCTCCAAAGGTGTGCTGTGCCCCTGTGCCCTGCACCAGCCTGGAGGCTGGCACAGAGGGGCACACACCTGCCACAAGGAAAAACACTTCTCTTATTGTTTTGATTTGCTAACTTAAGTATTAATTATGTTCTATTGTGAGACAGAACTAGGAGTAAAAGCAAGGCAGGCCTAAAACTTAAAAGGGTAAAAAAAAACTTTATTAACTACATAAAGAAAAAGAAAATAGTAAATTCAGAATAAGATCTTCAGGCCACTCCGCCCTCCCTTCTTTCATTCTTTTTTAACAACAACATACAAAGACACTTAGTTCTGCTCTTAAATAATCTTATTTAGTTCACTTCAGGGAGAGGAGCTTCTTGTTTGGCTATAGGGATTTTATTTTCCAAGAGGGGAAAAAAAACAGTTCTTTTGTGGCTCCACTTTCCTCACAAACAGCAGGGAAAATCTGTAAAGTCGTGAGACATCAACTTCATTGATGGAATTCTCCTTTTCCCAAGACAGAATTGAAGCCAGTCCAACATGCCCAGTTAGAATGCTGCACCCTGCCCCTCCTGAGACATTTGGCACTCTCCAGCAGGATTTGAATTCATGGAATCCCATCATTCCAGAATGGTTTGGGCAGGGAGGGGACCTTAAACCTCCTCCAGTTCCAACCCCAGCCATGGGCATTGCACCCTGATGTATTTAATGGGGAGAATTCCCCATTGGAGCCTCTGCTCCTGACTGTTTGTGAATATTCAGTGTATATGTGAATTGTCCTCTTTGCCTCACTTTCATCACACATGGGTAAATCCTCCTCTAACATCCCTAATGTGACATCCTTGCTAATATCTGCTGTGCTCAGATATGTCCCTAATGGAAATTATTAGCCTTTAAGAGCTGGCAACGTTAGCATATTGTTGCTGTAGGCTAAGTGTAATTCTTTTAATCTTGATGGTAATTTCCTGGTTAAATATTTTAAATAAATACATTTAAATAAATAACTTGGTACAAGGAATATTAATCATATCTCTTTAGCAGTATTTTTGGATATCCACTTATTTCTGACTCTCTAGTTTTCAACTTTTATATTTGGAGTTTAATTTGGCAAAGAAGATCGTGCCTTGTTAGCAATCATTTATCTTGGTTTCTATGTTTGGTTTCTATTGGTATCAGTGCACGGAGTGAAAAATAGAGTAGGGTTTGGAAATCTGTTCTGCTCATTGATAATCCATAGGCACTGAGGGATGACAGGGCACTTCCACTTTGCTCTCTGGTTTCAGAATATTTTAAACCACAAACCTAGGGCAGAAATGCAGGTTTTAGGGCAGTGCCTTTCACCTGATCAAAATAAAGGTGAATATTTAGACGTGGCTGAGATATTATTTATGTCCTTATGGACAGCAATTATAGCACAAACACTTTGATTCTATTCCTGAGACAAAAGGATTTCATCTCAGTCCATGTCAGTATTCACAGAAACGTGTTTTGATGAGTCCTGGAACACGTTCATGGATTTTAGTGCAGGTCAAAGAAAACCAAACAGGTTTGCAGCTAAGAGCCAGCTAGAGTGGATGATTGTTTTCCCACAGAAAATGACATTCATCGGCTTTTAAATAGTCAGGAGCCAATCAGGGGATGGAATCTGAGTTTAATTGTGTTTTTGGCCTTGGCATAGAGGATTTCATAAAGGGTGGAGCGAGGAGTTATGTGTGAGGGGATTTTCATTTGGGGTTTTGATGTCAGTGCAGATCTGCTGTGATTGTTTTTTCTGTTCCCTTCTTGAACTCCTCAGGGTTTTAAGGCTGACCTGCACAATGTGAAGTTTTCCCTTGCTTGGAGAGGTTTCCTATGCAGAAACCGTTTCTTTATACTCATTTTATACTCATTTTATACTCATTTTAGACTTCTAAGGAGGAAAAAAAAATTAGAAACCCTAGAATTTCCACGGAAAGTTTCTGGATATTTGCTCCTGGTACCCCACCTTTGGGTGCCTCTCTGAGGCTCAGTTTTAGTCTCACCACAGCCCCAGGGTCGTGTTGAGCACGTTAAAATCTGGATTTGCAGAGTCATTTGTGCTGTTTTTCCTCATTTTAGTGCTCTCCTCATGAAACTTGGTGGAGCTCAGGTTGCTACAATTGAGTTAAACTGGGACACCGTGGAGATAATTTCTTTTTATGGTACCATTGCCCAGATATGGAGCAACTCAATAGTTTAAGCTTTATTTTTTCACAGAACAAAATGCTAAATTTCCCTGAATGTCACCAAAAAAAAAAAAAAAAAGTCCTCCTACTGGAGGAATTAAACACATACATTGCATATTTTTACAGATTCCACAGCATTTTGCTATTTCCTCTGGCTTAATTTTATGTCTTTTTCATCTTTCTGTCCTATTTTTCTGGCTTCTCTTTTTGCCTTGTGTCTTTGTAATAATGCAATTTGAATTTCTAGTGCCCTTCCAATGTTTCAGAAAAACCCTACACTTTGTAAGGTCATAATGGAAGTTCTTTAAAAGTTAATTTTAGAAAACCAATTTGTTTCAATCAGCTCTGTATAGATGACAATTCCCTTGGCTCTGTATCTGTTTCACAAATATTCATACACAATTATCAGCTTTCAAATGATATTTGTTCTCTTTGCTACGTGGGAAGTCTGAACTTTCCTGTTTTGGGGGAAATTTTTATTTGTGACTAATTGCACAACTGAAAGCTCCCACATTGCCAGGAGAGCAAACTAAAATACTCTTGGAGTGAGAAGCAGCAGAGAACCTTGCAGGAGCTGTGCAGAACAACTGGAGAAGGTTTGCACAGAATTTCTCTGTGAGCAGTGGATGCCTTCCAGCCCAAAATGCTCCAGGCTCTGCAGTTTGCACTTAAATCAAGGGAACAAAGCCAATAATGCTGCTTTTTATACAACTTTGAGAGCGTTGAGCACTGCAGAGAAACGAATTGGAAGAAACATCTTCTCACTGAGGATAAAAACAGAGAGGGAGAACTTAAAAACAGTGGGGAACTGAAAAAAAAAAAAAAAAAAAAAAAAAAAGCTGTTGAGCCTCAAAGCTGGAACAGCTCCAGGGGGGGATGATGAGAATGATGATGAGAATTCCCTCACATGGGAATTGTGAGATTTCTGTCACTCTGGGCTTGACCCTGAGCAGATGCCAGGGGAAATCCTGGAGCTGTCAGAATTTGCAGCAGGTTCTGGGCAGAGTGAAGCCAAGGTGAACTGCAGCAACCCCAAAACTCCACCCAGAGAAGGGGAGCAATTGTTTGGATTCCACAGCAGCAGCCTGCCTCGTATTTGTCTCATTTTTGGGGTATTTTTTTGAGCATTTCAATGGGTTTGTGCCACGTTCTCAGCACTCCTGTCCTGGCTGGCACCTGCCCTGCCAAGAGCTCAGAGTGAAACTGCAGGGTATGAAATGGGCAAAAGTTAGGAAACAGATAAGTATTAAATACATAATTGTTATTAAATGCATAATTGTTATGAAACAGATAGTTGTTATTAAATACATAATTGTTATTAAACAGATAGTTGTTATTAAATAGATAATTGTTATGAAACAGATAGTTGTTGTTAAATAGATAATTGTTATGAAATAGATAATTGTTATGAAACAGATATTTGTTATTAAATAGATAATAGTTATTAAATACATAATTGTTAGGAAACATAATTGTTGTTATTAAATACATAATTGTTATGAAACAGAGAGTTGTTATTAAATACATAATTGTTATGAAACAGATAGTTGTTGTTGAATAGATAGGTGTTATTAAATACATAATTGTTAGGAAACATAATTGTTGTTAAATAGATAATTGTTATTAAATAGATAATTGTTATGAAATAGATAATTGTTATTAAATAATTGTTATTAAATACATAATTGTTAGGAAACAGATAGTTGTTGTTAAATAGATAGTTGTTATTAAATAGATAATTGTTGGAAACAGATAGTTGTTGTTAAATAGATAATTGTTATTAAATAGATAATTGTTGGAAACAGATAGTTGTTATAAAATAGATAATGCCAGGCTTGTCCTGGTGTTTAGGAGGATTCTGGGCACTCCAGCATTAATTAATTAGCTGCTGTCATTAGGCTGCTGCCTCTTGCCTCAGTCAGAAATGGAGCAGTTCACAATATGGTGACATCAAAAAAGCATTTGGGTACAGCATTATTTCATTTTAAAAATGACTTTTGGTAAAGCACATTTAAACCCACCCAAGCCATATCTGCAGAAGTGATTTAAAGTCTGTATGAGCCTTTTGCCATTAATTTTTCATGAGACAGGCAAAGTGGATAAATTATCTTCAAATTGGGATTTAGTTGTCTAAGTAAGTTGTTACTTACTCAAACTTTTAATTAACTAAACTGTTCTCTTTATAATTCATATTGAGCAATTTCCTGCAGCAGTATTTTACAGGTAAAAATCCATGGGTTGCTGATTTACTGAATGAGAAATAAAATATGAAGAGAATGACTTGTAAAAAGATTTTAATTTATTGTTTTTCCATTTCACTTGAGGATGCCCTTATTTTTGTCTCTGCAACCCAGATTTTTCCTAAAAGCATTCTTTTATGAAAAATTGACATATATACCATCACTTTCTTAAGCTGTAAAGTTATTTCAAGGAATTTCAGGGTATTCTACATGGAACAAAAAAAACTACTCAAGCTCCAGTTTTAAGGACTTGATTAAGATGAAAAAAATATTTTAGTAAAAATAACACTAATATTAAAGAAAAAAAGAGAAACCTTTGAAAGAACAAAAACTTGAAGAAGTCTTGTAATGCCCCAAGAAGAAATCTGGTTCTTTTGAAAGGGAACATCAAATCAAATCAAATCAAAGCATCTCTTCCTGTGATAACCTGCATTTTCCTTCATTTGTTTTATCATTAGAGATGAATTTCTGCTGCATTCCCTTGCATTCTGAGCATGGTTTCTATTTCCAGAAGAACCTGATAATTTTCTGTGCAATGGCTTTTGAGACCCACCTGAATTTCCCTCGTTCTCGTGATAGTCTCAACAGAAATGAGCACAAGGTGCCACGAAGGGGGAAATTTCCATCACATTGCTCTAAATTTTAGATCCATTTTATTTCATGGAGTGTTATTAAAAATGGCCAGCATTATTTCATTCAATTAAGAGAAAATGATTCATTTTTGCCACCTAATCCTGCACTGCCGATTTAACCCTTCCCAGTCCCTCTGCAAACAGGAACTGAAGGTAGATCTGGTTGGATTCTTTGGGGGTTTCCTTTTGGAAACTCTGACATTTCTTTCTGTAATTTAGTTCAGGCTGCCTCCAGTTTCTTAGCGCTTTGTAAATGTCAGATTTGCAAAATGTATCCAGAGCTTTATAGAAATGTGAACAATTTAAGTTTGTGTCACCTAATAATTCTATTATTCTTACACACCTCAGTCTTTGGGTTTTCCTGGTGTCTGTCTTTCCACCCTTCTGCTTTTCCCAGTTCTCCTTGAATCCTTCTGTTTGCTGAGTCTGAATTTAATATAAGTGGCATTTTCCCCCTTTTTTTTGTCACATTGAACACAAAGCCAGAGGAGAATTTGGGTGAGAAGGAATCTCCAGGCACAGCCTAAACCTGCACTGAGGAGTCCACAAGGAGAAACACAAAATCTTTGTTCCTTGTGGAAATGATGATTTTTAACAACAGGGAAATTAAAATTAATCACATTAATCTCATAATCCCTGGCGACTTCAAACTAGGGATTAATTGAAATTATTTTTGATATATTACTTAATTTAGAGGTAGAGAAAATCAGGCAATTAGGGCATGATTATGATAGAGAAATAGTAAATAAAACATTGTTCTGTGTCAATTAAATGCCTATGTAACATTCTTAGCTGCTAATAATGAACCATAATGCAAATGGAGTAGACTTTTAGAAATTATTCTCCAAATTCTCTCTGTACCAACTGAAGAACAGATAATGGCAACATCATATATATTTTCCTTATTTTTTTTTCTTAATGCACTTACTACTGTAATGCCTGAACATTTACTCATTTTAGAGGTAATAAATAACTTTAATTTCATAGAGAGATGGAGCTTCCACTTCAAGGTGGCATTTTTTTAGCAAATAAATAGAATAGATTTTTGTGCTTGCTTTATTATCTAAGTGCCTCTTTATCTATTAAATACTTGACGTGCCATTTGCTGCTAAGTTATTGATAATTGTATAGACATTTTTATAATGGCACAGAACAAAACACAATTGTGCCGAGTTTGCAAGGGGCTGGTGCAACATAAAACATATAATGAGCTAATGGATTCAAATTAATCACTGAATTAGTGAGGGAAAAATAAAGAGACTGGGAAGAAGATGCCATAAAATTGTGTTCCCTTTAGTGCTGAAAAGGCTGAGGAGGGAGGAGCATCAATTTTCAGATGTTCATGTCCTCTGTCTTTGTTTCTTTTTGAGGATTTTTTAAATTTCTGCAGAAGTTTTGAGAGAGAACATATTTCAGACAGCAAAAATTTTGAGCAACCAAGTCAGTCTTATTTCAAAATGGGAAGAGATGTAAAGATGGAAATAGGTGTAAAGATGTAAATAGGTGTAAAGATGGAAATAGGTGTAAAGATGTAAATAGGTGTAAAGATGGAAATAGGTGTAAAGATGGAAATAGGTGTAAAGATGGAAATAGGTGTAAAGATTTAAATAGATGTAAAGATGTAAATAGGTGTGAGGATGTGAAGGGAATGGATGTAAAGGGAATAAATGTGGGGTGTGCAATTCTTCCTTCACAATTAACTGAATATAACTGAATATAACCACTCTAAGTGCTTGGTATTTGTTTAGCTTTAGACTTAAAAGCACATTGCTTAATGTTTCTTCTGAAAGAAGATGAAGAATTATTTTTGATATATCAGGAGAGTGAAGAATTGAGTAAAAGCTGATGCTGTGTGTGACATGTAGGGAACAGGATGGATTTGGATGCTGTGCCCCATCAGCAAACACATTTTCTTCCAGTTCTTACCCACCTCTCTCTTTTAATAATTATGACTAGAGAGGCAGAAAAATGTTGGTTTTCCTTTTACTTTCTGAGCTTTCACATTATTTTTGCCCCAGGCAAAAATTTCTTTTCCTTAGTTTGTGGTGAATATACTTTGCTATCAAAACTCCAAAGAATAAAGTGCAGTCGGGGGGTCAAGGAATTAAAGAATTAAAGCACCCCCAGCTGTTTGTGGGTTTTTCCAGCCACTCCTGATGTGCTGATTTCCCTGTCAGCACACCCAGCTTGGGCCAGGAACTGAAATCTGAAATTATTCCCATTCCCAAACTCCAGCACCTTTCAGTGGAGCTGCAAGGAAAGAGCCACAGCTTGATTAAACCTCTTTAGGATTCTATCTCAAGTCTGCAGCTCTGAAAGCTGGGTAATAATCTAATGAGTAATTAAACATGTGAATGGAAAGGTGACTCTCACACCGTGGGCTGAATCTGCTCAGGTTCTGCAGATCGTTTGAAAGGGAAAGGTCATTTATTAGCAAGTTCTTTTTACCTCTCTTAGGTTTTCAAAAATCAAATACCAGCCTGAGAAAGGGATAATTTTATAGCTCACTTCTGGAATGAAAACTACCATTTCCAATTGTATCTGAAATGATTTCAGTAGTGAGTGTAATCACACTTACTCATCTCCATAGGCATTTTGTACAGGTTGGAGTGTCTAGGAAAGTGTTTATGTTGATAAAGGAAAATAAATGCCATGTCCTACAGTTGTAATATTTCATCCAGATAAAATATAATAATGGAAACTATATGGGATGAAAAATATGAAAAAATGCGTGTTCATTATGACAATTTCGTGGGTAGCAAGAAAAAAAAGAGCATTTCAAAAATACTCTGTCCTCAGGATTGCTGCAGTGTGTTTGAATTTACAGCAGCACAGTTTAAGGGTTTACAATTTTGATGGGATTCCTTAAAACTGCTTGTTTTGGGATATTTCCCCCTCTTTCCTCCCCCTCAATGGGAATTTTTTTGCAGGATAGAAAATAGCTGGAAGGACAAAATCCAGGAGCTGTTTTTGCAGGTCCTGCTTGGTTGGTTTGACGTGCTCAGTGTGTTTTTGTAAGGGCATGACAGTGAATTCCCACATCTGGGTGGTTTAACCTGGACCATTTTTAATTTGCCCCCTTTCCTCAGGGGTAAATTCCTTCAGTGGCACATGGGAGAGCTGTGGGTGTGTAAATCCTGGGAATATCAATGGGATGATGGAATCTCTCCTGTGCCAACAGAAACTCTGCCAAAAGTCTCCTTGTGACAATTCCTTTCCATTTGATGCATTTCACTAATAAGTGAAATTATTTCACTAATTATTCCACTGATTATTCCACTAATAAGATCTCTATTGCACTGAATTTCTCTCCCCATATTCACATTTGTGCTTATTACAAATACCAGAGGGACACAAGGCATAACAGGTTCTAATTTTCACCTTTGTATTTATATGAATGGAGGATACATTTTTATGCCAAATTTTGCTAAGAAAAAAATCCAGCAACAAGGGCTTTCTGTGTCTGAAAGAATTCCTGTAGCTTGAAAATGCTCAGTCTGTTGCAAAAGAAATAGAAAAGTTCCATATGAATAAGTCCCAAATTTAGGAATTGATGTGACAGCTGAAGTCCAAGTGAATGTGATGACTTTTTATTTTGCTTTCATTTTTGTTGTGGTTTAACCCCACCTGGCAAAGCCTTGCAGGATCTTTTTTTTTTCCTGCAAATTTGGGAAGTTTTGCTTTGCATATCAGTGATTCTGTGTGTGGTGGCTGCTCTGTATGACCAAATTGCTCATATTCACTGAGCAATGCAGGTACATCATTATATTCTCTGCTGAAATGGTAGCTCAGAATTAAGTTAACAACCCTTTATTCAGGACTGCCTCTGCCAAATGCACAAAGTCAATTTGGCACTGAGGACAGCAAACATTATGACTGGGTGTCATGGAAATTTGGCTCCACAACAGAGAGGTTCCTGCAGCTCAGTTTTACAGCTCAGGCCAGGAGCTGCAGCTGAAAGGATTGAAAATGTGCTCCGTGTTTGGTGAGAGGATCCACCAGAATCCAGTCCTCAGTCAGTTCATCAAATAGGAATTAAATTCATCTTTAATAAGTTCTGATGGTGGTGATGACTCAGAACATCTGGCAGTTAATTGGATCTAAGACTTCTGTGTATTTTAAAATAACTTTTAATGCCATTTCTTACGCAACATCTGGATTTGGAGTGCAATTTCAGCAGTGTATGCTGGACTCATTCATAAAACATCCACGACGGGTATCGGTGAGCGTAGGAAATTAAAACTCTGAGAACTTCTTTTATGTTGATTTAAGCCTCCACTTTTTATTGATGGGACAGTTTGCATTTTAATAATTTTAGGTTAGCATCAGATTTCTGCATGATCAATCACTTCTGAAAACGAAGGGCAGACCGGTGTGTGATGTTCTTGGAAAACTTAATTCTCAAGCTTTGCTTTTTCACACAATCTCTTCTAATTCAAGATCACCACACCTCAACAGAAGAAGTAGGAGAGTTTCACTCTCTGCAGGCACTTCTCTGTTATTTTTCAGTCGCTCAAAATTTAGTCAGTAAGGTAAATAAAGTCATCTTTTAAAAGCTGTGATGATAATGACAAGTAAAAAAATCATCCAGCCCCATCACAATCTAGTGATGACTTCCTACAGGAATTCTTTCATCTGTGTTAGTGTTGTTGTTAGTGAATAAATTATTATCAAAGCAATCTAATCCAAACTTGATCCATCCTTACACAAATACAGCTCCTTTCCTCTTTGGCCTTTCCTGTGCAGAACAGGTTCAGCTTTCACAGGGACAGTAAAGACAAAATCCTTCTCCAATCCAGGGAATGCTTGGAGAGGAGCACTGTTAGAAAAATAAAACCAATTTATCACATGGCCCAGCCGTTCACTGGGTGTTAATAATGATTCTTTTTCTTTGGGTGCAGTTTGATATTTATAACTAATTAACTCCCTTCTACACCACCCAGCAATCTGCCTTAGAGAACAGAGAAAACTGATGCACATTGAGTTAGAAGCTGTTAAATACATAGAAAAAAACTAATTTACTGTACAAAAGTTATTATTATAGCACTGAGAGATATTTTCACGTGTTTTTTTTCTGTTACTGTGCCTCAGTGCTGAATATAAAAACTTTCACAAGATACAGAAACTCCCAAAATATCATTTGCTTATTATTAGCTCTGAAGAAATGGAGTATTCTCAAGGTCAGAATAAGAAACTCTTTCCACTGTTAATGCTGAAGTTGATGTACAGGTAATGTTTTGTAGCACATGCATTAAAAATTTCAGCTAAAGGAAATCCTTTGCTGTTTTTCCTCTTCCATTCCTTTGAAGGGAGCAGTTTTTGTTTCAGAAAAGGAGAATTCTGGCACTGAAATGCAGTGAAATGAGGAGTGCTGGTTTAGGAAAGAGCTTCCACTGGAGATGGAAATAATTTAAAAACGATTTGCTGAATGTTTGTTCACAGAGCACAGGTCCCAGTTGAATTCCATGGGAATATTCTGTATGTGCCTTCCCTCCTCAGGTTTTGGAATTTAGGTTATATAATTTTAGAGTATCGGTTACTATTTATTTTGGAGGACACTACCAATTAAAGGAAATTAAGAGAACTTTTAAGGTTTCCTAATAGGAAAAAACCCCAGATAATCTGGATGCTTGAGCAGTACTAAACCACTTTTTTGGTTTTTTTTTTTTTTTTGGCTTTTCCTTCCACTAAACTGTTTGAACCAAAATTAATTACTTCAGTTTGATGCTTCCAATTTTTCCCGAAATTGCAATTTGGTGGGGACTAATGCAAAGATTTCCTTTGATGTGGTGATTTTGGACTGATGGATTTTGTGCTTCTTTTTATTCCTGGCTCTTTCTTGCTTGCTGTGCATCCTTAGCAGAGGCACTTTAGGGTAAATGTTCTACAAAGACTGCTACATTTATACAGTCTTGTGAAATGATGTCTTACAGCTTTCCCATTTGTAAAATATGTGCTAAAGCTGCTCATATAGGTATTTTGGAAGCGTATTGTTTGAAAGCATTTGTTAATCTTTCGAGGAGTCTTTCTTGCCATTGCAGATAACAGATGTAAGGGACAGGAGGCCTCGGTGCTGATTTGGATTCTGTGTCGTGAGCCTCTCTCAAAAAGCGTTTTTGAGGAACACATATGTGATCACTTCTGTTGTGATACCCCGGGCACAGGAGGGGGCGTGGGAAAGAAAAGCAGGAGAAAAAAAATCTGCTGGGAAATTCCTGCCCTGGCTGTCCCACCCTGCTGGGAGTGGGAATGTCCTGATGGGAATGTCCTGATGGGAATGGGAATGTCCTGATGGGGATGGGAATGTCCTGATGGGAATGGGAATGTCCTGATGGGAATGTCCTGATGGGGATGGGAATGTCCTGATGGGGATGGGAATGTCCTGATGGGAATGTCCTGATGGGGATGGGAATGTCCTGATGGGAATGTCCTGCTGGGAGTGGGAATGTCCTGATGGGAATGGGATTGTCCTGATGGGAATGGGAATGTCCTGCTGGGAATGGGAATGTCCTGATGGGGATGGGAATGTCCTGATGGGAATGGGAATGTCCTGATGGGGATGTCCTGCTGGGAATGGGGATGCCCTGCTGGGAATGGGAATGTCCTGATGGGGATGGGAATGTCCTGATGGGAATGTCCTGCTGGGAATGTCCTGCTGGGAGTGGGAATGTCCTGCTGGGAATGGGGATGCCCTGCTGGGAATGGGAATGTCCTGATGGGAATGTCCTGCTGGGAATGTCCTGCTGGGAGTGGGAATGTCCTGCTGGGAATGGGAATGTCCTGCTGGGAATGTCCTGCTGGGAGTGGGAATGTCCTACTGGGAATGGGATTGTCCTGATGGGAATGTCCTGCTGGAAATGGGAATGCCCTGCTGGGAATGGGAATGTCCTGCTGGGAATGGGAATGTCCTGCTGGGAATGTCCTGCTGGAAATGGGAATGCCCTGCTGGGAATGGGAATGTCCTGATGGGAATGGGAATGTCCTGCTGGGAATGTCCTGCTGGGAGTGGGAATGTCCTACTGGGAATAGGATTGTCCTGATGGGAATGTCCTGCTGGGAATGGGAATGCCCTGCTGGGAATGGGAATGTCCTGCTGGGAATGCCCTGCTGCTCTGAGGGATGTGCCTGGCACAGCTGGAGCCTGGCACCTGATTTTGGCTGCTCTAGAGTAGAATGGGAAAGTGTGTGTGTCTTGTATTCAGGAAAAAATTAAGTTTTGTACAATCCTGGAATGGTTTGGGTTGGAAGGGACCTAAAACCATCTCATTCCACTCTTCCTGCCATGGCAGGGACACCTTCCACCAGCCCAGGGTGCTCCAGCCACAATGTCCAGCCTGGCTTTGGACATTTCAGGGATCCAGGGCAGCCACAGCTGCTCTGGGAAAATTTCCACCTTTCTGTCCTCAGACAGCACTAGCAAGAAAGTTAGTCCTTGTCATCCCCTCAATGTCCCAAAATGTTTTTAACCCAAGCACAGCCCTTCTAGCTTTGCTCACCAGCAAGAAAATATTCCAATGATATTCCACTATTCAAATGGCAGGTTGTTTGTTTGTGTATTATTTAATTCTCACTGGCTTTAAGGCAAGATAATGTTTCTATCTCTGAAGTTTAATAGCACAAGTGGGTGTTAATTCTGATAGAGTTCAAGAGCAATAAAATGCTGCTAGAATCCCACTAAATAGCAAACTGCTGTAAATTTTAGTCATGCAGTGCTAGTATCAAACAGAATGAGCAGCCAGGCTGCAGATGAGAGATTGAAACCACTTTGAACACATCTCAATTGGCAATCATTAAAGAGGTATTTCTACTGATTTTGCATCTGATATTCAGACAGAATTCCTAGTTCTGAAAATGTGGAAAATAAGTGCCTTTTATAGGGTAGGTAGTCTATTGGATTTGATTGTAACTTCAGTTGAAAAGCCCTGTCAAGAATATAAGCATGAAGAAAAATGGATTATCTCTATAATTCTCTCTGAAAACACAACTCAATGTGAATCTGTAAACATTGAACTACCTAGAAGTCAATGGGAAATGTTCTGCAGATTTCAAATACCTCATTACTTTTATTCCAGGGCTGATATTTTATTTTA
Source organism: Acridotheres tristis (assembly GCA_037013685.1). Classification (NCBI taxonomy): domain Eukaryota; kingdom Metazoa; phylum Chordata; class Aves; order Passeriformes; family Sturnidae; genus Acridotheres; species Acridotheres tristis. The sequence goes on from CM072889.1 coordinate 19,115,469, forward strand.
TTTGGCTTCAAGGTTTCTACTCTCCGACCAAAGTATCAACCCAGGGAACCACTGGAAATGTTATCCTGACTTAGAGAATGACATCTTTTACTCAGATATGTGCCTTTCAGCGTGTACTTGAGTCCTACTTGTGTGACTCAAGTGAGGATCACAGAGAAGGGAATGAAGGTTAAATTCAAATACCTGTCTGAAAGAAGCTTTGAGATGGAAGCAGGAGGGGGGGTTTGCTTTCCACTTAGTGATTTGGAAGTGTGGAGAATCATGAAAAAAATGAATACAGGGGGGAAAAAAAATCAAGAAGTGCTTTTCTTTTCATTCTCTTTTAGTATATGCCTGAGTGGGTTTATGTTACTTGTGAATCAGTCACTAGAGCTGTGCTGTCTAAAAACGAACCAGGATTTTTTTCTCGATTTTTCTACATATAACACAACCCTTTCTGGAGCTTCCTGATCACTATTATTTGTTGCTCATCCCTTTGAACCCTTGATCTCGGGTGTTTGTTGGCCAATTTCAGCCCCACTGGAGCAGGCAGAGCCCTGGGGTGCTGGGCAGGTGTGAGTGCTGACTCCAGGCTGGTTTTGTCCTCCTGGCCAGCAGGGTGGGGGTGATGCTGCTGCCCGAAACCCCAAATTAAAACACAAAGTAACAGAGTGTCAGTTTATGCGGTGCTTTATTCGGGGCCCGGGGACCTGCGGACTCGCGTCCAAAGTCAGGATCCCGCCGGTTCCCTTTTTCAGAGGGTTTTTATACCCTTTTTACAAACGGTTTTCGTGCAGAGGTACATATTCTTCTAAATAATATAGATACATTCACTTTGTAGATAACATTTTACGTCATAAATCCTTCAAGGTTGCTTACCCTAGGACTATAGTGTTCTCCCCCTTGATCTCTCTCTCGCCACTACCCACCACCAGTACTTTATTTATGATTATACCTTAACCTTATCACTAACGGTTCTGCATGCTCTGCTAATTGTTTTCTCAGCACAGCACATTCCTAAGTTGGAAACTGCAGTCTCCAAGCCATAGCATTACTACTAGTATTATGGTTTATACACTTTATATTCTAATATTCAGGATTTCTAGTCCATACGGTAACAATGCCTCACCTGAACTGCAAACTGAACCAGGGGCCACTCAGCAGGCTGAAAAGAAACTGTTTGTACACGTGGAATGGGATGGGAGCTCGGGAAAAAGAAGAGAGAGGGAACGTGGAGACTGAGGATTTACAAGGGATGGGTTGTGGGTGGAAGGGAGCAGAATAAATCGGGAGTGATGCATGAGCTCACAAAAGGCCAGCTTTTGTAATTTCTGCTCCTCCCAGTATTAATTGCTTTGCTGCTCTTCACAAAAAAAAAGCAGAAGCAAGAAAGAATCACTACATTTCAACTCAGTTGGGAGACAAAATTCTTAAGCAGCTCAACCATTATAGTTAATAAATCTCCAAATAATATTTACTAGAGATTTATTGTCCCATGTCCTTATATGATTTGTAAAAACAACCAACCAAACAAATAAAGTGTCTTAAAATTGCTATTTCCCAAGCAGTTCTGAGGCACCTCTTTCAGGGGAGATGTTTGGAGTGCAGGTCGCTTCCATGTGCTGTGTGAGCCCTTTCTTTGTGAATTAACTGGCTTGATACAGAAACATCAAAACAGATTAAGAAAATGTACCAAGGTTTTTTCCTTCCAGACTCTGTGACCCTTGTTTGGTGGGAAGGTCTGTGTAGGTTTTAAGATATGCTGAAATGCACAGACATATCCATATTTTTTAAGGCTTTGCATCAGATGGAGGAAAAGCAGGCAGTGAAAAGATTTGCTGGGTGTAGAGTGTATATAATCTGACATTTTCAGGACACGGATTTTAACTAATTTACACCATCAAGCCACACTACTTAAATTTGTGACAGCAAACCATCCTCAAATTTTATATAGGAATGTCTTCATTTTACAGATCTAAGATCCATCCTTTTGGTTCTGCAGAACTTAATCTTCTTTTCCCCTTCCACATTATGGATCACTATTGCACTTGCTGTTAGTTCCACCTTTACTCCTCCTCATGCCCAAGAGCTCACCTGGGCCTGCCAAGGCTCCTCCCTCTCACAGAGAGTCCAAAAATTATCCATGGATGGATTAAAATGGCTTTTAGTTGGTGTAAGAATAATTGTGGATAAAAATTTGCACGTATTTCAACGTATAAATTTCAAATGCTAAAAAAAACCCAGCAAGTGTCAAAGATGTGAAATGTCAATAATTATTTGAAATCCCTGAAACATGCCATTATGTGTTTTATAATTAAAAAACAAAGCCAAACTCCTTTACTGATACATCTGTTTCCTGCAACTTAAATTTCACCCCTCCCAAGGATACCATTTGGATTTTTTTCCTTAATGCCAAATTTCCTTCCTTTATAATCTGTTTTATTTATACTCCTGCGGTTTTATTGGTGAATATTTTAATTGCCCTGCTGAACTAAGCAGGATCAATACCCCGACTTTGCAGCTAGAGTGAAATGTTCCATATTTGCAGCAGCTGTTCCTCACGAGGATGGCAATTCTCCAGCGGCCCGTGGGTGCAGCATCACTTGCAAACATCTCTGTGCAATTCCTGCCTCTGTCCTGGGCTGCAGTTTGAGGTTAACAGTGCCAGGAGCTTTGCTTTGATTGGCTTTGTGTGGAAAGCTCTGCATCAGCCGTGCACCCCTCTCTCTGTTTAGCTCATTGTGAAATAGAGTTTCACCTCATGTAGGCAGTTTATAACTAAAGGAAAAAAAAAACGTTGTCACACACTGCATGGATCAGCTGGGCTAACACCAGGCAAGGTTTTGTTCCATGCTGAAATGACGAGCTCTCCCTGAGATGTGCAAAAGAAGAATGAACTGCACTTTAGGGCATTAATTAAAAAAGATTCCTCCTATGCTTTCATAATATTATCTAATGTTATGATTAAGATCTTTAAGCTTGTCAGAGAAGATAAAATTATAACTATATTTTATTTTATCTAAGAATAAACACTTGAGCTGAAATGTTGAGGAAGACAGGCACACAAAACTACCCCAAGCTGTCCAACACTAAAAAATCCCCCAAATCTCTGCTGTAATCCCTGAAAATCCATTCCTTAGGACGGGCTGAGGGCAATGAGATGGGTTTGTCCAGAGCCAGGCTCAGCAAAGCAGCCCCGAGGAAACCTCCAGCAGGGAAAGCTCCAGTGCCCCACAGCACTCTCAGGCAGCTCTGGCACTGAAGGGCTGCAAACAAACGGGAAAGTTCCTCTCCCTGCTTTAATCTGGTGGAAAATGCATCACACTCTGCAAAAATGAGGTGACAGATGAGCTGAGCTTCTCAGATAAATTCTGGACACCTGAGGATAGGTGAGGATTTAAGCGGTGCTAAACACTGGGGGCTCAATTTATCTGTTCACAATGACGCGCTGCTGTGTTTGTGTGGGATGTTCTCCAGAACATCCCTGCCCTGCAGGCACCATCCCAGAGTGCATCTTCCCGAGGAGATTCCCAGATTTATTCCTGGGAATATTCCTGTAGAACAGCAGGATCCCAGAGTGCATCTTCCCAAGGAGATTCCCAGCTTTATTCCTGAGAATATTCCTGCAGAACAGCAGGATCCCAGAGTGCATCTTCCCGAGGAGATTCCCAGATTTATTCCAGGGAATATTCCTGTAGAAAAGCAGGATCCCAGAGTGCATCTTCCCGAGGAGATTCCCAGCTTTATTCCTGGGAATATTCCTGCAGAACAGCAGGATCCCAGAGTGATTCTTCCCAAAGAGATTCCCAGATTTATTCCAGGGAATATTCCTGGCTGCTGTTCTGCCCAGAGTTCATCTTCCTAAAGAAATTCCCAGATTTATTCCAGGAAATATCCCAGGCTGCTGTTCTGGGGCAGAGACTCCTGCTCTGCCAGCAGAATCCCAGAGTTCATCCTCCCAAGGAGATTCCCAGCTTTATTCCAGGGAATATTCCTGGCTGCTGTTCTGCCCAGAGTGATTCTTCCTAAAGAAATTCCCAGCTTTATTCCTGGGAATATTCCTGGCTGCTGTTCTGGAGCAGAACAGTAGAATCCCAGAGTTCATCTTCCTAAAGAAATTCCCAGCTTTATTCCAGGCTGCTGTTCTGGGGCAGAACAGCAGAATCCCAGAGTGATTCTTCCCAAAGAGATTCCCAGATTTATTCCTGGGAATATTCCTGCAGAACAGCAGGATCCCAGAGTGATTCTTCCCAAAGAAATTCCCAGCTTTATTCCAGGATGCTGTTCTGGGGCAGAGACTCCTGCCAGCAGGATCCCAGAGTTGATTTTCCCAAAGAAATTCCCAGCTTTATTCCTGGGAATATTCCTGGCTGCTGTTCTGGGGCAGAGACTCCTGCTCTGCCAGCAGGATCCCAGAGTTCATCCTCCCAAGGAGATTCCCAGCTTTATTCCAGGGAATATTCCTGGCTGCTGTTCTGGGGCAGAACAGTAGAATCCCAGAGTTCATCTTCCTAAAGAAATTCCCAGCTTTATTCCTGGGAATATTCCAGGCTGCTGTTCTGGGGCAGAACAGTAGAATCCCAGAGTTCATCTTCCTAAAGAAATTCCCAGCTTTATTCCAGGCTGCTGTTCTGGGGCAGAGACTCCTGCCAGCAGGATCCCAGAGTTGATTTTCCCAAAGAAATTCCCAGCTTTATTCCTGGGAATATTGCAGGCTGCCGTTCTGGGGCAGCAGAAATTGCCTTTGTTGGTAGAGCAGCATCTCCCATCCCCTCTCTGCCCAATTCCTGCTAGGAACTCTCCCCATGCCAATCAATTGTTTTTGCTGCTCCCTGCTCAGGGCCGGTGGCAGCAGAGGAAAAATGGGAGTGCAGAGGGAACGATTTGCAGTGCAAACACATTTTGGGTAATTAAGCTGGAATTGTTTACTGCTCGTGTTGTTCTGAGGGAGAATACGAATGAAACAAATGTGAGATGATCTCTGTTGTTCAACAGCAACCGGGCACTGATAAATTCCAGGCAAAAAAATTATGTGTGATTACTGAAGGTAATTGTAATTTTGGATTAAATATGCCCAGGAAAAATTAAAAAAAAAGGCAATATATAATTAAAGGTGGCAAAGGCATACACTTAGAAGTTATTACAGCAGAATGAATGTTTCCAGCACAACCTCGTTTGGGCTCCTGGTGTCAGTGGATTCTTACCCCGTGCATTATGCACACACCTGCAATTTTTAACTCAAAACCTGGGCTTTGTCTTGGGCACCAGGATAATGTAATTCACCCAATGAGCAGAGGTTCAATATTTCATTTAATTCTTACTGTTAATTGCTGTTTGTCGGCCTGGCTCGCCGGATCCCCCGGGTTTTGGAGCGGGGAAGGAGCTGTTGATCACTGCAGTGTCTGGGAGGGGCTCTCATCAATACAATGCGGGGCTGGCTCTCAAACATTGTTTGATTTATACCCTCTCACACTGCTCCTCCGAGACGGAGGGCCACTATTTCCATTTCACAGACAAGACAGTAAAAACCAAAGACACCGAGGACAAAAGCTTTTGCTAATTTCAGAAAACTTGAATTTTCTGCGTTTAAATCAATGCTGTGAATTTCCACGGAAAAGAGTCCAGGCACCGAGGGAAAAACCCATCACCACACAGCTACTGATTTCCTATGAGGAAGGTCAAGAAATCCAATCTGTTTTTAACTTTTCAAATCATAAATTTTTGTTAAGTTTGCCTTTAGCTTTCCATAAGGAACCAGGAGGAACTTACCTGCATGCTTTCAGTCTGGCTGTGTGACAATAACACAGCTCCAGGTTCTTTTTCCAGATGGTCTCTCTGTTCTGTCCATCCTTGGGTCACAAGTGAGAGAAGCAGATTTGCTCTTTTCAAGCCTCCAAAACCTGGATGTCACTTTAAACATCAGACTCAACCATAATTTCTCTTTTTAATTTCTTTTTTCTGGTTATATTCATTCAATCCATACCAAGAACATAAACACCTTCAGGGTCTTTGTTCAGAACACTGTGAAGAAATTCTGCTTGCATATTTATTCCTCTAGAAAATTAGCTGAAAAACCAAGAGAATTGCTGCTGAGACATTGCCACAATTATGTACAAGGTCTGTTACACAGGAAAGCTGAGAAATCAACAGAATTTCTGGATTTTGTCCTCACTGTCCTCTCTGTCACCCAAAAAACACCTTGTGGTTCTACAGAATTTTTTCTAAGTTTACAATCTGAACTTTTGGAATGTTTGTTAAAGGGAAAACAATTCTTTGTTCATGATTTTTTTTTTCCCCCCTCTTAACACTTTCCCAAATCTCAACTTTATAAATCTTTTATATATTAATAACTTGTTGTCAACATGTTTAGAAAAGAATTCTTGACAAACAAATTTCTTCAGCGTGACAGTGCAGCTCTTAATTAAAAATATAATTCAGGCAGCAAGAAGCCAGAGACAGCCAGTGGAACAATATTTCATTGAAGAATGAGAGAAAAGAACTACAGTCAGTGATATCATTTGAGCTTTTCTAACTCTTATTACTACACAGTTTGATTGTTAATTTTAGATGAATAGAGAATTAAATGCTTTTAAGGATGTACAAAGCCTGCAATCTCTTTCTTCTTTGTCCACCTTTGCTGAAGTTATTAATTATATATTATCTTTTTAAAATGTAACATTTCCTCCTAATTAAACTCTTCCAAAAGGCAAGGAGGAATTCTTGTTTTTATAGATCATAACAATTGATATGGGGATTGGGCTAAAAGTGGTTTTGTAGAACATCAGATTGTCTTCAGACCAGAGGGGAGTTTGTTCTGCTTTACATGTGAAGGAAAAAAAAACCAAACCCACATTTACAAATCAGAGTTCAGAATTTCACAATTATATCAATATACAGGGGGAAATGGGACAAGCAGGCCCATCTCCCAGGCATTTCTTTTGGTGTGATTTCTCCAGCTGTGTATTTTGGAATACTTCTAGCTTTTATATATATTTTTAAAAAACCAAAACCAACCAACCAAAGAACCCCCTTGTGTTGCTATTCCAGCCTGTTTCCATTCCAGCAGGATGCAAAGGAAAGCCATCATTAATGAATTAATTAATGAATTAATGAATGATTATCCACAGAACTGGCACAGAGCACCTTGCCCATGGTTGCAAAGGAAAATCCTTTGTTTAATTCACCATGGAGATGGCTCAAATCAATGGGTTTTGGTTTGAAATTGTTATTCAGATCGATATCATTTATGAATGCAGCTCGTTTGATAGGTGGTGGCTCATGGAGAGAGGATGATGCAGTCCTTGCCAAGGATGTGACTGTTCCCTTCAAACTGCTCAGCCAAACGATGAAAACTGAGCCTTAAAACTGGGCAAACAGTGCTGGAGAGAAATGATTGCACAACTTCTTTTGTCGTATTTGCTCAGATCTTAGATAATCCTGAGAGCAAGGCTGGAGTTCCACAACGAACAGAGGAGTCAGGTTTTCCTTAAAACACTCCATTAAATCCTTGCTTTTGTCATTGTCTTGCATTTGGTACACGACTTGGCAGGAAATGTCTTGCGTGTTTGCACAAATGTAAATTATTATCAGTGCATGTGCAAAATTGCTCAACTGATCTGCAATAACAGGATCTGCACAATCCAAGTTGAGCAGTTGATATTCCAGTGATCATTATTTTCTACCCAGCTGCCTACTGTGAATTGGAAAATCTTCTTTGGCGAAATATCTATCTATAGAAATGCAGAGAAACAGAGGGTAAGTATATTTTTTTTTTTCCTTTTTCTTTCCTAATTTCTCTAGAAATTAGGGTTAAGAGTTCCTTTGTGATGGTTGTAATGGAGATTAATATATGGCTTCCTTAGATAGAAATGTGCTTACTCCTCTCTATTTTCTTTCTAAGCTGAAATGAAAAAAACCCCGAACAAACAACAACAACAAACCAAACCAACAAAAAATACCCAAAACTAACCGACAAAAAAACCAGAAAACCCCAAAAAACCTCAACCAAACAAAAAAATCCCAAAACAAAACAGAACGAAAAAAAAACCCTAAAAAACCCAAAACAAACCAAACAAAAAAAAACCCCACACATTTTTTTCTTTTGTGCATGGAAAGGGCAGAATCTCCCCTGATCATTACAACAGAAAATTCATTAAGGCTCACGAGTATTTCCACTCAACCTTCTCTTTGTAAAACAGAATAAACAACCAAGGCTTGACAATTCTTGCAGGGTGGAACTCGGGATGGAAACAAACAACTGCTTGAGGTTATTGATGGTGGCTTTCCCAGAAATGTGCCAAGTGTCACAGGTAAGTTATTTTGCCTCTGGGGATAAGAAATAATAATACTTTAGATAAGAGCTGGAGGGAAAGGTTACACTAAACCCACAAATTTATATTTGTATCAAAATCATAATTGATAAAAAGGCATTTCCCAAGTCTCTGAAGGAACTTGGGCAGCACTACACTGCATTATACAGTATTATTCCTAAATTCTATTTATCATTAAACATAGATGAAGCTTTGCCACATCTTCCAACGAGAGATCCCGGCAAGGTCAGGAGAGCTGAATGGAGAGCAGAGCACAAATGAACACAGCACTTGCACAGGCTGGTTATTTTGATTTTATTTTTATTTTTATTTTTGTTTGAGCTGCAGGCAGCATCACTGAGCTCTTCTCTCCCTCCAGTCCAGGTGTGCCGTCCCCTCCTTTGGAATGTGTGAGACAGCAGTGCTCAAACCTCCAAGAACTGGAAGGAATTAATATTGTGTACAGGAACATTTCCATAATTACACTGAAAGCAGCCAGTAATTAGAGACACTCTATTAATAATGTTACCAAAACACTTCTAAAGACATTTCAGCCTGGTTTAAAATTTCTGAATCCCCAAAGAGATGAGGCAGCAGCTAAATCTGCATTTGATAAAAGTCCAAAACAATCTCTCTCTCCTGCATAGTCAATCTTTAAATTCATTAAGAACCCCCTCGTTCTAATTAAAGTTACACCACATAAAAATGAATCGAAATAACTCATCTGGTAACAAAGATCTTTCCTTGTTTGCTCATAAGACAAACTTCAATGCATTTTTGGGACAGAATTGCAGAATTCTTCCCTCTGCATTATTTTATGTAGATGTTATAGAAGCCTTTTATACCAACAGACTGTAACATCTCTTTACCCCCAAAATTGCATTATATCAATGCCTTGCTGTACGGACCCAGGCTCTTGGAGAGTTTGTGGAAAAAAATCTGATTTTTACTTGATGCTTCTAGCAGTTCTCTTGGTACGTTGTCCATTGCTTCAGGGTTTGTCTTTTTATTTTTTCCCCCATTTTCCCCTCCTTTTTTTTTTTTTTTTTTTTACTGCTGTTTGTAGCTTTGATCTAATTGGGAAAAGTTTCTGGTTCAAGATCTTCTGCATGGAACTTGGGTAGCCTTTGGACATGCAGGAGAGCTCTTCACAGCATTCCTTCCAGCAATAATCGTGGATATTTCCCACTCTCTTGATTTAATGAGTCAGAGTTTAGGTTTGGATGTTGGTAGAAGCCTCCCCTTGTCAAAAAGAGGTTTTTTTATTCCCTGGAATGTGCAGGAGGGGTGAAAGCTTTGTCTCCTCTAACCCCAATAAATGTCCTCACTTGGCGTCGCTGCTGCTTTGCACCGTGGAACTTTAGAAAACTTTATTCCCACAAGGACCAGAAAAAGGTTTTTTTTGCTAATACGGATTTTCCCATCTTTCTCTCTGCATCCTTTTTTTTTTTTTTTTTTTTTTTTCCCCCACAAGTCCTTTCTCTTTTTGGTAATTTCAGCAGGTCAAGCTGAGGTTTGTTGGTCTCAGACTTTGATCAATACATTTCCCTACCAAATATAAGCTGGTTTTTCTTCTCTTTTCAAATCAACACCCTAAAGTCTGAAAAACAGTCAAACAAGATCAAAACCATTTAAACAACCCTACCATAACAGACTTGTGTTCATGTTTGGAGCTAAAACTGCTCTTAGTTCAGGGGTCTTTTTTTCAAATATGATACTTTCAATAAGTTTACACAACATTTACAAAGATTAAAATGCTGCTGGTTTGCAGGGTTTTTTTTTTTTAATCTCTCTTTATATAAGCTACTTTTTTTCCACCTTTTACTTTTTTTTTTTTTCAAGTGCAGAAAACACTTTCAAAGTCACCCCAGGGAAAGCTCTAAGCCAGAGGACATACAGCATTTTCACTTTTTTATGCTTCAGGCTAAGATAGTTTGACTGATCCAGCATCTGAGTAGTAAGGAAAACATAAATCATGTATGAAAATGCCAGCTGAAATGTTAGTGCACCTTCCTGCCATTAATTGCATTTTTTTTTTTTTAATCTGTCTGTATCATCTACAGAAATTCCCCAACATAAACACAGTTGCCACTGTAAATACTCCAGAGGGTTTGGCTCGGTTGTAGTTGCTTTTGTTTTGTTGGTTTCTTTTTCTTTTGGAGTGGAAATGTTTGTGGATTTCTGGTTGTTGGAGTTTCTCAAAAGTTGAGTTCTCAAAAGTGGTATAAAAATTGAAGAGAGACATGCTGGGTTTTTTTTTTTAATGACTGCTTTGCAAGGTTTGGTCAAAATCTCATCTTCCAGACAAAAAAAAAAAAAATCTAGATAAGATTCCTGAAGGACCAAGGAATTCCAGTGGAATTCCAGCAGCCAGCAGAATTTGGCCACTATTTTTAATTAGAAAATGCAGTTTATCATCCATCAGAACTATTTAAATTCCTGTAAATGTATCTCAAAAGATGCTCCAATCCTGATTAAAAGAAATGCAGTATTTGATCTCCCTCCTTTGTGAGTGAGAGGACAGAAAAAAACCAGGAAAGGAACAGAAATTGTGCTGGGGAATTGAGAAGTTGCTCAGAGAACGTGGAGCCCCGTTGGCTTTGGCTGCATGACAGAATTTTCTGGTTTTTACAAACTGACATACGAGATTTCCATTGCCACTGAACGTTTTCCTGCTGCATGTTGGGAGCTAAACAAATGGAATTCTCTCTCTGCTGGGAGTAATGTGAGGTTTTTTTTGTCTGCAAAATCACCTGAATTCCCACATTTCTCGTTGTCACTGGATAGACTCTTCCTTTTTCTCTGTGAACTCATGTCTGCCACTTTCAGCTGTGGAGCTAAAATAAATATTCTCAATATTTTCTTTTGTAGTTATGTTTGTCCTCTTTCTTGCCCGTTGCTTTTATTAATATTAAATGTAACATAAATTCATTGCTGCTTCAGAATGGCTGAAATTGAATTTACTGTTCCAATATTAATACAATTATTAACTTCCTTCTGGAAACTCTCCCTCCTAAATCCAAGTTACTGTTGCATATTCTTCTGGCCATGATCCCTCCTGTTCATTTGCTATTAAAATTGAAGTTTTGATGCTTTTTCTTTACCTAGGTACTTTTCAGATAAATGTAGTCCTTTTTCCCTAATGAAATTCTCAGACTAAAGAATTTATTATTATTTTTTATTCTTCCCACTTGCCTTGGGAAAGCAGAGCCTTTGTGAACAAATTCTTTCAAAATTTCATTTTTTTCACTGCCCTGCACCTCTGCTGAACTATGTTAATTTTCCTTATCAGTCTGCCATAGAAAGATAAAGTGAGGTGTTTATCAAAATAAACTTTTGTGAAGGTTCCGTTTTCACCTCCTCAGCTCCTTAACTTCATCCTTTCCTACAAAATGCAGCAATCTCCGAGTGCACAGGTTCAAGCAGAAAAGTGGCCCTTTCTCTCTGCCAGAGATTTTCAGAAGAAATGAGAGTTCTTCCTGCTCTTTGCATCCCTCTGGATCTCTGGAATCTGTTATTCCCTCGTTCCATCTTGCTATTTGTAGAAATATTTTAATTGAATCCATAAGCACAGCATTACCTTTTTCTGATTTTGTGGGTGTTTGAAAAATACTGATTTTTTTTTTGAACCTCAAGCCTTCAGTTACCTGGCTTTTTTTTTTTTTTTTTCCCCACTCCAGTTCATTTTCCTGATAAGAATTAAAATACTTTTTGTTTCTACAGATGATAAATTTGCTTATTAAAAAAAGACTAAGAGGCTGAATTCCTTCTTAAAACCGTAAGTTATTCTATCAATCAAATAGATTAAAACTGATTAAAACAAGCTTGAGGGGGAAAAAGAAAATAAGAATCAAACCTATCGTTTTTGAAAATTTAGCCTCCTATTTTGAATTATATCAGAGAAGAAATACAGTGACTTTGCACAGGCTTTGGTAAAAAGGCAGCTCAATACATTTAAAAGGTATTCCAGTCTATCGTTCAGATAAGCAAAAAGCAAAGGAGATTGGAATTACAAACCAATGATTTTTTCACTCTCAGGAATTGAATAGTTTATCAATTCCCCTTAGACACAATTGAAATCCCATTTTCCATCGGATTTTTATTTTTTAACTGCTATTTAAGAGCATTTGCCATAATTAAGTTGAAAAAGCATTATTATCAGTCCAAATGATGAATTTTTCCAGAAAAAAATATTTTTATTTATGATTTTGAGAGGGAAAAATAAACTCTCTGCTTTCATTTGCTATTTTTCTCCTTAAATCGTAATTATAAATGTTAGGGAGTATATTTGTCTTTTCTTTAATTATCAAATTATTAATTTTTCCAAGTAGTCTGCAATAATTCCTTAGCCCAAAGTAATAAAGTCACAGATTGTTGAGCAGCCAAGGCAGCTGCATTTCCTTTTCAGAGTCACTCTCAGCCATTTAAAAACTCAATAGTTGGGCTGAACTTCTATTGTAATTCCAGCACATTTATTTAGCTAAAAGAAGCAATTCCAGAATTTTCAGACAAGCTCATGATAGCAATGCATAATCCTTAAAATTGTGACACTGATATTACTTTAGACCTTTTTTTTAATGGCGAGATTAAAAGGGCTTTAATACCTTTCTCTCCCAAAGTGCTGTGGAAATACTGTCTGCTTCCTGAAATAGCTGCTCGGGCTTGCAATCATTTAAAAATATTATCTTGGGAGTTTTCAGGGCACAAAAAGTGAAAAGATAAATTGTGCTGCTCATCCAAATGTTAGGATGTGCATGCTAATCTGACATTTCTGAGCAAGGGATGGAATAAAAAGCTCCTGGAGCAGGAGAGAGGCTGTTGGACAATAATTGGTCATTAAGAAAACATCAGCATGTGATTAACAGCTACAGATGCCTCCAAGATCTTTCGAATTCAAGTTTTGTTTAAGAATCAGGAGAAATAGTTGAGAATCCATTCATGTGCACCTGTAATGATCCTCACACAGGAAGTCACAGCAGTGCAGACCTGCCTAATATTTTTCTTATTGTTATTATTTTAAATTTATTATTATTTTAATTATTTATTGTTTTTCCATTATCTATTATTATTTTCATTATAATATTATTATAGTGCAGGTACTTCTCATTTTATCTCAACATTTGGACACAATTACAGTGAATTTATTCTATTTTTTTCTGCTATATTTTTGGCATAACATTCTTCTCAAATCCTTGATATCAAATGATCCAAACTGACTTGGCTCAGGTATTAAAAACAGACTCAGTAATTCTCATTGGAGATTAGGATTCTCCCATTGAGAAATTGTCTTTTTAAGAGCATGGAAAGAAAATATCTGTGGAACTTTTTGTTGGCTGGATGATGAGAGTGACAAGGATGGGAGAAACTCGGTCATGGCACACGTGTTGGAAATTGGGGGAAAATGAACATTGCAGCACTGGGAACAGGCACAGCACTCCCAGAAATGCAAACAGAATTCTGGTGAAATATTCCCAGGTGGGGAGGTGGAGCTCAGGTGCTGCTCCTGTGCCACACCTGGGGATGTTCTTAAAAAGCTCCCTGGAATCATTTTGCAGCTCAGCAAACTGCTCAGATCACCCTGATGTTGGGCGATTAAATGCAGGCAGGTAACAGGGGTGACAGCACAGGGTTAAAATTGTTTATAAAATCATGGGAATTGTATCCAATAGATCCAGGGAGGGGCAAGAAAGTTGGGTCTGGTCGGGCTGGGAAAGGGAACTGGGCCCTGGGAATGAATACTGAGCTTTGTTTTTTTCTACATCATGTGAAGCTACACCTGTGTAATCATCACATGATAAATGATATGATTGTTAAATGTAACAATTGTTTGGTAATTAAATATAATTATTGTTTAATCGTAATAAGAATCATGAGAAACAATGTAATCATAACAAAAATCATGAGAAAGGATATTTGGGGGCCTAATGAAAATGACAAGAATTCATGCTTGGATAAGATCAATGTATACAATAGAACAATATGGGTTTAATAATTAATATATATTTATATAAAGAAAAGGGTATAAGAACATGTCCATGTGGGATCCATGTCAGATTTGGGTCTGCAGCCCTGATTCCCAGAGCTCTTCAATAATCACCAGCAATTCAATAATCATTGTGGGATGAGGAGATTCAATGCTAGCAGGGGACAGAGAATTCCATGTGTCACAGGAGCCTGGAGCCCAAATCCAATTCAGCATTTCCAGAAGAAAATGAGAGTCCAGAACCCTCTCCTGTGCAGCCATGGATGTGCTGAGCTCCATCAACTGCTCTCCCCTCTCCCAGCTGGCAATCATTTGTAAGTCTGTGCCAATGATTGCAAAAATGCCACTCTCACTAATTGCTTTTGTAGAATAACAATCATTTATAAATAGTTTATAATAATAGACTAATTGCCATGTTGAATTTAATGGAGAATCCTCCTGGCCAGGGCAGCAGGAACCCAGGAAAGCTCTTTGTACATCTCAAGTGCAGTTTCAGAGAATGAAAGGTAAATATTCAGAGGGACATTCTATTAAGCTTTAAACTTTTTTTTTTTAAATTTTTTTTTTTTTTTCTTTAAACAGGTTTGGGGTATGTAGAGGTTTGGTTGTTTTTTTGCAATGATTTGCTCTGATGAACAACACAGACACAACAAACAGAACAGCTGAGCCTCTCAGCAAAACCCATCCCTCAGAAGTGGGCAAGGGAAGGATGAATTCAGCTTTTCTTTGGGAATTTGTACCCCCAAAAAAAACCCCCCAAAAAACCTCAAAAAAACCCTCAATAAAAAAAAAAAAAAAAAAAGAGAAGCAAAAAACCAAAAATAAAAACACAACAAAAAATTAAAAAAAAAAAAAAAGGAGAAAGAGGAAAAAAAGAATAAAAGTTGGGTAAAGTTTTGTCTTTTCAGGAGAATCAAAGCTATGGGGGATTGGAGTATGTGCTGTCCCTGAGGATTTAGAAGAGATGTTTTTCAGAGATGTTTTTCCCACTTTTTGGCTGAGTATCCAAAGGAAGTGAGTGGCTCTAATAAAAAGGCAATTCCAACTAATTTAAGTTTACCAACCCCTTCCTTGCCTGTTGGGTACTGCTTGATACTGAATTTTGCCTAAAGCTAATGAGTTTGGGGATTATACTAGACCATCTTTTTATGGCAGTTTTGTTCCAATTTACTGTTTATTAGAATATATTTTAATTAAATTAACATAGCAGCGTCTTCTTAGCCTTGGAAACTCCACATTTGGGCACGTTTGCTCCAGGCCATTGCAGGTATCCCTGGTAGCTGCTCCCATAGATCTACAAATCACAAACCTGAATATAAAATACAAAATAAAAATATAGAATATAGAATACAAATACTGCATTAGTTTGCCATGAATTGTTTAAATATTCTGGGAAGATCGTGATGTTTTGTAAAAGCCTGTCTGTGTGCTGTCTCTATCAGAATTCAGTCATTTCCTCACTTTATTCTTCTCAAGAGCTGCAGGGTGATCACGGAATATTGAAGGAAAGAATTCCAGCATTTTTTTGTTTCTGCTTCTTGAGTCGTGTCAGATGTGGAAGAGCCTTTTACAGCAGGGCAGGGTCGATGGAAATCAGGAGATGCCTTTGGAATTCTGCATTTTAAATGTGATGCAATCATCTCTGTGCCTTGGGAGGGAGTTAAGGCACAGAAAATCCTGCCCAGCACCAGGGCTGATCTGCTCAGGTGCTGAGAGCACAAAACTCTCCCCAGCCCGACCAGGATCAGAAATCCTTCTGCTCTCTGAGCAGATCCATTCCACGTAAAGCTGCAGGTTTTCTGCAGATCGCCCCTTGCTCGTCAGAATCCTCATCGGTACTCAGGAAAAAAACCAAAAAAAAACCCAAAAAATGCAAAATAATTTGTAAGGAGAGGGAATCCTGCAAAGGCCCAGGAGCTCTGACCTGAGGGAGCCACAGCTGGCTGAGACAGGAGTCCTCGGCACGGAGCTGCACTGCTCTGTGCCCTCTTGGTCTGTATTAAATCAAATTCTCCTCCAGGGATCCACCCCTGAGGCTGAGTGGGCTCTCTGCATGGGTTAGCAAAGGACTCCTTTCACCCAGGAGGTAACAGAGCTGGCTGGATGTCAGTCTGAATTATATTCTCAAAGTACGATTTCACTATGGTTTCTTCTTTCTTTTTTTTTTTTTTTTTTTTTTTTGGTGGTTTTTGGGTTGATTTTGGGTTTTTTGTTTGTTGCCTTTTTTTGGGGGGGTGTTTTTCTTTGTTTTTTTCTTTGTTTTTTTCTTTGTTTTTTTCTTTGTTGTTTTCTTTGTTGTTTTCTTTGTTGTTTTCTTTGTTGTTTTCTTTGTTGTTTTCTTTGTTGTTTTCTTTGTTGTTTTCTTTGTTGTTTTCTTTGTTGTTTTCTTTGTGGTTTTCTTTGTGGTTTTTCTTTGGTTTTTCTTTGGTTTTTCTTTGGTTTTTCTTTGGTTTTTCTTTGGTTTTTCTTTGGTTTTTCTTTGGTTTTTCTTTGGTTTTTCTTTGGTTTTTCGGTTTTTTTGTTTGTTTGGTTGGTTGGTTTTTTTGGTTTGTTTTTTGGGTTTTTTGGGGGGGATTGTTTTGGTTTGGTTTGGTTTTGGGTTTTTGGAGTTTTTTGGTTTTTTTTTTTTTTCCCCCAGCCTGCAAATGGATCGTAAATGGAATTACGATGCAGCAGCTCATACACAGCAGAACCAGGGAATCTTTTCTGGGTTGGTATTAAAATCTCTCAGGTCAGTACCTGTGGAGTCTTATCCTACTTACTCCCAGTTGATAACTCAGCTGGAAGCTGAAGTTTAACTTGATTTCTAGCAGCCAAATCAGCATTTGAATACAAGTCTGACTTAAGCAGACAGAAAATAATTACGTTTAATAAGCACGTGTTAAATGAGATGTTGAATGCTCTGTAGTGAGAACACAAACAAATCCTGGAGACAACGATGGCAGAATTGAGCCTTAACTGCCACCATCAGCAAACTCTGCCCCTCATCTTCACGAAGAAGGTAAGCCCAGAATTAAGCAGAGCTTTTTATAAACCTTGTATTACTTTAATTAATCTTTGCTCTTCTCTGGTTTTGAACCGTGACAAGAAAATGCATCAGCAATGCTGTCACAAAATACTGTCAATGAAATTTCCAGTGTTGCTGCTCTTGTTTACCTGTTCATCTTATCTGGACTTGCCTCATTTTTTGTCTCCTTTTGGACAATCCTGATATATTTTAGTATCTATATGATATATAAAAATGATGATGGCAGCAGCAGCTCAGCCCCACCAAGCCCAGAGTGGGATGGGGGACAGAACTGGAGGGGTGAAAAGGAGGAAACTCCTTTTATCTGAGATAAAGCAGCTCAACAGGTGAAGCCAGAGCTGTGCAAAGCAGAAAAAAAAATAATTCATTCATTAATTCACATTTCCCCAAGGAAAGGCAGGTGCTGAGCCATGCCCAGGACAGCAGGACTCAGGTGTGACACCAACCAGGTGCCACCTGTCCCACAGCAGAAAGGAACTGGGCAGGGGAGGAGGAGCAGAAATGAGCTCTGGGTTCTCTTGGTTTTCTGGATTTCAGTCTCTAAAGTGCAGAAAGGAACTGGTCTGGGGAGGAGAAGCAAAAATGAGCTCTGGGTTCTCTTGGTTTTCTGGATTTTGTTCTTCTCACACCTCAGTGACCTCGGCTGCTCCCTATGGCAGCCTCATCAGACACCCAAAGGGATGTTCCCATATTCCCACATTCCCACATTCCCTTATTCCCATATTCCCATATTCCCATATTCCCATTTTCCTCCCTCTCTTCTGAGCCAAAATCTGCTGCTTTTATGTCAGTAAGTTTGCAAAAATATTCGAGTGGTAATGTGCCAGATCTTGTCTATGTAAATATAGTGCAGGATATAGCACCAAATAAGGGTCAGGAGCAGGAACTGCCCCGTGGAAAATGCTCCATTGAAAAAACCTAAAAAAAAAAAATAAAATAAAAATCTAATATAAGTAGCTTTGTTTACTGAGGAATAGAATGTTTTGCAAACAAGAAAAGTCCAAAGATAATTATAGAAAAGTAGGAATAATAATATTTAGGTTAACATTTACCATAAAAGAACAGAAGCAGATTACTTTGAAAAGGCTTGGAAAACATCTCTTGAGAATGTGCTGTTTTGTTCTTGTACAGAAAGTTCTGTAGAATATCCTTTTTTCCTGAGCCAAGTGGAAGAATTTCTGAGAAAGATTTCTCTAAGAGTTTGTGTGCCTTTCCATATGCCACAGTTTAACAGACACTAGCAGGTCTGTTTATATCATCATTTTTTTTCTCTTAAAATGAAAAAAAAAAATGCTCTTTGCTAGTTTTCATATGTTCCCTAAAGATTTTCATCTTGCAAATAAAAGAGCTTAATTATTTCCATAATGGAAGGATTAGTGTTCCCATGAGCAGATTCTTTCTGTTTAAAAGTCATTGTAGGTATAATAAAATGCAAGTAGTTCATGACCAATGCAGCTGCTTCACAAATTACTGGAGTTCAAAAAAATAAGGGAATAATTAAAAAAAAAAAAAAAAAACACCCAACCAAACAACAAGAGAAAAGAATTTTTTTTAAAGAGAGGATTAAAAATATAACTAAACAAGACTAGTACCATTAATGGATAGTAGCAATAAGGTCAAGACCGTGGAGGATAAATTAGTTGAGAAAAGTGTAATACAATAGCTGACACCTCAACAACCCTTAGTGTTTCTGTGGTTTTCCACTATCCTCTTGCAGGAGAGTTTAGGGATATTACATAACAGCTGCCAGGAGAATTTCCATCTCTTGGATGCCTTTCTATGTCCATTAGGTTTTATGATATATTGACAGATGAATTTGGGTTTCTGTGTTCTCATTACTCGGGTGAAACTGCAGCCAGTTCATGTTTTACCCCTCTGGATGAACGAGGGTCAGCGTTAATCCACGAATCAAAGTAATAAGTGAATAAATGTTAATCCATGAATAAAAGTAATAAGTGAATAAATGTTAATCCACGAATCAAAGTTCCCCAGTGGATGTGGCATCAGAACCGTGCAGCAGCTCTGGCCGCTTTCCAAATCTGCTTTGTGCTGGTTGGAAAGGGAAAGCCAGGTGGATCCGAGGCAGGGAATTCGAGGAGTTTCCCAGAGCTCCCTTCTCCATGGCTCAGGTGAATTTGGTTCCATCCCTCCGTGCCTGCAGGGCCCTCCAGGCTGAGCACACACACAGAATTGGGGCTGGGCACTGCAGAGCTCCCCTCTCCTGCCTTTCTCGTTTTACAATCCCTCCCTGCTAATGCAGGGAGTCTCTTCACGGCTCTCAGAGTCTCCCAGCCTTAAACTGCTCCTGTGTTTTCTGGAGACTTCACAAGTTCCCAGAGCAATTTCAACTCAGTGTGCTAAAGGAGACCTTAAAAGTTCTCTTCCTTTTTCTTACCTTTTAGGAAGTAGCATCAAACTGTCCTTTAAAAATGAGTCTGCATTTATGATTCAGTGCAGTGCAGCAGCCCAAGGGCCAGCCCAGATAAGCTGCTATAAATCATTCAAAGCAGGGAGATAATAACTTCTTATTTAAGATCTGGTTTTATATTATGTATGTTTATAAAACAGAAATAGGTGTCTCTGACTGAGTACCAGCATCCCAGCCTATTTTGGGAACTCTTTTCCGTGATTTATGTAGTCTTTGATCAATTTTCACCACTGTTCAGTGAAAAACTTTTTCTTTACTTATCTGAGGTTTTTAAAAAGTATTTATATTAAAGTAAATGCAGTATATGGTAGCAGTAGATCAGTGTCCTGCCATTGTGGAAACGCTACTTTAAAATGGTGAATTTTGTCTTTTGTAACTATAAATCTATGCATGAAGGGGTGGTTTGTGTTATAACTCATCCAATTTAACTGATACAAAAAGATGCAGTCCCGTCACTGGCTCCTCCTGCCCCTCTCTTTCCTCGATTACATTCTGTTTAGCACTCAGGCAAAACATGAAACGTAGGAAGAGCTGAAAACGGATTTAAAAACTCCCCCCAAACACTGGTTTTCCATCAGATGAGTGAACTGAACTGGCTTAATCTTTCACACCGAACGTGGTGCACTGCCAGTGTCGGGGGAAAAAGGAAATCGTGTCTTTCCATGGAAGTTTCCAGTTACTTGAGTTTGTATACACTGGGCAATCATGCTCTAAATGACTGCATTGCCAGCAGCCTTCTGGCCCCACTTTGTGCTGTGTTTGGGATTCTTCCCTTTAAAAGGTAGAAAGCAATTAGGGCATCGTAGCCGAGCCTTTGTATCGCCACGTTTAACCTTTCCAGAAACCGTGGCAGCAGTTTGTGAAGTATTAGCGCTGGCATTAGGAGCAATTCCTGATTTATTATTATGTGTCACTTTAATTAACATGCTGCTTCACTCCCTCTTCCAGATTGTTAATGAAGATGTTAAATAAACAGGACCAAACAGTGATCCCTGCCGAGCTCCAGCAGACACCTCCCACCAACTTGATGCATTGCCATTTTTCATTACCCTTTATTTGCACTCAGCCAGCCATTTTTAAATCCGAGTGACACTACTCCATGTCCAAGCCAATTTGAATTAATTTTGCAAGCCGAGATTCTGTAAGACACTACATCAAGTGTTTTACTCAGACCAGATATATTACACATGCTTTCATCCACTAATTTTCTAAAGCTATCAGGAAAAGCAATCAAGCTTTGAAGATTACTAGCACCCAGCCAGCTTTTTGCTGGTTTCTTCACTTACAAAACCAATCTTGGCATTATTAAAGATTTGCCACTCCTTTAGCTGATGACTGATTTAAAACAATGCATCTTTCTAATCCATTACCTCCCCCAAATAACACAGAGCACTGATTATTCCTCCTAAGTGCTATTTTAGGGCTATGTGGCATGTGAGTTTAAATTGTGATTGGCAGGCAGATATTTTTCTTGAGAAGGATCCGTGATTTCAGCAGCTTAGTTTATGTTTATTTTACATGCTTCCAGCTGTTAGCTTGTATCAGCAGTTATTCCTTATTCCCAGTGTGAAAGCAAGTGGGTCCTGTGACACCTTTTTAATTATATCAAGGAAGGAACATCAGACTGGCAATAGAGGCAAAAAATACAGTGCAGCAGGATTAGTTCTCACAAAACCAGATTTATTTCTTACAGCAGAGGAACACGCCAGTCAAAATAAACTTTCCTTATTTAATATATTCCTTTCCTCTGTTTTATTGCTTACTCATGCTATAAATTGTTATACTTAAGACTTCTAGTCAGAATTGGGGTTTTTTTTTTCCCCTCTTTTGGCTTGTCCATTCCTTATTCTTCTGTCTCCCTAGAGCTGGAACCATTTATTCACTGCCTGTTGCCTTCCTAACAACCCCTTGTGCTTGTGAAGGGCTGTGTTTGTTATCCAGGTGTGCTTTGGGGCACAGAGAAAATCGGTGCCTTCAGGTTTCTACAAAACTGGGAAGGTTTCAGGTATTTTCCCTCCTAAAGCCTGGCTCATATCCTGGTTACTAAACTGTGCTTTTTCACAGCTGCCCTTACTGAAACACTTTCTTATTCTTGCCAGTGTCATTCCAAAACTGTTCTTGGTTATTCCCTTACCTGGGGCTCAGTTCTGCCTCTGTTTTTTTGGATGGTGTTTTTGCTGAAATGAGTCCAAAAAGTTTACTGCTACATTTCTCTGAAAGTTTCATGCTGTTAAGTCAGCTTGTTCAGGGTAAAATTTTCAAAAATGCTGAATGCTTTGCTGACTTCTGTGAGTTTAGCTCCCACAATGGGTGTGCTCTTTATTGAATGTGGTTTTTCCTTTATTTCTTCACTTAATTTTCTTTATCAAAATTAATGCTAATTAATGGTCTCTTGATTCAAGTCTTTCAGCCCATAGTGGAACGACTCCATCAGAATACCCAGTGCTCATGCTTTGCATGTGTGCAGGAAGGCAGAAAGCACATTGATTTTCTTCCCAAGGATCAGGGAAACAAAGGTCATAGCTCCTCACACTCTAATTTATGCAAGATTAATGCACAGAATACAGCAGAGTTCACTTAATGAGGATGAAACATGCAGATGAGTGAAAAAGGGTATCGTTCTCAGTTTTGATTTCCCAGTGGAAAGAATATAAAAAATACAATAATATAAAATATCTTTTAAAAGAATTTCTGATTAAGACGTAAGCAGTAGTGTATGATCCTGGAAAAAAGGAACTCAGGCCTCGTTTTCCTTTGCTCAGCCTTTGGAATATCCTGAATTTTGTGCTTCTACGAAAACTGGGCACAGATCTGGGGCTCTTGCCTTGGTAAGGCTGCACCTGTGGGACGATTCTGCCTCCCAGAAATATTTCTGTGCTGATGCTTTCGTGGCTCTGGAGGCAGACTGCTGGAGAAAAAAAAAAAACAGAGGTTTGTGCTAATCAGTGTCTGTAATCCCTAAAAACAAAGACATTGCTGATGAACTCAAAATGATAAGGAGTGTCTGGTGTCTACAGCAAACTGCCTGGAGTTAAAAGTCTCTTCTGTGCACTGAGTGCCCTTCTGGAACCTGAATTGTCCATTTGCACTCATACCCAGCAGTGCTTCTCCAGTGTAAGATTTTGTTGTCAGGGCTTTCCAAGGTCCCTTTTAGTTCCTCTGCTGCTTTTCCTTAGCGGTGTCAGTGACAGAGACACAGAACAGAGCGAGTCAGAGCACAGAGAGAGAAAAGGAGCATTGATGTTCCTGCAGCAGAAGAAAAGAGTCACTAACAGCGTCTGCTGGAACATTCAGATGTGTACAGTCTATTGTTGAAAATGAAGTCCTGCTCTTTAGAAGGGATTTATTGTCTCTAAAGGGACAGGAATGGATTCACTGTGGGCTGGAGAGGCTGAAATGAGTTTTGCTCCTGTGCATTCTCACGTCTGGGTCTGTGTCTCATCTCCCTTGGTGACCTGCTCCATTTCCAAGTCCCTGTTCTGTCACCTCCTTCTGAGCCACTCACGTTATTAATGGGCGCCAAGTACACAAAAGTTCAGCCATAATTTCTCTCCTTAAAACTGTAATGGGGGCTTTGGAAACAGCTTCATTTTCAACAATGTGCTGCAACTTGCACTCGAAGCAGAAATAAAAATGCCCGTTTCACTCTATAATTGACTTTAATCTCCAAATTTGGCACACTAGCTCCTGGGAGGTTAACTGAATTTTCAGTTCACCAGACAGAAGTCCTTAAAATGTTTACCGGAGTTTTGCTCAGATTTTCTCATGTTTCATGGATTTTCTGAAATAGTTCAGCCCAATGTCAAGTTCTAAACAGCTGCCAGGCATCTGAGAGATAGAAAACTTTTGAACATCCAGTAGCAACTGCATGAGTGCATTTCTCTGCATTCATCAGGATCTAGTGAGTTTAAAAGTGTTCACCCACACCCATTGAATGTTGTCCTTGGGCTTCTGGATAATATTTTGTTGGAAAAAAAAAAAAAATCCACAGCTCTTGCTCTCTTTTTAAATCAAAACATCTCAGTTCTTTTTCTGTGCTCTCTCCTCATCCCTGAGCAGTGCAAACCGTAGGGTCAAGGCAGGGCTTTGTGGGGTAAGTCTGAAGTGAGAAATTAAAGTTCCATTTGGACCCAGTCCCTGCTTTGTGCTCCCGAGTCTTTGGAGTAACACGGTCAGACTGGGAGGAAGCAATGTTATTCACAGCTTTATTAAAAATCTGCAATGCCTATTACTTAATTAAAACCCAGCCTGATAGAAGCCCAGATTGCATCTGCCTGATAAGAGATGGTCTGCAATTCTCTTATCATAGAAACTGTTGTGTTTGCCTGAGTTTTCCCTCTATTTTAGAAATGAAATGTTGAATTAATGAGCTTCTTCCTCCCCTCTGATTTCCAAAAGGAAAGCAAAGAACAATATTCATGTTGGCAAGAGTTTCCTACAGTACTAAAATATATTTGTGCTGTATTGGCTTTTCTGTATTTTTTCCCTGCTATCTTTTGTTCCTAACAAAACCGGTTGCTTCCCCAAAATCTTGTGATAACTTTTTAGACAACAATCTATTTCCAGTGTCTTTATGAAAGCCAAGCTCTGTCATTATGTTCCCAAAGGGATGTAGCAGTAAACCTGAAGTCTGGGGAATAAAAATTGGAAGATTACTGTTTCTTGTCATGTATTTCTGTTTTATGGTGTTGAGTACAGTGGAAAGGCTTAGTGGGGAGAAAAAACAACAGCAGTGAAGGGAAGTAGCTATTAATGTCCTATCAGAGCTTGATGGGGCTTGATATAATTAAAAAAAAAACCAACTTGTGATATCTCCAGCAATTGTAATTTCAATTATTTGCTAGCTAAAGGCAACTTTCACTGCTCCAACTTAGGAAATCATGTAAATAGACTAATTAATATAATTTGCCTTGTGCTCCACTAAGAGAACAAAACCAAATATTTTATTTTTCAAGAGGGGGAAAAAAAAAACCAAACCCCGTGTAAACTAAATATTATAAATATTCAGTCCATCCATAAAGCAAACATGACATATTTCGAGTCCTCCTCAGCATTTCTGAGGACTTCAGCAGGATTTAATGAAATTATGGTGGCTTGCTCTGGCTTGACAAGTGCAGGACAATGAAAGGGAAGGGCTCCTTTGTGTGGATTAGAGGCAGCTCTCTCCCAGAACACTGTGGAACAACACACAGGAAAAAAAAAAAAAAAAGGTTTCATCATCTTCTATCTGCAGCCCTTTAATATCAAGAGACTTCCACAAAACTTAAAATGAGTCTTTGAAATATTCTGTGCTGTGGTGGTAGAAAGGTACAAGAAATAATATTTCTCTTTTTCCTCGTGTGGAATGGAGAGATAAAGCTATTTATAAACCTGTAAAGACTTACAAATCATTCTAACAGGTTGTCATATGTTAATGTCAGTGAGAATTTAATCACCCAAAGTAAAAAATCTATATTTTTTTTCTGCAATCCTGTCTTATTTTCATAACTCTCTCTATTGACAGATTCTCTTGTGATGATAAATTAAAAGAAAGCCCTAGACCAGAAAAAAATGTAAAATCAGAGAAAAATACAGGGACTGACCCAGTGGGTTGTTTTTAAACTGCGTGGCAGTTTTATTTTTTTGTTCTTGTAGCATTTACAGGATCTAATGAGGAGTTATTGTGCTCTGCACTGTACACTTGCTTAACAAGAAAATAAAGAGATAATAAATAGATGGAGTGAAAAGATCCAGATTTCTGTAACAAGTAGCAAATGTCTGTATAAACTCTTTGTGGAGTTGTTGATTCAGGAATAAACAGCCTTGCTTGGGAGGAGAACAATTTTATTCATCAATTTATTAATAACGATTTTTTATGGCAGCTGCTTCCCCAAAAAGCTGTTCAGTGATGGGTTTAATTTGCCATCTGGGATTGGAGTGCCCTGAGTTCTTTGGCTTTTAGCCACTTTCACTCCTGTTCAAAGGAGACACATCCAGGAGCTTTCCAGGTGATGCCATGGAGAATTAGACTCCATCTTCTGAACCAAAGAGGAGTTTTAGAGAAAAATAAAGACATGTGGGATGTTTAGATTTGTGTTTTAATGATTTGGTATCTATCTCTCAGGAAATCCAGTGTTGGTGAGGTTTTTGCCCAGAGCAGGTTGGACATCCAGCATTCCTTGGTGTTCTTCATCCTGAATTCAAACTCAAGTGAGGAAGGCTCATGCCAAGCTTGCCATGCTTTTTGTTATGGTGAGTATTAGAAAAAAACATCTTAAAAATCACCCTCTTCTCTTCTTTAAATGAATTTTGTGCTGTTGATTGAGCTGATGGCTTTAGTTCTTCATAGCATAGGAGGCACACCCAAAACTGAAACGTGAATTTGAGCCCCTTTATTTCCCCCTTTATTTCCCCCTTTATTTCCCCCTTTATTTCCTCCTTTATTTCCCCCTTTATTTCCCCCTTTATTTCCCCCTTTATTTCCTCCTTTATTTCCTCCTTTATTTCCCCCTTTATTTCCCCCTTTATTTCCCTTCTCTGGGTCGGTGGGAGGTTGCCAGTGCAGAACCCCCTGAGCTGAGGGAAGAAACTCCAGAGGATTTCTCCTGACTTTTTCAGATGCTCAGGGAGCAGAGCCCTGGCTGTGCCTCCCAGCCCAGCCCTGTGCAAAGCAGGAGCTGCAAAGTTTCCTTTCCATTCCCAGGAAATGGAGGGAATAAAATCTCAAACATATAAAGAGCACAGTGGGTCTGAACCCTTTGGTTTGTGCTGAGGACATTCATGTCCCACTGGGTTTTTAGGACATGATTCTCATTTCCCTCTCCCTCCGTTTCACAACGTAGGGTTTATTTCTAAGCCTTTTTAAATGAGGTGTTTTGCCTATTAGGAGTGCAGAGGTTGATTTATATTCCTGGGCTCCCTGCTGAAAGGTTGGCTGTGTAATGGTGTGGGTTTGGTGGCTGTGGAACAGTGCAGAGTGTTGAGGCTGTAATAGGAAATCAAATAGTTCATTTCACAGCCATCAAGTACATGCTGAGCTGCCTGACTGGTTTATGCTGCTTTATCTTTGAGGACATAAAACCTATTCTTACTTTATGAAAACATACTTTGTGTTGGATAATCATTTCATTTACATATAAAGGTTACACTTAATAAAAATATATGAACCAAAATTGCAACAAAGATACAACATCATAAACCACCTTTTTTAAAGTGTGCTGGTTTTTCCCCTTGAAAGGCTTCATTGCCTTTAAGACAGGAGATATTGCTTCAGAACTAAAGATTTAAAGCTTTTTTCTTCTGCCTGTAGTAAAAGTAATAAAGCTTTTTATTGTACAAAGACTGTAAATATATTTAGCAATAATTTCAACAGCTGGAAGTGTCTAGATGCCTGTAGTGGAAATACAAGGATCATATTTACCTAGACTTGGCCTTG
Organism: Acridotheres tristis; assembly: GCA_037013685.1. NCBI lineage: Eukaryota > Metazoa > Chordata > Aves > Passeriformes > Sturnidae > Acridotheres > Acridotheres tristis. Next base: position 19,142,610 of record CM072889.1, read on the forward strand.
AAATTTCTATAACCCTTTTCTTTCCACCTAAGCAGCCCTGAACAGTTATTGGTTGTTATCTTGTAAACACTGCAAGACAATCTCGTGGAGGAAATGACTCTGTGCAGTCAGAAACAAGATACTGCTGGAGCAAGAGTGCTGTGAGTATTTTCTGTTGTCATTGTTTGTGACAACTGTTTCCTGCAAAGAGGAATCGCCCCAAAGCTCCTGCACAGCTCCCAGAGCAGAAGCTGAGGGTGGAGAGCCTTAGTGCCCTGCAAGATGCCACGAGGAATTTGATATCCTAAAATAATGGATGTTGTTTAGGGGGAAAAATAATAGAGAATGGGAGAATAATGGTTTTTATCATTGCTTTTGTTACTCTACATGCATGGGATTTGGGGTGGGTGGAGCAGCAGATTTAGGGTGCAGGTAAAGTTCATTGCCTTTGGAAATACAGAAAGTTGAGAGGCAAACTTGTACCAATTTTCATTGTCATTGCCTTTCTCAGGAAATATCTCAGCATTGCCAGTGTTTCATCCCTAAATCAGCATTAATGGGTTTCCATTCTTTCAGTTTTATATTGTACTTCTGTTGACCCAAGAATACAAACACATTTTAAACTCCTAAACCTTATTATCCTCTGAGGAACACAGACACAAAGGTGCTCTGTAAGCAGTGGAGCAGTGTCTCTTTCAACTCCATTTATAAAATAATTATAATTGTTCTAACTCCGTGTGATGGGAAGTAGAACCAATTATTGCATAGTTATAATCACGAAATGGAAACAAAGTGCAAGCACAGACACTCATTCCTTGTGGGGAAAACAGCAATCAGTAAGTTTTGATGAGTGTGGTTGGAATGTCTGTTGAAATCTCTTTGTGAGATGTATCTGAAGGATAAATACCTGCAGAGTTTCCAGGAAAAGAAGGAAAACTATTCCAAAATATTAGTTGGCTCTTCTGCAATTGCTCTTTTGGGGGTTTTTCAGAGATGCACCTGGGCCTTTCAGCCATTCCGATTTTTCTGGATGTGTTCTCTTACCCCAGCCTGCTGAATGTGGCTGAGACCTCCTGTAAAATGTTAATTTATTCTCCTTTTGAATGGTTCCGATGACTTTTTGGTAGAAGTTTCTCTTCTTCTCAGCCGACCTCTGCTCTGCCCTTTGCACTCTGAAATTGAAGAGATCAAACTGAAACAGAGAAACTTTGATGAACAGAACAAAACATTTCACTCAGGAAATTTGAAATTTTGACTTGTAACACTTCACAGTTCAAAACAGCATGAAAAAATGATATTTTTATGTCTCAAAAGGTTTCGAGACAATACTGAAACATCCAGTTTTTGACAGCATCTTGCCAGATACTTGAATTTGAAACATGAGAAAAGTCTGTAGAGAATACAGGAAGAGTGATGATAGTGAGAAGGAAATGGATTGTGTGTTGTTAAAAAACCAAACCTATCCAAACATGCAAGAGTAATGGAAGATATCAAATCAAGACAAATGTTATTGCACTGATAATAAGTTGGGTCAAGGCAGCAAAGTTTCCTAATAAGGGGGAGACTTCTTTCTGATGGATGAAAAGACCACCAAAGTGAAGAAAAAAATCTTTAAAATAATGCATCTCTCATTTTTTAACAATAGAGGTTTTAAAAATTATCCTTGGAACAGATTTGAGCAACTTTGAAGTGTTATATCTTGATATCAGTGCTAATTTTTTTTTTTTGTAATTGGCAGCAAACCTCGTATATCATTAATTTCTAAATTAAAATATTTAATGTACACTTCAGTGGAAAGTAGAAGAGCATTTTAAAAAGTAGAAATCAGCAGTGATTAGAAATGTCAATTAACACAGTAAACAAGCATGAGTTTATGTATTTGTGTGAAATGAAACCAAACTGTCTCAGCAGCAGATAAAGTTACTTTCTTTGGCACTGAAAGGGAACTGTTCCATGGCCACAAGACCTGCAGGTGATCTATTTATTATACAAGCTATCAGATCTAGAGAATTACATCATCAATTTATATCTTAAATCTGTGATAGGATTTCCTGAATTTGATTTTCAGGAAACCTCCACTGGACAAGACCATTTTTCTGGGGTCCTTTGGGGATGGCAAGTGAATTTTGGGTTTGTGAGACACAGTCACATGTTCAGCTGATAGGAATTGACAGTGATATTAACACAATTCCATCTGGTTTATCAGGATTTTAGACTTCCAAGTCGAAAATGTATCACTAAGTCTCATGTCCACCTGCCTTGTCCTAAAATAATACAGTGTATTATATAATAACAGACTTAGGTCTCCATTTTGGGTAATAAGATACTATCCCCTACAAAAATAGGGCTCTATTGATGAAATATTGATGAAAGATGATCAAATATCGAGAGGAACTGAAAGTCTCTGTGCAGGAGGATTTGTTTTATAAGCTTAGCAGGAGGTTGCACCAGTCCAGAAGTCACAAGGGCTGGGGTTCAACATCTGGCAGGGAATAAACTGCTCAAAATGTGACACTGAACAACCACAGCCACCTCAGCACACAGGAGCAGTGGGCTGGGAAAGGAGTGAATTTAAATTTAAATTTAACATAAAAAAATTACAAAAAGGTCCTGCACCCCCCTGTGAAGGAGTTCAGTGTGATGGGGCTTTAGAAATAAATGTGGATACTTGGATGCTGAATGTTAACTTTGCATAACTTTGTACTTCCTTGAATGCTTTTAATTCTTTCCTCATAAAACCAAATTAAAGTTTAAAAGTGTAGCAGTTGAAGAGAAGTTAACACTGAATAATGCTGGTTTTGATTCTGAAGGGGCTGAGAGAAACGACCTAAAATCCTCTTTTGTTTCCATCTCCAGGATAACAAGGAATGAACATTTCTGTTCTCTTCCTGCAGGGACCTTGCTCTCACCTGCACCTTCATGCCACAGACAAATCTCCCAGCTCACAGAATGGGGATAATTAGAAAGGAAGAAATTGTTATGGTTTGTGAGGAATTGGATCAATCAGTTTTGACTTGGAGACTTTCACTGAGGTTTATTTGATTGTTAGAAGCATCAGCATCTCAGACGTTAATGATCTGCCTGAAATAATGGGGATTTTAGAAGATGGAATGTTACTAAATTAATAAATATAATCAATATTAACTATTTCACTGCAAGTATATGGCCTCTCTGACATTAAAGCTGAGAATAATCCTGGATTTTCAGTTCAGAAGTAATGGTTTCATATATTGCTAAGACATTTCTTATTGATGATGTTGATATTCAGAACAGAGCTGTGTATTATATTCATAATGCCCATCTGGGCTGTGCTTTCATTTTAATTGAAAGACTATTCCTCTGGAAGTGGAGATGCTCTGTGCCTTCAGGTCTGGGTTCACTCAGCAAGTTTAGGACACCCTGATAAATATGGGGAAAATATTTCAATATTTGCTCCTTATGTTTATGGTGAACCAGTGAAAGTTTACCACTCCCCAGGTAATTAGCTTCCAATACAGGAAAGATTTTGGGATGATATAAAATCCACTGAACAAAATGGAAAGTGTGATGAGAGATGAAATGAATTATAGACAGGTGAAGAAAATGGGGAAAGTTTTAAGAGAAATTGTTTTATATAGAATAGTTATTATAACACTTAGTCATTAAAACAGCAGTAATAAAATTATATTTATAGCTGAATAAGGAGTCTCAGTGTGATTAAGATATGGAAGTAGCTAATTGGACTGCTGAAATATTAGGATATTGAAGTGATGAAAAGTATACAAATGAAAAGAAAAGTGCATAAAAATTAATGAGGAGACCGAAATAGGAAATGGAATAAAGGAAAATAACAAACGAAGCAATGTAGAATGAATAAACACACAAAGCTGCCAGACAAGGAGATCTGGAGAACTTTGCAAAGTCAGTGGGGATTCATTGCCTCAGAGCTGCTGTTCGTGCAGATCCTTTGCTCAGGGTCAGAGTTTGGGGTTTGTTGTGTGCAGGGGGTGGATTCTGCAGCCCAGGATCTCTCAGGGTTCAGGGTGAGCTGTTCCTCACCTGCTGGGGAGCCAGGTGGGCTCTGCCTCAGCCCAAGCAGCCCTGGCTTTTCTGGGGGCAGGAGGGGAGCCCAGGGCTGCTTTAATCTGGATTTGTTTTAGTGCAGGTTTTGGGGACAGGAGGGGAGCCCAGGGCTGCTTTAATCTGGATTTGTTTTAGTGCAGGTTTTGGGGACAGGAGGGGAGCCCAGGGCTGCTTTAACCTGGATTTGTTGTGGTGCAGGTTTTGGGGACAGGAGGGGAGCCCAGGGCTGCTTTAATCTGGATTTGTTTTAGTGCAGGTTTTGGGACAGGAGGGGAGCCCAGGGCTGCTTTAATCTGGATTTGTTTTGGTGCAGGTTTTGGGGACAGGAGGGGAGCCCAGGGCTGCTTTAATCTGGATTTGTTTTAGTGCAGGTTTTGGGGACAGGAGGGGAGCCCAGGGCTGCTTTAATCTGGATTTGTTTTAGTGCAGGTTTTGGGGACAGGAGGGGTGTCCCATGAATTCCTGTGCTGGCAGGAGGAGGGTGGCAGTGACAGGGCTGGAGCAGGCAGGGACTCTGGGGGAAGGTGGCACTGGACCTGGCCTGAGGGTCCCTTTCAATTCCCTTTTATCTCTCGTGGCTGAGCAGGTTGCTCAGTGCCCTCCATCCATCCTGGCCTGGGGCTCTGACACATCCCCAGCTCCTCAGGGCAGCCTCCCACAACCTCCACAGCCAAGATTTTCTCCCTAAATCCTCTCAGTCTGAAGCCATCCCCTGTGTCCTGTCACCCCCTGCCCTGTCCCCAGTCCCTCCCCAGCTCTCCTGCAGCTCCTTTGGGCACTCCAAGGGGCTCTGAGCTCTCTCCTGGGGTTTTTTTCTTCCCCAGGATGAAAAACCTCCCCTCTGCTGCCTTCCCAGGAGAGCTGCTCCAGCCCTCTGAGCATCTGTTTTTTCTCAGTAGCAAAGTAAGAAAAACTGTTCTCAGAATATACTATGTTTAAAGGTTTATTAATCAGATTATTCTCAATTCTTTGACTTGTATTTCAATCCATTCAAGATTCTTACAATATTTTTTTTTTAAATGTATTTTCCAAGCTTGGAAGATTTGGAAAAATACTAACAATTTGGAAAACATATAAAACATTTATTATGAAAACGATGAGATTTGCTGCACACTTCCATCTGTAGCTTTGCAGTGATAAATTCAATAGAATTGTTACTGCAATTATATATCAGGACACACGAAGTTTATGCTTGCACATAAATAGGAGATGAACTCTCCTGCCAGGCACTTTAAGTAGCAGCTGATGTTTCATTATATCCCTGATTTATACCAACAAGGTAAGAAATTTACAGTTAACTAACTCTGTAAATAATTTTGGCCTCTGAGATACCTCAGTGTGAAATATGGTCAGGAATGAACAGCAAAACAAGGTGTTGTGATTAAACACGTTCTCTTATTATGAGCAAAGAATTTTGCCTGGATTTATCCATTTCAAGGGAATTCTGTTTTCTACAGAATTATCTGATTCTCTTCACTATATGTAGCTAGAAAAGCTAAACCCCAAAGCTACATTCTCACTGTATATTGTGTTAAACAGACATGGTTACAGCAATTTCCATTCCTTGCAGGAAAATGTGGAATTTTGATTTAGGTGGCCACTGGGTCTTTAGTTTTAGATGATTTTTCCCCAAGAACTGTGGTTTTTATCATGACCAGTGTGATGCTGTCCAGAAGGAAAAGGTATCCTGCCTGCAGAAAACCAGATTCCAGCTCTCCAGCTTGTGTCTGGAGTGGAGAGAGCACAGGGAAGGGGTGGAATAATGTCTGGGAGCTGCTGGTGCAGGAGCAGCCTGGCTGTGGGTGTGTGTCACAGCAGGGACAGCAGCTCTGGAGCTCTGCAAACCCAGGACCAGCCCTGGCCACACTCTCTGCTCTGCTTCAGGTCCTTCCTCCCAGTGCTGGGGGCATGTGAGGGGCTCTGAAAATCGAGTATTCATTCACTGGTGACATAAACAGAGTCAGAACTGAGCAGGACTCTGAGAGGGAGTGAAATGAACCCCAGAACCAGATGTGCATCTCCTTGTGATCAGGTACTGCTGCACTGGAAGGGACATCAGGAGAGCATTTACTGCAGTTTGTACTGGAAGGGGCATCAGGAGAGCATTTATTGCAGTTTGTACTGGAAGGGGCATCAGGAGAGCATTTATTGCAGTTTGTACTGGAAGGGGCATCAGGAGGTGACAGTTCAGCTTTCACTGGAAGGACATCAGGAGATCATTTATTGCAGTTTTCACTGGAAGGAAATCGGGAGATCATTTATTGCAGCTTGCACTGGATCATTTATTACAGCTTGCACTGGATCATTAGTGCAGTTTGCACTGCATCATTCATTGCAGCTTGCACTGGATCATTTATTACAGCTTGCACTGGATCATTTATTGCAGCTTGCACTGGATCATTCATTGCAGCTTGCACTGGATCATTTATTACAGTTTGCACTGGATCATTTATTGCAGCTTGCACTGGATCATTCATTGCAGCTTGCACTGGATCATTTATTACAGCTTGCACTGGATCATTTATTACAGCTTGCACTGGATCATTTATTGCAGCCTGCACTGGATCATTAGTGCAGTTTGCACTGGATCATTTAGTGCAGTTTGCACTGCATCATTCATTGCAGCCTGCACTGGATCATTTATTGCAGCCTGCACTGGATCATTCATTGCAGCCTGCACTGGATCATTTATTACAGCCTGCACTGGATCATTTATTACAGTCTGCACTGGATCATTCATTGCAGCTTGCACTGGATCATTTATTACAGTTTGCACTGGATCATTCATTGGAGCCTGCACTGGATCATTTATTGCAGCCTGCACTGGATCATTCATTGGAGCCTGCACTGGATCATTTATTACAGCCTGCACTGGATCATTCATTGCAGCCTGCACTGGATCATTTATTACAGCCTGCACTGGATCATTTATTACAGTCTGCACTGGATCATTCATTGCAGCTTGCACTGGATCATTTATTACAGTTTGCACTGGATCATTCATTGGAGCCTGCACTGGATCATTTATTGCAGCCTGCACTGGATCATTCATTGGAGCCTGCACTGGATCATTTATTACAGCCTGCACTGGATCATTTATTACAGCCTGCACTGGATCATTTATTACAGCCTGCACTGGAAGGGACATCAGGAGGTCACTTCGTGCAGGTCTCTTTGCTCAAACAAGCTGAACACTTCTGCCTCCTCTCAGAAAGGTTCTCTGCAGTTTGCTGCCACAGAAAGGAGCAGAGCAGTCCTTAGGATTAGCCTTGCTATTAGGAAGATGTTTTTTCCTCTAATATCCAGCTTTGAGCTTCCTTATGCCATTTAAAGCTATTGCTTATTCACTGTGGCCATGAGGAACAGATAATTCCATTCCTCTGTTCAACAGCCTTTTATTTTCCTGATGACTGCTATAATGTTGTCTCATTTTTCTGTCTTTAGGCAAACTACTGCAATTCAATTATTCTTTTGGCACAGGTGGTATTGATTATTCCTAAGTATTCTCTTCCCTAGCACTTTTGCCATTTAAACTATCCTCTGTTTTAAGAGCTAATCTCTACCTCAATAAATCTGTCATGTGGAAGCTTAAGAAAACACAAGTTTGGTTTTTGCTGTCTGTTTTTTTTTTCTCATACAACGTGTCAATAAGTGATGGAAGACTTTACACTGGGCATTGCAGGAACCAAATTATAAATGGGTTCAAAAAAGAATTATACACAGTCCTTATGGAAGAGGGAGCAGCTGAAAATAATTTTCTACATGCAACCTCTAGCACAGGAGTTCTGAAATTATGGATTGTACCTGGGAGGGATGAGCAAGGAAAGGGCTGTTCTTTACTTGTCCTGTTTCTCACATCCTCTCTCTAAGCATCTGTTACAGGATGTTTCAGTTATGACCTTCTTTTGTGGGATTGCTTCATCCTTAATAAGCTTAGGATACACTGGTTTGCATATGCATCCTGTAAATTTGTTGGCTTATTATTTCTGATAAAACTCATAAAAGGATTATGGGCCTCTTATCTCCCACCAGATTAATTGTGAGCTAAAACAGCAAAGGTTAAGAGGCTTGCCATTTCCTTTTTTCTCCTCTTGCAGTTGGCTGCCTGAGTCTCTCTAAAACCATTTATCCTTCATCTTGTTCATTAGTTGTTGACCTATACCTTGTAATACAATCCTCACTCCTCTTTAAGATAAAGGAAAAATATTATGTAATTATGGAGATAGTCTCATTCTTTGAAATGTCTAATTATTTTTTTTGAACTGTCCTGATTTCTGGGTTTAACTTAAGACAGGGAATTCCAATTCTGAATTATTCAAGAAAAGAAAAAGAAATCACACTGCTTGTTTTTAAGTATCATCATTTGAGTTTTACTTGCTTCCCTCTTCTCCTTCCCTTATTCTTAATAATAAGAAATTTGGTTGAGATTGGTCTTTGGAGGAGTGTAAATTGATTCTGTACAACCTGGATATTATTAGTGGGTGGGGGAAGAACCAATTAATGTAATGCCAGGGCTAACATCTATCCCTTTTCCTTTCTATTTTCTGACTCATTTAGTAATTTCTCAGTAATGCTTATCTGCACCTGGCTTTCAATGCTGTGACACGACCACAGAATATTATTTTTCTTTTATCTGCTCTGGCAAAAGATTGTGTGTTTTGATCTCTAATCTTGTCCCTTTCCTCGTGGGCTGCAGACAGAAACAAATGAAAATCTCCAGCTGGAGCAGATACAGTTTGTGCTGGTGTGGCATGGCCAGGCTGCTCAGGCACTGCCTGTGACCTCTGACATCAAACGGGGATTGTGTTGGGGAATGAAGAATCCCTGAGAGGGAAATGAAGAATCTCTGTCAGCTTTGCAAGCCCTGGGAGGTGTTGATAGCCCTGGGAGGTGTTGATAGCCCTGGGAGGTGTTGAAAGCCCTGACCTGCCCCAGTTGGGGCATTGGCATCCCTGCCCTGCATTGCCCATCCCATCCCAGCCCATCCCATCCCAGCTCCGCTCTGCCCAGCCCAGCCCAGCCCATCTCAGCTCAGCCCTGTCCATCTCAGCCCTGTCCATCCCATCCCATCCCATCCCATCCCATCCCATCCCATCCCATCCCATCCCATCCCATCCCATCCCATCCCATCCCATCCCATCCCATCCCATCCCATCCCATCCCATCCCATCCCATCCCATCCCATCCCATCCCATCCCATCCCATCTCATCCCATCTCATCCCACCCCATCCCATCCCAGCCCATCCCACCCCATCCCAGCCCAGCCCTGCCCATCTCATCTCATCTCATCTCATCTCATCTCATCTCATCTCATCTCATCTCATCTCATCTCATCTCATCTCATCTCATCCCAGCCCAGCCCAGCCCAACCCAACCCATCTCAGCTCAGCCCTGTCCATCTCAGCTCAGCCCTGTCCATCTCAGCCCAGCCCAGCCCATCTCAGCCCAGCCCATCTCAGCCCACCCCACCCCACCCCACCCCACCCTTCAAGCCCATTTCAGCCCTGCCCTGGCTCTGTTCCCTCCCTTGGCTTTCCCGGATCTCCTGGGCTGTGCCGGAGCTGTGCCGGAGCTGTGCCATCCCCTCCCTGCAGGTATGGTGTGACATGTTTGTCTCCTCATTGAAAACTTCTCTAAAGAGCTGCTTTGAAGAGAAATGGATCTGGGGCAGAGCTGGTGGATGGAATGGCAGCCTGTGCCAGCCTGTTGGTAATTGTGTGTCACATTAACTGAGCTGCTCCTGTTGGCATTGCTGCTTGTTCCTGGAGCCTTGGCTGTAACCCTGCAAGGGGCAGGGTGGGCAGTGAGGATGAAAAGGTTTGAGCTCTTTTCCATTAATCTGCTTACAACGTGACTTCCTGAATCACGGGCAGTTCATATTTTTCACTGGCCTTCGCTTGGACTTTGTTTTATGTCCCTCACCTGCCGTGATTTTGGAAAGGGAATAGAAATGTTACTTTTGCACTGAAGAGTGGTGAGATGGCTGTGGAATTTTACGTGTTAATAAAAGGTGAAAATCTACTGTGCAAGTTCCTAGAAGTGACTCAAGAGCATGTAGCCAAAATCCTGCAATTTAAAATTATTCTGTTCCTACACCAGATTTTTATCTGAATGCAGGAGCCTCAAGTTTCAATGAGGTTTGATCAAACCATGTGAAAAATGAGCTTATGACAAGTACCTGACTTTATTTTTGTTTTGAGGTGTGTTGAAATTATGGACTTTTGAAAGCAAAACCAAAATCCCTGTGAATGAGGTCGAAATGGAGTAGAAAGATTGACTTCTTTGAGTAGATGTTGTCCTCCTTGATTTTCGTTTTTAATTGATTGCTCTCTTGTTTTCCCTTGGAGCTGCAAGGGTCTGGATTTTCCTTCATAATGTCACATGTAGCAAAGCGAAATGATGACTGATGTGTATTATCTGATTCCCTCGTGGAGAAATTCTGCACAGTAAACATCCTGCACGAAAATAACACTAAGTGAGAGCTATATCTTAAATTAGATGAGTTCTTTTCTTAATTCTTAACAATGACTAAGCATTTTTATGAGCCAGATCCCGTTCCTTGCTTTCCTCAGTAAGTTTTGAAATTAACAACGGAAATAAGTGGCTTCAGGCAGGATCTTTGTGTGTGTATATATTTATATATTTATATATATGAGTTTCTCACTTTCTGCAAAGAAATTTATCAGAGCTGCATATTTTTGCTTTGGCAGGACCTTTATTGCCTTCCATAAAGTTTTAATATTTTGAGCACAGCAGTAACTTTTTTCAATTGTTTGTGAGCTCATCTCATTTACACTTTACTTGTTAACTGAAAGCAGCATTGCTGGAGAAAATAAAATGGGCATTTCAGAATGGGAATGCCTGTGATGCTGTATCATCTGGCTTTTTGAAGATAATAAAAATGAAAATAAGTAAATGCAAAAGAACAAAATTAATGATAGCTGATCTTATGTAGTGGAGTGTTCCTCTCCTAAAAACTTTCAATGGAGACAACAGTTACAAATTGTTTTGGAAAGCAAAGTCAGACTTTAAAGTGTACAAGAGGCAGCTCCATGGTCATTATACTCACTGAACAAGCATGCAGGCAAACATCACAAAATTCCACATTTCAAACCGTTTCAAAAGATGCAAGAATGCATTTGAAAGGCACCCAGTCCTATCAGACAAATAAATAGCTCTAGATGAAGACTCCAGCTGAGAACAAATTAAGAATGGCTGGAATGTGGCTGGTGGTTTTGGTTTCATCTTGTACTGAGCATTTCGTATCAATAGATTTGCTTCATCAAAAAAAAGAAGTCGGGTTGGGAAACTTCCTGTGGATTCCATCACAGAGTCGCCCCTGGGATGCTGTTACTGTGCAGTGTTGGAGGGGAGAAAAGGACTGAAAATGCAGCAAATGCAAATGTGGCACACACTGACACAGCCAAGAGGCTCTGGCACCAGGAGCAGAACTAATCTTCCACTGCAATTTACAGTAATTTTATCTTTTTTTTTTTTTTTTTTTTTTTTCCCAATGTGTGGAGTTGTCAGAACTCTTCAGACTCAATCAAGATTAAAATGCAAAACAGGGCATGTCTCTCCGTTATTTTTATCCCTCAGCAAGCAGTTTGTGTGAGATATTCTGGAGGTGCAGGCTCCTGCTAATAATCCTTGCCCATGAAAATGCTCAGTGTGGCAGGTGAGAGTGAGAGAACTCACGGATCAGTTGGGTAAATAATACACTTGGTTTCTCTCATTCTGAAATGCAGAGATGTTTGTAAAGCAGTGCTGTTCTGTGCTTCAGGCTGGGTTCAGCATCAGTTCTTGATGCTGTTTTATCCCTGAAGTGCTGGTTTGGAGCCTGGTGTGTAGCAGTTACCCATTATGGGCTGCCCAGCACCCTCAGTTGATATTGATATTGATATTTTGGTGTGGAAAGCAGCTCCTTACTTTGGTTTTGTATCCAAATAAAAATCTTCAGTCCCTTGATGCTGTGGTGCATGGAGCTGTGCACTAATGAAGGCACTGATACTGAAGATTATTTTTATCCCCACTGCTATTTTATCAACGAAACTATTGTACAATACGTTTGAGTAATGAATATGACATAATAAATGTTGCTCCATTTTTTATTTTGTCGCCAGAAGATGCATCTCGTGGGAGAGGTTAAATCTAACAATATGATCACTTGGTGGCTTAAGCACTCCACTGAATCAAGGCTTGCTTTATTCTAATTAGAGCTTCCAAATAGTCCCTGCCTAAGGATGCAGGAGAAACCTGCAGGATTTCAAATGGGCAACCAGCAGGAATTCCTGACAAGTGCTCTGAGAATGTCTCACAGCTGCTTTAAGAGATGAGGGGAATCTTTATATTGAGCTATTTCCCTGAAATTTAGGTCATATTTAAAAAGAAATGCCCCTCAAAAAACCCCAAACCTTTCATATCTTCTCTCTTTTTCATAACCAAAACACTGGTTTTTGTTGCTTTTCTTATACTTGCCAATATAAAAATCTGATTTTTTTTTTCTTTTGGAAAACATGCTTTTTAAATTGGCAAAATACCAAACATAACTGATTATCAAAATTCACTTCATATCCTTTGATCTTCAAAAAAACCTCTTCAAGATTGAAAGAATGGTTATTACTTTAGCCTAAAATACTTTTTAAAATATAATTGTACAAATGCTGACCTCTGCATTTTAATGGGTGTGCCTCACTGTAAGAGAACTTTAGTTTCTCTTTTATTTTAGGTGCAGTTACTATACAGTTCTTGAAATCAGAATTAGTCTTCCACTGCTCTTAAATTTCCACCCAGTTGGGAGTGAGGATTTGTTCTGTGTGATTTTATTTCCTTTCTGTGCTGCCATTGTCGAGGAGGTGATCTGACTGTCCAGCCATTTCCAAGATGCTTTTCCTGACTCCTACTGCTGCTGGTGAAATAAGGGATGAAAAACTTCTTTTACAAGTTCAGAGCACTGAAAAATCAGTTATGACTTCACAGAGCCTTTGGGACACGCTTGGGGCAGATGGCAATTTGCCACCAAAGCACTCAAACTTTTTGAGTTACTGTAACACTGTTGAGCAAGTCACAGACAAAATTCTATTTGATTTCTGGTTATTCTTCTATTATATTAAATGGGCCAAGCTTAAGTGAAGTTTACCCTGGAGAACAGTAGAAGTAATGATGCCTTGCTGGAAATACTGAAATAAGGACTCTGTTGGCTTTTAAAACTTTTTAGTAAGAATCTCCTGGCACAGATACTAGTTTAGAGAAAAGAGCTATATCCCATTTTCTGAGGGTAAAATCTGCAGTCTTTATTTTTTCTCTTGAGGAAAACATTCTTTAAATTGTTGAGGACACTGAATTTCCTCATGCCCGTTACAGAAGAAGTCATTAGGTGCTAATTAAGGGTCTCTATTACCCACCTTGGTTCCAGGTACTGCAATTCCTGCATCAGCCTGGATGCCCAGTCTGGCCCCAGAGCTGGTTTTTGTTGTTTTATTCAAACTGATACCCCTGGTTTGGGAAGGGATCTGTGAAATGGAACAGCTTTGTGAGGACACAGAGTCACTCACATCCTGGAGTTTGTAGTGGGATGTTTGGATCCCAGAACGAAGCAGATGCAAATGGAGCTTATAATAATAACTTTATTTCTGCCTGCTTTTGGGTGGTGGGTCCTGGACAATGTCAAACAGTGGGAGATTATCCTGAGCAGACCTTCTATTTCCACCAGCACTCGCTCTTCCATAAGTTCTAGTGAGCATATGTGTTAAGTATTTTTAAGTTTTGAGCAGTAATGTGGGGAAGGATAATCTTACCGACTTTCTCACCACCGTGCATGAGAGTTTTGATCAATATCGAGCTGCTCAAACGTCTTAGTAGCTTTAGTCTTTTTCTGTTTAAAAAAAGAAGACCCAAATGCACCAAAAAGGCTCCTTAGTATTCTGTTTAATTCCCTAATATCCAGTTCAGATTCTATAACAAGGTTGATTTTTCTGGCTTTAAAATCCGTTCTCTTTATAAAGGACCTGCTTAACATGAATGTCCTGAGTGTGTTTTTGCACTGGATGGAGAGCAGAGCATCCTCCCAGCAATTCAGCTGCACATTCCCCCTTCACATGGAAAAGGAGGGATGCATTTCACTTGTTTTTAGCACTGAATGACAAATCTGCCTGATCCCTCATCGTTGTGCCTTTGGTTAGTGCCAGAAGAATAACCAACCTTAAGAAATAGTATTTCTAGAAAGTATCTAGTAAATGTTGAGTTGCACGTGTGGTGTAATTTGCAAAAGCCAATATAATCTGAGTGAGAGCTACCTGAAATACACACTCTGAAGTGCCAAGGAGAAGCTCAAGGGGTCAGCTGGGCCAACTCTTAGCTGGTGACTATGAGTAATTCTGCAGAACAAAACAGTTTGAACAAGTCCCTTCAAGAGAAACTTGAAAAAAAATCTAGTCAATTTATTCCTGGAGAATGACCTAAGTGTGAAAGAACCGAGTCAAAACACGTCCTTAAATGAGTCTGATAGAAGCAGTGAAAATAGATCCCCTCTTTGCTGGGTGTCTTCAGGGGGCTGTTGAACAGACAGAGACACATGCTGGCCAAACAGCTCCCAAATGTTTCCTTCCTCTTGCACTGATTATCTATAGAAAACCTCATTTCTCCAGCCAGATTTTCGTTTCCTGAGAATATTTGACAAAATGGGCCTTGCAAGGCAGGAACCCGTGGCTGAAGAGTTTTTCTTGTGCCTAGGAGTGGAGCAGAGCTTAGATCAGATGAGAGATGTGACTTCTCGGGTGGCAGAGGCTCAGGATTGCCTGGCCCTGCCAACAGGAGGTTCCAGGGTCTGAAGGGGGTCCTGGGTTCCATTTCTGGGATTTGTGCAGGGGGAGCTTTGGGAGGGGCTCTGGGGATGGGGTGAAATGGCAGAGGAGATCTGCAAGATCTGCTTTGTGTGAGCTGGGGGTCACTGCTGGGAGCACCCAGGGGCTGGAAACAAAAGCTGCAGAGACTTCCTTGGCTTCTTTATTGAGGATTTGCACTTGGTCAGGTCCAGTGGAATAGATGGATCTTCTCAGACCTCCTCCTTTTTTGGGGCAGGGGGACATCATGTGCACTTTTCTGTTTTGATTCTTTTTTTTTTTTTTTTTTTTTTTTGTGTGTGGCTGGCGTTTGTTTCTGCCTTTGAGGCTGGATTAACTGGACATCTGGTGCTGGAGATTTTCTCCTCTTCATTAAAGAGACACGAGTTGCTTCCATGCCAGTCTTCTGATGTCTGTCCAGAAGATTCTGCAGGCACTGAGACGTGCTGAGCTGTGAGTTTAATTATCCTGGCAGGTTGTTAGAGACAAAACAAAAGATGGGAATTGCCACTCTGATAACAGAAGCCTGTACAGAAAATTCCCGAAGGAATACATAAAAATGTAAACTGCTCAGTAATATGGCACTTTTTCTGCTCAGGAGCTGCCTAAATGAGTTCTGCATGTTTCTGGAAGTTCCAGAGTTGTGATTGTGTTTACTTTTAATGCTTAATAGACACTATAAAATGACTGTTTATGGGGTGAAAATAAAATGAAGCATTTGCATTTGTTGATATTTTCTCTGTCTGAAAAGCAGGGGATTGTTAACTGATGCCAATCAAATTTGGCACTGGATTCTATTGAGTTTGATACAGTTATTGGCCAAAATATGTTTCAGCATCTTATTTTTATATGTTAAATATTAGTGTACATTTAAATAATCCAGTATATAAAATATAGATCATGTTATTGCCTATAATTAACCCTGCATAGCTACCCTGCCAAGGTCAAGGCAAGTTTTGGAGGACTTCAAGACTGTCCAAAACTGCAAACAATTGAATTTAGAAGACTTAGACACTATTTTATTAAATTTTTTTTTCAGGATTAGGTAAATTCAAAATGTCCATGTCTTTTATGGGATGGGGCTGTGCATTAGAGGGACCTGTGTGATGCCACAGAGGAGATGCTGCAGCCCCTGGTAGCTGCACACTCAGATTTCAGCTTTGCTCTCACATCTGGGGCACTTCAGCATTGGCTGGGGAACCATCCTCACACAGCTGTAAAACCACAAAGAAAGAAAAGCTGCTTTTGTTAGTCTTGTATTTCATTCAGAGCAGAATTACTCTTCCAGGAAGACAAATTATGGTGAATGTATTTACTTTGAAATGCTGGCAAATGCACCAGCAAAGCACATTTGAAGTCTGATAGAGAAGGATGTAAAAAGTGTGTGGCTGAGTGAAATGTCATCGTTTCCCCCACAGTCATTCCAGGTATCCTGGACACACCTAGATTTATAAAACAAAATTACAGGTTCTGAAACAAGGTCTTGATGTTTCCCATGGCTTATGGAAATATTGGATGAGAGTGGTTAAAATCCAGACAGAATGATAGGAAATGGAAAGAGTGGAAAATAAAGACCATGATTCTGTTCTTCATGGACATCTCACGTTGTTTGTTGAGTTGATCTTTGTCTCAGGCTGAAGTAGAACTGCAGAAGATCTAGAAAAGAATGCTGCATGATAATCAGCAGAATGGAACTGTTGTTTTTTAGTAACTCATGCTAGGAACTTTTGGGCTGAGAAAAAGAAAAGAGAGAGGAAGTGTGAATGAGCTGGAGAAAGAGAACAGGAGGGAGTTGTCTCTTCCATATGAGAATTAAGAGCTATCAA
This sequence comes from Acridotheres tristis, assembly GCA_037013685.1. Classification (NCBI taxonomy): domain Eukaryota; kingdom Metazoa; phylum Chordata; class Aves; order Passeriformes; family Sturnidae; genus Acridotheres; species Acridotheres tristis. The sequence continues at coordinate 19,159,319 of CM072889.1, forward strand.
ACTCAGCAAGTGGTGGGCTCAGTGTGATTAAAGCAAACAGTTCCTCTCACAGCATGGAGTTGAGCTGTGCAAGTTGTTGATCCAACGTATTGTGTGTAGATAATAAAAATCTGTGTGGGTTCAAAAGGAATTGGACAAAGAGGTAACAGATTCAAATTATTAAGGCTTGCTGTATTAAAAAAAATTACTTCTCTTCAAGAAGTTCTTGACCCCTGAATCCTTCGATTGCAGAACATTCCCAGAGAACACTGTGTACACTCTGTCCCTGGATATTCGTGTTCTCACAAGCTTCCTCAGTCATCTGCTCCTGGCAGCTGCTGGGGGATTGAACTGGAGGGGTCTTTGCTTTGACCTTGGATTTCTGTTCTTACAAGTTAGATTACTTACAAGTATCTGGTTTAAAAAAATAAATAAGAAACTTCTACAAATGTGAAAGGGCTTGCATCTACTTCCAAGGAGAAATGTAAATTGGTGACTAAAATCACAATACATCTTTTCTCTGACTTCTGGGACAAAATAAAAGCTGGGGTGCCACATTGAATTGACTGGGAGCACTGGCCTCACTTACAGTGTTTTGTTTTTTTTCTGACAGAACCTGAGAACTCTGTGATCATTCCTAATGTAGGGAATAGAGAGAATGTAACACACTCAACATGTGCTTTATTCACACATATGGAATTGTGGAGTGTCATGGGCAAGGAGTACCGAGGTCTCTGAATGGGAACATGATCTGTTTCACTCAGACTCATAAATATGTGTATCTTACAAGTCTGCCTTTTGATTAACAAAGATGCTGAGCTCTTGTGTGAAATGAGAGTTTACAGTTGTCAGACCTGTGAAAAGAGAGGATTTTTCTCTATGGAACAATTCTGAATATAACAATGTCTGTAGCACTGTTTAGCATTTAATTGTATATTCAGCACTTTCTTGGGAAGAGAAAGATCTCTTGCTATCTCCAGAGATATTCAAACGGTTTTCTTTCCTATTCTTCAAAAGACCTTTGGACTGTTATATTTACCTTTCTATGCAGGAACAGCAAAACAGTTTCTGGGAGTTGGTGAAGCAGAGAATTCTTGAAGAGATGGCACAAGGGGGTGAACTTTATGGTGTTCATGTCCCCCTCACAAATGGCATTTAAAGTTCAGGGTTTGGGATCAGCAGCAGCTCGTGTGATGCCTGGAGAGGCTCCCTGGAGCAGAGGCTGGGCAGAGTTAAAGGAATAAAGCAGGGATTTATTAAATCCTTCAAAGGATTCACCTTGGGCAGCACAAGAGCCTGGACGTGGCTACACCCAAGATGGACTCAAGTCAGTTTTTCACACTTTTATCAGTTTGGGTCCATTTCCATCTTGGGTTCATTGTCCAATCCCAGCTCCAGGTTCTGCAGTCCCATCCTCCCAGATTCTCTCCTCCATTCTCTGCTGTTTGCACTTTTTGGGGCTGGAGCTGCAGCTGTCCTTGGCTGTGGGGCTGGAAAAGGATTGTTTTGTGTGCCTGAGCTGGGAGGAGAGCTTGGAACACTTTGTGTGGAGTTCAGAGTCACACACAGTGCAGTGCAGAGTCTGGAAAATATAAAATCTCAAACTTCAGGCATCACCTGCACTGCTCTGCCCTTGCTGAGGGCAGGAGAGGGTTGGTGAGAAGGTGCCAGAGCCTTCCTGTCCCTGCTTGGGCTCCCCCAGGCACAGGGACCTGCCCAGCTCTGCTCAGGTGTGAGGCTGAGGGGGGACCCTGAGCTCACCTGATGCCTTGGGTTTGAGTTTTTATATTGTTCATAATTTGTGCTGCTTAGGGTGTGACTCTGAAACTTCATGTTAGGTGTTAGTGAGTTCTCTTGACAGGGTGGTGACAAAACAATTCCCTCTAGGTAGAGAATCAAGGACAATTGGTACCCAAAATCATAAACAAGAGGAAAGGGAAAGGGGGCTGAGACTTCATAGCC